>OY978467.1:10823077-12068280 GCA_963854805.1 Plagodis dolabraria | reverse complement strand
TTTAAGCTTATTCATAGCTCTGAATCAGATGACAACGTTCTCTTTTTAGATTCTTATTTTTTTTATGCCTGATAGCCTAGTCTTTGACCACTATCTCGCCTGATGGTAAATGATGATGTGATCGAAGGTGTTGTTCAGGCTATCCTAGAATTACTGGCTCTCAAGGACAGCTGCCGGAACACACCGTTAGGTCCTTGGCGACAATTTTTACTTGAAGGTGGTAGCTAGCCAGGCGGGCATTCGCAAAATCCCTACCAGCATGCAATATTAATTTTATTTTGCAATTTTCTTTCGTACATATCACACTCCATGTATCATTTACTTATTTAAAACAAGGGTGTTACTTGTTGGAAACTTATGTTATATCCAAAAAACTCAGTAGATTTTCTTTCTTATTACCTTTATGTTATATTGTTAGTGAGTTACGTGCTAAGTTATTCTAGGAATTTAAAGTAAAAGCTAAATGTCATTTTATTTTCATTCCGGAAGGACCCGCTACAGACTCGGGTTCCTTACTTTTGAAGTCAAGTCCAATCTTTAGTTTGAGGACATCAAAGGCTTGAATTAAAATTGACCTTTAGACCTATTATTCTCATTAAGTATTGTTTCCTATTTCGCCTTGATATTAGACATTGTTCTCTCAAAGGCGATATTTAATTGATATAAATAATAACCTCATAAATATGTAATTAGTAGATTTTCATGAAGGTGCTGACAGGAGATGATATTGCATCACTCTCGGACTGCGTTGGAGAGAAAGAGATGCAGCGATGGTGAAATCGTGATCCATTGCTTTGAAGCAATATAATGCACGATCGGTTAATCCGTATGTGGCCAACGTCCGGCCCGCGGGTTGAATCCGGCCCATCTCAGTTTTTGAGCCGGCCCGCTAGACTTTCTGAAATTTCGCGCAATTAAGGACATATATACCCGCCAGCCAAAGCGTAAACCTATTTATAAATTCAACTTGTTATTTAAAAAAACTCGCATGTAAGTATAGCGTATTATTAGACCTATGGTTTCCGGTTTGAATCCTTTTTTTTGTACTAATAATTACAAAGTTTAGTATATAGCGTATTTAGTATATAGCACTCGTTTTTAGGAGTTTGAGCGCATTGTTCGAGCGTATTTCGTAGTTCCAGATTTATTAAAAAAATATAGTACACATGTATGAATAACTTCTTATTATAGAAAGATCATTATATTCCCCATGTTTGTGGTGCAATAAAAATATTAAAAACATGCTTATTTTTCTTGAAAGAGGTGCTAAAATTGAATAAATGATTTTGAATTTGAATTTGAACCTATGTAGTTATATAAAAGTATAATGTACAATTTGTTCAAAAACTTGTTATGTTGTTATAATTTAAATTGACAATAGATTTTTTTCTGTTTTTCTAGTTGCATCATCCATATCAGCGTCTGTTCTTAAGGATACCGTGGATTCATGCAGGTAATGTTCCCTGAACACTAAAATATGGCGACATCTATTAATAAAGTAAAAAAAAAATCATAACAGCTTATTTCTACTAAGAGAAACGCAGAGATATCTAAACACCCACGTTTCACCAGTGTTATGGTAGCACATAAGGCCCTTGTCTCTCCACCGGACGAATCTATTACCACCTACTGGGCAAAGTTCACGAATAGTCGAGTCTGGGAAGAACCCAAGACTCCTGATTTTAAAGCAGTGCTTTATGTACGAGTATAAAAGTCTGAATTTTACAATAATTAATTTGGGAGCCGGTTTCATCAGAGATCATCAGTCATGATGGCTTCGTGGTAATGGGTAGGGACTGCTCCGCAGAAGGTCTTTGGTTTAAATCCCACCGCGTGCTTGAGCTTCACTGCATGGGGAAATGGCATTTTGCTAATGCCCGCCAGCATACTACCACACTCCAATAGAAATCCTGCCATCAAGCACGTACCTAACAGTGTAATTCAGCACGTGCCCTTGAGAGCCAGTCTGTTAAACCTATTAACACCTTCGATCACATTAACACTTACCATGAGGTGAGATTGTGGTCAAAGGCTAATCCACTAGTTATTAAACAATATTGGCTCCCAACCCATTCACACATCAGCAGCTAGATGATGTCGTCCGTTGAATAAATGCCTCCCCATTAAAAGGGGGGAACTGTCACATCCATCTGGTCAGGTCGCTTTAGAAGATGGCCGTGACATTTCTTCATAATGTGCTGCTGCTTACGTTATTGTATTTTTCTCTTCGTCACCGCTTACATCCCCCACAGAAAGATTCTGGGCTATATTCTAGCTTTGCAGCCCACGGAGTATAAAGACATTATCAACGTCATAATTTAGAACTCTATTTATACCAGCTCTATTTCTCTCATGGTACATCAGCCCGACGGAATTCGCATGTGGTGATGGAGGCTGCGTCAGCATGGATCTGGTCTGCGACGGCTCCACAGACTGTGCTGATGGAGGAGACGAGCTCAACTGCGACAAGGCACTGTAAGTAGTTATATCTTCTTTATTATTTGCAATGATAGGTGGTAAGGTAAGAAAGATTCTAAATTGCGGATCCTGGGCCGTTCATACAAAGTGCTTCAACTCCACTGAAGCCCGGCTTGACATAACTACTTTGATTACAAAAATACAAATTTATTAAATAACTACTTTGAAATGATAATGAAATTATAAATGCTAGAACTGAAGATGGTAAAATGTGGAATAACAGATAGCTAGAGAAGCTGGCGGTCCAGAAGTGCTCAGAAGGTGTGTTTCGGCAGCTGTCCTTGAGTGCCAGTAATTATAGCTTAGCCTGAACAACATCTTCAACTACATTATCATTTATCATCAGTTTAATGCTCAAGGGCTAGCTTCAGTTAAGTGAAAAATATTCTTTGTACCTACTCTCCCTCGCCCCACCATCCGTAAAATTGACAAGTAAAAGTTTAGGAGAAAAGTTCTTATGAGCTAAACACTTAGAATGCACTGCCAGTAGGTGTGTTTTATATACCCTACCCTAAGGTGGCAAAAACAACTCACATTCCACCATATGTTTTATAGTCCCATGTAACGGCGAGCTAAATTCCATCTACAAAGACAGTTGAAGAAAAAACGACTCCGGAATGCTACTACATTTCTATTTCAGAAAAAATAAGAACTGCCTGAAACTAGAATCAAACACTCGAGGTTGCCAGACAATTCATAAACTTCGTTTGGATCATCAGCCCTTATCGTCTGGTGGGGGCATCTAGCATTGGTTCATGGCCCCCATGCAGCCACTGCATCATGGTAATTTTATGTTCAGGTTCCTATACTACAGCAGTTACTCTGAACTATATGTATATGCATTGCACCTTCTGTGCTTTTCTTAATGTTTCCTCTTATTCTTCATGGTGTTTTCTGCCTGGATTCAACCATCCTTGGAGGCTTCCGAGGCACTCTCAGGTAGCAGCTCACAGGGGAGGGAACGCTACGTCTTCTTGGTATAAGGACGTCAGGCCGCAGATGCATTTCATCACAAGTCACTAATTGCACTGCGCCCGTCACCTTGAGACATAGTAGTTTTAATTCTCATGTGCCTGTCATTTCGCTGACTCTCAAATCTTATTTCACAGCCAGACAATGAACTTCTCCACTGGCTCCAGCGCCACATTCTTAGCGATGGTGTCGTTTCATACGTAGCGCTCCACAATTGAAGTGTATTCCTAAATAATGAAATTTATTAATTCCAGAGTAAACCTTGACTCCAGTGAACCTGTGCTCCATCGGTACTCGCGCCAAGCTGTTGGGTGTCGGTAAGTTTGATTGTCCTTTAAAGAATTTTTACCAAGTAGGTTCATACATGTTTTTTTGTGAAACAAGGGTCACCAAGTATCAAAATGAAAGCTAGTAAGAAATAAATTATATTTTTTTATAGTATATATGGTTCACTATATTGGCGATAATGGCTTACCCATAAAAGATAGATATATGTATACTGTCGATAGTTTTTTTGTAGAAAAAATTAAGATAAACATTTCCGTTATACATTATATGCGTGTGACACTTAAGGTTTTTGCAGCGCACGCCAAAATAGGTCGCATGTGGCTGATGTTTTTCTTACTTGACAATTATCGTTATATTTTCGACAATTTACATAATATCTTTATAAATTAAAGCCAAGAAAAGTCTGAAACACGTTTTCTTAAAATTTTCTCGATAGAATAAAATTACATAGTTGACTCTAATTGACACTTTTAACGTAAATATCTTAATTAATGAATGTGTATGAAAATATAACAATAAAATAGCAAAACCTTTTCAAGAGTGACAAGAAAATTTACATTTTCGATTTCCGTAACTAGTTTTGTGTCATTAATCTTTCTTTCGGATTTTACCCAAGCGATTTCAGCATCGTTGCCTCTTTCACTCCTACGCAGTCTGATAGTGACTAAATTTCAGTTATGGACAGCGTCTTATATAATAATAATAAATTTATTTCAAGTAACTTAGACTTGTAGCAGCACAGAAGCACACAAGAACTTTAGCGCGATTACCTTCACATACCACAGTACAACCATACCTTACCAATTACCATATTACCAGTACCAGTACATACCAGGGACATTAAATAAAACGCACACACAATATATATTCTGTCATGTTGTCGTGTAACAGAAACAATAGATAAAGCCGCTCTGAAAAGAGCAACGTACTGTCATAGTTTAGAAACAAGGAGGATGTCGTTCTGACAAGAACGGTTTGAGCTGAAGAAACACGAAGCAGCATCACCGTTCTTCACCAGGCAGCACAGCACAAATCTTCACCACTCGTCGTCGTCCATCACGCACACGCACTGTCTCGATGGCAAAGATGCACACGCACGCTCCGTGAGAGCGCCGCGAACGGTATGAGCGGGCCGCCGTCTCAAATCAAACAGATCCCGCGAGCGCCGGAGCGGGACAACGAGACACGCGGAAAGGAGATAGAGCGACATCACGCGACATCACATCACGCCACTTCGACCTATTTCTTATTAATAATAATTATCCTAGCTTTTGTATATATATTGGTGCGCTTCTAAATAAAATCATCATAGAGTGAACTCCCGTGGGGGAGGCACTCTTATCTATTACAAAAGGTCCCTGCACTGCATCCCCTTACCTACCCCGACTCTTGTTAATATGGAAGCATCTTGTTGCCTTCTAGCTATGACTGGTCATCAACCTATAGTCATAGCGTCCTGTTACCAAGCTTGTCAAAAGCCGATCGTCCGAGCTGACTTAGAAGCATTGTTCTCATTAGGAAGCGCCGTCCTTCTGATTGGCGACTTCAATAGTAAGCACATCCTATGGAATTGTAACGTCAACAATCCCAGAGGCATTGCACTTGAAAAACTAGTCGCAGAACTTAATTTTGACATAATTGCGCCCACTGAACCCACTCACTACCCTCACACGGAAGACTTTCGACCTGACTTGCTTGACATGGCACTACTCAGAGGCGTAACACTCCAGTTACGCTCCATAGAAGTGGTTCACGAGCTTCACTCTGATCACCGACCCATTATACTGCGACTAGGTCCCGACCCAACAACAGACCTCCCCCGCCCCACTAAGACGATAGTGAACTGGAAGCAATTAGGCGTTGCCCTAAAGGCTATCAGTTCACCGGACCTTGACAAGATCCCTGACGACATCCTGACTAAAGATGACGTAACCCTTGCGATCGATTCGTTCACTAATCACCTCTCCACCGTAGTAGGTGCATCCGCAAAGGAGGTCATGGTGCCGGACGACCGGCGCCTTGTCATTCCAGCGGATGTGAGACGATTAGTGACGGAAAGTAAAGCAGTGACCCGACATTACGACTCTTACCCCAGTAAAGAGAACAAAACTAAGAAACGCCACTTTGAACGCATGGTTCAAAGTCGCATGTCTGAGTTGCGTGATCAACAATGGGGTGACAAACTTTCAAACCTCCTGCCAAGCCACCAGGCTTATTGGGACTTGGCGCGAGGTATGAAAGGAAGTAACTACAACGACATGCCTCCCTTATACAGACCAGTCCCACTAGTCCCAGCGTTCTTTGACGAAGACAAAGCTGAGTGCCTAGCTGATAGCCTAGAGGCTCAGTGTTCCCCTAACGTAGATCACGTTGACCAAGCTCACCTCGATTCGGTGGATGCTGAAGTCGAACGTAAAAGCTCTGTGGTCACCTCTGAACTCCCACCAATCACCTTAGCGACTTACGCTGAGGTGGCGAGACTGATCAAGGCCCTCCGACCGCGCAAATCCCCCGGTGCTGATGGCATCTCCAACAGGGTTCTTAAAACCCTCTCTCCTCCTCTCATCCATCTCCTAGTCAGCATCTTCAATGCTGCTATGAGCCACTGCTTATTCCCAGACACCTGGAAATGTGCAAATGTCATTGGCATTCACAAACCAGGCAAAAGCTCATCTGACCCCACCAGTTACCGCCCCATCAGCCTCCTCAGTGCCTTAGGCAAACTTTACGAGCGGTTACTTGCAAACCGTCTCCAGTCCCATGCTAAGGAACACCACCTTATCCCAGATGAGCAGTTTGGCTTCAGGCCCGGACACTCATGCGTCCAACAGGTGCACCGCCTCACGGAGCACATCATTGAGGGCTTTAACAAGTACCCCAAACCCCAGACAACGCTAGCAGTCTTCCTCGACGTAGCGAAAGCTTTTGACAAAGTCTGGCACAATGGCTTGATTTACAAGCTATACCAATTTGGCGTGCCAGAACGTCTTGTGCTCATCCTACAAGACTTCCTTAAAGCCAGAAGCTTTCGCTATCGCGTGGAAGGCACCCTCTCCTCCCCCCACCCAGTCAGAGCCGGAGTCCCTCAGGGCTCCGTGCTATCACCCATTCTTTTCGCGCTGTATACCAGCGACATCCCACGCTCTCAGCCTAACGTCCTATTAGCCCAATACGCGGATGACACCGCTATTTATACCACTGGGTGGCATATCAGTAGAAAGTCCATTCCCGCCCTCCAACGGGCCATCACCGAGATCGGTGACTGGTTCCGTAAATGGCGCATCGCGGTCAACCCAGTTAAAAGTGCAGCTATGTACTTTACTGAGAAGGGCCGCCCCCGTTACCCGCAACCTATAACTTTGTTCGACCAACCCATCCCCTGGGTTAGTAAAACAAAATATCTCGGAGTCACCCTTGATCGGAATCTCACCTTTAGCGATCATATAACAACCGTCCGTAACAGAGCGGCCTTTGTAATGGGTCGCCTTTGTCCCCTGATTCGCAAAGAGAGTAAAATGTCTCTTAGAAATAAGAAGACACTTTACACTGCCTGCATCCGCCCCATCATGACTTACGCATCAGTAGTGTTTAGTCATGCTAGTGAGGCCCATCTCCATAAGCTTCAAGTCATTCAAAACCGTTTTCTTCGTAGTGCAACCGGCGCTCCGTGGTATATCCGGAACACCGAGTTGCATTGCGACCTAAACCTTCCCTCTTTAGCGCAGTTCAATAAGGACTGCGCCCGCCGATACTTTGATCGAGCGCCCCACCACTCGAACCCATTGGTTGTCCAGGCATCGAACTACTCGACCGCCTCTTCTATCCCATTTTTCAAACCCCCCCGTCGCCGACCACGGCAGGTATTAGACGACCCGGATGACCCCATCGCAGTCATTACATTGGCAGCTTTAGCGTTATCCGCAAGTCGTCGAGGTAAAATCCCCAGGTGTGAGGTAATTAGAGGTCACACAATCAAACACCGAGCTCGCCGGCGAGCTCGAGGCAAAAACAAGGTCACGATAAATTGCTCTCCAAATAGTCAAAGAGTATTATTCAGTAGGGCCCAATTGTGCAACACTGCAGTTGCACAGAGGCATTTTGCTCCGATCCCCCCCATGTCTCTCGACAGCGAGACAAGCCGAGGTCCGAACCACAGTGGTGCCCTTGAGCTCACTGTCAACCCCTCCTATAATAGCGGTACGTTTTCGGCGTCCGCAGGAGACGGAGGTAGAAAGCGCTTTTCGCCTTCTACGCCCGTCTCGGGAGAAGTGCCTTCGGCACTTCTCCCTCCCGGGCTATTGTAGGGCCAGGCCCTCGCCCAAAACCCGGTGGAGCTGGACGACCGCACAGGCGGTAGCCAGCATCTATGTCCTCCCTAAAAAAAAAAAAAAAAAAAAAAAAAAAAATCATCATCGTTCCATATCGATTACCATACACAACACTTACGAGTTTTATTAAGAGCTTCCCACGATCATCAAATATTATTATTAGGGATAAGAGCCGTAAATACCCTAAAGTGGTGACCCCGTAAATACCGAATACCGAAAATTATTGTCAGGATGCAAGAAGAAAATTCAGAAAGCCAGTTTTCTCAGCAGCAAGAAGTCGCCTCAATCGCTTTATCTTTGCGAGTTCCACCATTCTGGCGAGACAAACCACGTCTATGGTTTATCAGTTTTGAAGCCGCCACAAGTGATTTGAAGAAGAGCCAAGCCCAGCTAGCGCAGATGGTTATAGCACAACTCGACAAATTGGATATCGAACAAATAAGTGACCTGCTCTACAATCCTCCAGAAACAGACCAGTACAACGCGTTGAAGAAACGTCTTATCGCCGTTTACGAGGAATCTGATAACCAGCAGTTCCAGAAATTACTTTCTGATATGGAACTAGGAGATCAGAAACCATCACAGCTGCTTAGAAGAATGCGAAGCCTAGCACGCGATAAGGTACCAGATTCAACACTAAGGCTCATGTGGACAAACCATCTACCAGCTCACGTTCGTTCCGTCCTCGCTGTCAGCGAAACATTCAAGACTCAAACCGCACTCGATGAGCTATCACTTCTTGCAGACAAAATGATCGAAAATTCAAGCTCTAACTCACAAATCGCAGCAATATCTACAGGTACAACTACACTGCGCAATCAACAAGCAGAAACTCAATTACTGATTGAAGAAATCCGAATACTGTCATTGGAAGTTTCCGCACTCAAGTCAGCACACCAATATAGTCAGTCGCAACACAATCAACAGCAAAATCAACCATATTTCCGTCGAAACCGATCTATGGACCGCAACAACGACGCCTACAGAAATTCACGCAGCAAATCTCCATCGCCATATTGCTATTACCACCGTCAATTCGGCAAAGACGCAAGACGCTGTACGACGCCATGTTCATACAAGACTGAAAATTCGGAAAACTAGAGAATACGTTGGCTGCGGCGGATTCCAGCGTAACAGAAAATTCATACCGCCTATTTGTCACGGACAAAAACACAGGACTAACATTTCTCATCGATACTGGCGCAAACATTTCGTGCATTCCAAACAAGAAAGGCGTTATCACCAAGCCACTAAATTTTCAACTCTACGCTGCAAATAACACCATAATACCAACATATGGCGAGAAAACGTTGGAAATAGATTTCAACCTTCGCCGTCCGTTCAAATGGACTTTCATAGTAGCAGAAGTCAGTAAACCTATAATCGGAGCTGATTTCCTGCAATACCACCAACTAATCGTGGATGTCAAGAACAGAAGACTAATCGACGGGAAAACAAGCTTATCTACAAAATCATTCGTCCGAGCTACAAACATTCCGACAATACGAAGCATCGACGTACATCAAACGTACCACGATATTCTCGCGGAATTCCCTGGCATCACAAGATTGACTTCAACGAAGCTAACTCCACAACATCAAGTTGAGCATTACATAGAAACCACCGGACCGCCGATACACAGTCGTGCCCGACCAATCGCACCTCATCGTTACAAACAAGTCAAAGAAGAACTCGAGAAAATGATAGAACAAGGTATTTGCCGTCCAAGCAAAAGCCCTTGGTCATCACCTCTGCACATAGTACCCAAGAAAAATGGTGATCTACGCATCGTTGGAGACTACAGATGACTCAATGCTGTCACCATACCCGACCGCTACCCGATACCCAGAATAAAAGACTTCACGTTCCAGTTGTCTGGCAAGAAGATATTTAGCGTCATCGACCTCAACCGCGCTTACCATCATCTGAAAATCCGCGAAGAAGACATAGAGAAATCTGCTCTCGTTTCACCGCTGGGATTACATGAGTTTCCAAAAATGATCCCAGGTTTAAGGAATGCTGGTCAGACTTTCCAGCGATTCATACATCAAGTCCTACGTGGCCTAGACTTCGTTCATTCGTTCATAGATGACCTACTTTTAGCGAGTTCTGACGAATCTAGCCACAGGGAGCACATCCGAACTGTACTACGAAGACTAGAAGACAATGGCGTGACAATCAACCCATCTAAATGCATATTTGGCCAAACAGAAGTCAAATTTCTCGGATTCACCGTGAACAAAGATGGAATCAAACCGCCTGCCGAAAAAGTCACAGCAATCTGTGAATACGCAAGACCGAAAACAATTGAAGAACTGAGACGATTTCTGGGCATGATTAATTTCTACAGAGAACATATTCCGAAAGCCGCGTCTATACAAGAACCACTGCACAGTTACTTACACAATGTGAAGAAAAGAGACAAAACTATAATAGAATGGAACGAAAAATCTTCACAAGCTTTTGAAGATTGCAAAAATGCGCTCAAAAATGCAGCATTACTCGCTCACCCAGTACCTAAAGCTGCATTGGCGATATTTTCGGACGCGTCAGACCAAGCTGCAGGAGCTGTACTGCAACAACACATAAACGGAATATGGCAACCACTAGGCTACTTCTCGAAGAAATTCTCAGACGCACAACGTAACTACAGTACATTCGACCGAGAACTTCTCGCAATCTACATGGCAGTGAAGCACTTTAGAAAAATGTTTGAAGGACGCAGTCTAATTATATTTACTGATCACAAGCCACTGACATATGTCCTACAAAAGCCACCATCGGCAACCGAAACACCGCGCCGTGCAAGACAACTTATGTTCATCAGCGAGTTCACTACCGACATAAGATTCATCTCTGGAGCCGAAAATTTTGTAGCAGACTGTCTGAGCAGAATGCCAGTAGACAGTATACTGTGCCCTACTACAATCGACTACGAGAAGATCGCCGAAGCTCAAGAGCGAGAGAAAGACATAATAAAGCAACTTGAGGGGCAAAGCAACCTATCATTCAAGCAAGTCGCTATGCCAAACTCAACAACTGCAATATATTGTGAAACCTCTACGTCATTCATTCGACCATACCTACCAGAAGAATTTCGAAAAGAAGCATTCAACGCTGTACGCAACATCAGTCACCCAGGCGTACGAACTACGCGAAAACTAATGACGCAAAAATACTTCTGGCCATCAATGAACAGCGACGTAGGTAACTGGGCAAAACAATGCACACGTTGTCAACAATGCAAGATACAGCGACACACGACGAGCAGCATTGCAACGTTTCCACCCACTGAAAGGTTCTCACATCTGCACGTCGACATCGTAGGACCACTAAACACCTCACCTCAAGGTCACAGATACCTAGTTACGATGATTGACCGAGTAACCAGATGGCCTGAAGCTATACCTACGGAAGACATCACCGCGGAAACAGTAGCGAAGTTAGTATATGAGCACTGGATCACGCGTTTTGGATGTCCGTCAACTCTAACCAGCGACCAGGGAAGACAATTCGAAAGTCAGCTGTTTACCAAGTTAATGCACATGATGGGAATCAAAAAGACACGAACCACACCATACCATCCCCAATCAAACGGAATGATTGAACGTTTCCACCGTAGTCTCAAAGCATCTCTAAAGACTCGTCTATCAGAACATACAACGTGGATTGACGAGCTGCCTACTGTACTCATGGGATTACGCGCCGCTACACGTACAGACACAGGAATAAGCACCGCAGAGCTTACCTACGGACACAACCTACGTCTACCTAGCGACTTTTTCACATCCTCATCAAACCAAACCGACATGGATTACGACTACGTAAACCAACTACGTGCTACTATCAACTCAGTCAAGCCTAGCCAACCGACCATACCACATGGAAACAATCGTTCTATCTTCATTCACAAAGATTTACAAACCTGCGAGCATGTTTTTGTTCGCAACGATGCAGTCAAGAAACCGCTACAAACACCCTACGATGGACCCTACAAAGTATTAGAAAGAAACGGCAAGATATTTAAACTACAGTTACCAGAAAGAAGGTCGGCTACCATATCAATCGACAGACTCAAGCCAGCTTTCACACTCAACGAGTCAACAGATTATGCTAATACTAGTCAACCTACACAGCAAATTACGGTTAACTTACCTCAAGATCAAGTACAAGATAAAGTTACCTTACCGAAGCCAATATTAAAAACCACACAAAGTGGACGCACTATCAAACTTCCGGTACGCTTCCGCTAAGGGGTGAGTACTGTAGCAGCACAGAAGCACACAAGAACTTTAGCGCGATTACCTTCACATACCACAGTACAACCATACCTTACCAATTACCATATTACCAGTACCAGTACATACCAGGGACATTAAATAAAACGCACACACAATATATATTCTGTCATGTTGTCGTGTAACAGAAACAATAGATAAAGCCGCTCTGAAAAGAGCAACGTACTGTCATAGTTTAGAAACAAGGAGGATGTCGTTCTGACAAGGACGGTTTGAGCTGAAGAAACATGAAGCAGCATCACCGTTCTTCACCAGGCAGCACAGCACAAATCTTCACCACTCGTCGTCGTCCATCACGCACACGCACTGTCTCGATGGCAAAGATGCACACGCACGCTCCGTGAGAGCGCCGCGAACGGTATGAGCGGGCCGCCGTCTCAAATCAAACAGATCCCGCGAGCGCCGGAGCGGGACAACGAGACGCGCGGAAAGGAGATAGAGCGACATCACGCGACATCACATCACGCCACTTCGACCTATTTCTTATTAATAATAATTATCCTAGCTTTTGTATATATATTGGTGCGCTTCTAAATAAAATCATCATCGTTCCATATCGATTACCATACACAACACTTACGAGTTTTATTAAGAGCTTCCCACGATCATCAAATATTATTATTAGGGATAAGAGCCGTAAATACCCTAAAGACTCATAAAATGGATACAATAATAATCAAAATCAGTCACATTTCATAAAATTAATTGGTTAATAATAATATTACGACAACACAACATTGAGAACAGAACATAATCAATTCATTTTTTATATGAAACATGTAGTCTGCAGCAGTGATTTATATAATCACCGTCTAGTCTGTCTTTGAGCGCGGCCAGCATGCTGTTGGAGCTCCCCCGGACTCGCCGCACCAGCGAAGTACCTCTAATGCGCATTGTTGTGTAGAAGCAATTTACTTGCGCTTCTGCAAACATCGCAGATGCGGTGCAATAGCGGGGGAGACCCATCATCATCCTGAAAGCGTTAATAAATTGGACACGGAGGGCGCCGTAAGATCGTTGCGTATAGTTAGCCCACAGGCTGCACGTGTATAAAGAGGTGCAGTAAGCTCTGAAGAGGGTTATTTTGACTCAAATATGTTATATGTGATGTTAATTTCAGGAAGGACCAGTGGCAATGTCGCGACGGTTCCTGCATTTCATTTGATGGCAAGTGTGACGGAATCGTTAACTGCCTTGACGGGAGCGATGAAACTCACGCCCTCTGTCGAAATACAGTGTAAGTAACCTAAGAAATTATAGAGCATAACAGTTTTTTTCGTATAATATAAACGAACGGCTAAGTGCAACTCGAGTCTCGTTCTATCAAGGGTCCACAGTGCAACAAATGGGGTAAAAAAACCGGCCAAGTGCGAGTGGGACTCGCGCACGATGGGTTCCGTACCATTACAAATAAAGGACGAACACCTATTTTATTGGATGGGACCCCCCTTAATTATTTATTTTATTTTATTTTAATAATTTATATTTAAGGATAACATAAAACTCAATATTTTTTGAATAGGAAGTTCTGAAAATTTGCGGGCGAAAAATATATACGAGACGTACGAAATGCTTTATTATTAAATTTTAAAGTATAGAAAATATCTATTTCACTTGTGTCAATCACTTTCCTTTACTCTATTCACTTTTTTTATTAATCGAGAGTTTTTTTTCGGGGGATTAAAGGAAATACTTGTCCATTAAAAAGACACACATTATGTACCGTCCTTTGCGTCCAATTTGCGTTTGTAATATTATATTCACCTGTAGGTGAATATAATATTACAAACAAAATTACAAATTTGCGTTTGCAATATTATATTCACCTACAGGTGAATATAAATTTGCGTTTGTATAATTATATAATAACGCCAGTGTATTATCCTTGGTTAGTAGGTATAGACAGTTGTTAAAGCTAACCTTGCAGTTATTATTAAGAAACAATGCCAAATTCGAGCATAAATATGTATTAATTATAAGATAAATTGCAACAAAGAAGCAAAATTCTATGGAGACAAAACAGGAAAGTTTATTAATTCCCGGCACTTCCTACTCGTTATTAATAATACCTAATATTTATTACTTAGGGCCCGTTTCAGAATGTCCTAATAAAGTTTCGGGTTGCTATGCAACACATAAAATAACTGAATGATAAAAATGACAGTTGACATGCAGCGCGTTTCAAGCTTTAACCGATGGATAGGCTAAGGGCCTGTTTCAGAATGTTCGAGTAAGTTCCGGTGTTACTACCCAGAACATATTTAATAAATAAAACACTATCTCTGCGTTTCACAGTCATCGATTTAGCCTATCCATCGGTTAAAGCTTGAAACGCGCTGCATGTTAACTGTCATTTTTATCATTCAGTTATTTTTTGTGTTGCATAGCAACCCGAAACTTTATTAGGACATTCTGAAACGGGCTCTTAATCGAATTGCAATAACGCATGCTTTGCTGATTACGTTATCCTGCACATGACTATAATTTTCCTCTCGTAAATTTGCAATTTTGTAATTATTGTTTGAAAGTTGGTACCAATCAATAACCTGTATGCAATTTGACCTGTTGTCACACTGAACTAACCTTAAGAAAATAATTCTTGTGTGACATTCGGTTATATCGCGTTAGTGCGAGAAAGTTGAAGGTAATAGTATCTGCGTAAAAAAATTATGTAAAATTTTTTTTTCATTTTTAAGACTGCTGTCTCATAAATGTCAATTTTCCTTTTTTTTTGCTTGATAGTTTAGCCTTTGACCAACTATCTCACCTGATGGTAAGTGATGATGTGGTCGAAGATGTTGTTCAGGCTAACCTAGAATTACTGGCTCTCAAGGACTGCTGCCGGAATATATAGTTAGGTGCTTGGCGACAGATTTTCTACTTGAGGGTGGTCGCTAGCCAGGCAATTCGCAAAATGCCCTACCACCATGCAAATATTCCCTGGATATTTGAACTCTACTGCTTATCAAATAATACATCTAGGATTTAAAGTCGCAGAAGTATTTATTTCATTTCATTTTGTTCAAAACTTACAAATTTATATTTTGTTAAATTTTGTTCGATGAATAAATCTTGATTTTGACAAATATTGGCTTCTACTCTGAACCAATTTGACTTATTGACTTGATACTTACATTAAAAAATATATTTCAAATGTAACGCTACAGTTTCACCAAGACAAATAATTGTTTAGTGGAACGGTACTCTCTAAAATTAAAAGATATAGTTTTGGCACTTAAGACATGGACTTCTAAGCAACTGCAGAGCTTTAGAGCGGTGCGAGGGATGAGCCGTTAGTGCCGCTCATGAATTACTAGAATTTACAATATGCATTAATTCAAATTATCCGCTCTTTGCGATAATTGTGTTTTCCTTTGAAGAATTCCTCAACAGCAGTCCAAAATATGCATTTCTCGTGAAATAGTTGTCGCCGCATATTTCTTAATCTGTGGCCGCCCCCTGTTACAAAGGAACTAAAAACTCCACATAAAAAGAGCTGTTTGAACGTTCACGTCGTTCAAATCCCATTCAGATTCATTTGAGCTTCTTCGTATCCAACAGGAAGGTATTCATATGGCCAATACATGGAATGCTTATAGTGATGAAAATTTGGTATTTTTTGTGATCGTTTACCGCTAAACGATCACAAAAAAATACCAAACCTCTAACAATAACTGCGTTTTGTCACAAATGACAGACTGCTGCACTGTGCCTTTATTTTTTTTAAATTTGATAAACTTGCCCTTGACTACCATCTCACCTGATGGTAAGTGATGATGTGGTCGAAGATGTTGTTTAGGGTAGCCTAGAATTCTATATATATCTCGAATAGGCTCTCAAGGACAACTGCCGGAATACACCGTTAAGTGCTTGGCGACAAAAGTTCGGACAAAATGCATCTGTTATAGGCAGAGGTTAGTTCGCTTAAAATCAGGGGGGCCTCGAGCTTGTTCCGTCACAAAAGGAAAACTAAACAGTTGTTGATAATTCCACAGATGCCATCACATCTGGTTCAGATGTACGTATGGTGCTTGCGTGGATGGAACAGCTCCCTGCAACGGCATAAAGGATTGCGCTGATGAATCCGATGAACTGTTGCCCAGGTGCCGGAATGAGACCGATGAAGTGCGGTAAGAAAACCTTTGATCTCCTTAGAAAGTATCTTCAATATCAAATCATTTATGTTCTTCGAATATAGTGTATAATCAATTGTGTATTTTGAATACACAATTTTCGAACGTTAAGCGCGTGTAATATCTACGAGTGCCCAACTGCGTGTGGGGGAGAGTATGCCGGCCAGCATACTTGCATAAGTCGACTATCCTCGTTTGAGATGTCGCGTTTTGTATAGTGATTAAAAACTTTGATGAAAGAATCGACATCTGTCAGCGTGCTCATGGTGTACATTTGCCAGATATCATTTTTCATTCATCATTTCCAAACTTTTATCTTCGTAATACAATAAAAATTTGAAACATCTTCATCTAAATTCATTGTTTTATTTTGTTTTTTAAAACAAAGTTCTTGTTGAAAAACCCTTTATATTGGGCCAAAACCCAATTGGCGTAACATGGGTGTTTACACACCTCTGCCTACCCCTTCGGGGAGTACAGGCGTGATTATAAGTATGTGTGTGTGTTTATCTAGAGGCCAATTCAAGTGCCTCGACGGGAGCACAATACCAGCCACAAGCCACTGCGACGGCACCAAGGATTGCCCTGATGGATCAGACGAGACAGTTAGAACGTGCGGAGCTAAGAAATGTGCAGGATATCTGTTCCAATGCGCGTATGGAGCGTGTGTGGACAGAGGAGCTGATTGTAACAAGGTAATCTTGATCTTCCAATATAGCTTCAATGTTCTTGGTAATACGTTTTATTGAAGCAATCATGGCTTAGTGACTACTGTGTACCGCAACGCAGACGCAATCCTATCGCGGGTTTGAGCTTTACCACATAGTTGCTCCACATAGTGGATCCACTGACCCTGGTTTCCACCATAAAGGAAATCTATCACCATTCACTTATTCCTGTATACTGGTCCTTTTTATAGATTCATTTTCTAATAGATAAGATAGTGATCAGAGACCAGCTATAGAAAAAAATAGGCTATAGTTTTTATTGTACTCTCACATTTTGTGGAATATTTTTGATTGGTTTCTAGTCGCTTTTTTTTCTTTTAATCAAAACAAATTTATTAGGTTTATTAGTTATAACTCATATTGCACTTTTTGTTAGCTTTCTGATAGCAAAAGAGTAATTTATTGATGGGAAAACGATAGAGATAGACTATTGGGGTCGATGACCGAAATTCTTCAGGTCAAATTTAGGAATGCTTTGGGTACCCTATCATTTGATCCCTCCTAAGTACAGAATAACTATTTAAATTGAGATAAATGTAATACTATAAGGGAATGCAAAATAACTTTATAATTTGTCATAAGCCTAACTTTCATTTCGTTAATAATCACAGAATATTCATTAGTAAGAGATTACGTAAAAACTATTTTACCTTGGGGTTATGCAGCATCTTTTTCTTACCCTTTTTTTATTGCTGATAGCTTAGCCTTTGACCACAATCTCACCTGATGGTAAGTAATGATGTGGTCGAAGGTGTTAACAGGCTAAACCTAGAATTACTGGCTCTCAAGGACAGCTGCCGGAACACACCATTAGGTGCTTGGCGACAGATTTTTTACTTGAGGGTAGTCGCTAGCCAGGCGGGCATTCGTAAAATGGCCTACCACCATGTGGTGAAGCTTTCAGGATTCAAACCATAAACCTGCTGCGCGGCAGTCCATAACTAATGCCACTGAGCCATCACTGCTTCAAAACCTTTACCTGTCAGTAATTTTATTCTTAGGTATAACTTAGCATATTATTTTTTGTGAAAATTTTATGTTTTTTAGAACTTATGTACATTTTTGTCAACATCCAATATGTTGACTGAGTGGGATTTGACTAAAAACTCAAATCCCACTCACCTCCGAAAATGAAATTTATGAAATAAAACCGTTACCCTACTCAAAATTTTTGAATTACACAGCTAGATAATTTGAGCTTTAAGCTTCTTATCTAGAGCAACTAAATGTGTATCTTTAAAATTTCTTTATTTTTTTATTCCAGATTGAAGAATGTGCTGATGGATCAGATGAAGCCTTTGATCTTTGTGGCACTAGCCCAACACCACCACCCGTCACTAAGTAAGTTGTTAAGAGTAAACACTGTTCATAAAAAGGGAGACAGCGCCACTCATATCTAGTAACATATATAAATTAATTGAAAAATTAAAAAACACGACTAAAACTTATTTAATTAAGCGTTTTATCGTTCCATTGAAATTAAAACTGTAAGTTATATATATATATATATATATATATATATATTTATGAAATCACTTTTTAAAGCTCTTCATTTTGAAACTCCACTCGATAATTTTGAAACAAAAAAAAAATTTTTCGCAATATGGCGTCTATACCTAATCCGCTAGTTTGTTATTTTTACTATTTTCGTGTAACTTGGGATATCCAGAATCTAATGCTATATCATACATCATATCGGTTAAGCCGTTTAGAAGTTACGGTGGGCTAAAGTAACTCACAAACATACATACTCGTAAATTACAAAATTACAAATTTACGAGAGCAAAATTTCAGTCATATACAGGATTCGAACCTGCGTCTATCCACCCCTTTAGCCGGGGTATGCGCTAATCCAATTGAACTAACATGACAATGAGTCCATAACTCAATTTTTTCCTATCGTTCTTTAACCATCGTATTGGGATGGAGCGACATCTATAGTTGAACTTACGTTGTACTACAAACAAGACTAATTTTGCAATTAGCTTTAAACATTGTAATATAATGTAATCCGCAGATCATACAAGTATAAACAAGTACTAAAGACCTAAACCTACCTACAGACTCTAGGTCTTAGTAAGGAACAAGTTTCCAAGTTTAATGTCAAAGAGCGTGAGCACATAATAATGATAACATAAGCATTAAAAAATGAAGGGCCTATGCACAGTTAAATTGAAAAAAATACAATTACAAATAATTCGGTTGTAAAACTAATAATCTAATTCATATTTTGGGTGAGTAAAATTTTTATTGCAAAAAATGGAACCGACTTCTACACCCAAAAGTGCGAAATAACTTATTGAAGTCAGTACCATGATAGTTCAAAAGTGCCTATTATCACAATACTGTGCGCATGGTACCGACTTCGACAAGTTATTTCACACTTTTGGGTGTTGAAGTCGGTTCCATTTAATGCAAAACAAAATTTTTCACACTTTTTTTCTGACCTTATGGGACTTTTTGCTACTTACGGGATCGATTATGATTCATTGTTAACGACCATTTCATCAAGATAGGTAAATATTTTTCAGGTATTTTAGTGTAACTCAAAAACGGCTTGACCGATTTTGATGCAATTTAAAATGGGACCAAACGACAAGCACCTTTCAAACAAAAATAGATTTTCCAAAATCGGTTCACCCAGTCTAGAGTTCTGAGGTAACAAACATAAAAAAAACAGACGAATTGAGAAGCTCCTCCTTTTTTGGAAGTCGGTTAAAAATATGATTGAATTGAAATAATTATAAACGTTTGAACTGTTCACAAAATCACATCAGAAACATTACATTAAAATTTAAAACACATTCTGAAGTACCATTTATCAGATTTAGGGCCTGTTTCAGAATGTTCGAGATACGCAAAAATAACGCAAAGATAGTGTTTCGAGAAAACACTATCTTTGCGTTTCACAGTCATCGATTTAGCCTACCCATCGGTTAAAGCTTGAAACGCGCTGCATGTTAACTGTCATTTTTATCATTCAGTTATTTTATGTGTTGCATAGCAACCCGAAACTTTATTAGCACATTCTGAAACGCGCCCTTAAAATAAATTACTGTATAATATGGAGTATAATCATACTCCTATGTCATAACAATTACTAAACACAATTTATTTTACTAAACAACATGTTAATACAATTTATAGAATTTATATTATAATATCCATTAAAATACATAAGTAAATCACTTAAAAAATTGGCCTTGCTTTTCAAAGGAGTTTGAATCGCAACAATACATAAGCGTCAGTAAAAACGAATTGATCGGAGTATTAAAACTATATTTTAAGTGTAAGTTTGGGTAAGAGAAGCAGTAATTGACACAAATTAACATTTTATAAAATAGCCAAATAGTAAAAATAATTGGGAATTCATTACCTACTATAGCCTTGTGATAGGGAAGACTAAGAAATGCCTGAAATTTTTCTTTCGCTTCGCACGCTCTGCTCTCGCGTTGTTGTTATCACCAGTAAGCTAGGTAACGCTTTTTCTCGCTTCACTCGTCGCATTTATGCCATTACGTATAACATATAACATTACGAGTATCTAGTCATTACTGTATCAGCGTTATATGTAGTTTTTATAATAACGCATCTTTACACGAGACTCGATACCTACCAATCCCATATCATACAAAAATAACATAAAATTATTAAAGCAATAATATGTAATCATCCAACGATAATCGATTATATTGAATCATCGATTTCTATCGATCAAAGCATATCGTAAGAAAAATTGTTTAGCTCCAATTAAATTATTAGCAAACAAAGAAATAAATTCCGCCAAGTGTGAGCCAGGCTTCCCCTGTGGGGTGCCGGGTCAGTATTGTACCTCCCCATATAATCCCGTGGGTGTCGTAAGAGGCGACTAAGGGAAAACTACTGGAAGGTGGGCAGCAGCGCCTTCTAAAGAACTGCCAACTTACACTGCGATCCCCAAGACGCCTGCCAAGCGTGGGGATTATGGCAAATACCCCTTAATAGGGGAGGCTGTGTTCAGCAGTGGACGATCTGGCTGTTACAGTGAGTCAGGCTTATTATAGGGTACGACCTGTGTCAAATAAATGATCATAAACATTGTTTAAAATAGTAATAAATACAGAAATTCTCGATTAATACTAGTTTGGTTCTATAGATAGAACACCTTTACAAACATATTCTAAAAACACATCGTTGATGCTCTCCCAATTATTTGTTTGCGGTCCGCCCTGACTTCGTATGGGTATTTAACGAAAATTAAAAAAAAAAAAATTATGCATGATAGGTTAGCCTTTGACCACTATCTCACCTGATGGTAAGTGATGATGTGGTCGAAGATGTTGTTCAGGCTAACCTAGAATTACTGGCTCTCAACAGCTGCCGGAACACACCGTAAGGTGCTTGGCGACAGATTTTCTACTTGAGGGTGGTAGCTAGCCAGGTGGGCATTCGCAAAATGCCCTACCACCATTCAAAACTTATATAGTAAAGTTAAACTAAAATTAAATATAAAAATAATATTTTTATATATAATTTTACATATATAAAAGTAGCTATTGTGACATAATTGTTATAGTTAGACTTGTAGTATTGCGAATTTTTTTATAGATATTGATGTCTTCTATAAAATTGTAGTACATTTTTTTTGCTCTATTTTCAATTATTTCCGCAGCGTATACGATGTATATATAACGATTTTTTGGTATTTCTTTCGCACTTTGAGTTACATTAAAGAAGTTATCATAAGGATCCCTAACTTTTTTGAAAATCTTATAATAGTCTATGTTCATCAGGGATAATGTTGGATTCTCATGGTGAAAGAATTTTTCAAATCGATCCATTAGTTTCAGAGCCTATTCAATGCAAACAAACAATCAAACCTTTCGTCTTTATTATATAAGTTTAGATACGGATACGGATGTTTTTATATTTTCATACCTAATGAGCTCTAGACGATAAAATGCCACATGCTAGGTTACAGAAAATGTTTTTTCCAGCTATCTTTGAATGTTTTTAATAGTTTCATTTTAGCAATAACGCATGCTGCGCGGATTTAATTACAAAATAACCGCAAGAGGTAAATAGTTATTTGTTATACAAGAGTGCAAAGTTGCTTTTTAACCGCGTGTTCAATTTTGATGACCGAGCAAGCGAAGGATTCTAAAATTGAATCACGAGCGCAGCGAGTGATTCAAAATTAGAATCCTGAGCGTTAGCGAGGGAATCAAAAGAGCACGAGGTGAAAAATCTTTGCACTCGAGTGCAACACGTAACTTTTCATTCCACCTCAGCGAGGAAATGAAGAACCGCGTACAAAGCAAATTGAAAAAAGAAGGGTCCGTGTCTGAGGTTTTAACATATTAAAAAAAAGTTATATGATATATTCGGCACCATTGAAGTAGCAGTAAATAGGTTTAATGTTTTTTTTAATTCACAAACTTAGTGCACACGATGTTCTAAATTCAATTTACTTTAGCCTCTAGAGAATAAAAACGGCTTTTCCACTCAGATATTGAAGATTAAAAATACTCTTTCCGAGATGGTGGGATGAAAAATATATTATTCAAATATATTTTTTCTTTTTTATATTACCTTTTGTAATTATTTTATATTTTTAATAGCGGTCAATCAGCACCCAATGCTCTAAGAGAGTAAGTGAGGCATGTGCGAGTAGGTAAAAAAGTATTTTGTGCGGCTTCTCTTAAAATTTGAGTGGCGCTGTGTCCTTTTACCATGGGTTTTATTAACAAATCTGCAAATGATGTTCACCTATCCCAAACTCATTCAATCAAAGTAAAAGATACACATGCTTTTGTTAAAAACAGGCACTAAAATTTACGTATATGTGTCAGTGCGCTTCTGATCATTGTTAAAACATATTGCATACTAGCTTTCCAGGCGTGGCTCCGCCCGCGTGTATGTCGATTGTCGCGCAAAAACATTAACCTCTTTTTGCGCAGTTGGATAAAAACTAACCTATGTTTTTTCCCGGGTCTCAAACTATTTCCATACCAAATTTCATTCAAATCGGTCCAGTAGTTTTGGCGTGAAAGCGTAACAGACAGACAGAGCTACTTCCGCATTTATAATATTAGTACTGATTTTTAGAATACAAACGATGTAACGGAAACTAATGCTTTTCAGACCACAAGGACCCTGCGTCTTACCACCATATCCAATCCAAGGAACGTACGTCACAAACAAACCGAACGCCAAGCCTGGAGACTCTTTCGATTACGTCACTATAAATGTCACCTGCAAACAAGGATATGGCGTAGACGGCTCCAGTTCTATTTACTGTTTCAATGGAATGTGGCCAGAGTCAATACCGAAATGTGTCTGTAAGTAGCTGTTTTCAAATTAGTTTCTTTATTGTACCACAGGGTATTCCACAGGGTAGTCATCTTGGACCAATACTTTTATCTCATGTTTTTCAAAGTATGTTTTTTAACATATATTAAGTGTTTATATTTTGTAAATTTTAATTTGTTTTTATTTTTGTTTATAGCGCAATGCCGCTTGACACCACACCCGTCAGTGGAATACGAATGTCTTGTATTTGGACAAGTTCGAGGTTCCAGAAATTGCAATTTATATGAACCTACGGGCACTGTGGTCAGACCTCAGTGCAAGGCCCCTAACTACTACTCTCCAACTTCTCTACCTGACATGCGGTGCATCAATGGAAATTGGGACTACACTGCTAGATGCTCACCAGGTTTGGCCAAAAATGGGACTAATATAACCATACTCATCAAAGATACTGTTGAAGTTCATGTCAGCAATATCCAATATACAGTTCCTATTAATGATAGTTATCTACCCGTGGTTCCTTTAACTGATATCAATTACCATTTGAATAATTCTAGTAATTACGATATTATTAAATTTCCGATATTTAATAATAATAGTAATACAATAGACGCTAGTAAAAATGAAGCTACAGAAATAAAACTAGATGAAAGTGATTATGAAATAGACGACTTAGATTGGAGAATGGGTGTGCCTTCTTCGACTAATAGTAAAAATACTCAAAATACGAAAAATCCTATTTACAATTCTAACAAAGTACCTCAGTATAATAGTGATGGTACAGATAAAAATAATTATAACAATAAAAAGAGTAATAGTACAAATATTAATTTTAACATATCAAATAGCAGTGTTTATATAAATACCAGTGACAGGCTTATTGTTATAAACTAATAAGGCATAGGTAATACAATAACATATTAGCGAATTTTTAACAACGGCAAAAAGGGTTTTAGGTAATTATTAGTTAAGCTCAAGTTATAGACTCTTATACATATCATAAATTATTAAATTTGTGATAAATAGAACTTAATTCCGAGGTCAGGTGATGGCATTTTCCTAAAATTAATTCTAAGTATTTAAGTATGGGTCTTTTTACACTCTAGAGATATTTATTATCTGAGATTTGTTGTCTAGTATAAATAATATGCCATTTTAACTATATAAGCAATGTTGACGCTTTTTACCTTACTCATTATAATACTTAAATTATAATTTGGGTTTTATTATGAAAGGTAGACTCTAAAATATTGAAGCATATTTTTGGAATCTACTGCTCGGAAAATACGTTCTAGGTTCTTCAAACTAATTATGAATTATATAGATTGCAATTGAATTAATCAAATTTGAACACAGCATTTATAGATTCAACGCCATTAATAGATACATTAGCCGTTTTAGTGTTTTTTTCTACAGTCATTGTTATTTTCAGAGTCTGAGCTGGTTATGCATTGTTACAGACTCGTTCTTGATCTAAAATATACCAATGCTTTAGTATTTTGACATACCAAAGAACAAGGCAGTATTTCAATGTTTCATTTTACAGTTATTATCTTAAAACGTACACAATGTTGTTTTGTAAACTTAACTATACAAACATCCCGCCGAGGTTTTTCCTCTGAGAACTATATGGGTTGTTGAAAAAGGGCATCACAAGATTCCTAACAGGTCAGCAGCGCGTTGATGAGTCCTCTGGTTTTACAAACGTCCATAAGCGATGGTGACCAATTTCCATCAGGTGGGCTTGCCTGTCTACTATTAGGCAATAAAAAATATATAGATTATCATTTTAATTTGCTGAGGTTAAATTTAGGTCTAATATGGCTGATATATTATAAAACATTATTAATAAGTAATAGTATTTTTCAGAAATGGGAGATATATTGAATAAATAGATAGATATAGTACAAAAGCTTGACTTAGCCAAAGCAATGAACTTGTATTACAAGTATTGCACGTAGTTTATGTCATCCTATCTTATGTTCCTCTTTAATGTTTCATATTATAAATAAAAAATAGTTTCTACCGTAGAAGAAAATATTATTTAATTAATTTATAGATGTGGCTAGAATTGTGTTTTTATACCAATATATCAATTATATTATGTGTAATGTTAACAGGATGGATACTGATGATTATATTTTATTAAAAAAAGTAATTTGTCAAAAGTCTTTCATTTTAAATCCAGTTTCCTCCATCCTTTTAACATCACCCAAAATCCTAACTAACTTAATAAATTATGTAATACATAGGGCATTGATCAACTCACAACTTTGCATGGTGATAGTTTATCGTACAACCTCATTGCTTTCAGGTACCAGGCATTTGAGTAACATTCTTTGGAGTCATGTGTGCCTGGTACATTAGACTTGAAATTCATTTTGCTTTCGAATATAGAGGTATATTTTTGCTTCGTTGCACCAGAAGGACGGACAGTAGAATGTGTCGCTCGTGGTCCTATACAAGTAGGCAAAATCACTAGAACCACGATACCATTTTTGGGATACCCGTCTGCCTTAGCTCTCACGTAAAGTCGTCATGCAGGTAACGGTGTGTTTTGGCAGCTGTCTTAGAGAGTCAGTACTTCTAGGTTAGTCTGACATCCTCGACCAACAATTCCTTGGACTGCATCATGACCAACCATCAAGATGGTGCTAAAAGGCAAGCCATGCCAGATATCAGCAATAAAAAAAAGCTTATAATTGAAATTGAAACTTTGACAATATGTGTATGTTTAGTTATCACAATACATATTTTAATGATCCCACTTCAGGAGTGGGGCAGAAGTAGGAAGATGGAGGTGTATTAGAATACTTACTACTGTGACGGTACAGGCCCTTCTCTGTCCCGCCACGTTCATAAATAAACCTATTTACAAATATCAGTTTGCTGCATTTTGAATGTTTTAGAACGAAATCGTATTAACCCTTTTACTCGTGCTATCTTTCCATAAGAAAGAAAGAGAGCGGAGAAGTGTGCTGTTCTGGATGCTTTTTATGTTGCCAAACGCATGAACGGCACATAAATCGGGGACTTTTGACAATAGGAATCGGTTGAAGTATGATTATTGAAGAATTAAATGAAATATATTGGGCAGTTTTAGTATGGGAAAAGAAAAAAAAGAAATGGCAGGACAGGGGTGGGGATAGAGGTGCGGTTTAGGCGGGATAAAGTGAGAAAAGGAAAAAAAAGATGGGGGATTGGGGGCATTAAGCCTCCGAGGTCGCTCTCAGGAGGTACTCCGAAGACAGTCTTCGGTGAGATTCTTAAAGTCCGTGAAGTGAATTATTGGTAAAAATTTAAAAGTGAATTGTGTATTGAGAAGTGTTACACCGGTTAGGGGTTAGGGAGTCTCGAGTTGGCTAAATGCTGACAAAGGACATGGGACTTAGTAATTGGCATGGCCGATGAAAAGTCTGTACGATTCCCAACACGTGGCAACACGTGGGGATTTCGGTCGATTTTTAGGTAGGGAGTAGGCACGCCCAGTGTTAAACTGGCAGGGTTAGTACCTATAAAAAGGGAAACCCGGAGCAAAGTAGTTAGCATGGCTGACAAAATGCTTATTTATTAGTAATCCGAGTATTCAGCATACGCAGAAGAAAGGTTACGACGTAGCGTTTTCCTCCAAGCGTTCCTGTATCCTACCCTACATTATGATTCCTCATTTTCTTAGGTATTATAGTCTTCACGTGTAGCCGTGGTCTGGGAGTGCAAGCTCCCAGATTTAGACAACGTCCCTCGGGATGTGCCCGCGCTTGGAACGAGCCGGCGGCTGTATCCTTCGGGAAACAGTTACAGTTCCCTTCAGTGTCGTATATCCTAGTGTGGCTTAGGTGCTCCTAGCAAGTGGGGTTCCCTAATAACCATAATGGGTGTTATTGCAATGAAGTCTATATTATATATATTTTACACCATAGGTATCAAATCCTCGTTCAATACAATCCCAAGCTTCGGCCTCATATGTATGTGAACGTATTACACCGGCATTTAGTATACATTGGAATTTGCCATTCCACTTCCACACTTCCAGGAGTTTCCTCTTTACACCGAGGGGAAGCTGTCCTACCTACCATTGCTATGGAAAGGGGGCTACATTACACACCACATGATTAAAGTAAATGTGAGACATGGATCTCTAGGCTGAATACTACATCTAGAAGAATAGGAATTAGGTAACTAGGTACATTTGAGTAGGAATAGGGAACATAGGAAATTGTTTGGGAAATAGCACTTAGTAATAATTCGGGGGTAGACTCACGATATGATGCAATACATTTTTCTATCTAACTCATAAGATAGGTGTACTGGCAACTTCCCGGATTACAGGAGGTAGACTAGTATCCTTGGGTTCGCTGAATTATTAAAACATTTAATATTCTATCAAGTGTCCAGGAAATACTTTAATAGCCATGTAGGTTACAAACTAGAATTATTTTGTTACAATAAATAAAATAAAAATCAGTTTTAGGTTCATATTTATAATTATCATCCACTCAAATTAGTTTCAAATTAAGACGGTAGTAAATGTAAGGTATCGTTTTTGATGCCAATGGACAAGCTGTGCAGTTCCATTGTGGGAGACCATCTAATGAGAGACGTAGAATGGTTGACTACTCTTCGACAGCATGAGGAAGGATATATTACAATTTATTATGTCGCTATTAGTATCTGTTAAAATCAAAGTAATAGGATATATCAAATAAATAAAACAAGGAATTAGAATATCCTAAAATAAAAAAATAACTATGCAATATCTTGAAATTTTCATGTAATTAATGGACAAGCAAAGCTGTTTCATTATGATTAACCTTTTCTATCAGACATATAGTCTAGGTGCATTATTCCTCAAACAACATGGAAAGAATATAAATTGTTTCATTTTGAAGTCAAAAGTTTGCAGAAACAAAGAAAGAATATCTAACAACAAATACTCAAGAATACCTTGAAAATATACTAAACTTATTTGTTCACTATTAAAATTACTAGATATAATAAAATCAAGTAAAGCTGTATAATTACTCTCCACTCTCAAAATAATATATATTGGACCAATGATATCATCTAACAGGATATGACATCTAAACAAAGTGGTGGAATAGGTTCAAAGATATTATTTAACTAGATATGTCTACTCAAACAGAGATATGATAGGCTGTAGATTGTATAGGGTTACTTGTAGTCCCAATCCAATCAGGTTTTAGGACATATTTAGTACATACCAGCGTAATATTAGGAACTTCCTTTTACCATAATAAGTAAAAGGAAGTCCCGCTAAGAACCGAGATATGATTGGATGTATGCCCTTACTGAGGCTAGGCAGCTCCAGAGATGGCCAGCGTCTCGGTGTTATGGTAGATACTCGTTTGGGTAGAATGAATGGTTTGTTTTGTATAGCTATGAATAATGATGTCTCTCATTTTCATAGAAGTAAATTAAAAAGGTCCTTGAATGTGCAGACAAGATACAAACTTACATACTTACAGTGTCGATGACAATATCATACGACATTCCCTTTTGCCAAAAGAATATGTCCTCATGCCCATGTAGTATATATGAATACTGAATCAATTGCAATACACATACTTACTGACTTTTAGTACATTTGTAAATAATAGAAAACAAAAAAAAAAGAAAGAATAATAACTTTATAAAGTCCTCTTACAATGGGTGATTATATGGTTACTAATTATGTTGGGTAATTAGTAAGGAATATAACAGACCTATGCGGTGGAAGATGACCAGTTTGGACAAGTCGAAATCTACAGATGGCAGCGGGGAGGGGCTGTTATCCTTAGCCGCAATCAATTAAATATCATTCTTAATTTTATTTGCATACTTACCTACTTTAAAGGTTCTTATGTAAATCTTACTTATTTCATACCTACTTAGAACATCTTAGCAACATAATCTTCTTTTCACTCTACCATATTAATATAAAGCAGATAGTTACATATCTACGCAGTAATTCTTATTCAACTTTATTAGAACATCACATTAGTCACTATAGATAGAATCTATCACTGCATAATACTTATGGCAATATGCTGAGGTTTTAATAGACTCACAACATTTAGTCATGAAATAGGTAGTTTGGTTTTGATAGTAAGAAAGTGGTAATAGTAAATTTTGTTGTTGCAACTTAACACTTTTACTGTATTATGTTAGAGAGCCAGTTCTAAATTACACCACTTGGAGAGTACATAGGTAGAGTAGGTCACGTCTCAAGCCTTTGGAAAAGAAACTGAGTTGCTACTTATGGGCACAATATAGGATCCTGACCACTATACTAGACGATCACATGGCCTTATAATGATCTCAGTCAAGACGCACTCAATATTAGGTTTTGTGTTATGTTTGGATACGGTATCTCAGAATGGTAGAAGTTATCACACAAATAGGATATCACAATTAAATTTCATTTTATTAAACATTTTCATATAAGGTAGCGTAGAGTACATGAGATATATATACCAGATAGAGGGGGAAACGTTACAATTGAGTTCCGTGACCAGGATTATCTTGTTATAATGTGGTGCTTTGTGTTCAGGTTTCCCTAATTATTAGCATAATCAATCATTGATAGGAAATTTTCTTCATTGTAGTTTAACTATAGTTTTCTTGTGATATCGAGGTGCCTTGACTGGGACAATTTGTTACCGTGAATGGACAGAAGGATTGAGATGTGTAAATGGTTACATATAGGTTGTGTTTATAGGTTAGGTACTTACCATCTTACCAGAAACATATACTGATAGGTAGGTAGTGTTTATTCGATTAATATTAATAGTCACTGTGCCTACTAACATGTTCTACCTTATACCTTTATAAACAGTATTTAAGTGCACTGAGATAAAGCATTTTACAGTCAAGATCAGGATAGGAACGACGGAATATTTCTTGGTAATAGATTGGCATCTGAGGTCTTGTTTACCACATCACAGTTCTGCCAAATTAACTCTTAAATTCAATAATATAGTCTCCTTGATGTGTTTTCCTGCTCTTAGTGTATTATAGTCTAAAACCTAAAACCAACAATTTGTTTTGATTTTTCCGTTTTCATTCGATGCAAATAGGGCGGCGTTACCTAGTGTTTATAAAGTACGAGTACGTTATTACTTAGTATTGGTACCGAAACGGTTATAAACTAGTATTATTGTATTGGTACCCAAATGGTATTTATTTCTATCTCAAATCAAAGAACGCTCTCTATTACTACGAAAAGTGGCAACGCTTCTGCCCTTCCGTCACCATGTTGTGGGGTGCAGAGCAGCAATATGATGCGTACGCACTAAACATGTGCAAATGAGCTAGTATATCGATATTAGGTAGTTAATATTTGAATGAAATAAATGCTTTGTTATTTTTATGTACAGATAAGTTATTTTCTATTAACATATTATGTAGGTACATAAAGTTGGTATATCATATATACTAGGTTCCATAAAAAAAAAAAAAAAAATGTTCAAGCTGCATCCATTACCTACATATGAATTAACATAGTAAGAAAATTCAATTCCTTAAATTTGGGCATAACACTGTAATTTCTTTATTACATTACAGTATTGGTGGCGCAATAAAATATTTTCGGTTGTTAAATACTAGGTTTTAAAAGCTTAAGAAATCCCTTGTGCAGCATTGTAATAGAAACAGTTTCGTTCAAAAACGAAATGACAATTAATTTTTATCTCGCCTTTTTAACTTTTTTTGGATCTGTACATATTGGACATTAACAATTTTTTGAGATTAATAATTTATAGCGCTAGAAAATTAAGAATATAGGCGCCGTCAGCTTAGCATGTTAGATACTTGAAGAATTTTATCAAGAAATAGAAACCTTAACTAATACTATTAAATATTCCATGTTAAACAGTAGTCGACAGTATAGAGGTTGATTAGAACCAAGTATTAATTATTGAAGTGAGATCGATTAAGATGTTATGGTTTTTATTTGATGCGTAATTACTTTAGGGGCAGTTCTATATAAAAATCATGTTATGATATCTATACACGATTTTGGGTACGTTATATACTGGTAGGAATTAGTTCTGAAAGTTATTATTTTAATGACAGTTTGTAAACTTCGGTAGACAAAGTTTAGATGTTTGAGGAATAGATTGACCTGTTTAAGCAAAATAGTAACAATATTATTTTTTTTAGCTTCTTGTTGGCAATGGCCATTGTACAAAAATATAGATTTATGTTGTATGAAATAAAGGGCATCTTTTCGAGTATGAATATCATTAAATAGTAGACAATCTTGCCGCCCTATGATAGAAGGCACTAAGGATATAGTCAAGTTTACGATTTATTACATTTATGATTCATATATTTCTTTTAACCAAAAATTAATAGAGCGGGATCTCTTGTGTTAAAGAGGTTTAGGTACGCGGATTAATTACCTATTTATTAAACGAAATATATATCTGAGATGCGTGAACCATTTTGACCCCATTCGTAGGGTGGGGTAAATTTGGTTCGAAATTGGTCAGTGGTGGCTAGAGGTTGTACAACTTGTACGGCTTTGAGCATGCCAAGATCTGACTCTTGAATTGGTATTAAAATGTTGGTTTTAGTGCTCTTAAGTGAAAATAAAAAATAAAAAAATTTTAAGGATTAAACACGGCATAATAGAAGAATGGAGAGGCCTAAGTCGAGTCGGAAACGTAGACAGCCCAATAGGTATTTGGAGGGAGAAAATAATGCATTACCGGTGGAAACAGGAGAAAGTACGGCTGATATGGTTACTAATCGGAAGTGTAGGCAATCCAATATAGATACAAATGGAGATAATCGTACAAAGTCGGGAAAAGAAGGTGAAGCTGTGAATATTACGGTAGAAACGAACGAAAATGAGGATATAGAACCAGCAACCAAGCGGTCTAAAAGGACAAACGTTCCTAAGAATATAATAGACAGAAGCAAAACAAAGAACAGTACGGCTGTTATGTACCACATGTTAAGAAGGACTATAGGTACTTTAACTGCTAAACTTGATGTATTAAGTGAAGAAGTAAAAAACACGAAAGCTGCAGTGATAGACGTAGGAAGTTCTTCCTCATCAGTTGAAAGAATGCGAGTAATTATGCCTGATAGTCAGCAGCCACTATCACCGCCAGCGGAAAATGGCTTAATGGATTTTGAACTAGCTGACACTACAGCTAGTGACAAAGCAATAAAAGAACAAAATAAAAGCATTGAGAAGCAACTGCCTGCAAATAGTGAAGGGGTCAGTAGCATTGTCTATAATATTAGAAACATTACTACGGAAAAGCCCAAATTTGGTGGGAAGACGACGAATAAAATAAGTATACATCCGGTAACCTTTCTAGAAGACCTAGATGTTTATTTAAATAAAGCATCAAAAGAAGGCACAGGGTTAGAACTGATACAGGAGTGTTTAGTAGAAGACGCTAGAGATTGGGCCAGAATATATAAAGGGAGATGGAACTGCGTTGAAGATTTTAAAGTAGACTTCTTAGCTACGTTTTGGGGTGAAAGTGAGCAGAGCGAATTACGTCGGAATATTGTACAAAGAAGTTGGGATCGACAAGAAAATCCATCAATGGTAAACTATTTCCTAAGGATCGTTGGCAGGGCTCAGATGCTAAGTTACAAAATACCAGAAAAACAACTAGTTGCGGACTTGATTAGACATTACCCAAAGTTCGTATTAGACATTACCCAAAGTTCGTACAGCAAGTGTGGGTAACATCTAGAGCAGGAACTATAGTAGAAACTGCGGAATTTCTTAGAAATATGGAAAACATCAATAAGCAGGAGGCGCATACTTATTCTGCAGCTTCAGGACAGATTAAGGATAGTGCGAGAAAGAAAATCGACTACCAGCAAGGTTATCGGAATTGGCGAAGACCAGAAGCAGTTCAGAAGACCATTGCTAAAACACCGGTGGTTAGTTTAATTGATAGAGAACAACCAGCTGTTGTTAATAGTCAGGAAGTAGAGTCAAACTAGAGGAGGCTGATGATGTTGTCCCCGAATCAGCTTCAACCATAGGGGATAGGGGCTTGCTTATTATGAGGAAAATGGGGTGGAAGCCAGGTCAGATATTAGGAAAAAATGGAAGAGGTTTAAAGATACCTGTATTAGGGAAGATCTTAGATAGAGGGGAAAAAGAGGGAATAGGATATAGCACATTAACCGATCCAAGGATAAATTGCATTCGTAGTCAGATAATAGATGTCCTTAAATTAAAAATAGAACAGGAGCAATTAGATAATGACGAATTTACTTCGGTTACATCAGTTTTTGACGAAAGGAATACAGAACCAAAAATTAATGGGACAGATTTTAAGTCGGAAATAGGTGTGCAAGTGTTTGACTTTGAAGTAGTAGGGCTACTTGATTCAGGAAGTGACATAACCTGTATCTCGGAAGAATTTTGGGGCGTATTAAAACAACGAATTCCTCATATACCGTTAATTCCTATCAAACCTGTTCAAATAAGAACAGCTGTAGGGCAGAAAAGTGTCGATATTCGTAGCATGGCTTTATTACCTTTGAAAATAGGAACGACAATGAAGGATACGGGGGTGTTGATTGTACCAGGACTGCTTAGACCTTTAATATTAGGTTTTGACTGGATGAAGTCAAACAAGATTAAGGTTGTCTTAAGCGGAGCAGATAGAGGGGTGGTTTTGGAATATGAGGGGCATAAAGAGATCATTAGGTTCATAGAACTCGGAAGTAGCCCATACATTGAGAATGATTGTGAGGGTCTATGTAACGAAGTGAATGAAGATGAGGTAATAGATTTACGACAGGTTAAGATAGGTATGTCACTTAAGGTAGAGGATTTGGAGAGGCTCCAAGTATTATTGAAGAAATATGAAGGTTTATTTTCTGACACGCTAGGCCGAGCAAACTGTTATGAACATGAGATTAGGATGGAACCGCATGTCCCGATTGTAAAAAGGGCTTATCCTATTCCGTATGCTTATCGGGAAAAGGTAGAGGAAAAGTTACGGGAAATGGAAAAACTGGGGATTATAAGTAGATCTGCTACACCTTATAGCAGCCCGCTAACCTTCACTCTAAAAAAGGATGGTTCGATCAGAGTCCTTTTAGACGCGAGGGAAATAAACAAACATATGATATCTGAAACAGAAAAACCGCCACTACAGTTAGACGTAATAAATTCATTCCATGGAACAAATTTTATAAGCATAGTTGACATGAACAATGCTTATTTTCAGATACCGATTTCTGAATCAAGTAAGATGTATACAGGATTTACGTTTAACGGAAAATCCTACGTCTATAATGTTTTGCCTCAAGGCTTAAAAACTTCTGTGGGTAGTTTTAGTAGGGCGATTGATACTATATTAGGTTTTGAAGTACGAGAATTCTGTGTTAATTACCTAGATGACTTGGCTATAATTACTACAGGTAACTTAGAAGAACATTTAGAGCACATTGACATAGTACTAGGAAAACTACAGGCAGCGGGGTTAACTTGTAATTTAAAGAAAAGTAATTTTCTGTGTAAAGAAGTTAAGATGTTAGGATACATCATATCCACGGATGGGCTTAAGACAGATCCAGACAAATTGAACGCGATACAAGAATTCCCGACACCTAAAAAAATAAAACATGTCAGGGCCTTTTTGGGGCTATGTAACTTTTATAGGCGGTTTATACCTGCGTATAGTAGTCACATTATGCCGCTATGCGAACTTTTAAAGAAAGAAGCTGGATGGCATTGGGGGGACATAGAACAACAAGCATTCAATAAAATCAAAACTCTGTTCATAAAAACAATATCGCTTCACCACCCTGACTTCAAGAGATCATACTATTTGCAAACAGATAGCTCAGGGATAGGAATAGGAGGAGTTTTGTATCAATTGGGGGAAGATGGTGAAATGAAGATATTAGGATTCCATAGTAAGGTGCTCAAAGGGCCGCAATTAAATTGGACCGTCACAGAACAAGAGTTTTATTCGGTAATATGTTGCTTGCAGAAGTTCGAAACCTATTTAAGGGGGGCTAATGTAATAATTCTAACGGATCATAAAGCACTATCTTTTATTAAAACTTGGAGATTATATAACGCTCGAGTAACTAGATGGGTTAATTATTTAGAGCAGTTTCAGTTTGAGGTTCAACATATTAAGGGCAAGGATAACATTGTAGCTGACATTTTATCTCGTTACCCAATAGGTGGGGACATATTACAAGAAGAGAAAACCAAATTGCCGGAAATATTATACATGGAAATTAAAACGAATAGGGAATTGATCACGAAATTAAAGGAAATATCGAAGTTCCAAAAGGAAGATGTTGAAACAAGAAAAATAATAGAGGAATTAGGTAAAGCTCATAGCTGTATAGAAAAACAAAGCAGGATAATTAAAAGATGCTATGTAAACAATGATATATTATATTTTAAACCGGAAGGTACAAATATTGATGTTATATATTTACCGGAAATTTTGCGAAAAGATATTATAGTGCAAATACACCTAGAAATGGGTCACCAAGGGGTATATAAAGTAATAAAATATATAAGAGATAGATTTTATTGGAGAGGGATTACCAGATTAGTGAAACAAGTAATAAAAAATTGTCACGATTGTCAGATTACTAAAAGCAATACGGTTAAATTTGTCGGTCCCTGTCGGTCAATAATAGCAAAGGAAATAGGTGAGATGGTAATGGTCGATTTGTATGGACCGTTGCCAACAGGAAAGTTTGGGATGAATTACATACTAGTTATCCAAGATGCCTTCAGCAAATTTGTGAAATTTTATGACTTGAGAAAAGCCACGTCTAGATCAGTTATATGTAAAGTAAGACAATTTTTCGATATAATTAAACCAAAAACCATAATGTCTGATAATGGCTCGCAGTTTTCGAGCAAAGCATGGAAGGAATTCATGGGGCAAGAAGGAGTGAAGGTTATATACACTACTGTGAGAAATCCGCGACCAAACACTACGGAAAGAGTTAATAAGGAATTAGGGCGTTTGTTTAGGACATATTGTAGGAGTAATCATAGAGGTTGGGTCGCCCTATTGCCGAAATTAGAAATATTATATAATAATACCTTTCATGAAAGCACAGGATTTACACCATGTGAAATAATGTATGGTGAATCAAACAGATTGTCAATAGACCCGGGGTTGATGAGAATAAATATTAACTTAGAGTTAGGAAGGATAAGAGAACTAGCTCAACTTAATTTACAAAAGATGGGAGAGAAACGACAGTTGAAGTTTAATAAAAAATTTAGACTCATTCAATATCAAATAGGCGATTTGGTGAAAATAAAACGGTTAAATAGATCTGATGCGAGACAAAAAATAACAAAAAAATTTGAGGCATTATATGAGGGACCATACGTTATAGCAGCAAATCCCTATCAAAACGTCTACATTCTAACAAATCCGGAAACAAATGTAGTGAGAGGAAAATTTAATGCGATACATTTGTCAAGGTATTACAAAGAGGCGGAACCTAGGTTGGGGCTGATTGGGGGAACAAAATGACAGCTGGAACTATTTTGAATAAAGATTATTAAAAAAAAATGCTTTAGGCAAAGTTTGAATTTCGTAATTGAGATGTATAAGATTAAAATTAAAGTTTACTGATTACTTAACGTTTTGTATGAATTTAAGAGAAAAGAATTGAGGTTGTAGGTTAATAAGGCTTGTTTTTAGTACATAAAGGAAAATGTAAATGTACTAAATATTTGAATCATATAATTCTAAAGAAAAAAAAAGAAAATATATTGTAATTTAGATTAACAAAAACGCCCTAAGGGGTTCTCAAATAAAGAAAGTTTTGGACTGAATTGATTAGTTAACCTTTTATATGAAGTTAAGAGAAAAGAATTGAGGTTGTAGGTTAATAAGAAGGCTTGTTTTTAGTACATAAAGGAAAATGTAAATGTACTAAATATTTGAATTATATAGTCCTAAAGAAAAAAAAAAAGAAAATATATTGTAATTTAGATTAACAAAAACGCCCTAAGGGGTCCTCAATAAAGGAAGTTTTGAACTGAATTTTAAGATTTTTATTTCGCTGGGTTAGGGAAAGGCCCATGTATGTTTATGGGGGATTTGCTACCACTTTGTTAAGTAAAGTAAGTCTGGTGAATTATAAGGAAAGATTTATAATAACAGTCAATATTGAAAAATAAAAGGAAATTTAATTTAAATAAATACCTATAAAGGTTGGCTCTAATATACACATGTATGAATATAAAAGAAAAATAACAAAGTGGAAGTATTTTCTACTAAGCATAGATGGAGGGGAGGATGGTGGCCTTTTCAATTGTTCAGTTTTAAGATTGTTGATAAGTAAATTGAAGTCGTCTAAAAATAAATTGTCTTAAATCAAGTTTGTATTGTTGAAAATTTAATATTATATTGTGTATACGGGTTGCTTAAAGAAATACGTAAGTAGTAATGAGTTGAAACCAGCGACTTATTATTCAAACTAAATTAAATTTCAACAAAATTGACAAACAATTATAATTGACAAAGCCTGTCTGTGCATTTGCGTCACAAGAACGAATAAATCATTAACGATTCTAATTAGAGATTCTAGGATTTGCTAGGAATATGCAGACGGGGGGTTGAGCGTAAAAATAATTCATTTAATAACTGAAAATTATAGCAAAACGTAACTTAAAAAAAAAAAAAAGATACATATAGATTCATAATTAAATAATACGCTATAGGAAATTACAAACGGGGGTTTGAGCGAATATAGTAATTCAGTCAATAACTGAAAGTTATTTCAAAATTCAAATCGAACAATTGAATTCTTAATTTAGCAATTTGCTAGGAATATGCAGACGGGGGGTTGGGCGTAAATGTAATTCATTTAATAACTGAATATGCAGAATATGCAGACGGGGGGTTGAGCGTAAAAGTTTTTTATTTAGTAACTGAAAATTATAGCAAAATGCAATTTAAAAAAAAAAATAAACATAGATTCATAATTAAATAATACGCTAGGAATTTACAAACAGGGGTTAGGTGTAAATAGTAATTAATTCAATAACTAAAAGTTATTATTCATACAATGAGTTGCTAAGAGCATATTAAAGGGGGGGTTGAGATGTAAAGAGTGGTCAATTTATATCACATCACATAGTTTATCTAATGCATGCCATCTATGGTTGACAGATAAATCTCATTAAATTTAATTCGTTTTATCATGGACTAAAGAGTATTTTTACTGTTATTATATTATACCTGCTTTGTAGTTGTCGTGCTGTTGATTTGTAAGGGCAGGCGAGAATGTGAGCTTGGGGAAGGTATATTAGGCAAGTGGAAGTAGTGAATTTGATTGATAATAAGGTATGGATGAATGAATAATTAGGATTTGAATTTGACCTTGAGATGGGAGGCTGAGAGATTTATGACAGTGGTTTTAAACAGTATGCAGGGCCCAGCAAACCAACAGGACTCATGGGGATAGGGCTTCTGATTTATTGATGCTAACCTTGGAGACACAACTTAACCCAGAAGGGGCTTTCTATGAGAAATTGGTGTTAGGTTAGGTCCGATTGACAATTTCAGTGCTAAAACTGGTATCATAGAAAGTCCATACTTCACAAGAAGCTAAGAAAGCTAAATGAAAAATTCGGCAACTTTTACAAACTCCAACTAAGTTCCAGACGTTATTCCGAGTTGAAATTTTGAGGAGGTTTCTTATCATTGGGAAATAAATGCTTTGTAACTATTAAAGTCAATGGGGCTACGGAAGGGACTTATTGGTGGAAATTTATCTTTAATCTGAATGAAGAATGGTTTGAATTAAGTTTACGCTGATTTGTTACTATTAGGGTAGATCGGCCTCACAACCCGGTTCTCTTGCATAGCCTTTTTGGTCCTTGTGAGAAGTCTTTGTTGTTCAATGGTTTGTTTATGCCAATTCTTAAAATGTAGATAAGGTGATGTGCTGTGATTTGGTTGGTTTAAAAACACACTACTACACTCTTTCATTTCGAGGAAGCAATAATAAATCTGTGTTATCGTTATTAATATTGTTGGTAATAACATTTCTGGGGTTTTTATTATCTTTTATTGTCTGGTTTGCTTGTGAACTATAGATGGTTTTTTTAAAATTTTCCTTCGGTATAAATTCACACCTGCAGAAAATTTGGGGGTTGGCTGTGACGGTACAGGCCCTTCTCTGTCCCGCCACGTTCATAAATAAACCTATTTACAAATATCAGTTTGCTGCATTTTGAATGTTTTAGAACGAAATCGTATTAACCCTTTTACTCGTGCTATCTTTCCATAAGAAAGAAAGAGAGCGGAGAAGTGTGCTGTTCTGGATGCTTTTTATGTTGCCAAACGCATGAACGGCACATAAATCGGGGACTTTTGACAATAGGAATCGGTTGAAGTATGATTATTGAAGAATTAAATGAAATATATTGGGCAGTTTTAGTATGGGAAAAGAAAAAAAAGAAATGGCAGGACAGGGGTGGGGATAGAGGTGCGGTTTAGGCGGGATAAAGTGAGAAAAGGAAAAAAAAGATGGGGGATTGGGGGCATTAAGCCTCCGAGGTCGCTCTCAGGAGGTACTCCGAAGACAGTCTTCGGTGAGATTCTTAAAGTCCGTGAAGTGAATTATTGGTAAAAATTTAAAAGTGAATTGTGTATTGAGAAGTGTTACACCGGTTAGGGGTTAGGGAGTCTCGAGTTGGCTAAATGCTGACAAAGGACATGGGACTTAGTAATTGGCATGGCCGATGAAAAGTCTGTACGATTCCCAACACGTGGCAACACGTGGGGATTTCGGTCGATTTTTAGGTAGGGAGTAGGCACGCCCAGTGTTAAACTGGCAGGGTTAGTACCTATAAAAAGGGAAACCCGGAGCAAAGTAGTTAGCATGGCTGACAAAATGCTTATTTATTAGTAATCCGAGTATTCAGCATACGCAGAAGAAAGGTTACGACGTAGCGTTTTCCTCCAAGCGTTCCTGTATCCTACCCTACATTATGATTCCTCATTTTCTTAGGTATTATAGTCTTCACGTGTAGCCGTGGTCTGGGAGTGCAAGCTCCCAGATTTAGACAACGTCCCTCGGGATGTGCCCGCGCTTGGAACGAGCCGGCGGCTGTATCCTTCGGGAAACAGTTACAGTTCCCTTCAGTGTCGTATATCCTAGTGTGGCTTAGGTGCTCCTAGCAAGTGGGGTTCCCTAATAACCATAATGGGTGTTATTGCAATGAAGTCTATATTATATATATTTTACACCATAGGTATCAAATCCTCGTTCAATACAATCCCAAGCTTCGGCCTCATATGTATGTGAACGTATTACACCGGCATTTAGTATACATTGGAATTTGCCATTCCACTTCCACACTTCCAGGAGTTTCCTCTTTACACCGAGGGGAAGCTGTCCTACCTACCATTGCTATGGAAAGGGGGCTACATTACACACCACATGATTAAAGTAAATGTGAGACATGGATCTCTAGGCTGAATACTACATCTAGAAGAATAGGAATTAGGTAACTAGGTACATTTGAGTAGGAATAGGGAACATAGGAAATTGTTTGGGAAATAGCACTTAGTAATAATTCGGGGGTAGACTCACGATATGATGCAATACATTTTTCTATCTAACTCATAAGATAGGTGTACTGGCAACTTCCCGGATTACAGGAGGTAGACTAGTATCCTTGGGTTCGCTGAATTATTAAAACATTTAATATTCTATCAAGTGTCCAGGAAATACTTTAATAGCCATGTAGGTTACAAACTAGAATTATTTTGTTACAATAAATAAAATAAAAATCAGTTTTAGGTTCATATTTATAATTATCATCCACTCAAATTAGTTTCAAATTAAGACGGTAGTAAATGTAAGGTATCGTTTTTGATGCTAATGGACAAGCTGTGCAGTTCCATTGTGGGAGACCATCTAATGAGAGACGTAGAATGGTTGACTACTCTTCGACAGCATGAGGAAGGATATATTACAATTTATTATGTCGCTATTAGTATCTGTTAAAATCAAAGTAATAGGATATATCAAATAAATAAAACAAGGAATTAGAATATCCTAAAATAAAAAAATAACTATGCAATATCTTGAAATTTTCATGTAATTAATGGACAAGCAAAGCTGTTTCATTATGATTAACCTTTTCTATCAGACATATAGTCTAGGTGCATTATTCCTCAAACAACATGGAAAGAATATAAATTGTTTCATTTTGAAGTCAAAAGTTTGCAGAAACAAAGAAAGAATATCTAACAACAAATACTCAAGAATACCTTGAAAATATACTAAACTTATTTGTTCACTATTAAAATTACTAGATATAATAAAATCAAGTAAAGCTGTATAATTACTCTCCACTCTCAAAATAATATATATTGGACCAATGATATCATCTAACAGGATATGACATCTAAACAAAGTGGTGGAATAGGTTCAAAGATATTATTTAACTAGATATGTCTACTCAAACAGAGATATGATAGGCTGTAGATTGTATAGGGTTACTTGTAGTCCCAATCCAATCAGGTTTTAGGACATATTTAGTACATACCAGCGTAATATTAGGAACTTCCTTTTACCATAATAAGTAAAAGGAAGTCCCGCTAAGAACCGAGATATGATTGGATGTATGCCCTTACTGAGGCTAGGCAGCTCCAGAGATGGCCAGCGTCTCGGTGTTATGGTAGATACTCGTTTGGGTAGAATGAATGGTTTGTTTTGTATAGCTATGAATAATGATGTCTCTCATTTTCATAGAAGTAAATTAAAAAGGTCCTTGAATGTGCAGACAAGATACAAACTTACATACTTACAGTGTCGATGACAATATCATACGACATTCCCTTTTGCCAAAAGAATATGTCCTCATGCCCATGTAGTATATATGAATACTGAATCAATTGCAATACACATACTTACTGACTTTTAGTACATTTGTAAATAATAGAAAACAAAAAAAAAAGAAAGAATAATAACTTTATAAAGTCCTCTTACAATGGGTGATTATATGGTTACTAATTATGTTGGGTAATTAGTAAGGAATATAACAGACCTATGCGGTGGAAGATGACCAGTTTGGACAAGTCGAAATCTACAGATGGCAGCGGGGAGGGGCTGTTATCCTTAGCCGCAATCAATTAAATATCATTCTTAATTTTATTTGCATACTTACCTACTTTAAAGGTTCTTATGTAAATCTTACTTATTTCATACCTACTTAGAACATCTTAGCAACATAATCTTCTTTTCACTCTACCATATTAATATAAAGCAGATAGTTACATATCTACGCAGTAATTCTTATTCAACTTTATTAGAACATCACATTAGTCACTATAGATAGAATCTATCACTGCATAATACTTATGGCAATATGCTGAGGTTTTAATAGACTCACAACATTTAGTCATGAAATAGGTAGTTTGGTTTTGATAGTAAGAAAGTGGTAATAGTAAATTTTGTTGTTGCAACTTAACACTTTTACTGTATTATGTTAGAGAGCCAGTTCTAAATTACACCACTTGGAGAGTACATAGGTAGAGTAGGTCACGTCTCAAGCCTTTGGAAAAGAAACTGAGTTGCTACTTATGGGCACAATATAGGATCCTGACCACTATACTAGACGATCACATGGCCTTATAATGATCTCAGTCAAGACGCACTCAATATTAGGTTTTGTGTTATGTTTGGATACGGTATCTCAGAATGGTAGAAGTTATCACACAAATAGGATATCACAATTAAATTTCATTTTATTAAACATTTTCATATAAGGTAGCGTAGAGTACATGAGATATATATACCAGATAGAGGGGGAAACGTTACACTACTATGTACTTACATAATATATTATAAAGATAAAAAAAGATGACCCATATCAATACTTAATTCTACATCATGTAAAAAAAAGTCCACCTATAAACTGAATGGTATTCAATTTTTAGGTGGACAACAATCATAAATTAAAAACCAATGAATTATAGATCAATATGTTTACTACATAGTAAGTACCACAACACCCTTTTATGGGATAAGAGAACAAACGAGTTGGCGGCTCACCTGATGGTAAGTAATCACCGTCGCCAAGGACATCCGCAGATCTCGAGGATGCGTTGCCGGCCTTTGTGGAGAGAATGCTCTCTTCTTGAAGGCCCCCAAGTCATTGTTTCGGAAATACTGCACGTGGAAGCTGGATTTACATTGTGGCAGTGCGAGGCACAAAATGCTGTGAGAATTGCACGGTTGTGGACTTCCAGACGTCATGAAATTGGTTCAACATCATGCTCTGTCAGAATGTCCGAGGGTGAAATTGAGCTGCACGAATTAAACCAAACAGTTCCACAGAACGCTCCCCGTGATAGATACGGTAAAAGATGCATAGTGATCCAAGATTTCTAAGTAGCTTCAAAGGATCGAGCCGGAGAGTGCTTGATCGTCGACAATTTGCGCTAATCTGCGCTGAGGAATGTACAAATAGAAGAAGTTGGTATTGGGGAGCTACCACCCTAAGGTGAGAGCAGTTATACTCCATGTGAGGCCAAACCTGAGCCTTATAAAGTTGGAGGCGATTGACTGACGTGAAGTACCATCCGACTTTTCGAGCACAACAAGCTGCTTAGAGGCTTAATATTAACCATACCTTAATATTTCATGTAGACAAGAATGTTAAAAACTTTTATGCACTTACCACGTAAAATACACATATAATATGTAGGTATACAGAATGTGCAATAGCAGAACAAATGCAGAAAGAAATTATACTTGTGACTAATACTAAATGCGCACTTTTTGGTCTACACACTGTTATCAATATAAAAACTTTTATACCACACCCACTCAGAAAGAGTCACATTTCATTCAAAACGTGTTATAGAGTTTGTCATTTTTCCCTTATAAATGTGCGGCGGGAAAAGTCATAGGGAATTTCATTCCTTCCCTCCATAACAGTGAAGGAATGTTGTATGAAAATCCATACCTGCCCTGCTAGCGTTCCTTTATTTTTTTAGCTGCTAACAAAAAAATAATACAATCGTCAAATTTCATTGCTACTTTGATATGCAAACAGTCAAAGGATTTATATCAAATAATTTGAAAAAAGAGGTGGGATTTTATTCGAACTCGATATTTAGAATAAAAATCTTCTCAGAGAGAAACAAACCAAAATTGTTGAACTTCTTTGAATATAATTGACAATGCATTTTTTTATTTGTTTCATTTATCACGACGAAAAGTTTAGCACATCTTTTCATTATCATTGTCATCATAAAAAATGCACTGAAAGGAGATCTGGAGAACAGTCAGCGAAGTGCAGGTCGAAAAGTGGATATCTCACAATCCACAGTAGTACATCAATTAATAAATATTAAGTAAAAATTTTCAGAAATTATCTTATGAAATATATGTTAATATGATTTAAAATTGTATCTGAAATGATTTTGGAAGTAAAAACATTATATCTAAGCAGTGGAGCAGGGATAGCTCAGTGGCTTTGGCTATGGACTGCCGCGCAGCAGGTCCATGGTTTGAATCCCGCCGCAGGCTTGAGCTTCACCGCATGGTGGAAGGGTATTTTTGCGAATGCCCGCCTGGCTAGCGACCACCCTCAAGTTGAAAATCTGTCGCCAAGCACCTAACGGTGTGTTCCGGTAGCTGTCCTTGAGAGCCAGAGTAATTCTAGATTAAGCCTGTTAACACCTTCGACCACATCGTCACTTACCATCACGTGAGATTGTAGTCAAATGCTTACCTATCAGCAATAATATATATATATATATATATATCTAAGCTTAACAGTTTAATTACGCTTGAACCATATTTTGTATTTACTATATTTTGGTATGAATCAAAATAGTCATATTCCAACGTTTTTGCTAATAAAGTTAAAGCTAAGAATATTTAATTATTTTCCAACAACAGCAAAAATGAATCCTAGAACATGTAAAAAAATATGTTTACGGTAGAAAAATATATGACAACAAAAGTTTTAGCTTCCATTTCATAACCAGCTGATTATCTGACGCACCACCCTACCTGGAAATGCTCTCGTTGGTATTGTAGCCGCTACCTCCCGGGTCCAACAAGGTATTTAGATGATAAGGTGCCCTATTGTGTGCCAAATGTTCAGCAACACCTACACCCGCACATTGACATGTAAAACGATATTTTCTCTCATTCGCCCATTACGACACCAACGGAGGATGTGGAACAGCCCGTTTATTCTTAAGTTAGGGACAGCTTAGTTTCAAATTTAAAATGTCACAAAAAATACATTTTATACCACACCCACTCAGAAAGTGTCTCATTGCTCATTCAACTATATAAGACGTATATAGTTTGTCATTTCTCCCTTATAAATGTGCGGCGGGAAAGCTTATATGGCATTTCATTCCTTCCCTCCGTAGCAGTGAAGGAATGTTGTAAGCAAAATCCATACCTGCCCTGGTAGCGCTCTTTGGTTTTATAGCTGACAACAACAAAAAATCGTCAAATCTCAAAAAGGTTTCACATCAAATAATTAGAAAAAAAGAGGTGGGAAATGAGGTTGGCAACCTTTCTCGGCACTACGATAATAAAGCGCGGCACTTTATTTGTTTTTTTTACCAAATTGACTTTAATATAACAGTACCTACGCTTTTAATTATTCGTTTTCTCCCCTCGATGTACAATGTTCTATTATTGAAGTATCTAAAACTTAAGTTTCATTTGTAAAATAATAACCAAACAAAACCTATTGTTGTCTAAATTTTTGAAACTACCACAAAATATGTGATTAAAAATGCTACACCGCAGATTTTATTTGGGCTTGAAGCTAGTCAGGCAAGCATTCTGAAATTGGCCCTTCCACCATGCAGGCAGATGTATGGAAAAAATCTCTAGTAGGATCGCTGAGTTCAGTGAGGCTAGAAAACGAAGTGATCGTATTGATGGTTATTTTTCTTTACATGCCACTAATCTTCCTCTCCAATCACTGGTAAATATGGTGTACGGTTTGGACTTGTTTGTATCAGACTGAAAACAATTATCCATCAGCCATACAACCATCATTGCGTAAAAAAGAAGCAGTAGTTTAACTTCTTATTTCCTTTATCCACAGATTGTGGAACTGTTACTCCAGATGGAACTGGACTCATTGTAGGTGGTAACTCGTCGAAAAAGGGAGAAGTACCATGGCACGCTGGAATCTACACCAAAACTACCATACCATATAAACAGATTTGCGGCGGCTCCCTGATCAGCAGAAACATTATTATATCAGGTGAGGAGTCAATAGATTTTTCGAGTGACTTTTTGCTGACGATCTCACCGAAGTGAGAGCGAGAGTAAACTTCGGTTATATTTAACTTACGACCAGATATAGTAACATTTAACAGACAAAAATAGTATATGATCACCAAAATTAAACCAGCATTTTAATGTATTTTTTAAGCAAATTAATCCAAATAATTCATTGTTAACCCAAAAGTAGTAAATGATCACCAAAATTAAAACAGCATTCAAATGTTATAATTCTTCCGGTACATCGCCGGCCACTGCTAGCTCACTTTGCTAGCTCGGCTCGCGTGTTGTTGTGGTCACAAGTAACCTAACGCTCCTTCTCGCTTTGCTCGTCATCGCACCTATATATATGACTAGTGATCATTTACTACATTTGGTGATCATTTACTACATTTGATGTTCGATTACAATTGTTAGTAAAAGAACTAAGGATATCAAAGCATTTTATGGTGTAAACTTCAACTGAAAATAACTCTTCCACCACTATCAAGCGTATCTTAAAGAACTAGCTGTAATGTATATTGATAATAGTATTTTATATCTCCATTATTAATTCTATGGATTGACATTCAAGTCAGCTATAAGCTCCAAACTCCCGATCTATCATTGCAGCTGTTATACCTCCACTGTAAAATATGGGCTTCTTTTTGAGTGGCACGATGAATGGGTCAGCCAATTGATGGTCCAGAGGGAATGGCTATGGACTGCATTGCAGTGGAATTGATTTTTGCTGTGCGGTTGAGCTTTACCCCATGTTTGCGTGATAGTGGTTTGCCTTCAAATAGAAAATCTCGGTATGAACCATCAATTAAAAAATTATTTAAATTTTCATGTGGTTCCTTATTCTATTGGAAGTGTTTTATGCGTTTGATATAGTACCTATAAGAAAAAGTTCAGCAACTAAGTTTAATAGTTACATAAGTACGGAAGTTCATTGAGGCTATTACAGAAGCTTTTACAAGTGGCTTAAGGTTTGTTGAGGGATAATACCTTCTCATTGCTACTTTAATTTGCAAAAAGCCTCTTGTTATCTTTATCTCACGTTACGAGAGGCTTAACATGTATCTTTCTCTCTGTTCTGTTACTTATCATAGCAGTACAAAGACTCTTCATATTTGGAAGTATATCCCAGCACGCAGTTTCACCATGTGCAAACGACTATACACAGCTTAAAATCTTTTTTGTGGACTGTTTTAGCCGCGCACTGCTTCTGGAGTAACGAATTGGAAAAACAGCTTCCTACAGATAACTACGCAGCGGCAGTCGGGAAACTGTACAGGCCTTGGGACAACCCAAGGGATGAGGCTCAGAAGTCTGACGTGAGTTTTACATAAATGGATCTTTTTTTATATGTCACCTATAAGGGTCAAATGAGTTAGGATATTGAAACAGGCCTATACAGGGTTATTGGTAATATGCTAACTCTATCTCCTAGGGTTGACATCTGCTAGTCCTAAGCAACATTTTGTGATATCATTTTTATGTTTGAAAAAAAAAAATATTATTTTTATGTGTTTTTGACGGAATAAGTACGAGGCCCATCTAATGTCAAAAAGTCTGTTGTGTCTGTAATGCATTATTTCATTTTTTTTATTACCTTGTTCGACGTAAATATTCAAAACTCTAATCAAAGGGAGCATGGCGCAGTCCAATGTTGCCGCGGTGAACGCTCTTGGCTCGGAGTAGGTAAAAAAACGCTTGGCATGCGGTTGGGTCGTAGTTTAAGATGGCTGTATTTTAGAAGGCTCTGCTGCCCTTCGTCACCTCAAAAGAGTCCCACAGGAAGATGGGGGAAGCAGTTCTTGCCCGGCACCTTACGGGCAAAAGAAAACCTATCGGCAAGCCCCTCGCCAACAGTTCTCCATAAGAGCCATTTCTTATCTAAGATCAGTAGTTACACTATTTTTAACCATTCAAATACATATTTTAAATGAATAGCTACTCGTAAATAAAACATACCTAAGTATGCTCCTACAGACTGTATTCAATTTAGTCGAGTAGCTTATCGAGTTAGTGGCTCGTCTCACGTTAAGGTACTTTCCCTTAACATAACCTACTGGTTTTAACAATTACAGAAGCCTAAAATGGTAATAGTACATTATGATATAAGTGCGGTAAGTTGAAAATTACAGCCGAGGCGATATTACTAGTCCGAGCCGTAGGCGATGGCTACAAGAAATCAGAGGCTGTAATCATCAAAGCGCACGTATGTCATACGATATTTTATAAAATATTTGCGAGGAAAAATAAAACTCGGATTTTCAAACGAATAAATAAAATTAACATATTTGTGTTTTGTTACAGATAAATAAATAGTTGCAATTTATGGTAAAAAAGTATTAAATTAAATAATTTAATGTTTCCCAAAGTTAATATTATTCATAAAACGTTTCTGACATAAAAACTCTTTGCTAAGATTTAAAAAAGTACCTACCGTTAGTGTTACACTGAGCATCTTGATTAACCGTGCGTTTTAAATTACAATAAGTGCGTAATGAGATACATTATAATTTCCGAGATACCTATATGTTTCAATTTGAAATTTTGGGATATTTTTTTACCGAATGTTGTTGTTCTGGAAAATAAGGTTAACATCATGTAACATACACGTTGTAGAAGTAATTTTCAACACCCTTGCTCGTAAAGTGAGCTTTATTATATCGTTCTAAGGGCCATAAACCGAACTATAACACCCTCGTGCATAATAATATTATACATTAGTGCGTAATAGAAATATCCCTACAAAGTTAAGTTAGTACTTAACTGCAAATTATATGCGAGTAAACAGAGCATTTTCAATTTAACCGGGTAATACAGATTTGTAAAAACAAAGAAGTTTATATGTATTCAAATACAATACAATTGCCGCGCGCACAAAAAAAAAACTTGCGCGCTTTTCCATAATTTTCGTTTATTATTTGTATCGCATTTGTGCAATATTTTTTTCCTCGCAAGGGTGTTGAAAAAGTGCGTATGACACTTGTGAGCAACTTGCTCATTATACACTCGGCTGATTTTAGCCCTCGCCTACTGCTCGGGCTGCAACCCACAGCCTTGTGTATAATGAGCAACTTAACTCACTTGTATCATAATATCCTATTATCATTTTTTTATATTCTTGTAATGTGGAAAAGTGCTGATGGTGGTGCTTTTTATTTCACAGATCAAAGAAATCCACCTACCAGTCCGTTTTCTTGGCAGTGCAGCAAATTACCAGGATGACATAGCTATCGTGATAGTTAAACTACAGTTCGAGTACAAGACGTTCATCCGGCCAGTGTGTGTCGACTTTGACATCAATTTCGAAAGGAGGCAGTTGCTGACGGGACATAGTGGAAAGGTAATCAGAAAAATAAGGGAGAAAGTTTTAAAAGTAATGGATTTGACTTCTAATACTGATAAATATGAAATAACTTGTTGAAGTCGTAACATGTTCATACAAATCATTAAGGGCTCACATTTTTCATGGTCTAACTTTTACAAGTTAATTGTCAATTTTCAGTGTAAGAAATTGGTTGTGTTTTACATTAAAATATTATTTTCAGCATTTTTTTTAGGTATAAAAATTTCTTAATGAATTATTTTTCACTAACCGCAGTACACAATACTACCAAATCCATTCATAATTGATTGATCACGTGACAAACATACAAATAGACCGGCCAAGTGCAAGTAGGGCTCGCGCACGAAGGGTTCCGTTCTGTAACCTTAAAACGGCGAAAACCTCTTTTATTTTATGGGAGCCCTATTAATTATTTATTTTATTTTAATTAATTATGTTTATAGAGAACACAAAACTAAATATTCTGTAGTTAAAGTGTCTACCGGTCACCATTATTAGTTTCTAGCAAGAAACTGTAAAAAAATCAAGTTTGTTGTATGGGAGCCGCCCTTAAATATGTATTTTATTTTATTTTTGGTATTTTTTGCTATAGCGGCAATAGAAATACATCATCAGTGAAAATTTCAACTGTCTAGCTATCACCATTCTTGAGATACAGCCTGGTGACAGACGGATGGACGGACGGAGAACGAAGTCTCAGTATAGGGTCCCGTTTTTACCCTTTGGATACGGAACCCTAAAAACATAACACAGATCGAGAACCTCTTCCTTTAATTTGGTGCCATGTTGTCAATTTTCAAGTTTAACTATTTGAGATCACTTTGTCACGTATAATTTGAAAATTTAAGCATTTTGCCCGTAACACTTATGCTTATATTTAACTTAAAATAACAATATGTATCGTTCCTTTTGTATTTGTTGATTGCGCGCACTGACTGCGGACCCGCCTGCGTTGGATTCTCGTCGCTAGGTACTATAACCGAAAAGTTATCAAACTTTTAAAGAAATTTTACTAGGTAAATTTTACATTTTTCATTATAGCAATTTCAAATAAAAACTTATTCAATTTTTTTTCATTTCGACACACGCAGGCCTTGGTCCTCAATCATTTTCTGCTTATTTGACCTCAATAGGTGCCATAGTCACAGAGATATAGGCAAATAATATAAATTTACAAACCAAAAAGTCAACATTAGCCCTGAAACACCATGTACTAATTGTACTAAACTTAGTAAAAATCACATCATACCCTCGAGTGTGATATACCAAAAGTTGCGTCTCCACTCCCGCACTGCGAATCTGCAAACAGTACACTATGTTAGTACATTTTTTTACATACGACAGCAAAAAACAGATTTTGCTTTAAAATTGAAGCGCTCGTAGCGTATTGTAGCGCACGTAGCGAAGTTTGCTTAACCATTCTGAATCGATCAGCAAAGTTAAGCAACGTCCGCCGCGGTCATGAGTTGGATGGGTAACCGCTAGTGACATTACTACTGAACGCTTCCGTGGTTCGGAGGGCACGTTAAGCCGTCGGTCCCGGTTGTTGTCTTAGGATGGCAGTCGTTACAGCATGGTGGTAGTGCACTTTGCGAATGCCCGCCTACTAGCTACCACCTTCAAGTTGAAAATCTGTCGCCAAGCACCTAACGGTGTATTCCGGCAGCTGTCCTTGAGAGCCAGTAATTCTAGGTCAGCCTGAACAACATCTTCGACCACATCATCACTTACCATCAGGTGAGATAGTGGTCAAAGGCTAACCTATCAAGCATATAAAAAAAAATACAGTTGATTTTGGGCCCTCCTACCCAAAAATTTAATAGAGCGAATTATTGGTCTTTAAAAGTATTAGATGATAACGCAACCTTAACATTGTTACTCATGTTACCACGTGGGATGATAATACAATTATTTCTTACGTAAATGACTAATATAAAACCAGGGAAGAGATGGAAGTGTAAGATGGCATTCCACGAGAAGTTCCAACTTCGGGTATATATCCTTGGTCGCCTGTTACGGCTTCCACGGGAAGATATTATAGGAGTAAAATTCTTACCCAAGCCCCTAAGGGGGCGACAGGATTGATTATTTTAATATAAAATTATTTTACTATACCAAATCTCTGGCTTAAGTACATAATACACTCTTCTGTGTTGTACTCTGTATTGGTCGGTTAAAATATAAGTACTGCTGTTATTGTACTGAAGTGATAAAATAATGTTTAAGAATAACAAACATATTATAATTATTTGATGAAAAACATTAATATAAAATTTTAGAAGAATAGTATAGTGACAATTCCGCAAATTTTCGATTCTACAGGGAGCACCCTCAGGGTCTTGACTCTTCGAGCGCACGATTGAGAAATCTTGAGCAATCTGAGGATACTTCGTGTAAATTAAATTATGCTGAATTGTCACCAGACATATTTTTACATGCTTAAGTGATTTTCAAATAACTAAAAAAAAAAAAATTAAATACTAATAAATTTAAACTGGTATGGTTAAATTATTACTAATAATAATTATTATTACTAACCTCGGTATGGGTTACAGATTTGAGCCGTTTGGTGTAGAGACGTTGGGTCCGTGGGGACCGGGAGCTCATCGTATTTTCCAAAACTTATCTGAGTGCTTGGTAGATGCGACGCGTGATCAAATTTGGCTCAACGAATAAGCATTGCAATTCAAAGGGGCAATGCTGCCAGCATGCTGGGCACGCTGCCAGTGGGCTGGAGCATTTGGACTGCCTATGAGTCTGCTATGACTTATAGGTTGTCTAAATGCTTTTATTGTAATAGCTGTAGTGTTGTATATAGTTCATAGTATTTCGTTTAATAAAGGCATACCGCCGTTAACAAAAATTTCAAAAATATTTATTTAAAATTATCTTAAAATATTTGTTAATATTAAATATGGATTTCCGCAAAATAGCGCCTGAATCTATTCAAAATAATAAAGTTCGATTTACTGACAGATGAAGACCATTCATTCATCCATTAAAAGATTTGTTTCCTCCCAGGTGGCTGGATGGGGACTCACGGACGTGAACTCAAATCTTGGATCCCCCGTTCTAAAGGTCATTGATCTACCATACGTAGACACTCAGGTCTGCATTGCTGGGTCACCACCTAGCTTCCGTGGGCTAGTCACCAGCGATAAATTTTGCGCAGGATTTCAAAAAGGTACGTAACACCCGTTCATACAAGAGCAGAGCAGTGATACAATATAGTAATTAAACAACTTTAAACGGTTTAAATCATATAATTATTTTGTCCAAAAGTTTCAAACACTTTGCAATTACAAAAGTGTTATTTCAGCCATTGGTGACTAAACTGTTTTGTCAAAGTTAAAATCACTTATTCAATTTAGGCGTCTACGGCGCTCTTATGAAAGTCAATTACAAATTTTAATATTGAAATATACTACATTGTACTGCCACGTTCAGCAAACAAAATTTATAGAGCCACTGCGAGAAGAACGGGCAAGAAACTCGGGGCCATTCTTTTAAACGTTTTTGAACAATGTGTTAAGTACATACTATATAGTAAAATTATTACAATACTTAATTTACATTACGTAGGTGACAGGCGCTAGCTTGGCAGAGTACTTAACACCCGTTCATACAAGAGCAGAGCAGTGATGCAATATAATAATTAAACAACTTTAAACGGTTTAAATCATATAATTTTTTGTCTCAAAGTTTCAAACTCTTTGCAATGAATGTGGTCAATGGGTGACTAATCTGTTTTGTATTTAGTTATTAAGAAATTATTTTTTACTACCGTCAGAATGTTTATTTTACTAATAACGTTCCCTATTCACGCAGTGTTCGTCATAGTGTCCTGAGGTCTCCCAGGTTTGTTTAATTAATTAGACAGAATCAGAAGAAAGTGGTAGGTACTTGCGAACCATCATCTATATTGAAATTTGGGTACTTTTTGATTTAAATAGCCTCACGTTACATTCTGGGAATAAACCGTCTCACCCTGGCGAGGATTTGTGGATTGTCGAACCGAATGTAGTGGTTGAGTTTGTCCTGAGCATGATCTTGAATCGCTCATAGCGAAGTATACTTAACGGTTCTTGATCGATCAGCAAAGTTAAGCAACGTCTGCCGTGGCCATGATTTAGATGGGATGACTGCTAGTTAGTGACATTACTTTACTACTGAGTGCTCCCGTGCTTCGGAGGCACGTTGAGCCGTCTTAGCTACTTATCTTAGATCGACGGCTTAGTGTGCCACCCAAAGCACGTGCAAGCTCAGTAGTAATACTACTAGCGGTTACCTATCCAAGTCATGACCACGGCGGACGTTACTTAACTTAGCTGATCTACTTTTAATTATTGTTGGTTAACTTAGCTGATCTACTTTGAATTATTATTGCTTAAATTAGCTGATCTACTTTGAATTATTGTTGTTTAAATTAGCTGATCTACTTGGAATTATTGTTGTTTAACTTAGCTGATTTACGTTGAATTATTTTTGTTTAACTTAGCTGATCTACGTTGAATTATTGTTGTTTAACTTAGCTGATCTAAGTTGAATTATTGTCGCTTAACTTAGCTGATCTATTTGAATTATTGTTGTTTAACTTAGCTGATCTACTTTGATTTATCTTAGCAGAACTAAGTTTAATGTTGCTTAACTCAGCTGATCTATTTTGAATTATTGTTGTTTAACATAGCTGATCTACGTTGAAATATTGTTGTTTAACTTAGCTGATCTACGTTGATTTATTATTATGTTTAACATAACTGATCTACGTTGAAATATTGTTGTTTAACTTAGCTGATCTACGTTGATTTATTATTATGCTGAACTACGCTACGAGCATGTGTCACCACCACGATTAAGTGCTAACTACTTCTACAACTTCTCCTGTCTTCACCAGGTAACAAAGCAGTATGCCACGGCGACAGCGGAGGCGGCTTGGCATTCCCAGAACAAGACAAAGGTCAAGATCGGTACTACCTCCGAGGGATCGTGTCCACAGCACCTGACTCTGAGAATGAGGAAGCTTGCAACGCTAACACGTACACCACATTTACACAGATTTTAAAACATGAACAGTTCATCAGACAGTTTTGGGGTTTTGAGCTGTGATAAACGATCTCCGAAGTTAGATCTGAAGAATTTAGATGGTGCTACTGATAGACTGATTACTAAGCAGATTATATTTGTATAAACTATAGTTTTATTGTATAACTAAAATAGTAATAGAGATGAACTTACTTTTGAAATTTTGACTAAAATTAAGTACCAAGTTGGTATGAATTTGATATCTAATGTGGCTGCGGATGGTTAGAGGTCTAATCAGACCTCTGTTATTAAAACTACGAATAATAAATATGTAAAAAAGTGTAACTCACATACAGTTACAGCTTTGATTTCGGACTCATCACAATTAACGAAACACGCAGAATCTTCCAAATTCAATTGGATTGGCGCTTAGAAATGATCGCGTCCGATTGGTCGCGTCGCAATAATGTTGTTGCGCCGCCGCACGGAACACTTTTTAAACCACGCCCACTGCGGTTAGGTTTGCGTTCTGCTGTTTTTGAGCTTGACTTACATTTCTTAACATATTTATCCGTAAAATTACAAGCTTATATTTATCTTACAAGAAAACAATAAAAGAAACTAAATTACAAAATTACAAATTTACGAGAGAAATAATTATAGTCATGTGCGGGATTCACCCCTAGGGGTGGATGGACGCGGGTTCGAATCCCGCACATGACTATAATTTTTTCTCTCGTAAATTTGTAATTTTGTAATGTAATTCGCTTAGCAGGCGTTATTGCAAACTTAACAATATTAAATGAAACTAAAGTAAAAATATGCTAAACCATAAAAACAACAATAGTTGAAATAGCTGAGTAGTGTGTATTGTATTATTGTGATGGGGGGGTCCAACGTCCCCTTTCTCCTAACCCTGCAATTTTGACACCAAATGATTCTATTTTTTTACCATACCATGGTAATGGATCATTAAATTCTGACATAATTCTTGATAAAACAAAGCCTGTCCAGGTCTTTAAATGTCAAAATCAAGTTCATCTTCATTACCTTATTAGACAATTACCCCAATGTTGCCATTTTTCATGATTTGTCAGTTTTCTTACAAAATTACAAAACGTGAGGAATAATTTAAGTCATGTGCGGCTAATGTTAATGCAGTTAACATGACAATGAGTCATAACTCAAATTTTTCCTATCATTCTTTAACCATCGTATTGGGATGGAGTGACATCTATAGTTCAACTTACGTTGTACTACAAACAAGACTAATTTTGCAATTAGCTTTAAACTTGTTAATGATGACGCAACCATATAATTTAATATTTTTATGATTGTAATAACGCATGCAACTGAACCCGCGTCCATCCACACCTAGGGGTGAATCCCGCACATGGTTATAATTTTTTCTCTCGTAAATTTGTAATTTTGTAATGTAATCCGCAGAGCGTGCGGTATTACAATCATAAAAATATTAAAATTGACAGTTTTCTGTTAATGTCTGAAATTATGTATATGTCAAATGCAGGATTTGTTTCTGTTGTAGATACGTTAGTTACTATATTATAAGTGATTATGAAAATCAGCACAACAAATTACTTGCAATAGAAAATAATATTTTGGCGACTTATTTGTGAACAGACAATATGTATCAGGTTAAGTAAAAACTGGAAAAGTGCTGTATCTTAATTAAGGTAGGTAACAAATGTGCATAAATCATTACATGGCGACTATTTTAATGAAGATCTCGCCACGGTCTTGAGCTTTACCGCATGGTGGTAGGGCATTTTGCAAATGGCCTGACTGGCTAGCGACCATCCTCAAGTAGAAAATCTGTCACCAAGCACCTAACAGTGTGTTACGGCAGCAGTCCTAGTGAGAGCCAGTGAAATTAGGCACATGAGACTTAAAAACTATGTCGCAAGGTAATGGGCGCAGTGCAAATCCTAACTTGTGAGGAAATTCATCTGTAATAGGCAGAGGTTAGTCCGCATGACATCAGGTGGGCCTCGAGCTTGTTCCATCAAAATGACATAAAAAAAGACTCCCAAAATTTGGAATGCCAACCAACCTACATAGTCTTATGTGTGACTCTTTTGCTACTTTTCTACCTCTTAGTCAGACAAAAATCAATATTCTGCTATGCAAAAAATTATTGCCCATCTATTAATTTTGTTAGCTACTGGCAATACTTTAACTTGCCGTATTAAATGTGCCAATAACAAAAATTTTCTCCATTGAGAAATTAAAATAAATTAATAAGTCGAATTGTATGGGAGATTCCAAAATAAATTTAAGTAATAGTTAATTAAAGAGCAAATAATGAACAAAATACAGTAGAACTAAACTTACTATGGGTCTTTTGATAATGTTAATTCTAGTAAAATTCACAAATAAAATTGTGTGGCTTGATTTAAGACACGTCTTTTATTAAGATATTATGCGGCGCTTGCGTATGTCTGTAACCAATTGCATCCTCGTGAACAGAAACGAAGTTATGTCTAGCTGTAGCCGCCATTATGGCAATAGGTACCATTAGTATTTGAATCACTATTGAGAAGGTAGGCCGAATAAAACCTTTTTTTGTTTATCACAGCGAAAAATAGGTTTTTTAATAACGAATATATTATTATCTGTTAGTTAGTTTATCTACACCCATGTTATAAATTCTACATAAAAGTTTCTGAAACAGCTAGCTTATTGCCAACATTAAACTTCCTGAATCATAGTACCTACCCATAATGTCATCCAAGCGAGTGTTATAATTACAAATTTACTAGAGAAAAAATTATAGTCATTCGAACCAGCGTCCATCAATTTTCTCTCGTAAATTTGTAATTTTGTAAGTAATGTAATTCGCCTAGCAGGCGTTATTGCAAACTTAACAATGTTAAAAGAGTGTTATAATGTTGTACTAAATTACATAACGCAACGCCTTTTTCTAAAAAATTAACATTGTCAGGCACGCGCCTTTCACTACCACAGCGCCGTGTTTAAATGAAGAAATGTTATTCGAATTCACGTATCCCGCCATTTTTGTTCGATATAAGTATTGCAAAAATGATTTGAAGTGTATTTCAATAATTGTATGATCCAAAATGTAAATAATTATTCTTTAGCCAGATTTCCGGAAAATCAAGTAAGTATTATCAAAAATAATTCGAAAAATCTTTTTGTATGGGATTTTTTATTTTGACATTTAGGCATAATAAATCGATAAACTGGCAAACCGTTACATATAACATCGTAGAAAGAGTATATAGCTTTCTACGTTAAACATTGAACTAAAAGTTGGTACTTTCTTCACTATATTAATTTAATCATGAAGACGTGGTTGTTATATATATGATTGTAGAATTGTAATCGAACAAGAATTTTATATACCTATATTTAGGTAGTTATTAATAAAAATGTTTAAGTCTGACAATTGCTGTTTTATTTTAATTGGTTAAGCGCATTGACGACGGCAGCCGATGACGCTGGGACCTCTGCCGCCGACAAGTTGCGCCGCAAGCAGTTGTGACGTCATTTTTTTAGTCGACGCCAAATAGACAAAGAGCACAGAACATACACTTTAATAAACGGTTTTAGGGTCCTTATTACTAAAGAATTCTCTGTCTGTCCGTCCGTCCGTCCATCCGTCTGTCACCAGGCTGTATCTCAAGAACGGTGATAGCTAGACAGTTGACATTTTCACAGATGATGTATTTCTGTTGCCGCTATAACAACAAATACAAAAAGCTGGCCAAGTGCGAGTCGGACTCGCGCACGTTAAAACAAAAAAAGGTTAAAATATGAAGTGTAGTCTGTTGTATAGCTTACGGAACCCTTCGTGCGCGAGTTTAACTCGCACTTGGCCGATTTTTTCATTTATGGATTCATCTTCAAAATCACTCACTATTTCCTCACACCATGCTCTGTTTTTGACGCTACCCATGTTCTGTTTATGATGCTACCCATGCTCTGTTTATGTTGCTACCCATGCTCTGTTTATGTTGCTACCTGACAAGGAATCCTTATAGTTTCGTCATGTCTGTCTGCCTGTCCGTCTGTCCAAGGTTTTGCTAAGAGACCGTTAGCGCTAGAAAACTGAAATGTTTGTATAAGTATATAAATCAATTACGCCGACAAAGTGGTAAAATAATATTTTAAAAAAATATTTTCTTTAGTGTAGCTCCCCTACATTGTTTTTTTTTTGGAGTCTACCCCATCGTGTGTTGTATCGTTAAATAGGTCTTTCAATAGCTAATAGCTAATATTGTTTTACGATTTAATGCTCCATTCACGAAATATTTACCTTTAAAGTGCAAATTTTGTTCCGGCAGGGAGGTAGCGTCCAACCCCCATCTCTGTTAAAATTAGGATGTCGATAGATTTCTAAAGCCTCACGTATTTTACGAGGCACATAAAACTTTTCTCTAGCTAATACGGAGGCTTTATCGAAACGAATATGGTGATTAGAGTCCGAGAGATGAGCGTGTTCTGCGAGTGCTGATTTAGTAATATCCATATTCTTAATGCTCCTAATGTGCTCGGTCAGTCTAGTAGCGATGTTGCCTCGAGTCTCTCCCACATAACTCTTGCCACAGTCGCATGGTACTTTATATACGCCCGGTACGTTAAGGCGGTCTTTGTCCTTCGGTGAACGCAGCATCTGTCTAATTTGACCGGGTGGACGGAAGAACGTTCTGATATCATATTTACGTCGTAAGAGATACCCGATTTTATCTGTTATTCCTCTCACAAACGGAAGATAAGCCGGAGAACGTTCCACTCATGTTGGTAGCTTACGTTCACTTATCTTTGCCCAGCGACAACATTGTCGCCAACTGTATCTGTTGTCCTCCAGTACCCCTCTCACGTGCTGGAGCTCTTCATATATGTATGGTGGGTCACATAGTTTAAGAGCTCGATCCATCAATGCTCTTGGTACGGCGGACAAATGTGCAGGATGATGATGTGAGCTAGCGTGAAGATTTCGATCCGTGTGTGTAGGTTTTCGATGAATGGTGTGCGTCAGACTGTTGTCTGGCCTCCGGATAACACACACATCTAAGAACGGCAATACCCCTTCCTTTTCCTCTTCCACGGTGATGCTGATCTTATGATGTAGTTTGTTGAGGTGATCCGTAAACCCAGACAATGCATTTTTGTCCATAATTGCGAAGATATCATCTACATACCTCCACCAATAGCGCGGTTTTACTTGTGCGGTGCTGAGGGCCAGGGATTCGTACCACTCCATAAATATGTTGGCTACCACTGGCGCTATAGGCAAGCCCCTCGCTACTCCATCCACCTGCAGGTAGAAATCTCCTCTCCAAACAAAGTATCCGCTCTTCAAACATAACGTTATCCACTCCATGTACTCAGTAGGTAAGGGTGAGTTCTGTATCATACAGTTAATTATTTGTACAGTTTCGTCTACTGGTACACTGGTAAGCAAAGAAGCTACGTCGAAACTCACCATGACTTCTGTGGGTTGGATACGCACCTCTTCCAACAGTTGAATGAAATGTGTTGAATCCTTCACAAAGCTATTGCTCTGACCTGTGAAACTTAGCAGGACAGAAGCTATAGGTATTTTGATAGCTTGTAGGTCGGCGAATCTATTTGGCTGACTATAGGACGTAATGGCCAGTCTGGCTTATGTATTTTAGGTAAGCCGTAGATTTTTGGTGGTGTTGGGTTGTTTGGACGCAGACGTGCCAACATATCTTTATCCGCATAATTGCGTAACAAATTCACTACTTTCGTGGTAACTCTGGCTGTAGGATTATAGTTGACCTTCTTGTATGTAGTGTTGTCACTTACCATTTGCGAGATCTTGTGTTCGTACGCCTCCGTATCTACAACTACTGTTGCGTTCCCTTTGTCGGCTGGTAGCACTAAGATTTCATTGTTATTACGCAGATCGTGTAATGCTGCAAACTCACCTTTTGTAACATTACTTTTAGGTGGTTTAGATTTACGTAATAACGACGAGATATCTTGCCTCATACATTCCGCATCATTGTGTGGGATTTTATTGCGTACGATAGTATCTTCAATACTAATAATAATGCTCTCAACAGGAATCTTTTTCGGTGCTGGTGCGTAGTTAAGTCCTCGGGAAAGAACATTATGTGCATTATCATCTAAGCGGCATGATGACAAGTTAATAACGGTCTCATTACTCGAGTACGACACATCATATTTTTTATGGATATTGCGAGGGTAGGCGCACGAATCATCTCCCTACTGTTGCCGCTTGAGATACGAGAACTTTTTGTTATGTCTCTCTGTAATGTTCAATCCGTTGATATTTGATCTACTCTATGACATCGCATGCAATACTTCCCATAAATTCTGTTGAAGTGTCTGCGATAGTTGGAGATGCAAATCGTACATGCTTTTGTTGACGCACATTAGATTCCGTCGATGTTCTGCGATCACTTTACGAAGCAATTTCCCACTCGCGACACGAAAAAATTGATCGTATTCCCGAATGCATTTGACTGGTTTTATTATTAGAAACTTAGGAATTAAACCACTATCCCGACACTTCACTAAGAATTCTAAGCTGCACTAAGTTTTGTACGTTTCAATCTTATTCGCGCGAACTCTTTTACTTTGTTTAGCCATTCCGTGCCGTAACGGTTAGCTATTTTTGAAATGAAATTATGGGTCATTATCACGGGTCGTGCAGATTTTAAACTTTTATGATATTTTTATTTTTTAGTGATTTTTGACGTTTTTAATGCATATATAAAATTAGCTCCGTATTCGGAATAGTAATTTGTGAAAGGCACCTTCATAAGTCAAAAACTTTTTTAATAAAATTAAGGAAAGTAATGAACCCATGGATGGTAATGAAAATCGACTGGAGCGTAATGAATTTTACTAGGAGCGAAATGATATTAGCTTAGAAGTAAATGAAAACGTGTGGAAAGTTATAAAATTTAGTTAATATTTAACATATAAAACACCGCAAGGTTTAGTGTTCATGAATGAATTAAATGTACAAATCATAGTGTTTATTTTATCACTTTTAACATTTTACATTGTTTTATTCAAATATGAGCACAAGAATCAATTATAACTGGGTTAAAATTATTTAAACTACCCAATATAGTTCAGTAATCACAAAAAAATATAAAACGTCTCAAGACAAACGTAAAATTAACAAATATTTTTTAGCAAAAAGTTAAGAATAAGTGAAAACAAAAATGATGACTAAAGTATTTAAACGAAACCCTTTATAAATAATGAAGAAATATAAAACATTGAACTCAAAACGCTTCATTTAACAGAAACTAATGAAACAGTAAAACAAAAAAAATTTTGAACAGTTCAACAAGTTTTAATTACTTAGTTAAATAATGATGTAGGATCTTTTTCCTTCAAAAAACGTTAAAATGTTTTTATGAAACAAAAAAATTGCAATGACTACAAAATAAAAGGTATCAAATTTTTAAGAGAATCTCTTCAATTTATTCCAAAATTAAAATATGGCAAATAGTATGTACTAATTCTAACTAATAATAAAATTACATGCATATCATCCATAATAGGCTTAGTATCACATTTTTATGAGAGCTTTTTAAAATTATTCGTAGATAAATTTTACCACTTATATGTACTCGTAGTTTGGCTCAAGATCAAGAACTGAATACCATCAAATTCACTTAAGAGCATGTTCTCTTCGATGTTGTTAAATATAGTGTCTGAATCTATTTCTAATGTAGTCAGATGTTCATCCTCTCGATCGATAAATCTGTTTATCACAGTGTCTTCCAAACAATCTTCTCCCAAATCCAGTTTATTTGACAGCTGCAGACCATGTTCTCTTCTATGTTGTTAAAAATAGTGTCCGAATCTATGTCTAATGCAGTCAGGAGTTCATCTTCTCGACTTATAAATTTATTTATCACACTATCTTCCAAACAATCTTCTCCCAAATCCACTTCCAAGTTTATTTTACTGTTGATTTGATAGCCGAGTCAAACAGCGAGGTATATAATTAAATAAATGTTCATTTAAGCCGATATCTAAGTTGCTAATAGCAGTGGTCTGCCCAAACCCAATGTCAAGCACCCCTAAATGATTTTTGTGTTCACAAGTTAAGTTGCTGTTTTAGCAATTGAAATTGCTGAGGCACCTGTGAGCTACACTGTACGGAAATAAAGAAGACCATACAGGTTGTTGAACTTTGGTGGTATCTTTGCAGTCTAGAACGTGAGCAGGAAATTTGTTTCGAGTGATATCTTCCTCTCAAATTACAATAATTTCGACACTATGAACCTTTTCACGAATCTAATCTATAAAATCTTTGAAAGAGCCGACATCGCTCCTAAATGTGACGTGGTTATCTGCGGTTCTCTTATGGATTACCCATACACCATTTGGTGCTCCAGGATAACAACAACATCCAACAGGATATTGGCTTGAAGGAGAATCAGACAATGTGTGAACTTTGGACAGCGATGGGGCTAGCTTTTTTGCAATATAAGCAGGGGTATAATGTCTAAGTCCATGGCCAATATTGCTGACTTATTCATTCAGGTTTTGAGGCATTCAATTTCGTTCTCGCTATATCGGGTGAATTTTTAATTAAAGTATTTGTCATCAGAAATATCTGCTTCTGTTTTTTTCTTTACGTAGTTTGCGTATTCTTTCTCCATATTTTGTCACTTTGTGATCTTGCACTGTCTCTAATGCTACATATCTTTTTTGTCTCTTTTTTCATGAAATACCTATTCCTATCTTTTTCTTTTTGGATTTCAGAAAGCTCAGAGTTGTTCTTGATTTCTGCATAGTTTTGACGTATATTCTTGGTAACTTTGGCTATTTTTTCTTATTATATATGTGAATTAAAAATCCAAATTTGAAAACTTCAAAATATTCAAAAAGAAATAAACTATGTACGGTATATTATAAATTGGTACCTATCTTAGATAACTTATTATACCTAATAAATGTTACAAAAACTGTCTTTATTACTTCATTTCATTCCTCTCCGATCGTTGTCATTACTATCCAGTATTTTTTTTTGTAAAATGGAAGATAATGAATTGGAGAAGAATGAGTTTTACACATTTGATCTCTAATTGTTTACGATACGTATGTACCAAAAATTTACAAATTATTATTTAGAACAGTTAAATGATATTGATCAAAATGAGGTATTTATGAAACTTGAAAAAAAATTACTTACCTTAAAAATCAGTGGATGGCAATGACAGTGAATCTATGACAAACTCCTTCCGGTGACACAAGATTCTTAATTATTTTTAACGTAGCCACAGGCGTCTTTCCGCTCTGAGCTGTAGTGACGCCTGGTTTGTTGCTGAACTTGCGAGGAATCACCTAGTCATTGTCCAGGGCTTTACTTGAGAGATATGTTGATATTCGATAGCTCGGATAGGAATGAACTTTTTTGTTTGACAAAATTTAAACTTTGATTATCATTAACTTGTAGTCGCTTTCTAAATATAAAAACCTCAATAATATATTATTTGACTATTCATTTATCCAAAAAGAAGTATTTATTCCGTATTAAATAAAAATATTTCACATAAAAAAATATTGAATTAGCTGATGGATTGTTTGGACACGGAGTGGAATGATATTTTAGCATATTTTTCTTCAGCTACTTTTTATAAATAACTATATAGCTTTTTCATGTTGGGTGCTATTAAAGCTTGATTGGGCTGTAACAGTCCCATATACATAGTTTTTAAATAAAAATAAAAGACATATGAGTTATGGGCTCGGACGCGTAATACGAACGAAACGTGATATCGACCCTTATCGTGAGTTTCACACATTATTAAATGTTATACAAAAACCGGCAAAACACTCACGTTGGGGATCGAGTACGTCGACCCGGGTTTCGAGCATGTCAGATGCTCATCATCAGGGCGAGTGCGCAGCTGCGTCTGCGAGCTCCCGACAGGCACTGCGGCGCGCAGCCCGCGCGGTTCGGCGCGATAGTGGCGCCGGCGGCAGCGGGGAGCTGGGTGGGGGCGGAGCGTGTTTCGCGCTGCTGGTGCTAGGTGATGAGGTCCTAGCGTGCCCGGCTGAAGACGGTGGCCCTCCTTCGTCGTCTGTGATCGCATCATCATCACATGTACCGTGACATATAATGCTAACCGTGTCGCATTCTAGACTGCGCGACATCTTCTGCGTCGAGGTAGCACTAAGAATAGTATAAAAATGCGTGTTGTTTTTTGATTACATGTTTATTTTTTTATAACAAATCAGTCTTATAAATTCAGTCCAGTCCAGTAGTTTTGGCGTGAAAGCGTAACAGACAGACAGACAGAGTTACTTTCGCATTTATAATATAAGTACTGATTATATATTCTAAAGTAGTACTTACCGATAAAATACCTACCACGTCTTTATTTTGAATTATACAAAGAAACAAAACAAAACACACATGCCCCGAGGTTTTAACACAAGCGCACCTACCGTATCGTTCGTCACTCGTGTCATTCCTTTACTCTATTCACTTATTTTATTATTAATCCAGTTAGCTTTTTTTCGGGAGATACAAGGAAATACACTTATCCATTAAAAAGACACGCATTATGTAGGTAACCTACTTTAATCTACTTGCTAGTGGGTGTAAGTAAATTTATTTTATAGTCTTACCTTTCAGAGTTTCCAGGTTAAGGTCAACTCGGCGAAGACCGTCTGTCGTCGGGAAAGATCCTACAATGAGAATTACAACAAATTCAGCAGACTTTCGAAGGTGGCAACATAATCAATCGGCTTATAAAGCCATTCTAGTTTTTATACATTGACGGAGATGGCGGTGCATGTAGTGCAAAAGGAAAGAAATAGTTTATTTAATTTAGTATGGTGGGCGACTTGCATTGGGAGTGTACCACGTACTAACAAAAATTTTAAAGAGTGTTTAAATCTTAGCTATTTTTCAGATCTATGCAAGTACATTCATTCGTTATGAATATATCTAATTATTATATGACATCAGTGTTATACACGTTTTGTACTAAGTTATTCTTGATGTAAATAAAAAGTAACCTGTCAATATGTAGTGGGGAAGTCTTTCTAGGTTCTGGAGGGTAATAATGTCATATGCCGGTCTTTGCCACATTCAGAAGTCATCAACGTTTGGTGTCTAATTAAGTTTTTTTTTAATTACCTTCCTGGTTGGTTACACTTCAAAGTACTCGTATGTTAAATCGTAATTTCTTTTCGTTTTTGTTAAATGGAAGACTGATTATTTTGTTCAAAGAAACGCAAATAAATTTTGCTAGTAATTTTAGGTTTTACTCAGGAGCGGTTTCTATGGTTAGTAGGTATTTACCTACGATTTTAAATCTAATTACTTTAATAATAAGGACTCGTTTATTTTTTTCTACTAAGTTTATCCAAAACTGTCTCAAGAAACATTTTATTGATTACGTACTCGTATAAGCTAGGAGTTTTTGTAATAAAATTTTATTATAAAAATTCATTAATTATTATTCAAGGTGAAATATATTTTGCACCCCTAGAAGTGCGAAGTATGCCAGTCTTACCCGACAAATGCTGTATGTCGCGAATTAAGCTATAAAAAACCTTATTCCTGAGAGTTAGAGTGCACAAATTAAGTTGTTACAACAACTGGCACTCGTACACACTATCCATAACTACAAAAACTGTCGATAACTAAGTAAATTTGCCACTAGACGGTCTTATCCGACATGGAAGCCAAATCCGTCTATTTTCACTGTGTTTACAAAAATGGTTTTTATTCCGTGACCGATGGTTTCTATGTAATTTTGACATATTTATTGCTAGATCAACTAAATATCTTATTATCTTGTGTAACAAAATTTGACATAAAGTTTATAGAATTGCTAAAATAAGTCAATTTGTAACATTCTAAATGAAGTATGCCGGTCTTCGCCGAGTTGACCTTATCTAAAAAAAGTTATCCCTGGATGCGTTATTGACGAATTCATGCAACCAAAAACAGCACAATATATCCTATTCGTCATATTAAATATGTACATGAACTTATTTTTTGTTCAAGAAAATTGCACACCGTCCATTCGTCACTGCAACGCAGTCGCGACTCTCTGCGTACTGAGCGCGGGCTGAGATCGTGGCGCGTAGGTATAACTCGTGTTTCGTCCGTTTCTATGAAGTTGAAATACTGTATAGATAACATTACCGTGCTAGAGGCGCATGCCAGGCCCATTTTTTTATTCATGTTTTTTTCAATTTTATTATAATCACAAAACTTAATCAACAAAGTTCATGGTCACTATAAAGAATATGACTGTTGGTTTAGTGACCAGAAGAAAGAAAATTGACTACCAGGATAAAACTAATTTTTACACCCTGTTATACAACAAGAATTCACAATTTTTCATATAAAACAAATATGTTTAATATGAAAATTTACATAATTGTAAATCAAAGAATGGAAACCAACCAAATAAACAAACCACCATCGTGATTGGGCCTAGTAATACATACAGTATTACTTGACCCTTAGAGCATTCAGTTCTGAATGCTCTAAGACTTGACCCAATCATTGAAGTACCACTCTCATTCAGAACGAATGTATTATTTTTAAATTACAACGAATTAATTATTAATAATAGGAACTGTTACGTAATACGTAAGAAATATTTAAATACGTTTCTTATATGGATCGTTCTTTTTTTGTTTCATTTCTATCAAACCCAATAATTACTTGAGTTGGCAAGACGTCAGACAAGGACACACTACCAGCGAAAGCCCTCTCGCCAGGACCGCTTTAGCTAGTTTACCGCTTATAAGGAAATAGCTACCCTAGTTTTATACTGATAGATCTCATTTTAGCTAATCAAAAAATATTAGTATACTGTCTAGGTAGTAAATAAGGTCTTTGCTGCATTGAATCTTAACTTATCAAAACTTAGAATCGTACCGTTACTGGACTAATTGGCGCATTTCGGACCGAACCCGTAGAGTAATATTGTAAACTATTACTCTATGCTGGCTGGCAGTGTTGTTTACATTCTCTCATGACTACCGTGATCACAAATTCTACTATTACAAAATTCACAAACAATTGTTGGGAACAATTTGAAAGCGAAATGGTAAACGACTAAGCAGAAATGACTGAAACTGCAGTGGAAAATTCTCCAGAACCGGAGCCGATTAGAAAGCGGTTTTCAAGGAGGAAACTGATAAAATTCGGGACGATCACAGTGCTTGGTAAATATTTACAAACTATGTCAGTTTAATAATTATAGAAAAACGTTATACTTTATAAATATAGATACCTCAATTAACATACCAGATACAAAATAAGTACCAGTTCATTTAATTAAAGTTTTTTCAGTAGCCACAGGTTTTGGTATGTACATTTTGAAATTGGCCTTGATACCCTATGTAAATACCACAAAGATATAATATTTTATTCTCTTGTATATATGTACTCTCTAATCAGACAGTTCTGAATAGTACATTTTATAAACTAATCAATAAACATTATATCAATAAAACTATTAACATATCAATATGCTCTCAGCATCTTCCATATACAACACCCATTGTGAGATCATATATTCATAGGGAGAAAGCTAATTGGCTGGTCGTAGAAAATCTTTCAACTATTTTACATAGTTGTTTTTGTTGAAGTACTAAATAAAACTTTAACAAGACGGTACAGTATTCTGTGTCTGCTATATTTTCATAATTTCATTTAGTTTGCATGTGTTTATTTGGTAATATTCATAGTGAAGCATGCATAGTTCTTATTAACCATTCAATTAAGCAGTGTTTGCCGAGATCATAACTTGGATGAGTGACTGCTGGTGGCCTTTAATACTAAGAGCTCTGATTTGTAGGGTATGTTATGCTGTTGGTCCTGGTTGTTGTGTTAGCAGTTATTAACAGATGGTGTTAATTGCAAATACCACTGGCTAGTTAACTCCTACAAGTTGAGTAGAATATCTGTTGCTGAACACCTGATCAAAACATTAGTTTTTTTTTTAATTGAATGTGATAAAATATTAACTTTTATCTAGAGTATATGCATTTAATATGATGCTCTGTTGCGACAGCTGTCCTTGCGAGCCAGTTCTAATATAGAGTAATGGTGTTGATTCCCAAGATGCCCACCAAGCATGGGGATTATGGAAAACCCCCAAAATAGGGGAGTCAATGTTCAGATCAGATTGGATTTTTGGCTGATAGGTACAGTACAGTTTACCTCAACCATATTATCATTTATAGAAATTATTTTGGTTGGAATATGTCTGGTGCTTTCTAATTATGCTATGAAAGCAGTTGCTGGACACTCGAAAGATACACAAACAAAATTTGACTGTTCAGCACCTGCTTCCATAGCAAAATTACAAATGCACCAGGACAGTTTCTGGGATTTTATTAAATGCATGTACTTTAGATATAAAAGTTAACATTTAATCACAATCGTTAAAAAAAAAACTCATCTTTTGATAATGAAAACTAAAATAAGTGGCTTTAAGGTGACATTTATACTATAAATTTTTTTTACTCCTACTTTTAATTCACTTTATATGGTAAAGTATATAACTTATAATGAATTTATTTGAAATTGTATTATTAATACAATAAATAATAGCAAATTGTATTCATATGTCTGTAAAGACAGGTTTTATTGGAATGGCATTCATATAATTATTATAATTATTCTCTAAAATTTATGATTGAATATGATTAGTACAAACTGCTGGAACATTTGCCAAAAATTTTGCTTAAAAATTTTACTTAAATGTGTTTTACAGTCATAGTGAGATGTCACAAAATATTCTTCAGGGAATTAGAAAAGTTAACTGCAGATGGACAGTATATTTGTTTTATTTAATAATGTTTAATTGATTATATAATATAATTTAATATTACAATACAATTTAATTGACAATTTGCAATAGAGCCCAAACTGACCTGATGATAAGTGATGATATATAATATGATAGTCTATAAGATGAATGATGTAAGAGAATGATGACTGCAAGAAATATGAAGAAATTTTATAAAATCAATGTTCTTGTTCCCCTGTTTTCTCCTCCAATTTTTTTTAGCATTAAAATTGTTTTTTATATTAACACTATAATATTAAAGAATAAAAAATCGGCCAAGGGCGAGTCGGACTCGCGCACGAAGGGTTCTGTACCATAAGCTATACAACATTAGACTTCATATTTTAACCTTTTTTTGTTTGAATGTTCGTGAGTCAGACTCGCACTTGGCCAACTTCTTGTATTTGTTGTTATAGCGGCAACAAAAATACATCACCTGTGAAAATTTCAACTGCCTAGCTATCACCATTCTTGAGATACAGCCTGGTGACAGACCGACGGATGGACAGACGGACAGCGAAGTCTCAGTTATAGGTTCCCGTTTTTACCCTTTGGGTATGGAACCCTAAAAAGCATATAAGCTCCTAAAATTTTCTTTGGAGTTCAAAACTTAAATATATGAAAAGTTTCTAAACAATATCTTTACAGTGATAAAAAAATAACATATTATCTATTCAGTTCACTGACCTGAAAATGTTAGATACATTTTGATAATAGTCAACTATGATATTGCACATAGGCACTGAATATAAAAGACCAAAGGGCTATTCCAATAAATAAGCGACTAGCTACGAAGCAATAAAGTGGACTTCAGCTCGCAAAGCACAAAGCATCTAATATTTATATTGACCTATGACGCGTCTCACTTTCTATCGCATTACCATTTATAGCTCTGACCTCATCTGATAGGGCATGCACCATAGAATAACCCCATTGCAAAATGCACACAAATGTACCTGTGGCTTTGCACCTAAAGCGTCGATTGAGCCAGTCCTGATACAGGGGAGGGTCCAGGAATAAGCTAATAATAATTAAAACAGCTAAAGAGTTTCTTTTCAAATTTCAGCATCAATAATTGGATTCACACATTACTACTACGTATCCAGCCTATTTGAAAATGATAGAAACTTTGCATACCTCTCGGAAATGGAACGAGAAATGTCTCTGCAGACCGAAATGGGATTCTATTACTCATATTACAAGACCATAGTTCAGGTAAATAATGCTTTTTACAGGTGAAGAATCACTCTAAAACTTATAACGTTCACATTGGACCAAATGCCTACCCTGTTAAGAAGCAGGCATCTCAGGAATTGTAATTCTTGAGAAAGTATTTTTCCCTTCTTCACCTCTTACGACTCCCACAGAAAGCTATGAGGGGTGTTCATTCTATCCTGGCACCTAACTGGGATTGTCTGACCACACACAAGTGGGGTAAAAGTGGGAAGATGATGCTGTGTGTTACCATCAGCTATACATATATAAATTGAAATAGGATGTTTGCTCACGGTATACCTAAAACTCAGTGTGCCTTAATATACGATACAATACGATATGATAACTCTTTATTGACACCAGATTAACAGTGGAAACAATACATGGAGTAGTTAACTGAATTAGGTCCAATGGGCGGTTTAATCGCTTACAGCGATCTGAAAGAATGAGAGATGGAAAGAAGTAAATCTCTAAAATATGGACACTGGTGTTTTAACAATATAATCACAATTTTGTATATTACCATTAAAAAAAAAACTGCATAGATATACAAACCTAATGTAATATCAAGTTAAAAGATATGCTATGAATTATATATAAAGTATAATACACAAATATATAATGTATATTTAATATATAACTACATATACTGTTATTGTTATTGTATGGCCATTAGAATTTATAATAATTTACCACAAATACTAAAAAGTCAACAGTTACAAAAATTTAAGAAAAACTTAAAGGAGTGGCTTCTTGAGAGATGTTTTTATAGTGTTGACGAATATATGAATTATAAGAGATAAGCTTGATTATAGATATAACATTTTATTTTTTATTATTAACCTGTATATTGACATGCATGCAATAAATAATACTTAGTTAACATTTGTATAAAAATAATTAATTCTATGATTTCGTTATATTAAAATATTTCGAGACTTATGTTAACAATTTTTATGATTGTTTATAACATTCAAACATTTGCACGCCTGTAAAGGTAGAATAAGGAAATTTATTATTCTGTGTGTAATATTAAGATCTGCACATGTAACCTTATTTCAGCAAATAAATGATATTCTATTCTATACCCATTTTTCTTTTTATGCCTAATAGGTTAGCCTTTGACCACTATTTCATCTGATGGTGAGTGATGATGTGGTTGAAGATGTTCTTCAGGCTAACCTAGAATTACTGGCTCTCAAGGACAGCTGTCGGAACACACCATTAGGTGCAGTAGTAATGTCACCAGTGGTCACCCATCCAACTCCTGACCTTGGCTGACGTTGCTTAACTTTACTGATTGTTTCAGAAATACTAAACAAACTTTGCTACGAGCACTAAAAAAATAATATGACACAAATATATATATATATATATAATTCAATTTCTATTAAAGGTTTGAGCTAAATAGCTCTTTGACTGTGTCTCTGTTGGCCTACTTAAATTGTATATTTTGTAACATAATTACTTTGTTATCAGTTCTTCTGCGCATTATATGTTATGAGTAAGCGGTCTTTTTCTTTTACAGGAGCGCCCATTCATGGCTGGGATAACAAAACTAATGTACGATAGACTAGTGGAATATCCAAATGAGGTTAATGCGTTTAACCGTTTTAATATACATCCAGAGGTGAGTTTTATCTTGCATTATATCTAGACAAGGATAGCACCATACATTTCCATACAGAGATCAAGTGAGATAGACATAGTGTGACTCGTGAGATAGAAAAATAAAAATGTTTTTATTTCTTTTAATGCTATTGTGACAGTACAAGTAGGAGAACCACCTGGTTTTCCCATGCACTGCACTGCGACATCACCCTGAAACATAGTTGTTAAGTCTCGTTAACATTGTGTGCGTGTGTGATTTCACCTGCACTCATACCATTCTGACAGGAACATGATAATGCATCATTACCGCTTAGCGTAGATATAAATACACAATTTTCTCAACCTATACATAACAATTTTTGGTTTAAAAAAAAAAAAGAGTTATGTAAATATTTTGCCTATATTGACGTCTCTAGTGACATTAATAATATTTTTGTAATTTTAGATCTTGTTTTTTCTCTCTAAGTAATATTTTATTATACTGTGTAAATAATATGGATTTTTTCTGAAATAAATGATTATTATTATTATTATAAATAGAAAATCTGTCGCCAAGCACCTGACGGTGTGTTCCGGCAGCAGTTCTTGAGAGCCAGTGAAATTACATGGCACATGACTCTTAACAACTATGTATCAAGGTGACGGGCGCAGTGCAATAATGACTTGTAACGAAATGCATCTGTTGTAGGCAGAGGTTGATCCACTTAATATCAGGTGGGCCTCGAGCTTGTTCCGTCACAATTATAAAAAAAAAGTATCAAAAAATTCTACTGCTACTAACTTATTGCTTATTATTATAACAGTAAACGCCACTTTTGCTTGACAGAGGATATTTTTTTATCATCATTACTTTACACCTTTTTTTCTTATTTCTGCATCTTTGCTGTCTGTACTGTCAAACATACACACATCAAAAAAGCCTAAGGATCATGTATATTTTGAACCATAAAAAAAATATTCAATTAATATTTATCAAATCTAATCTAGGCCTTGCCCAAACCATTATTGTTCCCCCTCCATACGGGTGAAGTTCAAGGCAGTTTTTTTTATAGCTGATATGCTAATCTTTGACCACTATCTCACCTGATGGTAAGTGATGATGTGGGCGATGATGTTGTTCAGGCTGGGCTAGTATTACTGGTTCTCAAGGACAGCTGCCGGAACACACTGTTAAGTGCAGGCGGTAACGTCTTTCTCGCGTTCTCCCGTGTTTAAGTTAAATGCACACAGTTACATTTGTAGATTAAAATAACCTCCTTTCAATATGTTTGCACCTTATATACTGTATCAGCCGGATCGTCCACTGCTGAACACAGCCTCCCCTATGTAGGGGTTATTTGCCATAATCCCTTCGCTTGGCAGGCGGCTTGGGGATCGCAGTGCAAGATAGCGTAGTTCTTGAGGCGCTGCTGCCCACCTTCTAATAGTATTTTCCCTTTGTCTACTTTTACGACACTCACATGGGAAGAAATGGGGAGGTGCAATTCTAACCCGGCACCCCACTGGGGCACCTTATATAACACCCTGTATATCATATTTTCAGGTTCTTATTGGCGGAATATATCGGTACTTTGAGCCACTGCTTAACACCAGCACATATCGACAGTGCCACATAGTAGACAGGGGAGCAGATCTCTCGCCTGTTGGTAAGTTAGTACTAAAGGACAACGGACACGTATCGACTCGGCACCGTGTCAACGTCGCCTCATTTTGGCAAATGCCGTTTCTTGATCACAATGAGAACAAATCAAATCGTCTATGAAGAAAGACTGTCTGCTTTTTAATTCGAATTTAAAATAAAACGTCTAAATAGCCTGAATTCATTTAAGAATGCTGTAGACGTAAAATGACTAATCAGTTAATACTAATCTTGTTTACTTTGCAGAATGACTTAAAACGCAAAGAAATAACTACTTTTTCACGACTACTACAAAAAATAATGATTTCAGGATATATGTATGTACATTTGAACTAGTGAGGATGGAAGAAATGAAACAAGTTTAGGAATGACAAACATAGAGGTCAAGCAAAATAGATCCATGAAATTCATAAGCATAAACTAATATCTAGCGAGGCATACTTTATTTATACTTTATTTTAGCCAGTGTGAGGTAGACGTTTTGCTCTTAAGACATGACGCTTAATCATTTTGCTTCGTTGATGACTTGGATTCATTAAAATGATATATAGAAGTGCAGTGCCGATAAGGCGTTGATTAGTGTGCGTTGTAGTATGGACTTCCTTACAAAGAATACTGAATGGCTTGAGACAGCGATGATTCTACGGTGCCGGATGGACCAGTGTGCGCCAACCATAATATATTTTTATTCGTTAATGGCTTCCAATCGAATACGCTAACCAATGTGAATAAAAGTAAAAATTAAAACTTAAGATGGGATTCGACCATCAACCATGACACGATCGGTATAGGACCGGAAGATACTTAGCCATCTGAGCTATCGTGGTAGTGACATCATTGTTCGATTTTTTTTCACGTTTTTGTAAATCTTAAAGTAAATTTGTCTTTTTGTGTAGAATTAGATCAATACTTTGATGCCGATTTGTCCTCTTGTGGAAGCAGCTCAGTTTCGTCCTTTTTTTTTATCAATTATTCCCATTTAATAGCCTGGCAAATATATCAGTTTTAGTAACTTAATTAGAAGTCGCAAATCAAATCTTACCATTTTTTTTTTTTTTATACTCATGAGGAAAATGCATTTACGCATACACACCCGCCGGGGAGCAGGTGCTTATGTCGGACTCAGGGTCAATAGGGACCCCACTATCGACTAAAAACCTCATGGCGTTCCGTCGTCATCGACTGTTCAGGGGTCGCGGGGTCACTCGCGCTCTCATCCGCAGACAAAATCAAATCTTGCCCTAGTATGAATGTAACCTTCAATATTAATCAAACGAATTTGTTGTTAAACTTTCTTTAATTTTTGAGAAAAGCCATTATACAAGCGTCAACCAGTAAGAAAGCCATCCAGGCCTCGTATATAACCGGACCTCACCTGCAGTTCGGTCCAGTTAAATATACTTGGCCAGTAAGGCTTACTTACTGGATTCTTCATTAATGTACTATTAAACACTGGAAATTAAAGCTTAAGTTTGAAAGGGGTAGAAATTTAAACGCGCAGATTTTTCTTTTAAATTTTCGTAGTGTCTTTGGTTTAATAATAAATTAGAACAGAAAATAACGTTAATATAGATTGGAAATTAAAACTCAGCACAAAAAGCATAATATACTGAACCAAATAATAGTGTACGCAAACTTTGTATACAAAATTGTATCAAAATCAGCTCAGCATTTACCGTGGTTAGTGGTAACAAACACACATAAACTTTACTTTTTTCCATGCCATTTATAATATTAGTAGGATTTATTTTTACTTATTTTTTTTTTTGCAGAAAGTTGTGTTGGTCTCGGGCAGCCTATATTATTTTATTTGGAAGCGGTCTGGGTTTTAGCCGGGCTTACGGCCGCTGCGTTGTTTTTACAGGCCGCCGCTTTAAGGTTAGTTCGCTGTTTGAGATAATAGATGGCGCTTACTTTAAAATAAATATTTTTTTTTGGATACTGTAGCTGACACAGAATAAAGAATAATTGTCTTGGGTGTGTTTAGTCCTAAACATGTATAAATAAAAAAAAAACATTTTTATAGCCTTTGAGCACTATCTCACCTGATGATAAGTGATGATGTGGTCTAAGATGTGTATATATCGTTAAAGTGAACTTAAAATTGCTAAAGTAAGCAGCAGCATGCCACCACTGACGTCGACGTGAGTAGAATGTTGCTGCAAACTGGGCGTATATTAAGTGGGTTTTTACTCGTAAAAGGAATTTTGAAAGAAAGAAAAATGCTTTATTTTGGACACCAACAATGCGGTGACACTAAGTTGCTTCATTTTAAATTACAACTATCTACTGAAGTGTTCATATTTTTTTTATTGCTATTAAGTTATCTTATAATTAGTCGAAGGTATTAGCAGGTTTAACCTAGAATTACTGGCTCTCAAAAACAGCTGCCGAAACACGTCGTAAGGTGCTTGGCGACAGATTTTCTACTTGAGGGTGGACGCTAGGCAGGCGAGCATTCACAAAATGCCCTTCCACCATGCGGTGAAGCGCAAGCCCGCGGCGAGATTCGCATCATGTACATGCTGCGCGGCAGTCCACAGCCAATGCCACTGAGCCATCACTGCTTCTCATTGATCCCAAATCAGCGTAATGCTGTTTGTCAGCTAGGGCTAGTTTTCCTTTGGAACCAATATTACAATACATAGAAAATAAATTAACAAATAAGTTTTATTTAATGCTTGATAGGTTAGTCTTTGACCACAATCTCACCTGATGGTAAGTGATGATGTGGTCGAAGATGTTGTTCAGGCTAACCTAGATTTACTAGCCCTCACGGACAGCTGGCGGAACACACCGTTAGGTGCTTGGCGACAGATTTTCAATACAAAAATGGTTTAAATTGTATAAATTAATAAGTAAATTTTTGCAGTTTGCTACTGAATTTCTACTTTCCAAATGTAGATGGCGTTGGAGTAGAGTTAAAACATACTACCTAATAGTAAGTTTTAATCCTTTACTTTCAGGGCTCTCAGTTATATTATACATTTAGAAGCAGTGATGGCTCAGTGGCATTGGCTATGGACTGCCACGCAGCAGGTCCATGGTTCAAATCCATGCATGGCGGAAGAGCATGGTGCGAATGCCCGCCTGGTTAGCGACCACCCTCAAGTGGAATATCTGTCGCCAAGCACCTAACGGTGTGTTCCGGCAGCTGTCCTCGAGAGCTAGTGAAAATACAGGCACATGAGACTAAACAACTATGTCTCAAGTTGTTAAGTCTCATGTCTCTCTCGTGACGAAATGCATCTGTTATAGGCAGTGGTTAGTCCGCTTAACATCAAGTGAGCCTCGAGCTTGTGCCGTCACAATAATAATATAAAAAAGAAAAACAAACTTAGTTCCTAGTGATTTCTGAATGCGTCAACTATCTCATTCCAGTGAAACTTTTGTTTTGAAGCGCTCGTAGCGAAGTTTGCTTAACCATTCTGAATCGATCAGCAAAGTTAAGCAACGTCCGCCGCGGTCATGAGTTGGATGGGTGACCGCTGGTGACATTACTACTGAGCGCTTCCGTGCTTCGGAGGGCACGTTAAGCCGTCGGTCCCGGTTGTTGTCTTAGGATGGCAGTCGTTACAGCATGGTGGTAGGGCACTTTGCGAATGCCCGCCTGGCTAGCTACCACCCTCAAGTTGAAAATCTGTCGCCAAGCACCTAATGGTGTGTTCCGGCAGCTGTCCTTGAGAGCCAGTAATTCTAGGTTAGCCTGAACAACATCTTCGACCACATCATCACTTACCATCAGGTGAGATAATGGTCAAAGGCTAACCTATCAAGCATAAAAAAAAAAAAAAAAAAAACTTTTTTCCTAGTGATTCCTGAATGCGTCAACTATCTCATTCCAGTGAAACTTTGTTCCTAGTGATTTCTGAATGCGTCAACTATCTCATCCCAGTGAAACTTTGTTCCTAGTGATTTCTGAATGCGTCAACTATCTCATTCCAGTGAAACATTGGTCGGCGGTCTCTTCGCCGTCCTCCAATACTTCACGAACCACAACGAGTGCACCCGGGTGCAATGGGCCCCCAACGAAAGGGAAAACATGGCGGCGCCATTGTTGTTGCTTCAAGCTTGGCTGGTTAGCTTGCAGCTCAGAAATAAAGGGGGAAAGAGCGCTTTTCAGCTGCAGGTAAATATTCTTCCTGTCTTTTTCACTAAGGGCCTGTTTCAGAATGTTCAAGTAAGTTCCAGTTATACTACCCAGAACTTATTTATTAAATAAACACTATCTTAGCGTTACACAGTCGTAGATTTAGCCTATCCCTCGGTTAAAGCTTGAAACGCGCTGCATGTTAACTGTCATTTTTATCGTTTAGTTATTTTATGTGTTGCATAGCAACCCGAAACTTTATTAGGACATTCTGAAACGGACCCTTAATCTTAGATTAACCTTATTTTGTAAAATACAAAATCCTAACTTTTTTTATATAAATCTACTCCATCTAGAGTGCAGGGTCCGTGACTTTTTTATATAAAAATAGAAATAGGAAACGTGCAACATTCTAAGAGGGAACTGTGTTAAAAGAAAAGTTTTTTCCGTCAAAGTCAATTCCTAACCTTGGCATATCTACTGGCTGCCTAGCCTTGGCTCGTGGTAAATATTTGAAATATGCAAATTCGTACGTTATACTCCATATTTTTATTAAAAAAACGTCAAGATTTAAATATAAACTACACATTTCGTCATTAAAACCGGTTATTGATACCTGTGACGCGACTGGAAATGCACTTGTCTAATACTTTACCTATGTCAGTAAACATATATACAGGGTTATTGGAAATATGCTAACAACCTCTTAGGGTTGACATCTGCTAGTCCTAACAAACATTATGAGATATATTTTTCTAGATTTGAAAAAAAAAATGTTTGTTTTTTTGTGTTTTAATGCCTACTCCGAGCCAAGAGCGTTCACCGCGGCAACACTGGACCGCGCCGTGCTCCCTTTGAATAGAGTTTTGAATATTTACGTCGAGCAAAGTAATAAAAAATATGAAATAATACATTACGGGCACAAGAGACTTTTAACATTATATGGGCCTCGTACTTATTCCGCCAAAAACGCATAAAAAAACGAATAAAAAATTATTCATAAAAAAATATCTCAAAATGTTTGTCAGGACTAGCAGATGTCAAACCCTAGGAGATTGTTAGCATATTACCAATAACCCTGTATAACAAATTACCAAGAGATCTTCTGCGTGAAGAAAATTTTAACATTTTTACTAAAAAAAATTGTACAGCTTCTTATTAACAAGTATAAATAAATAAAAAAAGAAAAAAACCTAACTGCAAAAATTATTTATTTTCGATAAATATTTTATCGTTCCATTGAAATTAAAACTGCAAGTTATTATAGGCCGCGAGTGTTGTCGTCGCTATCATTCTCAAAGTCAACGCGCCACAGCTTAGGCAATAGTTAGTATTGATTTTTTTTATGTGAAAATTAAAAATGTGTGGATCACATTCAGTTATCGATTCTACACCACCCCCCGCAGTATTGTTGATGAATTAATATTAACCTTATATATATATATGAAATCGTTTTTCAAGCCATTCATTTTGTTATCACACTCGGTGGGTTTGTCTCATGTGCCTGTAATTTCACTGGCTCTCAAGGAACGCTGCCGGAACACAGCGTTAGGTGTTTGGCGACAGATATTCTACTTGAGGGTGGTCGCTAGCCAGGCGGGCAATCGCTTAATGCCTTCCACCATGCGTTGAAGCTCAAGCCTGCGGCGGGCATTCGAACCATGGACCTGCTGCGCGGCAGTCCATAGTCAATGCCACTGAGCTGTCACTGCTTCACTTGTGTTATCAAGACAAATCTAACGATATCTGATACATTAAAATCTATTAAGCCGTTTAGAAGTTATGGTGGAATAAAGAAACTCATAAATATACATACATGAAACCAGAAAACATAACTTTTCCTTGTTTTGGGCAGTCGTGTAAAAAAGCATACTAATCAAAAGACGAATTCTTAAATGAAAAATTACTAATTAGTTACTAGATCTACTTACTTCTGACATTTATAATATTCATAACTTAAGTAAATATAGCCTTAAGATTTATAATATTTTAAAGTAACACTATGGTATCTTCCCTTCAGGAAGAATATTGATAAGTTGGAGAATGATCTCAAAGTTATTAAACATATTTTATGTAAAAAAAAAACCAAACAAACAAGAGTACGGACCACGAGTCTGTAGTGTGTAATATTTACTAAATAAAAAAAAAAAAAAAAATTCATAACATAAATTCAAAATGAATATGATGCCTTTACCTCTCGTAAAATTGTAATTTTGTTATGTAATCCGCAGAGCAGGTGTTATTGCAAAAATAACAATATTAAAATTATACATTTGCGTCATCATTTACAAGTAAAAAAACTATTGCAAAATTGGTCTTGTTTGTAGTACAACGCAAGTTGAACTATAGGTGTCGCTCCATCCCGATACGATGGTTGAAGAACGAGAGCGAAAATTAGAGTTATGAGTCATAATGTCATGTTAGCTCAGTCGGTCAGAGCATAACCCGGATATAGGGGTGGATGGACGCGGGTTCGAATCCCGCACATGGCCATAAATTTTTCTCTCGTAAATTTGTAATTTTGTAATCATATGTGTTTTTTTTAATTTCAGGTATCAATCTTCATACTGAACTGCCTATGCCTGCTATTCTGGCAGTTTTCGCAATTCATCTTCCTTACTCAAACAGCAATTTTCTTTGTCATGGAACAACTTAAAGTTATAGACTTGAAGTCTCTATGCGTGCTACTTCACTCGCACTTCTGCGGTTTACATATGGCCGTCCTGCTCTTACAAGGAAACGACATGCTAAAATCGTCCTTATACACTTCATTCTTTATTATAGTATCCGCGTATTGTTTGCTGTTTAGTTCATTGAGAGTTAAGGTCGAAAATCGTTTGGATTTATGCGTTGAAACCTGGTTGGTCGTGCTAAGGATTGCAATAGTTATATGCGCTTCTTTCTATTTGAAGAAATTGATTAGTGATTTTTTGAATGTTGAGGAAGATTCTCATATATGGGATATATTGTACTCAAAAATATCAGATTATAAAAATTTTCACGCGTTGCTATACACCTGTTCAGCGGTTTTTGACTTTTTACCGATGAGTTCTGTAAAAAAACTTATAAATTCGCTCTTAATACCATACGCTTTCCTGTCAATAATAATAATTTGCAACTATTGGCTCAAACTAGCTATAAACGGGTATAAAAAAGAAATGAGCGAGATAGATGATAAACCCATGGAAAAAGAAAGAGACGGCAATAAATCCGAAGACGAAGATAGTGGAATAGAGAATACAACAGAGACGGTGAGAAAGAGAAAGCGGAACGATTTGGACGCGATCGATAGAGATGCCAAATCCAAAATGGCGGACGCGGCCATAGAGAAGAAAGATGGATTGATATGTTTTTTGAGGAATCTGACCATAGAGCCGGCTGTGTTTTATAATATATCGCAGATGGTTGTCTATGGTGTCATGGCGGCTTTGGTGATGAGATTGAAATTGCTTTTTGTGCCGCAAATGTGCGTCGTGTCATCGATAATTTGGAATAAGGCTTATCATCGGTGAGTTCCAGAAACTTCTATTGCATTTATCTGTATAAATTGAAGGAATGATGGCCGAGTGGTAACAGCTTTGGCAGCCGTGCTGCAGTTCCACGGTTCGCGATTGCTCGCCTGGCTAGCTACCACCTTCAAGTAGAAAATCTGTCGCCAAGCAACTAACAGTGTGTTCCAGCAGCTATCGTTTAGAGTCAGTAAAATTACGGGCACATGAGACTTAATAACTGTATGTCTCAGAGTGACGGGCGCAGTGCAATTCGTCACTTGTGACGAAATATATCTGTTGTAGAGTTTAGTCCACTTAACATCAGGTGGGCCTAGCGCTTCTTCCGTCACAAAAGGGCCTAATTCTAAGCCTGCGCAGTATATCTGTCTGTCTGACCAAAAATCCATGTATCTTGAGTAGTAAAATACGAAAACGCAAATAATGGTATCTGAATGATTTAAACTTATATATTTTTCTAAACGAATTGTAAAACTGAGTGCTATTAATGAAGCGCTGTTGTCTTATTCACAAAGGAGAATCGGTGAGCTATACTCGCTTGGCGACACTCGCTTCGTGGCCAAAAATCACCGAGAGACTTTCGCTTATCACCGGGAGAGTTTCGCTTCTCACCGAGAGACTTTCGCTTATCACCAAAAGACATTCGCTTCTCATTGAGAGACTTTCGCTTATCACCCAGATACTTTCCCTCCTCATTGAGAGACTTTCTTTTCTCAGCGAGAGACATGTTTCTCACCGAGAGACTCGCTTACTCGCCGAGAGGCTCTCGTTTATTGAAAACGCACACTTGTAGACCGCCCCGAGCGAATGGGTAAGGTATCGTCCGTAGCACTCGCTCACTCGCATACAGCCCAGTGAAAAAACTATTAAAACTATCACTCGCTGATCGCCAACTCGATTCTAGATATACTTGCTTCTAGAAATTTCCTTAATGACTAAGAGCCGGCGAAGATCGACCTTCATCCATGGGATAACTCGATGAGCCTTATGTAAAAAAAAATATAATTTAAAAAAATTTGGCTAGAAATAGCGTGCCCAGGTGGCCGAGTGTAGGCATCCGGCGCGAAATCGCAGCACGCGGTTCGATTCCCGCCCGCGACATTAAATTTTGGGCTCCAAAATATTTATTATACTCCAATTTTGTAAAATATGATTTTCGATTAGCGCGCGAAATATGATTACAAGAACTAGCTTGTAATCATATTTAGACATATAGAAGGGTACCGACATCATTCCGAGAGTTAAGTGTTTGAAAAAACATTTCTTTCGATCATATGAAGTATAATAGTCTGCTCAATTACAAATTTACGGAGGAATAATATAAGTCATGTGCGGGATTCGAACCCGCGTCCATCCTCCCCTTTAGCCGGGGTATGCTCTAATCCAATTGAGCTAACATGACAATGTGTCCATAACTCAATTTTTTCCTATCGTTCTATTTAACCATAGTATTGGGATGGAGCGACATCTATAGTTCAACTTACGTTGTACTAATAGTCTAGTAGTCTGGTTGATGACCGCACACCATCCCCTGTGGCCGTTAAACTAATACAATTTGAGCACGAAATTTCGGCTATCAATAGCGTGCCCAGGTGGCCGAGTGGTTTAGGCATCCGGCGCAAAATCGGAGCACGCAGGTTCGATTCCCGCCCGGGGCATACAATTTTGTGCTCCAATAATTTGTAAAATATAATATAATTAAGTAACCAACATGCGTATGATAACTTTCTTATCAAAAAGTTTTCATAGCTATTTTTTATTGAATAAATTTTTATTTCATGTACGATTTTTTGCATGTAAGCCTATACGATTGGTTTTGTAATTAAAATATCTTACTTATGATATCAATTCCGATTGGTTAACAGATCGGTGTAGTTACCTATATTGACTTAACTGTTAACATCTGCTTGCCAGGTAGTCATGCACAGAAATAAGTAGACAAGTCTACTTAGGCGTATTATGTGTGTTAAAGACTATCAGTTGAGATGAAAGTCATTCGGTTATGAAAAGAGTGAAGGTGATGAAAGAAAATCTGTCGCCAAGTACCTAACAGTGTGTTCCGGCAAGTCGGTACCATGGTAGTTCAAAAGTACCTATTATCACAATATTGTGCGCATGGTACCGACTTCGATAAGTTATTTCACACTTTTTAGTGTAGAAGTCGATTCCATTTTTCGGTAAAATTTTTTTCACTCTTCTAAGTGACCCTTGCTACTTACGGGATCGATGGTCATACACTGTCAACGACTATATCAACAAGATGGGAAAATATTTTTCAGTTATTGGAGTGTAACTCAAAAACGGCTTTGTGATGAAAATGGGACCAAACAACAAACAAAAATAATTATCAAAATCGGTTCTTCCAGTCAAAAGTTCTGAGGTAACAAACATAAAAAATACAGACGAATTTAAATACACCTCCTTTTTTTGCAGTAGGTTAAAATTGTTTCATTCTGTTTTCAGAGTGTCGAAGTATTGTATGAAGTATTTGCCGTATTTGTTGATATTGAGCACCATTCCCGTCTTTCATCAGCTGTACCAGAACATCTCCTTGGAAATGTCTTATATAGGTGAGAATCACACTAAATAAGAAGTGACCAACAGAAATAAAGTGTGAAAGTGACGACATAAAATTCAATAAAAAATTAAAAAAACATCCTATATCTAAGGCATATTACTCAGTAGATGAATATCTTAATAAAAATAGTAGATTTAATTTAAAATGATTTGGTAAATTATTATTTTATAATGCGTCCGCCTCTCTTCGAATGTTGCTGTGCCTGACAGGGTCCATTGGACTATGTACCTATACGTTTTATTAATATCTTGTACTGTATGGAAGCAATAAAGAATCTTAAATCTTGATGGCTCAGTGGCATTGGCTATGGACCGCCACAGAGCAGGTCCATGGTTCGAATCCCGCCGCGGGCTTGAGCTTCACCGCATGGTGGAAGGGCATGCGAACGCCCGCCTGGGTAGCGACCACCCTCATGGAGAAAATCTGTCGCCAAGCACCTAACGGTGTGTTCCGGCACCAGTCCTTGAGAGCCAGTGAAATTACAGGCACATGAGACAACAACTATGTCTCAAGGTGACGGGCGCAGTGCAATTCGTGACTTGGAAGGAAATGCATCTGTTATAGGCAGAGGTTAGTACACTTAACATCAGGTGGGCCTCAAGCATGTTCCGTCACAACAACACAAAAAAAAATATATAGGCAATTTTTGTGATAGTGTGAGTGTTTTTTATGGTATACGAGGGTAAACGAGCAGCCTGCTTAGCCGCTGGTAAGTGCAGATAAAGGCAGTGGAAGTTTTGAACAGCTCATTGCGAAGTTAAGCAACGTCCGCTGCGGTCATGACATGGATGGGTGACAACTAGTTAATTTTAGTTGTTTTATTCAACAATTTCAGTTTTTCTTTTATTGGATTGTGACGCTTAACATACCGCTTAACATCAGGTGGGCCTCGTGGGTTTCCACCCACGAGGCCCACCTAACAATAATAAATGTCGAATATTGAATACAACAAAAGCTAGTCATGATCATCTGAGATATTTTAATTACTGGTATATCTCTTGAAACTATTTCAATTTCTTCATAGTTTAAGCTTTTAAGCCACAACTTTATCCGTCTCATGTGCATATCATTTAAATTTTTTGTTCATTTATGTTTTTTCAGGCGAATTCAGTGACATACATAAGGAACAGCTGTTTACATGGATTTTAAAGGAGACGGCTGCCAATAGTGCCTTCGCAGGTTCTATGCCGCTACTGGCCAGTGTGATGCTGCTCACTCGCCGCGCCATCGTCGCACATCCGCATTACGAACACGCGCAGGCTAGGTAAGACATAATACTGTAACAGCCCTTGGGGTGCCGGGTTAGAATTGCACCTCCCCATATCATCCCGTGGGTGTCGTAAGAGGCGACTAAGGGGAAAATACTGGAAGGTGGGCAGCAGCGCCTTCTAAAGAACTGCCAACTTACACTGCGATCCCCAAGCCGCCTGCCAAGCGTGGGGATTATGGCAAATACCCCCTCAATAGGGGAGGCTGTGTTCAGCAGTGGATGATACTAAGACATAATGCAGCTTGTTAATTCATACTTCAACTTAGTAACTTATATATCAGCCAAATAATTAATACTTCATTCATGCATACTTCAGTCTGTCCGTCCGTCTGTCACCAGGTATCTCAAGAACGGTGATAGCTAGACAGTTGAAATTTTCACAGATGATGTATTTCTGTTGCCGCTATAACAACAAATACCAAAAGTAGGCCAAGTGCGAGTCGGACTCGCGCACGTTAAAACAAAAAAAGGTTAAAATATCTGTCTAATGTTGTATAGCTAATGGTATGGAACCCTTCGTGCGCGAGTCCGACTCGCACTTGGCTGTTTTTTTTGTTATTGTGACGGAACAAGCTCGACAACCTATTGTTAAGCGGACTAACCTCTGCCTATAACAGATGCATTTCGTCACAAGTCACGAATCGCACTGAGACCGTCACCTTGAGACATAGTTGTTAAGTCTCATATACCTGGCTCTCAAGGACAGATTTTCAGTCGCTAGCCAGGCGGGCAGTCGCAAAATGCCCTTCCACCATGCGATGAAGTTCAGGCCCGCGGTGGGATTCGAACTAATATAGGAATTCGAAGTCTATAGCCAATGCCACTGAGCCATCACTGCCTCAAAATATATATATATCCTCCTAAGATATACTATTTTGCATGTAGGGGAAGAGAAGATTAGAGGGGCGTGCATGTAGACTGAAAGATCATAACTATTGTATGCGTTTTGTTTTTGCAGGCAGAGAGCGTACACAGTGTATAAGACATACGGTAGGTTCACCCCCGAAGAACTGTATGAGGAATTGAACAAACTTCGGGTCACCTACCTCATCGTAGAGACCAAGTACTGCTACGGGAAGAGCAAGTAAGTTGACCTACTGTTTTATATTAGTTTATAGATTGTATAAAACAAATTTACTTCCGGCTGTCTGTCTGCCGCTATCTATGCTTAGATCTTTAATACTAAGCAACGGATATTGATGCGGTTTTATTTTATAGATAGTGATTCAAGAGGAAGGTTTATGTGTATAATACATGTGTTCGGTAAACAAAGGTAAACTATGCGGTCGGGTTGAACCTATCTCTACGGATAGTGTTCTTATTAGTCGCGAATTTTGTTATGCATGTAATCGAGCTAGGACGCGATCGATTTGTGCATGTGTGCGACACGGCGCGTCGCCTGTCACCATTTTTAATTTGAAGGTCAGTTCCGCAACAGAGCTCGGGCGCGGCGTTCGACTCACATATTTTCATAATAAACGCAACGACTTTAAAACAGTGGTCTGTTTTGTGTGTGATTGTGTTTATTCAGTGCAGTTTGAGTTCGGTGCGGACACCGTTAATTTGGGCGCCGGGCGTCATTATATTAGTGAGTTCATAGTGAGTAGGTGAGCGACGAATTCCCGTCTGCGGGACACTACGTCACCATCGGGATTCCCTGTTCCTTCACACAAAAATAATTCCTTACTGGCAGTAATTGATCAATTAACTATCCGAAGGTGTTTTGCAATAAGCCCCCTTGGATGGAGCGACTAGCGAACCGTTAAAGGGTTATATATCGGCTGGTGTCTTCTGTGACATTCTAGGAACCCAGTCGAATACGCCACGACTTCGTGGTAAAGTGTGGGACTACGGGGATTGAAAAGGGCCCCCGCCCATACAACATGCATAATACAGCAGAGAAACACTGATAACTAATGTGATGTCGTAAATAAACACATTTTTTGCCTACAGTATTATACACCTTAAAAAGGTTTACAAGAAAGGTATATGTCAATCTCTTAGTAATAACTCACAAGAACCATATTTTATCCTTTACTTTTTACGAGAAATAATGGCTTATTAACATACGGTTAGGTGCTTGGTGATAGATTTTGTTAATCTATTTAAAGGTGCTAGTTAGCCAGGTGGTTATTCGACTACCATCGTGACCACAACAGACAAGCGACGGCTTAACGTGCCCTCCGAAGCAAGAGTACACTCAGTAGTAAAGTCACTAGCGGTCACCCATCCAAATCATGACCGCAGGGGACATTGCTTAATCTATCTGATCGGTTAAATATGACTAGGCAAGCGCCGCTACAAGCGCTTTAAATTCCCATGTAAAATAGTGCTTTACCCATTTTTTTTTAAGCTGATGTGTGAGCCTTTGGCCACAATCGCATCTGATGATGTGGTCGGTATAAACAGGCTTAACCTAGAATTACTGGCTCTCAAAGACAGCTGCCGAAACACACTGTTAGGTGCTTGGCGACAGAATTTCAACTTAATGTGGTCGCTAGCCAGGCGGGCATTTGCAAAATGCTCTTCCACTATGCGGTGCAAGCTCAAGCCTCAAGATTCGAACCATGGACCTGCTGTGCGGCAGTCCATAGCCAAAGCCACTGAGCTTTCACTGCTTCAAGATACCATATACAAATACAGAATTTATTTATTTATTTATTTAATTACATGGAAAACCAACAGCTAAACATAGTAGTAATAGTAACTAAAATAGATACATAAAGCCGAATATTCAAAGTTATTCATTCATTCAATTACAGGTTTTCACTGATTCACTGATAGAATTATAATAAAATATATAAATGGTGTGAACACTCAAAAAATGATACATATAATCAAGTTTAAACAATTAAGTGCCTGCTACAATAAATGTAGACATAAATATACAAGCCAAAGTGACTTAGGATATATTATTACACAATTATGAAACATATATGCAAATCTGATGTTTTCTACTACATAACGAAAAAACTAGCACTCAAGGTGCGTCTTGCCGTGGGAACACTACTCAAATATGGCTCAATATTATTCAATATTATTCAGAAGTATGTAATTTTTTTTTGTCAGTAAGGGCTGTTCGTTTGCCGACATTTGGGACATAGAATATCCTTCGCTGCGCGGCCGCAACACGCTCTGCTCTACGCTGTTAGAGACGCGCGTCGACCACTTCTACCCGGTGTACAGGAACTTGCACTACGCCGTCTTCAAACTGCACGACTACAGCGTTAGGTGAGTGTACGCGATACGCTACGCTTTACGCTTATAAAAACGCGCATAATAATTATTCTTTTACCCGCTACAATCATATGTATAACAGTTCCGAAGACTTCTGCCAACAGTGAGGATAGTAGCAATAACTCGGTCGAAGCAGCTTAGCTTTTTTTATATGAATGTGATGGAACAAGCACGAGGCCCACCTGATGTTAAGGGGACTAACTTCCGCATATAACGAATTCATTTCGTCTGAACGCACTGCACTTCGCCCGTCAAACTGATTCATACAGTTGTTGAGTAACATATGCCTGTAATTTTTCTGGCTCTCAAGTACTGCTGCCGAAAACAAACTGGGGTGACACAGGTGCTTGACGACAGATTTGCTACTTTAGGGTGGTAGCTAGCCAGGTGAGTATTCGCAAAATGCCAACCACGCAAACCATGCGGTGAACCTCAAGCAATTGGTAGGGTTTTTTTATGTTATTGTGACGAAAGAAGCTTGAGGCCCACCTGATGTTAAGCGGATACCTCTGCCTATAACAGATGCATTACATCACAAGTCACGAATTGCACTGCGCCCGTCACCTTGAGACATAGTTGTTAAATCTGATGTGCCTGTAATTTCACTGGCTCTCAAGGACAGCTGCCGGAACACACCGTTAGGTGCTTGGCGACAGATTTTCTACTTGAGGGTGGTCGCTAGCCAGGCGGGCATTCGCAAAATGCCCTTCCACCATACGGTGAAGATCAAGCCCGCGGCGGGATTCGAACCATGGACCTGCTGCGCGAGTTCATAGCCAATGCCACTGAGCCATCACTGCTTCGATCTGTTTTTCAATGAATTTGTGGAAGTTGGACCATGCTAAGGTGAGGTCAGTTATATAAATCAGCAAGGTGCCGACTTCCGCAAGTGCTTCATTGCTCGTTCATAAACGTGTTATAAATTATAACGAACATTAGTTCGTCCTTTCACCCTGGTGGAGCAGACATTTCATTCCTGCCCTCCGTAATAGGGCTGCAATGTTTTATGAAAATCCATTCCTGCCCTGCTAACATTATTTTTTGCACCAAACATAAAAAACTTCAAATCTTAAAAAGGTTTTATGTCAAATAATTATAAAAATAGGTAGGTTTTTTTTGTACTCGATTTTCAATGAAAGGAGGTTGGCCACATTTTTCGGAATGATAATTCTTATTTCGCAATTTGTTATGTTAAATTTTGTTTCATGCTTAATCGATTATTTAACAGTACACTTTTAATTATTCTAAATAATTATCCGGTCATATTCTGATAGTGAAAGTGACGATTTTATAATGTTGCCACCAGAAATAAAAAATACAGCTCAGGAAGTCATAAAGAACTTACTTCCTGAGAAGTCTCGAGACAAATACGAGAGAACATACCTATGATGATTTTATTTTCTTCGCAGGTGTAGTATAAAGCACTATGTATCTTTCGGAAGAAAGTTCTATTTCTGTGCGAGTTCGTTCGTTTTCTGCCCTCGGTGTTCAATGTACTTATTACTGGTCAACTTGTTTCTAGTTCTACTAGCTTATCGCCGGTGGGTCAAGTGCTTAATACAGTTTTTTTTTGCTTTCCAGATACATGCCACGCAATTTTGACACCTGACAGTTGCTGAGCCCTGACGTCGAGCCGACGCTGTTTGACTGAACGAACTGTCAAAAATACTTATATACTTAATTAATAATGTATGCCTAAACTTACTGTGTTATTGAAATCGAGGAATGCGGTGACTCTCGAATATTTTGGTGTTGTGTATATTAGGACCTGTCCATTGCGACTGTTCTTCTAAAACACTGCAGATACACGAAAGCTTCATGTGTTCCCGCTATTCCCACTGCTCAGTCCACTAGCGGTGGGGTATAAAGGACAATATTTCCTACATTTTGTTTAATTCCCGGTGTCCCCATTGATTGGGTCATAATTTATGGGGACAACGGGAATCATTTTTAATGTATTTATGCTATACCCATATGGGGCAGCCCATTGAAGCGGATATGGGCGATGTAGGCAGTACTACAATAGTAATACACTGAAAGTTTCGTCTATTATTTGCAAAACTATGCTTTTTTATTTTATAAAACAAGACTTGAGTAAAGTTTCCATATTCATTAAGTACTGGAAAATATAAACGTATGGTAGCTATACATTATAGAACGAAGATATTATTTAAGATAAATATAAGCCGCGATATTTATTCCAAAGTATTTAATTTATTTATTATAAGTATATAGCTGTTGCCGCGCTACTTTGAACCGAAATTATAACAAACTACGACTTGAACTGTCAATTTGACAGCTGTCACATCTGACATCTTAATCTGGCTTTAATTTGGCAAATGGGGTCATCAAGTCTCTGCTGAAGTCGCGTCGTTAGACATGATTTTCCATATCAAAGTGATTTAAATCAATCAAAATCCTTTTAGTCTTTTTGGGAGAAGAGGAATCTATGATGATTTTGAAACCAAAAATCTTTATAGATTTCTCTTCCAGCATTTGTCTGTCATACCACAGATTACCTAATAAGTATTATTGAGACAGACCAAGCAAGAGACCCACCTGATGTTATGTGGTAAACTCTGCCTATAACAGATACAGTGACCAACTGCACGGCGCCCAATACCGTGAGGCATACTGTTGTTAAGACGTCTCATATGCTTGTAAATCAGTACTAATATTATAAATGCGAAAGTAACTCTTGTCTGTCTAAATGAAGCGTAACAGTTTTCAGGCCAAAACTACTGGACCGATTTGAATGAAATTTGCTATGGAAATAGTTTGAGACCCGGGAAAAACCATAGGATAGTTTTTATCCAACTGCGCAAAAAGAGGTTAATGTTTAGAGCCGCGCCCGGAAAGCTAGTTTATAATTACTTTCTGACTGTTAGACTGCTGCCGGAACACATTTAGGTGCTTGGCGACAGATTTGATGAGGGTGGTAGGTAGGGTAGGCGTTCGTAAAAAAAACCTACCGCCATCCGAATTTCGTGAAAGGTGGATGGTTATTATAAATTCTTCGGGAAGATGTATGTTTAAAGCAAAAACTATGTTTACTTAAATAAGTAATTAGTTAATAATAATGCTCCACTTGTTTAAAGTAAAAGTATTAAAGCGTTGTGATTTTATCCCTAGTATAAAAGTATCTTTAAATATTATGAATAAAAAATAAATGTGTTTTATTCTTAGGGTGTGTTTTTATTTTTTATAATATCCAACTTAAACAGTTCCTGGCATAATTAAAGGACAAGGTCAATGGCGAGAAATCCAAAATTAAATTTATATGTTTGTTTTGTTGCCTGCTTGTCTATCTAAGGCCCCGTTTCAGAATGTCCTAATAAAGTTTCGGGTTGCCATGCAACACATAAAATAACTGAATGATACAAATGACAGACATGCAGCGCGTTTCAAGCTTTAACCGATGGATAGGCTAAATCGATGACTGTGAAACGAAAAGATAGTGTTTTAATTATTAAATATGTTCTGGGTAGTATAACTTACTCGAACATTCTGAAACAGGCCCTAAGTGTATTGTCTTGATCACGTGAAACGCGAGATTCGGGGCATATTTATTTGATTGCTATTAATATAATTCTGATATATTATTTATTGAATTGAATTAATTTGTCATGAGCAAACAGAATTTTTAATATTTTTATATTATATCTTAAAAAAAGCTAGTTTATTCCTCTTAACGGACAGGCCGGAAAATAATGTATGTACCAAATTAGCAGTTTGTCACTACTTGCGTCAACGTATAAACGGACGCAGCTGCCCATTAGGCACCCAACACTTACGGTTTCATAAGGAGAGTGTTTGTTATTTTTGACTTTATTGTACCGAATTATAGGTGTAAAGGTAAAAGTTGAACTCACTGGATTTTTTCCGATTAGTTCGACTGGTTGAACTTTTTGGAATAAGTTAGAAGCAATACCAAGAATGGGCGGTATCAAGAAGGCGACCATTAAATGTGCTTCTGTTATTATTGAAAGAAACCTGGTGCGGATCAACAACAGAGGTAGTATGAGGATAGGAAGATACTGATGCTGGTAATCTTCAAATAAAAAATCAAATATGAACAAATTAAAAAATCTCTTATATTAATCATCACATTCAAGACATTGTGTTTTTCATATAAAACATTGTAATAATCAACGTTCGCTAGGCGGATATAATATGGCTAAACAAAAAAAAAACTTGTGATATTTGTATTAAAGGCATTTTCAAGAGCTGTGCCATAAAGCAGAAGTCAGTGAAGAAAAGTCACCAATAGGGTGCGCAAACGAAAAACTTATGATACATTCCTATTGGTGCATTTTTTCACTGCTATGCTTCATCGCACAACTATGGCGAAAATGCACCCTTATGCATTTAAGTGACACATTATAGTGAAAATGTATTTCCATACATAGTTTGTCATATTTTAAATACCAAGTGGTCAAACTCGTTGAAATTTTGAATGCATGTGTTGAGGTCCTGAAATTCTTAATATCTAAAACGCTTCTGGTATATGTCAGTTTTCTGTTTTAATATTATTTATAATCTCATAATGAAAATACAAAATCCTTAAAACAATCTTACTGAATAATTTTGAAAATTATCTTACAAAAATCTGGCAAACCAGAACATTCGATGTTTTATTTAATTATGAAAATAAACATTTTTACTAAAATCTGGCAATGCTGGACTGGACATGCATGCACAATTTCAGCGAGTTTGACACATGGTATTTAAAATATAACGAAACTTTGTATATAAAGCACCATGAAATACATTTTCCTTAAAATAGAAAATAATAGAAAATTCTGATACATAAATACAATGTCATGAACTTAAAAATAATAACTGTCATCAAATGACTAAACGCAAGATTACATAAATCTCATTCTTATTTAAGACTTGCATTAGAGGTGTGTACCGGAGGCAATTTCAGCCTCCGGAGATTGTGCGGAGATTTTATTGAATAACCGGTGTTTCTCCGGTTTTTCTCCGGATAGTCAGTATATTTTATTACTGATGCACAGAAAGTAATGGAAAAACAATCGAATTTAATGTGACCAATTATAGTAGTTTATGCAATTGTAATATAATAGAGGGTATTAAAACATGAGTGTAGTTTTTAGAAACAAGCCGCAGGCGAGTTTCAAAATAAGATTACACGAGTGTTTTAATACCTAATTATATGTAGTTGCATACACTACTTTATTTAATCTCATGGCTATAAGCTTTTCTTGATTTTACTGGCAAAAGAAAAAAGTCTGTTTTTGGTCTGTTGGCTCGGAACCAGCGCGCTCACCACAGATAATGTGTACCTAAATTGAATTGAAATCTCCTTGGTCGGGACACATTGTACTTTAATAATTAAAAAAATGTTTTAGAGCATTGTTTTGTTAGGAGAATATGCTTAAATTTTTTATTTCTTAAAAAATTAAATAAAATGTAAATTAAATACGGGTATGTAATCAAATCTTGTCAGGATCAAATTAAGTTCGATTAGAGTGCTGGAACGGCGTGTATCTGCGTTTAGACCAAAATATGTCTTGGCCGAGGCCTAGGACGAACGCACTCTGGAACCAGGCCGTTGCGCGCGCAGCGCGCTCTCCACAGATAATGTGTATTTAAATTGAATTGAAACATCCTTGGTCAGGACACATTGTACTTTAATAATTAAAAAAATGTTTTAAAGCATTGTTTTGTTAGCAGAATAATGCTTTTATTTAATTTAACTTTATTTTTTAACGTACATGGTTGATATTCCCAGTACTCGTACGAAGCGCTTCGCTTTCACTTTTCTCGTGCGTACTGCGAAAGAGTGGAACTACTTACTGTGGTCTGTTTTTCCCAATGAATACAACATGGGTGTCTTCAAATCGAGAGTAAATAGGTTACTTCTAGGTAAGCGTGCTCCATCTTAGACCACATCAATGCTTTACATCAGGCAAGGTGTGGTCAAACGCGAACCTATTATGAATAAAAATATATATTTTTTTTTTTTCTGAAAGAAGTTTGTAAATAAAATATGCCCATAAAAGCCTGTATTTCATTTCATAATTAGAATATTACCGAATGAGATTACATAAAATATTTTTGAATGCAATCCAAGGAAAAAAAATGGTTTTGATTGTCATCAAAATACTTACCTACCGAGAACAAGTGTTTATCTTGGATAGCATAAACAAAGGAGAGCTCAATGAGAGTAATAATGGTTTCCCGTGTACTCATACGAGTAGTATCGAACAAAGATACATTCCTACCCTAATCGCGACTGAATCGCGCGTTCAGAAATTGTTACCCATAAAATAATTGATTAACCGGTAGTTAATAGAAACACCGATTAGTCTCCGGTACCCATCCCAACCGGTGATTATCCGGTTTTTTGAGAACCGGTACACACCACTAACTTGCATTCATTAAGAAGTTTAATAATTCTTGTCTATGTTGTTTAGCAATAGAAGTTTCTTTTTGCTACACATGTTCAGAAACTTGACATATTGGTAACTTAATGAATGCATGGCTTAGGGCATTAAACAAATGGTTTTATGAAATAATTGTGAGCACCACATATGCATAGTATTAGGAGCACATGGCAGGTTCTTTTGACGTTTTTATAAAGTCCTGGATTCACTAGGAGACTGCCCCCCAACTTGATGTATACAATGTGTTAAATGTTGTCTGTCAGTCAAATGTGTTTACCAGGGTGAACATGCTGCTGAATATGTCAGCAGTTAAGGTACACAAGATGGTACAACACATAACACAACCCCCTTGGGCAATACCCATGTAGAATATGCAGTCTAATTAGTCAAGAAAAATGAAGACATACAGGTAGATCTCCCGGAGCACAGAATTTCATTTATCCTCTAGTGTATCCAAGACTTTATGTGCAGAGAATATAAATTATTAGGACAGTATGCAATATTAAGAATTTTTTATGAGCGAAAAGAATGTGTTGGTGCACTGTCTGTTCAGTGCCTAAAATTATAACAAATAGAACAAAACTTATCTCACACTTTTGTGATTTAACCTAACATTTTTTACTAATTGAGGTAATAGTAAAATTAATAAGTATAATATTTTATTTACAAACTTAAAGTTGATTCTTATTAATAATTAGAATATTAAAATTAACATTAGAAATTCAACAATTGTACAATACATGTTTTAAATTACCCATTTACTCATACAGGATTTTTAGCTTTTGTTTATAGGCTTGATAACTAATAAACATGATCATGGAATTTCCATAACTAGAATATTCCTAACATGATCTCATACCTAAATATATTTATCACTAATGCTGTTGATATATGAAAAACATCTGTATGTTTTTCATATAAATCTAATAAATCTGTATTTAAATTGCATATAATAATGTTATCAAGTTTAATTAAATGAAAATTCTAATGTACAATGTCAAAAGTTACATGAACAATTAGAATGGAAGGACCCTTTAGAATTAGTAATTGCTGAAGTATTGATTTAATTCTACTTGGGTGAGATAAGTCCATCACTGACTTGCATTTCCCTCTGCCAGTTTGCTAACAAAAATCCACTTAAGGTTGCATTCAAGGCTTATCAATGCTATAAGTGTTCATGAAGTGATAATGTCATAGGTGAGTATTTTGGACCCTTGGAATCCCTGTAAATTTACCAAGGCTCACACAATTCATATTTTTCCAAACATTCAATGAGCCATCCTATACATAAAGCTTTCAAATGTTGCATATTATACATTGGTTGATACATGTCTTTAAAAATGATGTAATGTGAACAGTTGACCAATTTTCCACCTTTTTTTGCATGATATGGAACCAATTTTTCCGTCTCTGGTATAGATTCCGGATTAGGTGTTCTTCTGAGCACCACGCCTCCAGCGTCAGTTATTAGCTTAGTTAAAATAGCCTTAGTTACAATGACTTCTTTTGAAATCTCATATTTTGCTGTGAAATTGTGCAAATAGAAATGGCAACCATCAAATATGCCAGGCAACTGCTTATATTTGTTATATCTAGCGTTTTTAGCGCCTTGATTTGACTTTGTTCCTATTCCTTCAACTTCATAAGCATGAAATGGTTCCAGTTGGTCTTCATTTGACTTTGTCACCCACTGTGAAGTTAAGATCCAAATCGAGCTAACAACGCCTTGTAAGACATCTATACTAGACTCACATACATTATTATCTTCAGCGTCAACAATTAGATGTGTCACATTCTTAGTAAGCTTTGGTTCTGTATGCAAGTTTACATGATGCTTGACAAGAATCTTGAGCTTGTTATGGACAGTGCGATACTGAGATGTGCAGAACACTCTAATGTCATCAGAATCCAGCTCTGAATACAACTTAGACATGTGTGTTATGTTTACACTTTGAGTTTGGAGGATATTATCTGAAGCAGCAAGCAAAACATTTTTCATTTCTGGAGATGCTAACTGGAATGGTGTCTCACCTTTGCAGTTCCGAGCATTCATATCAGCTCCATGCCTAACAAGTTCATCAGCAATGTCTTTATGCTTGTACCTAACTGCTTCATGTAATGGGGTCTCATTACTCTGTCCTGGGACATCAATAAGTGTATTATACTGTAATAATAGCCTAACCAAGTCTAATCTACCATTTTGAACTACCTCGTGTAACGGTGTCCATCCAGCATTGTCTTTAGTATTTGTGTTAGCACCTTGGTTTAATAGCTCAGTAATTTTGTCAACTTTGCCCAGTCTACAAGCTATGTGAAGCATAGTTTCACCTTTTGTATTCTTTTTTTCAATGCCTTTGTTGATTCTACTGCTAGATGAGAGCAAAGAGATGTTAAGATTTGAATTATGGACACTTGACTTCGACTTGTTGGTATTTTCTGACAAAACAGTCAGCTGCTTTTTTTTAGCAGTTTCTACAAGCTCTTTGACATTAGGTGGAGTTCCAGAGTCCTTAGCCACAATTTCTTGCTTAGATTTTTTGATGAATGAAGAGCTTGGTGCTTTGTTTTTTAAACCTTCATATGCCTTGTCTGACTCTATAGTTGATTCAATAGCCCTTTCATAACCAGCATTGTCTTTAGTATTTGTGTTAGCACCTTGGTTCAATAGTTCAGTAATTTTATCAACTTTGCCCAATCTAGACGATTTGGGTAACATAGTCTCACCTTTTGTATTCTTTTTTTCAATGCCTTTGTTGATTCTACTGCCAGATGAGAGCAAAGAGGTGTTTAGATTTGAATTATGGTCACCTGCCTTCGACTTATTGGTGTTTTCCGACAAAACAGTCTTCTTGTTTATTTTTGTAGTTTCTACAAGCTCTTTGACATTGGGTGGAGTTCCAGTGTCCTTAGACACAATTTCTGGCTTATATTTTTTCGTGATTGTAGGACTTGGAGCTTTGTTTTTGAATCCTTCAAATGCCTTGTCCAACTCTATAGCAGATTCGATAGCCCTTTCATAACGCTCGTCGGAAAACGTAGTGCATCCTTGGAGGCTTATGTTACATTTAGGGCATTTCTTCAAGCCTTCGAAATGTTGGGCGCAGATGATGTGGAAACATTTGCTCAAAGTAACCGGGTTTTTACAGAATTCGGAGCAAATGGGGCATAAGTAGTCTTTTTTCACAACTTCAAGGGCGTCTAAGAAATTTTTGAGGTTTTGTGCCGTCATTTTTCTAAGAAAAGAACATTCTATGCTGACCAAAACAAAACTTCTCAGTCGCGGGACTTGGCGGGACTCGCGGGAAAATTTTATAAAAATACGAGAGGTGAGCATGACAACTTCCTTACTGCCAACTGGCTGTCAATGTTACCATAGAGAGTTACATTATGAACGTCACCATTTGGATCAGGGCCGCATTCCGAGGGTCAGAGCGCGTTGTTTTCATATATTAAACTTTTTAAGGATTTTAGGTAACTACTAAAATTATCATACTATAAAAACTTACGCTCATATTTATATTCTATGTTTGAAAACACGAGTGTTTGCGCGTGAAAAAACTTACTATGATTCTATATCACTATTGACAATGTTTCGGCTTCTACCGGAAGCCTTTTTCAGGAAGTTAAGGCCTAGTTTCACCATACTCTGTTATTTATTTGACGCCTTGCTAATCATTTTCACGGACTGTTAACTGAACGGAGTGTCCCACCCATAGAGGTATAAAATACTATTTAGAGTGGCAGCCATGTCAGTTTCCTTAGAAAACGAGCGTAGCCAGTTCAACACATGTAATTGATACGTGACATTACATCTTTATTGTTCACTACAAACAATCCGATTCCCTGATTAGTCCCATTTTTGTTTTGCTAGATGCGTTTGATAGCATAGGTAAATATTGTGTCGTTAGATTTACGGTTTGGGTAATGTCCTTTGTTTTAATTTTAAGATGTTGAATAAAATAGGACTTGCAAGGAACTATTTATAAGTATTTGTATCATGTTGAATCATTGTACATTTATTTAAGGTTTAAAATAAGAGTACTTGATTTGACGTTAGTCATATTAAATATATTATATTTGTTCAATACATATAATTGTATAAAATCAATAATAACATTAATATATTAATACCTATGATTAAAATAGTTATTTATAAGCACATTCTAATTAAATAATTTAATAGTAAACCAAAATTGTCATTATTTATAAGTATTGAAGTATTGATATTGACTGTCGAAGTTGTTATTTGAAAGGGGTTCTGCCCAGCAAGTCAGTCGTCTTTAAGCAAGCTCAGAGTGAACAACTCAGATCTCACAGTGGTGTTGAAATATATTTTCAAAGTAGTTAACGACGAAGTGCTGCCCGATCAAGATTGTGTGAAAGTTAAGTGATTTATTATTCTCTTTTATGATATTACTGAACTAACCTTGTTTATATGTAATGGTTCTTAAAATGGTTTGTTAAAAAGGTTTTGACAGTTGTTATAAATTATATTGAATTATAATAATAATAATGTTAATTAATAGTTGATGAACCAGTAAAAGTGTACATATTTAGAAAGTAAGTATCACATTGTTAAAAGATTTTTAAAAGAATGGCCCCGAGTTTCTTGCCCGTTCTTCTCGCAGTGGCTCTATACAATTTTGTTTGCTGAACGTGGCAGTAAAATTACAATATTTCGATATTAAAATTGAATTAGAGCGTCGCAGACGCCTAAATTGAATAAATAGTTTAGACTTTGACTATGACCTTTTATTTTATTAAAATAACATCAGACGTGGGATTGGCCTTTTAGAATTTTTTCTGATACAATTCTTGTCAGTTTCAGAATGGATCCTGCCATCCAAGAGGGCCTTCTTAAGGCAGTCCGCGATGCTGTCTTAACCGACGACGTGGCATCGGCAACAAGCGACAATGGTGCAGAAAGTTGGTGCAACAACACTGTGGTGCTCTCTGAGGAATTTGGATGGAGCAGCGTTGAAACTGTTATTAAAACTGGTAAGGCCCTATAAAGGGCTGCTTTATTAACGTTCTTGGGAAACAATTTCGAAACGATTTAACAAATTTTTTTTTCGAGTATTAACTGAAAACCAATTGATGGTACTAATCTGTAGTAGTAGTATTACTGATGTAAGCGTAATGGCATCATTCAACAGCAAAGTGAATATAAGCAAGAAATAAAATAAAAGCGTTCTAGTGAGATTAGCGTTTCCAAAGATATCACCGATCCTCTCATATACAAGGGCATCTCAAAGTAGATATATTATATTGAGAATTTTTTTTTTACGTGTGGAAAGTTAGGTTATTTTGCATCATAATGTTTCAAAATGTAGTTCAGCAAACTGGTTTTAAGAACTAAAACTTCAGTATCAGTGTTTTGCGGATACTGTAAAAACGGTGGCCGCACTGACTTAGTGTGCTTTTATAAAGCACGTACAACTCCGAGAAACCTTCGCTAGTAATTACCGACCGAGGTGCAAATTTTAGCTCTAACCAAATTCAGTCTCTTTTTAGACAGTTGCAAGTTCATCACCATTTAACTTATAAGTACTCCAAGGATTACTTCTACACGGTATTTGAAGTGCGAAACACAATATTGTTTTAAGCATAATCACATGACTGTCGTCAGGCTGGCCGAGCGATTAATAGAAAGTCCAACAAATGATTAATACAACATTTTATCTATTCTGACAAACGATGGACTTTGCTTTGAGAGGTACGGATAATCTACGGAACATAAAATAACTATTGCCAAACAGAAGTTAAGATATTGGCTAGGTGAATTAATCGCAGAAAATGTGGTTGCTGGAAATGTCCTTATGCCTTAAGATTTTAATTATTTGTATGTATTATATATTATATTTGTTGTATTATTTGATATTTATGATTTGAAGAAGCTTTTTGTTTAAAAGTGATTGATAAAATAAAATGTATTACTTAATAAAAATAAAATACTTTCCACTGGTCGATTAATTGCTTGGTACTGGCTTTTCCCACTAGCAGCGGGTGGAGGGAGTCAAGTATGTCTAGGCAATAGATAAAAGTATAAAATGAAATAAAATACTTTCCGCTGGTCGATTAATTGCTTGGTACTAGCTTTTCCCACTAGCAGCGGGTGGAGGGAGTCAAGTATGTCTAGGCAATTGATAAAAGTATAAAATGAAATAAAATACTTTCCGCTGGTCGATTAATTGCTTGGTACTGGCTTTTCCCACTAGCAGCGGGTGGATGGAGTCAAGTATGTCTAGGCAATTGATAAAAGTATAAAATATATAACCTAATAAAATAAAACACTTTCAAACAACAACAAAAATTTTTTTTTAACTTGATATCAATCACTTTTGAATATGAAGTTGTGGTACTTCGAGAGCGAAGTACTTGTCAGTATGGCCGTGATAGCATACGTAAATATTGTGTCGTTAGATTTACGTTTTAGGTAATGTCCTTTGTTTTAATTTTAAGATGTTGAATAACATAGGACTTGCAAGGAACTATTTATAAGTATTTGTATCATGTTGAATCATTGTACATTTATTTAAGGTTTAAAATAAGAGTACTTGATTTGACGTTAGTCATATTAAATATATTATATTTGTTCAGTACATATAATTGTATAAAATTAATAATAACATTAATATATTAATACCTATGATTAAAATAGTTATTTATAAGCACGTTCTAATCAAATAATTTAATAGTAAACCAAAATTGTAATTATTTAAAAGTATTGATATTGACTGTCGAAGTTGTTATTTGAAAGGGGCTCTGCCCAGCAAGTCAGTCGTCTTTAAGCAAGCTCAGAGTGAACAACTCAGATCTCACAGTGGTGTTGAAATATATTTTCAAAGTAGTTAACGACGAAGTGCTGCCCGATCAGTGCTGCCAACTTAGCGCGTTCAGCGCTAGATCTAGCGCTTTTTTCGGTTAAAAGCGCGTTTTAGCGCCTAGCGCTAAATCTAGCGCTTTTTTGAAATCATATGGCATGCCTACAAAAGTGTTTTCATTACCAGCATTAACACAATGCCCATGTTACTGACATCGTTAGATGTTCAGTACCACGCCTGGTATGGATTACGTCTGGACACAATAAACGCCATTTTGCATGATGGATACCCACTGATTTATTTAAATTAAAAAATAACTCTTCAATTTATAATCTTCCGAGCGATGTCTTGAAGAGGATAACATGGTGAGATAGATAGGTATACATATGTATATATATTATATTTTAATTTAATTATTCCTTATTTTATTAACATAATTAAGTACTTACTTACGAAATATCAGTAGACTAGACACTTACTTACCTACTTTTATTTTGCTTTACGATTGAAGTTTAATTGTTCTTTCATGAATTAAAGTACCTAATATTCGTTTTTTGTAACATTTTAATAAAATTACCTCGTTTATCTTATTTACCTTATCAAATTACTAACTCACGCTAAAAATTATAAATCCCTTCGTTACTGATTGGCGTCACATAGGGCGTTTGTATTTTGTAGGTGCCATTTAGCGCGTTCTAGCGCGTTTTCGACGTGCTGAAAGCGCGTTTTTGCCAAATAGAGTTGGCAGCACTGTGCCCGATCAAGATTGTGTGAAAGTTAAGTGATTTATTATTCTCTTTTATGATATTACTAAACTAACCTTGTTTATATGTAATGGTTCTTAAAATGGTTTGTTAAAAAGGTTTTGACAGTTGTTATAAATTATATTGAATTATAATTATAATAATGTTAATTAATAGTTGATGAACCAGTTAAAGTGTACATAACATGTATTTAGAAAGTAAGTATCACATTGTTAAAAGATTTATAAAAGAATGGCCCCGAGTTTCTTGCCCGTTCTTCTCGCAGTGGCTCTATACAATTTTGTTTGCTTAACGTGGCAGTAAAATTACAATATTTCAATATTAAAATTGAATTAGAGCGTCGCAGACGCCCAAATTGAATAAATAGTTTTGACTTTGACCTTTTATTTTATTAAACTAACAAGTTGATGTGCTGTGCATTTGTGCTATAATAAGTTTTTATGCGGTTTTATATAATCATTTGAATATGTAGTAATGACAGGCAAGTAAGCGTCTTGACTGAACCATATAGCTCACCAGTATATCTATACCAAAAGCCTTAAAGACCGCTGAAAACAGAAGCATGTGGAAGAGCATAGTACATCGAGCGATTAACACTACTTCAGACCTAGACACGACCTTCAGCAGTGAAGATGCTGAATAAGAAGAAGAAGATTAAAATAAAATAAAGCTATTACTGCGAAGTACAGCTTAATTTCAATATAATATGTTACAGGCTTGCCCATTTGTAGTAAAATTATTACAAACATATGACAATCGCGTAAAGGGTGGTATTAGAGATAGGCGCAGATAGGTGTTCATAAAAATAAAAGGCGAGGTCAAGGTCGAAGTCGTGGTATATATAACAAGAGGTAAATTGCAGATGAGTTTGTGAGATTTGCCAAGATTTTATGCAAAAATATATAGGCTCAATAACTTATAAGATGTTTGGCAAGATGCGATTCCATGTAATAAGGTACTATTAGTTGAGTTAGTAATTAACTACCTATCTTACTAGATTTTCTACTAAAAGGTAAACTCAAAAGATACAACATTTATAGGAACACATTTAGCACTTTAATAAACATAATACATTAGGTTCACATGGATTAATTCTGTATAAGTTTATAGTTACCATTCGCAACGATACAATCAAATAAGGAAACTATTTAGAAAGATCAAAGCCAACAAACTTAAACCCATACACAACACGTGAACAGTAGTTTTGTTACACTAAATAAATCAATACTAGAACACTTAACTTAATCAGCAATAGGTCTCGATGCGGAAGTCACTTGTGAAGAATCAAGACAGGGAGAGGCTCAGTAAGGTGAGACATTGGTTTTATAGCAATGACTGGCGCCAAATGTCTGTCACCTCTTCATGAAACTTCCCGCCATATTTACCACGACCAATCAGGAGTTGCTGCCACAACGTATCAGCCAATCCGAATTTGGACAGGATGGTTCGTCATTGGCTAGTCCAGAATGAACACAGATAAAACATGATTTTAGTGTGGTGGTTATTAAAAATGTCAAATATTAACAAGTTTTAGGATATTCTAGGATTACATAACGAATAGATAGTTTTCAGTTGTCGTAACTTATTTACTTAACTTAAGTTAAGATGATCTATATATCACACAATCTGAACAAAACCATCATATTTTCAGACTCCAAAAGCTGCCTCCAATCTATTTTTGAGGTCTAAATCTAAATCTAGGTTCCCAATTTAAAAAATAATATAAAATGCCCTTTTCGAATGTAGCTCTCACGCCATAAATGTTATCCTAGCCTGGATTTCTGGTCACACCGGTATAGTGGGCCACGAATCAGCTGACTCCTGTGCTACAAATGCCATTCATACAGACTCTTAAGGACATTTTGCCAACTTTACTCGCTAGATATCTGTTCGACTTTAAAACCATCTTTAAAAAACCTTGGAACCAGAAATGGCAAATTTTTTATAGAATATTAAAAAGTAAATTCTATGGTAAAATTCAACCTGAGATTCCCAATAAACTCTGGTTCTCAAAATTCCAAAACGCTGCTAAAGTGACAACCTCTACAATATGCCGTCTGTGTCTAAACCATCCCTATAACCCAGTCTTCCTGGCCAAACTTGATAACTAAATAGGGATAACTCCCTCTGTCCTCTGTCTGTCCTCTGACTTGGTATAATATAGTAGATATTATTTTATATGCTATTAATTCTTGTTTGTTTGATAATTTAAAAAGTTTTGTTTTGTTGTCAAAGTATTCTCAGTTTATAAAATTGATTGTTTTTGTTTTGGTACCGCACATAATTTTACTGAGAAAATATTATTATTGTAGTTACATCACGAGTATTGCCAGGTACTATTTAAAAGCTTCCCGCACTGTGTCTTTGTTCCGTTTTGAAAATGAGGTATTGCAATTCATGTAATGGCTACTAAGTATTTGAAAGTTGGTTTATATAATGCAGGTTCCTTAGGCACCAACCATGACAACATCATAGCTTCTGTGACTCGTAGTGGCGTAGATATTTTAGCAGTGAACGAGACTTGGGTACACGCCGGGGAGGAGGGGCGAGCGCCGGCGATCCCGGGTACACGATACGGCACACGCCGCGGCCGCGAGCGCACCGCGCGCGCGGTGGCGGCGTAGGCTTCTACGTGAAGCGGGGCATCGCCGTGCGCACCTGGCGCCACCCGGTAGATCCGCTTCATACTGTGGTCGAGCAAATGTGGCTGACTTTGTACCTTAATGGGAGAAAGCTTATGATTGGCACGGCATATAGACCGAATTGGGTAAATATCGATTTGTTTCTTGATGCTATAACCGATTCTGTTAGTTCTATACCAAAAAGTGAAAACTTAATTTTATTAGGCGATTTTAACACCAATTATTTAGATATGAATGACCATAAAACAAAAAAGTTTAGATCATTCCTTTCATGTTTCAAATTAGAACAAGTGGTTTCCGAGCCGACGCATTTTACTGACACGAGTCAAACATTAATCGACGTGGTCTGCACTGATCTATTGGTAAAGAAAATAACTTCAGGGTTGGTTGGAACTCTCAACGGTCACTGTCTTGTCGTCTGCGAATTTGATATTAAACGTGTAAAAATAGCTCCCCGCATTGTAACATATAGACCAATTAAACAAATCTGCATGGATAACTTTAACAGTGACTTGCATTCAATAAGTTGGGAACTGATTTCACAGTATGCAGATATAAATGAGATGTTAAATGCTTTTAACTATGGTGTCTTGTGTTTATTTGATTGTCATGCCCCAGTCAGGTCATTAGTCGTGAAAGATCGCTCTTATCCCTGGATGACTGAGACCATAAAACTCATGATGAAATTGCGTGACGATGCTGCAGTAGATTACAATAAAACCAAGTCGGAAGTAAAGAAAATATATTACAAAGATCTCAAATCATCTGTTAATCAAGCTATGTATCATGAAAAATCTGCCTATTTTGCACACAACATAAATAATAATATTTATAAACCTAAACTGCTTTGGAAAAATTTAAAAAACACATGAATACCTAAAAATGACAATGACTTACCTATAGCCTTTAATGACCCTGATGTCATTAATAATCATTTTTTAAATATACCGGGTAACCCAAGTACTTCTATTTCATATTTAACATTTTTCGAATTCCATCGCTTTAGTAATGCAGTCTTTCACATTGAGCAGATTAGCTTGGATCGGCTTATTAACATAATTAAGAGTCTCAAATCTAACGCTGAAGGTTGTGATGCGATTAGTTTGAATATGCTGCTGTTGACGTTTCCTCGAACCATAGATTGCATACAAACCCTGATAAATACTTCAATAGACACATGCAAGTTTCCCGACGTGTGGAAACTTGCTATAGTGCGTCCATTGCCTAAAAACTCAAACCCAACTGATTTAAAGGATCTGAGACCCATAAATATTTTACCTTGTTTGTCGAAGGTCTTGGAAAAGGCAATATGTATACAGTTAACTGACTATCTTGAACGGCATCATATTCTGCCAGCAATCCAGTCAGGTTTTAGAAAAGGACACAGTACTACTACCACATTGCTCGATGTCACTGATAATATACTTAGTGCTCAGGATGGCGGTATGTGTACAATATTGGTGTTACTCGATTTCTCGAGGGCATTTGATTCCCTGAATATAAACCTTTTATTGTCTAAGTTATCTTACTATGGTTTTGACTCGGAGGCTCTACAGTGGTTTAATAGTTACTTAAGCGATCGTTATCAGTACGTGAAGATCACTCAAAGTGATGGCTCTTCGGCAGTGTCAGCCAAAGTGGCTATAACAAGAGGAGTACCTCAGGGTTCCATCTTGGGACCTATTCTCTTTTCTTTATACTCAGCCGACATAATATCACAAATCAGGTACAGTAACTGTCATATCTACGCTGATGACACTCAAGTTTATATATCTTGCAGGCCACTAGAAATTGATGAAGCCATTACCAAACTCAATAGTGATCTCGAGAGAATAGCTGTGTGGTCTTCAAATAATTGTTTGTTGCTTAATCCCGTAAAATCGAAATACATTATTTTCGGTAACCAGCATCAGCTAGCTAGTCTTTGTCCTACCACAAGTGTCACGCTCATGGGCGAGCCTATCGAGCGTGTGTATGAAGCCCGTAACCTAGGCCTCAATATGGACTGCGAATTGCGCTATGAGAAGCATGTAGGTAACTGTGTCAGATATTGTTTCTATAGACTGAAGGTGCTATATAGGATGCGACCATTTTTGGAGGAAGGGCTGCGGGTAAAGTTAGCTGAAACATTAGTTTTGTCTAAATTAAACTACATGGACGTGGTCTTTGGTCCAAGACTGAAAGCCAGGACAAAGAAGCTAATACAAAGGGTACAAAACGCCTGTGTTCGTTTTTGCTTCAATGTCCCGTTGAGATCACATGTTACTCCATTTCTAAATAAGCACGGACTCTTAAAAATGATGCACCGCCGTAATTTCCACTTGGCGTGCCTTCTATTCGGTGTTATTAAATACAAAGAACCGTCTTATTTATACAAAAAATTGTCATGGAGGTGGAGTAATAGGCCTAGTGTGTCACGCACTTGCTCGACCCAGCTCGAAACTGAGCGGCATAGTTCTGCTGCTTTTAGAGGTAGCTTTCGCTATGCTGCGTCAAAGTGTTGGAACAATATTCCGCCGCCTATCAGGAACCTGCATTGTTTGCACACGTTTAGGATAAAACTACGAACATTCATTTACGAACATCAAAAAAATGAAGAGCCCTTAATAAATGACACAAGTGCTATTTAAAACAATACTTGTAATATTAACATATAAAAAACCGTACCTTTTTTGTTCTTTTTCTTACATTTTACATTGATTATTTATTGAATCTGTAATCATTTTATCTAATATTTTTATTATTTTACATTTTGCTGTAATTAATTGTGAAGTTTAGAGTTAAGATACTTATCTTGTTTTTTCCTGTTAATTTTTCTCTGCTTGCCTTTGTATTCCGTTATTTATTTATATTTTTAGTAATCTGTTTATGGATATTGTGAGAGTACACTGCAGATTGTGACGTGCGTGACGTCACCGCCGGATCCAACGGAAGATCAGCGCTAGTTGATTACAACTAGCATTATGCTGAGTTGGAACCGATTTGTGGCAGAAAATTGAAGCATTTAGGCAAATTTATGATGTATTTAGGTATTGTACCTATAATACGTCAGGCTAAATATTGTATGTGTTATTTTTTCTGTTACAAATAAACTTTATTCTTATTCTTATTCTGTGAATGTGGTTTGGACGAAGGAAATGTGAATCACATATTCTTCTGTTGTCCCAAAATAAACTCTTCTCTCTACATATTATATGACTTATCCAAAAGTTGTTCCCAGGTGTTCTATATTTCCCTTATATATAATAAATTTGTGTGTGTGTATATTTGTGTTCGTCCAGTACACAGATGAACTAACATCTTATGTTTCAGCACCAATTTTGCCTTGGCCAGTTCTCACCGGACATAACTAATTAAAACTAAACAATCTCCTTTGTTTGATGGTCTATCTAACTACGTGACATTGGCGAAATTGTGGTGGTGCCCAAAGGAGCCACAAAACAAAGAGTTTAAGTTGAAATCCTAACCTTGAAAAATTGCCTGTTCTTGAAAATATTTGAATAATTAGTTAATTTAATTGATGTTAACCTACTGATCTACACGTGTATTTTTACGTCCTGATAAAAGTTCTACATGCACAAAAAGCAGAGGAACAGATTATTGCTTTTGTAGGTCTAACTAGAAAGCTCCAAATTAGATATTGGAATGAGGTGACATTTAGTGACTAAAAATTTATCGACAACATCTTGTCGATAAAAAAAATCATCAATCACTATATGTCGAATTGCACCGACTTTGTTCATCAGCGAAATATAAAACATTTAGGGACAATTTATTATGTTTTTCGGTGATAGGATATTCCTACTTTCTTTACGTTTGTGACAGCGATACTGAATCTGCAATTTATAACAGCACATCGCGGCATTTTCATATACATTTACGGAGATGCATGCGGCGCGTTAACCGCGGGTCGACTGTCAGTAGCATTATAGTCCGTTGACGTAAATACTCCTGTTTAGGAGTATGATAGGCTCGCGGGCCACGCCCCCTTCACCTTTCTATTGCTTTCTCTTTTCTGTGGTCCCACCAACCTTTAATGGATGATTAATTCTGTTAACATGGCGTTAAAACTAATCACTGCCCTATAGGTCTGTTAAATAGTTAACAGGCTGTCAGTGATGTGAAATATCAATTTTCTTCATAACATAAGTCGATCAAAAAAGAACGCTATACCTATAATATTATTTTTTGAAACTGATGTTTTAGAAACTTTTGATATTATGGAAAGGATAGTACTACATAAGAATTGGGACTGCACATATTTGTATATTCGTTGATCTGGTGGGAAAAATGCAGAATATTTTAGAAATCGGAAATACGACATGTCCATTAATGTGCAACTGTGCAAGTATTGGCACTGCAGACCTAGAAATAAATTAGATTGGTAGGGAGATGTCACGGCAACAGTCAAGATCAGACTATTTGAAATATCTTTTACAGAAACGGTGTTTGATAGTGGATGGTTTGGCAATGCAGTTTCATTGGCTAGTAGTGGATATGTAAATTGACGCAATATCATGATGCCACTGGAAAATCCAAGAACACCAATGGAGGTACCCTAGTATGAATCTCAAAAAAACATTGATTGCATTGGCATGCAAATGCAATGAAATAAAAAAAAACTGTCTGCCTGATATTAGTGCCACAGAAGTACTAAATAACCTTTTAGTAAAAGCAAAGGAAGGCTTACCAACAGATGACCCTTAATTTGATGTACCAGCACCATGGGAAGAATTGTAAGATCAAGGATACATCACAGAACAAAGAAGTGACAAGAAATGAAATCACAAGAAACATAAGTTCTGGTGTGAAGACAGCTAATAAATAATTATTATAAGAGTTTGCACTGAGTCAGTCAGACATCTTAAAACACATTTATGGCATAATTCAATACTGGACAATAATAATATTTGCTGGAAACTATTACTAAGGAAAGGCTAGAATTAATAAATCAAAATAAATACTTTAAAATTTTTATATATTCAAAAGTTATGTACCTAACTCTAAATAAATATTTCTACATAAAATTTTGGATTTTTTATAATCTTAAATTCTGCTTGTAATATTGCAGTTTTAAATATTTCTTGGTTTCTGCATTTTTTTTCATAATTACCAGTAAATTCAACTTATTTTAAGATGTGACTCCTCTATTAACAGAAAGTGTAGTGGCCACTATAGTTTTTAATGCGTCTGGTATCCAATTGTTCCAAATATTTATTTTCTGCATTCTGAAACAAAAATATATATCAGCTGAAAGACATTCGATGAACAGATATAGATCTTCTCTTTAATGAAAATATAAATTATTACAATATACTAAAATCCTGATGCATACATACAATTTTTGTTGTAATTACTGATTATTTTATTTTCATATAAGAATTATTGAATTAGTATATTACACAAAAATCAAACTAAAATAAATGTTGTAGTCAATATATATAAAAGTCAATACTTAGTGCATACATATGTACCGAGTCAAGCAGACGAACCATTATCCGATACATTTTGTATCATGCTAGTGATCGGAGATGTGCATTGAATTGAATGTGATTGCTAGATTTCTAGAAGTCTCTGCTTCAGTGGAATTAATCACATCCTGGAAATTTTGCTTAATAACTTACTGGATTTTTCCCCCATAAACCTTTGTATGTATGTATATGAAAACAAAGCTTAATAACCACCAAAATTTTACTGTGCATCATATCAACACACAATTACAAACTGTAATAGTGGGTAATTAGACAAAAACTTGCCTACAACAAGTGCCACTCTGAATTTGGAAATCAACCATTTAAGAACCTGCAGAGGAAAGCTCTGCGCTTGTCACCCCAAGATATTAGATCTCTTTAAGCCCGGTAATTGCCCTTCAATCGAGAACACAGTAGTGTTTGCACACTACTGCTTAGCAGTTAAATATTTGGCAAAGGTGTGGTACCTTTCAATACAGTCTCAAAATGCAAACATTTTAATCTCTATGATGTTCGTGAAGTAAGATCATCAACAGTGTATGTTAGTAGCAAATGTTAAAGACAAAACTTACTTGAGTTACAGTAACTTCTATTGTTTTTAAATTATGAGATAATCGTTGGTCTAAAAACTGGATATCAGAAACTTGTGGATTATCAAATCCTGTAAAAATGTCAGGCCTTCCTCCTCCTGCAAAGTAATGCCAGAGGAATGAGTGTGTTACCTGGATGGAGTAACTAGGTAGGCAGGTACGTCTTCTTTATCATACCTTTTAGTTCGTTTTATGTTGCCCCAGCAAATTTTGAGCTGATACGAGTATGTAATATTATGGTAAACCCAAAACGAGCTCATGAACTAAAATTTCCTACAAATTTATATACAAATTAAGCCCGTGAGCTTTCTTGGACAATGTGATGTAATATAGAAGACGTAAAACACTTTTTATTATAAATAACACGAAGAAAACAAATCACAATTTCACAACATAAAATCCTCAAACTCAAATTAACGAAGGAGTTTAACATTTCAACCAGTAAAATGAATGGTGGCCCGGTTGCATTATACTCCTACTGCGTGAACGTTATTTGAATTCGGTCGCGTAGTCTAACAAGCGACTAGAGTGAAAGTAGTGCACATTCATATATAATGACCTGTAGAATATGGACCTTTCGATTTGGTAGTATTAGAATGAGAGTGAATGATTTACATTTCGTTCCCGTAACATGGCATTTACTAACGGTCTGCTATTTTTTTTTCATAGAACGTAGACTGATTAAACAGCTCTGTTATTTTTAAAGACCCATTAGCTAATGCCTGATTTAGCGTAAACAAACATGGTATGGTGAAATTAGGCCTAAGTGTGGTACGTCCGCCACGGTCGCGTTTAACATATCACACTGCGGGAGGCATCATCACTTAACATCAGGTGAGATAGTGGTCAAGTGCTACCCAGTTCAGTATAAAAAAAAAAAAAAAAAAAAAAAAAGGCAGCTCGCTGTGCTCGAGCCTGGCAGCGCGGCGCGGCGAGGGTCATTGTGGGGAGTGTTGTGGTGAACGCTGCGTTTTCGGTACAGAATGCGATGCACCTCCTAGCGATGCACCATCTCCAGTCAACATTGTCTATGACTATTATCCATCAGTAGAAATGAAAAAGATTAGTATACGATATGAAAGTCGTTTTTTTTACATGCCTTACATTAACATCCCTCAATCCAACAATACTCTTCATCATAAAAGCTCGTACCTTATAGCATTTAAAATATATCATAACTTGTCTCTAACCTTGAAAATAAATTTTAATCTACAATTTCTATCATAAAAATTGGTCATTGATAAAAAATATTACAAACTTGTTGTATATCCAAGTACAAAGTCCTTGTTAAATCAAGTAATTGTAATATCATAAGCAGAACCTAGATTTATAAAGTAAATTATATTGTACGGTAGAAATGGGTTTCTGTTGATAATCCTTAGCTAAAACCATTTTATTTACAGAGTTAAGACAGTAAAATTTATTAGATTCTGATTTTGACACAAACACTAACAGAATTCATGTGATATGCATGGAATAAACAGAAGTCCTTTGTTAAGGGTTAAATAAAAGTCTCAATTGAATATTTATCTTTAATACTTAATAAGAAACATTAACTATAAAACTGCTCTAGCTATCTTATAAACTAAAAATCACAGTTACAAACATCACAACCGCGAGAATCAAAGATGGCGTCATTTTCGCGCTAAAACTACATGAAAAATCTTTTTCCAATAACATTCTCTTTTCGTAATTGAAAGGAATTCTGACATAGGGATGCGTATCAAAAGTGTAGTTTTGAGCTAAAACTCTGGTATTGTTGTGGAATAGGATATCCAGCTGGTGATTAAATGGACCATATATTGAAAACATGGGTGTGTGGAATGGCGGATGTTTTCCGAACATTTGATCCAATTTTCCAAAAACATTTATAATCTCTTGGCGCCTCACACTTGTTAAGTTACCTGATGTGAAAACATGGCCAACACTTGACCAACTTAAGAAACAGTATGTTTTCATGTCATCGGGGCAGAGGGGAACAATACTTTGCATGTTTGACATTTGGTGACCGTTTTGGCTCACCTGACCAGTATGCTTATTGTACGTTGACATACCAACAAATGCAACATCACTGTTTCCATCCAAAAGAGACTTAAATGCATTATCTTCTCCTTCCTCATAACAGTTCTTGGCAATTCCACTTTCAGGCTTCCCTTCTCCACGAGGGGCACATATTTCTACAAAATAATCAGTTGTAACCTCTTTACAGCTAACTTTTTCTTTATCTTGAATGTAGGTCATGACAGCGTGCCAACTCATTCCGTCAAAGAGCGGGAAAGCGGCGCGTTTCCCGCGCAAATCAGACATTTTGGTGATTTTTGAATCATTCCGCACGTAAGCCACGATCGTGTTAGTCTTTTCGAGAATCGGTGTCAGCTCGTGAAGAACCGGGACTATCGAGTAATCTCTGTAAAAAAAAACATTTATGTATATAACATTGTAAAAAATGTAGTTTGTTTTGCATTTGGTAGGTCTAACTTCAATATTTTTTACATTGCTAATGATTCAGATGTCTACATTTGTGGCAAAGTGTCTGAATCAATTGCCTCATCAATGTCTCCGTTCTTTTTGACAACGCCTAATGCATGATCCTTATTATATTTACTTTACGAAACTATTATCAACGTGTCAGCGAAGTTAAAATTCTGAAAAAACGTTGGCAGTTGGCAGAATGTTTCAGCATTAGTAAACATAGGGCGTTACTAGTCCTGCTTCCAACGTTAAAATATCAACAAAAACCTGCAACGGCCGATAAGTTACTCAAATATATTTTTCTTTAGTATAGTTAGGCCCCATAGGGTGCCGGGTTAGAATTGCACCTCTCCATATCATGAATCATCCCATGGGAGTCGTAAGAGGCGACTAAGGGAAAAATACTGGAAGATGGGCAGCAGCGCCTTCTAAAGAACTGTCAACTTACACTGCGATCCCCACGACGCCTGTCCGGCGTGGGGATTATGGCAAATACCCCCTTAATAGGGAAGCCTGTGTTCAGCAGTGGACGATCCGGCTGTTACAGTATAGTTAGGACTATCTATTATATATGTCAAACTACCATAATGATCAAAGGGTAACGTTTCGTAACAAATTTTATGTTAATACTAAAATCCCATTCAGGAAATTATCAATTCCACGATAGTAGAGTCAAGAGAGCCTTTGTATGGGGGAGGCATTTGTTTAACAATGGATGCCTTCCGACTGATGATGATGATAATGATGAGAGTAACGAGCAAGAGAGCAGTAAAAAAGTAAAAAGTGTATTCCTACAATAAAAAATGTTGATCTCACCTCTTCCCCCTAACGAGCCAGTCGCTCCCCGCCACGACGACATCACTTTCCCCTGACTGCACAGCTCGTACACACGCCTCTACGTCCTCTCTGTTCACACACTGCAACGGTGGAGAGATGCCGTACACAGCTCCAGCTTCACTCAGCCATTCGCACTTGTTCTTCTCCAGAAGGGAGGTTGTGCAGAACGTTATATGCCTGGAGAAAAATATTTTAATTTATGATTTAGCCATCCTTTACTTGTGAATACACATATTACATATTACCTGCATATTAAATTAATAGTTATTTGTTATACAAGAGTGCAAAGTTGCTTTTTAACCGCGTGTTCAATTTTGATGACCGAGCAAGCGAGTGATTCAAATTTAGAATCCTGAGCGTTAGCGAGAGAATCAAAAGAGCACGAGGTGAAAAATCAACTTTGCACTCTTGTATAACAAATAACTATTAATTTAATATGCAGGTAATATGTCATATGTGTACTCACATGTAAAGGATGGCTAAATCATGTTGGCGTCAAACAAACTTCCTCGTCGCTAGAATCACTCATTTTAGTTTTTTCACTTGTTTTCAAGTTTCTTGTTTTTAATATAAGGTTTAACAATGACGTGAAAAATGCCGCGTAAAGAACCGCGTACAAAGCAAATTGAAAAAAGAACACCAAGAAGGTTCCGAGTCTGAGTTTTTCACAAATTAAAAAAAAGTTGTATGATATATTCGGCACCATAGAGGTAGCAGTAAATAGGTTTAATGTTTTTTTTAATTCACAAACTTAGTGCACACGATGATCTAAATTCAATTTTGCTTTATCCTCTACTAGAGAATAGAAACGGCTTTTCCACTCAGATATTGAAGATTAAAAATACTCTTTCCGAGATGGTGGGATGAAAAATCGTTTTTGATACTGCAATGAGAAAATACACCTCAGTATTTAAAATTTTTAGCTTCACCAGGGCCTTGAGAGATCACCCAAAGGAAACCCGCACGAATCTGTGGCAGAACACGTGCCCTCCCCACCCGACTATATTGAGCCGGCTGAAGAACTGACCCGGGGCAAAAATCTGGCATGGCCCTCTTGGATGTCGCTAAACCGACTCCAGACTCAAGTGTGTCGCTGCCGGTTTAACATGACCAAATGGGGTTACTCTGACTTAGGAACCCAATGTAAGTAGTTATGGCACTACACAGGACATGCGTCACATGCTGTCATGCCTTCAGTATCCCAATGCTTGCAGTTTGGATGACCTGTACGTGGCCTCTGCTCTTGGGGTGGCTACCGCCCAGTACTGGCAGTCATCCATCTGAATGTGATCGTCTACAAGAAGATTTGCTCAATATTTATTTGCAGCTTTAAACCATTGGTGTTAGTGGGTTACTGCCCAGGGACTTTATGATTTTGTTGATGGCTTAACCTTCACCGTATTTCACTAGAGGTATTTTCACATAATTTACTGACCTTGGAGGATCGCACCCGCTCTGGCTGTAAGCTTCCCTGAAGCCCTTTGCCTGTGCTAGGTAGTCAGCAGGTGGCTGCGAGGGACTTAAAGGGTCTTGTAGAGCAGACCCACTCTCGAGCAAACTGGCTAGGGCTCCACGCCATGTCTTGTCCACGGTTACGTTAGGACTGGTTAGCTTCTCGGCTAGTTCGCTCACTGCAGCTGCTGCTTTCCTGTGAGAAGCAAGTGACAAATTTAGCTAATATAGAATACACGGTTTGAAAGTATATATAAATCTGATCAGCTGTTACGGATGTGAATGCCGTAACAATTTCACATATACAAAAACTTTCGAAATAGGGTATAGGTATAGTTATAGGAAGTTGAACTCTTGTGTTTTTGTCAAATTTCACCCGGAATATTTTAAGAAGCGCAGCAAAAACGAGAAAAAAATGTGAACTTGATATATCAAACTCGTTGTAATAAAGGCATATAAAAGAAAGCCGTATAATATTATTTATTTGTATAACAAGCTTCCAAGAAAGTTTTTATTACGAGACATATATAATAACTTTCATTGTTTCATTATTTTTGTGATGTTAAGTAATTTGTTTATCCTTGTGACATAAATATTTGCATGTGTGCATGCACAGAATGCTTACAATGACCGATGTACTGTATAAAAACTTTCCTTAAATATTTGTATCGCTGTGTAATGTAATCTTGCAAATAAATGTTTCATATGCTTATACTTATTCTAAATAATAATAATTATTATATACTTCATATATTACATAATAATTATTGTATTATATAATCATTCTTAATAATATTACTTAAAAATAATAATAATAAACGTACATAATCTTGCAAATAAATGTTTCTTATGCCTATACGTATTCTTGCCACCAATAGTGTTCTGTAAAAAGTCAAAGTTTAATGGGGCAAACAATACAAACTATCATCGCCGCTCGAACTGCTTATCCCTAAGCTATAATTTTCACGCACGCTTCGCTCAAAATAACCATATTTTGAACGAAGCGTGCGTGAAAATTATACATATTACCGTTTGGCAACAAGACGACGCACAGGGCTCTTTGTAAAGAGTTATCTAGTTATCATCAAAGTAGGGACAGTTTGTTTGAGTTTCTTCAACTCATAAACAATGCAACAAAGACTACTACTGGCTGTTTTTCTATAATTTAACATAAAAAAACTAATTTGAGTAGTAAGTATGTATGAATGTTTTGTTTGAGTGATGGGGTAAAAAAGTCCTTACTTTCATAAAATATAATTCATATTATGCTTTTTCGTATAGTTTTGATTTATAGATCTATTTTCCGCATCGGTTTCACGATACATGAGCGAAGCGAGCGTAATTGTGGAAAAGATTAAGTACCTTTTGGCAACGACAACGTTCCATGGTCGATGAAGCCACACGCAGGGTTCCTTATCGAGCGAGAGCCAACTGCCATCGCGGCAGAGAAACACGAACTGCTCCGGAACAGTATGGTTGGCTTTCTTCAACTGAAAATAACATAATCATAAACTATAGACAATGTTAATAATAATAATAATTGCATGTTTCCTGAAACCAATGGCCTATAAATATCTACTATAACAATTTGTCATATTTAGGGCCTGTTTCAGAATGTTCGAGTAAGTTCCGGTTTTACTACCCAGAACATATTTACTAAACAAAACACTATCTTTGCGTTTCACAGTCCTCAATTTAGCCTATCCATCGGTTAAAGCTTGAAACGCGCTGCATGACAGTTATGTCATTTTTATCATTCAGTTATTTTATGTGTTACATTGCAACCCGAAACTTTATTAGGACATTCTGAAACAGGCCTTATGTATTGTATATTTACTTAGTACATACGTAACAAAAGTGTATGCAAGTATGTGTAACACAAGGCTTTGTTAATCGTTGTAAAAACATAATTACTTGTTTTGTTAATATAACCAATCAATTACGACGCCTTAGTACATCCTACCATTAGCCACTACCACTGACGGTACAAGTGGCTGAATTGTGGACCTATCTGTAACGAGAACTTCACCACGGGGTGCAGCTACGTATTTGATACTAAAACTGGCATTAATTTGTCCCAGTTGTACTATTAATCTACGTCTACACTAATAATTAATAATAATAATTAAATGAGTAAAGATTTGCATTTTTGTATGTAACGAATAAACTTAAAAATTCTGGAACGATTTGCAAAATTCTTTCACCAATATAATCGGGTTATTCGTGTTTGCCCCCACTTTTCGCCCCCAGTGGGGGGACAAAAGGAATATTTTTAATACTTTTGGCCCCTATGGGGCTCAAAAGGAATTCCTGTTGAGCCCCATGAAAATGTATTCCAGATGAACATAGCATTAGACGGAGGTATATGCTAAAGTGCATTATGCATAATTCATACTAATTAAGAGATATATATATATACTATAGAGAAGATATATATATATATATATACTATATAAAACATACGTTAATAAATGTGCGATAATTCTACTAATATCATATAAACAATAGTTTATTTATTAGATAAACTAGACAAAATAAAAAACATATATAGGTACAATAAAAAAAACTCATCTCACATTTTGTGCTGTGTAAAGTAACCGACTGCAAAAATGACTGTTTTGTTGGATAGAGTTATATACCTAAGTTAGTCTGCGAGAAAGAACCTAGAGGAAGTTGGTCCCATATAAATTTCATCAACATCAGTTAAGTAGGTTTTAAGCTATTATCGTTAACTGAAAAAAGTATTCGATAATAATGGAAGACATGGTAATTGCAAACTACTTCTGTTTTACACATGACTGTTTTTCCAAGACTGATAAATAAACTCTTCTCGATGAAGAATATTGTAAGTAAAAATCAATATTGTAAGCAGTAAGTGTCACTGACAAGCGAGTTTTTTTACAAACGAAACTTTTAAAACTTCTAACACTGATGATAAGTAACTGAAATAAGTCGGATCACGAAAGTAGGAGTCCAGAGTGATTTGTATATCAGCATGATACTGATTTCCAACTTTTCAGTGATAAGTTTTTTTTAATCGCCCCTCTGAATCTTGTCATGACGGCATTGCTGAATCAAAGATTTTTATGTGGCCGCCATTTTGAATTTTAAAAGTGTCATTCGATTACTCTCCCGATTCCTTATAAAATTTGTTTCAACATTTCATGGGTGCAGCGAACTGTATATAGTAAGTAGGTACAACGCGGTTACATTAACTCGACTCATCGCTGGAATGTGGGTTGCCCGCCCGCACCCCCCCCGCATTCCCTTTTTTCGCCTGCCATACTTGAGCGGCAAAATAACGCCACAAGGTCAAGCGTCTAGTTAATGTGACCGCGTTCTAGATACTCAAAATTAATTTGTAGTACCAAACAATTACTTGTTCTTACTTAATCATTTAAATTGAAAATCAGAATCTGTTCGTTTTCATATCATTACAAATTTAATTTATTTACTACATACATAAATTTAATAAATTTCCTTTACATTTATTAAAAACGTGTTATCGTTCATACAAAATTTTAGATAACACTAAGTTTTCTTTCACTTCTGAAAATGGTTGGCAGTTCTAGTGGATTCATATTTAAATAAAATATAATAGTGAATTTCTGGTGATTATAGGGAAACCTATTTTTTTTTAATTATTTGTTGTTATCTAATAAGTTTATTGATATTTGATAAGTGGAACGCTTTACTGTATTTTTTCAAAGAAGGAACCTTGAATGTAGGTTGTATATGCTATAATATTATCGAAGAGGTAGAAACCTCCTCGATCGCATCTTCATTTTCGCAGCCACAACATTTGTAAGTAAAGAAGGTAGGCTTTTACCATTAAGGGAACAAGTTACAAGTATTGAAGGGGCTAAGAGTAGGTAGATAGCTATAATCTTAATATTTTTTTAATCCCGTAGTTCTTGAGTTTAGTAATACTTTATCCTGCGCATTTCGGACGAAAAGGTTAACGTAATTGCCACATCGGGGTGCACGCTGAAATGATCCTTACATCAACGATAATTTGTTTGATTATCGTTATCTCTGACAGCTCTTCAACTGATACTAATTTGTCACTGTATGGAGGGTAGTCCAATGTGTACCATCACATAAGTTCGAAAGGCTTTACCTAGTCCAAAATGAGAAAATGTATAGAAAAAAGACGCTCTTATAGAAATCGGAATTCGGAACCTCTCTGAAATGAAACAGTAGATAGTACTTGTAACTTAGTAGCACTAAACGCAATATAGAATTTTAGGTCATAAAATTAAACTCAATAGATAACAGAAATATAGAAGATAGACTACGTACTTTTCTAGGTACCTTCTTGGGTACTTTCATCCAAGTTTCATCAAATTCAGTTCAGCCGATACAGAAGTGTCTAAGCTGTCACAAATTCACTCAATTTCGCTTATTTATGTATATTCTGCTTATTATTACAACAGAATAGTGTACTTTATACTTCTTAGAAAAAAAACATGTTTGTAAAATGATAAAAAATCACGCATATCAGTGTGCATTTTTGACTGACTGACTCATAAGGCAAAAATATTTTTTCCATACTGTGAAATACTTCTCAAATAAGTAAGGTAAGAAAATATAATAATATTTTCCAATTATTTACTTAAATAAGCGAATATTTTACGAATGAACACTATACTTCACTTAAACAAAGAATTAATTTAAAAAGTCCAATCAGAAAACCAATTATAACTTACATGCTTCATGTTTCAATATTGAAGTACACGTAGTCGGTAACGTAACCACAGAATAAAAAGGACTAGAAGCATCATCGATCTCCATACCAAATTTAATCAAAATTGGCCGAGCTGTTTGAGCGTGAAGAAGTAGCCAACATACAAACTTTCGCCTTTATAATATTGCGTGATAGTGTGATGGAACGTGGAACAATTTTATTTGTGTTCCGGTCGGTAATTGAACTCGCATCCTCACGCCTAAAGCACCCAGCACTATAGTGGGACAAGACTCCCGAGTCAAAAAAAATGTGTGCTATAATAATTTGTATGTGATATTAATTAGCTTAGCACGTGACAGTGCTTGTAAACATATTTGTAAATACCTATACTACTAAATCTATCACTTTAAACTTGATGTTATAAGAGATTTTTACAGCATTTACGAATGATGAAACATTGGCTTGTGTCGTTTTTAACTATCGTAGTAGTGCTAGCTGAAACAGACATTGGGATAGAAAGAGATACATGTAAATTTTGTGAAAATGCGGAAGCAATGTATGGTAAGTATTATGTGTCACATCTTTTGTCAGCAGACTTACATTGTGTAGTGCCTATTGTACACATTGTAGTAGTCTTATGCAGTGATGGACATAATCATGATCAAGCCTCACTTTATGTTTGTTTCATTATTTAAATAATGTCTGTGTCGTATTTTGAATGATCACAAAATGTAGGTTTAGGTTTTTTAATACAAGGGGAATAAATCCATGTGTTAGAATTTTGTAAGCTTGTTTGATAAGCAAGCGTTAATGCAAAAATAACCAGTGTAACCAATTACATTTCTGCAAATGCATCACTAAATTTTAGCTTTTATATTATAAATTTATTCTTCTGCAATCTTCTTCTATCATTTGCCCGTGACTTGGAATTTAATTATACCATGCTTCTTCAAGAATTATTCTTTATTCATTCTTTCTCTGGCTTTTAATTATCTTTGTAAAAATCACGTTGCTTATTCTCGTTTTTGTTTTTTGAGAAAGAAGGATAAATCCGAAATTTTTTACTGTAATGTATGAGCCGGATCGTCCACTGCAGGACACAGCCTTCCCATAAAGGGGATTGCCATAATACCCATACTTAGCAGGTAGACTGGGAATTGCAGTGTAAGATGGCAGATTTTCAGAAACGCTGCTGCCCCCTCTTGTATTTTTCCTTTATTCGCCTCTTACGACTTCTACTAGAATATATGCAGGGCGATATTCTTGTCTGGCACCCCACGGGGATTGAATACCACACAGTCGAATGCATATTACTCGTATTTTAAAGATATTTCAATAAGCTGTTATTGTATAACTAAGCAGTTCAGATAAGTACTACATGATTTTTTTAATTTATTGTCCACAGGGGACACATACAGTTTCAGGCCTATCAGGGGCCCAACAATAATCGTACCTTCTGAAAAGGCTGTGTGGAATTACACACTTCCAGAACCGGTAAGAAAACATAGTAAAACAACCACTAACTTATTATGTAGGCAGAAAAACAATTGCATTGCTAATTACTTCAATCGGTCAAGCAGCAGTAATTATGAATAAGGTCAAGGTCATCAGATAGAAACACAGATATTGGGTGTAGAACAAAATCATGAACCCAGGCATTTCAGGGATAAACAATTTAGTATAATCTGCCTTGATAGCAATAATATAAAAGACCAAATTCAAAATACCTTTATCTATAATAATGAACATAAAATTAAAAAGAATACCTACTGTACTGTATTTAATATTTTTTTTAAATGGGTGGACAAATTGATTCATTCTTTTGAATTTGTCTATTTAATTTTGGTGTGCAATAAAGCTTCTTTTTTTAATAAGATAAGCAAACATTTGACCGCAGTATGACCTAATGGCAAACGACGTCGGTGGAACACGTTTGCCTCTATATCTACTATCACAAGTAATCTCTATATATATATAAATCAATTGCGGTTATTTGTCTCGCTAAAACTCCAGAACCGCAATAACTCAGTAGACATTGAAGGAGTGCTTAAAATACAGAAACGTGTGTTAGGGCGATAAATAGAGCCTGGTTTCTTGACAGTAGTAAACTTCTTTTTAAATCATGCACAATACTTCCTCTACCTTACATGTCCATTAAAGCAATTTGTATATTTGCCAAACAACACCCTGTTTTTGTTGTGAAAGTCCAAATTCAGTAACTTATTATATGAACCTCGAGCCCGAAAAGATTTATATAAAAGAAACATTTATAATATTTGTATAAACATTTATAATTGCATACCTAATGATAATGACATAAGGAAATTAAATGAAAGGAAATTTAAGAAATATTTAACTGACTGGCTTCTTGGCAATTGTTTTTATAGTGTTACGGAATTTTTAGATTATTGTAAATAAATATATTTTTATAGGTATAAAATAATTAATATAAATAAGCTTCATATAAACTTGCACACTGAATCCATTGAACCTGTGTGACTAATATTAAGATCCTTTTCTCATGTATTCTAGCAAATAAATATATGATTTGATTCTAATTCATGAGAATATTTTCTGGTATCATCAGTGGATTTCTTCAGGGCCGGCAACGCGCGAGTGATACCCCTGGTGTTGCATGCGTCCGTAGGCTACTGTAATTGCTTATACCATGAGGCGGGCCGTACGCTTGTCTTTTAGGAATGCATCGCCCTTGATGGAAAGGAAGCCGGGGTAAAAGCAACCATATGCGATGATAGCATCGACACCCTGATGTGGCTAGAATCTTTCCGTGAGCTGGTCGTCTATCGATCAGGCCGTTCACAATGCAAAGCAACGATATATATCCTGGTCTACTGCCAGTGGCCGGGGCAGCAAAATATATTTGAACGGCCCCCTTTTCTTAAAGGATCAACATTGCTTACATAAACTATTGTTTGGTAATTTCTTTTAGAGTCGAATACAATGTCTAATTTGATTATTTGTTTTGTTTTTTTAACCGACTTCCAAAAAGGAGGTGATTCTCAATTCATGTTTTTTTTTTATGTTTGTTACCACTTTTGACTGGGTGAACTGACTTTGAAAATTCTTTTTTAGTTCGAAAGCTGATGATTGTCGTTTGGTCTCAGTTAAATTTCATCAAAATCGGTCAAGCCGTTTTTGAGTTACACTCCAATAACTGAAAAATTTACCTTGATGATATAGTCGTTGACAATTAATGACAAACGATCCCGTAAATAGCAAGGATTGTGACCCTTAAATTGATAAAATGAAGCGTGAAGAATGTGAAAAAATGAAATATTTTTTTTGCCAAAAAATGGACCCGACTTCAACACCCAAAAGTGTGAAATAACTTGTCAAAGTCGGTACCATGCGCATAATATTCTGTTAACAGGTACTTTTGAACTATCATGGTACCGACTTCAACAAGTTGTTTCACACTTTTGGGTGTTGAAGTCGTTCCATTTCTTGGTATTTTTTTTATTTTATTTTTTAATTTTTAGATTTTTGGTGAAGATTGAAGCTGCGCTTCTGGTTTGCCTTACACGTTGATGCAAAAGTCTGTTGGTCCCTAAACCAAGGTTTGATCCCCACACCATGGTTATGGCATTTTGCGAATGCTCACAAAACGCCACTTGTAATGAAATGCTTCTGTTATAGGCATAGCTTAGGCACAATCCTAAAAAAAGGAATTTGTAAAACACACGAATTGTTTTTAAATGCCTTACATTTTGACGATTTTTTGTTTACTATCACCGATAAATTAAAAAATCGATTCATTCTCGATCGTGCGTTCGTAGAGTCAAGACCTCCTGAGGATGCTTGGTGGAGAATCGAAAACTCTTCTCTCCGGTTTGGCTGCGTGGCGTTTGTGACGTCATGTCGGCTTAACAGGAAAATTAGGCGGAATTATCACTAGATATATTTTAAGTGTTTTATAAAAATATTAGTTTGATGTTGTCGTTAAAAAAATCGTGTGAATATAACATAAAGGAATGAATATTATAATCTTCGAATTATCTACTTTTATTGTGATGAAGAAATTTCTTTGTTTCCACTATAATACCTACCGAGTATAACACTTCGATGAAAACCTAAAATCAATATTATTCTATTCTATTGCATTTAGTATAAGCATATTAGTTATCATATAAACTGGATCTTACAATTTTGTATTAAAAGCGATAATTTAATCTTTATTGCTGTTACAAGGTGTTATGTACACTAAATTTGGTTTAAGTGTAAACAGAATAAGAACTTCTTTAGATACTAATTTTAGTTAATTTGTAACGCATAACAAAATTACGGTCAGTTTGTTTAGTCAGACTGCTGGGAAATGGATATTTATGAAAAAAATATACGAGTAACCTATAGATGTAAGACCTATAGATGAGTTTTATTTAATTAGTTGATTGACATTTTTTTTATGTCTATCTCACCTGCTGATGATGTGATTGACCATTTTGAACAAATCTAATGTGTAATCTGGCTCTTTACGTGCTTAGCTTGGTGATTTTTAACTCAAAAGACATTAATTACCTTCTACGCGAGGGTGGTAAATAAGCCAGACCAGCATTTGCAAAATTACTACAGTGTAGGTGAAGCTTAATCTAAAGAAGCATTTAAACTATGGAATGAACCCCTTCTGCCACGGCCCACAGTAATTACCTCTTTATTATTTTTTCAAAAGAAATAAGTTACCACAACTTTTTATATCGTTTGGCATTCCAGTGGAATCGCAAAGCATATTTCGCGCGGATTAAGTCACCGAGGCGTGACATTAACCAAAATCTACGTTTGCCATGTTCTTTAATTAAAAATAATAATATACTGTAACCGGATTAAATCATGACAAGTTACAGACGATTTCTAATTAAGAAAACACGTTTTGATTATTGTAGTATTGTGTTTTAGTGACGTGCAAAATGGAAATAAAAAATAAAGCTAGAATTATCACAAAAATAGTGATGAGATTATTGGAAAATATGAAAAGTTGGCCGGCTGAGCAAATTTCTGACATCTTTTAAAATGTTGAGCATGAAATTTATCGGCAGCACTCTTTACAGCAAGCTGATGCCTGACTGGCTTACTTGACTACTAACTCTAGGCAAACAATGTAAGGGCCGTAACTCCCTCTCGTGTTACATTTCTTCCTGGACGAAGCTTCTAAGACGAACCAGTGGTTAGTATGGCCGTGAAAGCAATGCTGTGTCAGCGAAGTACTCTAGCTGGGAGAGACCTTTTAAGAAACAGAAGCCAAAAAGTACTACAAATGTGATTCAGTTAATTAATTCAGTCTACAATATAATAATACTTATGCAGTAAATATTTGTTCCTATTAATTAAAATAGCGATATAATTTGGCGAATATCACTTTTTACTATAATTTTCTGTTTCAGAAACAGATTTTTATAAAATAATAACCAGGGGGTAGCCCGGAGACTAACTTTTCAATGTATTTAGATTTTAGATGATATACTTACTATTCATGATTATAATTTCACTCGTTCCTAAAGCGTGATGTACCTAATCAGAATCGTTGCAGAGATGAGATGCAAAACTGGGAACTAGATCTCAATAACAGCTGCTTCAACACGCTATTTTTGATGGAGAGTAAACCAAATGCCACTAAATTGTGGCTTAGAAAAGTCAAAGTAATAATGGACTGTAACCGAACTAAAAAAGAACACGATGCCCAATTATGGAAACACGTTTTAATTAATTGTAGTATTGTTTTTTACTTATAAGAATAACGGAAATAAAAATAGGGCTAGAAGTTTCACAAAAAATTATGAAGGAATATTTACCACAGCTTAAAAAAAGGATCTTGATACATTCTATAACTGAATCCACGTGGGCTTGGGTAATATCGGTCTCCCGGTTAACTAAATTTCATCTAAGCATAGTTGTGTTCAGTTTATTTGACATTTCCGAATGAAGGGACACCAGACTGTGCTGTTACTAGTGACCTTAACAATGCTCGATGTAATAGCCTCTGGAAGCAAGATAGATGATTGTAAATGGTGTAGTAACACAGAAATAAGATTTGGTAAATAAATTATGTTTCACGGCTTCATTTCACGATTACAAGTCTGCACAGTGTAGTAGGGTCCCTATTCATTAGCCGTGTACTGTAATATTACAATCTACTTGAATAAAGCGCTTACAAATAATAATCGAACTTAACATAAAATTAAGATTGTTTGTTAAAATGTTTTGACTTCGATATGCCATTTAACTTAGTTTAAAGGTACTTGAATTTCATCTTAGTGAGGAAAATGTCTGGATTTGCCAGCACCACCACTTTTACTAATTGCTTTTTTTTATATCATTTAGTAGAAGATGTTTACAGGAAAAACTTAAAAAAAAGATATATTTAAATTTTTGGAGAAGGATGGTTCAAAATGCAGCCATACTATATTCTTATTATATATACATAATTCTTATAACTAAATAAATAAAATATGTCACTTGGACATAACATTGGTACGTATAGAAAAGCACTTTATCTAATATAAGTGAAGGTATTTTTTACACTTTGATCATTTTATTTTAATAGTTAGCATGTTGACTATCTATGACGGTTTCATGAATGAAATGAAATGAAGTTTATTCCAGCATTACACAACACTACAATTAAATAAATATAGCTAATTATACAACAATTAGATCAATTGTAATGTTGCGTGATGCTAGGAAAGAGTCCCGTCTCAGCATATGCCAGGTTCAAAAATGACCCTAAGCGCTGGTTTTTAGACGGCACTCCCGACCACCCGAACGTGTATGCATTAAATAACAATAACAGAAACAAAACTATAAATAAATAAATATATATTTATATAAACAAATAAAACATTTTTGACTCTTGCTAAGAAATAATTAATTAAACAATTGTGAACTTAAATTTGTTTTTTATTTGTGGCAATGCAGCGAAGAACATGTTTGTTACTCTAGCATATATAAATGATCATAGTCAAAGCTGTGTCCCAAGTTGATAAATTTAATTATATTTATTATTATATTTATTTATATATATATATGTGTGTATTATGAAATCTTTTGTATAAAATGTAAATACTTTATTGGCCGTAAGATATGCTAAGTAACAATTTGTTGTTTGATGAGCCCAATATCCTGTTGCACTTCTTGTAAATCTTGCTTATGCTACTTTTCAAAATTTTTCACCATGTAATTCAGTTTAATTAACTACGTGCTTCATTCAATTATAGATAGTAAGTATCCAATGTTACCCGGCTTCAGTTATATCATTAATTTTTACAAGATAATCTGTTGGCTTTATTGTTTCTTGATAGAAAAATTAACCTTTAAAGGAAATTATTTTATCATTTGTGATAAAGTAGGGCAACACAAGAATAATATATTTTAATAGTACTATAAACAATTGACAGCGTGTTGTTCTGCTTTATTGTCTGCAGGAGACACACTTAGTTTCAGGAGTATCAATAAGGCCTATGACATATTGGTACCACCTGGGAAGGCCTTGAGGAATTATACAATTCCAGAACCGGTAAGAAATCATTTTATAAAGCTAGCAGCTTATCGATGGGCGTCATGACTGTGTTCAGCGACACCCAAAATTTTTACTAAACGTGGTTACATAACACTGCAATGCAGTACCACGCAGTGTATTTGCGGAACTGAAGGATCTGCTATTGTTCTGTGCAGAATCTAAACTACATGTGGTCTATCTGTTATTTTGCCGCTCAAACACACTAAAATTATTGATTGCTTTTCAGCCATGTATTGGTCTCGATGCAAAAGAAGTTGGGTTAAAAGCAACCCTGTGTGACAATAGCCCTGATACCCTGGTGGTGATGGAATCTTTCTCCGAGCTAACTATATTTCGATCAGACAGATCGAAATGCAACGCGACAATACGTGTCAATTTCTACTGCCAGTGGCCGGGCCAAAAAGGTTTATATGATAATGGACCCTACTACGGAATTCATTATTTCCTTAAACATATTTTTTGAAGTAATAAAATATTTTAATAATAATGACAAATATTTTTAAAAGTATTTTAAAAAAACATTAAATAATTATTTAAATAAAACACTTAAAAAATATAAAAATATATATCTAGTGATAATTCCGCCGTAAATTATGAATACAAAAAGTGATATTCTTACTATTAATGGTATGAAGGGTAATATATAAAAACAAAATAATTGACGATTTCTCGTCCTGCAGTACTTCAATCAAAAAAAATATATTTTATTTTGGAATTTTCATTTGACATTCGTCTGCAATACTATATTCACGGGATGTAGTCGTTATTAAAAACAAGCAACAACAAATAAGACAATAGTCCTAATTTTGTTATGCAATAAGAACTAGGTATCTAAAATAAGTTAAAACACAGAAGTTTTTCATATATTTGGACTAAATTAGAAATTGGTATAACACTTATGAACAACAATCCTAAAATCTAAATGTTTCCAATCAATTTTGGCTGTTATTCGTCAATATACACTCGAGAGCAATGAATCCGGGTCACTTAAAGAATGTTAAAAATCTCGGAAACTAAAAATGATAGGTTAATGCAATAAATTGTATTTAATAGACAATGTAATACTCCTTAAATGAAAGTAAAAAAAATATGAGTCACCATACATTTTATTAACACAAAATTACATAAAGAAAAAAACTGCTGATCTCTCCTTAAAACAAAAATAGGAAACATGAAATTTTTGAACTTTATTACGATTTTCTTGAATTTTAATACTTCGTATTGCCTCCTCGTGCTTCCATTACTGCGTTTACGCGGTTTGGCATGCTGTACACCAAGTTCCATATACGATTTTGGGGAATATTCTCCCATTCCTCTGTGAGAGCAATTTTGAGCTCACGAAGCGTGATTGGGGGAGGGTTTCGTTGTTTTACGCATCTGCCTAGCTCGTCCCAAGCATGCTCGATCGGGTTGATATCCGGGCTGCGCGCTGGCCACTCCATACGAGTAATGTTCATCTCTTGAAGGTAGTCATTCAAAATCCTACCTGTATGAGGTCGGGCATTGTCATGCATAAATATAGCATCCTCACCTAAATTGACCATAAATGGACCAACGTGATCATTGAGGATTTCTTCCACATATCTTACGCTAGTTAAAGAGCCGTTTTCTATGATCACCAGCTCTGTGCGACTTTCAGAAGAAATTCCGGCCCACACAAGTACAGACCCACCACCGTAGGCTACTTTTTCTTCGATGCATGCTTGCTTGAATCTTTCCCCTGGTCTTCGATACACTCTGTGTCTTCCATCGTGCTTGTAGAGCATAAATTTTGATTCGTCGGAGAACATAACTTTTGACCAATCTTCAATACTCCAATTTACGTGGCTCTGGGCATATCTTAGTCTCGAAATACGATGCCCACGCTCCAGTTTAGGGCCGTTTGCAGGTCTAAGGGGTTTTAAGTTCGATTCAGCAAGCCGACGTCTTACTGTCCATGCACTTGGGTTACTTCCTCCGAGGCGTCGAAACTGATTGGTGAGTTCAGTTCCTGTGAGAAAGCGATTTCGAAGCATGGTGTTCACCAAGTATCGGTCTTCTCGTGCTGTGGTACACCTGGTTCTGCCCGTTCCTGGTCTGCGTAGGTTAGAACCAGTTTCTTCGTAACGTCGGAGAACTCTTTGTACTGTTGACAGCGACACACCGACAGTCCTGGCTGTATCGCGCTGACTCCGGCCGGTTTCCAGCATTGTAAGTATTCTGGTGCATTCTTCAGGCGTAAGCGACATAATTTCAGCTTGAATAATGAATATAGAGCACTATCAACATGGTTTATGTACCCACATAAATTACAGATTACAAACAAAAGCAAAACCAAATGCTGTAATTTCGTAGTTCCATCTTCGAAAGTGGCCCTTTTTCAAATTTGATTTTTTTATGATATAACTTTACAATAACTAAGAAGTTTTAATACCTTCATTTAAGGAGTATTACATTGTCTATTAAATACAATTTATTGCATTAACCTAGCATTTTTAGTTTCCGAGATTTTTAGGATTCTTTAAGTGACCCGGATTCATTGCTCTCGAGTGTAGTTAGCAGCACTGACTCTATAATTGCGTGCGGTCGTCCTACCGAACGATCGCCTGACATTCGACAGATATTTTGTTCGTTTGGCTGAAGGTATATCAGCCAGTCCCCTCGCATGAGTGCACTTCGCCCCTTCACTTTGTGGTTTCGCCGACGAATATAGAACAATCACGATAGAACTTCACTAAGTGAATCGTAGTAATAATACGAAAAAAATCCGAATGGATTTATTAAACGTAAATGCTTTACTATGATACAACTTTCTAATAACGTATTGACGCCGCTTCGACGTTGCCTCACCTCATTGTCATGACAATTTGCAAGATCATCCCGGGGCACTACGATGCCAATACCATAGTGCATACTTGGGTAACACCATGGCAGATACTCTGGTCAAGAACGGAGCAAAAAACAGATATGATGACTAAAGAACCTTTGCAAGCCATCAGTAATGGAAGTACGGCAACTACTACGTCATCACACTAAGAGGGGACAACAAAACTTGTGCAGTAAAGCTAGCTTCCCACGGTCCGCGATTCTACGGATCATCACGCACAGCCGAATACCACGGACGGCAACGCACGCAGACAGGGCTCTTCCAAAGGTGCGTGTCGGTCTGTGTAGATCTTATGAAAGCTTCATTGCAAAATGCAAAGTGAAAGAGAACACGTATCGTAATGACATAAAATATTCCCTGTGCTCGCGTCGCCCCGCCGCGCACCTTAGAAGTGACCGCTTCGCAACGGATACCGGCGCATCGCCACAGACCGCCTGCGCTACCACGGACGAGACCCTTCCAACGGTGTGTCGTCCGAGCTGGTCCACTCCCGTCTGCGATATCGCGGATCGTGGGAAGCTAGCTTAAGACAGACAAGTAAGCAAATGAAGGCCATGTTCCCCCGACTTTAAACAAGAACCTAACTGCAACCTAACTAACCTGCTGAAACTAAGGCGTTAGGAACTGCACGTTGTAGCAGGCCTCATCACAGGTCACTGTAACTTGAATTACTTTCTGCGTAAAACTGGAGCAACAGACAGTCCTCTATGTAAAGGATGTATGTGAAAATATAAGGCATTGATTTGTGCGCGTTGTAGTATGGAAGTCTACACAAATAAAAGAGACGTGTATGTGTTAGTTGGTTGAATCCTGCAGCACCTAGGGCTTCACCTGCTGGTGAGGAACCCCGTGCGATTGCTCGACTGACTTATTACTCCCTCTCGTAGAAAATCTTCCGCCAAGCGCCTAACCGTAAATTCCAAGAGTTCACCTTAAAGCTTATTCCGTAAATATAGCCTATTTAACATCTTAGATCACATCATCACCACTTACCAAATGAAGATGGTCATAGGCTAGTCTATAAAAATGAAAAAAAAATTAGGGGTTAATATAATACATGAATCCTGCAGCACCTAGGGCTTCACCTGCTGGTGAGGAACCGTGCGATTGCTCGACTGACTTATTACTCCCTCTCGTAGAAAATCTTCCGCCAAGCTCCTAACCGTAAATTCCAAGAGTTCACTTTAAAGCTTATTCCGTAAATATAGCCTATTTAACATCTTAGATCACATCATCACCACTTACCAAATGAAGATGGTCATAGGCTAGTCTATAAAAATGAAAAAAAAATAGGGGCTAATAATACATGAAAAAAAAATTATATTGGACTCAGGTTCAAAATCAAAGTCAAAATTTATTCAATTTTGGCGTCTACAGCGCTCTTATGAAAGTAAATTACAAAATTTTACTATTAAAATTCTATGCGGCGTTCGGGTTCCACTTCGAGAAGAACTAGCAAGAAGAATGCGGTGATTCTCTTAGTATGTCTTTACTCTTTCACAATTTATAATTGTATTATAAAATTATTACAATATATATTACATAGGTGACGAGCGATGGTTTGGTAGAGGTGGAATACTCCAAGCATTGTTGTCTCCCAAATGATCACCAATGTTATACTACGCTTTTTAGGGTTCCGTACCCAAAGGGTAAAAACGGGACCCTATTACTGAGACTTCGCTGTCCATACGTTCGTCCGTCCGTCCGTCACAAGGCTGTATCTTAAGAACGTTCTTCATTGATTCAGTAGAATCAATTCCATACTATATGCCACGAATGGTCCGCTTTTACAAAATAAAGATGTTCTCTATCTCAGCTGCTGCTCCCCACAACAATACGCCATATAACATTATGCTGTGAAAATATGCGAGTCAAGCTGTAGCTACATCCGTCAACTGCATTATCTTACCAACGGCATATGCAGCAGCAAAGCTAAGTTTTGCACATGTATCAAATTAGATCTTTGAATATTGAAATTAAAAGATTCAGGCGTCACTTTGCTGAAATTAATAATTAATACTTAAGTGAATTCAAAGAAGTTATAAAAAAACATTAGTTAATATATTTATTAGGTATCAAAAATGTTATAAAAAAACATTAGTTAATATATTTATTAGGTATTTAAGCGGAATTGTCACTAAATACAGGGTTATTTTTTGACACGGGACAGTAAGGGCAGGTACTTTAATCGTTTTAGTTACAGGAAAACGTTTTAACGAGACTATCCATAGATTTTTAAGGTATTCTGAACTGCATTCACAGATTTTGGAAGAAATTTACAGTCGGCAAAAAGATGATAATTTAACACAAAAACTTTTTGATGCCAATCAATCCTGTTTTTTATAGAGATCAAAAGTCTCTACTGGACCGACCGAGATTTGAGTACTAGAAATGTCAGAAATCGCGAAAATAATATTTATACAATAAATCCCCGTGGGGTACCCGGTTAGAATTGCACCTCTCCATATCATCCCGTGAGTGTCGTAAGAGGCGACTAAGGGAAAAATACTTGAAGCAGCGCATTCTAAATAACTGCCAACTTACACTGCGATCCCCAAGACGCCTGCCAAGCGTGGGGATTACGGCAAATACCCCTTTAATATGGGAGGCTACGTTCAGCAGTGGACGATCCGGCTGTTACAGTAAAAACTTAAAATGTCTACGTCTATTTTCCAACCAGGAAATTATTAAAGTAATTAAGTTAAAGATATTGTTACGGAATATCCTTACCCCAAAGTAAGCAGTGACGTCATCATATTCAGCCCAAGTGACGTCACCAGCGCCTTCCCCGAGACAGGTTAAGGCTCCGCTGTCGCCCCAGTACTTGTCAGTCGTTGCGCATTTAGACGGAGAAGTGCAAGCAGCGCAGAGGGAAGGGTACTTGTGTTCTGGAAAAAAATGCAAACTGTATAATAAGTATTTCTAAATAATAAGAATAATTTTTGCTTGCTACCTACTTTTTGTTAGAACTTAGAACAATCATAGAGAAGGATGGGCAGGAAGAAAAGTAACGAAACCGAAGTTTCGTATTATCTTGTTTTATTGTTTTTTTTTGGCAATTGTTTTATAACTTTTTGCCAGATTCACGTCAGAGGGGATAATCTTGGACGGAATTTTGAATTTGGTATATTATGTAGGTACATATTTAAAAGTTCTGAAATAATGGAAAAATTTCTTAGACAAACAAACTAATTACGTAAAGAATATGAAAATATATTATCTCGGATTTTGACTCGCACGTCATTTTATTTCAGTAGAATATTCCCAGGTGCAAAATTGAAGATCTGGTAAATACCGATCATTCTTCCCTCCACCGACCAATCTCCAACGTTTGTTTCCCACTCTATCCACGTGACATTGGCGAAATTGTGGCGACCCCGCAGAAGCCATAAGAAATAAGAAGTTGAAGTTGACTCGCACGTCTCGTGCATTAGCCAGCGTCATGTAACAGAGGCCAATACCTACTTATGATTCAAAAATGATTGCTTGAGAAGTCTACACGATCCTGTATCCAGGAAGAAAATTGGGGAATAAACCAAAAACAATTTGCATGGAGAATCACACGCATCATTTCAAGTGTAAAGCTTCGATGGTCAAGAGGCCATGTTTCAATCCTAAGTGTTTAATTTTTTTTTATGTCTACCTAGTTACTACTAGTAAAAATTTATAACTGAAGATGAGTACAACAAGCACACCTTTATATTTTGTGTACTAACATAGCGTAGCAAAGAACTCGTGGCAAGTGGGGCATCGAAACATTATAGGTATAGTTTTGTTGAGACGACTGATGATATTCCCACCGTTTTGCTGATCAGTTTCTCGTAAGGTTCAGCAACGGGTTGTCAATTTAATTTTCTACTTTTATAATTCGACACTGATTATTCGCTACTTCTCCTGATTCGACACTTTCATTTGCACTACGCTAGTTCAGTGAAATACGAAACCAACATCGGAATAAAATAAAGTTGAATATTTTCAAAAGTAGAATCATAATTTTCGTCTATCTAAGTATTACTACTACTAATCGTATTTGAAAATTATCGCGAATTGTCTTCTTTAAAACGTTGCATTCCAGTATAATAATAACAATAATGTCTATTTTTAGGTTAATTAAAATAACATGATAAAGCATACAGTTATTCTGACCCACATTAATAAATACCCTGTGTATTTGAATGTCAAGGCGCATATCATATACGCGATATGACCACAAAATGTTTTACATTATTGTCTTATGGTAAGCTCAACAAACTTTGTGTACACTTAATACAAAGGTATACTAACAGATGGCGTAAGTGTCGCAGGCGCCGATTCCTGAAACACGCAAACGTTTGTCGTACGGCCCAGTATGAAGGTGTACGATGCACGAAGCCCTGGAGAGGATGCATCGTAGTCAATCCCGGAGTATCGGTTAGATTCACCCCGCTCCGACTAGGAAAAAGCTCGGAAAGGGTAAACCCTAGGGACTAGGGGGGCACACTCTCCCTCACACATTCAGTCAGACTCATTGATCTGAGCTCGTAGGTGACAATAGGTGTAGAGGTGGGGAAAAGCGTTACTTTATTATCACCGTGACTGTCGTTCCAGTTCCAAAACAAATCACGGTGAAAAATTATCGTGATTTTGTCACGTATATCACTGGCGTCACGAAAACCGATATGGATACATAATCCAAAGTAACCTTCACACTTTCATACAGGTTTAAGCCTGTCGCATATTGGAGCTACATCCGTTACTGGCTACAGTAAATTTCTATTTCAATAATAATATTTTCAAATTTGTAATTTTTGCTCTATTAGACTCATGTGGCGTGTTTATTAATTTGGATCAATTATTTACAGTGATTTTATATTAACATTTTGTTTTATCTTGTTTATTTTTTTGTATGTTTAAAGTATTTTTTTATGTTTTGAATTTGTTTATTAAAAAATTGTATCCCATATTTTTATGTATGATAAGATTAAAATATTTTTTTACCTACTTACCTATTTAATTGATCTTTTAATATGTATGGATATGAAATACTTCCGTATAATCTTTATCTCAAATCTATTTTATCGGAAAAGTTTAATTTAAGATTGTTCTCATCTGCCATATACATATACATACATACAGAATACTCATAATACATAGCTCTGTAACTCGCTCAATGTAGGTAGGTACACAACGAACGAAAGAAACGTATCAACAATATTAACGCTCGCCCTCTCTGTCACACGACACGATGCGCCGAGGATTCACGAGCCCGCCATTCGGTAGCGTTCCACGTCGCCGCTTGCCGTGATGCGAGTGACTGAGAACGAGCTATGGAACGTATTACTATGGAACGAGGAACGTTGTTCCTTTGCAACAAGTCACGGTGAAACTATTTGACTTCAGATCACAGTGATTTTTTCATCGTGACGTTATTTAACAACCACCTCTAAATAGGTGTGGGAGAGACTCAAACCCCGGGTTAGGGAATTGTGTTGGGAGTGAGCCCCTCGGGATGCTATCCAGCCCCTCAAACGGAGAGGTAGAGGTCAATAAGACCTTTGCCACAAAGTACCCCGACTTTTATGCTGTCTACCAGCCGTCATTACCTACAATACGAAGAGATACAGACACCCTCGCCCTAATAATTGGAAATATATTTTATTTCATACGTTTTACTATAGACACAAACAAAACGTGAAAAAACGAAATTTTTGAGTTGTCTTCATGATTTTTTTCTGGCGAGATATATTTAATTTGGAATCGTGTTTTCGGGTCAGGTATAGTAATAAATATTTTAATTTTATTCACATCTGTAAATTTTACACTCTTTCATCAAACATGTTTAAAATTTGCCTTTCGAAGTCTCACTTCGCCTTAATTTGATATTTATTGTTTTATGATACATATTATGTATACATATCATATCATTTTAGTAAACTTTGTCACTTTGTATAAATTTAAGTCTCAAAATCATTTACGATTACATAAATGGAAAGAAAAGCAACACATCAGCAATTAATAACTAAATCTACCTATTACCTTAAAATGTTGTAAAAAATGCGAGCCTTCTGGCAGGAAACGGATTTCCTGCCAGAAGGCAATCAAAAGTAGAAAACAGAGCTCACATCGCTTTAATATAAGTTAAATCCATTCCAGGGGCTAAAGTTTTCGGACTTAAAAAATTGTTCAAACTTTTTAAGCTTGCGTAAAACCTTAATAACATTAATGGACGCTTTTGTTTTATTTTTAATCTCCATCGAGGTTCTTTATGAAATAACTTCTGGCGTCAAAATAATGCTTCTGCCGCCTCTAACTGGCTGACAACTGTGTTAGGGCTGCAATTTTAGACTATTTTGCGTCTTGGTATAGCCAACTCATTATTTTTAATAACGACGTTCATTATTTTTGATATCAAAATTACAGTTAGGGCCAGGACAGTTGGCCTGTTTCAGAATGTTCGAGTAAGTTCCGGTTATACTACCCAGAAACACTCGCACCCTCGCTTGCTATCTCCCTCACACATACTCACACACACACACATGTACAATGTTGTGTAAGTACATGCGAATGCGCACGCGCGATCAGTACTTTAAGGAAATATATAAAGAATAAATAAAGCAAGTTGTATATACCTGCTATTATAACATCTATTGTTTATCGAGAAGGGATCTAACAGTAACCTAAGTACAGCACAAGTGTTCAACTTAGTGTATACATACTTAATTTTAAGTGTTATATGTTGTAAATGAATTGTTTCTTTTAAACAAATTGAATTGAAATAAATTGAATTGAACATATTTATTAAACAAAACACTATCTTTGCGATTCACAGTCATCGATTTAGCCTATCCATCGGTTGAAACGCGCTGCATGTCAACTGTCATTTTTATCATTCAGTTATTTTATGTGTTGGTTAGCAACCCGAAACTTTATTAGGACATTCTGAAACGGACCCTTAAACTGTCGTTTGGTTAAGTGCTGAGTACTTACTAAGTTCGGCATCCCTTTTAAAGTCAGCAACCCAGGGGCCGGCCTTGCATGCCTTCCCGAAGAAACCAGCTAGGGCCTTGATGCGGTTCTCTGTGTGAGATACGCCAGGTTCGCATAGCCTCTCGAGGACTAAGGATTCTAAGTACTGGAAAACGAAATACGGTTTTAAAACACAATAAAGTGTAACATTTCAAGTAATATACCAAGAGTTTGACAAATGTTTCGAAGTAGTGATGACTCGGCATTGGCTATGGAATGACGCGCAGCAGGTCCATGTTTCGAATCCAGCCGCGGGCTTAAGCTTTACCGCATGATGGAAGGTCATTTGGCGAATGCCCGTCTAGCTAGCTACCACCCTCAAGTAGAAAATCTGCAAGCATCTAACGGTGTGTTCCGTGTTACAGCAGCTGTCATTGAGAACCAGAAAAATTACAGACAACTATATGTCTCAAGGTGACCGGCGCAGTGCAATCCGTGACTTGTGGTGCTAATGTTTGTTCCGTCACAATAACATTAAAAAAAACTGGTGACAGAAACGACTACTTACCCCCGAGAGCGTTTCACTAAGAGGTCGTATATCATCAGCTCCGACCCCGGGGTGGCAGAGCGTGTTGTTCTTGAGTATTGCGTGAAGAGTGGAAGACCCTTCGGGTAAGATGCGACGATTCACAATGGCAACGACGTTGCGCTCGAACGGTCCTTCAATAAGAAATAGTGTATTTAAAAACCAGCGAAACACAGCAAGAGTAACTTGTGGTGAAGTTTTTTCTGAAAAATGTCATATTGAGGGAGGAGGACGGAGAGACCTCGTTTCGCATGTGAGTGAGCGAAACAGAACTACGCATTATTTAAATAGCGTGAACGATTTTAATAAAATAATTTCTTTAAAGAATGTCATTTTTAAAAACGGTAAAAATATTTGATTGGAACAAGAATAAAATAATTTTATAAAAGTAAAAAACCCGACTGCAAAATATTTATACCAAGATTATTTGTAACGTAATTTAAGTTCAGAGTGGCCATGTTTCTTCCTGCTGCGCTGAAGAAGAAGAGCAGTGTCAGAGGAAACTATCTACCAATAGTATCGATCCATTTTCCTTGCGTCACTGAGCGCAGCGGTCCAATTGGTAGATTTGAAGGCATATTCCATGCGCGGGAAGAAGACATATATTTCTATAGATAACTACATCTATAGGTCTACGCTATTAATAAACATGTAAAGAAGTATAACTCTCATACAGTGACCGCTTTGATTTCGGACTCATCAAGTTCACAAATAACAAAACACGCACAATCTTACAAATTCAATTGGATTGGTTAATTGATTTGGAGTTTAGAAATGATCGCATCCTCGGCTTTCGTAAAATGAACTACCCCCATCCTGTAACGGCTGCCATCCAGACAAGAACCGGGACCGACAGCGCGAGCACGCTCAGTAGTAAAGCCACTAGCGGTTACCCATCCAAGTCATGACTGCGGCGAACTTACCTAGCTTATCTATCGGTTAAGAACGGCTAAGCAAACTTAGCGCTTCAAAGAAATGTTATTGCGCCAAGGTAATGTTATTTCGCCGCACGGTACACTTTTTAAACCATGCCCGCTGCAGTATTTGGGTTCTGTTGTTTTTTTGCTTGAATAACAATTTCTACAACAAAAAATTCTTCACATATTTATTCTTAGGGCCTACGCGTCCGCTTCGCTTTCCGCCAGATGACACTGTGCTCGAATGCTTGCATTTCCAAAACAATGATACCTAAAACAATCAACTTACTGCTTCTGTGCCGTATTTCGTTGGTGACCAACACGTCGATGTTCGCCCACTGTGCAGCAACTAAATCTTCTGGGCTGAACACTCCAAAGTCTACGGTGCCCTTGCTGACACGTCGGAGACAGTCTAATCTGAAAAACGGAGAGAATCATCAGGAATATCAATCTCAAGATTAGATGACCCGGTTTACTTCGTATCACCTATCCTAACTGGCGAACGTCAAATGTTTGACAGCAAAGTATAGGTAGAACAGTTTATATGGAAAAATTAAATTGTTGTTTTTACTATCTTCCCCGCCATTTTTCCATATATTCTTATCGTTTAAACCTTCTCTAGACTACGACAAACATTTCAAAACCAAAATCAGCTTAATCAGCTCAGCCGTTCCCGAGTTTCAACCATGAACCATGAGCCACATTAACCATTAGACCCTCAATTTTTGGATCAAAACCTCCAAATATTCCTTCTGATGGGGTTCAGTGGGGATTTTTGGAATGCCTGCAAAGAACCTTACCTGTCAGTTCCAATGACGCACTCCACTCCAGACGCCTGCTCGTCCAGAATAGGGCAGAACTTCGGAGCGCGCTTGTATGATCCTCGGCCTTCAACGACGCAAAGTCTCACTGGAAAAGAAGGATAGTAAAAGATAAGTAGGTAATTCTTTTTCTTCTAAATTCTTTAAAAAGCTTTTCCAGTCACGCGGATAGGCACCCTCGTGTTGATCTAGCCCGCATGCGGGCTGCCGGCATCGTATGATTTCATACATGTTTTTCTTATCTCGCGGGCGGCCATGAGCTTGCTATCACCCGTATGCGGACAAGATCCGCGCCCGGACGACAATACGCATGACAGGAAAAGAGCCCTTAGAGGTTGCGGAAGACAGCTACTAAAAATACATTATCAGTAGCAAATTAATGAATGTTTATAGGCAGTTGTTAATTCCCTTAACATCAGGTGGGCCTCGCGCTTGTTCAGTGAATATAAGATAAAAAAAAATATGAATATAGTTCTCAGGACCTCGCTTTATGTTCACATTCATTCATCATTTCAGCCGCAAGAAGTCCACTGCTGGATATAAGCCTCCCCCATTCATTTCCAAATAGAATGGTTGGAAGAGGCCTACATCCAGCGTCTTCCTGCGGCCTTAATAACGTCGTCCACCCACCTTGTAGGTGGTGGGATGTATGGGAGTGAAATAACACTCTTCGCACCAAGCCAACCTCACCTGCATGCGGTACATCCTGCTGATTAACGAACGAGGGTCTGACGACCGACAGATGGCGGTATAACCATCCTAAAGAAGGCGTTGTTTAAATACTACTGGCGGTAGACGGGCAGCAGTGTCACCGTGCGAGTAGTTACGTCCTACGATCGCCAACCCGCATGCCCAGCGTGGTGATTATGTGCAAAGACCCCCCTTTTATGATTGATACAAATGTTCACATTACCGTTCGACTATTTATCAATAAACTTTATATACCTACGCCCCTTGAACTTATCTTCAACGATGGCTAGACCGCAAGATCAAATTATAAACCTTCACAACCAGTCAAAAACGTGTTTCATACATAATTAATATCATAAATCATAATAAAAACACACAAGTAGTTTGACTTCAAAGCGGGCTTGTATGTGTGCGTGGCCGTACGCACGTGCCACAGCACGCACACTATGGCAAATATATATGGTGTCCAGAGTGCGTTGAGTTATTTAAAGATGTAATTATTAAAAACCTCAAAAGTCGTGTCATCACATCAACCTAGACGCGGGTTGAACTGGTGTGGTCTGGTGCGGTGTGGTAATTATAGGACATATGAATAATTATTATTCCACAACTTGAACATTTTGTGGCCCTTTTTACTGAAAAACTATCACGTCTATAGATTTGTGCTTTAACATAGTAATTTAACTACATATATAGATGTGTCATATATCAGAAAAAATGATTAAGTAACCATTAAGAAAAATTAACATTAACAATTTGGTATTCATTGAATAGAATGTTATTGTACTACTAACGCCATCTGTTAGATAACCAAAGAGTTAAAATCGCTGCAACAGAACTAAACTCAATATACAATTACATCTAAGTTAATATACTTAATAGGTGCTAGATGTCACTACTAGGAGGATCAGGTTGTGAAAATAAACCCGAGCCCTCACAAAGCTCAGTTTTTTGCTAGTAACATATGATATGATATGTAATGCCTATGATCATTGTTAAACAGCCAACCATATGTGAATTCATATCTTGTTGGCTTTATTGCAACAGATAAATTATGTTTATAAAGCCTTATGGGATATAGATATTATTATATGATATAGTGTACCTAATACATGCAATTAGTTCTCTTCAACTCTATCATACAAATTATCATACATCTTTGCTTCAAAGATATCTATATCACTACATAGTATAAAACAAAGTCGCTTTCTGACTGTCCTTGTGTATACTTAGATCTTTAAAAGTACGCAACGTATTATGATGCGGTTTTTGTTAATAGAGTAAATCAAGGTTTGTTTAAATGTACGTGTAGATTAAGTGTACGTTTTAATACGTGTAGAATATAGTAATGAAGTTTGGTTAGCCATTCTGAACCGATCAGCAAAGTTAAGCAACGTCCGCCGCGGTCATGAGTTGGATGGGTGACCGCTGGTGACATTACTACTGAGCGCTTCCGTGCTTCGGAGGGCACGTTAAGCCGTCGGTCCCGGTTGTTGTCTTAGGATGGCAGTCGTTATAGCATGGTGGTAGGGCATTTTGCGAATGCCCGCCTGGCTAGCTACCACCCTCAAGTGGAAAATCTGTCGCCAAGCACCTAACGGTGTGTTCCGGCAGCTGTCCTTGAGAGCCAGTAATTCTAGGTTAGCCTGAACAACATCTTCGACCACATCATCACTTACCATCAGGTGAGATTGTGGTCAAAGGCTAACTTATCAAGCCTAAAAAAAAATGAAACACTGATAATTTTAGAGGTTTATATTGTGATGTTGTAAATAAACATATTATTTTTCGCTTACATTGCAAACGCTGGCTGAACCCTACGAGATAGATCAAAATAATGTACTACAGTATTGTACACCTTGAAAAGGGCTAAAAAAAATTCCACGATGGTATATCGCACGCTTAATAATAAACCGGAATAAGTCAAAAATTCACTTTTTTGGGAAATCGCGTTCAAAGTTTTGAGTATCTACCTTGTTGAAAACATTTTGATGGTTTTCATGTGTTTTTAGTGTTATTTCTACTTTCTTGGTCTTAAATTAAAGCCAGATGTATAGCGAATATAGCTGACATAACAATATAATTATTTTATTTATATCAAATGAATAAATGAAGTTTATTTTCTACTGTTTCGACTTATGTCAGTTTAGTATAAAAATCAATTATCGAGTTTCAAAAAATGTGAAAACTAATATGTCATAATTCTGTACAGTATTAATAAATAATATAATCGTATCAGATGTATAATTTTTATTACACTTTAAAATTAAAATGGAAACAAAAATACAGAAATATTTTGCAATATACCTATAATTTGATAATGTAATATACATTTTAAAAGTCATTGTAACTGCTTTCTTAATCTAATCATATTATTATAATAATCAGTCGGTCGTATTAGAAACTATAATATATATATATAGCAATAAATGTCTACTTTGAATTATTTGTCGTAGATTTTACCTATTCGTCTTAATCAGTCTCGTGAGTTGTGACGTCTCAAAATATTAATCAAAACTTATCAAAAAAGTTTAAGAATTGAGTTGTAAAAACATGCATAACATAAGATGAAATCAGCCCCTTTGCAATTAAGTCTGAGTCTTTATTTTTATAAGCACTTATCTCGTGTTTTTGCGTATATGCTGCCTTCATGGTTATTTCTATGACTGATTTCATCTGCTTTGGTTTATTTCGCCTATTAAGTTGTCGTCGTTGTATGATATCTTTAAGTAAAATAATACTTTTATATCATTGCAGTTCACATTTTGGTTGCTTTCGTCTGTACAAATATTTAAATCCTATGGATTTTAAAAAGATACACAGCAAACATATAAATTGTCATTATAAAATTATATTTATTCTGACCTGCACATTATCAGAATCAAAAATAATGTTCAATGGTTCTTGTGCGTCCTTACCAATTGCTCCAAGTATTTCCAAATGCACGTGCCTATTTCAATCAAGCTTCTCATCCGATTCCTTCCAAAAAATGATATTTAGAAATTCAAAAGCGCCTTTTTTATCTGTTTGTAACGACTCAGTTACTACCAACTAGCCTCTGAGGCCTATTGTCAGTCAGATAGATGCACCTACATACAAACAGTCTCTTTACTTAGCAAATGTCCTGCAACAGTTACAAGCAAAACCCAATCCTACGTAAAGGATTCCAGACATTTTGTTAACTTGCTAGCAGATGTGCGTATACTGCCGATGGAAATAATTATAAGTTTCGATGTGACATCACTTATCACAAATGTGTTCTTGAAAGAAGCTATAAAAATCATTGCTGACCTACTCCATGGAGCTGATATGCCCAATGACTACTCAGAGCTGAGTGAATGTTTTGTGTCAAACGGTTCTTTAGCGAATTAATTATAACATGCAAATGGAAGGAGCCACCTAGGCTCTCCTAAAGCGCCAGTTGTGGCCAATATTTATATGGAACATTTCAGAGGGAGATCATGAGGAGCGCTAGTGAAAAACCATGTTACTGGTGGCATTATGTGGATGATGTCTTCGATGGCCAAAGAAGAGTTGCCGTTATTTAACACCCATTTAATTTCATCACACTCAAAAATATAGGTAACGGTTAAAGAAAATCGTGATGGTAGTTTGTGTTTCCTAGATATACAGGTATAACATGAACCAGGCGGTATTTTTGTATCAGATTTTTTTTTCGATCAAGCTTTTATTCATCTCTACTCAGTATCTTGTACTCACGATGTTGGTCATATTTTTGCTAAGCCCATGTGCTTGCTCCTAAGTTGAATTTTTATAGGACAAACAAAGATGATACATACATTTTTTTAGATCGGAAGAAAGATATATTTATTTGCTCTTTAATAAACTTTTTATCAATTTGGGATATTTTTTTTATAATTACCATTTTTTCCACGTTCTATAAAGTTATTGCTGTTTTTTGCTGTGTTCACCACACATCTCTTTCGAATCAAATTGCTCAAGGTAGCTTTGAAAAAAAGTTTAAAGAATCTAATTTGTTAATTACCAATAATAAAATAATAGGCTAAATAATAGGTTGGGTTTTCGGACATACCTATTCTGCGTTTGTATTTTGATATATTGTTACGTAAACGTTTGGCTAACTTTTGTTTCCACTTTGAAGTACCGCTTACTAATTTTCGTGGTGGTATGATGTAGCTGGCAACCTGAACTTTCTGAATGGTGGTGATTTTGACGTGGCGGCCTTGATTTCTTCCATCGTGAGCTGGAGATCTTGTGTTTTTGTATGCTGTGTTGGACTTGATCGTTTGTTTCATTAAACAAACTCTTAAATACTTTATACGCAACATTAAATAAAAAGGTAAAACTTTCAATGAATTCAGACAAACTAACGTGGTTAACACTTATTTTAGAAAATAATACGGGATAACTCACGTGATTCAGTCAAACTGCTCCAACTATAGTTTCAACCACATGCGGTGGTCTTTTTCAAGGGGAACCCGCGTTGACGTTTCGCTTAGTAAACTTTTTTTATGCGGCTACTAAGCCCCACCGCCACGACAGGGCGGAAAACCGTCGGGGGGCGCATGGCTAACCTAACCTAACCTAATCTGCTAAGCGAGACGTCAACGCCGGCTTCCGGAGCTTCCGTTGGAAAATACCACCTATTGTGGTTAAAACTATAGTCGGAGCTATCTGACTGTTTCACGTGAGCTATCCCGTATTATTTACTAAAATAATTCAGAGAATATAACGTGAAAATGTATTATGGATACTGTACCCCGAGGAGTGTAAGATTGAAAGAAAGTAAACTTAACTATTTCGTTTGCGTTAAAATTTTACTCAAAGATCATGATGCTAAAAACATAAAGGTAATAAAAATCTTAACGCAAACGTGATAGTACGGTTACTAATTTGTAAATTTACAGTCAGGGGTAATGCACACGTAAGTACGTAATCACGACGTTATTTATATTTCGGCTGGCTTAGAATTATTCGTAACAGTCCATTCAACATTATATCCTTCAGTACATCAAGCATTAACACTTATAACAAAAAGTTTTAGGCGATGCTGGTTCCTATTTTCAGGCGTCCTCTACAGTATTTAAACTATGGAACTAGTGATTTAATACTTTTATTAATCAGTATTTAAAATAAAATTAAAGGACATTTTGTAATAAACTGCAGCAATGGCTAGAGTACTTTTAGACTTTAGAATCATTTTAAATGTAAACCGAAATAAATACAAGTATTATATAAATGTAGCGATAGCTTTGGCAATAAAGTGATGTAAAATTAATTAATTCTCGAATAAAAGTAATAATCTAATGCTAAAACGCACTAATACGCAATTTTTCTTAACTATACAATTATAATTTAATAATAAACTGCAACAAGTCCAAATAGTACATGCTGTATTGTAACACCGTTTTCAACTGAAGTGAAGTAAAACGAAAACATGACAGTCTATAAAAAAAATGAAGTAAAATATTTTATTATAAAAGCTAACGTGGTTTTCACTCATTTTAGTAAATAATACGGGATAACTCACGTGAATCAGTCAGATAGCTCCGACTATAGTTTCAACCACATTCGGTGGTCTTTTTCAAGGAGAGCTCGGGACGCCCGCGTTGACGTCTCGCTTAGCACTGCGGGCGGCAGCTCGTAGTCCGCGTGACGTCATCGGTTGGTGCGAGGGGTGGGTTGCAGTTGGTCGTGTCGTCGACTGATGCGAATCCTCTTCGTCGCTGATGGTGAAATCCCGGCTGGCATGGGGAACGTCCCAGCAAAAAGAACTCACCACATCTCCACTACACCCGTCCTTATCATCCATAACAGTTCCATGAAGACACGGCTTCCAAGTAGGTGACAAGAACCATCCTCCGTCTCTATTGAAGGTTGGACGTCTACTAATTTCGACTTGATTTCACCATCAGCGACGAAGAGGATTCGCATCAGTCGACGACACGACCAACTGCAACCCACCCCTCGCACCAACCGATGACGTCACGCGGACTACGAGCTGCCGCCCGCAGTGCTAAGCGAGACGTCAACGCGGGCGTCCCGAGCTCTCCTTGAAAAAGACCACCGAATGTGGTTGAAACTATAGTCGGAGCTATCTGACTGATTCACGTGAGTTATCCCGTATTATTTACTAAAATGAGTGAAAACCACGTTAGCTTTTATAATAAAATTGCAAACCTCTACGGGGAGGTACGGCTAAATGAAGTGAGACGGTTCGCGAAATTAAGAATCCAACGTTACAAACTTGAATGTGGTTTAACATTTGTGAAAAAGTGTGGTGAATTCAGTGTAGTGCCAAAATTTATGCAAATTAAACCAGTGAAATGTTTTCAAGGTTACGAAAGATTCTTCGACAAAATAAACAATCAATTATTGGTGCGGGTAAAACGAGGGTACCATCGTAAAATATTTATTGCGTCAAGTGAATTGTACAAATTACACCTGCAGTTGTCTAAGGTTCTAAGCTCCGATTTATGGGAAACTTTGGACGCTATGACGCATAGTAGGGCACTTATTATTCAAAACCAGGTTAATAAAACACATGAAAGCAAACTCCAGCGCCTTACAAAAACTTCTCAGCAAACTCATGTCGTGCAAAATGCGAATGCTATTGATAGGACAGTGGTCAATGTATCTTCGCAGACAATCTCAAAGACGGTGACCATGGCCTTAGCTAAAGGCCTTAATTTCGCACCTACACCGAAGAAAATACCAGTAGAATCAATCATCAGTAGTATTGAACACACAATTATGTGTAATAAAATAAACTCACGAGACGCTGAGTGTTTGAGACAAGATGTCGCTTTAACGCTGAGAAAAGGAAAGTTGCCCAAATCCAACATACCCAAATCGGAGATGGATGCTCTTAAGTGCCTACGCGAAAACCCAGATTTGTTGGTGTTACCGGCAGATAAAGGTAACGTCACGGTTGTTGTTGATACTCTAGCATATGAAGAAAAGATAAATCGCTTACTCGAGGACAGCAACACCTACAAAAAAGTTGGCTACAATCCCACCAACAGAGTTACCACCAAGCTGAACAAGCTCTTAATGGCCTTGCCAGATGAGCTGTATAAAAGCTTGCGCCCCTTAAACCCTACTACACCAAAAATCTATGGCTTGCCAAAAATCCATAAACCAGACTGGCCTCTTCGTCCTATTGTTAGCCAAATAGACTCACCTACGTACAAGACTGCCCGATTCCTCTCAGACATGTTACTACCATTCACGGGCAAAACAAATAGTTATGTCAAAGATTCCGCCCATTTCATACAACTACTGGAGGATGTACGACTAGGTGAAGACGAAGAGATGGTGAGCTTCGATGTCGTGTCGTTATTCACAAATATACCGATAGAGGACACCACTAACATTATATCTGAAATAATAGAATGCATACCTATACCTATCGAGTACATGAATCTAATACGATACACTTTGTCGAGTGGATACTTTGTGTGGAAAGGTGATTTTTACTTGCAAATCGACGGCATAGCAATGGGGTCTCCACTAGCTCCTGTAGTTGCTAGTATATTTATGGAGTGTTTTGAAGTAATGGCAATGATGAACACAACATATAAGCCAAGACACTGGTGGCGCTATGTTGACGACGTGTTTGCCATTGTGCAAAGAAACGAGGTGGATTCACTGTTAGAACACCTGAACAGCGTTCACCCAAAAATTGCTTTTACGGTGGAACGGGAAAAAGAAGGAGCCCTACCTTTTCTGGATGTGTTGGTAAAACGCGACTCAGTCGGACATTTATCGCACTCCATATATCGCAAGCCAACACACACAAACAGGTATCTCAGAGCGGATTCTCACCACCACCCAGCGCACCTAGCCTCAGTACCACGGACGCTTATAAACAGAGCATTAAGAATATGCGATCCTGAATACCTGGATACTGAGTTAAACCATATTAAAGGTGTTCTGCAAAGCAATGGTTACAAGTGGAGGCACAGTTGGCGTATTGCGAACGCGTCGACCAAGGCACGCCCAGCATCAGTGGAAAGAGCGACAGCATACCTTCCATATATAAAGGGAATCACGGATAAAATTGGAAACTTGTTACGCCGAAGGTACAGCATCAAGACAATATTCCGCCCTCTAAGGCAACTCAGACAGCTGCTTCGCTCTCCCAAAGATAGGGACCCATTGGGAGTCCCCGGTGTCTACTTAATTCCCTGCGACTGTGGTAAATGTTACGTTGGCGAAACATGCCGGAACGTTTCCACTAGACTTACGGAACACATACGCTCCATGAAGAATCAGGACATCAACAGCTCAGCCGTGACAGAACATTCTCTGTTATCTGGTTCAGGACACTACATCCGCTTTGACAAAACTCGGGTCTTGTCGAGAGAAAAGTTCTTCGTGCCTCGCAAGATCCGAGAATCTATTGAAATTAGTAGACGTCCAACCTTCAATAGAGACGGAGGATGGTTCTTGTCACCTACTTGGAAGCCGTGTCTTCATGGAACTGTTATGGATGATAAGGACGGGTGTAGTGGAGATGTGGTGAGTTCTTTTTGCTGGGACGTTCCCCATGCCAGCCGGGATTTCACCATCAGCGACGAAGAGGATTCGCATCAGTCGACGACACGACCAACTGCAACCCACCCCTCGCACCAACCGATGACGTCACGCGGACTACGAGCTGCCGCCCGCAGTGCTAAGCGAGACGTCAACGCGGGCGTCCCGAGCTCTCCTTGAAAAAGACCACCGAATGTGGTTGAAACTATAGTCGGAGCTATCTGACTGATTCACGTGAGTTATCCCGTATTATTTACTAAAATGAGTGAAAACCACGTTAGCTTTTATAATAAAATTGCAAACCTCTACGGGGAGGTACGGCTAAATGAAGTGAGACGGTTCGCGAAATTAAGAATCCAACGTTACAAACTTGAATGTGGTTTAACATTTGTGAAAAAGTGTGGTGAATTCAGTGTAGTGCCAAAATTTATGCAAATTAAACCAGTGAAATGTTTTCAAGGTTACGAAAGATTCTTCGACAAAATAAACAATCAATTATTGGTGCGGGTAAAACGAGGGTACCATCGTAAAATATTTATTGCGTCAAGTGAATTGTACAAATTACACCTGCAGTTGTCTAAGGTTCTAAGCTCCGATTTATGGGAAACTTTGGACGCTATGACGCATAGTAGGGCACTTATTATTCAAAACCAGGTTAATAAAACACATGAAAGCAAACTCCAGCGCCTTACAAAAACTTCTCAGCAAACTCATGTCGTGCAAAATGCGAATGCTATTGATAGGACAGTGGTCAATGTATCTTCGCAGACAATCTCAAAGACGGTGACCATGGCCTTAGCTAAAGGCCTTAATTTCGCACCTACACCGAAGAAAATACCAGTAGAATCAATCATCAGTAGTATTGAACACACAATTATGTGTAATAAAATAAACTCACGAGACGCTGAGTGTTTGAGACAAGATGTCGCTTTAACGCTGAGAAAAGGAAAGTTGCCCAAATCCAACATACCCAAATCGGAGATGGATGCTCTTAAGTGCCTACGCGAAAACCCAGATTTGTTGGTGTTACCGGCAGATAAAGGTAACGTCACGGTTGTTGTTGATACTCTAGCATATGAAGAAAAGATAAATCGCTTACTCGAGGACAGCAACACCTACAAAAAAGTTGGCTACAATCCCACCAACAGAGTTACCACCAAGCTGAACAAGCTCTTAATGGCCTTGCCAGATGAGCTGTATAAAAGCTTGCGCCCCTTAAACCCTACTACACCAAAAATCTATGGCTTGCCAAAAATCCATAAACCAGACTGGCCTCTTCGTCCTATTGTTAGCCAAATAGACTCACCTACGTACAAGACTGCCCGATTCCTCTCAGACATGTTACTACCATTCACGGGCAAAACAAATAGTTATGTCAAAGATTCCGCCCATTTCATACAACTACTGGAGGATGTACGACTAGGTGAAGACGAAGAGATGGTGAGCTTCGATGTCGTGTCGTTATTCACAAATATACCGATAGAGGACACCACTAACATTATATCTGAAATAATAGAATGCATACCTATACCTATCGAGTACATGAATCTAATACGATACACTTTGTCGAGTGGATACTTTGTGTGGAAAGGTGATTTTTACTTGCAAATCGACGGCATAGCAATGGGGTCTCCACTAGCTCCTGTAGTTGCTAGTATATTTATGGAGTGTTTTGAAGTAATGGCAATGATGAACACAACATATAAGCCAAGACACTGGTGGCGCTATGTTGACGACGTGTTTGCCATTGTGCAAAGAAACGAGGTGGATTCACTGTTAGAACACCTGAACAGCGTTCACCCAAAAATTGCTTTTACGGTGGAACGGGAAAAAGAAGGAGCCCTACCTTTTCTGGATGTGTTGGTAAAACGCGACTCAGTCGGACATTTATCGCACTCCATATATCGCAAGCCAACACACACAAACAGGTATCTCAGAGCGGATTCTCACCACCACCCAGCGCACCTAGCCTCAGTACCACGGACGCTTATAAACAGAGCATTAAGAATATGCGATCCTGAATACCTGGATACTGAGTTAAACCATATTAAAGGTGTTCTGCAAAGCAATGGTTACAAGTGGAGGCACAGTTGGCGTATTGCGAACGCGTCGACCAAGGCACGCCCAGCATCAGTGGAAAGAGCGACAGCATACCTTCCATATATAAAGGGAATCACGGATAAAATTGGAAACTTGTTACGCCGAAGGTACAGCATCAAGACAATATTCCGCCCTCTAAGGCAACTCAGACAGCTGCTTCGCTCTCCCAAAGATAGGGACCCATTGGGAGTCCCCGGTGTCTACTTAATTCCCTGCGACTGTGGTAAATGTTACGTTGGCGAAACATGCCGGAACGTTTCCACTAGACTTACGGAACACATACGCTCCATGAAGAATCAGGACATCAACAGCTCAGCCGTGACAGAACATTCTCTGTTATCTGGTTCAGGACACTACATCCGCTTTGACAAAACTCGGGTCTTGTCGAGAGAAAAGTTCTTCGTGCCTCGCAAGATCCGAGAATCTATTGAAATTAGTAGACGTCCAACCTTCAATAGAGACGGAGGATGGTTCTTGTCACCTACTTGGAAGCCGTGTCTTCATGGAACTGTTATGGATGATAAGGACGGGTGTAGTGGAGATGTGGTGAGTTCTTTTTGCTGGGACGTTCCCCATGCCAGCCGGGATTTCACCATCAGCGACGAAGAGGATTCGCATCAGTCGACGACACGACCAACTGCAACCCACCCCTCGCACCAACCGATGACGTCACGCGGACTACGAGCTGCCGCCCGCAGTGCTAAGCGAGACGTCAACGCGGGCGTCCCGAGCTCTCCTTGAAAAAGACCACCGAATGTGGTTGAAACTATAGTCGGAGCTATCTGACTGATTCACGTGAGTTATCCCGTATTATTTACTAAAATGAAGTAAAATAGTTTCACCTGTGTTTGAAAATAAACCGAATTATTTTACCTTACTCCACTATAGTCACAAAACAACGCTACATTTCACACAATACGATTGCCGCATCACTGAATGATTCTTTATGGTATGGAATGACTTTTCGCGTGCTTTTGTAATAAAGAGAGGGGTGATCTAAAAATCGGCCATTATGGTTTGTTTAGCATGGCGGGATTTTACCGATAGATTCTTCAATCGGAGTTAGTTCGTTTTATTAACAAAAGTGGGAATCCTTAATTTTTGACTTATTCCGGTTTATTATTAAACGTGCGATATGTCTATCTCTTAGGGATAACCCACAGTAATCATTTTATATCCTTTACTTTTTACGAAAAATAATGGTTTATTTACGAAGCGATTTTAAGCAATACAGCATTAATTCTTATCCAATTAATTACCTTAAATACATTGTGAATTTAATATGGATCAATATGGCTCTTTACAGCTTGTAATTTAAATGAATATTTTCGAAGATCAGTATTGCACACGTGCGAAGCCGGGGCGGGTCACTATTGTTATAATAATTTAATATGTACGTAGATAATACTCAGTTTGTCTATGGCTTACAGCCAACCAGATATGATGTTATATGTTTTTTTTTTTTTTTTTTGTTGGTTGTCCACGACTATTTTAATGAAACAAGGTGTTAAATACTATGAACTATATACAACACTACAGCTACTACAATAAAAGCTTTTAGACACCTATAAGTCATAGCAGACTCATAGGCAGTCCAAATGCTCCAGCCCACTCCCAGTTGGCAGCGTGCCCAGCATGCTGGCAGCATTGCCCCGTTGAATTGCAATGCTTATTCGTTGAGCCAAATATGTGCCAGCATTTTGATCACGCGTCGCATCGACCAAGCGCTCAGATAGGTTTTGGAAAATACGATGAGCTCCCGGTCCCCACGGACCCAACGTCTCTACACCAAACGGCTCAAATATGTAACCCATACCGAGGTTACCATATTTGCGCCGCTTGAGTTGCTCCGCCGAAGTAGCCGCAGCGCCAGCCCTCACGTTGGTTTCAGAAAGATATATGTTATATGTTGTATATGTATAACAATTTTAAATACAACATATATGTTATATGTTGTATTTGAATATGATCATATGTTGTATTGAGATATATGAAAGATAGTGTAACATGAATCTTAGTCGAGAGCATCCTCATAAATTGAACAACACTACGCAAGTAAAAATTGGTTTTTACGGTTTTCAATTATTTAAGGAAAACTAAATGTACCTATATGTGGCCTTTATAACTCATTTACATATTCAGGTATATGTATTCTTTTCATTGTGTGTAATTTGAAATCCGTAAGACGGATGATCACAAAAAATGACATTGCAAGCTGTGACGTAGGAACAAGAACTGGTTCTGTTATTTCCACCGAAAAGAGAACGTAAGATTAGAATGGCCTTTGGTTTATTTTTTGGTGATTTGGTAGTAAATTATTCCAATTTTGCAAGGAATGCTCGCGTATTTTTTTTTATTACTAAAATTTTGCACTACAGACTCTGGGTCCGTACTGTTTCCAGATTTCCTTTTTATTGTTATCAATTTACTGTACTGTAACAGCCGGATAGTCCACTGCTGAACACAGCCTCCCCTATGTAGAGGGTATTTGCCTTAATCCCCACGCTTGGCAGGTGGCTTGGGGATCGCAGTGCAAGATGACATAGTTCTTAAGAAGGCGCTGCTGCCCACCCTCTAGTATTTTTCCCTTAGTCGACTTTTACGACGCCCCGTGGGAAGAAATGGGGAGGTGCAATTGTAACCCGGCACCCCACGGGGGGTTATATCAATTTAACTCGCTAAATTAATTGTTATTAATTTAACGCGAGATAGATCGATTTGTAATTAAATTTTCTGTATTGGTTTGATGTATTCTAATAACTGTAATTGAAAGCTGAAACCGATAAATAAATATTGTTTGGTACTATTTAGATATCAAATTAAACAATTAATTTACAAGAATACAATAGTCATTTTGAGCTCCGCTAGAGCAATTGTGTGTTTTCTATTCTCCACCTGCGAGTAGCCTTATATTTGTTGAGTACCTATTAACCTAATATAAGTACATAAAACGAAAATTAATGATATTTCAGTATGAAGTTTAAAATTAAATCACGTCTCTCTTTTATTTCCAACTTTTCGTTATTATTAATATTTTAAACATTCTGCTTTACTAACACATATTCTGTAAATTTCAACTTCCTACTAACTTGATTTAAAATAACTGTATAAAATATGACAAGTTCTTATTTATAGGAAGAACAACTATGAATGAAGGTATCGAGGAGTCTTACGTATTTAAGGAGGACATATTAACTTATTATTAAACGGCTAGGACCCGCGTTATATTTACCGGAAAGATTCCGACCAGTTTCGGACTGTTTTGAAGTCCTTCGTCTGGGAGTTACGATTGCGCGAAGCGACGAGCACGGGCCTCAGCGCGTAACTGACGTTGCGATGGCGCTGCTCCGGCTCAGCCGCATTTGTCAAGTCACCGTCAGAACTGTCACTTGTCTCACTGTCATTGTCACTGTTATTGATAAAATAGGGTTGATGACACACTACACTAACTGTATCAGTCTCACGATCTAGGCGCACAATATTAGAGTCACAGATGTTCAGAACAGTTTTCCATGCCGGCGGTATGTTGTTCAAAGTGGAGGACATATTTCTTCTATCTAGTAAATAAACGTTGTTTACTTTTAATTTCAACAAGATACGTATTACAGATAAATAATTATATGAAAGAGTCCTTTATTTCTTTAGGGTTTTACAAAAATCTATAAACCTACCTCTTCTCTAACAAACAAATTACTGTTCTATGTACAACTTCAGTGTTCCGTGGTGCACATCATCGAGTTTAATAACGAGAAGAATGCGGTTGATTTTTAAGGAAATGAATAGCCAGGGCCATTCGATGCATTCCATAAATAAATAAAATTATTTAAGACATAATGATACATAAATAATACCTAACTGCAAACCAAACACGGAAAACAAACCTACAAGTCTTGCAATAATGTTCAAAATTACATTAATGTATTACATTATCACATATTATATATATGTTTTTGATAGAATAAGCACGAGGGCTACCTGATGTCAAAAGCCGCTTGTGCCTGTAATTTATTATTTAATATTTTTTATTACTTTGCTCGACGTTAAAACCCTATTCAAAGGGAGCGCGGCCCGGTCCAGTGCTGCCGCGGCGCGCGTCGGGCGTTCTCGGCAATGTGTAGATTAGGCATTGTGTTTTACTACGTAACATTATAACATTAATCTCAAAATGTTTGAAAGGGCTAGCAGAAGTCCACTCTTTTTTTTTTCATTCTCATGAGGAAAATGCATTTACGCATACACACCCGCCGCCGCGCTGGGGTTAGGCGGGGAGCAGGTGGTGATGTCGGGCTCAGGATCAATAGGGACCCCACTACCGACTAAAAACCTCATGGTGTTCCGTCGTCATCGACTAGTGACGGGGCCGCGGGGTCACTCGCGCTCTCATCCGCAGCCCCCATCGCCGGCGGACCAGCCTCTGGGTATAACTCCCTCCCACAATGCCACTTCGTGGGATGCCCTGGAACACTAGGGCATCCACATCTCATGAGGACCTAACCCTGATGGGGGGTGCCGGCTGTTAGCAGAAGTCAACCCTAAGAGGTAGTCAGCATTTTTTGAATAACCCTGCATGAGGGCTACAATTATGGTATAATATACAAAGGTTATGAGAAAACAAAATATTTAAAATATTAGGAAACTATGTTGTATGAAAGTCTTTATAAAAACACTAACTTTAGGGCCCGTTTCAGAATGTCCTTATAAAGTTTCGGGTTGCTATACAACACATAAACTGAATAATAAAAATGACAGTTAACATGCAGCGCGTTTCAAGCTTTAACCGATGGATAGGCTAAATCGATGACTGTGAAACGCAAAGATAGTGTTTTATTTATTAAATATGTTCTGGGTAGTAAAACCGGAACTTACTCGAACATTCTGAAACAGGCCCTTAATGTAGAAAATAGTAATAATAAAAGCGCCATATGTCATATCATTAACTCTCCCTATTAAGTATCATGGCAAGAAAGCACCATAAATACTCACCTATTACAAAATAAATACAACCTAATGCAAATCAATTTATAAACCCGTTTTAGATGAAAAAGTTTTAATTCATTTTGTATGCATGCAATTTAGATTAAAATCACTTTCTGCCCATGGCATTTAATTGAAGTAGACTCCAGCAAGTACAATTTCCCACGCTACTGTAAGCGTGGTAAACTACCTACAGGCTGCATCGTTGTTCATATCCCTAGGCAGCGATGTCTAAGGTACAGTCTCCTGCAATAAAAAGTAGACACTTCGTAATTTTCAAAATAATGCGATGTCCCTAAGTTTAATAATAATTATTGAAGTTAATATAAACATTAGTAAAAATATTCAATTTATTCTTTGATTTTAAGATACTTCTTTGTACACAGAAGATTTTGGCACAATTTTGAAAATTACGAAGTGTATACTTCTTATTGCAGGCGACTGTACAAACTTCACCGATTTTATGATATGGATTTAAGGATTCCTAGATTCTTTATTGCACACAAACTGAAGAGACAGAAAATAACTAACCGACTTCATAAAAAGGAGAAGTTTCTCAATTCGTCTGTATTTTTTATATTTGTTACCTCAGAACTTTTGGGTGAACCGATTTTGTAAATTCTTTTTTTATTTGAAAGCTGATGCTTGTCGTTTAGTCCCATTTAAATTTTATCAAAATCGGTGAAGCCGTTTTTGAGTTATACTCCAATAACTAGAAAATATATTCCTATCTTGACTTAGTCGTTGACAATGAATGACAATCAATCCCGTAAGTAGCAAGGGTCACTAAAACGAGTGAAAAAAGTTATTTACCAAAAAAATGTTTAACATAAAATGGAACTGACTTCAACACCCAAAAGTGTGAAATAACTTGTTGAAGTCGGTACCATGATGGTTCGAAGTACCTATTATCACAATATTGTGCGCATGGTACCGACTTCGACAAGTTATTTCACACTTTTGGGTGTTGAAGTCGGTTCCATTTTATGTAAAAAAATTTTTTTTCAATCTTTTTGCTTGACTTAAACAGCTTGACCGATTTTGATGAAATTTAAAATGGGACCAAACGACAAGCATCAGCTTTCAAACAAACAAATAATTTTAAAAATCGGTTCACCCAGTCAAGAGATATGAGGTAAAAAACATAAAAAAAAAAAAAAAAAAAACAGACGAAGTGAGAACCTCCTCCTTTTTTGGAAGTCGGTTAAAAAATGGAACGAACTTCAACACTCAAAAGTGTGAAATAACTTCTCAAAGTCGGTACCATGCGCACAATATTGTAATAATAGGTACTTTTGAAATATCACGGTACTTATTTAACAAATTATTTCACATAAGTAGTAATTAAATCAATTTAAACGGTTAAAATCGCGTATATTTGTCATTATTTTGTCCCAACTACGTTTCAAACACTTTGCAGTGATCGTGGTCACGGAGTGACACAAAATTTAATTACTATGTGTAACAACCACGAAAACCTAAGATAACATTGTTATTTCACACTTTTGAGTGTTGAAGTCGGTTTCATTTTTGGCTTAATTAATATAAAATGTGTACAATGGCGAGCTTAACCCTAAAAGAGTTCTCTTCCAGCAAAATTAAATATGATAAGAAACAACAAACATTTTCTCTTTTACGGGTACATAACCACGGCCTTTTTTTGTGATGTTTAAAATTGTCGTTATTCATCACGCGTATAAAAAGAGGACTTACTAAACAGGTTTATAACCGACAAGTAGGTGTGCTATACAAATGATTACAAACAAAAAGATGCAAATTAAAATCCGGTTGGTAACCTTGAGTCTCGGTCGAGTTGGTCCAAACTTCATGTATCGAATAAATAGAAATCATGTCCCTTGGAATATAAACTTCATTTAATTAATAATAATAATATTTATATCTTCAATTTAAAGTACTGAAACATAAATAGTGTGTCGGTGTCTGGACAAAATATTCAGTTTCCCGGATACCTACGTCTTTTCAGGAGAATCTGAAATGTAAATAAATTTAATTTCTTGTTTATTTTATTGTGACGGAACAAGTTCGAGGCCCACCTGATGTTAAGCGGACTAACCTCTGCCTATAACAGATGCATTTCGTCGCAACTCACGAATTGCACTGCGCCCGTCACCTTGAGACACAGTTGTTAAGGTTCATGTGCCTGTAATTTCACTGGCTCTCAAGGACAGCTGCCGGAACACACCGTTAGTTGCTTGGCGACAGATTTTCTACTTGAGGGTGGTCGCTAGCCAGGCGGGCATTCGCTAAATGCCTTTCGATCAAGCGGTGAAGCTCAAGCTCTTGGCGGGATTCGAACCATGGACATGCTGCGCGGCAGTCCATAGCTAATGCCACTAAGCCATCACTGCTTCAAAACAAACAATATATTCTTCTATGGGTTATCGTTTTACACCAAATGTTTTTGAAGCGCTCGTAGCATGATAGCCTAGTCGTTCTGGACCCATCAGGTTAAGGAACGTTCGCTGCGGTAAGGACTTGGATGGGTGACCTCTAGTGATATGAAGTCTGAGCGTGCACGTGCTTCGGAGGGCACGGTTGTCTCAGAATGGCAGTCGTTAAAGCGTGGTGGTACGGCATTTTGCGAATGTCCACCTGGCTAGCTCCCTCCTTCTATTAGAAAATCTGTCGCCAAGCACCTGACGATGTGTTCCAGCAAATGTCACTTTCGACTGGGTAAACTGATATTGATAATTCTGTTTTATTTGAAAACTAATGCTTTCATTGTGGTCCTATTTAAATTTCATAAAATTCGATCAAGCGGTTTTTTAGTTAGACTCCAATGACTGAAAAGTATTTTCTTATCTTGATGATATAGTCTTTGACAGTGAAGAACAATTGATCCCGTCAGTACCTAGCAAAGGTCTTTAAAATGAGTGATTTTTTTTTAATACACCTACGCCTTAGCGTGGGTTTCTACTTCAACACTCAAAAGTGTGAAATACTTGTCGAAGTCGGTTCCATTTTGAGGAAAAAATTTACTATATGTATACCCACACTAAGGCGTAGTGAACGAACGAGGTCTGCTCTTAAAAATACCAGTAATTTACTGAGTAGGGCCGTGGATTCGTAAAAGCAGGTCCGTACTTATCCAAGTCTTGTTGCTAACCTAACAAGTTTATTTACGTGTGAATCACTCGCATTTTCCTTCTAGCAAAGTTAGTATTGCGAGGCTTGTGTTGGGGATTTCCCATGCTTCGGTTCTTGTTTATTCCTTTTTTACAGACGATTAAGCGACATGCAAGAACAGATTACCTACTAACAGACCCCGCGGTTCAAGTCACGCAAATATGCGCTATTTGCACTGTATTCACGCAAACAGTCGGTTCATAACGTGCTAACCAGACACCACGATAGCATTATGAAGTCACCTCCGCTGCAAACAACGCTTACAGAAAAGTCGTAGTGCAGGGCTACTTTCCGAGAGTGTATTTTTTTCTCAACCTACTCGAAGGTACGGAACGACACGGTTGTTTTGTAACCTCAAATATCGACATTGATATTAAAATAACTATCTTGGTTAATTTATTTGTTTGTGTTTCTTCTAGGTGGGGAATTAGCAAACAATATACACGTTTTAAAGTATTTGTAAAGCATAATACCACCGTTGCCTGCAAAATTCTAAATTCTATCATCAACAAAATGTCAAAGACATGTGAGTTAAGGTTAAACCTTTTCACGACTGAATGCTCTTCTCTAAAGTTGTGAACAACGTTACAGTGAAAAATTGGACTCGGAGTGCGCTCTTACCAAGGTTCGGAACGAGCTCCAGTGTGTGTACAAACGTCAAACTCAAATTTTGACAGATAGGTGAGGAGGTTTTTGTTTTTGTGGTTAAAATTTTATACTTAAAAATAATATTGTTCACAAAATAACGCTTTAAATTGCAATATTTTTAAAGTCGATAATTGAAGTGAAAGTTATTTTGGGTTGATAGCGAAGAAGCAAATTGACAGTTAGCAGATGTTATAAACGCCAAATCGGTCAATCGGTCCAAATTGTTTGCGTGCAAACAGTGCATATTCTCATATTTCTTATTCTATTATGAACCGAGTGTTTGCATTGTATTCAGCGACAGCTGTGTTTACTGTTTGCATGATTTGAACCATAGTGAGATGCACCACTGTCCTGATACCCACTATCAAACCAGTACACGCAAAAACGTATCTAATGCATTTGACTTACTGCTGCTTTTCGTTCAGCCCGCGATGGGCATATAATAAACATAGGTCTGATGCGGAATGTTAGGGTTGACTTAATGAATTGAATATAAAAGCTTCATAAAATTTAATTTGGATAACTTTGTAAAATATTATTCAAACTAAATCAGTGAATCTTATACAGATTCACCTATGTCACCATATATTTTTTGAGTTAAGAATATTTAGTAAAATACTGGTTACATTTTTTTTGCTACAATTTGAAAACTGGCTGCCTGTACACGATCCTAAGAATCCTCAGTAATTTTCGTTGGAACCTACCTTGGTGTGGTAAAAAATTAAAAATATAATTATCTCTCTGAATTAATCATTTTGTGTCTACCCAAACCAGTCAAGCGTTGATGTGTATTTGCTTATCTGGATATGCTTTCAAACCTTTTAAAGCAATGATGGCCGAGCGGTAATAGCTCTAGGTATGGACTGCCGTGCCGCAGGTCCCTGGTTTGATCCCACCGCGCCAGCTTGAGCTTTACCGCATGATGGAAGGGTATTTTGCGAATGCTCGCCTGGCTAGCTCAACCTCAAGTAGAAAATCTGTCACCAAGCAACAGAATGTTCCGGCAGCAATCCTTGAGAGCCAGAAAAATTACAGTCACATGAGACTTACTTAACCACTGTATATCTCAATGTGACACGCGCAGTACAATTCGACACATGACGAAATGCATATATTGTTTGGGCAGAGATTGATCCGCTTAAGATCAGCTGGGCATCGTGCTTGTTCCGTCACAATCAAATAATAACTTATACCTACTCGCACATATTGGTATGTTTTAATACCTAGTATTGACCTTAATATTGACACTGATGGCACAACGCCCCGCAGAATAAGATCGAAGTATCATATTGAGGTTCCATAATTCGGAAATGGCTGTCGTCATTACTATATTTTTATTACACACTAAGCCCGTGGCTCTGGCATTGTGTAATTTAAATAAATCACGGTTAGTAATTTGCCCCTGAGTTTTGGGATGGAACAGTGTTTGGTTGTTTTCTGAGGTCGCAGCGAACTATTTAACATTAATTCAGACGCCGGGCGTTCAGGATTGAACATTTTATAAAGATATGGAACTATCAGTGCCGTGGTGAACTCCTGGGTGACAAAGGCGGACCCCTACCTCTGGCATTGGGTAGTTTTAATAAATCACGGTTAGTAATTTGTCCGTGAGGTGTCGGGCTAGAATGTCAACCCCTTTTGCTACTTAGGGGTGTTGTGAGAAGCGATTAATAGGTAAAATACCGGAAAGTGAGCAGCAGCGCCTTCTAAGGAACTGATATCTTAAACTGCGAATCCCAAAACGCCTGCCAGGCGTGGGAATTATGGCAAATTATTAAGGCCATATACCCGCCAGCCAAAGCGTAAACCTATTTATGAACTCAACTTGTTATTTTAAAAAAACTTGCATATAACGCTATATTATTAGACATATCGTTCCCGGTTTGAAACCTTTTTATGGACTAATAATTACAAAGTTTACTATATAGTAGTACTATATAGTAAACTTTACTAAGTTTACTATTCGTAATACCATATGTCTAACTATATACGTGTTACAGTTATGTCAGTATAACAACTTTTTATGTGTTTAAATTTATATCTTGAAATTTTGTTAAAAACCTGGGCGGGCCGCTAGTAGACAATCAAAAAGAGTCTGATCAAAGAAGTTTTGCAAAGGATTATAATATGAGCCTGATGTTTAATATTAAAGTACCACTCCTATCCATTTAATACGATTCAATGCGGACAGGTCGCCGTTTACCTTGAATGTGGCTTTCGCAACAGTGACGACACAAAGGATTCCCCGCCTTAAAGATTTCATTCGTAAAAGGAAAAACCTAACATAATATTTTTAAGGTTAGGCATCTCAGACTCTCAAAGGCTAACTTATTATATATTTATAATTATACAGTGAAGTGTTAAGGGTACTGTGTACGTGTATTGCTTTGCGCGCGCTTCATAGAAATGTATAGTTACGCTATAATTTTGAATAGGAAATAATCAAGAATGGTATTTTGCATGACCTTATCAAATCATTTATTTGTTTGTAAACATGTGTAGATATTTATACTAAGCATGCAAGGTCTTATTATAAGATGCACAGACATGTTAGCCCTTTGAGGTATACAACTTTAAAATAACATAAATTCATTTAAAGATAATTAAAATAATCAAATTCAAGGTAATAATGATGTCAATTTACTTTTTTTTTTAAATATAGGACGTTCGGTAAATTATATATATCAAAAAATGTCAAATTAAAATAATTAGATTTACAATATTTAGAATTCGTCAGTCAGGAACTCACCTATATTATACTAATATATATTTCATCTTTTTAGGGTTCCGTACTCAAAGGGTATAAACGGGACCCTATTACTGAGACTTCGCTGTCCGTCCGTCCGTCTGTCTGTCACCAGGCTGTTTCTCAAGAACGGTGATAGCTAGACTGTTCAAATTTCCACAGATGGTGTATTTTTATTGCCGCTATAACAACAAATAAAAAAAAAAAATTTAACGCGGGCTCCCATACAACAAACTTGATTTTTTTTTCTGTTTCTTGCTCGATACTAATAACGGTGACAGGTAGACGCTTTAACTATTCACAGAATATTTAGTTTTATGTTCTCTTTAAATATAATTAATTAAAATAAATAATTAAGGGGGCTCGCATACAATAAAAAGTGTCTGTAACTTGCAAGATTAGGTTACAGATAATGGTACGGAACCCTTCGAGCGCTAGTCCCACTCGCACTTGTCCAGTTTTTTTTAAACAAATCTGTATTTAAACATCTGATCGAATTCGGTATATGGTTGTAAAGTAGAGGAGCCATACAGAAGAAGTTTCTTGGCTTGATTTGATTTTGTTTACGTTATAATATATATATTATTGTAGAATTAAAATTCCTGCACAGTTTTTATTAAATTTAATTATTTTGATGTAGGGATGTAACAAATGTAACATCAAAACTGCAATTGAAATTAATTTAATTACATTGGCCACATTACGATGAAAAAAATATTCTAACATCTATTTTGCCTATATATAGCCCGTAATATAGTAATATCAACAATTGATAAAAAATCGATTCTTACACCGAAAGATAGGAGATTTAAAAATATCAAAACTTGATATTTTTAAATCTAATTTTTAGTTTTTTTTTATTTATAGCTGATAGGCTAGCCTATGACCACTATCTAACCTGATGGTAAGTGATGATGTGGCCGATATTGTTCAGCCTAGCATATAATTCTCAAGGACAGCTGCCGGAACACACGGTTAGGTGCTTTGCGATTTGCGACAGATTTTCTTCTTGAGGGTGGTAGCTGGCCAGGCCGACATTTGCAAAATGCCCCACCGCCATGCAAAACTTTATTAGTTCTGGTGTGATTCTCGCATCTCAGACGAAATTAAAAAAATAGAAAAAAATATTGAAATAATAATAATATTATAATTAAAAATTATTAAATATTAACATAATTGCCACATCGGGGTGCACATTGAAATGGTCCTTATTTCAACGGTAGTTTATTTGATTTTCGTACTCGCTGTCAGCGAACTGTTTAATTAGCAGCTGTCAAGCTAAGATTTTTTGGTGAAAAATTCTCCGTGGTGCTAAGTATAGATTTGTTACGGTAATTTATAGAAATAAGGGAAATGAATCATGTATCCAAGCACGGTTATATATATGTATGAATACACGCCACTTAAGTTCTCACAATTTTTCCTTATAACTATTTCTGCCTTAAAAAACTAATCATTAAAACTTTTTATGTCAAACAGAACCGAATAGGCTGTACAAAAGAGTTAAACGCGTTCCATAGAAACCTATTTGTAGACAAAAGTAAAACCTTTTTTGTACAACACTGCAATGTCCTTCCGTGTACACCAGTAGTGTATGTTTTTTAGGGTTCCGTACCCAAAGAGTAAAAACGGGACCCTATTACTGAGACTTCGCTGTCCGTCCGTCAGTCCGTCTATCACCAGGCTGTATCTCAAGAACGGTGATAGCTAGACAGTTGAAATTTTCACAGACGATGTATTTCTATTGCCGCTATAACAACAAATACTAAAAATAAAATAAATATTTAAGAGGGGCTCCCATTCAACAAACTTGATTTTTTACCGTTTTTTGCTCGATACTAATAACGGTGACACTTTAACCATTCACAGAATATTTAGTTTTATGTTCTCTTTGAATATAATTAATTAAAATAAAATAAATAATTAAGGGGCTGCCATACAATTTAAGAGGTTTTCGCCGTTTATTAGGTTACAGATAATGTTACGGAACCCTTCGCGAGTCCCACTCACACTTGGCTGGTATTTTTTTTATTAACAATTTATTTTAGTCTATGCCTAATGTATTATTACCCTGTAAGTATATATTTTTATAATAGACCAGCCTTTGACTAAATTATGGTAAGTGGTGTGTTGCATAACTTTCAGTATGGTCGAATATCGAAGTCTGGTAGAATGGTTGATAACCGCGCACCGTCCCCAATAACGCTTAAAGAAATACAATTGGAACACATAGATTCGGCTTGAAAGAGTATGTTCCGGTGGCCGAGTGTTCTAAGGCGCGAAATCAGAGGACGCGGGATCGATTCCCGCCCGGAACAAACATTTTGTGCTCCAATAATTTATAAAAGTAGTACGTAAGTATACTATATATATATTTTATGAGTAGTAAGTAAGTTTATCATTAAATATCGGAAGAAGATTTCTTATTAATTTATATTTTGGCTTTGTCTGACTGACTGATAGAAAACGTTTTGAGACTAAACACATACATCGTATTATTTTATGATGATTTTGAAGGCACCATTTGCACCCTTGACATTATGAACATTATGATACTTAGTTAAACTGCCTGCTTGGCCGCTTTGTGGTTTTACATAGTAGGTATTTCGAGTCTTTGACATTTTGCTACTAAGGCAGCTGGTCATTTAAATACTTGATTTACTGCTAGTAAAGGTCCGATTTTCTTACTTGGTCTTTTTGCTTGGCAGTCGTTTCGATACAGAATTTTATTCTTAACTAGCGGTCCGCCCCATCTTCGCACGGGTATTTAACAATAAAATCAAAAATTATAAATTTAAACACATAAAAAAGTATTATTAAATGTTATACAAAAACCGGCAAAACACTCACGTTGGGGATCGAGTACGTCGACCGTACTGAAAATTACCGTCGAAGCAGTGCCCGTCGGGAGCTCGCAGACGCAGCTGCGCACTCGCCCTGAAGATGAGCATCTGACATGCTCGAAACCCGGGTCGACGTACTCGATCCCCAACGTGAGTGTTTTGCCGGTTTTTGTATAACATTTAATAATGTGTGAAACTCACGATAATTTCATTTCAAAAACATAAAAAAGTAGTTGTTGTGACATAACTGTAATAGTTAGACATATAGTATCGCGGACTTTTTTATATGTCTTCTATAAAATTGTAGTACATCACTTTGATTTTCAATAATTTCTGGTATGATGATTTTATTGGTATTTTTTTCGCACTGGGTTACATTATCGAAATTTTCATACGGAACTTTTTGAAAATATTCTATAGCCTATAGTAGGTATACCTATATTATGTTCATCAGGGATAATTTTGGACTATCAGGGTGAAAGTATTTTTCAAATCGGTCCAGTAGTTTCAAAGCCTTTTCAATGCAAACAAACAAACAAGCGGATAAAAAAAATCTGTCCTAGATTTGAATCTGTCTGAAGTGTTATTATATTGTTTTAGATAAATCAAACGGGCAGTACCCAACAGTATTGTTAAACTCATCTGTCCTAAATCAAACCTTTCTTTAACCGAATGAGGGTTGCTAACTGCACACAGGGCACAAATTGTTATGATTTGCTTCAATTTTATAGCCGGCCGTCATGCTAACGCCAACCATCCCTGGAAATGCTCTCGATGGACGCATGCCCGCTACAGGACATATGCAGGCAAGTAGCCCTACTATTGTGCGCCCAACATGAAGCAACACGGTTCCCCCATTGACATCAACGTGCTGTTGCAGCATCTTCTTGTAACATTGAACAACTTCCAATAGGATAATATATCACAGCATTATATTAAACCGGGATCAGTACAACTGTAATGCATTTTAAAATTAGGCCTTCGACCGGGAACAATACAGCTGCGATGCATTGCAACAATACGCTGTGACTATCGGAAGTTTAAATACAATAAGGAAAAATAGGTCTTTATTAATGTATATCTACTTTGAGGTAAAATAACATAAAAATCGTAACACAGACTTACCAACTTTATATAATAAAGTTGTTTATACTGCACATCATGCACTCTTACTATTCATAGACACAGTCTCCCACACATACATACTTTTTTGTACATTTATACTTAAGACAGTGTCTAAGAGTTTTGTTTTTGTGTTGGAATTATTACGATGGGACTATCTTCTTACCTATAGAAACCTATAAAAATAAATATCTTTTGATTGCAAATTAAAAATAAAATGAAAAATATTACAAATTGATAAAATGTTGACAAATTTAGAACTTTATTAAGCTGCTGTAGACTAAGTAAAACAAATAAAATAAAAATAAATAATAATTATTAAAACTGTCACTGGCTAAAAAACAAAACTTACCAAAGAATATAATAACGTAAAAAGTTGTAATAAGACTTATTAATTTATTAATCCTTTATCATCCGAGATAACCAGAACAATAGAATTTCATTCATAAATGGACGACATCGTCCACGAGGACCGTGACGAGGATGCCAATGGTTTTGGACTGTTTCTGGAGAAGAATAGCGATGTCTTATCAGTTATCACCTATCCACACTTCCGTGTGGATAGATGATAAGACATGTTGGTACAATGCCCTTACCTTATCTTAAACACCATCTTTATCCTAGTGGCGAAATTTCGTGGCAAGATTAAGAGATAATTTTATACGTTTAAAAGTAAGTAAATAAATAATTACTCATTTTAATCTATTTAAAACTGATCTGCTGAAAACTGAAGCCATTTTTATTAATCTTCTATGTATACCTATAAACCTAGTATATACATTTTATATTTCAAAAGTAAAGCTATAAAAAGAAAACAATTTCATAATAATTTCTATCTAACTCACAATTTCCATTTTTCCCAGATCCTTGCTGCTGCGAATGTCCAACGTGAAAAACAGAAAACAAAAACAACCACACAATCACACTTGACATTTTAAATAATAAAAAAGAAAAAAAAACACCGTACAAAAACTTATTCAACTGTTATTAAAAATAAAATAATACTGGCAGCAGAAGCCGCGCACAACAAAAAAAAAAGAAAAACGATTGATATTTTTAAAACATCGTAAGTCTTCTTAGTTCTTATGCCCATAGACACATGTACGTCTGCAAGGGGCACTTCGCATGGACTGACCGTTCGAAGCCAAGCTACAGAATTGATATTACAATATTTACTTACATATTCATATATATTATATGTAGGCACATATAATAAGCCAACTAGTTCGAAAAGGTCAAGCCTCTTCAATAAATGCACTGTTTAAGGTTAAATATTGTATAACCGGTTTATAATTATTGGGCAATGATGTGATGAGTAGGTTTTGTCATAAACAAGTAGGTATAATATTACGTGTTTTTTTAATGCACTTGAAAGGTCATATTTATTCCATAATGTCGGGATTGCAATTAATAGTGTAGTTAATTCAAAATAGCTATCGATTCATAATAAATATATGATGTTTTGTGTAAAATCGGGGTGCGTTTTCAGGAAAGACGCAAGTAGATAAACTATAGTATATTCTGATAGGAGTGAGCTAAGTTGCTATACACGAGGCGGTGGTTGCGTAAATCAGCCTAGTGTATACTGTATAATGAGCAATTTGCTCACGAGTTTCATACCCACTTTTTCAACACCCTTGCGAGGAAAAATTAAACATATTGCACAAAGTCTTTGTAGCGAGCCGGATGCCTATAGTGCGGGCTTGAGCTTCACCGCATGGTGGAAGGGCATTTTGCGTATGCCCGCCTCGCTAGCGACCACCCTCAAGTAGTAAATCTGTCGCCAAGCACTTAACGGGTTGTTCCGGCAGCAGTCCTTGAGAGACAGTGAAATTACAGGCACAAGAGACTTAAACAATTATGTCTCAAGGTGACGGGCGCAGTGCAGTTCGTGACTTGTGACGAAATGCATCTGCTATAGGCAGAGGCTAGTCCGCTTAACATCAGGTGGACCTCAAGCTTATTCCGTCACAATAAAAAAAGTGACAATGAACATGAGCAGTATACCGTACTATATCACCTGGATTGCCAACTGCTGAACACAGTCTCCCCTATTTAGGGTGAACTAACCGGTCACTTCTCCATATACAAACGTCGTGGTAGGGTGGCCACTCCCTTATTTGAGATTTTAATACCGATTGATCTCGTCATTATCTACGCTTGTATGATGCCGAAATTTTAAAAAAGATAATTAAGTTGAAAGTTATGAGCCTCGAAAACTTTATATGAAAATGTTTCGACGCTCATAACTCTCAAGTTATTTTTAACCGACTTCCAAAAAAGGAGGAGGTTCTCAATTCGTCTGTTTTTTTTTATGTTTGTACCCTCAGAACTCTGGACTGGGTGAACCGATTTTGAAAATTCTTTTTTGTTTGAAATGTGATGCTTGTAGTTTTGTCCCATTTTCCATTTTAAATTTCATCAAAATCGGTCAAGCCGTCTGTGAGTTACACAAAAATATCTGAAAACTATTTACCTAACTTGATGATATATAGTTGTTGAAAATGAAAGATAATCGATCCCGTAAGTAGCAAGGGTCACTAAAAAGTGTGAAAATATATTTAGCAAAAAATGGAACCGACTTCAACACTCAAAAGTGTGAAATAACTTGTCGAAGTCGGTACCATGCGCACAATATTGTGATAATAGGTACTTTTGAACTTTCATGGTACCGACTTCAATAAGTTATTTCACACTCTTGGGTGTTGAAGACGGTTCCACTTTTTGCGAAAAATATTTTTTATTAAAAAAAAGTTACGATTCAAGCCTAGATAATAAAGAAATCAATCGATATCATGCTTTGTTTTGGACCTAAATCCTAAAATAAGGGAGTGATCACTTTTTTTTTTTTTTTTTATTGCTGATAGGTAAGCCTTTGACCACAATCTCACGTGATGGTAAGTGATGATGTGGTCGAAGGTGTTAACAGGCTTAACCTAGAATTACTCTGGCTCTCAAGGACAGCTGCCGGCACACACCTTTAGGTGCTTGGCGACAGATTTTCTACTTGAGGGTGGTCGCTAGCCAGGTGGGCATTCGCAAAAATGCCCTTCCACCATGCGGTGAAGCTGAAGCCCGCGGCGGGATTCGAACCATGGACCTGCTGCGCGGCAGTCCATAGCCAAAGCCACTGAGCTATCACTGCTTCACCCTACGTTTGTATGGAGAACTGACTGGCCTTCGCCCTTTTTGAGAGCCAGTAATTCTAGGTTAAGCCTGTTAACACCTTCGACCACATCATCACTTACCACCAGGTGATTGTGGTCAAAGGCTTACCTAATAACAATAAAAAAAAAAAAAAGGGGGGCGTTTGCCATACTCCACACACTTGACAGGAGTCTTGGGGATCGCAGTTTATGATATCTGTTTCTTATAGGCTTTCCTTCCGTTATTTAACACTTACTCGCTCCTTATAGGACACCCGCAGGTACGTAGCAATGGAAGGTGACATTCTAACACGGCACCCCACGGGGCAAGCTGGAGGTATGCATCCCTTAAAAGGTTTTTTAAACGGTACCGACTTCCAATAAATAAATCCTGACATCACGGTGATCACGTACCACTAGGTAAACCTTCCGATAGATTGCTCGCCTATCCCATAAAAAAAAATAAGCAAAATATTGTAGACGTCAGACTGTGTGATAATGTAAGATCAGAGTTTTGAATCAGAATGGTACTGACTTCAACAAAGTTATAATAATATGATCTTTTTATATTTTTATGTTTGTTATAAAAAAGTTTAACGCATGCTCTGCGGATTACATTACAAAATTGCAATTTTACGAGAGGAAAAATTTAAGTCATCCATCCCAATACGATGGTTAAAAAAGAACGATGGGAAAAATTTGAGTTATGGACTCATTGTCATGTTAGCTCAATTGGATTAGAGCATACCCCGGCTAAAGCGGTGGATGGACGCGGGTTCGAATCCCGCACATGACCTAAATTTTTCCTCGTAAATTTGTAATTTTGTAAAGTTATATGATAGTTTTCAGGTTTTCATAAATGGACGTCAGTTTCGTTCATCCGATTTTTTTGATAATTCTTTTTTTTGTTCAATAGAACAGTTAGTACCTACATGTAGATTTTTTTTACAAATATGCAATTTGACACATTTTACCTTTTCATACGTGTTATGACATTAGAACCTAGAATAAATACTTCTTACTTATAGCAAATAGGTTATTAATAAATATGACAAACATAGTTCCTAGGTAAGGAAAATAATTATAATCGACTAGTCAAAGTCACTAGGGTAATTCCGTGGCATAAATATAATATCAGAATAACAGCATACGAGTACAATACCTATCACAAATAGACAGTTGAAATTTTCACAGATGATGTATTTCTGTTGCCGCTATAACAACAAACAAAAAAGTTTGCCAAGTGCGAGTCGGACTAGCGTACGTTAAAATAAAAACGGTTAAAATATGAAGTCTAATGTTGTATAGCTAATGGTACGGAACCCTTCGTGCGCGAGCCCGACTCGCACTTGCCGATTTTATTTATAAGTTCAATGCCTTGTCTTATTTAACTTGTTTTTTAATGCTGACAGGCAAGCCTTTGACCAGTATCTCTCCTGATGGTAAGTGATGGTCGAAGATGTTGTTCAGTCTAACCTAGAATTACTGGCGCTCAATGACAGCTGCCGCAACATACCGTTACGAGCTTGGTTGTGCCATATGCTATGCCATGGAACAGAACAAGTCGTCATGGAATAGTACATTCTTTAGCCAGTTATTATAAATCGATATTTATAAAATATACCTAATTCAAGTATAAAAGGTAATTTTGAAATTGCTTACAACCTCTTGTGGACCACCTCCTTTTAACAAGACATACACCATTTGTTCCACGACTTTACTCAAAACCTAAAACATCTGTCAGAAAAAAAAAGTATTAAATTTTTTTAGTACTGTCTGACACTTTTAAGTTATGTGCTCCGTAGTAAAAGACAAAACCCTTTGTTTTGAGGGGGAAAATGCCTTCGCATTGCCCTTCTACCACGGGGTTAGTGGAGGGGGATGTGTGGGACTTGAACCCACTAAAACCCCCCCGTGAGCAGTCCTCCGCCGAGGTGGGGCAAGACAGGGTCGCATTAGCATTCACCATCTTGCCCCAGCGGCGGTAGGCCCAAACTTAATCGGGCCTCTCCGCCTGTGGAGGGGCGACCTTGCTCAGCAAGGCCGCCCCCCAAACGTGTGGGACCGTGCAAGCCGGTGGAGAATCCCCCGAATCCCCACCAGTGACCCCACTACAGAGAAGGGAGGTGGCGAGGCAGCATGGACGTCGCCCTCGCTGACCCGCTCCGCGGCCTCCTTCTGCGCCATGACTGCTTCGCAGAAGGAGACCACTGCCTGCCACGACCTTTCCCCGCCAAGCATGGCGTTTATAACGCTTGGCAGAGAGAGATCCCCACCTATGAGGGCCGAAAGCGTATGTCACTGCGGGCCCCATGCCGCACAAACTTCTAGAGTATGAGGCGCCGTGTCCTCCGGCGCCCCACACTCGTGAAAAGACAATACCCACTCCAAGCTAAGAGCTCCCGGCGCCGCGGCATCACTATACCGCGCCGCGCTCCCCTTGAATACTAGAGTTATGAATATTTAGAACGAGAAAAGTAATAAAATATATGAAATAATAAATTACAGGCAACAAACTTTTAACATCAGTTGGACCTCGTGCATGTTCCGTACCAAGCCCATAAAAAACGTTAAAACATGTTTGTTAAGACTAACAGAAGATAACACTAAAGGTTGAACAGACCGGTCACTTCTCCATACAAACTTCGTGGGGTGTCAATCAATCAATCTCTTATTTGAGATTTTAGGTAATACCGATTGATCTCGTCATTATCTAGGCTTGAATGATGCCGAAATTTTAAAAAAGATATTTTAGTTGAACGTTATGAGCCTCAAAAACTTTGTGTGAAAATGTTTCGAAGCTCATAAATGTAAAGTTAATTGTCTTATTAAAAAAACGTTACGATACAAGCCTAAATAATAAAGAAATCAATCGATATCATGCTTTGTTTTGGACCTAAATCCTAAAATAAGGGAGTGTTCACCCAACAACGTTTGTATGGAGAACTGACCGGCCAGTTTACCCTTAAGAGGTTGTTAGCATTTTTCCTATAACCCTGTATATATATAGACACAGTACACAACCCACGCGTCTGAACGATTAAAGCTATTAATTTCCTACGAGTCGAGGCCAATATTGACATACAGTTGCTACTCAGAATGTTATTGCAGTGCATAGATTTTCCTGATATTGATAGGTACTAGGGAATGCAATCTCGCGAGATTTTAGACCTTGCCGAGATCTCGCGAGACCGTAAAGCCAGTCTCGCGAGATTACGAGATTTCCGAGATCTCGCCCAATCGGGTATTTTTACTAAAAACATTCGCTAATACTATTAATTCCGTTTATTGATTTTCAATATATAAGATATATATAACAAAAGAAATATAACAAAGATCAGCCTTCTGCAGTGTTAAGAATAAAAAACTTAAAATAAAAATAAAAAACTTCAAAACATAACACTAAATCAGCCTTCTGTAGTATTATGAACAAAAAACTTAAAATAAAAATAAAAAAACTTTGAAATATAACACTAAATCAGCCTTCTGCAGTATTATGAACAAAAAACTCAAACCAAAACAAAAAAACACTTCGAAATAATTCGAAATGTAACACTTATTCAGCTTTCTGCAGCATTGGTAATTTTTCAGGATATGTATAAGTATTATTAAACAGTGTTATTAAAAGGATAAGTTATTTTTGAAAGTGGCTTCTGAAAAAACACAGCATATCAAGTGTTTCATCTGATAGAAGACTCCTGATTTTACAGGTAAAGTACCCCGCGGCCGAAAATGCTCTTTCTGCCTCTACACTAGTCAGAACCACAGTCGACAAACAGTTGTGTACAAACTGAAGGAGTTCACCTTTAACCCCTCCAACTTCATACAAATTCATCTCTTTTTTAATGAGTATCTCCAATGAATATGCAGAATTTGTTGAACGATTGGGCTTTTTCAATGCTGTCAACGATTCTTGTAGCTTCTCTTGAAGGGAAATACTTTTTCCAGCCGTGGACAGAACAGAAAGGGGCACATCATCATTAGCGTCTTCGCTTTCGCCAAGTACAACATCATTACAAGCAGCTGCTGATGTTGAAGGGAGTGGCTCTGTAACAGATGAGCTTTCCTGTGTATGATAGTAGTATTGCGTCTTGCAGTGCAATCTCTCTATAAGTTTTTTAATTTCTTTTCGGATACTGACTTTCTGTGACATTTTGAATGTTTCGTCTCGCGCATACTCTTCCAAATCTTCCTCATATTTGACATAATCTCTCAAATATATCAATACTTAATTCAAGTAAGTTCGGCGCTCAGCTATGCGGTTTCTCAATGACTCTGCTAGTTTTCTTGCCAATGTTGTCGTCAGTTCTTCAAGTTTGCGTATCATAAATCTTAAAGTCGTTTCGGCAGTAAGCCTTCACAGCGAGTTTGACAGGCTGAAATACTCTGTCTAAGTTTTTCAAAACTGTATACTCTTCTGCACTCAAAGAGTTATCCGAATTAGTGTCAAGACCTAAACCGCGCGCAACCGCGCTACGATACACACACCGATTTTGCTGCGCCGCTCAATCTCGCAATCTCGCGAGATCTCGTACAAAAATTGAACGAGACTCAGTCTCGCAAAATATGGACGAGATCTCGCGAGATCCCGACCTCGCGAGATTGCATTCCCTAATAGGTACACGTCACAACATCAGTACTTCAGTACTAATATTATAAATGCGAAAGTAACTCTGTCTGTCTGTCTGTCTGTCTGTCTGTCTGTTACGCTTCCACGCCAAAACTACTGGACCGATTTGAATGAAATTTGGTATGGAAATAGTTTGAGACCCGGGAAAAAACATAGGGTGGTTTTTATCCAACTGCGCAAAAAGAGGTTAATGTTTTGCGCGATAACAAACATTTTGAAGCGCTCGTAGCGAAGTTTGCTTAGCCATTCTGAATTGATCAGCAGAGTTAAGCAACGTCCACCGCGGTCAGGAGTTGGATGGGTGACCGCTGGTGACATTACTACTGAGCGCTTCCGTGCTTCGGAGGGCACGTTAAGCCGTCGGTCCCGGTTGTTGTCTTAGGATGGCAGTCGTTATAGCATGGTGGTAGGGCACTTCGCAAATGCCCGCCTGGCTAGCTACCACCCTCAAGTTGAAAATCTGTCGCCAAGCACCTAAACGGTGTGTTCCGGCAGCCATCCTTGAGAGCCAGTAATTCTAGGTTAGCCTGAACAACATCTTCGACCATTCATCACTTACCATCAGGTGAGATAGTGGTCAAAGGCTATCAGGCATTAAAAAAAAAATAAAAATACGCGCGGGCGGAGCCGCGCCCGGAAAGCTAGTATTATAAATGCGAAAGTAACTCTGTCTGTCTGTTACGCTTTCACGCCAAAACTACTGGACCGATTTGAATGAAATTTGGTATGGAAATAGTTTGAGACCCGGGAAAAAACATATGATAGTTTTTATCCAACTGCGCAAAAAGAGGTTAATGTTTTTGCGCGATAACCGACATACGCGCGGGCGGAGCCGCGCCCGGAAAGCTAGTAATATCATAAGTTGGTAATTACCGCGCTTTACTTCCAATCCGACCTTGTAATTTTTGCATCAACGCCTTCTAAGCGAATATGCGTTCCCCGGTCGGTGCCTATCAGGTAACAAACCAGGTGGCAAGGGGCCCGTCTTTGTGGGTACTGCCGCAGTGTCAGTTTTTAGGGTTCCGTACCCAAAGGGTAAAAACGGGACCCTATTACTGAGACTTCGCTGTCCGTTTCCGTTCGTCTGTCACCAGGCTGTATCTCAAGAACGGTGATACCTAGATAGTTGAAATTTTCAGAGATGATGTATTTCTGTTGCCGCTATAACAACAAATACAAAAAGTTGCCCAAGTGCCAGTCGGACTCGCGCACGTTAAAACAAAAAAAGGTTAAAATATGAAGTCTAGTCTGTTGTATAGCTAATGGTACGGAACCCTTCGTGCGCGAGTCCGACTCGCACTTGGCCAACTTTTTGTATTTGTTGTTATAGCGGCAACAGAAATACATCATCTGTGAAAATTTCAACTATCTAGGCATCACCGTTCTTGAGATGCAGCCTGGTGATAGACGGACGGATGGACAGCGAAGTCTCAGTAATAGGGTCCCGTTTTTACCCTTTGGGTACGGAACCCTAAAAACGAATGTCTTGTGCGTCAAGCGCAGTGCATTGTCACACACAATGATGACACTGTATCTGAATGGACAGACGTGAAGCTTACCTACTAACTGGCTCCTGCTTGTCCGACTCGGCACTTATAACAATAAAAAAATCTTACAGAATTATAATAAAAGGAAAAACTTTTACCGAGGGAGAAATTCGAAATTCGCGATACAGAAGCTTAAATTGGCAGAGCATATCCCGCTCCGATAGACGGATGGTCCCGAGTTCGAATCTCGCTTGTGATTTCGCATGGTGGTAGGGCATTTTGCGAATGCCCGCCTGGCTAGCTACCACCCTCAAGTAGAAAATCTGTCGCCAAGCACCTAATGGTGTGTTCCGGCATCTTCGACCACATCATCACTTACCATCAGGTGAGATAGTGCTCAAAGGTTAAACTATCAGGCATAAAAAATAACTGTCGTATTTTTGTAAGTAAGTATTTATTTCATGGGAATAAAAATAAAAATACATAATTACAAACATGAGTTTATTTAGCCACAATAGTAGTATAAATATTTTAAAACTTAGAAACATGTTATGGTCAATATTATTTATATGAGAAAAAAAAATTAGGTAGCATCTATAGTTGAGTTACCAAGACAAATTCAGGACAAACTAGTTTGAATAGATTCAGGCGTTACTTTGCGGAAATCCATATTTAATAATGACAAATACTTTTAAAAGTATCCTAAAAAACATTTAATAATATCGGTAAGTCAAGACCTCCTGAAGATGCTTCGTTTAGAAGCGAAACTAGTCGGGTATTCTTCTGGTTAGGCTGCGTGATGTTTATGACGTCACGTAGATAACAGGAAAATTAGGCGGAATTGTCACTAGATATATAATTTTATGCTTTTTTAAGTGTTTTATTTAAATATTATTAAATGTTTTTTAGTGTACTTTTAAAAGTATTTGTCATTATTAAACTAGTTTGATCTAGGCCAAACTGGTTTTTACATATTTCCGTACGCACCTAAAACCGACATCGTCCAGTAATTAATACCTAGTTACCTATGTACTTATATATTCTTGGTAATAAATTTAGTAATATAAAAAACATTTATGCTAATAAAAATTGCTGTTTTAGGCAGACTAAACTATTCAGTAAACAGATAAATGCGCAAAATTTGCCAATAACATCGCAATCATTGCGTAATATCTTTGTCAACTTATATTTATAGTAAAACAAACCAAGTGCCTTAACTCATTTTAGTAAAACATTACATAATATAAATGAAAGAAAATTAATAGCAGATACAGGCTTTAGGTACTTTACTGAATTCGTTTTCTTTATCTGACTGAAGAAATCTTCGGCTTTGAGTATACCTACGCAAAACATGCGTAATTTATAGTTTATTCGTAAGATTATTATGGTATAATTGGCAGAATTATCAATTAATAGTTACTTTATTTCAGACTGTCTACACATCGAACACGGAATTAATTAAATACGCGGCAAGATCTCAAAGAAGTAAGCGTGTAACGAACAAGGATTATCATACAACTCTATACTAAGAGATCCCGAATTCACATTGAAAAAAGATTTGTTTACGTGTTGAGACTCGACTAGTTTCAACTATTTGAGTCTTTCTTGTGGCTGAAGCAAATCCTGTAGTTCTTTTGGGAAATTTGTTTTACTATTGGGTCAGTACAGAAGCATGTCAGTTTTTCTTGGACCTTTTTGACGCAACATCTGATTTAGATACATCCACCATAGGCTCATCATCCGTTGTCAAGGCACTGTCATAGCTGGTTGCAGAGTACAGGCTTGTATCTGGGTACCCACCTGAAGTACCATCCCAACGAGATACTACATTACTTCTACTAGAATACACATTCACACTTCTTGCAGAACCATTTATATTCACAGTTTTCGAAGATGCTTTTCCTATGATGCTGTTAGAGGTACCAATTTGATGTATCTTTGTAGAACCATTCTCGTGAACGCTATTCCTTGAGTCGCTTATACAGCGTGAGAATATCTTTTTTGAGTCTTTCTTATTGTTGCTGTCTTTAGCACAGCATGGATGGGAACCCTTTGTTGACGACGCCATTTCGTATTTAATTTTCATCATCTTTTCACGATTCCATGAGTTGTTTCTTTTGTTTTTTGTCACTCGTGATCTTTTGTCCGTGCGTGTTCTCTTTGCGGTTTTCCGATGCTTTTTCTCATAATATTTATCTCTTTTCTCTGTTTCGCGGTGTTTGTTCTCTGGTAAGTAAAACTCGGTTCTATTTGCGGAGTATGAGTTCCTTCGCTTCCTCACAGCATTTGTCTATAAAATAATATTGATGATATATGTTATATTTTGATCCAGTGATGTTAAGAGCTCGTTACCAATAAGATATTACTACTCAAAACCTCCTACAGAACCAACAAGCTGCAACTTTTTATCACTCTCTCATCTGATGGTAATTTGTCAAAGTAGAAATAAGAATCTGCCATATAAGCGCCAGTCAGACTTGCGCACGAAGGGTTCTGTACGATTATCTCTGTAACATAAGACACTATCGACTATTTATTATAACATTTTATTTTTAGTTTTCACGATGGGTACGGCACATTTCGTGTGGGAGTCCGCTTGGCCGAGTTTTATTATTTGTTGTTATATCAGCAACAGAAATAAGGTAATACAAATATGAATTACGATATAATAAGGCCTCTAGCAAAAACAATGGACTAAACCATAGTGTCAATACTTTGGGTATTATAAAGGACATAAAGAATGAAAATTCACAGCTAAGGGCAATTCACCTTAAACTGTAACCTTATTATTTCTTGTAATATTAAATGTTAAAAAGTGATGTTTATAAGGCCTATGTGCATCGAATAATAAAGCCTGTTTCTTCTCAATTTTGTTGCAAAAGTTTATTCTTACCTGTGTATATATTGATAATTATTTACAGTAAATACACTTATAAACATTTCTAATGTCATCATAGTTTTCCAAAAAGCTGAAAGCTTATGCTTTAAAAAATAATCCAGGCTTATGTTGAAAAAAGCCATATAATTAATATAAAGTGTATTTAAATTTGTAAAAACAAACTCTTGCTATCGTAATGATATTTAGATGATTGAATTTAGAAGTTAAAAATATATAAATCGATTTTAAATACGGCTGGCCTTATTTGTACCATGTACCTCTTACATCTGTGAAAATTTCAACTGTCTAGCTATCACGGTTCATGAGACACATGGTGACAGACAGTGGAGTCTTAGTAATAGGGTCCCGTTTTTACCCTCTAGATACGGAACCCTAAAATTAAACTGCAAAAAGATGCCTTACTCTAGCAACGGACCGCTTCTTGTCGAGTTCATCTTTGAGCTTCGGGAAGGCGTCGTTATGCCTCTCCACTCGATGGCACTGTCCAGCTGGCTTCATCTGATGATCGTACCCCGCTTGGTGGTCGTTCCAAAACTTGTCTGCGGCTGTCGGGTTCCTCTGAACGATCGGAAAAGGATGATATGTAATTAATTGAACTCTGTGGTAATTTTGACATAAGAAGTACGATGAAACAGTTTTATAAGGGACTAGCGGCCCGCTACGGCATCGCACGGGTTTTTAACAAAAAATCATCAACTTTTTGATGTAAATAGGCGGTAGAATGCCTATGTTCATCAGAGATAATTTAGGATTCTAATGGTGAAAGAATTTTGCAAATCAGTCAAGTAGTTACAGAGCCTATTCAATGCAAACAAACAAACAAATATTTTCGCTCTATGATATTTATTTAGATGTCAAAAAGCAACTACTCCTTTAAGATCACGCGGTAAGACGAAAAAATATGCTTAGCCATAAAATAGAGCTGACGTCAACACCCAAAAGTGTGATATAACCTGTTGAAGTCGGTACTATGATAGTTCAAAAGTACCTAATATCACAATATTGTAAAAACGGGTCAAAACAGAAGAATCCTCCTCCTTTTTTGAAATCGGTAAAGAAACAGACGAATTGAGAACCCTCTCCTTTTTTTGATGTCAGTTAATTGATACATTATACGAGGAGCCCCGAGGGGAGCTGGTTTAGAATGTCATCCTCCATTTTCTTTCAGTAGCTGGTAAGAGGCAGTTAAGATATCCGCAAGACGCCTGCCAAGAGTGAAGATTATAACAAATCCACCCAAAGAGGCAGACCTTGTTCAACAGTAGACGTTGGTTGTTCAGGTTGTTTTTTTTATGTAATTGTGACGGGACAAGCACGAGGCCCACCTGATGTTAAGCGGTATCCTCTGCCTATAACAGATGCATATCTTCACAAGTGACGAACTGCAATGCGCTCGCCACCCTGAGACATACAGTTGTTAAGTCTCATCGTGTGCTACTTCAGGGTGGTAGTTGGTCAAACGGACATTCGCAAAATGTCCTTTAACCATGCAATGTCGCTCAAGACGACATACGGCACCGCGTCGATAGCTATAACCACTGGGCTATCGTTGCCTCAGAATGATGAATGAAATAATGAAATAAAAAATATTATGAATTATGATGAAAAAAAAACATGTATGTGCTATTATTATTACCTGTACAGGTTTCAGATCTTTCATCGGTGGAGGTCCTTCTTCGTTCATCATAAAGTCATCTAGAAATCCAAAATAGAGTTGCGGCCGCCTCGTTATAAAGTTTTAACCTCTTGCTTAACAGTGTAGAAAGATTCTGCAAGCTATCAAAAAAAAACTTGCTGTTTTATGTTTTAACCGACTACCAAAAAGGAGGAGGTTCTCAATTCGTCTGTATTTTTTTTTAATGTTTGAACTCTTGACTGTGTGAACCGCTTTTCAAATTCTTTTTTGTTTGAAAGTTGATACTTGTCGTTTGGTCCCATTTTAAATTTCATCAAAATCGGTCAAGCCGTTTTTGAGTTACGCTCCAATAACTGAAAAATATTCACCTATCTTTGATGATATAGTCGTCGACAATGAATGAGAATCGATCCCGTAAGTAGCAAGGGTCACTAAAAAGAGTGAAAAAATTTTTTTGCCAAAAAATGCTAACGACTTAAACAAGTTATTTCACACTTTTGGGTGTTAAAGTCGGTTCAAATTTTTTGGTTATTATTTTATTTTGACTACCTACTAACCGAGCGGTAATAACTGTGGCCGTGACGCCGGTCAACGGTTCGATCCCCAATGCCGCACCGGCTTTAGCTCCACCGCATTCTAAAAGAGCATATTGAGAATGCTCGCTTGGATACATGGCCGTAGCCGGGGGGGGGGGCATTGTGGGGCAATGCCCTACCTTGAAATCCCAATGCCCTACTTGAAATTATTTATCTACAGATAGCTACTGAATTCACATCACTGACCTGAGGTCAGTGACACATCACTGACATGGTGATTGATTTAGGAGCCCGTACTTCGAGGGCAGATCGAATAAGATATTTTTTTTACTTCCGCCCTACCTGTAACTAATGCTGCCCTACCTCAAATTTGACTCTAGCTACAGCCCTGCCTGGATAGCTAAACATCTTCTTACAAAATCTGTCGCCACTTTTGAAGCGCTCGTAGCGATCAGTTAAGTTAAAGCAACGTCCGCCGTGGTCATGACTTGTGACCACTTCTTCGTCTTACGACGGCAGTTGTTACATCATGGTGGTAGGGACAGCTTCTGGAACACACCGTTGGGTGCTTGGCGACAGATTTTCTACTTGAGCGTCGCTTCCCAGGCGGGCACTCCCAAAATGCTCTTCCACCGTGCGGTGAAACTCAAGCCGGCACGGCGCGGCAGTTGGGATCGAACTAGGGACCTGCGGCCATTATTGCCTCAAAAGTATATGTTATTCATAAACTCTTTACATTTCTTAGCCGCACTAACGTTTTTTCGGCATATTTTAAACACCAAGTTCCCGTTCAAACCCCATAAAATTATGCCTGCACGTCCTTGCGCCTAATATCTTTCCTTCCGGTTTAACACTTTTGCAAAAAAATATGTAGGTACCTATTATCAGAGAGTTGAAATACTAGAGTAGTTATATCCGAACACCACTGCTCTAAAAGCTAACTAGAATTTACCAATCTACATACCTACGCACACGTATGTATATGCAGTTTGTAATGACAAGGAAAGAACGTTCAAATATTATGCGCCATATCTGTTGTAAGAAAGAGATAAGTAAATAAGTAATTCGTGTACGAGACGTTCTGATCACCATTACACTGCGATCTCTTTTACTTTCTCACACCAAACGATACACATATCTCGCTCATCCTAATATGAGATTAATTTCAATTATGATCTTTATTACGTCTTCGTTATGCTACAGTAGGTAATTAGAATATGCAATGTATCCTGCATATATCTATGCAATATTATGAGTACCTATAGCCAAGAAATTTTAATTTATTAATAAAATTAATTTAATTATTAAGGTACGAACGATATACGAACTAATTGGTGCGTTACTATAGTTTTTCTACTTCAGAAATATAGGGTAGAAAAGGTTGCGCCTAGAAACAATGAGAAACAGCAATTCGGAAGCATATTATTTTAATGTAATAAACATGTTTATTTTTCTGATGTATCTTAATGATCTTTCTCAATTATTATACATAAATGTATTTAAATATATATTAAATATATATATCTACTACTTATATACCAATACTTTAATATATCTAATATATATCATATCATATATCTTATATAAATACGTATCATATTTAATATATCACATTATTAACAATTATCAAACATTAACTGGAGTGGACGGAATGGGTGTATGCCCTATTATTATACCATATATTCCTTGTAGTAGGTAATTATACTTACTTTTAATGTTTGTAAAACACTTTGATGTTTGATCTATACTTTAAGCGTATACTGCCTAATGTTCATTCTAATTGTGTCATGTCTAAAGCTAATTACTCGCATTTTATGTCAACGCACACGTAAGAACAAGACAATGTACTCAAACATTAACAGGAAAGAGCGAGATGCATTACCTTGCCGTAATACAGTATTTTACTAGCGCGGAGGGTAGTTGTTTCAATGTCTCCAATACGTATACGACACCAGTTACATTACTGGCTGACAGCTACATTATTTTGACGTTGAATTTCGTGTGTACTGAATAAATTGTTCGATCCAAAGAATAGAAATGTCGTGTTTTAGTGATTGCATAATAACATTATAACAAATGAAGGAAAACGTGAAGGCCTAAAATATCTGCAAGTATAGTGTAACCCAGTGTTTAATGTCTATTTATAGAAATACGTCCGTAACATGTGTTGCATTATATTGCAAAAGTTAATGATAAATTACCTTATGGTACCTATGTTGCATTGCAAGAATCTCCGTGGCAAGGTATGTAAAATCACATTACATATAAAACTATATAAGTAGATAGGTTTATGTTGTGTTTGTGCTTTAAACGATCTATCAACTTGTGTAAAATAAATTATCAAGATATAAATATTTTTTCAGTACCTATAAATATTAATTGTTCACATTAAGTATGAATGTAATTAAGTAATGTAGATGTTGGTAGGTACATTTGGAGATTACCTATCTACTCGTATCCTAAAACATACAGCCATTGATTGTGTTGTTATGTAATGCGGCCATATTTTATAGCTACATATCATTACATTATATGTTACCAAAATCATTGTGTATATATATGTATTACAGTATCTTTTATAACGGTATCCAAAAAGTGCTTGTAATTATTGTAATGTTCAAAACATACTTACATATTAGTATAATTTTGTATATGTAATGACGGGTAACTGACCTTATTGCTATACTCGTATTTTATACCTGTACGACCATGTATCCTAGTTTAAGCAGTCATGATAATAAACATTTATTATTATTTTTATTATTATTTATCCATTTCATTGAGTTTATAGTTCCTAAGATAAAACAAAATGACGATATTTTCTATTTTATCAATAAAAGCAATAATTACGCGTGAAATGAAACCGTTTTCTTATCTCTCACAGTGCTTGTATAATTGGTGCAGAGTCTAAAGGCACAAGGAAGGCATATTGTGCACAGATTATTCCTAAAAACACGATTAGTGGCGATGTATTCACCGTACGCTCGGAAGTGCAAGACTGGTAGTGACCCTGGTAATTACCCTGAATTCGTCTAGTAAATATGGAGGGCACACAACTCATCTACAGGTAAAAACATCTTAGCCTATTATGAGAATTATTTGGAAAACTTTACCGAGTTTGAATACTTGGTATTTAATAATATAAATTACATTTTTATGGAGAACGCTATGAAGACATTTCCCTTAAAACTATGAGTGAGATCATACCGGAATCGAAAATGATATTGGGTTGAGATCAGATGGGAATTTTATTAAACTTAAATAATACTGTGTGGGATCAAACCGAAGTAAGTAGGATCAGACCGGAGTAAGTATATGTACACCAACTACAGTGCGAAACCTTAGCGTCTACGTTTTTATGGACAACGCAATGAATAACCTACACTTCCCTTAAAACTATGAGTGAGATCACGCTGGAATCTAAAATGATGTTGGGTTGGGATCAGATAGGAATATTACCTATTCTAACATAATATTGGGCAGGATCAGACTGGAGTAAGTAGGATCAGACCGGAGTAGGTATAAATCAACTACGGTGTGAAAGAAACCTTAGCGTCAAAATGTTGTATCCTTATATTTGCACGATACTGTATATAGGTACGCTCAGATAGCGTTTATTTTAAATTCGTCAATCTATACCAGTTTTAAAACAAGATATAAGTTTATTTTTAATCGTACCTACGTGATAAAATAATTTCCTGATAATTTTGGCACGGTATATTTTTGAACATTTATTTTTAAGAATTTTTTTAGCTCTTCATTTTTGCACTTGAATTTTTCTAATGACATTTGGCTAAGAGGATAATATGTATGCCCATTAATGTCATCTCTCAACAAAGATAATGTCATGGTAGGTAAAATAATTTAAAGGAGAATATTTAAAACATTTATCTACCTTCTTGCCCAAGGCTCTACTCCAGCCCTTTTCAGCTTGAAGACATTTCTGATGTCTAAGTACTTGCTTTAATTTTGACATAGAATAAGTACCTATGTAACAAAAATGATCAACTTTGCCCGCATAATACTTTCTTAATTTTTTGAAATAATAAATATGCTTGTTCTCTACACAATGGCATCAATCTTTAATGTGATGTCGACGGAACAACGAAGCCTGGCGAGCTTTCGCAAAATGCTCTTTCATCATGCGGTGAAGCTCAAGCCGGTGGTGGTTATCGAACCATGGACCCGTAATACGGCAGTCCATAGCCTATTACCGCTCGGCTGTTACTGCTAGTTTGCAATACAAAAGCCTATTGTTTCTGCTGCCTACCTTTTCCCTTTTCTTCTTGCAATCTGTTGTATATTTCAAAATTTCAAATTTATTTATTCACTAGCTGTGCCCGCGACTTCGTTCGCGATTGCCGTACCTGCAGACTAATTATTCACATTTGTGCACTGTTTATCTCATATTAAGCAACACTGGTCTGCGGTGAAGCACTCTTATAGTAAACCATAGCTCAGTATGGAGCTTTTTACTTTGGATTTCAAAACTCCCGGGTTGTATTTTCCAGATGACGGTAGTTAAGTAACTCAGAGAGTTCTTTCCCAGTTCACACAATAAATGTTGAAACAAAGTACCTTGTGCGTTTCTTTAGAATTTCGATTTTAAAACGGCGGTTTGTTTGACGGTAGATCGAATATAATTTTTTTATTTCTCATTCTGAGGAAGTAGTGTTTGTTTGATCTGAGTAGCGGGTAGGCGACGCTCCTTCCCACCTAAGGCCGGGAAAAACTCATAGTAAATGCTTCCTTCTCTTGGGCCGCAATGACTTGTAACCATGGTAACCATTGGTGTAAACAAAGTTATATGTCTAAGATTTTTCGTTGTTAAATACTCTGTTGTTATAAAACAATTAATAACAACTATGTTTGGCAGGGTAGTAACTAAATATAAGGTAAAAAGTGTAGGTTAAAAAAAAACTAACTGAAAATTTCCCTAAATTTCATTGTTTTAACTCCTAGTGTATCTTTGTATCTTCTACTCATGTTTAATATTTTTAATAAATATTTAGATAAACTACTATTATTTTACCCTCCTCATATTTTAAATGAAAAGGAGAGTGTTTAACACGGATGTAAGTCATCGATTCTTACTTGGACTATAGCCGCATTAATTTTAAATAGGTACTGCTCATGTTATTAAAATCAAAATAAATAATATAAAAAACATACTATTTTTATATCGTTATTCCTTATATTAGTAGGTTGTGAAAAGCAGAGAGATTCCTATTCGGGCTATAGCCGCCCGTAAATATTCCAAACAAAATTGTACGTAAAATTTCACAAATAGTTCTAACCTCTCAATATTTTATGTTATTTTTTCAATAAATAATTTTTAGAAAAGCTACTTTTTTACTTTCTTTAATTTCGAAATGAAAAGTAGAGAGCTGAACGCGGGTGAATGTTATAAATTCCTTTTGACCCTTGTATAACAATCTACTAAAGTTGTGCACTTCCAACTTTAAACGCATTAAATCACGTATATTTATAATTATTTTTGTCCCGACAGTCACCGCGTGACCACGATCACTACAAAGTGTTTGAAACGTCGCGACGTCCCGACGACGCGTCGGGACAAAAATAATGATAATTATACGTGATTTAAACCGTTTAAAATTGTTTTATTACTAAGTGTAACAATCGCGAAAACCAAAGACAACATTGTGCACTTCCATTGCGCAGTCTCCGAAATGTATCCGGCAAAAGAAAGATATGTAGTTAAAAAAACTGATTGTGGTGAATGTACCACATTTTAGACTTTTATCGTAGCAAGCTTTCAAAACTAAATGAGGGTGCCGTGCTGCCCGTGGGGTGTCGGGCTTCCCGTGGGGTTCCGGTCTGCCTGTGGGCTTAAGATGAGCCGTACGTTCAAGGGTTTCTCAACATCCGCGGTTCAAGTTATTTAAAACGAAATATTTAGTTTGTGATATCTGTAATTTCTTAACTGCAAAACTGAGGACTTTGAAATATATACGGGAAAATAATTAAATTACCACTATTGTAACAAAAAATTTTGAAGCGCTCGTAGCCAAGTTTGCTTTGCCATTCTGAATCGATCAACAAAGTTAAGCAACGTCCGCCGCGGTCATGACTTGGATGGGTGACCGCTGGTGACATTACTACCGAGCGCTTCCGTGTTTCGGAGGGCACATTACGCCGTCGGTCCCGGTTGTTGTCTTAGGATAGCAGTCGTTACAGCATGGTGGTAGGGCGACTTTGCGAGGACTTTGCGAATGCCCGGCTAGCTACCACCCTCAAGTTGAAAATCTGTCGCCAAGCACCTAACGGTGTGTTCCGGCAGCAGTCCTTGAGAGCCAGTAACTCTAGGTTAGTCTGAACAACATCCTCGACCACATCATCACTTACCATCAGGTGAGATAGTAGTCAAAGGCTAACCTATCAGGCATAAAAAAAAAAGAATGATTGCAATCGGACTACGCGGTAATAAATTACAACTAAGTGTACATTTTAACTTTCGGTAGACGCTTTAACTATTCACAGAATATTTAGTTTTATGTTTTCTTTAAATATAGTTAATTAAAATAGAATAAATAATTAAGGGAATTGAAATGAATTTTATTAAATAATATAATTAATAATATAATTTCAGATAATCGTACGGAACCCTTCGTGCGCGAGTCCCATTCGCATTTGGCCGGTTTTTTTGTGTTAACGTGCGCGAGTACTTACTCGACCGCACTTAGCCAAACTTTTGTATTTTTTGTTATAGCGGCAACATAAATACATCATCTGTGAAAATTTCAACTGTCTAGCTATCACCGTTCTTGAGATACAGCCTGGTGACATACGGACGGACGGATGGACAGACGGACAGCGAAATCTCAGTAAAAGAGTACCGTTTTTACCCTTTGGGTACAGAACGTATGAAATCGGACTACGCGTTAATAAATTACAACTTAGTGTATATTTTGACTTTCATCCCCTCTCCCAAGGGAACCATGCTGAATTTCGGGATAAAAAGCTAAATTATCCTACCTTGTAGTATGAACTACAATCATGCTAAGTTTCATTGAAATCTATTCAGTAGTTTTGGAGTGATGCGCGGCCGGGATACAGACAGACAGACAGACAGACAGACAGACAGACAGACAGACAGACAAAAATAAAAAAAAATACAGTTTCGGCATCAGTATCAGCTACAAAGTACTGTACATTTTTTTTTTCAAAATATCTTCCATGTACAGAATTGGACCTGTTACAGTTTTATTATAAGTATAGATATAGATATATAGATAAGAATATTGTACATTGTGTTCTTACATTATCTTAGAATCAAATATTCTACCGTTTCCGCCGTACAAATATATTGTATCAAGCTCTATAATAAGGACAGAATATTTTTTCAAACAATTATTGTAAATACAATTAATAAAGATTACTGTACCTAATTTTTTATATAATATGAATAAATGGTGATTTTAATTACAATATAAATATTTAAATGTCACAGGTAATACAAATATAAATTAATCAAGTATGTCAAGTACATTATTAGTCCTACAATTTATCATCTAAAAATTCATTAACTGAATAATAACACTTATTTATTAGGAATTTGAATAATTGATATTTGAATCTATTTGTGCAATGTATCTTAAAACTATCTGGCAGTTTGTTATATATTCTGATACACATACAGAATGAGTTATTTTTATGCACCATTAGGTGTTGTTTAGGAATACACAATGTGTATTTATGCCGCCTACTTCTATTTACTACCTCGTTTTGCTTCGGAAATATGGCGTGATGTCGATGGACAAATAAACAAACTTCTAAGATGTAAAGGGATGGCAAAGGTAATATGTTATGCTTATTAAATAAAGGTTTACAGCTATCTAAAAATTCGACACCACAAAGCGATCTCATGCATTTTTTCTGTGCTATAAACGCTTTTTTAGATTCAACAGAGTTACCCCAAATAACCAAACCGTAACGCAGTACCGATGACACATAGCCATGATAAGCACTAAGTGCAGCTTCAAAAGTAGCAATACGCCGTATTCGACCTAGAACATACACATAGCGATCAAGCTTGTTACATATTTTTTCGACATGTTCCTTCCAGTTGCAGAATTTATCTACAACCAGACCCAGAAACGTTGTGGAGTTCTCTTAAACACTGAACTTCCTCTAAAACAGTATTATTATGGGAAATATGTAGTTTTATTGGATTAGAGTAATACGTTTGAAATTGGATGTATTTAGTTTTATTTATGTTTATTTAAAGGTCATTATGTTGAAGCCATAAAAATACAGAGTTCAAAGCTTTATTTATTTCCAGTTCAAATGTATTTACGTCATGTCCTTCAACAGTAAGGGTCGTATCATCGGCATATAGAACACATTTATGCTCAGTCAAATCTGGAAGGTCATTAATATATAAGAGGAACAATAATGGACCCAAAATACTTCCCTGAGGGACACCACGCTGGTTTAACAGGTATGACGATTTGCACATGATTTTGTCCTGACCAGAGTAGCTTGGTATTGCAACGTATTGCATGCGGTTGTCTAAATAACTTCTTAACCATTTCAACGCGTTTCCTCTGATGCCATACTTTTCTATTTTATGTAATAGCAATTTATGATTGACGAAGTCAAAAGCTTTAGACATATCGAGAAATATAGATACAATTGGTACTCTACTACTCAAGCTTTCTGTTACGATTTTCATTAATGAAAAACTAGCTAAGGTCGTAGACATGTTTTTCCTAAAGCCTGTTCCAAAACTGTTCGGATTTGAGTATCTTGTACTTTGTTAAAAAACTAAAAATTTTGATTTACATGACTTTTTCAAATATTTTAGAGAGAACAGGAATGAGCGTAATAGGACGATAGTTGGTCATATTTTCTCTTTCACCTTTTTTGTACAATGGTTTGACAACCGATTATTTTAATCGTGTAGGGAATATTTCTTGGACAAGTGACAAGTTTACGATATAACTTAAGGGTTTTGCCAATATTTTAGAGCAATGTTTTAAAATCTTTGTATTAATTTCGTCAAATCCTGTCGAGTTGGTATTTTTTAATGAATTAATAATTTAATAAATGTCAATATGGTCTACTGGACTAACAAATATTGTGTTATGATTATTTGGAATGTCAAATGGATAAATGAATGTATTATTGGATAAATGAATGTGATGTCGATTAATGTCACTGTTATTATTAGTCAATTTAATGAAAAATCTATTAAATAATTCAGCTATCTGTTCCGGTTGATTATACTTTATCTTGTCAACACATATAGATACAATCTTAGTAGATTGGTCAGTCTTACCAACCACATCGTTCTTAATCGTTTCCCAAGCAGCCTTGCAGCGATTTTTAGACTTGATAATGAAGCGGGTATTGTTAATCCTTTGAGCATTAGCAATACATCGTTTGAAGACTTTGCTATAAAGAATGTATTTTTTCTTATTTCTATGTTTGTTGGAAGCAGACAGATGATAATGTAGGTACAAGCGGCGTTTATTAACCGCAGAGCGTTTAAGTCCTTTCGTAATCCATATATTTTTCATCGGTTTATCAATTATTTTGAGGCGAAGTAGGGGAAAGCATAAATTGTAGAATAATAATAAGATGTCATGAAAATCATTAAATGCCAAGTCCAAATCATTGTTCGCATAAATATCTGAGAATGACAGTGATGACATGCTTGTAGTAAATTTTGTTATATTATCATTACTAAAATCTCTTCTATTCTCAAACCAAAACTGACGATTTTGTTTGATAATACTTGTTTGATCCACCTCAACATCGAATGTTACAGTCTGCCCAGTTTCATGATCAGACAATGCTAGAAAGTGAATCTCTGATGTAATACCTATAATATTACTAGCAATTAGATCAAGGCATGAATTTTTGCGGGTCGGTTTAGTTATATGAATAGTCATATTGTAATTGTTCAAAATTGAGATCAATTGTTTATAATTATTGTTGTGATTAAGAATATTTATATCCCAATCACCACACAAGATCACTTTTTTTGATATTTTGATATTTCACATTATACCTATTTATATGTATGTACCTAGTTATAAAAGCTCCTTGAAGTTATAGCTCTATGATTTGTTGTTTGTCAAATGATTATGTCATTTCATGTTATGTGGAATAAAATAAACCATAGAGTAAAGACAGCTACTTTGTCTAAGGCATGTCTAAGGGAATAAACCCTAGATTCTATCAACCTCAGTCAGACCGAATAAAAACTTTATTCGGTCTGAGCTATCAACAGGGCTTTTTATAACACAATCTTCCTGAAAAATAACGTAATTGAATTTGAGAAGTTCTCTATTCTACTTTCATATGCATCTTTGTGTCAACACTCTTCTTACAAGTTAGGCTAACAGACAGACAATGGAGTCTGACTAATAGGGCTCCATTTTGCTCTTTAAGAACGGAACCCTACAAGGGCACACTACCTCGTTAGAATTTGAGCACAGGCTTTGGAAGCCAAGAGTTCGATTTGATAGACAGTTCATTGGTATTTATTATCTATAAAATATTATATGGACAGCCACGAAGTTTCACGGTTCGATTCCTGCTGGCGGGAATGAGTTAAAACACATAGTACCTAGATCATTTTTCGAATGCTTGCCTGGCGATGATGGGCAGAACATACGAGTAACATAGAAGGCATAACCCAGAACTCAAGCAATGGTAGCGGAACGGTAAGCAGATAGCTATGGACTGAGCCTGGCTAGCTACCACCCTCAAATCTGTTGCCTAATAACTTAATCTCAATATTTAAAATTTTTATTTTTTTTTGCTTATGAATATAATAATGTAATAAGTTAAAAAAATCGTAGGTATAGTATAGATTATTATTAAAAATTACTGTCATAGTAAATCAAATTGAATGTGTTTTAAATAAACATACTGGTGGAAAAACGAGAATGATGTATATTTAATTATTAAAACATTAAACGCTGAGATACTAAATAGTAGATAAGGTAAGTGGGTTAGTTAAGTAGTAAACGCACAAAGTTTTGTATTCTTGGTGTTAAATTAGACAAGTTCAGTCAGCCCATGAAACAAATAAAATCTAATGTTTTTGGAATCAATTGTACTTTAAAAATAATTGGCGATAGATTTAAAACAAAGATTAACAGATTTAATATTTAGTCAGGGGAAAATGCAAATGGATAAAATTCCAACGAACTCTCTGTTCTATCTAGGTTCTACATCTGAGAGATCAGGGCTTCTCCATACTCCACCTATCAATATGTACAGTCCAATGGGGATCTTGTCACTACATTCTGGTAGTTGAGTGAAAAATATAAGTACTAAGTTTGAGAAGATACAAACAGCAATTTTATCCTTTGTCTCAAAACAACTCAAACGATGAAGAGGTCACCTTAGTCAATAAATGAAGTGTATGAGAATATAAAATAAAGCTTACAGTAAATATCCCTTGTGTAGAAAATTATGCTTGACATGACATATGACATAATATGGCAACTTTGAAGTAAAAATGAAACAACCATATTATTTATGAATTATAATTAATCCTAGGCTATTTTCGGAATACAATAAGTCAGTAATCAGAGCACATGAGCCTACTGAACACATTAGGACTTCCCTTATAAAATGACTGAACTACTTAAAACTATTACAATATTAGTATTAATTTTCGGTACATACTAGAGACAATTTTGAATTGATTCTTATTAGACACATTTACATATTAGTCTACACATATATAGATCATAGATATAAAACATAAGATGGTTTACAATGAAGCGGTATTGTTTAACTGTTTCCTTCGGGCTTTAAGATACAGATAACGTTCCTGATGTGCGAGCTTGGTATCCAAATAGTTTAGATTGATTTAAACATAATAAAAAGAAATATTTGAATCATTTTTAATCATCAGCTGGTGATCCATCTGGGCCCGTTTCCTCCATTTATTTTATGTTCATCGCCAAATTGGGCCTCATACATTGAAGCAATAAATACAATATCTGGCCTTTGATTAGCAGATACACAACAATAGCAGGGCATTTATATTTTTTTGTTAATGGCTTCTGTGGTTTGATATTGCCACAATTTTGCCGATGTCCATTCATGCTAAGTTTCTAAGTAATTAAAACTTATTACTTTAATTTAGAATATGGTCAGTATTTAGAATGTAAAATCACACATCCTATCAAAGACCATTAAGTCTACCAAAAGCTGGTCTTACAGTGAATGTGCACCTAGATGTTCTGCAGGAGCTGCACGCGCCACAGTTATTAAATTTATTCAGAAATGTAGGTTGGTGGGCATAACTATAAAATTTAATTTATGAATGCTGAAATTTGGTTGTGTGGGACTCTAATAGGTTAATCAATGCCTAGGAGTCAGCCAATTACCATCTGTCTGGCACTTTGTATTGATATTTCTTGTATTAATTTTACAAGTAATCCATGCATCATAGATATATGAAAATGGTAGAATATCATTCATAAATGGATCGTACACCCGAAAAGTACAAGGGGTTAATTCTTGCTCATTAAAGATTACGACAATAGAATTTCAACAGTCAACATTCATTTACTCAATTTAGGTGTCTACAACACCCTTATGAAGGTCAATTACAAATTTTAATAATGAAATTGGCACTGCACATTCGCCAAAAAAATGTTTAGAGCCACTGTGATCTCATTCATAAATACCCAATTGAGGTGTGTGTGATGCTAACAAGTTAAGCCAGATACATTTTAATTTTACTGTCACTATTGCGCGAATTTCTACTAAAGTGTATGACACAAGATTAGCACTGTAAATCATGGGATGCAATAATTCAACTTTTGTGAAAAGTTAAATACATGTGCATCATAGATAATGATAACAATTGAATTTCATTAATAAGCGAACAATATTGGCTATGCATGACACATTATTTTATGGCTTCTGCACAGCAAAATTTCACCAATGTTTTATAGAGTAGAAAATGAAATGGGTTTGATCCCTGACCAAATAGTGAATACAGTAGAAACAACACAGGTCTACAAACTATGTTCAGAGCTCTCAGCCTCAAAAACAGACAGAGATTCCATTAACTGAGCTTACGCATCAATCAAATGATTTAAAGAAACCCCACACAACCTGCACTTATCCGTATATATATATGAAGCAATAACGTTATCATCATAATATTCAATAATATTTAGTACCATGCAAAGTGAAGCTTATGCCCAGCGCTATATAATGTTTGTTATAAGTTCTGAAACACTTGTAAGTAATTTCTTACTAGGTTTTTTCTTACAATGGAGAAAATAATATAACAAAACTATTAGATGATTTTTCTTACTGTAGTATGTATTGTAGTTTCAAATATGCTCATTCGGCACAGACCTATAAAAAGCACCCAGAAACCTTTTCCAGACAGTAATAAACTAGATTATGGTAGAAACAATGTTTGTATTCATCTGAGGATTTGGATAGTACATGGAGCATTCTTAGGACCTGAACAATACACATTTATTACAGGAAATTAATATATTATTGGAAAGTGACGCTTGTAATTGTTATAAAATGATAAGCTAAATGAAAAGTTGAAGATACTTAACTGCCTGTGTATCATTGTTTTAACTGAATAGCAAAAGAAGTGTATGTACATACAGGGTTTTTTGGTTATCGCTATGGATTATGCAGAACAGACAGGGTATCATGTTTAGATAATTGCAAACAAACTGTGTACAATAGATACTGAATATGTAACGAGCACAAAAAATAAAGACATCACTCCAATCCTTGGGGAGACGTAATCACAAATATTTAAACTTAGACACAATATAAGAGATAGTTTATCGCCGTCCTCTGCCTCGTCCACCGCGGCCGCCCCTCGGACCTCCGCGCCCACCGCGCCCTCGACCACGACCACCACGGCTGCCACCACCTCTCGGGAACCCTCCTTCACGTTTTCCTCGACCTTTTGGAGCGTCATCAATTAACAGGGTCTCCAAAGGCAGACTGTCCGGTAGCAAATAATACCTAATGTTATTACCACGTATGGTTAATGTTTCCATCGATAGTTCTTCTTTATTTTTAAGCGTCACTTTTACAGCTTTCAGATGTGTGTTCATAGCAACGTCGACGCCGGTGATCGTTCCGTGTACAACGCTCCCGTTTTTAAGCTCTATGGTGACAGTCTCATGGCTGAGCTTCATAAGGAATCGTACCAGCTTCATTTTCTATAGTTTTATTAGGTAGTTTTCACGTAAAACAAAAGGAGCGTCGGTACAAGCAAATGATAACCTCAAAATTGCAAAACAAAATTGACTATCACAGATAAAAATATGGCGGCCGGCAGGCGGATGGTAAAATGTTGCCAGACGATAAAATATATTCTTCCATTCAATATTTGTACATAGTTTATAAAATATATAAATGCTTCCATGCCATCTTCCATTTAGAGATGCCAGCATCCTTTTGGACTTCGGATTGCTTTAAGTTATTACTAATTTGCATTTTCTGTTAACATAGTGTAGTGGGTGCAAAATTGATTTCAGTTCCCAGCGCGCAATCTTGCGCATTTTACAGAATTTATTTTTATAAGATCCGAATGAAACTGGCTTAAAACAAATACCGCGTTATGACCATAAAAAAAACAGCACCTATATCTTTCTGTGAGAGCGGTAAGTAAGAGGTGACAAAGTGAAAATACCAGAAGGTGGAAATGGAAATCTTAAACTGCGATCCCCAGGGCTGGAGATTATGGAAAACAGAGGCCTTTGCTCAAAGGTGGCTGTTGTTGATGATGATGATGATGACGACCGATTATTTAAAGATCGGTTCTCCATCATCCACATTGGGGCACCGGAAATAGTTGTATTACCCGCGAAGAACCATTACACCCACTGAAAGTTACTGCGCGGTGTCCTTTTTAAGCTGAATAAGTCATTAAGCTATGTTTTTTTTTGGAACTCTGCGGGCCTTACTACAACTGTGGACGGTGCGTGCTACAGAGCCGTGATTACCGATTTTTTTGTTCCTTAATTAAGACTGGAGAACATGTGGTTCTAACAGAACGGTGCAACGGCGCACACTGCTCGAGCCACAACTGATATTCTGAAGAAAGCATTTCTGGATCGCTTCAACTATGGAGGCCGCTACTTGGCTGATAACATTTTCTCAACTTGATGGAAAAAGAATTAAAAACCGAATAAGAACCGAAAGGGCCTTTATCATAATTAAAAATAATTATCCGTAAAAATAAGCCGAATTACATATGGTACAATCGTATTCTATTTTGGCTGACGAACGAGGCACCATAGAGAAAATATTAGATTCGAAAAATCCTCAATAATCGATTAAGTTTATAATTATAAATCCATAGAAATAATGATTTAAAAAATATAGATAATTGGAAAATGTTTAAATTGCTGCGTGATCGAATTAACGTATAGCGTTCTATTATAAATATTTATATATCACATCTATATTTATATAGGTTACGTTCTACGCCGTCATCGATGTTGTTCCAGATAAATCGACATAATATTCTAAAGTATCGAAATGTTTTTAGGTATTTAGCATTTCATTGGGTTCTATTTACAAACATTGTTTGGAGTACAAAACTTTTTGAAATTCACTACCTATCTTCGGTGGCTTTGTGGTTAATCCACCTGGTCCGTAAAAGAGGGACGTGGTGGTTTGGATTCCCACAGCAGAGGAGAAATTTTGTATTGTAAAAAATATGTGATTGCAATTTTCACTTAACACGCGATAGTGCTTATTTTAATCATATAATATAGAAACATTTCAATGGGTTGCTTTACATCTTTCGATTTAGCTCGAAAGATGTTAAGCAACACATTGACTGACTTGAATAATCACATTTGAATAACCATTAGGCTAGCCTTTGATCACAATCCCAACTAATGGTAGGTGATTTTGTGGTAACAGATGGTTATCAGGATTAACCTGGAATGGAAACTGGGTCTCATAGGCAGCAGCAGGACCACACAGTTAATTGCTTTGCGCCAGATTTTCTACTTAAGGATATGCTATGCATGCTCTCTGCCATAAGGCAAAATGCCTTACCACTGTTGTAGAGATGAATTCTTATTTTTAATATTGTTAAGTTTGCAATGACGCCTGCTAGGCGAATTACATTACAAAATTACAAATTTACGAGAGAAAAAATTATAGTCATGTGCGGGATTCGAACCCGCGTCCATCCACCCCTTTAGCCGGGGTATGCTCTAACCAATTGAGCTAACATGACACAATGACTCATAACTGTAATTCTTGCTCTCGTTCTTCATACAACCATCGTATTGGGATGGAGCGACACCTATAGTTTAACTTGCGTTGTACTACAAACAAGACCAATTTTGCAATTGGTTTTAAACTTGTAAATGATGACGCAACCTTATAATTTTAATATTGTTAAGTTTGCAATGACGCCTGCCAGGCGAATTACATTACAAAATTACAAATTTACGAGAGAAAAAATTATAGTCATGTGCGGGATTCGAACCCGCGTCCATCCACCCCTTTAGCCGGGGTATGCTCTAACCAATTGAGCTAACATGACACAATGACTCATAACTGTAATTCTTGCTCTCGTTCTTCATACAACCATCGTATTGGGATGGAGCGACACCTATAGTTTAACTTGCGTTGTACTACAAACAAGACCAATTTTGCAATTGGTTTTAAACTTGTAAATGATGACGCAACCTTATAATTTTAATATTGTTAAGTTTGCAATGACGCCTGCTAGGCGAATTACATTACAAAATTACAAATTTACGAGAGAAAAAATTATAGTCATGTGCGGGATTCGAACCCGCGTCCATCCACGAAGAACGAGAGCAAGAATTACAGTTATGAGTCATTGTGTCATGTTAGCTCAATTGGTTAGAGCATACCCCGGCTAAAGGGGTGGATGGACGCGGGTTCGAATCCCGCACATGACTATAATTTTTTCTCTCGTAAATTTGTAATTTTGTAATGAATTCTTATTGTCTATGATTATAGTCTATGTTTTTAAAAGCAAGTTATTCTCAAACTTGGAGCGATTAGTGTTTTGACAAATGCCTTGAAGAAAATTTTCATTGTACTAGTTTTTGAGAATTGTTTGGAGCAACTTATAAGTTTGTAGTCGATGTAATTTTTTATAAAGATGTAGAGTGTTCAAAGGTATTAAGAAATTAAAAAATGTGTGAATGAATTAAAGCCGTTTATATACTGGATCCCAATAATTAAACACCTTGAGGGCGGATTTGAATAAAAGGTCATGGGCCCTTTGCCCTCAAGGATAAGATGAAGATGAGCTGAGCTACCTACCCTGGAAACCATATGGTGATGAAATTATTATTTTATTTACTGGAAATAATTATATAGAAACATGACAGAGGAACTGTCAAAACTAGATAAAAATACGAACTATATTATTTGGAAAAAGAAATTACATTTATTACTATTATCAAAAGGACTAAATTCAGTTATACAAGGGTTAAATGATGAACAAAAAATAAAGGAAGATTTTATTAGTAAAGATGCAAAAGCCAGATTTACAATAATTAATTCTGTAGATACTTCATATATTGGACGTATAATTGACTGTGAAACCGCAAAAGAAATTTTAGACACATTGGATAAGATATTTTTGGGCCAAATTGACACACAGAGGTGTCATTTACTCCAAGATTTTTATAACTATAAATTCGAAAAAACAGATTTACTAGAAGATATCGGCGACCTAATGAACATAGTTACCTCAATCAAAAGTACTGGGATGAATCTAACTGATACTGAGGTTGTGTCGAAAATATTGTGCATTTTACCTAAAGAATTATCGAGCTTTAGGACAGCTTGGGAATCAACTGCTAAAGAATAGAAAACTTTTGTGAATCTTATTTCCCGAATACAATTAGAACTAAAAATTACAGAACGGGATACTAAAAATAAAGAAAATTGTGATACATTTTTAATAAATGTTTGTTATAATTGTGGTAAGAAAGGACACATAGCAAAATTCTGCAGAAATGATAAAGGATCCAAGAGCGTGAAGAATAACAGCATAATAACATGCTTCAAATGTCTGAAAAATGGACACAAAAATAATGATTGCAAAGAAAAATACAATTGTGTGTTTTGCAAGACAAACACACATTTTTCAAAATTTTGTTTAGAGAAACCACAATTTTCGGTGAGTAATTTTACAAAATTAGACAGAGATGAGGAGGAAACTATTGAGTTCATACTAGATTCCGGAGCTAGCAGTCACATAATTAATTCTGAAGTATATTTACATTTGAAAGAAAAGTGCAATTATAGAATCTCAACAGCTGATGGTAATACACACATTATAGACACTGTGGGTAAAGTGTTATGCAAGTCTAACACAAATTCACATAACATTACCTTCAATGATGTGTTACTAGTCCCGAAATTGAAGAAAAACTTAATTTCAATTTCAAAAATAGCAGAAAATAATTATAAAATTGTGTTTTTCAGAAAAGAATGTAAAGTATACGAAAGAGATGGCAGCTGCTTACTGACTGGTGAGTTAAGGGGTGACGGACTGTACTATGCAGAGTTGTCAGCAACTCGGTCAAGCACAAAGTCAGTAAACTTAATTCAAAACATAAATTTTTGGCATCGAGCTTTGGCACATACATCAATTTCAAAAACAAAACAGATAGTTAATGGAATAAATTCAAAACATAGTGATAATTATATTGACACCTGCGAAGTCTGCACACAAGCAAAACTATGCAGAAAACCATTCAATACCGAAAGGAATAGAGCTACTAGGCCATTAGAAATAGTTCATAGTGACATCTGTGGTCCAATAGGTTCAGACACGTATGATGGTTATAAATATATTATCACTTTTCTAGATGACTATACACATTTTGCTAAAATTTATCTGATCAAAACTAAGAGTGAAAACCTTTTCAAAAATTACTAATTACATAAATTTATCTGAAAATCACTTTAACTTAAAAGTAAAAACATTTAGGTGCGATAATGGCGGTGAATATAGTTCAAATAATTTTAAAAAATATTGTTTAGGTAAAGGAATTTCAATAGATTATACAATACCGTATACTCCACAACATAATGGTAAGGCAGAACGATTAAATAGAACAATTTTGGAGCGAACCCGTGCTCTTTTGTTTGACATGAAGTTACCACAAGAGTTATGGGGCGAGGCGGTGTTAACAGCAACTTACATAACCAATAGGTGTTCTAATACTATTAATGACAGAACGCCAGCAGAAATGTGGTTTAATAGAATTCCAAATTTGAAACATTTAAATATTTTCGGTTCTTTGGCTTATTACAAAATAAATACAAAACTCAATAAATTAGATTCCAGATGTGGTAAGGGTTTGCTAGTAGGATTTACGAACAATGGATATAAGATTTGGGATCCGGTGGGTTTGAAGGTATTTTATTCAAGAGATGTGACTTTTAATAATAATGCGAAGGATGTTTTGGAATTTTTAAAGCAATGTAATAGGATTGCGAAAGTTACAGATTTATATAAATTATTTAAAGAAGAAGAGGAGTTGGAAGAACAAAACGAGAAAAGAAATGTCATCACAGCTGATGATGGTTGTCAAGTTGAGAGGGGAAGTTTGTATGGAGAAAGTAAGAAGAAGAAGACAGATGTTGAAGCAACGAAGGAGGAGGAATTTTCTATTTTAGAAGAAGAGAGAAATGATGTCATAGATAATATTTTAGAAGAAGAACGAAATGATGTCATAGAAAATATTTTTGAAGAGCGAAATGATGTCGTAGAAGATGTTTTGGAGGAGAAACGGAATGATGTTATAGAAAATGAGGGAATTGATGTTTTTGAAGATAGTATTGCTGAAGAATTATTAGATAATAATAGTAGAAGAGAAGTTAATTTGGAAGATAGTAGTCAAGAAGTGAATAATGGAAATGAGATTGAAGATAATATTAGATTGACGGTGGATGGAAACGAGTTGTTTGTGGATGCGAGGTGTTGAAGAGTGATGAGAGAAGTTTATGGGAAAAAACTATTAAAGAAGAGATGGATTCTTTGGAGAAAAATAAAACTTGGGAAGTAGTTGATAAAATAGAAGCAGGTAATAGAAGATTGATAACTAGTAAGTGGATTTTTACTGTGAAGTCGGAAGGAAGATACAAAGCACGACTTGTTGCTAAGGGATTTTTACAAAAATATAATGTAGACTACAAAGAGACTTATAGTCCAGTGGTAAATACTACTAGTGTACGATTATTGCTTTCAATTGCTGCACAGAAAGGTCTAAAATTAAAACAGTTTGATGTAAAGACAGCGTTTTTGTATGGAGAATTAAATGAGGATATCTTTATGGAAATTCCTTTAGGTTATGATTATGGTGAAAATAAAATTTGTAAATTAAAGAAGAGTATATATGGTCTTAAGCAAGCACCGCTCATGTGGAATAAGCGGCTAACTGAATATTTAAAGAAATTGGGTTTCGAACAGCTGAAATTAGATCCATGTTTGTTTTTATGTAAAGAAAAGGAAATTTACTTGGCTATATATGTTGATGATGGAAATTGTGAAAATGAATTGAATAATATCATGAAAGGAATGCAAAAAGAATTTGAAATTAGAAAATTTGATAAAGTTGAGAAGTTTATCGGTATTGATATACAGGTTGGAGAAAATTATTTGAAAATTTATCAGGAATCTTATATTGGTCAAATGTTAAATAAATTTGGATTTAATGACTTAAAAGAAATTATTTTTCCGAATATTTTAGTTGATACACATCAAGAGGGGAAGGGTAATAGTAGTGATGTGCATCGTTATAGGCAGTTGATAGGGTCTTTACTATACTTAGTAAACAAAACTAGACCAGATGCTTCATTTCATGTTGGTTATTGCAGTAGACATCAAGAGTGTCCTAATTTAAATGATTTTGCCAATATTAAAAATCTCTTCAGATACCTTAAGAGCTCTATATCTTCTGGTATTCAATATTTACGTGGAAATAGTTTAGTTTTGACTGCATATTGTGATGCAGACTTCGCTGGTGATCCTGATACTAGGAAAAGTACGACTGGCTTTGTAGTGTTGTACAGTGGTGGTCCCATACATTGGTGCTCGCGTAAACAGTCCGTCACCGCTCTCTCCAGTACGGAAGCAGAATACATCTCTGCCGCAGAATGTATCAAAGATTTACTTTATGTTCAAAGTCTGATTAAAGAAATTACAGGTCATACTCCAAAAACACAATTATTTGTTGATAATCAGTCGGCTATTGTTTTAATTAAAAACGGAATTTTAAATCGCAGAAGCAAACATATTGATGTGAAATATCATTTTATTAAAGAAAAGATAGATCAAAATTTAATTGAAATTTTCTATTGTCCAACCAATTCTAATATTGCGGATATTGTGACAAAAGGATTGGACAGAACCAAGTTTTTACGTTTAAGAAAGCATATTGTGAGTGATCAGTGAGTTTGATGTGAACTTTAATGAAGTGAGTTTAGTGGTATAGTTAGTTAATTATGATAGGTGTTAGATGTTATATTTTGTAGAGATAATGTTTTGGAATTGATTTGAAATTTAGGTATTAGTTATAGTATTAAGATTGTCTTGATTGTTAATTTGAAATTTATATTTAAGGGGGTGGTTTAATATAGTATGTAGAATGTAATGATAGGTAGGGAATACTAGTATGGGTTTTTATTTTTGTTTTAATTATGTGTTCAATGTTGAAGTTGTATATGGGGTGTTCTAGGAAAATATGTTAAAGTTAAATACAGGTTGGTTTTAATTTTATTTGAGACAATATAAAATTCAGAGGGGATGTTGTAGAGATGAATTCTTATTGTCTATGATTATAGTCTATGTTTTTAAAAGCAAGTTATTTTCAAACATGGAGCGATTAGTGTTTTGACAAATGTCTTGAAGAAAATTTTCATTGTACTAGTTTTTGAGAATTGTTTGGAGCAACTTATAAGTTTGTAGTCGATGTAATTTTTTATAAAGATGTAGAGTGTTCAAAGGTATTAAGAAATTAAAAAATGTGTGAATGAATTAAAGCCGTTTATATACTGGATCCCAATAATTAAACACCTTGAGGGCGGATTTGAATAAAAACCACCACTGTCACCACTGAAAATGCCACTAGCACTCAACCTTCCTAACAACTCAGCCGTTGAACTCAGTTTATTGTTTTAGAATGACTTGGCAAACTCTACTACGACCTTTATTTATATAACTGCCTTAAAACACATATATAAATATTTATGGCATTTTGTGAATGCACGCCTGGATGGCTGCCACTCTTATCTAGTAATCAGTCACAAAGCACTCAATATGGACTAGATATAAAAGCTGTCTTTTGTATCTAGTCCATATTGAGAATGTAAACAAAAAACCTATGACTGTGATATGCGATTCGATTCAACGCTCATTGATTATTCTCTAGAATATCTCTGGTAAATTAAACGAGAAAGTTTATGACACGAGCACTGACTAGTCTCTGATTTTAATCTAGTCTATATTGTCCGCTTAATGAGTGCACAAGTTAAAATTCTATTAGTTCAATTTATTCCGAATACCAAATTATGCATTTGACATGACTAAGACCAATTATTGTCAAGTATTAATCAAGTTCGTAGTATAGAATTGGCCTCGATGAGGCCTGCACAACTAGTCCGACTATGGAAAAAAGTGCAAAAGAGCAAAGAGAATACAATTTGACAGCGAAAAAATCCTCTTTTTAAAGAAAGCAGAGAACTTTTATAGAATTTGGTCTAGGAAGAAGTCTCTATTTGGTACACAAAACTCTATGGCTCAAATTGATCAACCTTTTGACATTTGTTATGAAATTTCAAACATTAAAAATACTTGTAATTTATTCTTAGCCGCAAAATTAAAGTACAAACGATTACTTCTGAATTTATCACTGTAGTTAACTTTAATCTGAGACTAAATCTATTAAGTACTTTATTTCTGCATAATCTAAGTAGATATAATTGGAATAATAAAATGTATTCCAATGAAGAATTTGGAGATGATAATGTAATAGAAGAAGAAGTTGAATCAGAATCAAAATTTAAAGAGAAATCAGTGTGTGCAAAATTAGTGCTCTCGCATGAACAGGTACACAAAAATAATTGGATTAAGACCTATTTTTATTTTTATGCATCAATCATTTTTAATTGGTCATCATTCCGCGTATACGTCGAACAAATTTCGCAACATTGGTCACTAATACGTGTTCGAAACACAAAAATTAACAAGTTTTGCTTGGTTTAGGCCCAATTTTACAGAATCTTTGGTCACCTATACGCGTTGGTAACAAAACTGTTACCAACTTTTGTTTGGTCGAGAAAAGAGTCGTGGTAGTTCCGTAGTAAGAATAGCAATCAAGACAATGAATAAGAGATCAACGTGAATAAGCGCTTCGACTGACATATCACGTACATACAAACACTTTATTATCAAACTTCCAAAGAGTTCCAAGTTTAAGAAAAGAGGTGTTTAGTATATAAAATGTTATCTTATTAGGACCTAATTACGTAATTAAATATTTTCAAAAAACTAAGATATAATAAAAAAAACTGAGCATATTTTTTTTGTATTCATTGGATAGAATGGTATTGTACTACTAACGCCATCTGATGGAAAACCAAGGAGTTAACATCGTTGCAACATAACTAAACCCAATACTCAATTATGTACATCGTAGTTAATCTACATTTATACAATTACTAGATTACACCACTAGAATCAGGTTGTTAAATAAACGCGAGCCCTCACAAAGCTCAGATTTTTGCTAGCTCTACCGGCCGGTAACTAGCTTACTGCTTGCTACCGGGCAGAATCGCGCGTATGTGAGGCCAGTAGTACATTTCGTATCGGATTCTTCCTCCGGGTATGCTTATTAGAAAAATGTCATATAACTCTTTTCAATGCGCAAGACAAGCAAAGGTCCAACTATTATGTCCGAATCGTAAGTTATGGAAGTGGCCATAGCACAATCTGTATTAATTTATGAATACATATGTTTTTTTCTTTGAGATAATTATTGCCCAAGAATATACTATAAAACATGTTATATTTGTACTGGCATCCCACTACCTTTTCCAATCACTCGGTACGTTCATGCTACCCTACCCTACTAAAATAAAAAGGATTATGCAATTAATATTAATGCCAAAGCAAGGGTTGTTAGATCAATAAAAACCTCACGACGCGACGGCGGCATGGCCGTATTGAAATAATTTATTGCACTAAAATGGAGGAATTAGAATTATCAATATCTGCTACTGCGTCGGATGCAAAAGAATCTAAAAAGCATGAAGAAGAAAAAGCTCTTGTAAACAAAGAAGTTCATGCAAAATTAGTTTTTACTAAAGAGCAGGTAACTTTGCTATAAATTCTAAGTTGCTTAGGTAGAATCTATTGAAACCTTATAAATGTTAGCCGAAAGTCAAATTTATTATAATTAATTGCAAACCATTATTCATGAAGGTAAGAAAGCTAAATATTTCTCTTGTAGAATAATTATTTTATTTTTCTAAAAAAATACACCCAGCTTCCTAACGGCACCAACCTATTATTTATATATGGGTAGGTAACTTGTTTTTGAAATACGGCTATAATATAAAGTGTGTATAAATATCAAAATAAAAATACAATCTATAAAAACGCGGTCACATTCACAACTTGAGAATAAATCGGCTAAGTGCGAGTCAAACCCGCGCACGAAAGGTACCGTACCATTATCTATGCAACATCTAGATGCCATATTATATTATAACATTCTTATTTAGTTTTCACGTGTGCGAGTCAGCCAAGTTTTTTGTATTTGTTGTTATAGCAGCAACAGAATTACATCGTTTGTGAAAATTTCAACTATCCAGCTATCACGGTTCATGAGATACTGAGCCTGGTGTCAGACAGAAGGACAGTTGTCTTAGTAATACGGTCCTGTTTTTACCCTTTGGGTACGGAAGCCTAAAAACGGCATCGTTGGATATTTTTTCACGGTGTTATATTGCGAATGTCCACGTGGCCAGCCACCGATGCAGTAAATCTGTCGCCAAGTCCCCAACGGTGTTTTCCAGCAGCTGATTGTGAAAGTTTATACTCACATTGAATTAGTTTTCGGTTATTCATCTTATAAATTAATTCATTGCCTGTGAATTCTCATGACTCCGTAAATATGTAAATAAAATGTAAACCCTCTATTGGCCGTAAGATATGCTAAGCCATAATATTTTTTTTATGTTAAGGTCTGTGGATTTTTTGTAATAAATAAATATTTCCAGGAAGATGATTTACGTGAAGCTTTCAACCTTCTCGACTATACAGGTGAAGGTAAAATCAAGGCTGAGGACTTTCGTGTTGCCATAAAAGCCCTAGGTAAAGTAACTATACTTTTTTACGCCTTAGGCGAATATTCGTTTACATAATTGAAATTACAGAATGAGATTCAGCATCACATGTCTTTGGAGGCGGCGAGGAAATGCGTGCGGTGTGCTAGCGCAAACTTAACCCTTTCCCCTACAGTAAACAATGCAATGTATATTAAGTCACACAGATCTCTTAATGGTGTGTATATGATTACAATACAATACAAAAATTCTTTATTGTTTACCAAAGTAGAAGTAAATAACACTTATTAAGACTAATTTTCTATGGTAGTACAATGGGCGGTCTTAACGCTATGTAGCGATTTCTTCCAGACAACCTTTTATTATTACTTGAATATTGATTACTTACGTATTGTGGCACGGTTTGCGTGTAAACTTTCCACGCAGATCTCGTATGTACACGGGCGTGCGCGGGATTTTAATTTCACTCGCTTTTCACGTATACATTACACAATTATTATTATACGTATACATTACACAATTATATTACAAAATTATTATACTAATAGAAAGCTTTTGGCATCTGCGCACGGTGGTGACGCGATGTTTCGTCACAGATTACATAATTTTGTTGTAATTTGACGCCAGATTTATTGCCCGATGATGTTTTTTTTTGTGGTATTGTGACAGAACAAGTATGGGGCCCACCTGGTGTTGAGCGGTATCCTCTGCCTGTATCAGATGCATTTCGACATAACAGACGAACTGCAATTCTCTAATCTAAAAATGCGCCACGTATGTTACGTGTGCGCTTATATAAATTTTTGCAAGCGCTATCTGCATTTCTCTTCATTTGCACTTTGAAGTATACCTGCAGCATCATACCTATACTTGTCTCGAATCACCTTCATAATAGCGGATATATCAACACCATTATAATATATTAATATTGGTATAGACTGTATTATAGCCTCGTTGCCCTCCATTGCAGCGCTGTTTTCTATATTAGCAATATGGCTAAGTAACAGTTTCCTTTTTTCTTCTTAAGTGTTGTCTGTTTGAAGCAAGCCTTGGACCTCTAAATCATCAAATCAAAGTTGACTCGACATTGCGCGAAATAAGCTCGAACACACGAAATATTTTATCTTACTAGAATTGAAATAAATATTTATCATCCATTGGCAAAATGGTGAAACAATAATGTTCCAGGCTATGAACCGACGAAAGAAGAACTCCAGCAGATGGTCAGCGCAGTCGACAAAAATAACACTGGAAAACTGAGCTTTGAGAACTTCGAGACGGCGATCATGAGGAAGATCATGTCGTTGGACACGGATGGAGACATCATGAAGAGCTTCCGACTGTTCGATGATGATGATTCAGGTATGTCTTTTTTAGTGTAGACACAGGATTAATAATAAAAAATCTCATCATATTCTCAAGATCTTGGCTCTTTTCATGCGTAGAGTCAAGACCTCCGATACCACAGTGTAAGGAAGAGAAACAGTATTAAATCTTTACAGAAACATTTTTATTTCAAGCGCCACGATTTCAGTCTCACGATTTGTCAGTCGCGCGAAGTCCGCGGTTGCGTTTTGTGGCCGCAAAATGCTTCCGCGCATTTATGCTCTCGAAATTACAGCCCAATTATATACGAGTAATTCATATCGTTTAGTGTATGGATGCTCAAATTCGTGTATAACGTAACCATGTCTTTTTAATGCAGCGTGATAGCCACGGGCTTCTACCCCGCCCATTACGGTTGTAATATGACAATATTTGTTTGTAATACTGCACTCAACATCGTGGTTTTAATGCTATACTGCAGTCCATTGTTTTTGGTTGAACCAGAACTAAAATGCTTCTTGATTACTTGTATTGTATGGTAAATATCAATTGTCAATTGAAATTTTGATATTGACTAAAACAGGTCGAACGTGGTTAAAGGTATTGCACATATGAAAACGATGCATTGTTTATTACTATGGTACTGATTAAATCGCGAGGTCTCAGTCCGCTGCCAATGATTAGCATTTTTGTATTTTATTTATAGCAATATATATCAACTCTTGGTAATAGATGATGTGAAAGTATATATCCAGATCAACATCGGATAGAAAATTACCGTGTTATTTTTTGTCATTTATTTCTATTATTTACAGGTAGTATTAATTTTGACAACATCAAAAAGGTAACTCAAATATTGGGCACAAATTTAACTGATGAAGAAATAGATGAAATGATTGACGACGCTGACAAGGATTTTGATGGCCTTGTAAGTATTTTATATACTTGTGTATGTCCATGTGCAAGTTGATATTACACATGACTTGAATAATCATAAATAAATAATAAATATAATAATAATAATAATAGTTTATTGTACCAGAAAAAAAGTAGTTTACAATATTTCTTATAACGAAAATAAATAACGATATATCTTTGTGATGTCGTCGAAGCCGCTAGCAGGCCTAACCTAAAATTACTAGCTCTCAAGGGCAGACGCCACGCCTAGGTGATTGGTGATAGATCTTCTACTTGCTGGTAGTAGCTAGCCAAGCGAGTCTACAAGAATTTCCTATCATCGTGCATACTTATATTATGTACATCTATCACGCCCTATTCACATCTCCACATGCCGCTAATCAAGGTCGATATGCTTAAAAATCTACCAAATCTAATCTCGGTACCGAGTCAAAATTGGTTATACTTATAATCAGTACGCCTTATAGCAAAATGAAGTAAACGTACGTGGAGATGTGCACAGTGCAAATCACACACACTAGTAAATCGCGTTAGGGTATACTGCTTTTATAAATGACGTATTTTGCATTATACATATATGTATATGACATAAGAAATTGACAGATCATTGTAGAACTTCAATGCATCTACTGCTGTGGTGTCGCCACAGTATAAAGATGTGTACTATGGTTTTGCGGTAGAAATTTAATTGGGGCATCATGTCTGCTTTTTTGTTTCCAGGTATCAGTTCAAGAATTCATGAAAATGATCAAAAACAGTGTACACATTGTGACCCCGTAAAGTTATGGTCAATACATTTATATACCATTTTGGAAGTATTTTACTAAAGTAGGCAGCCCAACAATATATGATTTTGAATAGGTTTTTTTTTATGCCTGACAGGTTAGCCTTTGACCACTATCTCACCTGATGGTAAGAGATGATGTGGTCGAAGATGTTGTTCAGATATAATTACTGAATAGAATTACTGGCTCTCAAGGACAGCTGTCGGAACACACCGTTAGGTGCTTGGCGACAGATTTTCTACTTGAGGGTGGTAGCTAGCCAGGCGGGCATTCGCTAAATGCCCTACCACCATGCTATAACGACTGCCATCCGAAGACAACAACCGGGAGCGAAGCACGGAAGCGCTCAGTAGTAATGTCACCAGCGGTCACCCATCCAACTCATGACCGCGGCGGACGTTGCTTAACTTTACTGATCGTTTCAGAATGGCTAAGCAAACTTCGCTACGAGCGCTTCAAAAAGTTAAACAGTTACAACAAAGTAAAAGCAGCAAGAAGCACTTCATGTCATCCATTTAAGGAAGATTTTATGCCAAGGCTCAGAATAATAACGCTAACCTATTATTTCAATGTACCAAGAAATATACTATACTCTACTGAGGGTTGATCTATCAGTGCTATACAGTTTTGCTTCGACGTTGTGCAAATGAACACTTAAATAATTAATCACTTTATTTTGCTCGATCATTGTTTGATACGGACGCGCTATGAATTTAGCTGCAATCTCCTTAATAAATTATAATAGTGTTGTTCTATTACTTTTATATATAAAATAATTTTATGTGTTGTAAAAATTCAAAAGAGAAAAGCAAAAGTGACTTCTCGTAGTGAAGGAAGATGCGTATAGAGAAGGTTTATAAGGATTCCGTACCCAAATGGCAAAATTAAGCTCTATAAATGAGTCTCGCTGGCGGTCTATGTTTTGAAGATCTAATTAAACCAATGTAATTTTCTGACAGGCTGAATTAGTAATTAATAACCCTAAAAGAGTGTGTCAGATACTTGCTCAGTATATTTTGGGCCAAGCTTTATGTAGTCTCAGTCCATACGAAAAGTGTTACGATCGACGACGCTTCGCATTTGACTTTTTAGGTATTAATGTGATTACGATGCGTACGTGCGACGAAAAGGGATGACCTGGGTTTTGCAATTAGTGTGCATACGTCAAATACGGACATTGAACGAACTGACTCGGTTTTTAAAAAGCAGTCGTCTGAATGTCTCCGAACTTTTCCTTATGTTACATGATATAATTGTATGCTTTTTCACCGTTAAAATTCGTATGAGTGCCTATAATTCTATCATCAACAAATGTCAAAGTAGTGTCAGGTAACGTTGCAACCTTGTAACGACCGATTTGATGGTTAAAAAGTTGCAAACTTCAGAGTTTCGGAATGATCAAGTTGTTAACAACCGAACGCTTTACTCTTGAGGTTGTGAAAGACGCGACCAACCAAGGTTCTGAATTTACCCCTGCAGAATCAGAAACATATCGTGACTGTGTAGTACCTACAAAGTACCTATTAAATTCTCTTTGGTGAATAGTGGGTGACTGTAGTCTTTGACTTTGTCTATGGTTATGTTTGTGTTTTGATTTGAAATTTTACTGTTTACTGGTCAATCAAATTAAAAATACCAGACAAAATTCGTCCAAATAAACGAGAAAAAATACTATTTAATTGTTCCATGCACATTGTGTATACACGTCACCACTTCCGTATATATAATTTAGTAAGTGCATTTCACTTCACACTGCCTGCAGCCACTTCAACAAAGTACGTCTAAACTATCCAAAGAATCCGAGTGCCTGTGGACTTCACAATAAGATTTTTATTAATAGTAGAATGGGTGAGTACTTGTATGACCTTACCAGCTAAATATCATGAATTAGTAATTTTCTTAATATTTGTATTGACTTTTCCAGCAGATACGGACCTCGAAAATAAATGCGAACACCTGATGAACATTGTTGTGGAAACAAGGAAACATTATGGAAAAATGTGTGTTGACTATGGACAAAAAAATGCAAATATGGAGGATCGATTTACTAAATTACAAATAAAAACATTTTCCAACATAAATTTCAAGAAATATCCACTACCTGTGGATGATGAGAATGATAGCAAAGATTTAGAAGAATTTACTAAAGAGCTATTGCAAAGGTCTAAACGGATAGAAGATTTAAAAAAGAAAGTGAAAGATACACAATTAGTGGTAAACCAGCTGAAATCAGAAAGGAACAAATTTCTTCACTTGGGGGTAAGGCCAAGTTGCATTGCTAGTAATATGGAACACTGAATATTTAGAGATGTCATATTTGACATGGTCATGAAGTGTTTGGTAAATCAGTCCCTTCATTTATTAGTTTGATATAAAGCTGTTGGTGTAAGTTTATTTAAATTTTAGCACAAACTTAGATCATGTTAGTAAAGATGGAAACACGTCCATCACTAACAACCAACATGGATCAACCAACAGGGATCAATCCCTGCCCAAGAAAAACATTCTGCATTGTAAATTAGTACATTTAAGTATTAATACTTAAATATAATATTCAATAAACTGTAAATAGTAAAAATAACTATTTGGTTTAAAAATATACACAAAATTTTTTAAATGATATATATTCCTGTGATATGATACCTTATTGACCTTAATAAGTAAGTAAAGAAATTGTAGATGTGAGGGTACTTCAAAAATTTTGTCCCATTTATATTTAATATCTCAAAAAAACCTCTGGAGCGCGTTCCGAACCTTGGTTAGAGCGCACTCAGAGTGCAACTTTAAACTCTAACATCGTTCACAACCTTCGGGTAGAGCACAACTTGTTAACTATCAAAAGAGGTCATTAAAATGTTGAATCTTTGACTGACATGACCTCGACATTTCTTGATGAGTGAATTATTGGCACTCTTTTATATTTTGCTGGTAACGGTAGTTATTGCTTTCAAACATCTTAAAAAGTCTATAAATTTTGCAAAATTCCCCACCAAAAACAATATTTGAGGTTATAAAACAACCTAGTTGTTCGGAACCTGCGAGTAAGTTAAAGCAACCAAACAACGCACTCTGACCCTCGGAATTCGGCCCAGTTCATTAAGCTAGTATCTGATCTTATGTTACTCCCACCTATAACTCCAGTAAGATGCGGTCAATACCATATGTCTTGTTAAACATGTAGCACATTTATTTTTAGTTTCACTTTCATGGCTGGCTTGCTCAGTCAAAAGGTAAAGAATGTTTAATAAATTACAAAAACTGATATTCCAGATGAATGTAGACTTGAACTTGTCTGAAAGTCCTAACAGTAATGTTTGAACAAATTTTTATAATGAAGATGTAATGCTGCAAGTAAAGAAATAAATGAAGATAAACTAGTAGAGAGACAAATTACTTAGCATTCCATGGATAAAGTGTGCAGGTGCTGAGTCCATAGTGTATACAATGGACCAACTTATCCCTGAGAGGGATCTCTTTCAGTCAACCTTTAGTTAAAGATAAATAGGGCATGCATTTGTATGATGGTGCTGAAAAAAATAACAATCAAATGTGCCCTGCATAATATATAACTCTAGATAACCATTAAAAACTTCAAGGTCCAAGAATTTAGCCTCTGGCCTCTGGTGTCATGTTAATTTATAGCGAAATAAAAAATAAGTCAGTTGTGTTATTATGACTAGCAATAAATTACACCTCTTAGGGCCCGTTTCAGAATGTCCTAATAAAGTTTCGGGTTGCTATGCAACACATAAAATAACTGAATGATAAAAATGACAGTTAACATGCAGGGCGTTTCAAGCTTTAACTGATGGATAGGCTAAATCTATAACTGAGAAACGCAAAGATAGTGTTTTATTTATTAAATATGTTCTGGGTAGTAAAACCAGAACTTACTCGAACATTCTGAAACAGGCCCTTAATGTAGTTTTATTTGGTAATGTAATGTATAGTAACTGTAATAAAATATAATAATAACATTTATAAGTTTTTACTACGATCATGGTATTTAGTATATATATTAAGTTTTCAATTTGGCATTGTTGCAGAGTATTCCCATTTGTTTACGAGTGTCTGTTCCCCTACTGGGGCAGATGGGAATTATAGTGCTATTTGTAAATAGCGACCGAAGGGAAAAGTTGATTTGTCCCTGAAGCAATTTTTTATTCTATATATTTATTTTCTAAAAACTAGGTATTGTTGCACTCAGCAGCGGCAGAAGTGCTAACTCATTACTCACATTTGTTTCATTTGAATGGGTAAGGTATAAGTGTACTAAGCTAGCAGCATTTTTATTTATTACAAAAAGAAAGTAGTATCTGGATCCCCGCTATGTCTTAATTTTTTTTTATATTCCCGTATTCATGAGGGATTGCACCTACTTCACTTTTACCAGGTGTTTGGTCTCTAGCAAGGCTCATTCTCAGACTTCCAAATTTTTAGTACCACCTATTCCACATTCTTTATTAGGCATACAATTTTATCCTTCAAGGATCAGTACTCTCTGCAACGCTTTTTCTGCTGCATATTAATGACCTGTTTAAGCCTGGTATTTTTGGGTATGCAGACGACAGCACTGTTGTGGAGGGTTATACATCTAATGCACAAACCAGTGCATTACAAATCCAGTCTCATAGGGAAGTGATGGTTCATTGCTTGAACTTTTCTCTGAGGCAGTCTCCGATTGGGGCAATGCCAATTGGTTAAGTTCAATGCTGCTAAAACCCAGGCGTGTCTTTTCTTCGCCAAACGGAGCCCTTTTGAGCTGGCTCCTACTTTCAGGGATGTGTCCGGACTTATAAGTAACCATCTGGAGCCTCTTGCCATCTCATTAACACCGACTCTCACATTGTACAAAGTATTCTCAATATAACTGAAGGTTTTAAAATTAAGATGATTTTTTTTTATATACGACCATTTTTAATGGATTAATCAAACTGTGTTTTAAAATTTATTCCCTAAGTTGGTCTTACTTGGATTTCATCAACTTTGATTCAGTATTTTTTTAAGTGACACTCAATTTGCTGAATAGCTTAGCTCAAAACATGGATAATATACCTAACTATTGCAACTATTGCTAAAAACTAAAATTGTGAGTGAGTGATACAATCGATTTATAAAGGCAGTATCCATGACTGAAAAGAGTGTATTAATTGTCTTTATATAAGTAACATTTTAGATTTTAAAGAAAGGGTGTTAACTTGGCCAAAATTTCAGAGAAAACAATACAATAAATAATGATATGAATTAAATATCTCCTATAACTAGGTTTTAATTAAAAAAACCAATGCCAATTCAGATTTTTAAATTTAAATCTGTTATTTCATCCTTAACCGTAAACTGCCGCTCTTGTATAAAAGGATTTATGAATGTAGACGAAGCGAAAGAGATTTGCAAGGATCGTAGCAAGTGGAAATCTGTGGTCTCTGCCTACCCCTACGGGAAAGAGGCGTGATGTTATGTATGTATGTATTTCATCTTTAGCATGTGTCCAATATATACTTGGTCTTTTCATGTTTGCACTATTATATGACACACTATTATTGGTGTTATGACAAGGAAAACTTTGAAAAATAAACTTCCCGGTTAAGGGGATTACTTTTTGTTTTCTTATTTTGTTTGTTACTATAAAAATATTAGTTAGGGTATGAAAAACATACAGACGAAATGGTATTAAGCCTAATTAGCTAGGTCATGTAGTTAAGTATGAAATAATCATAAATTTTAAGGTCTTAATTTTGTCAATTCACAGCTAAACAACTGTCTACACTACAGCCTTCTAAGTTTTCAAGGTGAAACACATCTTATTTAGTCTCAACATGGTATAAAAGCCTTAACAGAGAGTTAAAAAGAATCCTCAACTGCTTGAGTAATCACTAATCACATAAAGTTGAACTGGCCGGTCACTTCTCCAACACCTCGAACACCTATACATTGACTTTCAACAAAAATTCAACGTTTGTCTAGAGAAGTTACATGCCAGTTCAATCTGAAGATTCGGACTAACGCACAGATAAATGTAGGTAGTAACTTATAGTTCATTTGTTTTAGGTTTGATTATCTGTAATTGGCTGCACTGAATATAATTAATGTATTGTCGTTCATTTAATGGACTTAGGTATTGTCAGTTGGCCAACTATTCAACTTGGCACTAAAACATAATCATTCAAGATTTTGATATCTTCTCTCAGAGCAAGTTAAGTTTGCCAGTAGATTCTGGTGATTTATTGTGTGCCACTGTGCAGATATTAAAAACATTTCCTTTATAAATATTTTTAGGGCAGGAATATTGATATAGTGAGTATATGAAATTTGCAAGTTTTTACAAATTTGAAATTTGAGATTTCATTATTAAAAATATTTAGGATGCTTTTTAACAAGTAATACATAAGTCTCACAAAAATGACAGAATATTGCTCTGGTTATGGTTATAATGGTTTGAAACTGTCCATAAACCATTCCTTTTTATAGCCCTTTTTTGCATTATAATAGCCCTGTCAGACTGCTGAGTTACCCCCACAACAAAAGACAGCTGAGTATACCTACATAGCTGCATAGGTGGCTACCACCAGCATCAGATATTCTGCATTGAAGTACTAGAATGAAGAAGAAAATCGCTTTGTTCGGGTAAATTGAATATCTACCGTATAGCGGTGGCGCTTCTGAGTATAGGGATGTCCGGTTAAAGATGTACAATCACTACTGTGTGTTTAGGTGTGAGTGAAGTTAGTTGGTGAATGAGACAAAACCTAATGTCTCGAAGCGACAAGCGCAGTGCAGTGTCTAGCAGGATGTGAACTAATATAGAAATATAATAAGTAATTTACTATTATTATAAATTATTAATAAAAATATATTAATTTACTACATAATTATGTATGTATGCTGTTAACTGTAATTCCCCGACTTGTTTTATTTAAGCCGACTTCAAAAAAGGAGGAGGTTCTCAATTATTTTTTTTTACCACTTTACCGCCTTCAACACTCAAGTGTGAGATAACTTGTTGAAGTTGGTACCATGATAGTTCAAAAGTACCTATTATCACAATATTGTGCACATGGTACCGACTTCAAGTTATTTCACACTGAGTGTTGATGTCGGTTGTAGTGGGTGGAAAAATTTTAAATCCGCTCAGCCACATTGGTCCGTGTAGTGGAAACGACATTAAACAAAAATGCTTATTGGTACATAAAGTTCTGTATAACCCGCCAAACGAATAAAAATTTACCGCTCCTAGTGACATCTAAAGGTTATAAACTAAAACTACTAGTGTTGCCAGTCCCATGAGGAAAATGAAATAAAATACCGGTTATTTTGTATCTGTCTTCCGGTAATAACCATGGACTTATCTACTCTATAAAGGACTCTACACATCATCATAATAAAAAATATGCGGTAATAGGCCTATAGCGGTAGGCACCACTTATCTTCGCATCATAGCCAAATGCGACTGTAGGAAAAAGGTTGGTTTTTATCATTGTCTACCACTTCAACTCAGTTTTTGGTTCGCGTGGTGATTATTTATTCATGTGTTGTGAGGCTGCTGCACATTCACTTAGCACATTTCTTGATCTAATTAGTGAAGATGTGCTTTTAAAAGTGGATGTTAAAAATGCATTGACATAACGTGTTAGAGGCACTCTTGAGATAAATGAAAAATAAAATTCCGGAATTATACCCTCTTCTTCGGAAATGCTGCGGCAAACCGACCAAATTAACATATCAAAATAACGTTATATTATCATCCGAAGCATGTCGATAGGGTGATCCTCTGGGTCCAGCCATCATTATCAGGGACCATCAGCCTTGCCGTCCACTCAATAATTCAATGTCTCCTATCAAAACTCAAAAATCTTTAAATGGTATTTGGGTGATGGAACCTTAGGAGGCGATGCGAACATTTCCTTGAATGACTTGCGAGTATTCATGATCACGATTTTCGTTCTAATGGCCTTGAACAAAATTTTTCCAATTGCGAAGTTCATCTTAGTTATAATTTTCCGGATAATATTTTGATTGTTGAAATATTCAGTTAATTGCAGCCGTTAGTTTTATAAGATATAAAGCGCAATGAAAATATTCTATATGCTATGTTCATCAGGAATAACGAAGGATTCTTATGTAGAAAGAATTTTTAAATGGGTCCAGTAGTTTTTATTTTCATTATAATATTAGTGTAGATTGGTAGAAAAAAGTTCGCTCCGTCTTTTGCGTTCACCGATTGGTATGCTCGAAACACGGATCGACGTATTCGATCCCCAACGTGTGTTTTTTGCCGGTTTAATTTATAATATTTTAAATATGTGTGAAATTCACGAGAATTTCATTTCAATATCAAGCTAGATAACGAACAGTATACCGGTGATATTTCGACCTATAAAGGCGAAATTATATTTGACAGCGGAGAACGCCTCTACTTGCCATCTCTTTAGCTCAGACCGAATAAAAAGTCAAGACAGAATGTTGTGTAAAGAGCAGTGAGGCCGGTAAAACTACGCCTCGCCGTGTACAAACACGATTACACACACATATGTACAACGAAACTACGCCTTGACTTGTCAGCCGAACTATTGCGGCGTGGTGGCATTGGTGTTGCCGTTATTAAGCTTATCAGGTTTACCCTATTATTGGGTGATAATACACAACGTATTGCTATTAGTTTTTTTTTTTATAGATTATCAATGTGTTTTAACCGACTTAAAAAAAGAGAAGGTTCTCAATGGGACTGCATTTTTTTTAAATACAGATATTGCGTCGTAGATGCCTACGACGCAATATCATTATCAAAATCGGTACAGTGATTTAATTGCAAATTTAAAAGGTGGATTTCAGTTATTCAGTCCCTTGGTCAACCGACTTCAAAAAGGACCAGGTTTTCAATTCAGTTGTATGTTTATTTATTTAATTTATTTGATTAAATCTTTGTTACTTCATAACTCCGTCATTTTATTTTTTGTTGGAAAGCTGATACCTTTAATTATAATTGCTGATACCTCATATTAATTTCATTGGTATTGGATTTTCGGTTTTGAAGATATTGAAGTAGATGATGTTTTTTTTCGTTATAAAAAACATATTTCCATTGTTTTTTTTGTTTTTAACGTTGTTGTGTATAGAGTTGAATTATAACCGTATTATTATTGATATTACAAAGGCAAATTTAAGTTCCCTCTTAACTGTTCACGCTTTACTGGTCACTTACCAGTGTTACTGTTTAATTATTTTTTCATTTTCCGAATTGAGTCCAAAAATTAAACAAATTTGGATCGAAATCATTCGGAAAAGTAAGAAGGAACTATCATGGGAATATTTTAAAATCGGCGACTTATATTTATTTATACCTATTTCTACCGCCAAGCAGTAATGTTCACATTCTTATGTTCCGGTAAAATTACAGGCACATGAGACTTAACATCTTTATGTCTCAAGGTGATGGGCGCAGTGCAGTTTGCCACTTGTGACGAAGGTGGGCTTTGTGCTTTTTTCCCCGATTGCATAAAAAACCCGTCACTAATTAGTTACAAGAAATAAATGCATGTAAATTAAATACCCAGTAATGTTATTTCTGAAACACTTTTTCCATTCCCTTCCCCTACTTAACGACACTACATTTTCCGACACGTTACATCCGAACCCTATTGTTGTATTAATACTAATTACGTTATTAAATTGGTAACGTTATTTTCATAAGGTAATTTGATTATCATGGCAACACCGACACACGCACACATGTTTGGAAAACCGGCCTCACTTCCCTGTTCACAACATTCTGTCTTGACTTTTTATTTGGTCTGAGCTCTTTAGTAAGAAAGAAGCTCTAAATTATTAGTCGTCAGCAGAACCCATACTCGGGGCAAGAGTTTACTTATTCCAAGGGCACTGGGGTGCCTTTATATGTATGCCTATACAAGCTTATTGCATTTGAAGAGCAGGTTTTATGCATTTTATTTTCTCTGGCTTGTTACCTTAGCAACCAGTGTATCATTGGCAACCAGTGTATTATCATACGATGTTATGTTTACGCACGTTTTAAGAGTGGGCACAGCACTTGTAGTTATGAAATTATTCTATGACGCTGTGTTACACCAACATTACAGATGAAAATAGAATTGCCAAAATAACTATATTGAAATTCATCAGTTAATTTATCAATACTACTGATACCGTAGAATCTAAAAATAGCCTTCATAAAAATAAATTGAATATTGGTTTCTGCATTCAATGAATTATAAAATGAATACAAATAATTTTTCATACAAACTTATTTATTCTAAATTATTAAAACATATTATTATACCCAATAGCGTAAACCATACTATGGAGGTCTGTATACACAGTTCCAAAATGATATGTATTTAAAAACTAGAGCATAGTATCCTTATGCAATTTGGTTTAAATTTTTCATAGTACTGAATATATTTATTACTAGAAAAAAAAGACGACTTGCGAATCTCCTCCTTTTTTGTAAATCGGTTAAAACGTGTATTTCCAGTTTTCTTTATTACTTAAATATTGTAATTGTCGTAAGTGTATTAAGACAGTAAAAATTAATGAGTTAGAAAAAAAACATGCGGCAAGTATAGCAATACCACAAGGCCTCTAGGTTCGATTTACCGCACAATCTAGAGTGGTAAACTTGATATCATTAGCAACAGCTAATTAACAAACAATAATTATTATTTGTATATGAATTACATTCAATCATAAAAAGTATAGTTTTGACGAATCATTTGTGTTTTCTTAACGTAAAAATAATTTTAATGGGTACCCATTAAAATCTCTATATACTTTTGACAAAAAGTTTATTTATTTAGGCAGGAGAATTATTTTCATATGTAACTTCACTGAGCTATTTTATTTTAATTGGAGGAAGCTACTTCTGCTTTGTTTCTTTTTCCATTTATTTTGTCAATTATTATTTTCTGTTTTACTTATCCATAATAACTGAAAATTGTATAAAAAAGTTATAATAATGCTGTCTCAAAGTGATTGAATTTAAAAGTTGATATATAATATTATAGGTAATTCAATAAATAGTAGTTTGACCTGTCAAATCATAATCAAACTCGTTGCTATAACATTATTCATAATATTTATTAGTAATTATATAATATTTGGGTCAATTACTCGTAGCACATATTTGACAAAAAAATGTTGCTCATGCTGTTCAGTAACGTGTTTTTTTTTGCTTTTATGGTGGCTCAGATGTGGCCAACTTAACAGCGTGAGGTGCTATTTTATTGGAAACAAATAACATCTTTTTTACTTAATACGACTTCCTACAAATTCGTTTGGTATAATTGTAAAAAAAAATACCAAGCATTTTAGCACATTCCTGTAACAATATTAGAGCTAGTAAATCCCTGATGATTCTTTATAAATTTATTTGAAATGGGCAAACATTACAAAAATCGACACCTAAATAGTATCGATACTTATTATGAATGACGCTAAACTTATTTTACGTTACGTTCTAAAAAGTATTTGGTGTTTGTGTCCAAATATCTGTAACAATAGCAATTCGGAGAATAGCATATACATAAATTACAATAAAAACCAAGCGATCAATAGCTCTCAAACCATAATCAAAATAATTTACTTTCAATATCATATCGATAATTTGTAACTGGTTTAGATCTCATGGATATCTTTTGCTACAACATATACAGCGTGTCTCATAAAGATCCAACTATTTGAAGAGCGAAAGAGACGGTGTGATACCAAGCGAGGCGGGAAGAGGAGCGCGCCGTTAGGCGGCGTGGTTCGAGTATTTTCAGTGGTCATCATGCCGTATACGGGAGAGCAACACGCTTTTTGCGTGCGCGCATATATTGAGAGTGGTCAATCCCTAATACGCGTGCGTCGTCACTTCACTATGAATTACGGAATATTGGTGAGGCACCAAATAATGCGACTATACTCTCGTGGATCCGGAGCTTTAACACTTCTGGAAACACAGTGGGAAATAAAGCATCTGGACGTCTTAGAACTGCAAGAACGACAGAAAACATTGAATTGGTTGCTAATTCTTTGCGGCGTCAACCTCGACTGAGTATTCGAAAACGTCGAGCTCAGTTAGGACTCTTCATGGCAACAGTGCGCCGCATATTTCGTTCCGATTTACATCTCAAAGCATACAAAATTCAGATCGTACAGTCGCTAAAGGAATCTGATTATGATTTAAGACTGAATTTTAGTAACATCATTTTGGAGAGTTTTTAGTAATGACAACATGCGTTTCAGTGGAGAGGCCCATTTCCACATAGGCGGTTATATAAATCGCCAAAATTGCCGTTTCTGGGCCGAATCTAATCCACACAAGCTTCACCAACGTCCATTGCACAGCCCTAAAGTCACCGTATAGGTGGCTATGTGAGCAAAATGTGAGCAGTGACTGTAACTTTGGCGCGTTATGTGGACATGATTCGCAATTTCTTTCAAGCGGAGCTTCAAAAATGCATACATAACAACAGTGAGACGAGGTTTCAACAAGATGGAGCCACGTCCCATACAACTAACAACTTCTTGGAAGCACTACAAGAATTGTTTCCTGAAAAGGTCATTTCAAGAAGAGGTGACATTGCATGGCCCCCAGGAGCCCAGACCTAATCCCATATGATTTTTTCTTTGGGGTTACCTACAATCAAATGTGTACGACAATGCCCCACAAAGTTTAACAGAATTAAAGGCAAACATAACTGAAAAAATTGCATCGATTACTAGACTTCAGAATGTTTTTAGGAACCTTCACCAGCGATTCGAAGAATGTCGTCAGAGAAACGGAAGTCACCTGTACGATGTTATTTTAAAAAAATAAAAATTTGTTTAATTGTGAATTTATTTTGATTAATGAAGATTGCTAAACCATTCATATTGCCAATTTTTTATTTGTTGAAATAGTTGAGACTTTATGAGACACCCTGTATTTTGTGTTCCGAGTCACTTCGCATTTTCTTCACGATTTCCGTGATGTATTAATTTTCACAATTTAGTATCATATATTTATATAATATACAGGTGAAAAATTATTAAATACAAAATTATTATTAGTATTATTACTAATTATTAGTATATTGTCATGCTCATGACAGTCTAGTTGACAACGTGAAAATTACAACGTATTTTGTAATTTTGGACAGAGAGCTGTGCACAGCCAATACATTTCCTTTGTTAAGGTTGGTGACGTAGGACTGCACAGAACAATATACTCTCTCATATATTATATTTGATCTATGTAACGAGTGCATAGAAAATATTAGGCGTAAATTTGGTGAAACCGGAATTTTCAATAGTGGTTTTGTTCTGAAATATTTAGCATTTTGATTTGAAAATAACTATGGAAAATATTCAAGCCGTTTTTAAGGAACATTGTATAGTTCCTGATGTTATAACAACAGCGCCATCAGAATTACTTGAAATAAATTATCCAAGTGGAGTGAAAGTCAACCTCGGAAAGGAACTTACTCCCACACAAGTTAAAGATAAACCAACCGTAAATTGGGCTGCAAAGGAAAGCGAATATTATGTGCTTGCGATGGTCGATCCTGATGCACCAAGTCGAGAAAGTCCGAAGTTTCGTGAATGGCATCACTGGCTTATGGTAAACATCCTTGGTGGAGATATGAACAAAGGTGAAGTTTTATCAGACTATATAGGATCAGGCCCTCCGAAAGGCACAGGACTGCATCGATATGTATTTCTGATTTACAAGCAACCGGGAAAATGTGATTTCTCGAAAATTCCTAAACTTCCTAATAACTCTGGAGATAAAAGAGGAAAGTTCTCTGTTGCTAAGTTTGCGCAACAATATAAGCTAGGAGTCCCAATCGCCGGTAACTTCTTCGTAGCGAAATATGATGATTATGTTCCAAAATTATATGCTAAATTTAAGGGATAAATAAAGAAAAGTAAATGTACTAAAATCGGTAAATTCCGTTGTAAAAATTGCACAGTGTATAAGGTATTTATTGTGTAAACGTCAGATTGTCTATGGTGCAATCAATAATTTCCGCCTCCGCGTGACGTTCTCATTTTTCTCTTTCGTCCGCCATTACATTTTGGAATTCGCATAAATTGGTCGTTTGTCAGCGAGCACACAAAGCAGCGCATTATCAGTGACAGTTTAGTGTACGTGCGTAGTATCGCAGCGGTTTATTAGAACAAAGAGCAGGAACGTTCAATCGTATGTCCATCCAGAATCTCAACACATTCGACCCATTCGCCGATGCTATAAAAAGCTCGGAAGACGATGTGCAAGATGGTCTAGTCCACGTCCGGATCCAGCAGCGGAACGGGCGCAAGACGCTAACGACAGTGCAGGGGCTATCGTCGGAATATGACCTGAAGAAGATTGTCCGGGCATGCAAGAAGGAGTTCGCGTGCAACGGTACGGTCGTGGAGCACCCGGAGTACGGAGAGGTGCTTCAGCTACAGGGCGACCAGCGCGAGAACATTTGCCAGTGGCTGACCAAGTCGGGCCTTGTTAAGCCCGAGCAACTCAAGGTGCACGGTTTCTAAACGCCTCCGTCGTCACCTGCATATAACATGTTGATCCATAGTTTTCATCTAATAAGTGTGTGCGCGTTATAACCCTATTGAATATGTATTTAGAAAGCACCGACGTTTATAGAGAAGAAGCTTGCGGCCGCGTCGTCGGCCTCCCGCGACCCGTGCCTTGAGATTCCATGTATAAAGATTAAGAAATTATATAGTCGCCGTCTCACGTATAAGTTGCAGTTAACGCCGAACGAAATAGAAATAATCATTCTTTGTTTTTTACGTCATCGTATATAAATTGCTGTAATGATTCAATTAATAATAAACATGTTTTTGTAATGTATGTGTTTATTTTATAATTTTGTTCAGGTAGCCTACATAGCTTTAGAGCCGTGTCATTTGTAACGGGACAGCAATGCAGGTTCGGTGAAAGTAATCACCATTGGCGCGAATTCCGTTGTCATAATTTTGCCACTTATAGCGCGAAAATGCCAGAACGGTAAAATTTTCGCTGCGCCTGATACACTGCTGACACCAAAGTTATTCACCTCAATTCATCATAACCTAGAAATATCGGTGTATCGCATTGTGATTCATTCACAATTCTAGCAGAGAAATATTTCCATGACGCAACACTTGTCAACAAGTTGTTGATGATTGCTTTGTAACCTACGGTGTTTTAGTAGCAAAATGTTACCTTCCAAATTGTTTTTTATAACAATTATAGACTAAAATAACAACACCAACAGCTGTGTAATTATAAGTATTATTACCTTACATTAGAGTTCAAATTAGTTTATTTTTAAAATGACGCTCAACTGTTCTCTGTTGTATTCTCTTTGCATAGTAACTACTATATTAAGCTGTGGTACTGCCAATGTTGAGGTCATCAAATCGAATTCACACCCACTGCAGTGTGCACCAAAGAGAATTTAATACTACGTGTGCACTTAATTGTTCTGTATGTTTTACAGTACTATTTGTTATTCTGTGGTTATATTTCCAGCATTGGAGGGAGGTATTATAATTTATAATCAATTAGGTGTCAAAGCATTGAAGGTAAATTATATCTAGGAGATATACAAACATACAGTACTTTGTGATTAGGAGCTTGTGACAGATACATAATAGGCCACATTTTAGAGGGAAAGTTTATAAATTGGTTATTGTTGATGAGTGCCAAAAATAATAGAGTTGTAGTATTGTTGTTATTTTTTACATATCAAGCAGCTATGAAAAAAACTTCAGCACGTAGGTAGGTAGTTATTTGTCGTTAAAATGTAGTTCATTTTTTATGCTACCGTGATAGTACAAGAACGAGGCCCGTCTGAGTGTATCACAAAGAGTAAAATAATTATACCAAAGTGTATCAACCCTGAACACAACAGTGTCACAAGCGGCGAACTGCACTGCACTGCGCCCTGAGACAAAGTTGTTCTCTCTATTAGTTACCTATAGTCTCTGCCTACCTATAATTATTATAATTTAGCATGCCTGAAAACGTAAAAAATGGAGAACTAGTCACTTTTTTTTAACAACCTGTGTTTAAGCTAATCAGTAGGTACCTACTCATACACTCGAGAGCAATGAATCCGGGTCACTTAAAGAATCCCAAAAATCTCGGAAACTAAAAATACTAGGTTAATGCAATAAGTTGTATTTTATAGACAATGTAATACTCCTTAAATGAAGGTATTAAAACTTCTTAGTTATTGTAAAGTTATATCATAAAAAAATCAAATTTGAAAAAGGGCCACTTTCGAAGATGGAACTACGAAATTACAGCATTTGGTTTTGCTTTTGTTTGTAATCTGTCATTTATGTGGGTACATAAACCATGTTGATAGTGCTCTATATTCATTATTCAAGCTGAAATTATGTCGCTTACGCCTGAAGAATGCACCAGAATACTTACAATGCTGGAAACCGGCCGGAGTCAGCGCGATACAGCCAGGACTGTCGGTGTGTCGCTGTCAACAGTACAAAGAGTTCTCCGACGTTACGAAGAAACTGGTTCTAACCTACGCAGACCAGGAACGGGCAGAACCAGGTGTACCACAGCACGAGAAGACCGATACTTGGTGAACACCATGCTTCGAAATCGCTTTCTCACAGGAACTGAACTCACCAATCAGTTTCGACGCCTCGGAGGAAGTAACCCAAGTGCATGGACAGTAAGACGTCGGCTTGCTGAATCTAACTTAAAACCCCTTAGACCTGCAAACGGCCCTAAACTGGAGCGTGGGCATCGTATTTCGAGACTAAGATATGCCCAGAGCCACGTAAATTGGAGTATTGAAGATTGGTCAAAAGTTATGTTCTCCGACGAATCAAAATTTATGCTCTACAAGCACGATGGAAGACACAGAGTGTATCGAAGACCAGGGGAAAGATTCAAGCAAGCATGCATCGAAGAAAAAGTAGCCTACGGTGGTGGGTCTGTACTTGTGTGGGCCGGAATTTCTTCTGAAAGTCGCACAGAGCTGGTGATCATAGAAAACGGCTCTTTAACTAGCGTAAGATATGTGGAAGAAATCCTCAATGATCACGTTGGTCCATTTATGGTCAATTTAGGTGAGGATGCTATACTTATGCATGACAATGCCCGACCTCATACAGGTAGGATTGTGAATGACTACCTTCAAGAGATTGAGACTTTGAACATTACTCGTATGGAGTGGCCAGCGCGCAGCCCGGATATCAACCCGATCGAGCATGCTTGGGACGAGCTAGGCAGATGCGTAAAACAACGAAACCCTCCCCCAATCACGCTTCGTGAGCTCAAAATTGCTCTCACAGAGGAATGGGAGAATATTCCCCAAAATCGTATAAGGAACTTGGTGTACAGCATGCCAAACCGCGTAAACGCAGTAATGGAAGCACGAGGAGGCAATACGGAGTATTAAAATTCAAGAAAAGCGTAATAAAGTTCAAAAATTTCATGTTTCCTATTTTTGTTTTAAGGAGAGATCAGCAGTTTTTTTCTTTATGTAATTTTGTGTTAATAAAATGTATGGTGACTCATATTTTTTTTACTTTCATTTAAGGAGTATTACATTGTCTATTAAATACAATTTATTGCATTAACCTATCATTTTTAGTTTCCGAGATTTTTAACATTCTTTAAGTGACCCGGATTCATTGCTCTCGAGTGTATTATAAATGCGAAAGTAACTCTGTCTGTTACGCTTTCACGCCAAAACTACTGGACCGATTTGAATGAAATTTGGTATGGAAATAGTTTGAGACGCGGGGAAGGACATAGGATAGTTTTTATCCAACTGTGCAAAAAGAGGTTCATGTTTTGCGCGACATACGCGCGGGCGGAGCCGCGCCCGGAAAGCTAGTACCTACTTACCTATAAATGAATTTGAATTTGTTAAGTCTCATGTGCCAATAATTTCACGGCACCTACCTAGGTAGGTATAGTATAATCTTGAAACTGGAACAAAGTAATGTGAACATTGTCGCTTGGCTGTAGAAATAGGTACGTATGGAGGCACTACATCCCTGGAGGAGCTAAGATTTTTTTACCTGTAGATGTGTTGTATGGCCTCCATATTTACTAGACGAATTCAGGGTAATCACCTGAGTCACTACCAGTCTTGCATTTCCAAGCGCCCGGCGAATACATCGCCCCTAATCGTGTTTTTTAGGAATAATCTGTGGACAATATGCCTTTCTTGTGTCTTTAGACTCTGCACAAATTATACAGGCAATGTGAGAGATAAGAAAACTGTTTCATTTCACGCGTAATTATTGCCTTTATTGATGAAATATAAAATGTCGTCATTTTGTTTTATCTTAGGAACTAATCTCAATGAAATGGATGAGCGAGATATGTGTATCGTTTGTTGTGAGAGAGTGAAAGAGATCGCAGCATAATGGTGATCGGAACGTCTCGTGGCGGTTCGGTGGTAATACGAATTGCTTATTTATCTCTTTCTAACAAAAGATATGACGCATAATATTTGAACGTTCTTTCCTTGTCATTACAAACTGCATATACATGTGCGTAGGTATGTATATAGGTAAATTCTAGTAAGCTTTTAGAGCAGTGGTGTTCGGATATAACTAATCTATATATTTCAAATCACTGTGGAGGAGCAAATATTATTTGGGGCGCTTTTTGGACTCTACCTTTTCCTAGTTGTAATCATTGCTTAGTTGATAATTCAAATTATAAGGTAAGTAGGTAATGTATCTAGATAGACATACATACGGGTCTCATAACTCTGGAAAGAAATGTAATATGGACACAGTTATGTATGTTTTACACTGTTTCGCCGATTTTTTTATTATGGGACTAGTTTTCCGGCCGCGGTTCCCTCGCGCAGTTGGGTAAAAAGTAGGTATCCTATGTCCTTAACCGGCTCAAACTATTTCCAAAAAAAAATTCATCCAAATCGGTCCAGTAGTTTTTAAGGTTAATCGTTGCATACAATAATACGAATTTTTCCTCTTTAGGTATAATATTAGTTTAGATCTAGATTAACGAGATAAAAGTCGAGCGTATGGCGGACTTACAATGCTTTTTTCTGAACTGGGTAGCACTTGACCACTATCTCACCTGATGTTAATTGATGATGCGGTCGATGATGGAGCGCGCTTACCCAGAAAGTATCTAATACCTCGCGTTTTGAAGACCCCCATATGGTTGTCACACCCATGCTGGGTGGCCAATTGCCACACAATAGATTTAAAAATAAATAAGGAAAATTTGTTTTAGAGTCGGCGCCACGAAAGAAGTCCCACAGACGCGGCGCTATAGTCGGGTAACGGAGTGTTAATTTGTTCAATGTTAATTTAGTTCCTCTAAATGCAGCGGGACTTCTTTCGTGGCGCCGACTCTAAGGACAAATTTAATATAGTTATAACCTTTATACCATAATAAACTCGTTTCTAAAGCAGCTCATAACCATGAAATAAACATTACAATTGTTAATAAATATTACTCGTGTTTTATTCTATCCAACAGCACTTTTGCAAATAACTGACATGGATTACGCCGAATAGTGATGGGTGTCTTTTTATTGACCCGGTGTACTTCGTATCACCTGTCAACGGACGAACGTCAAATGTTTGACAGGAAAGTACAGGTGGAACAGTTTATATGGGAAAAAAATAAAATTGCAATTTTTACTATATTCCGCATTTTTCCATATATTCTTATCGTTGAAAACTTCTCTCGGCTACGACAAACATTTCAAAACCAAAATGAGCTAAATCGGCTAAGCCGTTCTCGAGTTTTAGCGAGACAAACAACCGATAAATATAAATTTAGGGCTCAATTTTGCATTCAAATAATTTTAATTTTAGTTTGTCGCCAAGCACATAAAAGTGTTTTCCGGTAGCAGTCCTTGAGCCAATAAAATACATGAAGACTTTATTTTCAATATATTTGTGCGACGTTTTTTTTTAATCCCATAATTCTTGTGTTTAGTAATGTTTTGTGTGATTCTCGCGCATTTAGGACGCAAATATTAAGGTTATTGCCACGTCGGGTGCGCATTGAAATGATTGTCTGTTTTTCATACTCGCTGACAGAGAGTAGCAGCTCTGTGCCAGCGAGTATGAAAAATATAAAAATTTGGTGTATTCTATTCCGATCCCACGAAGAGGTGCCACATGATATCAGTTATATTTTCTATTAAGTTTTTATTCCGTTCTGATCCCACTTATAATTTAAAGTGGGATCCGTTTATTTTTAATTATTTTATTATTCCGTCCTTGTCCGACCTACTACGAGTAGGTATATACTCTTTAATACACGTAATCAAGTATAGTTTGCAAGATAAATTTACGAATTCACATAAAATAATATTTTATGTTTTTTTTTTATTACTGATAGGTTAGCCTTTGACCACTATCTCACCTGATGGTAAGTGATGATGTGGTCGAAGATGTTGTTCAAGCTAACCTAGAATTACTGGCTCTCAAGGACAGCTGCCGGAACAAACCGTTAGGTGCTTATTTTATATTTTGTTATGTAACTAATTTTCAAAGTACCAGGTGGGCAGAAGTTATAAGAAGTACTACTGTGTATATATTCTAGAAAACAAACTTATAATGTCATAACAAAGCGTGTTTAGCATATAAGCCGCTAAATAAATAAAAAAAAACTTGAACCCTGCATCATCGCGATGAGTCACTATCATCGAACACTAGTTTAATACTCAAATACTCATTTATTGGTAAAATAAATTTTACATGTCAACTTAGATAGATATGTTGGGTAAACATGTGTATACATCTATAAATAATAATGATTCAAAATAAATTAATAATAATAAAAACTTTTAAAGTTCAATTAAAATAATAATAATACGTTTACCTCTCCCTCGTATACTTTTACGCAATATTTTGGTATCTTACTACAGTTTTATTAAGAATCTGAAACGTCATGTCTATAACATAGGTGACCTTTTGATAAAGAAATAATAAACCTACTTTTGTACGTAAATGCACGCACTAAAATACTCTATTGTTCGTACATTGTAATATTTGCGTTATACTTGCTAAGAGTATATTCTTTTTTTTATGCCTGATAGGTTAGCCTTTGACACTTTCTCACGTGATGGTAAGTGATGATGTGGTCGAAGATGTTGTTCAGGCTAATCTAGAATTAGTAAGTATGCGGCACTGCGAACAAAACCAAAAAATAATTTTGCACCTACAGACTGTAGCAATGCCTAATTCTAAAAGAGCGAGTTCAGACTTATACACAACCAGTTCTAATTCTTTTTAACCGTGTCCCAAAAAAGGAGGAGGTTCTCAATTCGTCTGTTTTTTAAATGTTTGTTACCTCTTAATTCATGACTGGGTGAACCGATTTTGAAAACTATTTTTTGTTTGAAAGCCGATACTTGCCGTTTCGGCCTTTTTAAATTTCATCAAAGTAGGTTTAGCCGTTTCTGAGTTCCAATAACTGATAAATATTTACCTATATGATATAGTCATATAGGTAAATATTAATTTATTTATTTTGCCATTCATAGTCGTTAACAATGAATGGCAATCGATCCCGTAAGGGTCACTAGAAAAAGGGTGATTATTTTTTACCAAGCTCGGTACCGACTTCTACACTCAAAAGTGTGAAATAACTTGTCGAAGTCGGTACCATGCGCACAATATTGTGATATTAGGTATACTATTGAACTATCAGGGTACCGACTTCAACAAGTTATTTCACACTTTTGAGTGTTGAAGTCGGTTCCATTTTTTGGTTAGTTTTTAAAGTAGAAAGTCGCAGAGTATCTTCACATTAAGCCAACAATAAAAAACATAACAGTCACAAAGAACGAGGGCGAAACTCGGCCGCAAGTGAAAGTAGCTTAGAATTCGCGCGCGTCGATAATCTACAACGCGGACACATGTACATGTTCTACTTAGATTTATCTAGATTAACGGGTAAGTAAGTCTTCAACTACAGTGTGTTGCCAGCGACATAAAAACGCAGTTTCGTGTTGAAACTTGGTGAAACTTAGCATGCAATTAAATCCAGGAGCCTAATATTTATGCTTTTGTTTTGGCAGTTTTCCATAAAATTAAGTATTTTGTAAAATATTCTGACAAATCGTTTTGTATAGCAATTTTTATTTTACCATCTAAACTAATACCTACTATAACGAGGAAAGACTTTTTTTTTACAGGTGGTATGCCTTTATTTAACAAAATACTACGAACTATATACAACACTACAGCTACTACAATAAAAGCATTTAGACAACCTATAAGTCATAGAAATATAGGAAAGACTTGATTGTTTGTTGGCATGGAATAGGCTCTGAAACTGCTGGACCGATTTGATTGTGATTTATTTACCTACACAGTTATTACTTCCTCAAGTTTTCTTCGATGGTATTGTTATTCCATTTAGTAGCTCTGTAAAGAATCTTGGAATAACAATGGATCGCTATATGAGGTGGGATCAACAGTTACAGATTACCAGTCGCAAGCTATTTGCCTCAGCAGGATCCTTAAAAAGGTTGCGCAACTTTCTTCCAACAGCCATACTAAAATTGCATTAGCTCAATCTCTTTTACTTGCAATTCTTGACTACGCTGATGCCTGCTATCTAGATCTCACGGAGGAACAGCTAGATAAACTTGAGCGTCTTCAAAATGTCTGTATAAGATTCATATTTGGTTTACGCAAATATGATCACGTCTCTCAGTTTTTTTCTAAGCTCAATTGGCTGACAATACGTTTACGCCGGAATGCTCATATTCTCAGTCTCCTTTACAATATAATATTGTTCAATCCTACATCCCCTAATCCTAAGGTTGCCTGGTAGAGATCACTTTTAGTGTAACACAATGTTATTATTATTTAATTTGTAAACTTTTATATTTCATAAGTGGTGTAACAATAAAGAGTTTTCTATCTATCTATCTATTGAATAAAACATTCTGATTTCTGATTGAAAAATTCTTTCACCATTAGCATAGAACATATAATAATACTGCCAATAGAATCCTCATGAACATAGGCGATAGAATATTTTCAACAAGTAAAAATTACAAAGCCCAATTGCCAATTATTTATCTTCACTCAGCGTTTTATCTTTCCATTGAAATTAAAACTGCAAGTTACGTACATAAGTTATTTTTTTGGAATCATTTTTCAAAAACTTTCATTTTGATACCCAATCCGATGGGTTTGGAAAAAAATCAAGTTTTATTTTCTCAAGATATGGCGTCTAATTAGGTACCGAAAGATTTATTTTATGTATTTAGTGTCACTGATACATTAAAATCGGTAAAGCCTTTTGGAAGTCATGGTGGAATTAAGATACACAAACATACATACATATATATTCACACATAAGACTCCCCTTTTGGGCAGTTGTGTATTTATTTTTTTTGTTAATTACCCTTGCGTAGCCGGGGTTGGTGCGAAGTTCATGAATAAAATAAATGATAAATCGAAAAAATGGCAAACCAGAAGCATAGATGTTAGGTTCATAAATATGCATGCTAAATTTAACACAGTTTGTACGGTTAATATTTTATATTGACGAAACTAAGTTTGTATGGACCATGAGCCCTCTAACCTTGACTGTGGTTCTTATGGGCAAGATCTGGGTCAACCAACGAGCTAATGAGAGAGATGCTCGAAGTTTCTTTGCACGATAAAATCCGCAACGAAGAAATTCGCCCAAGAACCAAGCAATGTTACTGACATAGCTTTTAGAAATTTAATAATAACAAATACTTTTAAAATATTTTAAGAAAACATCAAATCAATATTTTAATAAAACACTTAAAAAATACAAAAATATATCTAGTGCCAATTCCGCCTAATTTTCCTGCTAAGCAGACGTGACGTCACAAACGCCACGCAGCCAAACCGGAAGATTTTTTCGACGCATTTCGATTCTACACGAAGCATCCTTCTTGACTCTACGAGCGCATGATCGGTTTCTCATGTCAAGTCGGCTTAGCAGGAAAATTAGGCGGAATTGTCACCAGATATATTTTTGTATTTTCAAGTGTTTTATTAAAATATTAATTTAGTGTTTTCTTAAAATATTTTGGAAATATTTGTTATTATTAAATATGGATTTCCGCAAAGTAACGCCTGAATCTATTCATTATCTTTCAGAAATTGATGAATGAACCGATAACCGATGCATGGTGAAGAAAGGTTCTGCAGTGACCACGTTACACTGGAAGATGTTTTTTTTTATTGATTGTAATCTAGATAATTGAGTACAACGCGGGTTTCTTTAAAAGAGGTTATCAGAAGGAATATTTCTCAAAGGGAAGTTCTCAAATTTAACAATTACCTAGGTATTATCCATGCTAATACACTCGAGAGCAATGAATCCGGGTCACTTAAAGAATCCTAAAAATCTCGGAAACTAAAAATGCTAGGTTAATGCAATAAATTGTATTTAATAGACAATGTAATACTCCTTAAATGAAGGTATTAAAACTTCTTAGTTATTGTAAAGTTATATACATAAAAAAATCAAATTTGAAAAAGGGCCACTTTCGAAGATGGAACTACGAAATTACAGCATTTGGTTTTGCTTTTGTTTGTAATCTGTCATTTATGTGGGTACATAAACCATGTTGATAGTGCTCTATATTCATTATTCAAGCTGAAATTATGTCGCTTACGCCTGAAGAATGCACCAGAATACTTACAATGCTGGAAACCGGCCGGAGTCAGCGCGATACAGCCAGGACTGTCGGTGTGTCGCTGTCAACAGTACAAAGAGTTCTCCGACGTTACAAAGAAACTGGTTCTAACCTACGCAGACCAGGAACGGGCAGAACCAGGTGTACCACAGCACGAGAAGACCGATACTTGGTGAACACCATGCTTCGAAATCGCTTTCTCACAGGAACTGAACTCACCAATCAGTTTCGACGCCTCGGAGGAAGTAACCCAAGTGCATGGACAGTAAGACGTCGGCTTGCTGAATCTAACTTAAAACCTCTTAGACCTGCAAACGGCCCTAAACTGGAGCGTGGGCATCGTATTTCGAGACTAAGATATGCCCAGAGCCACGTAAATTGGAGTATTGAAGATTGGTCAAAAGTTATGTTCTCCGACGAATCAAAATTTATGCTCTACAAGCACGATAGAAGACACAGAGTGTATCGAAGACCAGGGGAAAGATTCAAGCAAGCATGCATCGAAGAAAAAGTAGCCTACGGTGGTGGGTCTGTACTTGTGTGGGCCGGAATTTCTTCTGAAAGTCGCACAGAGCTGGTGATCATAGAAAACGGCTCTTTAACTAGCGTAAGATATGTGGAAGAAATCCTCAATGATCACGTTGGTCCATTTATGGTCAATTTAGGTGAGGATGCTATATTTATGCATGACAATGCCCGACCTCATACAGGTAGGATTGTGAATGACTACCTTCAAGAGATGAACATTACTCGTATGGAGTGGCCAGCGCGCAGCCCGGATATCAACCCCATGCTTGGGACGAGCTAGGCAGATGCGTAAAACAACGAAACCCTCCCCCAATCACGCTTCGTGAGCTCAAAATTGCTCTCACAGAGGAATGGGAGAATATTCCCCAAAATCGTATAAGGAACTTGGTGTACAGCATGCCAAACCGCGTAAACGCAGTAACGGAAGCACGAGGAGGCAATACGAAGTATTAAAATTCAAGAAAATCGTAATAAAGTTCAAAAATTTCATGTTTCCTATTTTTGTTTTAAGGAGAGATCAGCAGTTTTTTTCTTTATGTAATTTTGTGTTAATAAAATGTATGATGACTCATATTTTTTTTACTTTCATTTAAGGAGTATTACATTGTCTATTAAATACAATTTATTGCATTAACCTATCATTTTTAGTTTCCGAGATTTTTAACATTCTTTAAGTGACCGGGATTCATTGCTCTCGAGTGTATCATAAATGCGAAAGTAACACTGTCTGTCTCGCTTTCACGCCAAAACTATTGGACCGATTTGGATGAAATTTAGTATGGAAATATTTTGAGACCGGGGAAAGGACATAGGATAGTTTTTATCCAATTGCGCAAAAAGAGGTTAATGTTTTTGCGCGATAACCGACATACGCAAGGGGAGAGCCGCGGCTGGAAAGTTAGTGATGATATATAAAGTGAGTCATCTCAAGAGTATCGCTTGGGTACTGTTGGCACATAGCTTGCTGTACATATAGACAAATCGTCGTCTTTATATTATCATTATTGACCGAGCAAGAACTTTCTGTAGCTTATATTAATTCGAGATAAATACAGGAGAAAATTATATCACAAACAACAAAAGTAATTAGGTACTTACCAATAAACATTATCAATAATGTAAAATTATTGTACTCGTATATTCTACCTATTTCTGATACAACTAGGTTTCGCTGGGGCCCGCGTGTCATTGATTTTCTTGGACATTATTTATTTACATTACACATTTTTCGGGTTCCGTACCCAAAGGGTAAAAACGGGACCCTATTATTGAGACTTCGCTGTCGGTCCGTCCGTCCGTCACCAGGCTGTATCTCAAGAATGGTGATAGCTAGACAGTTTAAATTTTCACAGATGATGTATTTCTGTTGCCGCTATAACGACAAATACAAAAAGTTGGCCAAGTGCGAGTGGGACTCGCACACGTTAAAACAAAAAAAAGGTTAAAATATGAAGTCTAATTTTGTATAGCTAATGGTACGGAAATCTTCGTGCGCGAGTCCGACTCGCACTGGGATTTTGTGACCCATATTATTCTTCCATCATCAGCGTGCGCAGTGTACCTTTATAATAATTGTAAGCTATGCAAGGGCAGACTCCCGAGGTCTACAGCTCGGAGAGCCAGTAGTGTATATGGTTCTATGTATATAAATCATAGATGATTTAATATGATAATGTAATGATGCCTGGTAATACGTTTTTTCATGGGATTGTGCTTGAACAAACACGGTACCCACCTTGTGTTAAGCGATACTTAACATCTGCCTATAAGACTGCGCCCATTTAGTGTAAGAGCCGGTGTAGATCGACCTTCACCCATCAGATAACATGATGAGACATATTTTTTTATCAAATACAATTTGTTTACAAGCGTGCCTATGAAAACTTGCCTATCGAAAAGTTTTCATAGCTATTTTTAATTGAATAATTTTTTTATTCATGTACGTTTTTTTCTTGCAAACCTATACGATTGGTATTGTAATTAAAATATCTTACTTATAATATATAGGTAATCGAAAAGATATTACCGATGCTACGATAGAGCAATAACAAAAAACTTTAAAGAAACTATAAAACAAGACTTAAAACTGAAAACATTCTAAACAAAACTGAACAAAAATCTTCGTCTGTCACCAGGCCGTATCTCAAAAACAGTGATAGCTAGACAGTTGAAATTTTCACAGATGATGTATTTCTGTTGCCGTTATAACAAAAACTACAAAAAAGTTGGCCAAGTGCGAGTCGGACTTGCGCAAGTTAAAGCAAAAAAGGTTAAAATATGAAGCCTAATGTTGTATAGCTAATCATAGGGAGCCCTACTTGCGCGAGTCCGACTCGCACTTGGCCGATTTTTTTGTTCACTTTACATCTAGAAGTGGTAAATGAGAACAGCAATGTATTCGAAGCTAACAAATGCATTATTAGGGATAACTCAAATACTATTCGTTAGATTTCACTCAAAATTAATGGCTTCACAGAAAAAGCACCAGCTTTAAAAAAAAACATCAAAATCGGTACTCTGTGTAAAAAGTAATGAGGAAACACACAAAAAAGTGACTTAAGAACCTCCTCTTATTTTTAAAGTCGGTTAAAACGTATGTTACGCCTCAATCCAGGATCAGGCTCACCCTGGTGCCCTGGCAGAATGGCAAGTGCCTGGTTTGAGACGCTACTTGCACTGTCGCTACCAGCCACCTGAGTCGCACTGTCCACTCACCGTCAGCAGCAGCCGAAGACGCCGCAAATAAAAAACGGCAAAAGTACGCAGCAATGGAACTAGTTTACCTTTTTGTGCCCATTGCAGTAGAGACCATAGGTTCGTGGGGTACAGAGGCAAAAAAGTTAGTTTGTGAGATTGGGCGCAGGTTAAGGGATAAAACTGGTGACTCCCGCTCCAGCTCGTTCCTGGTGCAGAGGATGGCCATTGCCATTCAGCGCGGAAATGCTGGAAGTGTTATGGGCACCTTTGCACCGGGAGAGATCAGGGGTGGGTTCTTTGATTAGGGTAGTTTTAAATTTGATTTAATTATTATTAATTAAATTTATTTGATTATTTGTTTACTCGAGTAAATAAACAATATGAAATTAAACAATGAAAAATATCACAATATCCAGGATCTAAACTATCTATATTCCACATTTAAACTCTATCAATTATTCCATCCAAATTAGTTCAGCCTTTCCAGCGTGAAATATGTACAAACATCATCCTCACCCACTCTGTAAAAAAAATTCGTATTAGTAATATAAGTGTGATGTATCATGACTAATATAATATTAATAAGTATATTGCCCATGTATCTATTACCATAAATCTATAATAGAGTTCTCGACTACTGTGACATCACCACATATTCACTAAACGAAGCTAAGACGAAACTCCGTGCATGGCTATACTCAATCTCATATGATGAGACTGAGAGATTGTTAGTCCCAATGTTATAATATAAGTAATAAAAAGTACACATAAATATAACATACATACTAATACATACAGGCACAACTCTAAAACAACCTTCACCAATCAGCATACTACTCATTGGTACACTCCCCACACACAAATAATCTCTCTGGTTTCCTAACTACTACATCAAATGAAGCTTAAATATAGACATTGAGAGTACAAGATAAATGCTATTTAAGTTACAACTAAATTAAATAAGAAATGTATTAATTGTATAAATAAGAGGATATACAATTTATAATACAGAGTTAACAAGGGTTACCAAGATACAACTGCGCCTAGTTTGGAACCCATTGCCTAAACATGCATGAATGTATATGTTTATTAGGATTATTTAGATTAGAAACTATAATTAGGAATATTATAATTATGTATGTATTTGTGAATACTGTTAAGAAGAATTAATAAACAATAAAAACAACACTTAAAATGTACTATCATTGGCTTTGCTATGACATTGAGAACTATCGTAAAACACAGTCTGGCGCCCGTGCCCTTGGCCTTGCTTGGCGAAGTAGCCTAAACAGCATTACAAACTTGTCTCTGCGAGTGGCTAAAAACATAACTAAAAAATTCTCTTACAAAGACAGCTCATTTTATGTTTTCTCCTTACAAGTAGCGCCATCACCATTTATACCAGTTACCTTTGTGCCTTGTGGAATTACAGGCGATCTCTCTAGCGACTTTGTCACGTTGCGTCATATCATCTTCACCTTGATGTTTCCTAATATGTTGTATCTACCTACAATTATTGTAAATTGTTATGACTGTATTGATAAGTAATAGTTATTTTCGTGTTTCTTTTCCATGTTTTCAATTACAATTCAGAGTTTCTCAAACAAATCAGAAGGCATAGCAATAACACAGTTTTTTTTATGTTATTGTGACGGAACAAGCTCGAGGCCCGACCTGATGTTAAGCGGGCTAACCTCTGCCTATAACAGATGCATTTCGTCACAATTCACGAATTGCACTGCGCCCGTCACTTTGAGACATAGTTGTTAAGTCTCATGTGCCTGTAATTTAATTTCACTGGCTCTCTAGGACTGCTACCGGAACACACCGTTAGGTGCTTGGCGACAGATTTTCTACTTGTGGGTGGTCGCTAGCCAGGCGGTCATTCGCAAAATGCCCTTGCACCAGCAAGTGAAGCTCACCCCCGCGGTGGGATTCGAACCATGGACTTGCTGCGCGACAGTCCATAGCCAATGCCACTGAGCCATCACTGCTTCAATACAATATAATTACTGGTCTACTCTCTTGTAAAACTGTGGCAATAGATTAGGCCACTTTGTCTCTTTGTGCGAGCCTCCGAGCGACGCGGTGGTAAGTTGGTAACTAACTGGAGGAACCGCCTACGAGACTCTCCTTGGAGCTAAATGAAACTAGGCAGTCGCCACAAAGTTGAAGTTACTATGCCCAGTTACATCGCTGCTCGTGGCAATCGAGAACAAGAGTTTTTGCCACTGGAGAAATTTACTTGTCAGCGTCCATTGTTGGACGCTAACTCATAACTAGCTAACTATTCATCAGATGTGAGGATGGACCCCCCGGCCTCCAGCTAACCCAGCTTGCCTGAACTGGCCGTATGGGGATTGAGATGCAAGATGCATTACCTCCAAGATTTGTAATTATTGAAGATCATAACGTGTTCCAAAATATAATTTGAAAACAGCTGCACTGCAAAAAAAAACTTACCTATTAACCAAGCAGTTATGAAAAATCCTTATTTACGGATTTGGTGCTTAAATTTCCATACATAGTAGGTACATATTTCTGAATTCAAACAATGATCCTATGAAGAGGAGCTCACCTTCAAAGAGATCAACAAGCAAAAAGGATTTAGGATTTAACATTAAAATTTAAATAACCTAACACTATACCTACCCGTTATTGTTATCATTGATATAATTTACTTAAGTTAATTATAAATGTAGCACAGTCCCGCATTTCAATCCAAAGGGCTCACTTGGAACAGACCTATGAATAGTATATTAAATGTAAGAATAGTAAATTCGGTGATCGTTTACTTTCTCTCCTCGGTGAAAGATTACTAACTATTTTGTGTCATTAACTCATTAGACAAAGTAACAAATTTTGTGGGCAAGTGGGCTATATGAATTCATTGTAACCAGCTGCTAGTCGATTAATTTTAAAATAAGGTATGTCCTCATATTTTTTGTTATTCTTATTGTGCATTAACAAAACGCATCGATGAGTAATTTGACAGCTAACTTTGACATTTGTATGACATAAAGTTACATTTCAGTTGAAATTTCTGCAATTTTACTCCATCGGTTTTTATTTGCTACTCTGCAAATATTAATGTGAAAACTTGCTACTTTATTACTGAAAAATCTCGAGACAATATGCTTTGGTGTTTTCACCATTGAGAACCACACACCACGTAAACATTTGGTTATATTTACTAATAAGGCAAGTTCGATTTCGATCGAATTAAATTGCAATAATAAGGTTTTGCATGAGTTTTTTCTCACAGTTATCGACTTTTATTGCAGTATTTTATATGAGAATAAAGCGCGAATATGTCGGAGAAAGCTTTAAAACTGGGACAGAGGGTGATGGTCGTTGGAAAAGAAGTAAAAGGATCAGTAGCTTACGTGGGGTACCCTACCTTCGCAACGGGCAAATGGATTGGTATCATTCTTGATGAGCAGAAGGGGAAGAATAATGGCACTGTCCGTGGTCATGCTTATTTCAGAGTAAGTTTAACACAAGTTTACATCCTCATAACTCAAGTAGGACCTGCAACAAATAAAAACTAGTAGGTATGCAAATATAAAAAAAAAACGATTAGGTAGTCTCAGCATGCTAGCTACACTGCTAACTGGCAGCAGGTTGAAGCATTTGGATTGCCTGTGGGCCAGCGATGGCTTTTCAGTTGCCTAAATGCTTTCATTGTAGTAGCTGTAGTGTTTTATATAGCTTGTAGTATTTTGTTAATGAAGTCAATTTAAAATTGTTACCTGCAGTAGCAGATAAAATTCATGATAATTCAGTGCACAGTTGCATTTTTAAAATTGTTATTTGAGCTTTAATTTGGTAATAAGCATACTAATAGTTTACACTAGGTAATAGGCGAATTAAAATTAAAATTCAAAATAATTTATTCAATATAGTCTATGACACTCTTATGAAGGCAAAATTCATATGGACTAAATGTGATAGTTATTTTGATGTTGAGCTATTTTGTAGAATAAATCAATTTATCCAATAGCATCCCATACTTTTGAATTTGGGCATTTATTAATTATATATATTCATTATTACAATAACAAATATATCAACCAACACTATGGAAACCTTTCATGTTCACCATATAATAAAATTATAAAGATCCTATATGGTGAACATAAAACATCACCTTGCGATTGCCTTATGCAAAAAGTTAAGGGATACAATACAAGTCAACACATTTTAAAAGTTACATGTATCACATTTCAGTGTGAGGAAAACTGTGGCGTGTTTGTCCGTCAATCTCAAATCCAACTGTTGGACGAAGATGACAACCCTATGGATACCTCCATGACCACTTCCACAGAGGAAGCACCCACTCCTCGCACCTCAACCACTAATCGAAGACTTAGCAGGTAAGAAAAGTTGTATGATTTGAGTGCTTTTAATAATCCTTATTGTTTTTAATATCTTAAGCTGACTGAGAAAATTAAAATGATTTACAGTGATTTTACTCTTAACTTGTAAAGCACAACAGAAAACCTGATCATACACTGGGTGGATCGCATTTAAAGTCCAGGTTTAGGTAAGGACAAGCTTAAGTAAATAAAATGGAAAAGTTGCTTGACAAATCCATATCTGACCCAGTGGCATCCAAAACAATTTTTATTTCTTAGCCACACTACACTGTACTGTGTTTGCCATTCTAAAACATTACTTTAATATACTCCATTCCATTGATAGAATAAAGGGTAGATCTCACTCTCCAGTACAGTGCCTGATCTACACATTTACTTATGCTGTTACTGCTAATAATTATCTGAATATCCGAAAGACATTGTGTTGACAAAGTGATTTCTATTATGTTTGATATTGCCATAAAATAATTAAGTGCAGTATATATTTTTCAAGGGAAAAGCAATAATAAATTATATTTTAGATATTTCTCTGATACATTATATATTTACAAACATACCTAATGCTGTTCTTGATAATTTTCTCAGTCATATAAGGAACACATTTTTTTAATAAGTGTCTCTTAAATTTTCTCTATTAGGTTCATTGTGTATTAGGTTCTATTAGAGTCATAAGTTTTCCACTTTTTTTTGGTGTGAATTTAAGATGGGGCTGTCAGTGGAGTGTTATTTAGGTAGCTAGATTTAAGTTGCACATGGGATTCAGTATTAGACTTTGATGCCCTATTTCACCTTATAATTAAATATGTCAAACCTAGATTAAAAAGAAAAATTATGCCTGTTTCATCTATAAAAGTTATCTTCTGGTTGGACTGTCAATATCAGCAGAATATAGCTTAGTTGGTAACTTATTCAGGTTGGTTCTGTACCTGTGTCAGATAATAGCCCTGTCTGGAAATATACATCACTATAATAGATATTTTGCTTGGTGGTAGTTGGGCATTTTGAAATGCCTGGCTGAATAGCTAGATAACATGTTAGAAACAAAGCCAGTTATCATTCTAGGCTAAGCCAATTTACCATACAATCAGTTACAATTGAGGTCAAAGGCTAGTCAAATGGTAAAATTACTCTTCATCGGCACATTTTTTTAATTCAGCAGCTGGAACACATCAACAGTAGATAAAATTCGTCCCCCATTATAGGAGGGTGTGACATAATTCTGATGCTTGGCAGGCATCTTGGGGTCCCAGTAAAAGGAGGCAGTTCTTCGAAAAGAGCTACGGGCCTAAAGATGCGGCTGTGCAATTCTACTCCCCTTTTGCCACATAGGATCCTAGTGTCTGAGTCAGATTGCTTTTATAGACCTTTCTTTGGCTACCAACTTCAGCAAGTTGTAATGCTCGATGGTGTAATTTGAAAATATCTGTCTATTCTTGAGCTTATCTTCTGATGGTATAATATTTCTTTTTAATTTCCCTGTCATGGGTTTTACAATGCAAACAGCATTGTAAATGGGTTTTTAATTTGTATAGTCAAAAAGATACTGTGGTGAACTAGGGCAAAAATAAATATGGGCTAACAAGCATGTTTTTCTAATAGTATTTGATAATGGTTTATTGTTTTTCCAAAAGTGGGTCACTTATTATAAAAATTGAGGTGGGGTAAACAGTATGCGAATTACAATCAGTTAGAATGAGAATTATATAGTCACCTTACCTTAATCAAGTTAATACAAAAAATGTTTACAAAACTTAGGTCTATCTGAAATCATTTTTTAATGATAATTTATTTGTGTAATAAATAATAATATTTTTATATAATTTTCTAAGTCCAGTGATGCCAACACCGGCGCCCAGTCCTGTTAGGATGCCCACTAAGATAACAGGGTACACTATATACATAACCTATAGGAACCAATACAAGAGGTTCTTACTTTGAATGGTATTGCCAGTTGACAAAAGTAATTTTTTGTTGCCATATTGTGGGCGTCTTTTATATAAACATATGCTAAAGCAATTTATGGTATTAGTTTTAGAAAATACATTCTAAACTAGATTGTTGACTTTGCTGTTTAGTGTTGCCTAAAGAACATAAAATATAGTTTTATTTTGTGACAGTACTAAGTAGTTATTTTTTGTTGTTATAATTTGAGTGTTTATAGATAAAATAGGAAGACCTTTTTATAGTTTTCCAGTCTTGTTTATTAATTTCATATAGTGTGATAATGTCAGCAAAAAGAAAGGAGCTAAGGTAGGCAAGGTATTAACTAAATTATAAATATAAATCAATAACCGAACAACATTATTCAAAAAAGTATTCCCTTTCAGAGCTTTCCATCTCAAAGTTTATAGTATTTTTGAATATAAAATATTTCCAAAATTATTTTCAATTTGACACTAATTATTTAAAAATTTCTCAACCAATTTTCATTTTGATATATTTATTATTGAAGAGAAGGAGTAATAGTTATTTACTTTTAGTTTAATTTTTTTCCTAAGCATAACAGATGTCAAAATAAAAATTTGTTGAAAACATCTTATAACCATAAGTATCAGTTAGTAGACAACATTTTAAACAGAACACTGATAATTTGTGTTATAGCTGAAAATATTGAATATTATGTGAACATTGAGAATGGAAAAGGTATGGTTCAGTATTACATATAGTTGTTCAGTTATTGATATTAAACTACTTAAAAATACTGATCACTCTAATCGAAAAACTTTAATAGCATGCCTGAAATTTCATGGGTTTTTCTATTATAGAAATTGTGGGTAGGAATTAATTTTATAACTAGTAAGTACGTTAAGTACTTATCTCATTAACGATTTGTGTAGGTTAGTTGCAAATCCCAATATAGAATGATGTACTCAATAGTGCTATTTTAATATGTATTCCATAGTGCTATAGAATTATTTACTCTATAGTTCTACTCTTTAGTGCTATATCAGTTTGAACTCTATAGTTCTATAGCATTATTTACTCCATAGTGATATAGCATTATGTACTCCATAGTGCTATAGCAGATTTTGCAACTAGGCTACACAATGATTTCTAACTAAAGCCGATGCGACAATGATGTTTCAACGATTGTTTGTCATTCTCGCATTGGTGGCGACATCTTTTTATATTTATAGAGAACTGGAATACAAAGGACTGATAAATTTAAAATAATGACAACCGGCTTCAGTATATGGCATCACCTGCATCTAAATCTGTTATATTATAATATGTCCTGGCTAGCTATCACTCAATTTGAAAATCAATCTTTGACCGCCTAAAGGAGTGTTTCGGCTGCTGCCTCCGAGAGCCTTTTGAATTATTCATACAAGCTTCTATACCTTTAGTAGGTTTTGAAGCAGTGATGGCTCAGTGGCAATGGCTATGGACTGCTGCGCAGCAGGGCCATGGTTCGAATCCCGTCGTGGGCCTGAGCTTTACCGCATGGTGGAAGGGCATTTTGCGAATGCCTGGCTAGCGACCACCCTCAAATAGAAAATCTTCGCCAAGCACCTAACGGTGTGTTCCGGCAGCAGTCCTTGAGAGCCAGAGAACTTACAGTCATATGAGACTTAACAACTATGTCTCAAGGTGACGGGCGCAGTGCGATTCGTGACTTGTGACGAAATGCATCTGTTATAGGCAGAGGTCAGTCCGCTTAACATAAGGTGGGCCTCGAGCTTGTTCAGTCCCAATAATATAAAAAACCAGATTACTTTGTGAAAAAAATTGGCCAAGGAAGTATTATCACCATACCTATTTCTACCGCTAAGCAGTTACCATCGCATTATTGTGTTCCGGTTTGAAAGGTATGGGTGCCGTTGAAATTAAAGGCACATGAGACTTAATAACTTATATTCCTCAGGGCATATGGAAATGCATCAGTTATAGGCAAAACTTACAAGGGTAACACTAGGTGAGTCTCATGATTGTTCCGAAACCTAATCAGTACTAATATTATAAATGCGAAAGTAACTCTGTCTGTCTGTTACGCTTTCACGCCAAAACTACTGGACCGATTTGAATGAAATTTGGTATGGAAATAGTTTGAGAGTTGGAAAAAACATAGGATAGTGTTTATCCAACTGCGCAAAAAGAGGTTAATGTTTTTCGCGATAACCGACACACGCGCGGGCGGAGCCGCGCCTGGAAAGCTAGTTATTTATAAAAAAAACACTACGCCGCTTGTCAGGACGCCGATATGCCGCTCTTAGTATGGCTACCGTTCCACAAAAAATTTGCTCCCTGCATTTCTGTTGTTATCGGCCCAACGCTCCTTATAATGTAGGCTTACCCATTACCCACTACGTCGCTTGGTTATGAGTTGGTTATCAGTTTAATAACTATATTATAAATTGTAGTTTTCAGTATTTATTTGTTAAATAGAAGGTACATACATCTAGTTAACCGTTTGGGATAAAGCACAAAATGTTCTATATTATTACAACTTTGATTACTCCATTTATTTATTATTTTGATTGTGCAAATTATAAATATATATCTGCAGGTACTCATATTCAGACGATGCCATACATGCTAGAATGTAAACAGGTTTTTCTCAGCTACCTTCTCATGTACTGGACCCTTCCCAAAAATAATTGAATACAATTTCTAATCCATTTAATTGGTTCAAAATTGAATAAAACTTGTTTTAATTTAATGTATCTAACTCAGTCCGTTCACGGGCTCTGTTTTGCCTCTAAGGTAGTGGACCCTAAAACAGATAACGGTATATAAACATACTAACACATACTTTAACTTTTCTGATATCAGTAGGGATACTGATTGAATTATTACTATTGTAACGGTTCGCTGGGCACCTAAAACAGCGACATCATACCGGTAGTTGCACTATTATGGTTGACGCACATTAATCCACCCGGCACCGTATCAACAACGCCTCGACTCAAGCCGTTTAGAATTCTAACAGTGCGTTAATTTGAGATGTTTTTTGTAGACTGTAGCTGTTTCAAAATCGGCATTCGTATGTAAGGTTGTGAAAGCAATTTTATAAAATATTTTTTCTATATATGTTCACCAATGATTTGCCCCAAATCGAACGACACATAACAACTCTTGACAATAGATAGTTGTCATACTCAAAAAATATCGCGCGTGCATATTTTAATTCCATTTATAAAAATATTATAATATTACATGGAATATAAAATATAACATGGAAACAAACTAGACAACTATATTTTTTTTGCGACATACTAAACTATATTTTCTATATTTATAACTGAGTAACCTTATGTTAGTAAAATTCTTCCATTATTACGAAGTTCAACTGACAAACTCGCAATTGTGAAAAATACAATTCAAGAACAATTCGCTCTGTCATTTGTAGCTGCCAAAGGTAACCTTACGGTGTGAGGCGAGGCAACGTTGATACATTGTTGAGGCAATTCTTGTGCGTGGACCTTAAAACCATCAATTACACATCCAACGCGTTGTACGGGTTACGTTTTCACTTTCACTGGTTTTGTTTATTTGATTTAATTCTAGTGTTTTCTGCTTTGTTAAAAGTTAAGTTTACTGTTTAATTGATTTTGTTCGGGTTCTTCTGTCCGGTCCAATGCGCCCTAAACGGTAGGCTGTCTTTTTATTATTCGCTGGGAAAAGTATGAAAGATATGTAAGGTGTGCATGATGTGGAATTACCTACTGAGTGTCTTTACGCTGCAGTACGAGCCACTTCAAGGAAAGGTTTTGACGGTAGGTTTTATAGACCTGTGCAGTGCCAGGCTGTAAATGCACCCCCTATCATTCTGTGGGACTCGTAAGAGGCAATGGAGGGAAACATACCACTAGATGAGCATCACCGCCTTTGATATTTTGCACTTCATGACCTGTTAGAATGCGGGATTCAAAAGAGTCTGACCGTCCCCAAAAACCAGCTCCTTGCCGGCCCTTAAAATTTGAAGTTGAGTAAAACGTTGTTGAGTAAAAAGTAAAAAGTGGTTTTTCAAGGGGGTCTCCAATATATTAGAAGTAAGTCGAAAAATAAACTTTTGCAACCTAGAATGTCATAAATATCCATATTGTCGTCTAGAGCTTATTAAATTGAATCCAAATATATTGTATATATTATATAACAGTAAATTAATTAAATTTTTTGCAACAGTTTTTCTTATATCCGATAAGCTAGGCTTCGACCACTATCTCATGGTAAGTAATGATGTGGTCAAAGATGTTATTCAAGGTACGTAGAATTACTGGTCCTGAAGTACAGCTGCCGGTTCACACTGTTAGGTGCTTGGCGACAGATTTTCTTGTTGAGGGTAGTGGCTAACCAGGTGGCTAAATGCCCTACCACCATGCTATAACGACTGCCATCCTAAGACAACAACCGACGGCTTCACGTGCCCTTGAAGCACGTGCTCACTCAGTAGAAATACCACTAGCGGCCAACTATCGAAGTCACGACTGCAGTGGTCGTTGCTTAACTTAGTAGACCGGTCAAGAATGACTATACAAGCTACACGATGAGTGCTTCAGAGTTCAGTTCCAGTTCTCTATAAGACGTAAACTAAAGTGTGTTTTAGCTAACTGATAGTGTGTTTCTTTCCCGCTAGTATAACAGTGGCCCAGAGGTCTAGACCCACCACGTAAGTACTAGACACTATGTAGAGAGCACCGGCTTAATACTACTATCGCTTTTGCACTTGTATTTGATTACTTGCGAATGTGTACGGTGAGGTTACACTATGGTTTTTATATCAATGAATCATTTTCTAGATTTTTTTTTCAAAGAAATGTATATAGGAATGTTATTTAAGGGGGCGATTAAGGTCATTTAGGTCCTACATTTTAGGTTTTTGTAACGTAAATTAAAACGAAACATAAATTAATAATAATATTTATATCACAAAATTTGGTACAATTGCAACTTAAAATTAAGGATATTTATAAAAATTATTATAATATAACAAATCGTAACATAGTGGCTTGTAATTTTTTGTTGCTGTATTGACGTACAAAATAATTATATAAATGTAATAAAGTTCAATCTCAATGCGCACTGCATTTATCGGCTTCGATCTTTTATCCTTCGCGAAAATTAGAGAAAATAAAACTCTTCACATTGATGCAATTATAAGATATTGAACATTTCAACGTAGAATCGTTAAGAAAATAATTTATAAATTTAAGCAAAAGTTCAGGCGTTAGTTTGCGGAAATCCATATTTATTAATAACATTTTTTTTTAAATATTTAATGAAATCTTTAAGAAAATATTTCCACATTTTAGCGAATGTTAGATATGTAAATTCACTATCGTTGAGGACTTGCAGCAAATAATTATAAAGCTATACTTAGGATGTTTTAACTTATTCAAGCTTTCTATTTAAGCAGTTATGAAAAAACCTTTAGAAAGGATTTATTGTTAAAACATCTGTACATTATATCTTTTCTGGATTTAAATAATCATGCTCTGAAGAGAAATTAATTTTCAAAGTGACCTTAAATCTAGGATTCGCCCCTTAAGTTGCATTGGTATTAAAATTAAATGTCATTGGATATCTGTCACAAATATCATATTCGCCACCGCCAGTATTCTCCAAAGAGATGTTAAAATCGAATAATATTTGATCAATTTTTTTGTTTTAATTTCATAGGTTTATTTTTTTGATCCATAGCGTAATTTCATTTCATGAAGAGTATAATGACTAGCATTTATTTTGTTTGTTTAAATAATAAAATATTATGAAAAATTTGGGACTGTGATTATCATAATAGAGAATAGGATGATCTCACGAGACGAAAATAAGTATAGGTGTTTAATTTGAATGGGTATGAGATTTTTAAATACTATATTTACCAGATTTTGGCTCCCAACTCGCTTGTTGGTGAGATTTCAGTACCGTAACTTGACCGAAAGATGAGTTTTTTTTTTATATTCAATTTTGACTTGTCGATAATTTGCGGCGCTATGCGCAGTGCTTTCCATGTAAACGTAGTTTATTTATAGATTATATTAAAAATATTAAAATAGTTTATTTATAGATTATATTAAAAAGAATAAAATAAAAGAAGTAGTTCTTAGATCAAATATCGATTAAAAAAATTTCTTTGTCTTTGCCTGATTCCTGGTAAATTACGAATTTTAAAAATTATTTGGAGAATCGTTTAAATTTATTATATAATATTTTTACAAAATAATTATAAGAACTTTCATTCTTTCATATCTTGGTAGGTATGTATACACACATGTTACATAAATAAATAATTGTGATTTAATTTAAAATAAATAATATTACATGTTTTTGACTGTATAGAAATCAAGCTCAAAAATATGACTGCAAGGTATCGTATACATTTGTTATTTAGAAATAAACAATGTTCGTTTTTATAGCATACGTTGTACATTATAGTCCGGCCGAGAGAATGCTTTTGACAGTTCGTGTATTTGTAGTTTTGGCTATTTAATGGAGTAAAATATACAATACATCCTATTTTTAGATACTTAAATGCCTGACTAATACAATATTATGCAGTCGTCTGACTATGTTACTTTGAATTGGGGAAAAAATATTCATAAAATGAACTGTCAAACTCATTCTCTTGGTGTCCGGACTGTAGTAGGATGTATTACGAGGAACACGTATGGATAGACACCACTGTCTTGTAAATGATTTGAGCCGTCAACAAGCAGTTTTACGTATAGAAGGAGGTCGTTTTTCATTTATACCTCCTTGCTCTAATGAGATCAAATATCACTGTTTTCCACCATCTATATAAAAAAAAAAAACAAGGAAATAAATAACTTTTAAGATAATCACTTCCCACATTTAATGAATTGCAATATAGAAAATTAGAAATAAATGCTATGCTATTATAACTTCATTTACAATGTTTCAATGTATAATTATTAATATTTTTCTTATAGAGATCTACGTTTTTATTTATATCAGGTATAACTCGGTTTATGGTGGGGGATAAATGTTAAAAGAAATATTAATCATATTTAAATTGTAATTTATATTTATTTTTTGTTATTCAAACGGATATGTTCCCATTTCGTAGAACAAGCTTACTATTTCGGTAGGTCAATGCACACTTATCGCCTCGGCACCGTAACAACGTTGCCTCGCCCGTATTCTCACAAGTACTCGCAAGCTTGGCCCGATTCGAGGCAATACCGAAACGGTGTTGATTAGTGTGCAATATGGAGTTTCATATGAAGAGTACTGAACGGCTTGAGTTGTGGCGATGATGATACGGTGCTGGCTGGGTTAATGTGCGCCAACCTACATACCTGTTCCTTTACGAAGGTGTGCCCCTCCACAATAAATTATTGATGCGCATATGTGTGGGTAAGCCTCGTTTGTATACCATGTTTTAGTGTAAGTGTAAATGTTAATGGTACATACAGTAAAAACATAATGTCAAATATAATTTCTTAGATCGGCAGTAGTAGTTGCAAAAATATGGATGGGTGCGACTTCGTGAATAAAATGGCCTGCAATCTGGCCGAAGGCAAACTTTGTCAATTTTTTTTAAATATTTAAAATTAATGATCACATGTGAGGAAATCGTTTTGTATTACAACATAAACTGCTAAAACGCATGTCTTCAAAATAAAACTAACTATGTTTGTTTAAGTTTGTATATATTATAACAGTATACGTATAATTAATATAAATTATATTGCCCGACCAGATATATCCTAAATGCGATATTGCAGATAAGTAGAATTGTAGGCCATCCTTTTAGTCGGTCCTTAAGCGGCGTATCCATCTGAGACGTGCAAGGAAACAGAGCGGTTTAAGAGGAAAAAATCCACCAATCAGATCGCTTCATTTTTTTTCGCCGGGCGCTGCGATCTTATTGGTTGTTTTTTTCTTTGCACACCGCTCATCTTCCTCAAACATTGCTGGATACGCAGACTAGTGCCGCATCTCCACTTGTTAAGTTTACCGCACTACACAGCTTTCGGCGTAATTCAGACTGAAGTGGGCAGCGGTCGGCAGTTTTCTGATCATTTTAGCCTTTTTGTCTATCACTATAATGTAGTAAAAAAAATACTTGAAGGTGTTGGGCCATCATGCAAGTCATAGCTACTCATGCTAGTCATTCAACCGATACTATATATTGTAGTGATAGAAACGAAAGTCGAAAATGGTATGACAGTAAAATGGCCGCTGACATTTCGGTATGATTTGAGCTTAAGGCTTGATTTTCTATTACGTTGATGTCGGTCGTGGACATCTGTTGCGTCTGCCGTCGTCGGTCGCGTATCAACTTAGAAAAGCCCCGTTGACGCTATTGTCGCAGCGCAGTTCCATATAGAACTAATCTTCTGGTATGCTCGACCGACGTCCGCGACCAATGTCAGCGCAGGAGGGAAGTTAGCCTTAGAAATCGACTAATAACTTTTACATGAGGTTACACAGTATTTTAAGAACAGAAGCTGCGACCTTCTAACAATGATATTTATCTGGTCGGGTTTAAAATAAAATTAAGAAACAATTTTTAAGGAACCGCTAAACATGTTGCTTTACTGAATTGTCATTTTTTAAATACACTGAAGTAAAGCGAAGCATGTGCGTGGACAATGGGCAAATACTGTATTTCTTGTTGTATTCTTGTGTAACTTATATATCTCGCTATCCAACTAAAAAGTAATCATCAAGATTGGATGATCTAGAACGAAAACACTTGTGGTTATGCGTAAAAAAAAATTCATAATTCGTCCCTTTTTCTGAAAGTCGGTATATACATTATTCCAGTCTCTTAACAAGAGAATACAATTAATTCGATACACATTTCGAATAACTATACTCCATTGAAAAAAAATATAAACCCTTTTGTTAACTCTTTAGTATTTGGAGTACTTATTTACGTATAATAGATAAAATAAGTCAGTTTAAAATGTGGAATACACTAAACTACTATTTAAATTCAAATAAGTTTATTTGTAGAATGTAGTGTACAAGATGGTAAAAATTACAAAATAGTTCTCATACATTCTTACCATATAGGCATGCAATTTTTTTAAAACCAAAATTAATAGTTCTAGTTACATCAATATAAGCCATTTAGTTGTCATTAGGTACCAATAAAATAACATAACTAAATACAATCAAATTAAGTTAAATTATATTCATTTTAATATTATATTCATAAATATATAATAATATATATATCATAAATATTTAATATCCATTACATCGAAAAAAGTACGAAATCCACGAGCATACACTATCCCTCGCCACTTGTAACAAAGAAAAACGTATAGAACACGTCCTCGCATCAAATAACGCACAGAGCCCGTGATGGCGCAGCGGTGGTTACGAAATGTAACGTGTTCAATACGTTCTTTTATAGTACACTTATTCTCAGGCCACAAACGCGCACGTACTGCCCTCGATGTCCTCTTGCACACTAGTCTATCAAAGACATCTCATCAGTAAAGTTAGTTATGTTTATCGGTAACTTAAGCCATTGTTCCACTATCCGTAACAACATAACCATTTTAACAAACAAATAACGATGTTATAACATTTGTACTAACATATCGGTGATTGCCCAAAAAGGGTGCGTCGCAAGGCGTCCCCGGCCCAGACGAAAACCGGAACTCTGTCGATGTCGAGGTAATAACTGTAGTTGATAATTTAGTATGTATTTAGATGCTTGGGAGCACAACAAATATCATACCTTAGAGACTTAAGTTTTGGTAAAGATATTACACTGCTGCTAAAGTTCACGTCACGACGTCGAAAGTATAGTCACGCTGCGAATAGGCGGAGCTTTAAGTACGCTTTCTATGGGTGTAGTTTTCAAATTTTGTATTATTTTAAGACACGCTGCTGTAAGTATTCGACGGGATATAAATATTTATTAATGTTTCCCAACAAATACTTTAGTCCATTTTAGTAAATAGTAAATTACACAGGTTTTTGTGAGCTTGAGCAGCAGTGGTAAGACGGCTTTATACGGCATTATCATTGTCAAAATCGGCTTATTCAACACACAAATGCACATTATTATGTTATGTATAAAATAGAATGCAAAAAGTTATATATTCTGTTATGTTACCTATTTACACTTTCAGTTTTTTTAAGTTAAATATGTATATATAGGGCTTATCTTGTCTGGCATAGAAAATGATAAAGGCGCGGTGAATCGAAACAGTTGTTTTCCCTCGGTGTCTTCGATTCGATGCAACGCGCATCGTCTCTGTACTATAAAGGTAAGCGTCCACAGTTCCGCGACCCACGTATCGCATGGATCGCATAACAAGGATTTTAGTATTCTTTGAGGCTACCATAAAAGTGTTTTCGCTGATACGCGTCGTATGGACCGCACTTGTCGGTCCTTCGTTAAAGCCGTCATTGCCGTCCATTGCTCGCTCAGAGGGGCAATTATTCCGATGTGTGCCGATGACGTCATACGGATTGCCGATTCGTGGACGCACCCACCCGCTCGCGATCTTATTCTTAAATATATTCCAATCCAGTTCCATGTAACCATTTATTATGCTTTTTTTATTTTTTCGTGTTCTACTGCAAACAAATAAGCAGTCACACGTTCTTCTTCATCGCTTTCCAATGCTGTTGTCACACACATACACCCTGCGCTATTCCGCCCGCTACGATAATCCGAATGAGAGGGGCGCTGGCAATCTGATAGCTGTCAGTTGCCAACGGCAATCCGATTGCAGTGGATACAGTGTACGCACTGCCATAAAGTAATCCGTTTGAGGCGATCCGCCGATGCGTCCGATGCGAAACAGTGAACGCTTACCTTTAGACGCAATTTTATAGAAAAAGATAGGTGTGATTTGATAAGCCACTGCCAGCTTCGTAGAAGCGTAGTGCTTAATATAAAATGCATTGCAATAGATTGTATAAACATCTTCTTATCAGAATTTCATAGCACTAAAGCATATTCAACAAGTAAGTTCCAAAAATAAATATTTTAATACTTTGAACACACGATATATGAATTAAAAAAGTAAAAGACTGCTAATTATATATTTTTGTTAATCGTTCCATTGGAATTAAAACTGCAAGTTAGTTATGGAATCCTTTTTTTTAAAGTCCATCACTTTGATACCCCATTCGAAAAAAAAATTATTATACAATATGGCGACTAACATCGGCCAGTTTCTTTTTATATACCTAGTGTCACTTGCGCTATCAAGATGAATCTAGCGGTATCTTTTACATTAAAATCGGTTAAGCCAGTTTGCCCCGTGGGGTGCCGTGTTAGAATTGCACCTCCCCATATCACCCCATGGGTGTCGTAAGAGACGACTAAGGGAAAAATACTGGAAGGTGGGCAGCAGCGCCTTCTAAAAAACTGCCAACTTACACTGCGATCCCCAAGACGCCTGCCAAGCGTGGGGATTATGGCAAATACCCCCTTAATAGCGGAGGCTGTGTTGCTGAACATAGCCTCAGGACGATCCGGCTGTTACAGTAAGCCAGTTAGAAGTTATGGTGGAATAAAGTAACTCACATACATACATGAACTCTGTAACACAAGTTTTTATGGGATTCGTGTATAAATTTGAAAACGCGTCTTCTGATTCAAGGTATCCGATGCCTGAACCGTTTGGTCAAAGTATCAGGTCACCATAGGACCTGGGTAGGACTATGTTCATTAAAATCTTATCCGAGGTTTTTATTCCTTTTTTTAGAGAGATTAAGATGAGCGTTGTAAGAGGAAAAAATCCAGCAAATAGCACCGCATCATTTTCTAAGCCTCGTTAAGCACTGCGATCCCTTTGCTGCGATTGGTTGTTTTTTTCCTCTTACTCCGCTCATCTTCTTCCTATATCTTGGTGAGCTATAGGAAGAAGATGTATCTATGAATAACCTTAATGTGTATATATATTTATTTCGCACTTTTTTTATTGTATAATTGTATAATGCACATCAGTCATAGCTTTTGAACGTTACCGCAGCACTATAGTATACAAAAATATTACTGCACTATTTTTGATGTTTTTTATGTTTACGCAAGTTTTATTTTATTATTTATTAATTTTATTTTTAAGCTATATGGTCCTCCTCGTTTCCTCTTTAATGTTCATTATCTAGATTTCATGCCTGTATATGTTTCGTTAAAGAGCACAATGGAAGATATGTAATGTATATGAGTCAATTTAAATTCATACTTAATACAAGTTCGATGGTGTGCGTGCCTGACAGCACGGCACTGCTTACAGCTCTGGTAACTATATTCCATGGATATGCGCGCACACTAGATTACAGACCTCTACATGTACGAAGGCACATCCCTCGACATAATATTATTGATGCACATTTAAACGGGGGTACGTCCCTGCAAGCCCTTGGGCAAATATTGGTCGAGCTAGATTGGAGTGCTGGAAAGGCGTGTATCAGGGGTAAGAGCAAAATTTGCCTTGTCCGAAGGAATGCAGGAACGTACCCCTAGTCTCGTTTGTACGCTGTGTTAGTGTGGGTGTAAATTTTAATGGTACACACAGTAAAACAATATAATACAAAATATTATCGCTTCGATAGGCAGTAGTGGATGCAACTTAAAAAAATATGTACCTATGGGCTTCGTGACTAGAAAGATCTGTAATATGTATTTATAAGACATGCACATAAGCAAAAGCTATTCGCACTCGAAAATTGCAAAAATATGTATGTAGGTGTTTGTCTACTGCGTTTATCATATCTATGTTTATTTTCTGTGGTTTCATTTTATGTTATTCTGTTCTTGTTACACTTTTTTCATGTTCATGTTATGCTTTTTGGTAAGATGGATGAAGCTTTGTAATATAGCCTGTAAGTTTTAACGAGTGTTGGAATTTTGAGTACGATTTTGTCTACTTTTTGGCTCACGAAAATCTGTCAAAAAAGTCCACAGACTAGATAGTGTTTATTCAATAAAGTAGCTTTATCTTTATTGTTGACTAATAATTATACAGGGTTATTGGAAAAATGCTAACAACCTCTTAGATATGAATTCTGTTAGTCCTAACAAACATTTTGAGATGGGTTTTTTATGTTATGAATAAGCATGAAGACCTCTTAAGGGTGAACTAGCCGCTCACGTTTCCATACTTATTTGAGGTTTTCGGTCCAGAACTAAGCATGAAATCGATTTATCTTTACTATAATCTAGTATTGTATCCTAACACAATTTTGAAAAGATAATTTATGTAATTTTTTATGGCTCTTATCTTTCAACTGAAATATATGTAAAAAAATTCATAACTATACAAACCTAGGTAATGCGGAGATTATTATTTTTTTATTTTACAAGGAATAAAAACAGCTACTTTTGGTAACAAGAGCCTAATGGTATTCACTTATTGAAACAATATTATGTAAGAGTAAGTGTCCTAAATATTATAATAACGGATAAAAATATATCCATATTGGTAACAGAATAAATATTATACTTAAATTACTACAATAATATTCCATAATGTATCATATTCATAGATGTATGGTAATTAATCTAGAAGTGAAGTTCGATCATTACTATTTGAATCACACCATTATAAAGATATAGTAACACTTTTCAGCTCCTTCAGCCTACAGGCAACACAGCACGTCTAATAGAACAAGTTAAATTAAATAATAGTATATTTACTGACTTTTGGTTATACATTCCAAAAATTCCAAAAACCGTGCCATGCCGCCTGCACGCCAAAGGCAGGTGTGAACAATGACTAAATCGAACATTGAAGTGACGAAATATAATAAGTGTATTATATTATAAATAAACAAATCAATGCCATATAAAACACAAGTAACATAAGATTTAATCGATACCATACCTATTTCTGGATATAAAACCTCAAATAAGGGAGTTATCACCCTTCGACGTTGGTGTGGAAACGTGACCGGCCAGATCGACCTTAAAATTCTCTTGTGCCGGTAATTTAAAACAACAAGTATTTTTAGTACTATCTGACTCTTTTAAGTTCTGTGTCTCGTAGTAAAAGACAATGCATACCCCGAGCTAAAAGCGCCCGCCGCGGCAACACTAGACCGCGCCGCGCTCCCTTTGAATAGAGTTTTGAATATTTACATCGAGCAAAGTAATTAAAAAATACTATATAATAAAGTACAGGCACAAGAGACTTTAAACAGGTGGTCTTCGTGCTTATACCCTCACAAATACATGAAGAAAAGTATCTTAAAATGTTTGTTAGGACTAACAGAATGCAAAGCTAAGAGGTTGTTAGCATTTTTCCAATAACCCTGTATATGGATTTAATTTAATTATCATTTGTTTCTATATTATCCGTGAGTACTCGGCTCCGTGCGTCATGAGCCCTTATTTATTAACCACCACGTTGATCTAGACAAAATTTGCAATTCAACAGGGCAATGCTGCCAGCATGCTGGGCACGCTGCCAACTGGTAGTGGGCCGGAGCATTTGGACTGCCTGCAAGTCTGCTATGACTTATATGTTGTCTAAATGCTTTTATTGTAGTAGCTATAGTGTTTTATATAGTTCGTAGTATTTTGTTAAATAAAGGCATACCGCCGGTTACAAAATCTAGACAAAATTGTACTCGTAATTTCGACACGACGAAACGTAAAAATGGTTAAAAACGTCCCTAAAACGTTTCAGCTCTCGTACATCCCTCGGTAGCAGCCGACAGTCGCTTTTGTCTCACGCGTCGCCGACGACTGAGCGCGCATCTTCGCCGCAGTTGACGAAACGCGCATCTTTCGTCGAAGTAAGTATACAAAGAACAATTTAGAAGCAATGATGGCAAAGCGGTTGTAGCTGTGGATGGTTCGATCTTGAGCTTGAGCTTCACCGCATGATGGAAGGGCATTTCGCGAATGCCCGCCTACCTAGCTACCACCCTAAAGTAGAAAATCTGTCGCCAAGCACTTAACAGTGTGTTCCGGGAGCAGTCCTAGAAAGCCAGAAAAATATCAGGCACATGAGATTCAAAAAATGCGCGCAGTGGAATTCGTCACTTGTGATGGATCTGTTATAGGCTGAGGTTGATCCGCTTAACATCAGGTGGGCCTCGTGCTTGTTCCGTCGCAATAACATCAACGAACTGTTGAACGAATTTAGCCTGGTGAGCTCTCAAGACCTGGACAGCATTCTAATACCGTACTTATCAACAGTCACATATCAGCAGCATTTCTGAAAATGCCATTTAAAAATTAGCATTTTAGGAGCCATCTCAAAATCGCTCTTGAGATCTGAGGTCTGCTTCTGGTATCAGCTGTAGGATTATATTATATTCAATGTTATACTATATTCAATATATTTAATCAAAATTATTTACTAAACAGACCGTATTATTATCATATTTTATTATTATTTTCTATGAATTTATAATTTATATGTAATTTATTTATGATGTAATTTGAAAATGTCGTATTCATAGATTGATCTTGCGTTTTTGCCTAGATATATATGTTTATTGATAGTTCTTGAACTCTCTTTTTTTAATACATACTTTACTTTTTCCTCGGCTAACATCTTAAAAGTTCCAGAGTTCAGGAATTCACTGAAAATCAGTGTCATGGTTAATGAATTAACTGAAAATAATAAAATAAAATTTGTAATTTACGAGAGGAAATAAACATTCGGAATAAAATAAAATTCCCCTCGTAAATTTTTAGCTTTGTAATGTAATCCGCAGAGCATGCGTTATTGCAAACATAAAAATATAAAAATTACTGAAAATTTACAGTGTTATAATTGCATCTTAACAGGTGTGGCTATAACTTAAAATTTGTGTATTCCTTTTGCAATACGTTGTATTTTTGAAATGAAATTCTCATGAGTTTCACACGTATTTAAATATTTTAAATAAAACCGGCAAAAAACACTCACGTTGGGGATCGAATACGTCGACCCGGGCTCGCAGACGCAGCTGTGCACTCGCCCTGATGATGAGCATCTGATATGCTCGAAACCCGGGTCGACGTATTCGATCCCCAACGTGAGTGTTTTTTGCCGGTTTTATTTAAAATATTTAAATACGTTGTATATTGTTTTTTTCTATATATTTTGTATGCCTGTTAGATTAGCCTTTGACCACTATCTGATGGTAAGTGATGATGTGGTCAAGGATGTTTTTTCAGGCTAACCTAGAATTACTGGCTCTCAAGGACAGCTGCCGGAACACACCGTTAGGTGCTTGGCGACAGATTTTCTACTTGAGGTTGGTAGCTATAGCTAGCCAGGCGGGCATTCGCAAAATGCCCCACCACCATCCTAAGACAACAACCGGGACCGGCGGCTTAACGTGCCCTCCGAAGCACGGAAGCGCTCAATAGTAATGTCACCAGCGGTCACCCATCCAATTCAAGACCGCGGCAGACGTTCCTTAAATTTGCTGATCGTTTCAGAACGGCTAAGTAAACTTCGCTATGAGCGCTTCAAAATGTTTGTAATTATAGAAGTTGTATGTCATTAAATTTTTTTTGTAGCAATAAATCATTATTCTAAACAAATCTATTCTAAATAATTTAGCATCCTCCTCTTGAGAGTGCACTTAGGGTCACATCAGTTCATTAATCGAACAATAAAAATAATTCAAATTCTCGATCGTGCGTTCGTGTAGAAGTGAAACGCGTAGGAAATTCTTCTAAAAAAAGCTACTTGGCGTTTCTGACGTCATGTCGGCTTAACAGGAAAATTAGGCGGAATTGTCACTAGATATATATCTAGCAATGTTATCTATTGCAAATATAATAATATTTTTATATTTGCAATAACGCTTGCTCTGCGGATTACATTACAAATTTACGGGAGGAAAAATTAATATCCCTCACATGACTATAATTTTATCTTAAGAGGGCACCGAGCTTTTCAGGCGCGCCGCGTATCTGTGCGTGAGTAAGGCTCGCCAACAGCATCCGTCCCCGTCCGACGGCCGAAGAATTACTAAAGCGCATAGGGACAAAGCATCGCGGCTCTGAATAAAATGGGCGGAACGTGCGTGAATTTAAGCATTTCCTTCGTATAGTAAAAACAAATACCTATTTGAAAAATGTTATGTGTATTAGAAATAAAGATACAGCAAGGGATCAAACGAACCACAATTACGTATCGCTGCCTTGGTGCAGGCTTAAATTTGTGATTTTTTTACCATACCTAAAATATTAATTTAATGTTTTCTTTAAATATTTATCATTATTAAAATGATTGTTGTGAATTACAGACTGGCTTCGTTGAAACTCTTACGCCACAATACACGCCCGGTCAGAGCCTCACATCGCCACAACCGGTGTCGACCGCGGTCGAAGACAAACTGGCCAATATGCAGGCGCAACAAGAGGTAATTGTGACATTGCATGCAAAAACAAAACGCATGCCTTGACTTTAAAGTTGAATACTGTGGCAGAATTCCACCCCAGTATTCACATCGGCCCGTGGGGTGCCGAGCTAGAATGTCATCCCCCCATCTCTACTCGGGGGTGTCGTAATAGGCGACTAAGGGTAACACCAGAAGTTGGGCAGCAGCGCCTTCTGAGGAACTGATATTTGATCCCCAAGACGCCTGCCAAGTGTGACGATTATGGCAAACACTCCCCTCCCCCTAATTGTGGGAGGCTGTTATCAGCAATGGACAAGTTCTTTAACTACTTTTATTGAAACCTGTGCAGGATTCTAGGAATTGATTTAAGAATATAGAATTCTGTGCGTACCGAAAGTATCAGACGTAAAATTAATTGTGCCGAGCGTGTTAGTTTAATAAATAAAAGGTCAAAGTCAAAAGCATTTATTCAATTTAAGCGTCTGCGACGCTCTAATGCAATTTTAATATTGAAATATTGTAATTTTACTGCCACGTTCAGCAAACAAAATTGTATAGAGCCACTGCGAGAAGAATGGGCAAGAAACTCTGGGCCATTCTTTTAAAAATCTTTTAACAATGTGTTACTTACTTTCTAAATACATGTTATGTACACTTTAACTGGTTCATCAACTATTAATTAACATTATTATAATTATAATTCAATATAATTTATAACAACTGTCAAAACCTTTTTAACAAACCATTTTAAGAACCATTACATATAAACAAGGTTAGTTCAGTAATATCATAAAAGAGAATAATAAATTACTTAACTTTCACACAATCTTGATCGGGCAGCACTTCGTCGTTAACTACTTTGAAAATATATTTCAACACCACTGTGAGATCTGAGTTGTTCACTCTGAGCTTGCTTAAAGAAGACTGACTTGCTGGGCAGAGCCCCTTTCAAATAACAACTTCGGCAGTCAATATCAATACTTTTAAATAATTACAATTTTGGTTTACTATTAAATTATTTGATTAGAATGTGCTTATAAATAACTATTTTAATTATAGGTATTATTACATTAATCTTATTATTGATTTTATACAATTATATGTATTGAACAAATATAATATATTTAATATGACTAACGTCAAATCAAGTACCCTTATTTTAAACCTTAAATAAATGTACAATGGTTCAACATGATACAAATACTTATTAATAGTTCCTTGTAAGTCCTATTTTATTCAACATATTAAAATTAAAACAAAGGACATTGCCTAAAACGTAAATCTGACGACACAATATTTACCTATACTATCAAGCGCAACACACAATTTTCCACCGCACTCTGAACAAAATGCTAAACGCAAGAAAAACAGACTATATAATGTAGTAAAGGAGAATGCCCATTTCACTAGGAGACTTAGGTCCCCTGAAAAAGTTTAGTGTCCTGATTATTTCTTTTTTAATTTGTTAATAAAAACGTCTCATTTTAGGATCAGTAGCCATTTTTCATATTCTTACCCTGGTTTAAGAGTAATTTAATTTTTAAGTTATAAAAATTATCAATCATCTAGATATTAAGACTATAATACTTTTTAGACAAATCGAATGATACCATAAGTATCAAAATCCACAACTTGATAGTTTAGGAGGTAGTATCAACAACTTTTTTCTGGTCCTTAATAATTATTCAGATTTAATATTAATACCCAATCCTCTTCTAATTCATTGCTTTTTTCTAGACGATAAGTATAACAATAAATATGGTACTATTTTTTCGCACATGTCCCAAGTTGTAAGATTCTGCCTGTTTGTATTGATAAGATCCTAATGCGAATCTGCTTAAATCATTTACATTTAATCTAGGAAACTAATCAGTACAGTACAGTACAGTACAGTAACCGGCAAAACACGTGAGTTTTGTGCCGGTAACAGTATGACTTGATGCTATTTAGGAATAGAATAGACAACTATTTTCTTTCAGCTCGTTATTGACTTGACACTCTTGACAGTAGCACGTAAACATTAGTAGTGTTGCCAGTTAACATTTTTTAAATCGAGACACACCATATCGATTTTCCCTGACTTAAGAGTGTGTTGAGACAGCCGTGCTTCCACGCTATACCATTACTGATTCTTTTATATATGGCTGCTATAAATCGTTATTTTATTATATTTTATACTCGCTGAATTCTAACGTTCACCTTGCTACTAGCCCGGTGGCACACCTAACAGAAAGCCATATTGTATTGAATACCAGGCATCTATAAATATACATCTTAAAGGACTTGTAGCGGAGTTTGCTTAGCCGTTCTAAATCGATCAGCTAAGTTAAGCAACGTCATAAATCATGACTTAGATGCTTGCCCGCCAGTGACATTACTACTGAGAGCTTCCGCGCTTCGTATGGCACGTTAAGCCGTCGGTCCCGGTGTTGTCTTCAGATGGCAGTCGTTACAGCATGGCGGTAGGGCATTTTGCGAATACCCGACTGGCTAGCTACCTCATTCAAGTAGAAAATCTGTCGCCAAGCACTTAACGGTGTGTTCCAGTAGCTGGCCTTCATAGCCAGTAATTCTAGGTTAGCCTGAACAACATCTTCGACCAAATCATGACTTACCATCAGGTGAGATAGTGGTCAAAGGCTATAAAAATAAAATAAAAAACATACATAAACTATCAATAGTACCGATAGTATATTCAATAAGTATACTTACGGTATGGATCGTTTCTGCGCTGTCGATAGATATTTAATTAAAGGCAAAACTAAAAACGTGTAAAAAAAACTATATGAATAGCAATGAATTCAATCATAGCTATGTATTTTTAATCGATCTAAGATTCTGAAAAAATGGGAACTATAAATAACTGGCAATTCTAAGTTGGCAATTTTTTTGTGAGGCATAAGGACTATGTATCCAGTTGCCAATAAATAAAAAAATGTAGTGCATATTATCTTTGGTTGCTAGTTTTGAAATAACAGGAAATAAATAATTTATAAAAAATTTACTCTTTAAGAAAACTTTTAATGCTAGGGTGAAAAGAAATACGCTGTTAATGAGAGAAGAGCAAAAAAATATGTAACGATTTTAGCATAATATTTGAATAGGACACTCCGCCATATAGGGGACCTGCCTTTGAACATTCTCCTTTACGCTTACTAATAGCAAAAAACTAAAATTTATTAGTTTTCCTGGAACTTTTATGGAGGTTTGAATTTCAAAAACCTTTTGCACCCTAGCGGATAAAAAACACATTACCGCGCAGATTTCGAATGATAACAAGTATAAAGTAAATAAAAAAGTAAAACACCCCACTGCATATTATTTACTTTCATTAAGCAAATTATTGAAGCAGTGGTGGCTCAGTGGCATTAGCTATGGACTGCCGCGCAGCAGTTCCATGGTTCGAATCCCGCCGCGGGCTTCGAACTTCAGCTTCACCGCATGGTGGAAGGGAATTTTGCGAATGCCCGCCTGGCTAGCGACCACCCTCAAGTTGCAAATCTGTCGCCAAGCACCTAACGGTGTGTTCCGGCAGCTGTCCTTGAGAGCCAGTGAAATTACAGGCACATGAGACTTAACAACTATGTCTCAAGGTGACGGGCGCAGTGCGACTCGTCACTTGTACGTAATGCATCAAGCTTGTTACGTCAAAATAACATAAAAAAAAACCGTTTTATCGTTCCATTCAAATTTAAACTGCAAGTGATATATATTTATTGAATTGTTTTTTAAAGCCCTTCATATCCCATACCCAAATAGTTGGGTATGGAAGAAAACAAATCTCACTATATGGCGTCCAAGATCTGCCAATTCGTTTGTTACAGAACAGGTAGCAATGGGGGTAACATTGTTGCCCCCACGGGCAATAAAAGTACTTGCGTATATAACTATTTTTAACCGACTTCCAAAAAAGGATGAGGTTCTCAGTTCGTCTGTATTTTTTTTTTTTTTTTTTTATGTTTGTTACCTCAGATCTCTTGACTGGGTGAACCGATTTTGAAAATTCTTTTTTTGTTTGAAAGCTGGTGCTTGTCGTTTGGTCCCATTTTAAATTTCATCAAAATCGGTCAAGCCGTTTTTGAGTTACACTAAAAAGATTGAAAAAAAATTTTTAACAAAAAATGGAACCGACTTCAACACCCAAAAGTGTGAAATAACTTGTCGAAGTCGGTACCATGCCCACAATATTGTGATAATAGGTACTTTTGAACCATCATGGTACCGACTTCAACAAGTTATTTCACACTTTTGGGTGTTGAAGTCGGTTCCATTTTTTGTTAAAAATGTTTTTTGGATTCTATGTATAATAATTTTAGTATTAAATAAAAAAAAAAAACTAGTATTAATATTTCCGTTAATTAATTCCAGATCGTGGCTCTAAAAGCGGAAGTGACAGACCTGAACGAGAAGCTGGAAACGATCAAGCTGCGCCGCGCCGAGGACCGCGAGAAGCTGCGCGAGCTGGAGCGAGTGAGGCTGCAGCTGGAACAAGCTAACGAGTTCAAGTCCAAGATTATGGAGTCGCAGGCGCAGCTGCAGAGAGACCTGCAAAGGGCGAAGCAAGAGGTTAGATAATTTTATTTTAGAATATTCCTCTTTTATTTGAACAGGCAACTATTAACTGATAGACTTTCTACAATCTGCTGCAAAAGGATTTTGGGGTAGTTTGGTCACGTTGCCCGTAGGCAACCAGATAATCTCGAGAAGCTGGTTGTGGTCGGCAAAGTAGAAGGAAAACGACCTCGCGGCTGATCACCTAGCCGTAGGTCAGACCAAGTGACAGCATTCACTGGACTCTCTGTTACGACTGCCTTAAGAGAAGCCGAAAACCGAAGGGAATGGAGAAACATGTTCATGGAGCCATGAAGGCTTTCCGTGACACGACCTTCAGTAATGAAGTACGCGACCAAGAAGATTCAAACGAAGCGATTTGAAATGAAATGAAATGAAAAATAATTTATTTACGCAGCAATTTACACCAAGTGACAAACAATAATTTTAAATAAAATATACACGAAAAATTGGAAAGTAATCGCTACGTGTCATAAATCGGTCCCCAACTCAGCATATGCTAGTATAGAACCAGCTCTGGTCTTCCGTTGGGTCTGTCTGTTGACGTCACGGAGGATTTACAAAACAACAGTTCCAATAAAAAAAAAGTCACATAAAGACCACAAAAACGACTATGTATATAAAAATATATATGTGAAGATCAACTCCATAAAGAAAAGAGAGATTAAGAAAATTTTACAAACTGTAGCATAATTAGAATGTGAGATAATATCAATTTAGCGCACACGTAACAATAATAATATATAATATAAGGGTATATATAAAAAATATAATAATCTTATTAAATGCATAAGTTGTAGCATATTTGCTTCTTCGTTTATAATACGAACCGCTAGGGAATGTAACACTCTGCCAGAGTCCGGTTAAGTACAATCTAGGAGTCTGCAAAAACGCAAGTGAATGCGTTGCACGGAAGCGCTCAATAGAAATGCCTCTAACGATCACCCATCCAAGTCATGACCGCAGCGGACGTTGCTTTACTTGATCGGTTAAGACGATGAATTGAAAATAATGGCGTCAGAGATCTCAATTTTTCGCAGCAATTACTAAACATTCGGAAATGATTTTTATGTATTTAGTTAGCCATGACATTGCCATCATTTTGATAATAGCTTTACATGATTGGTTAACTTTCACAACAGAGAAAAAAAAAACAAAAAATGCTCCAAAATAACAGAGATTTGCATTTTACAGGAAACCTAGATATTTTAGAGTTAGGCCTCTTAAATCCCTGTATAGATGAGTCTTAACACAAACTTCAATGTGGTAATTTAGCTTTTGAAAATAGGTATAGTTTTTATTATAAACGGTAAATACTGTTTTGGCGCATACGGCATTTCAGTACAAGCTATGTAGATCGATTTAGGCCTTTTAAATATCTGTATAGATGAGTCTTAACACATATTTCAATGTGGTAATTAAGCTTTTGAAAATTTGCTATAGTTTTTATTATAAACGGTAAATACTGTTTTGGCGCATACGGCATTTCAGTACAAGCTATGTAGATCGATTTAGGCCTTTTAAATATCTGTATAGATGAGTCTTAACACATATTTCAATGTGGTAATTAAGCTTTTGAAAATTTGCTATAGTTTTTATTATAAACGGTAAATACTGTTTTGGCGCATACGGCATTTCAGTACAAGCTATGTAGATCGATTTAGGCCTTTTAAATATCTGTATAGATGAGTCTTAACACATATTTCAATGTGGTAATTAAGCTTTTGAAAATTTGCTATAGTTTTTATTATAAACGGTAAATACTGTTTTGGCGCATACGGCATTTCAGTACAAGCTATGTAGATCGATTTAGGCTTCTTAAATATCTGTATAGATGAGTCTTAACACAAAATTCAATGTGGTAATTTAGTTTTTGAAAATTAGCTATAGTTTTTATTATAAACGGTAAATACTGTTTTGGCGCATACGGCATTTCAGTACAAGCTATGTAGATCGATTTAGGCCTTTTAAATATCTGTATAGATGAGTCTTAACACATATTTCAATGTGGTAATTTAGTTTTTGAAAATTAGCTATAGTTTTTATTATAAACGGTAAATACTGTTTTGGCGCATACGGCCTTTTAGTACAAGTACGTGAACTACTACGTGGTCTGTCTTTGTGTTTTAGTGTCCCGATTTGAGATTCATTGTTTACCACTGCGTTGTCTTAAGGAAAGTACGCTATGGGTTCTTCAAAAGGTTGGATGCATCGTCATCTCCCGATATCATATTTTTTATATATACATACATGTATAATGTTGTTTTTCTAGATCCGTGAGGCGCAAGAAGCGCTTGAAACTCATACAGAAGAAACGGCCGAACTGTCCGAAGCTGCTGAAATGGCTGCGCTGGACAAAGAAATGGCTGAGGAGAGGTAAAAAGACAATTTTCTTCTCTTTTTCGGACCCCTTCTTCTTCTTTTATTGCCGATTGTTCAATCCATTTAATCGAATTGAACATATATAATTATAAATTTAAAATGTAATGGATAGATTCAGGCGTTACTTTGCGGAAATCCATATTTAATAATAACAAATACCTTTAAAAGTATCCTAAAAAATATTTATTCATTTATAGTCTTAATTAATTTATTATTTATTTATTTATTTAATAATTAAATAATATTTAAATAAAACACTTAAAAAGGCATAAAATTATATATCTAGTGACAATTCCGCCTAATTTTCCTGTTATCTACGTGACGTCACAAACATCATGCAGCGCGGCGGAATTGTCACTAGATATATAATTTTATGCCTTTTTAAGTGTTATATTTAATATTTTTTAAGATACTTTTAAAGGTATTTGTTATTAATTTAAAATGTCTTATCGTTAGTCGAGTGATTAGTAGCACATCACTATAATGTACTCACAACACTAGCGATTAGTAATTTTTTTTCTCTTCAAAGTATCAATTCAAGTAATTTTCTTTCTGTTCATTTTGTACGCTGTTCCATAAAGCAGTCGTAACCATTGTACAATTGAAATAAATAGTAATTGCTATTCAAAAGTATTCTTGGCCTTTTTACCCTACACCATAGATAATACAAACTAGAGCCTGATTAAAAAATATTAATAATAATAATGTTTATTGGTATTAACTAACACTATTTTTAGTGACCCTTGCTACTTTCGGGTCATTCACTGCAATCGACTATATCATCAAGAAAGGAAAATATTTTTTCAAGTTATTGGAGTGTAACTCAAAAACGGCATGACCGATTTTGATGAAATTTAAATGGGACCAGACGACAATCATCAGCTTTCGAATAAAAAAGAATTATCAAAATCGTATCACCCTGTCAAAAGTTTTGAGGTAACAAACATAAAAAAAAGTATAAAAACATACAGCCGAATTGAGAACTTCCTCATTTTTTTAAGTCGGTTAAATATGCTTAATTTACATTCAGATGTGTCCTTATCCTAGTAACTATAGATAGATAGATACATATATATAACTTGTTGTACATTCATATTACAATTTATATTACATATATACATACAACATATTTCATCTTAAGATAGTACAATCGGCGACCTTATTGCTAGGCAGCAATCTCTTCCAGGCAACCGTAAGTAGAAAAAACAGTTTGATTAACATGGGGGTAGAGTGTAAAACTAATTGGGATTAGTAAACTAGTTGCTATTGCTATACTTAAATATATATATACTATATAATATTATACTATAACTAGAGGGTTATTGGTAAAATGCTAACAACCTCCTAGGGTTGACTTCTGCTAGTCCTAACAAACATTTTGAGATGTTTTTTATTTTTAAAATTATATTTTTAATAATAAATACTTTTAAAAGCATCCTAAAAAACATTAAATAATATTTAAATAAAACACTTAGAAGCGAAACTAGTCGGGTATTCTTCCGGTTAGACTGCGTGATGTTTGTGACGTCACGTAGATAACAGGAAAATTGTGCGGAATTGTCACTAGATATATAATTTTATGCTTTTTTAAGTGTTTTATTTAAATATTATTTAATGTTTTTTTAGGATACTTTTAAAAGTATCTATTATTAAATATGGATTTCCGCAAAGTAACGCCTGAATCTATTAATTATTATATTTTTAATTATTTTTTGTGTTTTTTTTATGTGTTTTTGACTGAATAAGTACGAGGCCCACCAGATGTTGAAAGTCTCTTGTGAATGTAATGTATTATTTCATATTTTTTATTACTTTGCTTGATGTAAATATTCAAAACTATTCTAAGAGAGCACGGCGCGGGCCAGTGTTGCCGCGGGGGAAAAAAAGTATAAAAACATACAGCCGAATTGAGAACTTCCTCATTTTTTTAAGTCGGTTAAATATGCTTAATTTACATTCAGATGTGTCCTTATCCTAGTAACTATAGATAGATAGATACATATATATAACTTGTTGTACATTCATATTACAATTTATATTACATATATACATACAACATATTTCATCTTAAGATAGTACAATCGGCGACCTTATTGCTAGGCAGCAATCTCTTCCAGGCAACCGTAAGTAGAAAAAACAGTTTGATTAACATGGGGGTAGAGTGTAAAACTAATTGGGATTAGTAAACTAGTTGCTATTGCTATACTTAAATATATATATACTATATAATATTATACTATAACTAGAGGGTTATTGGTAAAATGCTAACAACCTCCTAGGGTTGACTTCTGCTAGTCCTAACAAACATTTTGAGATGTTTTTTATTTTTAAAATTATATTTTTAATAATAAATACTTTTAAAAGCATCCTAAAAAACATTAAATAATATTTAAATAAAACACTTAGAAGCGAAACTAGTCGGGTATTCTTCCGGTTAGACTGCGTGATGTTTGTGACGTCACGTAGATAACAGGAAAATTGTGCGGAATTGTCACTAGATATATAATTTTATGCTTTTTTAAGTGTTTTATTTAAATATTATTTAATGTTTTTTTAGGATACTTTTAAAAGTATCTATTATTAAATATGGATTTCCGCAAAGTAACGCCTGAATCTATTAATTATTATATTTTTAATTATTTTTTGTGTTTTTTTTATGTGTTTTTGACTGAATAAGTACGAGGCCCACCAGATGTTGAAAGTCTCTTGTGAATGTAATGTATTATTTCATATTTTTTATTACTTTGCTTGATGTAAATATTCAAAACTCTATTCTAAGAGAGCACGGCGCGGGCCAGTGTTGCCGCGGGGGAGGCTATTGTCTCGTAGTAGGCATTAAAAAAAATTTTTTGTTAGGACTAGCAGATGTCAACCCTAAGAGGTTGTTAGCATTTTACAAATAACCCTATATATACTTATAATCTTTCTATGTCGGTTCCAGGGCCGAAGCGCTCCAAATGGAGCTGGAGCAATGCCGGGAGAAACTAGAAGAGGCGACCCTGGATTTGCAGCTGATGAGGGCTGAGATGGAAGCCGGAGGGAACATACGTAAGTATTGTTTTTATTGAACAGATTTTTAGATTTTGAAGCGCTCGTAGCGAAGTTTGCTTAGCCGTTCTTAATCGATCAGCAAAGTTAAGCAACGTCCGCCGCGGTCAGGAGTTGGATGGGTGACCGCTGGTGACATTACTACTGAGCGCTTCCGTGCTTCGGAGGGCACGTTAAGCCGTCGGTCCCGGTTGTTGATTTGGCAGTCGTTACAGCATGGTGATAGGGCATTTTGCGAATTTCCGCCTGGCTAGCTACCACTCTCAAGTAGAAAATCTGTCGCCAACCACCTAACGGTTCCGGCAGCTGTCTTTGAGAGCCAGTAATTATAGGTTAGCCTGAACAACATTTCGACCACATCATCACTTACCATCAGGTGAGATAGTGGTCAAAGGCTAGGCTGACAGCTATAAAAAAAATAATTAATAGGCAAGTAAACCATAGTTTGATGATGTTGTGGTGACTAACCTGAAATTACTTGCTCTCAAATCACTTGCTGGATCACACCGTTAGGCGCTTGGCGACAGATTTTTTTCTTGAGGGTTAGAGCTAAACAGGCTTACATTCCCGAATTGCTCTGCCACCATGCTATAACGACTGCCATCTTAAGATAACAACCGGGACCGACGGCTTAACGTGCCCTCCGAAGCATGTGCACGCTCAGTAGTAATGTCACTAGCGGTCACCCATCCAAGTCATGACCGCGGCGGTCGTTGTTTAACTTACTTGATTGGTTAATAACGACTGAGCTCCGCTTCAATAGCTTTAAAGTTCAGGCTGAATGGATTTCGATGGAATTCAGTACATAATATTTCTTAGATACTTGATTGACATATAGGAAACTTTTGTCCCTATTAAATGAGAAGTTTCCGAGGAGTTGTGACATACATAATATAATCCTACACAGTGCATCCATCGTCGGATGGTATAGTTTTTAACTATAATAAAGTAGATGAAATGTTAATATTATTGTTCTAATAGATCCTTTTTCTCTGTTATTTTCTTAGATGTATAGTTCTGTTGACACAAAATAAAAATATATACATAATCCTTGTTACTGCAGAGTTCTGAGTTAGTTGAATGACTAAAATATTAAATCATCAAGCGGAGTATACGAGGGGTGATCCAAAAGTAATGATAATCAGGTATTTCTAGACCGTATTAAAATCTAAAAAAATTTTTTTTGCTTGCTCATACATCCACAAGGTGGGCGAGAAAAAATCGTATAAATACACCATGATTCCAGGGAGATACATTCATTTGAATACTGACAACCGGAGTGATAACATCAAAATGGAGAAAAACGAAATCAGAGCTGTCATTAAATATCTCTCTCTGAAAAAAATGTCTACCAAAGACATACACAACGACTTGGTGGAAACATTGGGGCACTTTGCCCCTCCATATTCCACGGTTGCACGCTGGGCCAAGGAGTTTAAGCTGGGTAGAACATCCACGGAAGATGAACATCGTGAAGGACGCCCATCCACGTCCACTACTGAAGACAATGCCAAAAAGATAGAGGATATCGTGATGGCAGATCGAAGAGTGACCGTCAGGCACGTAGCTGAGATGACAGGGATCTCTTATGGTAGCGTTCAAAGAATTTTAACCAACGAATTGCACATGAAGAAGGTCTCTGCGCGTTGGGTACCGAGAATGTTAACAGACGAGCAAAAGAAAAAACGAGTTGACATTTCAAAGGTTAATCTCGAGAAGTTCCAAGCCGATAAAGAAAATTTTTTGTCACGTTTCGTGACCATGGATGTGACCTGGGTCCACCATTTCGACCCGGAAACCAAAAAGCAGTTGATGTCTTGGAAACGAGCCTTCTCACCGACGCCGAAAAAATTCAGTCTCAAGTTCGGCGGGAAAGGTTATGGCGTCCGTTTTTTGGGACGCTGAAGGAATTATTATGGTCGAATACTTGGATAAGGGAGCTACTATTACGGGCTCTCACTACGCAGACCAAATAAGAAGATTACATTAAAGAAAAAAGGCGCGGCAAACTGCGAGCTGGGGTGCTGTTTCACCAAGACAACGCACCGGCTCACAAAGCCGCAGTTGCGATGGCTGCCATTCAAGAAACAGGGTTCGAACTGCTCGAACACCCTCCCTATTCGCCAGATCTAGCTCCCAGTGACTTCTATCTCTTTCCTCGGCTCAAAGAACATATCCGAGGCCAGAAATTTGAAGATGATAGCGAAGTGATGGCAGCTGTTGAGGCATTTTGGGAGAGTCAAGATAAAGATTTTTTTTCTAAGGGAATCCTAGGTTTAGAAAAACGTTTAACTAAATGTATTGCCTTATTAGGAGACTATGTAGAAAAATAAATTGTTTTTGTAACATTAACCACCGTGTATTATTTTGATTATCATTACTTTTGGATCACCCCTCGTATAGCGCGTACTTCTCCGTACAAAAAGAAAAAAGCTCTTTTCTACCTCTTAATATTACCCGAGTTCGGTGATTTTTGTGTTCATGTATTGAACATATCATTGACTAGGCTTGTAAGTTTTATTTATTCCAGTTTTCTAAATAACTTTAAAATTAGAAGCATATTCTGCTTCTAACTAATATACAGGGTGTCCCAGAACTCAACGTCAAGCGGGCACGGGGTGTGAGGGGGGGTCACACCAGTCCCGGGAAAAATAAAAAATAAAAACCCGATTGGATATTTAAATTTTAACTGACAAATTTATAAAAATTCGGAAAATCAATACCTTTAACCATATTTGTTGGTACTGTGACCACAAATTACACAATTTTACGGTGTTTTTTTCTCTAACGTGGTCCTTAATAAACCTACTAAGGAATTGCAGTCACAAATCAAGCATAAAAGATTGCTAGGTTTGTTAAAATTTGCATATTTTCCTTGGGAATTGAAAAAAAAATATCGCCGAACTTTGACACTTCATAAAAAAAAAACTATGGGACTACCCTCAGCAAGTTACTTCAAAAGGTGGCCCATTTAGATTTTGGAATAGTATAGCACTACCTACTTTTCTAGCTACAGTAGCTGTAAGATTTTTTTTTCTAAATATCACCTTATTCAAAATCAAAAACTTTAGTCAATACTTTACTTCAGTACAATGCTTGTTTGTAAATTCGGCTAATTATTTAAGATTAATTAAGAGATCGTTCTTGAAAAGGTGCAGAGCCTGCATTCGTGAAGGTGGAAAACAATTTTAAGATGTTTTTTGGTTATGTTGAGATTTTTTTTTTTAATTCTCTCATATTTAATGCCTATTTTGTGTTTTAATGCCTACTCCGAGTCAAGAGCGATCGCTCCTGATTCGCAACACTGGACCGAGCCGTGCTCCCTCTGAATAGAGTTTTGAATATTTACATCGACCAAAGTAAAAAAATATGAAATAATACATTGCAAGCACAAGAGACTTTAACACCAGGTCCTCGTACTTAGTCCGCCATAAACAAATAAAAAAAAAAATTATACAAAAAAAAATTGTTAAGGCTAGCAGAAGTCCACCCTAAGAGGTTGTTAGCATATTACCGATAACCCTGTATATAGCGCTATTTACCACTCTTTGTCTCATGTAACGACGTCTATATTTTTTTTTTAACTTGGACGTAGGTTTAAAATTTATTTTAAGTTATTGAATATATTTCGCTGTGGTCTTAGACGATTTATTACATAATCCTTAAGAATATCTACATGCAATTGAGTATGTATATTTTTTTTATATTGTGTCAACTTTTTATGTATACAAAGACTAGCACACGCATACACAGGCCAATATTAACGTTTTCTCTGTCGCACTATGTACTATCTATAAACAAAATATTTTTTTTTCATTTATATGTTTATATTTATAGAGAATAAAACACAGCTTAATCCTGTACGTATAAAACATAACATTATATATTTGTTGCGTTGGGTCATATTATGTTTGCATATTAAGTTCATTTGCGTTAGTGATGTCCTATAATTTTTAGATACATATTATATGTAATATAATATATATTTATAATTTTTTTATCAAAGCATGTACTTGGCACATTCACTGCTTGCTGAAATCCTTATTTCAGAAAACTGTTGAAATTTCTATGAAAAAAAAGTAGCCTTGAAATTGTAAATATAAGTAGCTATATTTTTACTAAGGGATTGGCTATAAATTTTCTACATAAGCTTTTTCTGCTAATTCTCTAAATTTTTCAACGCACTAAATTAAAAACTAAAAATAGTTTCAGTAATTTAAATAGTCTCAATAAATAAATAAAAAGTTAAAGAATTGACTTATTATTATATTTTACTAACCGAATTCCAAAAGGAGGAGGTACTCCGTTCGACACGTATTTTTTTTTATTGCTGATATGTATGCCTTTGACCACAATCTCACCTGATGGTTAATGATTATGTGGTCGAAAGTGTTAATAGGTTTAACCTAGAATTACTGGCTCTCAAGGACAGCTGCCGGAACATACCGTTATGTGTTTGGCGACAGATTTTCTACTTCAGGGTGGTCGCTAGCCAGGGTGCCGAACCATGGACCTGCTGTGCGACAGTCCATAGCCAATACCACTGTGCTATAACTGCTTCAATATTTTTATATACTACCACGAATTACTTTATACAGGCTAGTCCGATTTTGTTAATTCTTTTTTTATTAGAAACGTCATACCTCCGAGGTGGTCCCACATATTTCATATTTCATCAAAATCGATTGAGTAGTATATAAGTCGTAGTCAATTAACTGAATAATGTATTCGCTTACCTGGATGATCGCAAATGCCCTTCCACCATCCGGTGAAAAGCTGAAGCCGGTGGTGGGGATCGAACCCGGAACCTGGGGCACGGCAGTTCATAACTATTACCGCTCGGCCATCATAGCTTCGAAAAAGTATCCTCAATTAATCGGTATTTTAGTTTTCCTTAATTAGCCGGCGGCGTGCATTTACAAGCTGATCTCTACGGCGTTGTTATATAAACGGTGAATGTGTTAAGTCTTTGTATTACATTATTATTGCATGTTTTGTGTTTAATGTTTTGTGTTAAGGCCTCCTAATCTTCCTTATCTCTTATCTGATATTCCTTCAATCACTACCATACTATTGTCCCAATCATATGGTGTCGGCCGATATAGCAATCATCGAAACCAATATTGTAAAGAGGGAAAATTCGATAGTTTGTTGGCATTGAATAGGCTCCGTAAGTACTGGAAGATTTGAAAAATTCTTTCACCATTAGAATCCTAGTTTATCCCTGATGAACATAGGCTATATAATTATTCAATAAAGTGAGGGATACGTATGAAAACTTAGGGATACGATTAATATCCCCAAGTTTTCATACGACTGCTTAAAACTTTTGAAATTGTGAAATAAATTGCAAATAATTAAATAATGGGTATTAAATCTGGCGAAGCCAGAGCGGGCCGCTAGTTTAAAGTATTTTTAGACAAAGCGCACAGTATGCTAACTGAATCGCAGTAGTTACTCTGCTGAAAGAGACTTGTTAGATAGGGACGGACAGACAAACAAACAGTAGAGTGTCATTAACAGGGCTTTTATGCTCTTTGGCTTGGAAACCCGTAAACAACATTGTCATTCCCTTAGCGATCGCGAGTTCGATATCTCAGTGTCTTATCTCATTTCAAAACCTTCAAATTTCCCGATTCCTTGCGTACCTCACCCAACCCTACCTTAACCAACCCTTATATAGTTGACCCGTCATTGGGAGGCCTAGCATGCCCCCATAACCATTGGCTGTGTGTGCGCGCGCTATAGAGCACCCGTACGCAGCGGCGGATGGCGGCGCCACCGGCTACGAGATGCGCGCGCTGCAACAACAGAACGTGCGTCTTCGGGAAACGCTCGTGCGTCTCCGTGATCTCACCGCGCACGATAAACATGCCATGCAGAAGATTAACAAGGTGAGATACAAAATAGGATTCTTAAAAATTGACTATACTGGTAACACTTTCAATGTTTGAGGTTAAAACATTAATCGTGCGTCTCCGGTAAAACGGTCGTGCGCCTCCGTGATCTCATCGCGCACTATAAACATGCCATGCAGAAGATTAACAAGGTGAGTTACGAAATTGGATTCGTAAAAGTGACAATTTCACCGGCGAGCTCGAAGCAAAAATAAAGTCCCGATTAGTGTCTCTCCAAATAGTTACATAATTCATTTACGTAGGGCCCATTCTCAACGGTTTAACACTGCAGTTGCATCGGGGCAATTAGTTCTGACTCCCCCCAATGTCTCTCGGCAACGACTCAAGCCGAGGTCCGATCCACATTGGTACCCTTGAGCTTGTTGTCAACCCCTCCTTTAGTAGCGGCACGTTTTCGCCTTCTACCACGGTCTCGGGAGAAGTGCCTTCGGCCCTTCCCTCGCCTAAAATCCGGTGGAGCAAAGAAAAGACCTCACCGTGCTCGGTAAACTTTTGTCTCTTTTGGTTCGGAATTGTTACCAGATGTTAGGTCTCTTTAACTAGAGTCCACCTTCTTGGTTTTCTCCATCGCAGTGTCACATGAACAGTCGAAGCTATAGTTTGAAAACACGTGTGAAGGCCACTGTAGCAAGTGAAATTGGCGAACAATACATTTAACAATACATCTTTTTAAAGAAATTGATATATTAACTTTACCGAGTCTGTATATATTTGAAAATATTATGTATGTTCGGAAAAATTTGAGTAAATTTAAATTAAACAGTGACAACCACGATTACAACACTAGGAACAAATATAAATTAACGGTACCGTGTTTTAGATTAGCAAAGACAAATAAAAGGTCCTTTTTAGGTAATTGTGTGCGGTTTTATAATAAAATTCCCGAACATATTACAATGCTCACGGAAGGAAAATTCAAATTGCATGTGAAAAACATTTTGATTAAGAAATCCTACTACACAGTTTGTGATTACTTAAACGACAAAAATGCTTGGAAAATTCCACCTCTGCCAAGCCATCACCTGTCTCCTACGTAATTTAAACAAATATTGTAATAATTGTATTATATTGTTTATAACAAATTGTAAACAGACGTTTAAAAGAATGGCCCCGAGTTTCTTGCCCGTTCTTCTCGCAGTGGCTCTATAAATTTTTTTGCTGAACGTGGCAGTACAATGTAGAATATTTCAATATTAAAGTTTGTAATTGACCTTCATAAGAGCGTCGTAGACGCCTAAATTGAATAAATGATTTTGAATTTGATTCAATATATAAGAACAGTCTCTCGCAGTGATTGAGTGCGCATGAGCGCAGTGTAGTGTCAATCAGGACGAGGACGGTGACATAGCAACTGTAATGGTCGTTTGAGCGCAATGTCTGGGGTGCCGGGCTAGAATATCACCCACCCATCTCTACCCGTGGGTGTCGTAAGAGGCGACTAAGGCACACCAGAAGGTGAGCAGTAGCTATTTCTGAGGAACAAATATCGCACACTGTGGTTCCCAAGACGCCTTCCAAGAGTGGGGATTATAGCAAACCCCCGCCATAATGGGGAGTCTGTGTTCAGCAGTGGACCATCAGGCTGATACAGTACAGTTGAGCGCAAATCCGAACGCATTAGTAACTATGTTAATGAATATTTGATTTCAAATTAGAGACTTTTTCAAGGAACGAAATTTTCGTCTCGAGCGAAATTGGAAGCCGCCTTCCCTGCACACGCCAGGTGCCTTAACCGCTCGGCCATCGAGACTGGCTGCGTAGACGCGAATTTCGTGGTCCTGTATTTTTTTAAGGTCGACCACTTATTCCATGAAGCAGTCGGTTTGATTGTTTGCCACCTATATCATAAAAAAATAAAATAAACATGCGATTCTGCTTGAAATTCTATTTAGAAATACCGCATATACACAAAAGTAAGCCATAATATCTTCCTTTTTCTCTTGACTCAAAAGAACAGAAAAAAAGTTTACAAAACATCCTTTTCAACACAGGACCTGGACCAGTATAGGTCAGAGATCGCAGAGTTATCTCGCACCAAAGAGAAGCTCTCCTCCAGGGTTGAAGAGCTGGAAGCCCAGGTTGCCGACTTGAGGGAACAGGTGGATGCTGCGCTCGGGGCTGAGGAGATGGTTGAGCAGCTCGCTGAGAAGAAGATGGGCTTGGAAGATCAAGTAAGTAAAAGCTCTTATAGCTAATAGGCCATAATTTGACTACTATATCACCTGATATGATGTGGTCCAAGATAGATAGATAGATAAACTCTTTATTGAACACCTTAAACTAAACTTAAATTAAAAATATTTGACTTAAAAAAAAAAAAAAATAGTGAACAATTGGCGGCCTTATCGCTCAAAGCGATCTTATTAAGATATTGTTCAAGCTAACCTAGAATTACTGGCTCTGCAGGATAGGTGCTGGACGTTGCTTGGTGACAGATTTGCTTCTAGATGGTGGTAGGTAGCCAAGCGCCCATCCGCAAAATGACCTACCAGCAGTGTCCCTAATCGCAAAATTTTTGACGCATGCGTGGACCGTTATTATTCAAAGTTACATTTCAATGAAGCCCTTGAACCAAGCTGTCCTCTCAAGCCAAATTTGGCGAATCCCGACGCCGTTTTATTTTCTTATTCGTGGACACGCCCGATTCTTAAAGTAAGTAGATAATCTGTCATCTAACGGTATGTTCCGGTAGCTGTCCTTGAGATTAATTCTACGTTTGGCTGCGTAACGTTTGTGACGTCACGTAGATAACAGGAAAATTAGGCGGAATTATCATTAGATATATATTTTTATACTCTTTTAAGTGTTTTATTTAAATATTATTTAATGTTTTTTAAGATACTTTTAAAAATATTTGTTACTATTAAAAAGGCTTTTGTTGTGAGGCTGGATTCTGGCTTGGTTTGAAATGAACCAAGCCAGATGATAAAAACCGAATTGTCTATTGATATTTAAGTATATCATTATATATATAAAAATTACGCGTCACGTTGTTTGTCCGCGATTGGTCTTATATACTAAACACTGTGAGTCACATAAGCTTGTAAAAAGGCTTTCTGGCAATAAAAGTCTTTCTTAAAGTATAAATAAGGGGAAATTTAATATTATTATGATTATCTATTGAATGATTCCAGGTGGAACAACTCAAACAAGACGTGGCTGAGCTGGAAGCTCTGCAAGAGGTTCACGAACAGCTGGTCGAGTCAAACAGAGAGCTGGAAATGGACCTGCGTGAAGAGCTGGAGATGGCTCATGCTGCTACTAGGGAGGTGAGGGCTTTCATTGAATTATCGTAGGTGGAACAGCTGCAGTAGTTCCTTGGACTGCTGGACGAGGTCATATGAGAGCTGAAGATGGACCTACGTGGACATCCGGAGATGGCTCATGCTGGAGTTTGTGACTAGGGAGGTGAGAGGTTTCATAATTGAAAGTTGAAAAGCTGCAGTGGTTCCATAAACTGCTGATATATCTGAGAGGAAGAGAGATCCATAGTGAAGAGCTGGAGATTGGCTCATGCTGCTACTAGGGAGGTGAGGGCTTTTATTGAATAATTGTAGGTGGAACAGCGGCAGTAGTTTCATGAACAACTGGACGAGGTCATATGAGAGCTGGTGATGGGCCCACGTGGACATCTGGAGATGGCTCATGTTGCTACTAAGGAGGTTTGTTTAAAATTATTTAATATATACATGACTTTATATGGTTGTTACGGAACAAGCACCAGGCCATGTGACATACAGTTGTTATGTCTTATGTGCCAGGAATCGCAAAATGCCCTTCCACCATGCGGTGAAGCTCAAGCCCGCGGCGGTATTCGAACCATGGACCTGCGGCATGGCAGTCCATAGCTATTACCGCTCTGCAATCATTGAAAAGCCGATTGGTTCCATGAACTGCTGAACTAACTGACAGGTAGAGAGATCCGTAGTCAAGAGCTGGAGAAGGCTCATGCTGTAACTAGGGTGAGAAGTTCTTTTAAATGTCTTTAACCCCTGCAATGGCTCATTCGCTGGTTGAATTGAAGAATCTGGGCGAAGAGCTGTAGTCGCTGTAGCTGGAGATGGGGAAAACTTGATCCCAGGTGGAAATGCTGAAATAAGCCTTGACCTAGGTAGAGTCATTTCATGCGGTCCGCTCGCGCTGAAGCGAGAGTGTACACTAATCTTTCAATAAATCTAAAAAAAAAATAGTCTTGAATGTTAGCTGCTCATCAGGCATTTGTAGATTCGAATTCTATTAAGGGTTTCAAAACGAAGTGGTAGGGCATTTAGAAAATGCTGACTATGTAGTAACCACCCTCACTTGGATGTTCTACTAAGCGCTTCACTGTCCTTAAGAGTTTGCACAGACGTGGCCGGAGGCTGGGTTGAGGTGCGGGCAGCAGGTACGGGGCCAATTGCATTGCTTTGGGCGCGTGCGGTGAGGCGGAGGTGACCGGCGATTCTTTCAATTCCGCTCACTCGTGAACTTCTTGTTATAACTATATGTCTCAGGATGACGGGTGCAGTGCAGTTCAACACTTGTGACAAACTGCATCTGTTTTAGGCAAAGGTTACTAGGTTATATAAGGGGGGGCTCCTCGTGCTTGTTTCGTCACAATTTACATAAAACTTTATTACCCAGTTTTGTTTATTTATTTCATGGTGAGAGTACATATTAATTAAGCCTGCACCGAGGCAGCGATACGTTATTGTGGTTCGTTTGATCCCTTGCGGTGTCTCTATTTATTAATTTTGAGTTATGTAAATAATATATATGTTATATTTAAGGATTCAATATATAAATCATACACTTTGGAAACACGATTACTTAAAATTTTCTCGATGGAAAAAAATTCAAAGTTACATCTAAAAAACGAAATAAACCGTTAGTACGGCGTAAATACTTAACGGAGAGTCGTCCGTAGTTGAATAATAAAACAAACAAATTTTTTTCTATAACGTATACACATTACATTTTTCAAATAGGTATTTGTTTTCATTATACGAAGGAAATACTCAAATTCACGCATGTTCCGCCCATTTTAGTCAGAGCCGCGATTCTTTGTCCCTATCCGCTTTAGTAATTCTTCGGCCGTCGGACGGGGACGGATGCTGTTGGCGTGCCTTACTTACGCACACATACGCGGCGCGCCTAAAAAGCTCGGTGCCCCCTTAAGTTTCATCAACATTGGTCTAGTAATTTTAAGTTACAAAATAACTGAAAAAAGTATTTTTCTCAATATATGCCTATACCTGGTTGATTTAATGGTGATTGACGTTGTTGAAGAATACTAAAGTTACAGATTTCAATACAGCATTTTTATTCACATAGTTTCCGTCTCGTTCTTACAGGCTGTGCGTGAGCGAGAGGCAGCATTGGAGACGATAATGGACAGAGACGCGACGATATTGAAGTTCAGAGAGTTGGTACAAAAGATGACGGAGCAGTACAATGAGTTGCGCACACTGAACTCTAAACAAGGTACATATTTATTTATTTATATAATCTCATTCCGTAATATTCTAATTATGAAATGAAATACAGACTTTTATTGGCATATTTTATGTACATACTTCTATAAGAAAATTAAAAAGTTAAATTAAAGCATTGTTCTCCTAACAAAACAATGCTTTAAAACAATTTTTTAATTATTAAAGTACAATGTGTTTTGAGGTTTCAATTCAATTTAAGTACACATTATCTATGGTGAGCGCGCTGCGCGCGCAACGCGCTGCGCTGGTTCCGAGCCAATAGACCAATAACAGACTTTTTCCATTTTGGCGCTATTTCGTACATACGAATTTGAGTAATATTTTGTTGGATAAAACTTTAGTAGCAAAAATGTCAAGCAACACCCACGATACTGATGATTTAACTCCACCTGACATTCTAGAAACAGCTACGAAACTGGCGAATAGTCTTTTGCCAGAAAAATCAAGAAAAGCGTATAGCCACAGAGAGTTGAAATACAGGTAAAAAAAAATTAATATAGCCATGAGATTAAATAAAGTAGTGTATGCAACTGCATATAAGTAGGTATTAAAACACTCGTGTAATCTTATTTTGAAACTCGCCTGCGGCTCGTTTCAAAAACCTACACTCATGTTTTAATACCCTCTATTATATGACAGTTGCATAAACTACTATTATAAACCATCAATAGTACATTACTGCAGCGGCCAGCAAAGGAGGCATTGATGGACGAACGTGTAAATGTGGGCCAAGCCGAGGCACACATACGTAAGTCCATCAATGCCTAGGTGTGGCCAAGGCTTGTATAGTGCTTTTCTCAAATAATGCGCGGAAATTAAACCAAAGTAGTACCTAGGCAGATTTTTTTATTTTAAGATACAGTTGTTATATGTACAATTTATAAATTTTAAAGTGGACTTTCCGGGGATTATGTTGGTTTGGTCGAAATTTAAATAAAACCTTTGATAAGACCTCCTTGGTTGCCATGCTTCGAAGTAAAAGATCGTTCCATTTTTAAATAACACGACAGATATGAATTTACTATGCAATTTATTTGGCCGCTAAACACGACAGATATAGATTTTCATACATTTTTTGCCGGCCGCTGCGCGTGATAGATTATTTGATAATTGACTCACTATGTAATGAAATATTTGTTCTAAAAAAAATTTCTTTCCACAGAATTGATAGTTTTAGGCATAATATACAATTGGACATTATTGTATATATATATATTTTTTAGATCATTTCATTGTACGTTTGTGATTTAGTGATGGTCTAATTCATGTTTGACATGGTCAGAGTCTTCGGATTATGGTCTTATATGTATATGTTCCATATACGGTTTGTGATTTAAGATAAGCCAATTTGTAACAGAAAACAACGTATGTCTTGAACATTGTCAGTTTTAGGAGGTTTAGCAGTGGCGTCTAACACGTCGTGTTATCTAACAGTCTGCTAAATAATAATAATTTAATCGTATTTAAACAGTTATTTTTGGGATTTTCTCCAGATGTTGTGAATAGTGAAATAAGTTCTGCAATAGTATTAACACGATTGTTAAGAGAAGCAATTCTTACATTTACTTCCTGGCTACCTCCACAAACAAGCTTTATCAACTGTGCTTCCGTAAGGCTATCTAACAATTTCATAGTAATCTGAGTTTTACTCTGGTGTATTCACATATGAATAGATAGTTTCCAAAATTAACAGAAAAGCTATCCCTCTGAAGCACAGCTTTTGTATATATATCTGATAAAATTTTTACTCCCAAACGAAGGTCCTCAAATAAGTTCGAAACTGGTTGAAGAAATATCCGGTAAAATTTACGTGGTTGCTAAACTATATATTATTGTCTGTTATGTATAATTTTTCGGGGTGGGTTTCAAATCCTTTTTGTTCCTTTGAACAGGTCCCACTTTTCTGAACTGTTGAGGATCCTAGGTTTTCACCATAACAATACATAGCCCATAAAAGCCTTACCTGATATCAGTAGTGATGGTGCTCTATCCATGATCACCAAATAGCGGTATACCTGCTGTCTGCACCGTTGTCATTCTTGTCAGGATCAGAAGGTGGTAGCACCACGTCATCACCATAGTGTGAGCCAGCTGCTGCGTCGCAGATGGCCTTTAGTAGACCCTCCAAAACAGCCATCAGAAGCCACGTCCACACATTCTAAAAGCATTTGAAATAATATGAAGTATATGTGTTCTATCCCACTTCTGATGTTAGTTAAAATAATGAAAGTCAAAGTCAAAACCATTTATTCAATTTAGGCGTCTACGACGCTCTAATGAAATTTTAACATTGAAATATTCTATCATTACTGCCTCGTTCAGTAAACAAAGTTGTATAGAGCCACTTCGAGAAGAACGGGCAAGAAACTCGAGGCCATTCTTTTAAATGTCTTTTAACAATGTGATACTTACTTACTATATACACTTCATTTACACTTATCAACTATTGATTGACATATTCGTCGTTATATAATACCAAAAAGAGTATAATAAATTACTTAACTTCACAACATGTTGATTCGGCAGCACTTCGTCGTTAAAGACTATTTCTACACCACTGGAGGTCTGCTCGGCACGGCGGTCCGACAGACACTGAATCGGGCAGCACTTCGTCATTAAAGACTATTTCGATACCACTAGAGGTCCGCTCCGCACGGCGGTCCGACAGACACTCAAGCTACTCGCAGTGAGTTAACAAACAAGGTGACAAAGCGACTACCGTCACAAACACATTACTCTTTATAATTGACAATTGTGTAATCTCAAGCTCACGTATGGCAATAAGTATAATAAAATCTTCAATGTTTTTACACATATAAATAAAGCACATAATATAAACTATTTTATATAAGTATCTCAACAAATGTCACATGACCATTTAAACTACTTATAAAATATACTTACAGTATTAATAACATCAAATAATGATTCAAGTGATCTATACATATTGCAATAAGTATAATAAAATCTTCAATGTTTTTACACATCATAAATAAAGAACATATTATAAACTATTTTTAATAAGTACTTTACACTGTCACGTGATAAATTTCGCTACTTATAAAATATACTTCCAGTAATATTATCATCAAATAATGATTCAAGTGATCATGATAATCCATATATTATGCTTAATCACAGTCTAACAAACACAATTAGGTACAGTATTAAATTCACACCACAGATAAAGTATACACATGGATAATTAAACCAATACTTATTTTCCTCTTAAAAACCACAGAGTATATTTAAAACAAAATGAGAATGTCACATTAAACCAGTTGTTTAATCTTAAGCTTAAAGCTAATCAAGTGAAGATGAACAAATATTTCATTACATAGTAAGTCAATTATCAAATAATCTATCACGGCCATACTGACCAGTACTTTGCTCTCGAAGTACAACCTCAATTTTCATTTCACTTTATTTCATTTCATGTTTCATTTCATTTCATGTTTTATTTAATTTCATGTTTCATTTCATTTCATGTTTCATTTCATTTCATGTTTCATTTCATTTCATGTTTTTTTTTTCAAGTCATGTCATGTCAAGTCACGAAGTTTCATTTTATATTGTTATAAGAGGTCTCTGGCCTTGACATACTCTACCCATCATCTGCTGCGCATGACTTCTAATAGAGTATCAGGGCAGTGACCGACCGTATTTTCATTTAACAGATCTCTGGCCTTGACATACTTTACTTATCATCTGCTGCGCATGACTTCCAGTAAAGTATCAGGACAGTGATCGACCAGCAGTATATAACAGATCTCTGGCCTTGACATACTCTACGTATCACCTGCTGCGCATGACTTCCAGTAAAGTATCAGGACAGTGACCGACCAGCAGTATATAACAGATCTCTGGCCTTGTCATACTCTACCTATCACCTGCTGCGCATTACTTCCAGTAAAGTATCAGGACAGTGATCGACCAGCAGTACTTTTTATGTTCATGTTTTTAAAGTGCTTTTAGCCTCTGATATTCAATGTATATTAGTCCTACCACCCTCTGCCAGTGGTATTACCGGGACCTTTAACTTCCTTTTAGCCCCTGACCTTCAACGTATATTAGTCCTACCAGACGCTGCCAGTGGTATTACCGGGACTAATGGAAGGTCAGAGACCGACCAGCGTGTCAGTCATATTGTCATATCGTCATAAAGTCATTACATTTAGTGATATAATGTTTTCTCAAAATATTTATTATTATTATTTAAAATTTCCACGGACGTTCACTCACAAAATCTTGAAATACTTTCCATCACATATAATGTTTGCTACCACATATATATATAAATTTATTTCTTTTACATTTTTTTTTCACTGTATTGGCTTTATTCACTTCGAGTTATCATTACAATATTGTATATTTCTACAATCCATTTATTTAACAATTATTTTTATAAGTTTTATAATACCATTTAATATAATCTATCACGGTTCATTCAAATAATTATATGTAACTGTCGATTTAATGTTATAACATCTTCTATATTTATAAGCTTCAGCTTTACTTAAACTTGTTCAAAATAAACGTTTTGATCCACCCTTTCACCGGACTACAAATGAACGGCATTTTTTTTGGCAACATCAGTATTTATTTAACTGCTGTGTTGCTTTGGTGTCTTAGTCGATCATTTCGTAAGAAATCTTTTCTCACTTATGATTTTGGCTGACATAGACCACACCACTCACAATCTAAGTTCTGTTTAGTCTTTACGCTGGAGTCGCAACGTTCCTTTCATCTTTCAGCAACACTTTACAACATTGCTCTGCTAGGTCTATATTGGAATGTACATTTATCATAGTTTCTTAAGATTTATCTACTACATCAGACAGCAGAGCCCGTACGGATGGTATATTTACACATGTGAACCTGATTTCACAAATCTTCATTTCCCTCCCTATATATTTAGGAGGCATCGCTTTTAATCAGGTCAAATATACAAAACTATAACACTTTCTTTAGCAGTACACACAAAACCACACTACGTAACATATGGTGTAACAACACCCTATACAAAAAAAAGTGTATTTGTCTTAGGCATAAAATTGTATAACCAATTACCATCATCGCCGAAGGATATCAATTCATTTTCCATTTTAAGAGAAAATTTAAAGTTTTACTTATTAAGAGAGACGAATTACTTAGCATTCCATGGATTCACCGTATGGGTGCCGGGTCCATAGCGTTGCAGAGGAAGAGGCTAGAGGGGCCTGGTACTTATAGTATCTAACCAAATTTGCTAAGATTCTACTAATGCCGCCTTAGATACACGTTCTAGGATGGAAGTTACAGTTGTTCTTGGCAGGCCAAGGTCTTTAAGTAGGTTATATAGGGATTTCGCTGGTATACCCCTTGCTCCAACTTCTACAGCCTATAAATTAACCACATAACCGTTTTTGGTTAATTCATTTGTTAGGTCATAATATTTGTTTGTTTTTAATGTGTGGTCCTTAGGTATGTTTGTTTCCCACGGCACAGTAAGTTCTATAAGTACTATGCGTTTTAGATCTTTTGAGTATAGAAATATGTCTGGTCTGGAAGACGAAACACCAACATCCTCAGGAATTTCGTAGTACCCTTCATACGTGTCCATCAAAAGAGTCCAATCGGGAGCTGCGCCTAAGATGGAGTAAAGCTTGGATTTAGACCTTGTAGATGACCCTTCTTTTACAAAATCGACGTGTCGTTTGTTCGTGGTCAAACCTTTTTTTTTTTTTGCTCCAGCCACCGAGAGACTCGCAGCCTCTCGTATGATTTCGAGGACTATCATGGCGACGTGAATAATGACCCCTATCAAGGAGCACCTTGCATCCTACCAATAAGTGCCTTGCTGTACCTATCACCTCTCGACAAATACTGCAAGACTTTTCGGTAGCTTTCCCCCATCTTACTAAGTTACTTTGGTCTGGTAGGGTCATCTGAAAGGCGCTTAGATAAAATTTTAATAAGGCAGGTGACCAATCGTATATCAAGGTACGCCACTTTAACGCCAGAGGGATACAAAATTCACCTATGGTAATGGTAAGGGTATAAATCATACTACTAAAATTGATGATTTTTTAGCTGACCGCTGTTTTAAAAATATTGACGTTAGTGTATAGTTATATGACATCTAATTCACGGTTAATTTTTCCTCATCATCATCATTATTCGGAAGACGTTCACTGTTGAACAAAAGCCTCCCCCATGGAACGCCACAAAGAACGGCTACTAGCCGCTTGTAAACATTGGCTACCCGCGGCTTTTACGATATAGTCAGTATCCACGTTCCGAATTTTATTGCACAAAGAAACTCCGAGCATAGCTCTTTCCATCATCACTCATTGGGAGACTGAGCTTGTTCAAAGGGGCCACAGTCAAAAACCGCGTCTCGGTGCCATATGTCATTACTGGCAACAAACACTGCTTGAAGACTGGTCTTTAGGTTCTACAGGATCTTTGACGAAAAGAGGTCGCGTAACTTCCCGAATGCTGCCTATCCGAGTTGGATTCTTTGGGCGACCTCTTTGCCGAAGTTGGACCTACCTAACTGGACAGTCTGTCCCAGGTAAATGTAATGGTCAACAACTTTGAACTTATGTTCAATGTTATTAAAATATGTGTAGTCTTTTTTTTTTTTAGTGTTTACACGTATTTATTTCATTAATGTGTGATCAATATTGAAATGTATAATTGTACCATTATATGTACATTGAACAATGATAACTAATATAAGTACCCTTTTTTTTCTACAGTAGTATTTAGTTTCCAAATAATATAATGTGAAACGAATTTTGCACACTTATTAACACCCATTATAGGTAGGGTATAGGTAGGTCCCCATAGATAGGGGAGGAGGCTTGAGTGGGAAGGGGAACGTTGATGCATTGTAAAGAGCCCTCTTAACCCTACGCCTAGGTTGCAAGTACCAGGCCCCTCTAGCCTCTTCCTCTGCAACGCTATGGACCCGGCACCCATACGGTGAATCCATGGAATGCTAAGTAATTCGTCTCTCTTAATAAGTAAAACTTTAAATTTTCTCTTAAAATGGAAAATGAATTGATATCCTTCGGCGATGATGGTAATTGGTTATACAATTTTATGCCTAAGACAAATACACTTTTTTTTGTATAGGGTGTTGTTACACCATATGTTACGTAGTGTGGTTTTGTGTGTACTGCTAAAGAAAGTGTTATAGTTTTGTATATTTGACCTGATTAAAAGCGATGCCTCCTAAATATATAGGGAGGGAAATGAAGATTTGTGAAATCAGGTTCACATGTGTAAATATACCATCCGTACGGGCTCTGCTGTCTGATGTAGTAGATAAATCTTAAGAAACTATGATAAATGTACATTCCAATATAGACCTAGCAGAGCAATGTTGTAAAGTGTTGCTGAAAGATGAAAGGAACGTTGCGACTCCAGCGTAAAGACTAAACAGAACTTAGATTGTGAGTGGTGTGGTCTATGTCAGCCAAAATCATAAGTGAGAAAAGATTTCTTACGAAATGATCGACTAAGACACCAAAGCAACACAGCAGTTAAATAAATACTGATGTTGCCAAAAAAAATGCCGTTCATTTGTAGTCCGGTGAAAGGGTGGATCAAAACGTTTATTTTGAACAAGTTTAAGTAAAGCTGAAGCTTATAAATATAGAAGATGTTATAACATTAAATCGACAGTTACATATAATTATTTGAATGAACCGTTATAGATTATATTAAATTTTATTATAAAACTTATAAAAATAATTGTTAAATAAATGGATTGTAGAAATATACAATATTGTAATGATAACTCGAAGTGAATAAAGCCAATACATTGAAAAAAAAATGTAAAAGAAATAAATTTATATATATATGTGGTAGCAAACATTATATGTGATGGAAAGTATTTCAAGATTTTGTGAGTGAACGTCCGTGGAAATTTTAAATAATAATAATAAATATTTTGAGAAAACATTATATCACTAAATGTAATGACTTTATGACGATATGACAATATGACTGACACGCTGGTCGGTCTCTGACCTTCCATTAGTCCCGGTAATACCACTGGCAGCGTCTGGTAGGACTAATATACGTTGAAGGTCAGGGGCTAAAAGGAAGTTAAAGGTCCCGGTAATACCACTGGCAGAGGGTGGTAGGACTAATATACATTGAATATCAGAGGCTAAAAGCACTTTAAAAACATGAACATAAAAAGTACTGCTGGTCGATCACTGTCCTGATACTTTACTGGAAGTAATGCGCAGCAGGTGATAGGTAGAGTATGACAAGGCCAGAGATTTGTTATATACTGCTGGTCGGTCACTGTCCTGATACTTTACTGGAAGTCATGCGCAGCAGGTGATACGTAGAGTATGTCAAGGCCAGAGATCTGTTATATACTGCTGGTCGATCACTGTCCTGATACTTTACTGGAAGTCATGCGCAGCAGATGATAAGTAAAGTATGTCAAGGCCAGAGATCTGTTAAATGAAAATACTGCTGGTCGGTCACTGCCCTGATACTCTATTAGAAGTCATGCGCAGCAGATGATGGGTAGAGTATGTCAAGGCCAGAGACCTCTTATAACAATATAAAATGAAACTTCGTGACTTGACTTGACATGACTTGAAAAAAAAAACATGAAATGAAATGAAACATGAAATGAAATGAAACATGAAATGAAATGAAACATGAAATGAAATGAAACATGAAATGAAATAAAGTGAAATGAAAATTGAGGTTGTACTTCAAGAGCAAAGTACTGGTCAGTATGGCCGTGATAGATTATTTGATAATTGACTTACTATGTAATGAAATATTTGTTCATCTTCACTTGATTAGCTTTAAGCTTAAGATTAAACAACTGGTTTAATGTGACATTCTCATTTTGTTTTAAATATACTCTGTGGTTTTTAAGAGGAAAATAAGTATTGGTTTAATTATCCATGTGTATACTTTATCTGTGGTGTGAATTTAATACTGTACCTAATTGTGTTTGTTAGACTGTGATTAAGCATAATATATGGATTATCATGATCACTTGAATCATTATTTGATGATAATATTACTGGAAGTATATTTTATAAGTAGCGAAATTTATCACGTGACAGTGTAAAGTACTTATTAAAAATAGTTTATAATATGTTCTTTATTTATGATGTGTAAAAACATTGAAGATTTTATTATACTTATTGCAATATGTATAGATCACTTGAATCATTATTTGATGTTATTAATACTGTAAGTATATTTTATAAGTAGTTTAAATGGTCATGTGACATTTGTTGAGATACTTATATAAAATAGTTTATATTATGTGCTTTATTTATATGTGTAAAAACATTGAAGATTTTATTATACTTATTGCCATACGTGAGCTTGAGATTACACAATTGTCAATTATAAAGAGTAATGTGTTTGTGACGGTAGTCGCTTTGTCACCTTGTTTGTTAACTCACTGCGAGTAGCTTGAGTGTCTGTCGGACCGCCGTGCGGAGCGGACCTCTAGTGGTATCGAAATAGTCTTTAATGACGAAGTGCTGCCCGATTCAGTGTCTGTCGGACCGCCGTGCCGAGCAGACCTCCAGTGGTGTAGAAATAGTCTTTAACGACGAAGTGCTGCCGAATCAACATGTTGTGAAGTTAAGTAATTTATTATACTCATTTTTGGTATTATATAACGACGAATATGTCAATCAATAGTTGATAAGTGTAAATGAAGTGTATATAGTAAGTAAGTATCACATTGTTAAAAGACATTTAAAAGAATGGCCTCGAGTTTCTTGCCCGTTCTTCTCGAAGTGGCTCTATACAACTTTGTTTACTGAACGAGGCAGTAATGATAGAATATTTCAATGTTAAAATTTCATTAGAGCGTCGTAGACGCCTAAATTGAATAAATGGTTTTGACTTTGACTTTCATTATTTTAACTAACACGCGCATGTATTTGGCCAGTACAGCAATTTCGATTTATCTCGAAGAAGGTTGTCAAAATAATGCTCACATTTCCAAGCATGTTGTAGAAAAGTCTGTTTAGGGTTTCTTAAACTTATAGTCCCACGAAGGAGCAGCCCTGGCTCACCCCGCACTTTAAGGTATTTTTTTTTTATGTTATTGTGACGGAACAAGCTCGAGGGTCACCTGATGATAAGCGGTAACCTCTGCCTATAACAGATGCGTTTCGTCACAAGTGACGAATTGCACTGCGCCCGTCACCTTGAGACATAGTTATTAAGTCTCATGTGCCTATAATTTCACTGGCTCTCAAGGACTGCTGCCGGAACACACTGTTAGGTGCTTAGCGACAGCTTTTCAATTACTAGGTACTTTAGCTACAGGTACATTGGCGTATTCGTCCGTACGGGATTATTGTAGGGTGCTTGCCGCGTCAGAAGAGGACAGAGCTATGCGTGCACATGCGATAGAAAGAGAGACGCCGCGTACGTGAATATAAATATTAGTGACTCCGTGCTTTGCGAGCTAAATTGCGCTTTATTGGTTGGTAGCTAAGGTTGCTAATTAATTGGAATGGCTTTGAGATGTGATCCTTCTGGTAAACAGAAACAATTGGACCTTGTCAGCAGTATACATTACTTACTAGAATGAAAAAACGAACTATCATAAAACACAATAAAATTTTTTAACAAAAAATGGAACCGACTTCAACACCCAAAAGTGTGAAATAACTTGTTGAAGTCGGTACCATGATGGTTCAAAAGTACCTATTATCACAATATTGTGAGCATGGTACCGACTTCGACAAGTTATTTCACACTTTTGGGTGTTGAAGTCGGTTCCATTTTTTGTTAAAAATTTTTTTTTCAATCTTTTTAGTGTAACTCAAAAACGGCTAGACCGATTTTGATGAAATTTAAAATGGGACCAAACGACAAGCAGCAGCTTTCAAACAAAAAAAGAATTTTCAAAATCGGTTCATCCAGTCAAGAGATCTGGGGTAACAAACATAAAAAAAAAAAAAAAAAACTGACGAATTGAGAACCTCCTCCTTTTTGGAAGTCGGTTAAAAAGTTAGCACGTTTTTGTGGAAGTTGTACCATATATATGTGAGTTCGGATTGTTTAGAATCAGCATGGTACCGACTTCACCAATATAACGGCGGCGCCGTTCTTCGCGACGACAACACGCGTTGAAAGTTCCGGCTAGCTTAGACAAAACGCACATGAGATTGCAATTGAATAGCGAGACGAGTCCGCCGATAAAAAGACAATCTAAGGATCTAATATTTAAAGTGCATACGTTTTCTAAAAAACGGAATGTCAATGTCAATAATTTAGAATATAAAACTGATGAGCAGAAGCAAGAGGGATATCAGAACGAAGTGTAAAGAGAGTGATTGCTGATAATAAAGATAGATAATAATTTAATGTACTTAATTTGTTTTTGGTTTATGTTAGTATTAATTACAACATAATTAGATACAATATAAACTTCTAAAACTTCAATTGTTTTTTATTTATTCGTTTCAATAATTGAACAATTATTTGTCACGATATCCCGAGATTGGTCATCACTGTCTAATCTCATGTGCGTTGCGAGCAGTAGGCAACCCGCCCCCTCGCCCCTGTCGCCACCTAAGGCGCGGCCAAATAGTTCCGCGCGCACTATAGCTATGCTAGCGCCACTGACAGTTCCCAACCCCATTCGAACGCTCAAATGATGTACTATTTTTCATTCTGCAGAGTCCCCCTTGGCGTCGGAACAGGAATCCACCCCGGAGCCCCGCACGTCTCCCCCCGTGGAGCTGGGTACTCTGGTGCACTTGTCTCGCGCCTCCACTAGGTCTATAGACCTCCAACTGAGGGCTCTGGACCTGAGCCAGGCTCGCGCAAGGGCTGACATGTTAGCTGCCTGTCTGCCGGACCACTTCATGCATACTTCTGGTAAGTATTGTATCAGATTGTCCACTGCACACAGCCTCCCCCAGCTCAGCCAGGGGGCAGGGGGGGGGGGGGGAAGTTGTTGAGATATCACTTCGCAGTGAAAGATATTAGTTTCCCAGAGGGCTTGGTCGCCTCTTGCGACACCCACGGATAGAGATGGGGGTGTTACATTCTAACCCGTCACCCCATGGGGCAGACGAAGCTTCTGGTAGGTGCTATTATATATTTTTTTTCATTATACACGAAATTTAAAAATATTAACCCGTAAAATATATTAAAATAGTTTAAAGATCCTATGTATATAGGGACAGACAGCAAGAATCGACTTTGTTTAATACTATGTAGTGATGAATGTGAGAGATGCTATTGACACGTTGATACTTGAACAGTTTTGGAAGACATTTTTTAGCGCCAGTAGACTACGCCTTCCGGCCAAAAAATTAATAGAGATATATTAATTCGGAGAAGTGGGTAGACCATACAAAAATGTTGTAATCTCAGTCTAAATATACGTGAACAAGTCTTTACATTTTTCTGGCACCCGAAATACTTACCATTTGTTTTCCATAATCCCCACGCCTTGGCAGGCGTCAGAGATCGCGGTGTAAGATGACAGTTCTTCAGAAGGCGCTGCTACCTACTATAAAATATATGTATATCCGTGGGATGCCGGACTAGAATGTCTGCTCCCCATTTCTCCTTTTGGGTGTCGTAAAAGAGAAAAGTGAAAAGGGAAAAGAGGGCCAAATGAGCAGCATGCCACTTTTCGCGTGGATGTGAGTAGGGTGTCGTGTGCGTTAGATGCAGAGCAGAGCTATATAGTTAGAGGTTTGTCAGGGTTTGGTACAATATGTTCTTGTGTTACTGTCTTATATGTTTTTTCAACACCCTTGCTCGTAAAGTGAGCTTTAATATATCGTTCTTAGGGCCATAAACTGATATAATATTATTATACACTCTAGTGCATAATAATATTATACACTAGTGCGTAATAGAATTATCCCTACAACGTTAAGTTAGTACTTAACTGCAAATTATATGCGAGTAAACAGAGCATTTACAATTTAACCGGGTAATACAGATTTGTAACAACAAAGAGATTTATATGTAACTAGCTTTACGCGCGTATGTCGGTTATCGCGCAAAAACATTAACCTCTTTTTGCGCAGCTGGATAAAAACTATCCTATGTTTTTTCCCGGGTCTCAAACTACTTCCATACCAAATTTCATTCAAATCGGTCCAGTAGTTTTGGCGTGAAAGTGTAACAGACAGACAGAGTTACTTTCGCATTTATAATATTAGCACATAAATCAAACAATATACATTTGCCGCGCCCAAAAAAAAGTGTTTGCCTGATTATATGTATGCATATAATATATTGCAGGTGACCACGACGCGATCCTACTTATCTTGCTGCTGCAGAGGTTGAACACGAAGGCAGACATCATACTCGGACAAATCAGGGAAAGGTAACACGCATGGTACAATAATGTACTACGGCAGGTATTACACTCCGAGACCTCTTGTCACGTGACCGGACACCAGCTTGTCAAGCATACCGTCATCAACGGCTCTCAAACTTTATACCTACCTAATTTGAGGAAGTTGGGGGGCAGTAAAATAACAGTTAATAGATTTCACCGTTTTTTTTAATAAAGAAAATCACGTGAAATTGATTTAAGTTACACAGATTAATGATTCTTGAATAAATTATGGTTATCAAGTTCGTACAGAGTATGTTCGTAGTTTTCTTATAATGGGTACCGTAGATGCTAATAGGCCTAAATTTTTCGTAGATTGAAATCAAGTAATATTTTCTATGCCGAAAAAAAAGCCAGTTATCTGTATTTTGGTGTAAAATTTAGTTTCAAAGAAAGCTCAAAAATATCGGAAGTAAAAACCAATTAGGTAGATACGTTATACAACCAAAGAAATTTTACATTACATATCATATTTAGTAGTCGCAGTAAGAATGAAACCATTTTGCAGGAAATGAAAAAACTTCAAATCACTGCTTTTTCTACTTTTACTCTTACAGTTACTTTTTGCATGGTGGAAAGGCATTTTGCGAATGCCCGCCTGGCTAGCGACCCCCTTAAGTAGAAAATCTGTCGCCAAGCACCTAACGGTGCAGAGACTTAACATCTATGTCTCCTGGGGACAGGCGCATTGCAATTCGTGACTAGTGACGAAATGCATCTGTTATAGGCAGAGGTTAGTCTGCTTAACATCAGGTCGGCCTCAAACTTATTAGCTTGTTCCGTCACAATAGAAAAAAATTACATGTTTTTTTATTATACTCATAGCTTCCAGAAATGGGCCGACCACAAAGTTTGCGAATCACTGCGCATATGTGTATGAACGAGAGCGAAACAGATGCAAATCATATATGTGAGACAGAGACGGCGATATTTGTCAAAATGGTGGAACCATAGGGAGACAACTTTTTTCATACCATTTACTGAGATGAACGTTGAGTCATGTGTGGCTTTCTATTAGACGTTTGAAATATTGTATTGATATTTTATAACAAAACATTCGCATGAAAAAGAACCATGAACTTGTATTCTGCTGCAATCATGTTTTAATGAAGAGCCAATTTGGTAGTGACGCAAGCCTGTGATTCTTCGGGAGTAGAAGACCTTGTCTTCTTAGACCATGGAAACGTAAGACCATTTTAAATTAAGAAGCTTTCCAACAGGAGAGAGCGTGACCATATTTTTTTTGCGTCTAAGTTTCAAGCTTTGATGTCTGTGCGGTAGTAAATATAGACTGTTGTGCCGCAGGTCCATGATTCAATCCTCCTGCCAGCTTGAGCTTCGTCGCATGGTGGAAGGGCATTCTAAGAATATCCTGTAATAGGCTAGATACCACCTTGAAGTAGAAAATCTGTCGCCAAGCACCTAATAGTGTGTTCCAGCAACAACTCTTGAGAGTGTAGCGTGTGAATGAAATTACAGGCTCATTAGACTTTACATCTGTCTCAGTGTGTCGGACATGTTTTATTTGCACGATTTCGTGGCATTATTTCCAAATATCACATTTACTTACAAATTAGAATGGGTATATTCGCGCTCCATCATCGATCGCATCATCACTTAACATCAGGTGAGATAGTGGTCAAGTGCCTGGGTAGCACTATACGGAGTAAAAAAAAAATATTATTGAGTACAAAACTTTTTCGTGGAAATGTATAAAAAAAAAATTGTGCTTTAATTATTGTATTTTGTATTATTTCGTTAATTAAGTGAATTTCGGCCATTATTTAGAAGAATTACGCACCTTTTCGTTAAAACAAAATCTCTAAGTATATTGGTAAATTTTTTATTTACAAAATGTTATCCACGATACGGACCTAGAGTATAGTGTGGATCCCTTGTTTTTAAATTATAATTAACTAGCATTCCGGGCGCGGCTCCGCCCGCGCGTATGTCGATTATCGCGCAGAAACATTAACCTCTTTTTGCGCAGTTGGATAAAAACTATCCTATGTTTTTTCCCGGGTCTCAAACTATTTCCATACCAAATTTCATTCAAATCGGTCCAGTAGTTTTAGCGTGAAAGCGTAACAGACAGACAGACAGATTTACTTTCGCATTTATAATATTAGTACTGATTTGTTTAATCTTAGTTCTAATTAGTAATACATAATTTCTTAAGCATCCATTGTTTATTCTAATTTTGGCAAATAAAATAGATGCTGGGGTATCTTTTTTTTTTTATTGCTGATAGGTAAGCCTTTGACCACAATCTCACCTGATGGTAAGTGATGATGTGGTCGAAGGTGTTAACAGGCTTAACCTAGAATGACTGGCTCTCAAGGACAGCTGCCGGAACACACCGTTAGGTGCTTGGCGACAGATTTTGAACTTGAGGGTGGTCGCTAGCCAGGAGGGCATTCGCAAAAATGCTCTACCACCATGCGGCGAAGCTCAAGCCCGCGGCGGGATTCGAACCATGGACCTGCTGCGCGGCAGTCCATAGCCAAAGCCACTGAGCTATCACTGCTTCTAAAATAATTATTATTATTATAGATTCCCAGCAGTGAACGTGTGGGACCGCGAAGTGGTGACCAAGACGCACACAGCGACGCAGTACAGCTTCCGATGCCAGCTCGAGTACCAGCTGTACATGATACAGGTAACGAACACTGCATCACCATACTTGCAATCATCATGAAACGCTCGTAAAGTAGTTTGCTTTTTCTTAATGGTTCAGCTGGGGTAAGCAACGTCCGCTGCGGTCATGAGTTGGATGGTCGACTACCAAGTGTGAACGTGGAGGGTATTTGTCTTAGAGTGACTGTCATTACAGAATGTTGGTAGGGCGTTATGCGGCTAGCTACCACCCTTTTTTTCATGCCTGATATGTTAGCCTTGGAACACTATCTCAACTGATGGTAAGTGATGATGCGGTCGAAGGTGTTGGTCAGGCTTACCTAGAATTACTGGCTCTAAACGACAGCTGCCGGAACACACAGTGAGGTGCTTGGCAACAGATTTTCTACTTGAGGGTGGTGGCCAGCCTGCCGGGCTTTGGCGTAATGCTCTACCACCATGCCATCCTAAGACAACAACCGGGACGCTCCGAAGCACGGTACCTCAAGTAGGAATTCTGTCATCAAGCATCTAACGGTGTGTTCCGGCAGCTGTCCTTGAGAGCCAGTAATTCTAGGTCAGCCTAAGTAACAGCTTCGACCACATCATCACTTACCATCTGCTGAGATATTGGTTATAGGCTAGCCTATTCAGCTTAAAAAAAAAAAAAGAGTAATATTTTCTGTGTACATTTTCAAATGTATTAATTTTGATATCGAAGTTATCATTTAGAACTTCCGGACCCATAAAGTGGTTTTACTCATATACAAATCATGCTTAGGGGTGCGTTCTTATATGTCGTCCGACGACGGATGATCGCTCCAAGCAGAGCGACGCTCGTCATCCGCCTTTTAAGAACGGCTCTGTATCATATCTGTATCAAGAACACTACTTAAAATGTTTCACTGACTCAGAAGAAATGTATTTACAATTATGTACTTTTCCACGACACACAACTAAAACAAACATACAAAATATAACAATAATAATAATACAATTTTGTAAACAGAAGTCTACGTAAACAAAAAGTAACTTAAAACAAAGAAAAATCAAGTCCCAACTGTCAAATGAAACGTCAGGGCGATATTTATCCACCGATTTCGTGGGGCGACCGGTGCGTCGTCGAGCGATATATAAGAACGCTCCGGAAGATCATCGGACGATCGCTCCGGGCATATAAAAACGCTCGGGGCGTCGTCGGACGACAAATAAGAACGCACCCTAGAATAGTTGTTTGTGTTCCAAGACTCCAAGGGGCCAAAGTAACATTTTGTGCCCCGTGAGTGTTACTTTACATTCAGAGCGAAGATAACGATTGTATAATGATTAGATTCAGGCTTTACTTTTTTTTTTGCCTGCCATCCTAAGACAACAACCGGGAGGACCGACGGCTTAACGTGCCCTCCGAAGCAGGGAAGCGCTCAGTAGTAATGGTCTCAAAATATTTCCATACCAAATGTCATTCAAATCGGTCCAGTAGTTTTGGCGTGAAAGCGTAACAGACAGAGTTACTTTCGCATTCATAACATTAGTACTGATTTGAGAATAAACTTCTTTAAACCTAATCGTATATATCGATATATTCCAGTGTATAGTGTGCATGTGGACCACGGCCCTCGACTCGTGTTCCCCCGAGATCTTGCTGAAGGCAGCCAGCGCGTTGCCTGACGCCCTGCAACAGGAGCGAGCGCTAGACGCGACCACGCATCTACTGAAGACCAATGAACTCGACGAGAACTGTTCCCTAGACGGTATGTGTTCTATATATACACTTCTCCTATTTATAATAATAATAATAAAAATAATCATTTATTTCAACCATAAGTCATGTACAATATTACAAATTTATTATTATATTATTTTTAAAATTAAATTAGATCAAATTAAATTCCATGCAATTAAAATGAATACAAATAAACCCAATAAATAATAAATTAAATAATAAAATTAATTTAAAATGTCATCATATTAAAAATTTGCTCTGCCTCTGCGTCATTTGTTTGTTTGTCAGTGCATGTACCATGTAACAATGGTTTATGTAATGACAATCAAACCTACTCGCAAATACGCTTAGGAGAGTATTAGAGCTGGCCCGGAGCCTCCGCCCCAGAGATGTGCACCGCTTCCGCATCGTTGCATAAAAACAGTCGACACGGGAGTCCGCGAACATCCCTGAGGCGCTGCAGTACCGGGGCAGCCCCATACGCACCCTAAACGCATTATTGTATTGCACACGAAGAGCGTTGTACTGTTTCTGCGTATATGACACCCACAGGCCTCCCGCGAACAAGGACGTACAAAATGCTCTGAAAAGAGTGATTTTGGCGGCCTCCGAGCAACGAGTAAACCTGCGGGCTATCATATTGGCTCTCACAGACAACGCCCTTCGTTCCTTTTCGATGTCAGCATCGTCGTTCAAGTCTGAGGTCACAATATGCCCTAGATACTTGAAACAATCAACATTGTTTAGAGCAATACCATTAAGTTTAATAGGTGGAATAGTATCCGGGCAGCTCCGACTCCTGGCCCGAAAAACCATGCACTCGCTCTTTTTTGCATTGTAAATCAAACCGTGACTAAGCGCGTAACGCTCACAAATACGCAACAACCTCGAGATACCACATACCGAGGCGCTCAGCAGCACCATATCGTCCGCGTAACTGATATTCTTGACACAGGCTTCATCAATATACGAGATGGTGACTGCTAACTAGTGTTGCAACAGAACTCTGCTTCCGCTTCCGCAACTGCAGAAGTTCCGCATGTTTTTTCACTTCCGTTTCTGTTTCTGGTTCCGCAAACTTTATAACAGAACTCTGAACGGAAGCGGGGAGAAAAAAGACTACCTCTTCATGAGGATCCCCTTATGTGGTGGAATGGAAATGCGCACAAATACCCCCATATTTTGCCAATAGTTCGCCAATACTTATCAGCTCCCCCCAGCAGTGTAGCCAGTGAGCAATTATTTAGCGGAGCTGGTTTAATATATGAAGAACATCGAAATAGGCTGAAAGGTGAAAAAGCGGCCAAGTTACTCCTTATTAACGCTTCCGTTTCCGCTTCCGTTAAGATTTACTTTTGACATCTGTTTCCGTTTCTGCTTCCGTTATGCCAGTTCCGTTGCATCACTACTGCTAACGCTACCCCATTTCGCCCTACTAGGCGGCGGACTGCTCATCCCGGGTTTTTAGTGGGTAACCTCACTTACTACCCCCCCGAGGGGGTAGTAAGGCCCTTCAGGCGAGGACTCCCACATAACCCACTCTGCTCCCCCCGGGGCGGGTGGTATCCATAAAGGATTTTCCCGGGTGAAAAAAAAAAAAAGGCTCCGTCAATAAGGCAGCCAACACGGGTGCTGCTGAGCTCCTCGATCAATCCGTTTATATAGAGGTTGAAGAACTTATATATACTAGCGGCTCGCCCCCGGCTTCGCACGGGTAATTGCGACTATAAATTGAGATGTAAGCTATCCTATCTTTCAATTTGGATCAAATGTCTCAAGGTGTGTTAATTAAATTTAAAATTGGTTCAGTAGTTTAGGATTACATCGCGGATAAACAACGTGACGCGTATTTTTTTTATATATATATAAGGATAGGGGTTAAAGTATGAAATTGCTGTTTTATTGTAATAGGTGCTTCGAATTGACATAGAATCTTCATGGTTTGAGATTTTTGAGTCAAACTTTTAATATCTACATAAAATTTTATATTTAGGAGCTGTTTCAGAATGTTCGATTAAGTTCCGGTTTTACTACCCAGAACATATTTAATAAATAAAACACTATCTTTGCGTTTCACAGTCATCGATTTAGCCTATCCATTGGTTAAAGCTTGAAACGCGCTGCATGTTAACTGTCATTTTTATCATTCAGTTATTTTATGTGTTGGTTAGCAACCAGAAACTTTATTAGGACATTCTGAAACGGACCCTAAGTGTAATTGCCATTGGGCCGTTCTATTTGTATAAATAAATATTTTTTTACCTAAAGAGCCAGGGCTGGTAACGGTACACATGTAGTGAGCGCACCCTTATATTGTGTTTTTTTATTATGCTTGTTAGGTTATCCTTTGACCACTATCTCAACTGATGGTAAATGATGGTGTGACAAACATATTAGAACGCTCACAGAATGAAAATTCATGTTGCACGAGAAGAACATTTAGATTAAGAAATCTTACTACACAGTTTGTGATTACTTAAACGACAAAAATGCTTGGACTGGTTCGCCTCTGCCAAGCTAGCGCCTGTCACCTACGTAATGTAATTAAATATTGTTATAATTATTGTATTATATTGTATATAACACATTGTAAAAAGACGTGTAAAAGAATGGCCCTGAGTTTCTTGCCCGTTCTTCTCGCAGTGGCTCTATAAATTTTGATTGCTGAACGTGGCAGTACAATATAGTATATTTAAATATTAAAATTTGTAATTGACCTTCATAAGAGCGTCGTAGCCGCCTAAATTTAATAAATGATTTTGACTTTGACTTTGTGGTCGAAGATGTTGTTCAGGCTAACCTAGAATTACTGGTGTTGTAGGTGTGGAGCGTTGTTGGTCGTACCTGTCGGCGATGTGGTCTGCCCTGGGTCTGCAGAGTGGGGGGGCGGAGGGGGGTGGTGCGGGGGGCGGTGCGGCGGGTCCCGGGGGGGCGGCGGTGGCGCGGGAGGCGGTGGTGCTGCTCTGCAGTGCGCTGGACGCGCTCGCGAGGGCGCTGCACACCGACGCTAGCGCCAACGAACAGATACTGCACGTGAGTACTGGGGCCGTGGGGTATACAGGGCCTCCCACGGATATGCAACATGGAGGGAAAGTACAGTGAATACATTTTTTTTTTATGGCTGATAGTTTAGCCTTTGACCACTATCTCACCTGATGGTGAGTGATGATGTGGTCGAGGATGTTGTTCAGACTAACCTAGAGTTACTGGGTCTCAAGGACAGCTGCCGGAACACACCGTTAGGTGCTTGGCGACAGATTTTCAACTTGAGGGTGGTAGCTAGCCAGGCGGGCATTTGCAAAGTGCCCTACCACCATGCAAAATTGAATATTGTAGATGGAACATTTAACTGAAAGAAGACATTATTTGAACTTTAAAAACAATTTAAACTGCCTTCATAGATTTTAGTATTTTTATGTTTTATAATGCATGCTCTGCGGATTACATTACAAAATTACAAGTTTATGATTGGAAAAATTAAAGTCATATACGGTCAAATTTGTAGTACAAAGTAAATTGAAATATAGATGTCGCTCCATCCCAATACGATGGTTAAAGGACGATAGGAAAAATTTGAGTTATGACTCATTGTCATGTTAGCTCAATATGATTAGAGCATACCCCGGCTATAGGGGTGAATGGACGCGGGTTCGAATCCCGCACATGACTTAAATTTTTCCTTTCATAAATTTGTAATTTTGTAATGCATTCATAGATTTATATAATTACATGGTTGAACCGGGAATCAAACCCATTGCATGAGAAGAATAATCACCCTGCAGCTTTATCATACCGATCGAAAGGCTTCATCATAAGGATTTTTTTTTGCTAAATAATATAGTGTCAAAAATAAAAGGAAGACCATGAATTTTAACATTTGATGTGAAATTGTATAGTCTTGAGGTTGTATATGTAAGCCAGCTTAGAATGTTACACCCCCTTTTCTACGTGTGGGTGTCGTAATAATAAATCTTTATTTGCCAAAAGATTTACAAGTTATTTTACAATTTGTTCTTGCATGCACAGTATTAATAATACTTATTATATATTATTCTTACTTCGTTGAGGATAACATAGTGATGATTAACTGCAAAAGATTAAACTGAGGGCCCCAAACTAGGCACAGCCTGTATCTTGGTGACCCAAAATCCATCAATAGGCGACTAAAGGTACAATACCGGAAGGTGGGCAGCAGCACTTTCTGAGAAACTGATATCTTTAACTGCGGGGAAGTTGTGTTCAGTAGTGGACAATCCGGCTCATACAGTACCGATATGTAAATCAAACTTGAGTATCACATTTACAAATTATTGCAGCACATTTTTTTTATTTTGTCTTGGGTGGGAATCGAATCCGCGTCCTCTGATTTCGCCCCGGATGCCTATTCCACTCGGCCATCGCAACGTATACGTTCGAGCCGAAATTTTCATCAGTCATCACATTTTTTCATAATCTTATTATTTTTTTGAAATTTCTTCATTACTTGGACTGAATTGTGCAATTTTAAACATTATTCTTTGATATTATAATTTTGGGTATGTATATATAACTTTATAATGTACAAATTAATAAGAAATGTAATTGGTTATGCCGTGCTTATTATTGAAATAAATAAAGAAATTAAAAGTTGACCTTGAAGCAGTGATAGCTCAGTGGCTTTGGCTAAGGACTGCCGCGCAGCAGGTCCATGGTTCGAATCCCGCCGCGGGCTTGAGCTTCACCGCATGGTGGAAGGGGATTTTTGCGAATGCCCGCCTGGCTAGCGACCACCCTCAAGTTGAAAATCTGTCGCCAAGCACCTAACGGTGTGGTCCGGCAGCTGTCCTTGAGAGCCAGTCATTCTAGGTTAAGCCTGTTAACACCTTCGACCACATCATCACCTACCATCACGTGAGATTGCGGTCAAAGGCTTAACTATCAGCAAAAAAAAAAAAAAAAAAAGTTGAGTTTTAACCAACAATAATAAAAATTATTAAGTTTAATGAATGGTATATATGATTCCAGCAATCAGACAGACAGTTGGAGATAGGACAGTTGCACGCAGCGATATGTTCGTCTAGCAGCACGCTGCAGCAACAACTGAAGGGCGTGCGGAGACGCCTGCCAACCGGAGTGCAACTACATCACGTCAATCTGGACCCGCAGGTAACTCTAGTAAATTCACTGACAACTGTTTAAATTTCGACGTGGATTTGAAGCGCTCGTAGCGAAGATTGCTTAGCCGTTTTGAACCGATCAGCGAAGCTAAGTAACTTCCGCCGCGGTCATGAGTTGGATGGGTGACCGCTGGTGACATTACTAATGAGCGTGCACGTGTTTCGGAGGGCACGTTAAGCCGTCGGTCCCGGTTGTTGTCTTAGGATGGCAGTCGTTATAGCATGGTGGAAGGGCATTTTGCGAATGCCCGCCTGGCTAGCTACCACCCTCAAGTAGAAAATCTGTCGCCAAGTGTTCCGGAAGCTGTCCTTGAGAGCCGCTAAGTAAGGACTGTGAAACATCGCGCGTGGCGGAGGGGGGAGTCCCCCATTTTGAGACAACAAACGGCCGTGACAATAACACAGCCACACCCCATTTTTTAGCAGCTTTTAAAGCAATCATGGCTGAGCGGTAATAACTATGCACTGCCTTGCCGCAAGCCCATGATAGATAGATAAACTCTTTACAAAATTACAAATTTACGAGCGAAAAAATTATAGTCATGTGCGGGATTCGAACCCGCGTCCATCCACCCACCCCTATAGCCGGGGTATGCTCTAACCAATTGAGCTAACATGACACAATGACTCATAACTGTAATTCTTGCTCTCGTTCTTCAACCATCGTATCGGGATGGAGCGACACCTATAGTTCAACTTGCGTTGTACTACTAACAAGACCAATTTTGCAATTGGTTTTAAACTTGTAAATGATGACGCAACCTTATAATTGTAATATTGTTAAGTTTGCAATAACGCCTGCTAAGCGAATTACATTACAAAATTACAAATTTACGAGAGAAAAAATTATAGTCATGTGCGGGATTCATGTGTCATATTGTAATTTTGTAATGTAATTCGCTTAGCAGGCGTTATTGCAAACTTAACAATATTAAAAAGATAAACTCTTTATTGAACACCTTAAACTATACCAAAATTAAAAATATTTAGCTTATAATAGTGAACAATAGGCGGCCTTATCGCTCAAAGCGATCTCTTCCAGACAACCTTTGGAGAGGAGCAAGTTTTGACAAGGGATGGCGGTGTACAATATCCTTAATAGTATTGATATATATATATATATCTACAATATAATATACAATATAGATAATTAATGTATTCTTACATAATATATACAAATACATACAAAAATACATACATATATATGGTTCGGTCCCAACCGCTAGCTTGAGCTTCACCGCATGGTGGAAGGGTAATTTACGAATACTCGTCACCAAGCAACTAATGGTGTGTTCTGGCAGCTGTCATTGAGACTTAGTAATTCTAGATTAAACCACCACGTAAGTGATGATGTGGTCCGAAGATGTAACACTTACTAGGAGGTCAAAGGCTAGCCTATCAGTTATGTGAAAACGCTCGTGGTTGAATCCTAGAATCCTTCAATTCTTCAGGATTCAAGTTGAAAATCTGTCGCCAAGCACCTAACGGTGTGTTCCGGCAGCTGTCCTTGAGAGCCAGTCATTCTAGGTTAAGCCTGCTAACACCTTCGACCACATCATCACTTACCATCACGTGAGATTGTGGTCAAAGGCTTACCTATCAGCATTAAAAAAAAAAAAAGGATTCAATACGAATCCTAGCGCCAAATAATAATAATATAATGTACTATTTTTATATTCTCCAGCTGATCGATCGTCTTCGCGGCGACGCAGCCTCTTCCCTATGGCGATGTTCCCGCGCGGCGTCCCTCGCAGCGCGCGCCGCCACCGCCTGCGCAGCGACGGCCGGCGAGCGGGGGGATGCTGCTCCGTTGCCGCACGCTACATTGCAGACATTGTGGGCAGCTGCTGTCGATAAAGTCTACCAACAGGTCACTACTTACTTTATAGAATTATTATACGAATTGTGTACTGTACTGTACTGTATCAGCCGGATCGTCCACTGCTGAACACAGCCTCCCCGATGTAGAGGGTATTTGCCATAATCTCCACGCTTGGCAGGCGTCTTGGGGATCGCAGTGCAAGATTGCATAGTTCTTAAGAAGGTGCTGCTGCCCACCTTCTAGTATTTATCCCTTAGTCGACTTTTACGACACCTACACGGGAAGCAATGAGGAGGTGCAATTCTAACCCGGCACCCCACGGGAAGATCACGAATTGTGTACTAACTTAATATTCTTTTTAGACATATATAAATTTATGAAAAATACATTTCAGCTATGTATATGAAATTTATTAACAATTGATCTATGTCCAAAATCAAAAAAAGAACTGCTCGCGAAATGTAAGTAAAGCTCAAAACAGCAGAACATAAAACCTTACCGCGGCGGGCGTGGTTTAAAACTGTACCTGTACCGTGCTGCGCAATAACATTACCGCGACGCGACCAATCGGATGCGTTTCTAAGCGTCCATCCAATTGAGTTTGTAAGATTGTGCATGTTTTGTTATTTGTGAACTTGATGAGTCCGAAATCAAAACGGTAGCTCTATGAGAGTTACACTTCATTACATATTTATATATATATATTTTTGGGAATTCGACCAGAACTAGTTTTTTTAATCACTCGAAAAGAACAATTTAGTTTTAATTGAAATTTAAACAGAAACAATTATACTCTAAGCAAACACAACGAAAATTACAAGACCAAATGAATAATAATGATGTTGGTGTCAGTAAAAAAATAAGTGTCAGTGTCGGAATAGGCGTCGAACTCGGTGTCGGTGTCGGAAAAAGTGTCGGTATTAAAATTGGTGACAGCATCGGCGTCGGTGTCCGAATAGGTGTCAGTTTCGGCGTCGCATCGGCGTCGGCGTCGGCGTCGGTGTCATTGTTGGAATAGGTGTCTGCGTCGGCGTCGGTGTCATTGTTGGAATAGGCGTCGGTGTTGGAATTGGTGTCAGTTTCGGCGTCGCATCGGCGTCGGCGTCGGTGTCATTGTTGGAATAGGCGTCGGTGTCGGAATAGGTGTCAGTTTCGGCGTCGCATCGGCGTCGGCGTCGGCGTCGGTGTCATTGTTGGAATAGGTGTCGGCGTAGGCGTCGGTGTCATTGTTGGCAAAGGTGTCGGCGTCGGCGTCGGTGTCATTGTTGGAATAGGTGTCGGCGTCGGCGTCGGTGTCATTGTTAGAATAGGCGTCGGTGTCGGAATAGGTGTCAGTTTCGGCGTCGCATCGGCGTCGGCGTCGGCGTCGGTGTCATTGTTGGAATAGGTGTCTGCGTCGGCGACGGTGTCGTTGTTGGAATAGGCGTCGGTCTCGGAATAGGCGTCAGTTTCGGCGTCGCATCGGCGTCGGCGTCGGCGTCGGTGTCATTGTTGGAATAGGTGTCGGCGTGGGTGTTATTGTTGGAATAGGTGTCGGCGTAGGCGTCGGTGTCATTGTTGTCATAGGTGTCGGCGTCGGCGTCGGTGTCATTGTTGGAATAGGTGTCTGCGTCGGCGTCGGTGTCATTGTTGGAATAGGCGTCGGTGTTGGAATTGGTGTCAGTTTCGGCGTCGCATCGGCGTCGGCGTCGGTGTCATTGTTGGAATAGGCGTCGGTGTCGGAATAGGTGTCAGTTTCGGCGTCGCATCGGCGTCGGCGTCGGTGTCATTGTTGGCATAGGTGTCGGCGTCGGCGTCGGTGTCATTGTTGGAATAGGTGTCGGCGTCGGCGTCGGTGTCATTGTTAGAATAGGCGTCGGTCTCGGAATAGGCGTCAGTTTCGGCGTCGCATCGGCGTCGGCGTCGGCGTCGGTGTCATTGTTGGAATAGGTGTCGGCGTCGGCGTCGGAGTCATTGTTGGAATAGGTGTCGGTGTCGGAATAGGTGTCAGTTTCGGCGTCGCATCGGCGTCGCTGCGTTAAGCGGCAGGGGGCGCCCCTTTTTGATACAATTAATATTATTCAAATTATAACTAACGAACAATCGTCGCTCGTGGCGCGTCTCATCGTACTCCCGCTGCGGATTGGGATAAAAACAAAACACACTTTTTGTGTTCTTTTACAATAATGTAAATGTTTTAACTTTTTACTACATGTTAAAGTCAGGTGTTCGTAAGTAGTTAAGTACGTACGTAATGTGTGTAAGTGTATTTTCCAGAGTACCTATCTAGGTACAGTTTTCTCTCGGATTCGGAAGCTTTTCGAATGGTATTGTACCTTGTACTTGTATGAATGTTATTTAGAATACGAATGAAAACGTTTCCTTGCAAATATGAATTAAGTACCTACTAGGTATGCAGATCATCACATTATGTGCACCTTCAAAGGTCGACACCCTTTGTTTACCGACCTCCAAAAGAGGTGGTAGTTTTCAATAGAACGCGTACCTAACTATCTAAGATTTTTTTACCTGTAGATGATTTGTATGCCTTCCATATTTACTAGACGAATTCAGGGTAATTACCTGAGTACCAGTAGTACTACCAGTCTTGCACTTCCGAGCATCCGGTGAATACCAACATCGCCGCTAATCGTGTTTTTTAGGAATAATCTGTGGACAATATGCCTTCCTTGTGTCTTAGACTCGGCACCAATTATACAGGCACTGTGAGAGATAAGAAAACTGTTTAATTTCACGCGTAATTATAGCTTTTATTGTTAAAACAGAAAATATCGTCATTTTGTTTTATCTTAGAACGAATCTCAATGAAATGGATGAGCGAGATATGTGTATCGTTTGGTGTGAGAGAGTGAAAGAGATCGCAGCATGATCGGAACGTCTCGTGGCGGTTCGGTGGTAGAGGTCCGCGCCGCGGTCATGAAAGTCGGCAGCGGCGCGCTGGTAAACGTACCCGGCGCGGCGCGGCGTAGCCGGCGTGTTATTGATTTTTTTACCTATATGGTGGAATAGAAAAATTAAATCTGCTGTATATGTACTAAAAGGGTAAATGTTTATTTTCTTGCATACAAGTAAGTTCCTACTCAAATTAATTAGTCAAAATATTGAAGAAACAGGATCTTGCCACCAACCGATACACAAACTTCCACAAAAGCCCAAAATCCACTGGCCTAAGTTTATGAAAACCGCATGAGATACCTCAACTTCAAGGCATGTCACAACCCCATCAGAAGTGGACAATCTTGCAGAAGAGATCACTCAATGCACGCAGAAGGCACTTCATACCTCCACAATTAAAGAAAACCCCTAAGGAGAATCGAGATTGCCTATCCTCCCCCGCTGTATAAGAGAGCTCATAAAAGAAAAACGCCTGCTCAGAAAAACCTGGCAACATTAATGAGACCCCATCCACAGAACTGGGCCTCACTCCACAAACTCTGCAGGCAACTTAGGAAACACTCAGAACCAATTCGTTGTCTTTTCCACGAAAATTGCAACTTGAGATACAGAGCAGAGGACATGGCAGAAATATTTGCCCAATCCCTTGAGAACTTATTCAAGCCCAATCCCACAGTGAACAGAGAACACTCAGACTCTGTGGAACAGTTCCTCGATGAATACTTCAGTGTCCCATAAAACACAGAAGAAGATATTGGACAGTGATCCGTCACCTGTCCTCTAAAACCACGGCAGCTATCACGCGCCTGTTTAACGGGATCCTGCGCACGGAGCACTTACCCTCTCAATGAAAAATGAGCCACGTGGATATGTTCCCGAAACCCGGCAAAGACGTTTGGAGACCCGAGAATTACAGGCCTATCACTCTACTTACATGCATTTCGAAAGTCTTTGAACGCCTCTTCTTAAGTCGGATAGCCCCTCACATGAAGTCCCGACCGGAGCAGTTCGGATTCCGGTCGGAGCAGTTCGGATTCCGGTCGGAGCACTCCCCCACACCTCAGCTATCCAGGGTAATGCACCTCACGGCAGAAAACTCTAAATTGATTTTCGACGTCGGCGCGAATTTGTTCATGACCCGGCTTCGGCGGCGGCACGCCGGCGTGGCGCGGATCTCTATTCGGTGGTAATACGAATTGCTCATTTATCTCTTTCTAACAACAGATATGACGCATAATATTTGAACGTTCTTTCCTTGTCATTACAAACTGCATATACATGGGCGTAGGTATGTATATAGGTAAATTCTAGTAAGCTTTTAGAGCAGTGGTGTTCGGATATAACTAATCTATGTAAGTATTTCAAATCTCTGCCTAACTATACTTACCTTTGCTTTGCTAAAACCTTTGCTTCTTAAAGCTTTGTTTTAGGACACTTTTTTGGGAATGGGGCCCCTTATGATCCCCGTAGTCCCAAACTATACCTCGATGTCGTGGCATATTCGACTGGGCTCCTGGAATGTAACAGGAAGACACCAGCCGATATATATGCCCTTAGGCACGTGGGAAAAATGGGCGGGAAGGACCTACTTTCAGAGGACCCGCTCGTCGCTCCGTCACAAGAAGCCTATCACTAAACACATCCTACAAATGATTAATTGATCAATTAACAAATGCTATGGATTTTTTGTAAGGGATACGCTCCTTTGTCCTCGATGTTGTCCGCCCGCCAACAGCTTGCTCATCCTTCCACCAAAAGGAACGCACGGCGTCCAAAATAACGGTCACTCACACAAATAAACCACATGTTTATATTCACTAATATCTATAGCAATCCTTGCTAGCACATCCGATCGCCGCGACCGGAAACCTGTCTAACTCCGTTTGTTTGGAATAAACGTACGTCCGCGTACGAGAAAACCTTAGAGCGCACTGACTGCCCTTCAAAATAAGAGGTGAACGCAATTATAGACTTTATAAAGTTAAAAAAATCAATTTCTTTATTTTTATTTTTTTATTTTTTTTTAAAAGATGATCAATTTATTTAACTGTCGGCGTCGGTATCAGAAAGGGCGTCGGCGTTGGTGTCAGTAAAAAAATAAGTGTCAGTGTCGGAATAGGCGTCGAACTCGGTGTCAGTGTCGGAAAAGGTGTCGGTATTAAAATTGGTGACAGCATCGGCGTCGGTGTCCGAATAGGTGTCAGTTTCGGCGTCGCATCGGCGTCGGCGTCGGCGTCGGAGTCATTGTTGGAATAGGTGTCGGCGTCTGCGTCGGTGTCATTGTTGGAATAGGCGTCGGTGTCGGAATAGGTGTCAGTTTCGTCGTCGCATCAGCGTCGGCGGCGGCGTCGGTGTCATTGTTGGAATAGGTGTCTGCGTCGGCGTCGGTGTCATTGTTGGAATAGGCGTCGGTGTCGGAATAGGTGTCAGTTTCGGCGTCGCATCGGCGTCGGCGCGTTAAGCGGCAGGGGGCGCCCCTTTTTGATACAATTAATATTATTCAAATTATAACTAACAAACAATCGTCGCTCGTGGCGCGTCTCATCGTACTCCCGCTGCGGATTGGGATAAAAACAAAACACACTTTTTGTGTTCTTTTACAATAATGTAAATATTTTAACTTTTTACTACATGTTAAAGTCAGGTGTTCGTAAGTAGGTAAGTACGTACGTAATGTGTGTAAGTGTATTTTCCAGAGTACCTATCTAGGTACAGTTTTCTCTCGGATTCGGAAGCTTTTCGAATGGTATTGTACCTTGTACTTGTATGAATATTATTTAGAATACGAATGAAAACGTTTCCTTGCAAATATGAATTAAGTACCTACTAGGTATGCAGATCATCACATTACGTGCACCTTCAAAGGTCGACACCCTTTGTTTACCGACCTCCAAAAGAGGTGGTAGTTTTCAATAGAACGCGTACCTAACTATCTAAGATTTTTTTACCTGTAGATGATTTGTATGCCTTCCATATATACTAGACGAATTCAGGGTAATTACCTGAGTACCAGTAGTACTACCAGTCTTGCACTTCCGAGCATCCGGTGAATACCTACATCGCCGCTAATCGTATTTTTTAGGAATAATCTGTGGACAATATGCCTTCCTTGTGTCTTAGACTCGGCACCAATTATACAGGCACTGTGAGAGATAAGAAAACTGTTTAATTTCACGCATAATTATAGCTTTTATTGTTAAAACAGAAAATATCGTCATTTTGTTTTATCTTAGAACGAATCTCAATGAAATGGATGAGCGAGATATGTGTATCGTTTGGTGTGAGAGAGTGAAAGAGATCGCAGCATGATCGGAACGTCTCGTGGCGGTTCGGTGGTAGAGGTCCGCGCCGCGGTCATGAAAGTCGGCAGCGGCGCGCTGGTAAACGTACCCGGCGCGGCGCGGCGTAGCCGGCGTGTTATTGATTTTTTTACCTATATGGTGGAATAGAAAAATTAAATCTGCTGTATATGTACTAAAAGGGTAAATGTTTATTTTCTTGCATACAAGTAAGTTCCTACTCAAATTAATTAGTCAAAATATTGAAGAAACAGGATCTTGCCACCAACTGATACACAAACTTCCACAAAAGCCCAAAATCGACTGGCCTAAGTTTATGAAAACCGCATGAGATACCTCAACTTCAAGGCATGTCACAACCCCATCAGAAGTGGACAATCTTGCAGAAGAGATCACTCAATGCACGCAGAAGGCACTTCATACCTCCACAATTAAAGAAAACCCCTAAGGAGAATCGAGATTGCCCATCCTCCCCCGCTGTATAAGAGAGCTCATAAAAGAAAAACGCCTGCTCAGAAAAACCTGGCAACATTAATGAGACCCCATCCACAGAACTGGGCCTCACTCCACAAACTCTGCAGGCAACTTAGGAAACACTCAGAACCAATTCGTTGTCTTTTACACGAAAATTGCAACTTGAGATACAGAGCAGAGGACATGGCAGAAATATTTGCCCAATCCCTTGAGAACTTATTCAAGCCCAATCCCACAGTGAACAGAGAACACTCAGACTCTGTGGAACAGTTCCTCGATGAATACTTCAGTGTCCCATAAAACACAGAAGAAGATATTGGACAGTGATCCGTCTGTGGATATGTTCCCGAAACCCGGCAAAGACGTTTGGAGACCCGAGAATTACAGGCCTATCACTCTACTTACATGCATTTCGAAAGTCTTTGAACGCCTCTTCTTAAGTCGGATAGCCCCTCACATGAAGTCCCGACCGGAGCAGTTCGGATTCCGGTCGGAGCACTCCCCCACACCTCACCTATCCAGGGTAATGCACCTCACGGCAGAAAACTCTAAATTGATTTTCGACGTCGGCGCGAATTTGTTCATGACCCGGCGGCGGCGGCGGCGCGCCGAGGTAACTCGGCGGCGGCACGCCGGCGTAGCGCGGATCTCTATTCGGTGGTAATACGAATTGCTCATTTATCTCTTTCTAACAACAGATATGACGCATAATATTTGAACGTTCTTTCCTTGTCATTACAAACTGCATATACATGGGCGTAGGTATGTATATAGGTAAATTCTAGTAAGCTTTTAGAGCAGTGGTGTTCGGATATAACTAATCTATGTAAGTATTTCAAATCTCTGCCTAACTATACTTACCTTTGCTTTGCTAAAACCTTTGCTTCTTAAAGCTTTGTTTTAGGACACTTGTTTGGGAATGGGGCCCCTTATGATCCCCGTAGTCCCAAACTATACCTCGATGTCGTGGCATATTCGACTGGGCTCCTGGAATGTAACAGGAAGACACCAGCCGATATATATGCCCTTAGGCACGTGGGAAAAATGGGCGGGAAGGACCTACTTTCAGAGGACCCGCTCGTCGCTCCGTCACAAGAAGCCTATCACTAAACACACCCTACAAATGATTAATTGATCAATTAACAAATGCTATGGATTTTTTGTAAGGGATACGCTCCTTTGTCCTCGATGTTGTCCGCCCGCCAACAGCTTGCTCATCCTTCCACCAAAAGGAACGCACGGGGTCCAAAATAACGGTCACTCACACAAATAAACCACATGTTTATATTCACTAATATCTATAGCAATCCTTGCTAGCACATCCGATCGCCGCGACCGGAAACCTGTCTAACTCCGTTTGTTTGGAATAAACGTACGTCCGAGTACGAGAAAACCTTAGAACCCTTCAAAATCAGAGGTGAACGCAATTATAGACTTTATAAAGTTAAAAAAATCAATTTCTTTATTTTTTTTTAAATTTTATTTTAAAAAGAAGATCAATTTATTTAACTGTCGGCGTCGGTATCAGAAAGGGCGTCGGCGTTGGTGTCAGTAAAAAAATAAGTGTCAGTGTCGGAATAGGCGTCGAACTCGGTGTCAGTGTCGGAAAAGGTGTCGGTATTAAAATTGGTGACAGCATCGGCGTCGGTGTCCGAATAGATGTCAGTTTCGGCGTCGCATCGGCGTCGGCGTCGGTGTCATTGTTGGAATAGGTGTCGGCGTCGGTGTCATTTTTGGAATAGGCGTCGGTGTCGGAATAGTTGTCAGTTTCGGCGTCGCATCGGCGTCGGCGTCGGTGTCATTGTTGGAATAGACGTCGGTGTCGGAATTGGTGTCAGTTTCGGCGTCTCATCGGCGTCGGCGTCGGCGTCGGTGACATTGTTGGAATAGGCGTCGGTGTCGGAATAGGTGTCAGTTTCGGCGTCGCATCGGCGTCGGCGTCGGCGTCGGTGACATTGTTGGAATAGGCGTTGGTGTCGGAATAGGTGTCAGTTTCGGCGTCGCATCGGCGTCGGCGTCGGCGTCGGTGTCATTGTTGGAATAGGCGTCGGTGTCGGAATTGGTGTCAGTTTCGGCGTCGGCGTCGGCGTCGGTGTCATTGTTGGAATAGGTGACGGCGTCGGCATCGGTGACATTGTTGGAATAGGCGTCGGTGTCGGAATAGGTGTCAGTTTCGGCGTCGCATCGGCGTCGGCGTCGGCGTCGGTGACATTGTTGGAATAGGCGTCGGTGTCGGAATAGGTGTCAGTTTCGGCGTCGCATCGGCGTTGGCGTCGGCGTCGGTGTCATTGTTGGAATAGGGGTCTGTGTCGGCGTCGGTGTCATTGTTGGAATAGGCGTCGGTGTCGGAATAGGTGTCAGTTTCGGCGTCGCATCGGCGTCGGCGTCGGTGTCATTGTTGGAATAGGTGTCGGCGTCGGCGTCGGTGTCATTGTTGGAATAGGTGTCGGCGTCTGCGGCGGTGTCATTGTTGGAATAGGCGTCTGTATCGGAATAGGTGTCAGTTTCGGCGTCGCATCGGCGTCGGCGTCGGTGTCATTGTTGGAATAGGTGTCGGCGTCGGTGTCATTGTTGGAATAGGCGTCGGTGTCGGAATTGGTGTCAGTTTCGGCGTCGGCGTCTCGGAATAGGTGTCAGTTTCGGCATCGCATCGGCGTCGGCGTCGGCGTCGGTGTCATTGTTGGAATAGGTGTCTGCGTCGGCGTCGGTGTCATTGTTGGAATAGGCGTCGGTGTCGGAATAGGTGTCAGTTTCGGCGTCGCATCGGCGTCGGCGTCGGTGTCATTGTAGGAATAGGTGTCGGCGTCGGCGTCGGTGTCATTGTTGGGATAGGCGTCGGTGTCGGAATTGGTGTCAGTTTCGGCGTCGCATCGGCGTCGGCGTCGGTGTCATTGTTGGAATAGGTGACGGCGTCGGCATCGGTGTCATTGTTGGAATAGGTGTCGGCGTAGACGTCGGTGTCATTGTTGGCATAGGTGTCGGCGTCGGCGTCGGAGTCATTGTTGGAATAGGTGTTGGCGTCGGCGTCGGTGTCATTGTTAGAATAGGCGTCGGTGTCAGTTTCGGCGTCGCATCGGCGTCGGCGTTGGCGTCGGTGTCATTGTTGGAATAGGTGTCGGCGTCTGCGTCGGTGTCATTGTTGGAATAGGCGTCGGTGTCGGAATAGGTGTCAGTTTCGGCGTCGCATCGGCGTCGGCGTCGGTGTCATTGTTGGAATAGGCGTCGCACAGACTGGTATTTGCAGGATCTACGCGGCCATAAATCCAAATAACGAAATAACAAAAACATTTAAAAAAACGGGTTCTACGGATAGAGCACAAACCAGAGAATAATACCCATGCTCAATCTTCCTGCTACCGAGCACCCCGCATCCGTAGCGCCACTAGGAATTAGACCGTTTCACCTAGTGTACGTATCTGTTCTCGCCGCTTTTCTAAACCCATAACTTCCAAAGCCTTTTTTTATGTTCTCAAGTTCATCTTTCGAATTGAAAGTGATGGCTTCTGACAGAATAGGTAAGAGACTTACAAATTACATTTATCAAGTTATGAGCAAATAATAAACAACATTTTTTTTAACGATTAAAAAATACAATCGGCAACTAAATTAAAAACGTCGGCGTCGGCGTCGGTGTCATTGTTGGAATAGGTGACGGCGTCGGCATGGGTGTCATTGTTGTAATAGGCGTCGGTGTCGGAATAGGTGTCAGTTTCGGCGTCGCATCGGCGTCGGCGTCGATCTCATTGTTGGAATAGGTGTCTGCGTTAGCGTCGGTGTCGTTGTTGGAATAGGCGTCGGTCTCGGAATAGGTGTCAGTTTCGGCGTCGCATCGGCGTCGGCGTCGGTGTCATTGTTGGATTAGGTGCCGGCGTCGGCGTCGGCGTCGGTGTCATTGTTGGAATAGGTGTCGGCGTCGGCGTCGGTGTCATTGTTGGCATAGGTGTCGGCGTCGGCGTCGGTGTCATTGTTGGAATAGGCGTCGGCGTCGGCGTCATTGTTGGAATAGGCGTCGGTGTTGGAATAGGTGTCAGTTTCGGCGTCGCATCGGCATCGGCGTCGGCGTCGGTGTCATTGTTGGAATAGGTGTCGGCGTCTGCGTCGGTGTCATTGTTGGAATAGGCGTCGGTGTCGGAATAGGTGTCAGTTTCGGCGTCGCATCGGCGTCGGCGGCGGCGTCGGTGTCATTGTTGGAATAGGTGTCGGCGTCTGCGTCGGTGTCATTGTTGGAATAGGCGTCGGTGTCGGAATAGGTGTCAGTTTCGGCGTCGCATCGGCGTCGGCGCGTTAAGCGGCAGGGGGCGCCCCTTTTTGATACAATTAATATTATTCAAATTATAACAAACAAACAATCGTCGCTCGTGGCGCGTCTCATCGTACTCCCGCTGCGGATTGGGATAAAAACAAAACACACTTTTTGTGTTCTTTTACAATAATGTAAATGTTTTAACTTTTTACTACATGTTAAAGTCAGGTGTTCGTAAGTAGGTAAGTACGTACGTAATGTGTGTAAGTGTATTTTCCAGAGTACCTATCTAGGTACAGTTTTCTCTCGGATTCGGAAGCTTTTCGAATGGTATTGTACCTTGTACTTGTATGAATATTATTTAGAATACGAATGAAAACGTTTCCTTGCAAATATCAATTAAGTACCTACTAGGTATGCAGATCATCACATTATGTGCACCTTCAAAGGTCGACACCCTTTGTTTACCGACCTCCAAAAGTGGTGGTAGTTTTCAATAGAACGCGTACCTAACTATCTAAGATTTTTTTACTTGTAGATGATTTGTATGCCTTCCATATTTACTAGACGAATTCAGGGTAATTACCTGAGTACCAGTAGTACTACCAGTCTTGCACTTCCGAGCATTCGGTGAATACCTACATCGCCGCTAATCGTGTTTTTTAGGAATAATCTGTGGACAATATGCCTTCCTTGTGTCTTAGACTCGGCACCAATTATACAGGCACTGTGAGAGATAAGAAAACTGTTTAATTTCACGCGTAATTATAGCTTTTATTGTTAAAACAGAAAATATCGTCATTTTGTTTTATCTTAGAACGAATCTCAATGAAATGGATGAGCGAGATATGTGTATCGTTTGGTGTGAGAGAGTGAAAGAGATCGCAGCATGATCGGAACGTCTCGTGGCGGTTCGGTGGTAGAGGTCCGCGCCGCGGTCATGAAAGTCGGCAGCGGCGCGCTGGTAAACGTACCCGGCGCGGCGCGGCGTAGCCGGCGTGTTATTGATTTTTTTACCTATATGGTGGAATAGAAAAATTAAATCTGCTGTATATGTACTAAAAGGGTAAATGTTTATTTTCTTGCATACAAGTAAGTTCCTACTCAAATTAATTAGTCAAAATATTGAAGAAACAGGATCTTGCCACCAACCGATACACAAACTTCCACAAAAGCCCAAAATCGACTGGCCTAAGTTTATGAAAACCGCATGAGATACCTCAACTTCAAGGCATGTCACAACCCCATCAGAAGTGGACAATCTTGCAGAAGAGATCACTCAATGCACGCAGAAGGCACTTCATACCTCCACAATTAAAGAAAACCCCTAAGGAGAATCGAGATTGCCCATCCTCCCCCGCTGTATAAGAGAGCTCATAAAAGAAAAACGCCTGCTCAGAAAAACCTGGCAACATTAATGAGACCCCATCCACAGAACTGGGCCTCACTCCACAAACTCTGCAGGCAATTTAGGAAACACTCGGAACCAATTCGTTGTCTTTTCCACAAAAATTGCAACTTGAGATACAGAGCAGAGGACATGGCAGAAATATTTGCCCAATCCCTTGAGAACTTATTCAAGCCCAATCCCACAGTGAACAGAGAACACTCAGACTCTGTGGAACAGTTCCTCGATGAATACTTCAGTGTCCCATAAAACACAGAAGAAGATATTGGACAGTGATCCGTCACCTGTCCTCTAAAACCACGGCAGCTATCACGCGCCTGTTTAACGGGATCCTGCGCACGGTGTAATGTCGTGGGGTTCGCAGGGAGCGCGTTTGTAGAGAAACGTCCGATTAATTCAATATGCTATTTATTACTGTCTCAAATCACATTCACACACGTACTTTAATAGTAACTATAGATTACGTCTACATATACACTACACCATCGGGGTTATTTATTAAAAAAAAGAAATTTAGTAGAATTTTCTTTTTTTTTTTCCATCTTAGTATAGGTTGTATGTACCTAAACAATGACATAAATTTAAACCTTAAATACCTTAATAGTAACAACATTAACAAAATAATTATGATGTATACTGTATTCTATGGTGGAAGGTGTAGGTACATAAAATAATAACTTGCAAATAACGAGCAAATTCTGAAAGTTACAAAGTTTCAGACAGTACCGATTTTATTACCGAAATATGCTTAAATTGTTATACATATCAAATATAATACTTACGCAAAATCATTGAAAAAATGCAATATCCTATTTTTATTAACGATAGAAAGATTACTTTCTAAATTTTCCTAAACTTATACTTAGTTAGAACCATTATACATTCGGTAAAAATGTTTACTTCTTCTTCTTCTTACTCTACTTCTTAATGTTCAAGAAAATGATGATTTAATAAAATAAAATAAAGTATTAAATTAAAACACTACAATAACATTAATTAAACCATAGTACTGTAACCGAGGCCATGAAATGTGTATGAATATATAAGTAAACCTACTTCTAAAAAAATAAAAAAAATTCTATTAATATGGACAATTGGATATGATAAGAAAAAGGATTTTTGTAAAATACAAATTGTAACTTAAAAAAACTATAGAAATTTATAAATGTAATATTGTTTCAACGATATGACAGAAAAAATATTGTAACTAATAATAGTTGTTAAGTTAAGTTTTCAATTACTTAATCATCGTATTGATTTGCACTAAAATACTATGAAATTTTTATAAGTACATGTAATTGACACGACAAAAATATTAAAAGTCTTGAAACTGTAAAATATATTTATGTTGTATTAAGTTAAATTTTTACTATAGTTTAGAAAAATTGGAATAAAATAATTGACAAAAAAAAAATTCCAATCTATTAATTAATCATTTATCAACAATTTTTATTTTATATTCTTGAAAACAGTTGTAAAAAATATAATACCACGTAAGAATTACAATTTCTTATAAAATTATAACGTTAACCTTCAATATCTATGAATTCTTATTATTTTATTTATCTACATCTAAGTTATACCTACTGCACGTTCGTCAAATCTTTCTTTATCCATAAAACTAACAAAATGGTCATCATAACGAGTGAAATGTCTTTTCCCAATACATATGGCATTATATGTTTTTATAGACTTTATTTCATTTACATTTTCACTAATAAAGTTCATCTTTAAATCATACGATTTTTGCAGTATACAATAATTTAATTTGGTCTCCAATTCTTTTCTGTTTACAACCTTTTCTTTTATCTCGTTATTTTCACATTGTATATTACATTTTTCCGCTGGCAAATATCTGCCATTATCTATCTCTGTATTTTCTATGCATTGCAAGTCTTTAAATGATTTAAAGTCCTTAGACTGTTCAAGATAACTAATTACTGAGGGTTGATCAGGCCTATCAGTACTAGAACTCGAAATTGACACATCCGTGTTTGTTTCTAAGTTTTCTTCCTCCACATTGTTTTCAAATAACATATTTTTGATATCGCATACAAAATCATCCATAGAGTTTTCTATTTTTGTCTGGAAACTATTAGTTTTTAGATATAAACTGGGACACATTTCATTAGCCATGCTATCAGATTTCATTACTTCGTGTTGGAAACTATCATTAAAAGTGCACATATCCTCAGTCGGATGCTCGATTCGCTGATCGTGCAGAACTTGAGTGCAGTCTAGTATACGCGAATATGACACTGGTTGGCAACTTGGTGTTGTTATTGCGTCACAAGATGTTTGTACAGAATTCCTCAAGTTTGTTGAATTATTCTTGTTACTTGGGAATATTTTCATTTTATTACCTAATCGATTATAGTTTAAATGACAAAAACTTCGTCGTCGGAAATTATTTTGCTTATTCTGATACATAACATTCTCATCCAAAGCAGACTGTATGGCATCTTTTAAATATTTGAATTGTCTAGATAAGAAAATATTGCGTATTTGGCCCTTATCAAGGCCATCAGCAAATCTCCAAATCGCCATCTTTTCGTTGATAGGGCGTAAAATCTCAAACTTTTTCCTGTCCCCATCTGATTGAGCTAATGTTAAATCATAAAATAATTTTTCTATTTCTTTGCTAAATATTTCTATAGATCTATTTCTCTGTCTACAATTTAAAAGTTGATTATGTAATGCAACTGGACACTTTTTCGTTAGTAAATGTGTTTTCATATCTAATAATAAACATTCAACTAAGTTATAATTCGTCTTAAGATAAAATTTTGCTACATCCGTTAATCTAGTTTTCAACACAAAATTTATCAAATGTTGGTGTGAATTCTCATTAATAATTTCGCTGTAAAATTCTATATTATCTATTAGTGACCTAGTAATATGCTCTTGACCAGTCATTTTTGGCAACAAGGTAATAGCTGTCTGTAAGTCAAAATTATCCATTTTATATAGAAAACAAATGACAAAATATGACTATATAGGCACACAATATTCAGCTGATTGATAAATTTTTAAATGCTTCTTATATATATGTAGATAGATAGATAGATAGATAACTCTTTATTGTACACCAAAATAACAAAATCATTATAAACAATAACATAAACTTAAGTAATGTTGTACAATTGGCGGTCTTATCGCTAAAAAGCGATCTCTTCCAGACAACCTTTGGATGGAGAGAAATTTAGCCATGATACATGACGGTGGTGTATAATACAAGATTAAAAATAATTAACTTAAATAGGTACTTTATGTAACCTACACTTTATGGTAATAACATTACATAAACATTAATCACACATACAATATACTTAATAATATCTACATAATACATACAATAATATATACATAAATATTCATATATAAATAATAACAATATATATATATATATAAACTAATAATGAATGAGACAAACAAAATAAGTATCAACTAATCAACTTTAGAGACGGATTATTAAGCGAGAAGTACCATTCTCTTACTTGATTTTTAAAAATAGTGAGAGACTGTGCTTGCCTTATGGAAACTGGCAATGCATTCCATAAGCGAACTGCTTGGACTGTAAACGATTTATCATAAAAAGAGCTGCTATGCTGAGGCATCTGCAGGCAGAGATTTTCTGATGACCTGAGTGTAAGCGTCCCAGAATGTTCAAAGAATTTAAACCGTTCTTTAAGATAGTGTGGACTGTTGGGTTAAATAAAACGGTGTACAAAAGGGAAAGAATGTGAGTATTTCGGCGAAGTCGTATAGGAAGCCACTTGAGTTTATTACGAAATTCAGAGACATGATCATATTTGCGAAGACCAAATATGAATCGTATACAAAAGTTTTGAAGTCGCTCAAGTTTATCTAGCTGGTCCTCCGCGAGGTCAAGATAGCAGGCATCGGCGTAATCTAAAACAGGAAGCAAAATAGATTGCGCAAGCGCAACTTTAGTAGCAGTAGGCAGAAAATTACGCAGTCTTTTAAGAGAACCACCAGACGAAAATAACTTGCAGCTGACGGCTTCAATCTGAGGACCCCACTGAAGACATTCATCCATAGTGATGCCCAAGTTCTTGACACTTTTACTGTAGGGGATAGTGACTCCATTAAATTCTACCCCAGGTAACATTGCCGAATCGACTTTGGCTAACGTTCGTGAGCTCCCGACAATCATGACCTGAGTTTTACTCGGATTCACTTGTAATCCAAAGGCTTTACTCCACTTAGTAATTTGGCGTAAATTATAATTAGTGACGTCTATAGCAGTATTAAGATCGCTAAGTGAAGCTTGAGTGTAAAATTGGAGATCATCGGCATACAAGTGATAGGGAGAAGTAATATGGTTTGATATAGAATTAATGAAGATTGCAAACAAGAGAGGTGATAACACACCACCTTGAGGAACTCCGGCTGAAGTGTTACACCAAGAAGAAAAGGATTCTTCGAGGCGCACTCTCTGTCGGCGACCATATAAATAACTACGAAACAAATCAACCACTGTTGGAGATATGTTAATGGAGCTTAGTATTGCGAGAAGAATGTCAAAGTTGACATTGTTAAACGCGTTGCTGAAATCCAGCAATGTCAAGACAGTAAGTTTGCCGTTTTCCATGCCAAAACGTATATGTACCTCAATATTAAAATATTTTGTTCCTCATGATATATAATTAAATATGCCATAAACAAAAAAATGTTTTCTTAATATTATGCAGCTGCACCAAAATACTTACAGTTTAATACGTTTTTTTTTTCGAGCACATAAACACTAAATGTAAAAGATTTTCGATTTCTTCTATCCTTGATAATGGTGATGATAATTCTGAACCTGGATCGCTCTGCTACTAATCCACCTTGCGTATGGACCGGGCGCTATCCTGGACGTTTATCCGTGATCCTGTTTTCCATTGAGTAGTAGCATAAGTAGAGATTTTCCCATTTCCTGATTGACATTTTTTTTTCTTGCTAAATAATTCTTCCCCTTCGTAAAAATGTCAATTTTCAAATGATTTATTCTTCACAATATGCTTCTTAATTCTTAATTTGTAAAAAATTATTCCTCACATATTATTTTCTATAAAAAAATCCTCTTCAAATATTATGTCTTCTTTGACAATAAATCTTCATTCAATATTTTTATTATAATACATTTCTCTTCATAAAATTCTCTCACATCTTTCTTTATAAAATTGTTTATTTTTCTTAACTCCATTATACTTCATTTTCTAAAATAAAATTCCACGTTTCATGCACCATATTTATTTCATGCTCAGTTCTTAATTCTTCATATTTTTCTTCTACCAACTCGTATTTCTATTCCCATTATTATTAATTCTTCAATTATTTCTTGACCAACTACATAAAATATTCTTAAACTGGTTTCAAAACAGTTTATCAGCATGTTTCTCAAAGTTCCAAACTTCCTTTGTATATTTCACTTTTCAAACGTTTCGGGTACATTGTGGTTATATTTGGGTCTCAAACTTCTTCTTAATTTTCTTCTCAGATCCTGGCATTTTCTTGAAGTGCCATCCCGGTGCAGCACACTCCATTTCTCACTGCACCGGGCCTGGCAGGGTCGCCATGTAATGTCGTGGGGTTCGCAGGGAGCGCGTTTGTAGAGAAACGTCCGATCAATATGCTATTTATTACTGTCTCAAATCACATTCACACACGTACTTTAATAGTAACTATAGATTACGTCTACATATACACTACAACGGAGCACTTACCCTCTCAATGAAAAATGAGCCACGTGGATATGTTCCCGAAACCCGGCAAAGACGTTTGGAGACCCGAGAATTACAGGCCTATCACTCTACTTACATGCATTTCGAAAGTCTTTGAACGCCTCTTCTTAATTTGGATAGCCCCTCACATGAAGTCCCGACCGGAGCAGTTCGGATTCCGGTCGGAGCACTCCCCCACACCTCAGCTATCCAGGGTAATGCACCTCACGGCAGAAAACTCTAAATTGATTTTCGACGTCGGCGCGAATTTGTTCATGACCCGACGGCGGCGGCGGCGCGCCGAGGTAACTCGGCGGCGGCACGCCGGCATGGCGCGGATCTCTATTCGGTGGTAACACGAATTGCTCATTTATCTCTTTCTAACAACAGATATGACGCATAATATTTGAACGTTCTTTCCTTGTCATTACAAACTGCATATACATGGGCGTAGGTATGTATATAGGTAAATTCTAGTAAGCTTTTAGAGCAGTGGTGTTCGGATATAACTAATCTATGTAAGTATTTTAAATCTCTGCCTAACTATACTTACCTTTGCTTTGCTAAAACCTTTGCTTCTTAAAGCTTTGTTTTAGGACACTTGTTTGGGAATGGGGCCCCTTATGATCCCCGTAGTCCCAAACTATACCTCGATGTCGTGGCATATTCGACTGGGCTCCTGGAATGTAACAGGAAGACACTAGCCGATATATATGCCCTTAGGCACGTGGGAAAAATGGGCGGGAAGGACCTACTTTCAGAGGACCCGCTCGTCGCTCCGTCACAAGAAGCCTATCACTAAACACACCCTACAAATGATTAATTGATCAATTAACAAATGCTATGGATTTTTTGTAAGGGATACGCTCCTTTGTCCTCGATGTTGTCCGCCCGCCAACAGCTTGCTCATCCTTCCACCAAAAGGAACGCATGGCGTCCAAAATAACGGTCACTCACACAAATAAACCACATGTTTATATTCACTAATATCTATAGCAATCCTTGCTAGCACATCCGATCGCCGCGACCGGAAACCTGTCTAACTCCGTTTGTTTGGAATAAACGTACGTCCACGTACGAGAAAACCTTAGAGCGCACTGACTGCCCTTCAAAATCAGAGGTGAACGCAATTATAGACTTTATAAAGTTAAAAAAATCAATTTCTTTTTTTTTTAAATTTTATTTTAAAAAGAAGATCAATTTATTTAACTGTCGGCGTCGGTATCAGAAAGGGCGTCGGCGTTGGTGTCAGTAAAAAAATAAGTGTCAGTGTCGGAATAGGCGTCGAACTCGGTGTCAGTGTCGGAAAAGGTGTCGGTATTAAAATTGGTGACAGCATCGGCGTCGGTGTCCGAAAAGGTGTCAGTTTCGGCGTCGCATCGGCGTCGGCGTCGGCGTCGGTGTCATTGTTGGAATAGGTGTCGGCGTCGGCGTCGGTGTCTTTTTTTGAATAGGCGTCGGTGTCGGAATAGGTGTCAGTTTCGGCGTCGCATCGGCGTCGGCGTCGGCGTCGGTGTCATTGTTGGAATAGGTGTCGGCGTCTGCGTCGGTGTCATTGTTGGAATAGGCGTCGGTGTCAGAATAGGTGTCAGTTTCGGCGTCGCATCGGCGTCGGCGTCGGCGTCATTGTTGGAATAGGCGTCGGTGTCGGAATTGGTGTCAGTTTCGGCGTCGCATCGGCGTCGGCGTCGGTGACATTGTTGGAATAGGCGTCGGTGTCGGAATAGGTGTCAGTTTCGGCGTCGCATCGGCGTCGGCGTCGGCGTCGGTGTCATTGTTGGAATAGGTGTCTGCGTCGGCGTCGGTGTCATTGTTGGAATAGGCGTGGGTGTCGGTATAGGTGTCAGTTTCGGCGTCGCATCGGTGTCGGCGTCGGCGTCGGTGTCATTGTTGGAATAGGCGTCGGTGTCGGAATAGGCAAAATGGAATAGGTTTAAAAAACGTTTAAAAGAATGGCCCCGAGTTTCTTGCCCGTTCTTCTCGCAGTGGCTCTATAATTTTTGTTTGCTGAACGTGGCAGTACAATGTAGTATATTTCAATATTAAAATTTGTAATTGACCTTCATAAGAGCGTCGTAGACGCCTAAATTGAATAAATGATTTTGACTTTGACTTTGACTTTGACTTTGAATAGGTGTCGGCGTCGGTGTCATTGTTGGAAAAGGTGTCGGCGTAGGCGTCGGTGTCATTGTTGGCATCGGTGTCGGCGTCGGCGTCGGTGTCATTGTTGGCATAGGTGTCGGCGTCGGCGTCGGTGTCTTTGTTAGAATAGGCGTCGGTGTCGGAATAGGTGTCAGTTTCGGCGTCGCATCGGCGTCGGCGTCGGTGTCATTGTTGGAATAGGTGTCGGCGTCGGCGTCGGCGTCGGTGTCATTGTTGGAATAGGAGTCGGCGTCGGCGTCGGTGTCATTGTTGGAATAGGTGTCGGCGTAGGCGTCGGTGTCATTGTTGGTATAGGTGTCGGCGTCGGCGTCGGTGTCATTGTTAGAATAGGCGTCGGTGTCGGAATAGGTGTCAGTTTCGGCGTCTCATCGGCGTCGGCGTCGGCGTCGGTGTCATTGTTGGAATAGGTGTCGGCGTCGGCGTCGGTGTCATTGTTAGAATAGGCGTCGGTGTCGGAATAGGTGTCGGTTTCGGCGTCGCATCGGCGTCGGCGTCGGCGTCGGTGTCATTGTTGGAATAGGTGTCGGCGTCTGCGTCGGTGTCATTGTTGGAATAGGCGTCGGTGTCGGAATAGGTGTCAGTTTCGTCGTCACATCGGCGTCGGCGTCGGTGTCATTGTTGGAATAGGCGTCGGTGTCGGAATTGGTGTCAGTTTCGGCGTCGCATCGGCGTCGGCGTCGGCGTCGGTGTCATTGTTGGAATAGGTGACGGCGTCGGCATCGGTGTCATTGTTGGAATAGGCGTCGGTGTCGGAATAGGTGTCAGTTTCGGCGTCGCATCGGCATCGGCGTCGGCGTCGGCGTCGGTGTCATTGTTGGAATCGGTGTCTGCGTCGGCGTCGGTGTCGTTGTTGGAATAGGCGTCGGTCTCGGAATAGGTGTCAGTTTCGGCGTCGTATCGGCGTTGGTGTCATTGTTGGAATAGGCGTCGGTGTCGGAATAGGTGTCAGTTTCGGCGTCACATCGGCGTCGGCGTCGGTGTCATTGTTGGAATAGGTGTCGGCGTCGGCGTCGGTGACATTGTTGGAATAGGCGTCGGTGTCGGAATTGGTGTCAGTTTCGGCGTCGCATCGGCGTCGGCGTCGGCGTCGGTGTCATTGTTTGAATAGGTGACGGCGTCGGCATCGGTGTCATTGTTGGAATAGGCGTCGGTGTCGGAATAGGTGTCAGTTTCGGCGTCGCATCGGCATCGGCGTCGGCGTCGGCGTCGGTGTCATTGTTGGAATAGGTGTCTGCGTCGGCGTCGGTGTCGTTGTTGGAATAGGCGTTGGTCTCGGAATAGGTGTCAGTTTCGGCGTCGTATCGGCGTCGGCGTCGGCGTCGGTGTCATTGTTGGAATAAGTGTCGGCGTCGGCGTCGGCGTCGGCGTCGGTGTCATTGTTGGAATAGGTGTCGGCGTCGGCGTCGGTGTCATTGTTGGCATAGGTGTCGGCGTCGGTGTCATTGTTGGAATAGGTGTCGGCGTCGGTGTCATTGTTGGAATAGGTGTCGGCGTCGGCGTCGGAGTCATTGTTGGAATAGGCGTCGGTGTTGGAATAGGTGTCAGTTTCGGCGTCGCATCGGCGTCGGCGTCGGTGTCATTGTTGGAATAGGTGTCGGCGTCGGTGTCATTGTTGGAATAGGCGTCGGTGTCGGAATTGGTGTCAGTTTCGGCGTCGGCGTCTCGGAATAGGTGTCAGTTTCGGCATCGCATCGGCGTCGGCGTCGGCGTCGGTGTCATTGTTGGAATAGGTGTCTGCGTCGGCGTCATTGTTGGAATAGGCGTCGGTGTCGGAATAGGTGTCAGTTTCGGCGTCGCATCGGCGTCGGCGTCGTTGTCATTGTTGGAATAGGTGTCGGCGTCGGCGTCGGTGTCATTGTTGGGATAGGCGTCGGTGTCGGAATTGGTGTCAGTTTCGGCGTCGCATCGGCGTCGGCGTCGGCGTCGGTGTCATTGTTGGAATAGGTGACGGCGTCGGCATCGGTGTCATTGTTGGAATAGGTGTCGGCGTAGACGTCGGTGTCATTGTTGGCATAGGTGTCGGCGTCGGCGTCGGAGTCATTGTTGGAATAGGTGTTGGCGTCGGCGTCGGTGTCATTGTTAGAATAGGCGTCGGTGTCAGTTTCGGCGTCGCATCGGCGTCGGCGTTGGCGTCGGTGTCATTGTTGGAATAGGTGTCTGCGTCGGCGTCGGTGTCATTGTTGGAATAGGCGTCGGTGTCGGAATAGGTGTCAGTTTCGGCGTCGCATTGGCGTCGGCGCGTTAAGCGGCAGGGGGCGCCCCTTTTTGATACAATTAATATTATTCAAATTATAACTAACAAACAATCGTCGCTCGTGGCGCGTCTCATCGTACTCCCGCTGCGGATTGGGATAAAAACAAAACACACTTTTTGTGTTCTTTTACAATAATGTAAATGTTTTAACTTTTTACTACATGTTAAAGTCAGGTGTTCGTAAGTAGGTAAGTACGTACGTAATGTGTGTAAGTGTATTTTCCAGAGTACCTATCTAGGTACAGTTTTCTCTCGGATTCGGAAGCTTTTCGAATGGTATTGTACCTTGTACTTGTATGTATGTTATTTAGAATACGAATGAAAACGTTTCCTTGCAAATATGAATTAAGTACCTACTAGGTATGCAGATCATCACATTATGTGCACCTTCAAAGGTCGACACCCTTTGTTTACCGACCTCCAAAAGAGGTGTTTTTGTGGTAGTTTTCAATAGAACGCGTACCTAACTATCTAAGATTTTTTTACCTGTAGATGATTTGTATGCCTTCCATATTTACTAGACGAATTCAGGGTAATTACCTGAGTACCAGTAGTACTACCAGTTTTGCACTTCCGAGCATCCGGTGAATACCTACATCGCCGCTAATCGTGTTTTTTAGGAATAATCTGTGGACAATATGCCTTCCTTGTGTCTTAGACTCGGCACCAATTATACAGGCACTGTGAGAGATAAGAAAACTGTTTAATTTCACGCGTAATTATAGCTTATATTGTTAAAACAGAAAATATCGTCATTTTGTTTTATCTTAGAACGAATCTCAATGAAATGGATGAGCGAGATATGTGTATCGTTTGGTGTGAGAGAGTGAATGAGATCGCAGCATGATCGGAACGTCTCGTGGCGGTTCGGTGGTAGAGGTCCGCGCCGCGGTCATGAAAGTCGGCAGCGGCGCGCTGGTAAACGTACCCGGCGCGGCGCGGCGTAGCCGGCGTGTTATTGATTTTTTTACCTATTTGGTGGAATAGAAAAATTAAATCTGCTGTATATGTACTAAAAGGGTAAATGTTTATTTTCTTGCATACAAGTAAGTTCCTACTCAAATTAATTAGTCAAAATATTGAAGAAACAGGATCTTGCTACCAACCGATACACAAACTTCCACAAAAGCCCAAAATCGACTGGCCTAAGTTTATGAAAACCGCATGAGATACCTCAACTTCAAGGCATGTCACAACCCCATCAGAAGTAGACAATCTTGCAGAAGAGATCACTCAATGCACGCAGAAGGCACTTCATACCTCCACAATTAAAGAAAACCCCTAAGGAGAATCGAGATTGCCCATCCTCCCCCGCTGTATAAGAGAGCTCATAAAAGAAAAACGCCTGCTCAGAAAAACCTGGCAACATTAATGAGACCCCATCCACAGAACTGGGCCTCACTCCACAAACTCTGCAGGCAACTTAGGAAACACTCAGAACCAATTCGTTGTCTTTTACACGAAAATTGCAACTTGAGATACAGAGCAGAGGACATGGCAGAAATATTTGCCCAATCCCTTGAGAACTTATTCAAGCCCAATCCCACAGTGAACAGAGAACACTCAGACTCTGTGGAACAGTTCCTCGATGAATACTTCAGTGTCCCATAAAACACAGAAGAAGATATTGGACAGTGATCCGTCACCTGTCCTCTAAAACCACGGCAGCTATCACGCGCCTGTTTAACGGGATCCTGCGCACGGAGCACTTACCCTCTCAATGAAAAATGAGCCACGTGGATATGTTCCCGAAACCCGGCAAAGACGTTTGGAGACCCTAGAATTACAGGCCTATCACTCTACTTACATGCATTTCGAAAGTACATGAAGTCCCGACCAGAGCAGTTCTGATTCCGGTCGGAGCACTCCCCCACACCTCAGCTATCCAGGGTAATGCACCTCACGGCAGAAAACTCTAAATTGATTTTCGACGTCGGCGCGAATTTGTTCATGACCCGGCGGCGGCGGCGGCGCGCCGAGGTAACTCGGCGGTGGCACGCCGGCGTGGCGCGGATCTCTACCTCAATTTGAAAATCTGTCGCCAAGCACCTTACGGTGTGTTCCGGCAGCTGTCCTTGAGAGCCAGTAATTCTAGGTTTGCCTGAACAACATCTTCGACCACATCATCACTTACCATCAGGTGAGATAGTGGTCAAAGGCTCACCTATCAAGCATAAAAAAAAATTAAAAAAAAAATTAAATAATTAAATTTTACTTACATACATAAAATCATGCCTCTTTCCCGCAGAGGTAGGCAGAGACCACAGATTTCCATATGCTACAATCCTTACATAATTATGTCTTTCTTTTCATCTACACTCATAAATATACATAAGCTTCGTTTTAGGGTACTCCTGACCGGCCCCTTTTTCAGAAAGTCTTCAATCTGTTTCCGGAACGTTCGCCTTGGTCTCTGCTAACATTTCATCATTATCATCAGCCGGAAGACGTCCACTGTTGAACAAACGCCTCCCCCATAGAGCGCCACAAAGAACGGCTATTAGCCGCTTGTAACCATTCGCTACCCGTGACTTTCACGATGTCGTCAGTCCACCTAGTGGGGGCCTACCAACTCTACGCCTTCCGGTGTAGTGTGGTAACCACTCGAGAACCTTTCTTCCCCAACGGTTGTCAGTTCTACGAGCAATGTGGCCCGCCCATTGCCACTTCAACTTGCAGATTCTGAGAGCTATGTCCGTGACTTTGGTTCTTTGGCGAATATCCACGTTTCGGATTTTACCGCGCAAAGAAACCCCGAGCATAGCTCTCTCCATAGCTTCCATACTTCCACACTTCCGTACACTTAATTTTAAATATTTTAATACTTAAATCCCTAAAAGACTGGTATTTTATTATTGATGATAATATCTTTTTTTTTTATTCGCAGGATGATCTCGGTCCAGTGAAAACGATAAAGCATTCGCTGTCCATAGTGTCCGCTGACGTCACCAAGTTGGCCACCTTCACTCAGGACAAGGAGTATGACATGATGTCTCTCACCAACGTGCTCACTGAGAAGGTAAGCGAAGCGGAGGTCTCAGTGGCAACATGGACATTTGCGTATTTTCAACATTTCTTGAATCAATTATGGCCGAGTGGTAATAGGTATGAACTGCCGTGCCACAGGTACATGGTTTGATTCCCGCTGCCGGCTTGAGCTTCACCGCATGCAGGGAGGGCATTTTGCGAATGCCCGCCTGGCTAGCGACCACCCTCAAGTAGAAAATCTGTCGCCAAGCACCTAACGGTGTGTTCCGGCAGCAGTGCTTGAGAGCCAGCGAAATTACAGGCCCTTGAGACTTAACAACTATGTCTCAAGGTTTTTTTTTTTTTTTTTTTTTTTTTTTATTGCTGATAGGTAAGCCTTTGACCACAATCTCACCTGATGGTAAGTGATGATGTGGTCGAAGGTGTTAACAGGCTTAACCTAGAATTAGCTCAAAGGTGACGGGTGCAGTGCAATTCGTGACTTGTGACGAAATGCAACTGATATAGGCAGAGGTAAGTCCACTTAACATCAGGTGGGCCTCGAGCTTGTTCCGTCACAATAACATAAAAAAAAAAAAAAATTGTTATAGACTGCCGTGCCGCAGGTCCTTGGATCGATTCCGGCTCGAGCTTCACCTGATTTCACTGGCTCTCAAGGACTGAACACACTATTAGGTGCTTTACTGCACGGTGGTAGGGCATTTTGCGAATGCTCGCCTGGCTATCTACTACCTCAAGTAGTAAATCTGTCGCCAAGCACCTAATAGTATGTTATGGGAGCAGTCCTTGAGAGCCAGTAAAATTACAGGCACATAAGACTGACCAACTGTATGTCTCAGGCTGTCGGGCGCAGTGCAGTTCGTCGCAACGATAAAATGCGTCTGTATATATATATGTATAGAGAGAGGTGACCGCTTAACATCAGGTTAGCCACCTGATGATTAGTCAGAATAAACAAAAAATCGGCCAAGTGCGAGTCGGACTCGCGTACGTAGGGTTCCGTACCATTAGCTATACAACATTGGACTTCATATTTTAACCTTTTTGTTTTACGTGCGCGAGTCCGACTCGCTCTTGGCCAAAGATTGTATTTGTTGTTATAGCGGCAACAGAAATACATCATCTGTGAAAATTTCAACTGTCTAGCTATCACAGTTCTTGAGATACAGCCTGGTGACAGACGGACGGACGGACGGACAGCGAAGTCTCAGTAATAGGGTCCCGTTTTTACCCTTTGTATACGGAACCTTAAAAAATAAATAAAAAATAGATCCTCTGAAGCAAAAATATAACCAACATTCCTCCATTTCACCATCAATAGTGGCCTTAATCGGGATCAAACTTTAGGAAGTCCATGTATATAATGTTTCAGCCAACACCACCCGTTGTTCTGAGAGCTCAGCTGGTCAAGAAGCAGCTAGAAGAGACGAAGAGTCTCACCATCCGACTGGAGAACAAGGAGGCAGATATCAAGGAGCTCCGGAAGGCGTTCAAGGTAAAATAACGCTTGCAAATTACTCTAACCACTTAATAATAAAAATAATAACAATTTATGGTACTAGCTTTGTGTTATAAAGCTTTCTTTCGATTTTTTTGAATTGAATTGAAGCAGTGATGGCTCAGTGGCATTGGCTATGTACTGCCGCGCAGCAGGTCCATGGTTTGAATCCCGCCGCGGGCTAGAGCTTCATCGCATGGTGGAAGGGCATTTAGCGAATGCTCGCCTAGCTAGCGACCCTCAAGTAGAAAATCTGTCGCCAAGCACCGAACAGTGTCTTCCGGTAGCAGTCCTTGAGAGTCAGTGAAATTACAGGCACATGAGACTTCGCAACTATGTCTCAAGGTGATGGGCGTAGTGCAATTCGTGACTTGTGACGAAATACATCTGTTATAGGCAGAGGTTAGTCCACTTAACATTAGGTGGGCCTCGAGCTTGTTCGGTCACAATATCACAATAACTGATTTCGATTTCACCACATCTGCCTCTCTTTCACTCCTACGAAGACCGATAGTGACAAAATTTCAGCATTTGACAGTGTCTTAAGCAAAGTACGCTGTACCGATATTATCTTCTAAACGTCCGATTTCCAACGTTAAGCTTAACTAAACACGTTCAAGAGCTTTCACGTCATCAACCAATTGTAGCCAAACGCATAGGAGACCCTCTCGTTTGCACTGATCATAATTATCGTGCCTTGGATACTTGGAGTTCTTAAACGCGATCAAATTGTTGCCGGAGAAGTCTTTGATGTAAAACTAGTCCTAAACTGATATTTGAACTGAACTCTTGTAAACAGAACTTAGTTTAACTAAATGCATACTGGATAGATTCAGGTGTTACTTTGCGGAAATCCATATTTAATAATAACAAATACTTTTAATTAAACTAATTTTCCTGTTATCTACGTGACGTCACAAACATCACGCAGCCTAACCGGAAGAATACCCGACTAGTTTCGCTTCTAAACGAAGCATCTTCAGGAGGTCTTGACTTACCGAGCGCACGATTGAGACTCTCTCTAGTCTCGATCGTGCGCTCGGTAAGTCAGTTGTGACGTCACGTAGATAACAGGAAAATTAGGCGGAATTGTCACTAGATATATAATTTTATGCTTTTTTAAGTGTTTTATTTAAATAATATTTATTATTTTTTAGGATACTTTTAAAAGTATTTGTTATTATTAAATGCATACTGTATCAGCCGGATTTGCCTTAGTTGGACACAGCTTCTCCCATTAAGGGGGGTTTGCCTACGCTTATGGCAAACCCCCTGGCAATGGCAGGCGACTTGGGATCGCCGTTTAAGGTATCAGTTCCTAAGAAGGCGCTGCTGCCAACCTTCCGGTATTGTACCTTTATTCGCTTCTTACAACAATCTCAGGTAGCAATAGGGGGTGACATTTCACTAGCCTGGTACCCCACAGGCAGCTGTTAATTAAACATAGACACTCTGCAAAGCCATTCCAATATAATACACTGAATGACTCAAACGGCATATAAAAATATTTGCAGGCATCCTGGTCACGCCCCAAAATCTGCTATTTCACTATTATTACAAAGTTTTTGAGCTATTTCAAATATATTTTCTTTATGTAATCTTTTTTTATGTGACTTAGGCGAAACAAGAAGAGCTATCGGAAATGCAAATACGACGGGAGCTTGGCGAAAGGAAACTGACCACTACTGCGAGAGACGCGGAACTACGAGCCGAAACGCTGCAGAGGAAATTGGAAGACGCTACGAATCAACTCAAACGGTAAGCAAACGTATTCCTTACTATCTAACGAATAGGAGTCATTATAGAGTGACGTATAAAGAAGCTCTGCTACAGGCGGCATTTTTTATACCGCAGGAAAGAGAAAGAGTTCGAAGAGACTATGGATCACCTGCAGCAAGATATAGATTCTTTGGAAAGCGAGCGCGGCGCGTTACGAGACAAACTGAAGTTGTACGCGAAGAGAGGGTCGGGCCATCACGGTATGTTTTATATAATTTTTACTTATATATATATATATATATTTATTTAATAATATATTTTGTGAACTGAATATGCCAGTTGAAATTGTATAATACTTATACTAAAATATGGATGGATAGGCTAAACCGATGTCTGTGAAACGCAAAGATAGTGTTTTATTTAATATATAAGTTCTGGGCACTTACTGGAACATTCTGAAACAGGCCCTTAAAGTAAAAGAAGAAAACTATACAATATATTAATTAAAATAATTCTCGAAGTACATTAATATAGCCTGTTTTCTTTCTGTGGGAATAAAACGTGTAATACTTCGTGAACTATAAGATAGCAATTGAGAATTCGAGACATCTAGGTGTAGCGGTTGTTGCATTAATTCGTATGATTTATGTCTTTATATGGTACTCTACAGCAGCGTGATCATGTGACTTGTTGTTGTCAATTTATCTGACAGGAATCGTGCTGTGTTTCATTATGAAGCAGAGTCAGATATTTTGCAGGTTTTAGAGAAAAAGGTAAGAAAAAAAAAGCTAATACATACTAGAGTTATATACAATACCATTTCTCAGCAACGAGCATAACGGTTATGATAAAAAATACCATTTTTATGCAACCAATCGATTCAACAACACTGTTCCCCCCTTAAGGTGAAAAAGCGTCCAGCGTAGCGAGCGATCGCCTTGGGATGCTGCTCAAGGTCAAAGCCAAAGTAATTTTTCAGTATGAATAAAAGTACAACAAAGACCGTAAAAAAAACGGAAATGCCTCAAATACTTCCAAACCCCACCTTCATTGCTTTCAAAGTAAAAGTCTCTTGTGCCATTCATTTGTTTTACACGAACGCCCGCCGGCGCTAGACCCTGACTCATCTCAACGATCGCTTAGGTCATAGGCCAATATATATTTTACTTATGACATTATATGAAACTAAAGTGCGTATGTATGCGTGACAGCGGTGGCGCCCCCAACGGCAGTCCGGGACTACTCACGTAAGGACTATGCTTAAGCATGCGTATTCATGTCAATAAAACAACAGCCTCGCTTTACTCATTCTAATATTTCGTTGAAATACCATGACTTGACCTCCTTTAAAACTCTCGGCCTGACTAATGTATGGATAATTTGTGCCCGGAAGTCTATAGACCTTTCTGAATACGCAAGTGTTTGCCACTACTGAGATCTTAAATATTTTTACACACATGCTGTTAAACTCTCGGGCGTGGAAGGGTTTTTACTGTATGGCGATCATGTAACTTTGTTAATAACAAGTTCTGATTGAAATCCTCTCTCTGAAAATACTATTAAGCAACCGAGCTCCATCGCGTTGATATCTATAGATAGCTTGGTGCTACTACACTGGACATCATTAAAAGTCCGAAAATGAACGCAACCGTCCGGAATTCTATTGCGATTAAAATGGCTACATTTTGACTTACGATTTGAACGAACCAAGGATGGTTCCATAGACGCTTATGCAAGGGCTCATTTATCAACAGTAAATAAAGCGTTCAAATACTATTATATGAGAGTGATACGAAACCATTTTTGACATTAAATTGATTACATGAAAACAAAGCCGATATAGCAAATGCAGCCATCGAGTATCAATGTTATATGACAGAACTGCCAGTGAAATTAAAGGCACATAATATTATTTAACGTATTCTTATACTTTGTATTGTTATTACGACGAAGTGCCACGTTGTTTATAACCGTGTTCAGAGCTGTCTGTATTCTTAAAGTTGTAAAGTTTATGTATAAAACACTGACTGGCGCAGCCGTTAGGATCGTCGAGTATAATAACACTAAGCGCTCTGTATAACTTCACCCTTAATCCTGGCGCGACTAAAATCTTATGAATCGTCGTATGGAGTTATACTTACCCTCATAGATGCTAACTATGCTATTTCTTCTAATTCACGAGCGCGGCCTTGCTTGTGTATATGTGCGTGCGTATCTACGGCAAGCATCCCAGCGCATCTTAATTGTAGAAATTATCATCTACAAGTTAGGGTGCGTGCTCGTAAATTGCAAGAATTATTGACATTGTATAGCGCAGCTTTATTAATGTTAGCCTTACGCTTATTCGTATTTATTGTCATGTGTAAATAGAGATGTATATGTAATTAAAATAACACAAACAATAAAGCTCCTTTGACGTGAAAACATCAAGGTACTATAAGATACTGAGTGAGCTTATAAGAGTAGTATTTTTATTATCATTTAGATAGTAGCTGGACATCGCATGGTATTAATCGGATATTTCACCGGATTTTTTACTTTTGAAATCCGTGTGGTCCTTAAAATGCATGTGAATCCAATATATGTATTGTGGTAGAATTGACTTTTTTTATTCGGTCTCATTCTCAGTACAAGTTTCAATTTATAAGTGCAAACGATGCGTGGTAGACTTCTGAGTAGCAAAATAAGTTTTTATTGACGTCATATAAAAGCTGTACAAATGAGCTACCGTACATTTTTCACTAGCGTTGACTTATACTATTGATATATACCAAGCGCAGATGAGATGTAAAATTATACACAGAAAAATGGCACGAAAATGGTTGTCTCAATATAGCATTTTTAAAGACTTAATTTGCATCTAAATATTTTCATTTATAATGTAGCTATATTAATCCGTGCATATTATACTCTATTGAGCTTTTTGACGCAGTCATATATGTCGTCTAAGATCACATTGTGTTGTTCTCCAAATAATGCCCGATTTACCGGCCGGGACAGCTACTGTTATTTACTATCTAGTTTAGGGAGTACCAAATAGATATTCCCATAAGATTAGTTCCCTATCTATGTATTTGTTTTAATAACACATCGTCAAAGATGTTTTTACCTTACCTAAATACGCATAAGAAGTTATCTTTATCCAATCAGAAATATAGAAAACCTGTTAATCCTATCATCTTCCTGCAAAATTACTAACGCTGCCTTCATCTGAAATTAAACAACATCAATGAAACAACAATGAAATATGCCTGAATCTGGCTTCTTCAGAAATGAACGTACTGTAGGATTTTACCTAAGATTAATAAAAATAATTGCATATTAAAATTTCCACTACGTGGTCAACCTATTTTATATATCTCTAGAGTATAGTTTGTTTACGGAACGGAATTTTTAGCAGCCGCCCGGAGGTGGTATAGTTGCGTTGATGTAACCATAAAAATCATATTCCTATACAATTTTGGTTGACTTTATTTCGCTAAGGGCGTTATTCAAAATTGTATGGGAATAAATGTAAACGTAAAGCGATACCATAGAATAAACACGACCAGAAGGTACACTCCGAAAAGCCATTCCAATAAATAAGTGACTACGACGCAATAAAGTGCACTTTAGATTGCAAATCACAGAGTAGCTAATATTTATATTCTCCTACAAGGCGTCTCTATTTCTATCGCATAGTTGTGCTCTCTTCTGACGCGGTACGTACCCGTCGGACGGATACACTAATAACCTGTAGCTGATACAGCCTCAAGGATAAAATGTCCGTACTGTACTGATTAAGCTTATCGATAATATGTTTGAAATGTAGCAGTATTTAGATAGATAATAATATCCTACTGTAATTATTTGTAACATTGGCATTTTTATTAAAATTGGTACAATTTACTTATAGCGGTGGCAACACCAACACCAGTGGCCAAAGAAATCACGCCTCGTAAGAATTTTCTGAATACTTCCCAATTTTTATGTGTCTTGGTGTCGCATGGGTATTAATTTATTTGCGTTTATATTTTATAGATGTTTTATTTACTTTTGATATTTTACTATATATTATTTAAGATTATTGGGTATGGCAGCCAATGTGAGAAAGGAGTCAAGATGATTATGTAAAAAATAAATTATAATTTCATATTTTATCACTTAATTTTAGGCTTTATACTAAAATTATTATTTTATTCTTATTTAAATTTCCGCATGGTTGTTGTCTTAACTTCATGTCAGATATTAATAATTACCATATATGGTAATGATATGATTCTTGGTGGAAAATAACCACGCTCTGCACAACAATCTATGTTTTGTGCGCGCTTGAATGTGTATTTTCTTCCAAGATTATTATTAATTTTATTAATCGTGCTTGTCATTCATGAATAAAATTAATTATAACTAAATATACATAAGCTTTTACTATGTGTTAACTTTATCATACTATCTAATTCACATCAAATAAGGTTTGAAGTCTATATCTTTGCGTATTAAGAAATCTTGTTTTACTAATGTTCTACATAATCTGTCTGGGACTTTATATTTGCATATATATAAGCGTTGAATTTGGTTATACCGTGATCTAAATACATTCCCTGCGTTTTATAAAGAGATAAAAATATCTTAGGTCCACCTTCCAGGCTTTCTCTGTGCCAATATTTGAACTGAACAAATTAATGAATAGATTCAGGTGTAACTTTGCGGAAATCCATATTTAATAAACAAACCAGTACAATTTTCGACGCGTTTCGAATGTACACTATGACTTAACAGGAAAATTAGGCGGAATCGTTAATACTCGTAGATATATATTTTTTTATTTAAACAATATCTCGAAGCTGAAAATAGAATACTAGGTAACATAACTACAAAGATATAGACTTTGACTGTCCACTATTCCAAGTTCCACCAGTCATCGTATACCTTCACAACTTTCAGAGGAAACTCCGGTAAAAGTGGCGACAGGAGTCGCAGCGGGTGAGGTCAACGAAGCTCTTCAGCAACAGCTTAAAGTGATGAGCTGGTGAGTGGACTTACTAATTTCAATTGACATGTTGACTTTTGTTGTCTATATAGTGCAGCAACTGCCGTAAGTTCCGTATGATCATGTTTACTTTAATTGCCTTTTTTGAGAAAGTTCAACGTCACTTTCTTTTTCTATGCAGATTTTCAATTGGGATGGTTAATAAAATGAGAAGTAGAATATTCAGTGAGATATTTCTATTGGTTTCGTCTTGGACATCTACCATAAACTTGAACCATTTCAGATACACTGGTTATCGGGACATAACAATAGGATTGTTTTACGTTAATATTATTTTTAAACGTATTGTTTGTGTATAAGTTATCCCAAAATGTAACGTTCTGTCAAAAAATCTGTTACATTGTTTCTTATACGTGAAAAGGGTGCCTTTAAATATAACTATTACTTGCTCGTAAATAACTTTTTTATATCGGGTGTAAGTGGACTAAACCGGCTTTTCCTTTTCATGTAGTGCTGTAGTGCTTAAAACCAGTTTTTTAAAGCACTTGTGCTAAATATTATTGTTATTTTTTTTAAATAACAATTATATTTTTTTGTGTATTTCATGTAAGCAGCTTGCCTGGATCTTTTTTAATATCCATAGATCAGAGGTATTATAAATGACCCACATATGCCTTTTTTTCGATTCAATGACCATGACAATAAAACGTTGTTGAATTATCAGTTTCAATTTTAATTGAAGATTTGTATTGTTAACAATAATCTTGATAAGTTGTTATAGTGTATTCTGTAAGGTATGATCCAAAAGTGAAAATAAAGTTTAGTATAAAAGTTTGTATTCTGTTCACACAATCTCAATTGTAAATTGTAAACAATTGAATGACAATTCTAAAATTTTAATGTTTCTTTTAATTTTAGTCAAGATAATTAGCACCGATATAGATACGCCTAAATCTGCTTAAATCTTTAACCAACAATTGCAGATAATAAGTTTATTTTTAAGTATATATATTATTGTGATATTATACAATTTGGGCTTTAGTAAAAACAAAGTAAGAAACTTTTTAGATAACTTTCTTTTTAGTTAACATTGAGGTGCATAATAGAATGTTGTTGTATATTAGGGCCCTGGAGCGCGAGCGTGGCGCCCGCACGGCTGCGTGTCGACGCGCCGAGCAGGCCACCATGCGGAGCCTGCGCCCCCTCGAGCGGCCCTCTGCCCCCGCCGCGCTCGCCAGGAGGCTCGCCGCCACGCATCTGGAGAAGGAACTCGCAGCGCTGCAGACGGTATGTACTTATTAAGGTCACCGTCACGCCTATGTTGTCTTAATTATGCTACAACTACCGCCTGTTTCTTTTGATCACTTACATTAATCACAAACCATTTCTTTAATAATTGTGTGATCATTTCTTACTAAAGGGTTTTTCAACTTGAACTTTGTTTTCTAAAACAAAATAAAACAAAGGATTTAGATGAAGATGATTCAAATTTTTATTGTATTACGAAGAGAAAAGTTTGGCAATTATGAATGAAAAATGATATCTGGCAAATGTCCACCACGAGCACGCTGACACATGTCGATTCTTTCATCAGAGTTTTTCACTTTTTGACAAAATGGCGGGTCTATTTCGTTAATTACATGACGGATTTTCAGTTTTAAGCCTGCAATCGATTTGATTGGCTCCTTAGGGATATACTCCGTCCCTAACATAGCCCCACAATAAATAGTAGTGTTAAATCACACGATCTGGCTGGTCGCTTACCCGCTGAATTTCGTGAAACTATGCGTTCGGGAAATTTCGTTTTCATTGGCTGTGTGCCATGTGGCACCGTCCTGTTCAAACCATTTGTCAATGATATCCACGCCATCAATAATAGGTCAAAATTTTGTTGTTAACATCTCGCGAAAAATATTACAATTTTTAACAAAACCACCATTTCCATAGTGGATTTTAATTATCTCTTTATATAAAGCTTTTTAATATAATTTTCGAGCGAAATTGAGTTCATTGTAACCATTGCCAAAGCATTTACTATGAATGCGTCAAAAAACAAAATGTCAAAACTCTTGGTATATGACCCAGTCGAAAAATTAAGTTCTTGTTTAGAAACCCTTTACAAAGGCTTTTCGGGAAATTGAAGACATACAGTGTTAGAGATCTAAAAATGCACGGCCCTCCAATGTCTTAACCCCTACATACAAAATAGTGTATATACGCAAACCCCGTCAATATAATTAGTTCTTTAGTCACCGTTGTGTGTGCGAACTGCGCGGACGTGGCCGAGTTCACAGTAAAATCGCTGCACGCACATATCTATAAATAATAAATGACGTTTAGTGGAGGAGCGTTCATTTTTAGACTGAAAAATCTCTACCATTGGTTTAAAATGCTTTAATGGAGTACAGATTTACAGTTTTTTATTATTAAATAGAGCGGTGAATCATCTGATGTTTGTGTGTAGTTGTAGGGACACTTGCAACGTGAGCGCAATTTGATGATATTGCAAAAGTAGCCTCATGCGCTTAGTTGCCCGCTCGCGTTTGTACCGAGCGGCCAACAACCAACCCACTTCATTAATGTAACTTTTTTGTAACTAAAATAGTAATTCTGAGAAACAATAATTAACCGAAATGTAGTACTTTGATTTACCCTTCCCAGTAGACAATCAAGAACACGCAAATGGAAGAAATTAGGGCGCACATATAAAACTTGATAGGTGAAGTGCTCCACGACAGCAGATAAAAATTTTTTTAGAACCCAACATCAACTCATATGAATAACAGAGAAAACTGACTCAACTCGGCGTCCAGATCGATAACTATAAAAAAAAAAAACCAACTCAAGGATTTTTTATTTTTTATTTTTTATGCCTGATAGGTTAGCCTTTGACCACTATCACTTGACTGCCATCCTAAGACAACAACCGGGACCGACGGCTTAACGTGCCCTCCGAAGCACGGAAGCGCTCAGTAGTAGTGTCACCAGCGGTCACCCATCCTACTCCTGACCGCGGCGGACGTTGCATAACTTTGCTGATCAATTCAGAATGACTAAACAAACTTCGCTATTAAAATTTATCAGAGCGCTTGGTCAATGCGACGCATTTGATTGACATTTATTTGTACATACTGAATCGAAGATGTATCTACGATTATTATTATCGAACGCGAAATCAACATATGCCTACCTTTACTCATAGATGGAGCCGTCGCAATTTTTTTGTGCTAATGTGACTTTGGTTTGGTTTTAAAGTCTGCCATTAGTCTGACCCAACGCGCCTAGGGGATTCTGATCAAAATCCTGGCCTATTTGGCTCAACGAATAAGCATTACAATTCAACTGGGCATTGCTGCCAGCATGCTGGGCACGCTGCCAACTGATAGTGGGCTGGAGCATTTGGACTGCCTGTGAGTCTGCTATGACTTATAGGTTGTCTAAATGCTTTTATTGTAGTAGCTGTGTTGTTGTATATAGTTCGTAGTATTTTGTTAAATAAAGGCATACCGGGCATTCTTGTTGATAGATAACTTGTTACTGTTTGGTTTTTAATAACGTTAAAATAGTGTTAGCCCCCGTTGTGCGCCTAATTTGTAGCAACACCCTTCTGCACATTGACGTGAGCAATAGACTCGCCCACTACAACCACTCCGCCTAACCTTTCGGGGAATACATTTTTATGTTTTGTTAGCCGCCGTTTATATAGAGAAATTTGCTGCTGAAAGGGCGGAAATATGAATTTTAGAAATTCTAACATAGTTTAACTATATATTAAGTGTAACACACCAAATCTGAGATTTTAGTTTATAATACGGGGTATCTTACGTGAAAGTCACATAATTTTGACGGTTCCACCTGAGAATAAAGGTAGAAATATGATATTTTACAAATTATTGGAGTAAAAAAAAAATGCCCAAAGCGGGAATCGAACCCGCGTCCTCCGATATCGCGTCGGATGCCTAAACCACCTCGGCCACCTGGACTCGGCTATTCTAGCCGAAATTTCGTGCTCCAATTGTATTACTTAAAATTAGTGGAAAACAGTGTATACGAGATTAGTTTTTAGTGTATCTAAGACCACGCTTCACGCTTTAAAATCGCGTCGAAAAGAAAAAGGTTTTATTCCGTTTTCCTTTCAGGAATGGACCCTGTTCGTGGCCCGCTCAGGCTTGGTGCAGTTCCCCTCTGAGCCGAGTAAATACGCGCGTGCATTACAACAACACAAGGAGAAGCAGCGTGAAATAAGGACTCAACTAGAGGTAACACAAAGTATAAATAGCCCGCCTGGTTGGCTACCATCCTCAAGTAGAAATTCTGTCGCCAAGCACCTCACTGTGTGTCCCAGCCTTTCAAACCGTTATTGCGAACATTACTGCTTGACAGTAGAAATATGTACGGTGGCCGTACTTCTCAAGATGAACTCGTTCACAAAGAGTTATTCTGCTACTGAAAATTAGATGTCCGAAGATTTTTTTTTTTTTTTATGCTTGATAGGTTAGCCTTTGACCACTATCTCACCTGATGGTAAGTGATGATGTGGTCGAAGATGTTGTTCAGGGTTGTTAGTTTCGCTTCTAAACGAAGCATCTTCAGGAGGTCTTGACTCACCGAGCGCACGATCGAGACTCTTCACGAAAAAGGCGGAATTGTCACTAGATATATATTTTTATATTTTTTTAAGTGTTATATTAAAATGTTATTTAATATTTTCTTAGGATACTTTTAAAATATATAATATAATATTTATAAATATATTTGTTATTATCAAATATGGATTTCCGCAAATTAACTCCTGAATCTATTCAGTATATGAAAAGCTAATGCTTGTCACAGGACCACCCACGTAAATTTGAGTGAGACCTGGCGAGTAGTATTTGAGTTATCCATAGTAATGAGTGTTTAATTATTGAATACGGTTTTTTTTATTAAATTTTTATGATTTTATTTTCCTAGCCTCGTCGAGCGAAACGACCGTATGGGAAGAATTTCCTTACGCAACTAATGTTCGCATTACTGTGTTCCAGTTTTAAGGGCATGGGGTGCCAGAGACCACTTTTATCGGCGCCGTGGAATTATCGGTAGATTTAGTCTCGGTCGTGCGCTCGGTTAGTCAAGACCTCCTGAAGATGCTTCGTTTAGAAGCGAAACTAGTCGGGTATTCTTCCGGTTAGGCTGCGTGATGTTTGTGACGTCACGTGGGTATAACAGGAAAATTAGGCGGAATTGTCACCAGAGATATAATTTTATGCTTTTTTAAGTGTTTTATTTAAAAAATATTATTTAATGTTTTTAAGATACTTTTAAAAGTATTTGTTATTATTATCGGTAGATGTTACCACTTAACACCAAGTGGGCTTCATGCTTTTAATTGGCCGGTTTTTTTTATATGTTTGTGATGACATGTTCCAGGCTCGGCTGACGGCCTTGCAAGCGGAGGCTAAGCAGCAACTCCTGGTTCACAGGCCATGGCGCTGCGTGGAAGCAGACTTCGCGCAGTTCCCAGCCACTGAACTAGCCGCTGTAAGTACACATTTTTAGGGTTCCGTACGCAAAGCATTTTGCATTCAGCACTGTAGTTATCATATATATGCTGATGACCTGCAGGTCTACATAAGCTTTCCCCCTCAAGACAGTGATGTTGCAGTTGAAAAAATAAATGATGATCTAAGCAGATTAGCAGACTGGTCAACCGCAAACTGCATGGTTTTGAATCCTTCTAAATCAAAGTATTTAGTTATTGGGTCTAAAAAGCAGGTAGCAGATATAACTATTCAAAACCCAAGGATAGTCATAAAAAGCGAGCGAATTGAGTATGTTACTGAAGCTCGTAATTTAGGTGTAGTTATAGATAGCAACCTGAAGTTTGAAAAACATGTACAGGAAGCAGTACGAAACTGTTTTTACAGACTAAAAGTGCTCTACAAGCTAAGACCTTATCTTAGTACCGATATCAGGGTAGCATTATGTGAATCACTTATCCTGTCTAAACTTAATTATGCTGACATTGTTTATGGTCCATGTCTCCTAGCTAGGACTGAACAACTCCTTCAAAGAGTTCAAAATGCCTGCGCCCGATTCTGTTATAATATCCCTGCACGTAACCATGTCACTCCTTTTATTAATAATGCTAATCTTATGAAGATGAAAGCTAGGTGGCAGCTTCATCTTGCAACTTTGCTCTTTGGCATTATCAAAGAAAAAAAGCCAGAATATCTCTGGCAGAAACTTACCTGGGAAAATGCCTTCAGTGCTCGTAGACCCTCTAGACGACTGTTAATACAACAACACAAGTCGCAAGCTTTTAGGGGCAGTTTTCGGTTTGCTGCTAGTCGTTGTTGGAACGACCTCCCTCCCCCTTTACAAGCACTGAAAACAGTAAAAACTTTTAATAGACATCTTAAAGTTCACCTTTTAAGGACTCAGCAAACTGCAAATGTGTACCACTGAGGCTCTACTTGTACACCTTTATGGTGTACTTCCTTCATAAAACAAGTTGAATTTTATGTTTTATATTAGCCTAGTGTTTTCTGTATTGTGTTAGTGATTTCATATAAACTGAATTTATTTATTTATTTTTTACCAGTAAGAATTTAGGTAATTCTTGAAATGTTTACACACCTATGTACACACTTTCTTCATACGGTATTAGCTTGAAGCTAATGTGTAAAAGTAGAAAAATACTTTCTTTGATTCTGTGTGCAATTTCTGCTCTAACAATTATGTATTGTTGATCATTCTTGTAAGTTATTCTAGGTATCTAAATTCTAAGTACTAGTTTAGGCTTTTATAGGAACAAAACTGTCTTGTATCAAAATTAGTCTACGTACATGCAAATGATCTTATTTATTCACTTACCGCATTTTATTGCTCGATGTAATAGGGGACGGTTTTTCACTGCCACAACACTGCACATTGCTTCTCTATTTTAAAAGTGAACTTTTCAACTAAATAAGTAAATATTAGGGTATTTGGACTTTGTGACATAACATGGATATAACCTATTTCCTTGAAAGTAAATCTATCAGTATGTGACGTGGCCATATTTCAACCACGTGACGACACGTAAGCACTAAGCAATAAGCATACGTATTTATTCTCTATGGCGGCTAGTGATGCCATGTCCACCACGCATAGATTATATCGTACATTTTATATCCTGTATATTCTGTATATTCTAATATTAATTTGTGTGGTCGTAATACAATGTATATGTATATATATATATATATATATATAGATATGTATATTTATCTATGATTTTGTTTCTGTTATTTATTGTATTGTTATGTCATACACGTTCGTGATGTTGGTCGGGAGTGCCGTCTGAAAACCAGCGCTTAGGGTCATTTTTTTGAACCTGGCACATGCTGAGACGGGACTCGTTCCTAGCATCATGCAACATTGCAATTGCTCTAACTGTGAAATAATTAACGATATTTATTTAATTGTAGTGTTGTGTAATGCTGGAATAAACTTCATTTCATTCATTTCAAAGGGTAAAAACGGGACCCTATTACTGAGACTTCGCTGTCCGTCCGTCCGTCTGTCACCAGGCTGTATCTCAAGAACGGTGATAGCTAGACAGTTGAAATTTTCACAGATGATGTATTTCTGTTGCCGCTATAACAACAAATACAAAATGTTGGCCAAGTGCGAGTCGGACTCGCGCACGTTAAAACAAAAAAAGGTTAAAATATGAAGTTTCATGTTGTATAGCTAATGGTACGGAAACCTTCGTGCGCGAGTCCGACTTGCACTTGGCCGAGTTTTTTATTATCGTATACAGGGTTATTTGTAAAATGCTAACAACCTCTTAGGGTTAACTTCTGCTAGTCCTAACGAACATTTTGATAAATATGACAGAAACATTTTTAGATCATTTTATATAATTTCAAATTAGTCAGTGGGAGTCTAAAAAATAAGGACATTCGTCCTTATTTATTATTCAACAAACCTTAAAACAAGTTTTTTTTTACATTGGTGTGAGCAAAAAAAGGTATTTAGTGTATGGCAACAGAGTGGTAGCTAGCCAAACGGGCATTCGCAAAATGCCCTTCCACCATGCGGTGAAGCTCAAGCCGGCGGCGGGATTCGAACCATGGACCCGCTGCACGGCAGTCTGTTTATATTACCACTCGGTTAGCTTAACTCAAATTGCAATAGCTTAGTGAATAATTTGTGACGTCATATCCTTCGGATATCTTTAGTGCGTGCGTGACGCTTACCATCAGACGGCTGAATTTTCTGTCACATCTCTTTTTAAAAAAACCTGTATGTTCCCGAAGGGATAGGCAGAGTCGTATAGTACTATAATATTAGGATTAAAGACCGAAATAATAACGTCTTGTTTAAGGATTTCATAATAAAACGTATATTATTCTTTTAATGTCACTAGGAAGACTCCCACCTAACTCCTAACCTTCTCCCACCACACTTGACTCCCACCACAGGTACAAACAAGAAAAACAGCTAGTCAATCAAATGGCATACGATTAATTTTTGCATGTAGTATAAATAAACCTATAGTACATAGCTTTCCGGGCGCGGCTCCGCCCGCGCGTATGTCGGTTATCGCGCGAAAACATTAACCTCTTTTTGCGCAGTTGGATAAAAACTATCCTATGTTTTTTCCCGGGTGTCAAAATATTTCCATTCCAAATTTCATTCAAATCGGTCCAGTAGTTTTGGCGTGAAAGCGTAACAGACAGACAGAGTTACTTTCGCATTTATAATATTAGTACTGATTACTGATTTAATGAACATAGAGAATTATTGTTTCAGGCGCTTTCGTCGAAATCGTTGGAAGTGGGCACGATACAGTACCCCGCAGCGCAGGGAGTTCACGCCGACACCATCTTCGTCACTCCAGCCCAGCTCGCCACGTAAGTAAACCTTAATTAAAGTGATAGTTTTCTTAGCTTGCCTAGTCATTCTTTACTGAGCAACTGAGTTAAGCAACGTCCGCCTCGATTATGAGTTGGATGGGTGACCGCTGGTGACATTACTACTGAGCGCTTCCGTGCTTCGGAGGGCACGTTAAGCAGTCGGTCCCGGTTGTTGTCTTAGGATGGTAGTCGTTATAGCATGGTGGTAGGGCATTTTACGAATGCCCGCCTGGCTATCTACCACCCTCAAGTTGAAAATGTGTCGCCAAGCACCTAATGGTGTGTTCCGGCAGCTGTCTTCGAGAGCCAGTAATTCTAGATTAGCCTGAACAACATCCGACCACATCATCACTTACCATCAGGTGAGTGAGTGGTCAAAGGCTAACCTAATCAGGCATTAAAAAAATATTTTTATATAATTTAGTAATTATTTAGGGAACAATCAAACATATTAATATACATTTTAATATTTTTATGTTTGCAATAACGCATGCTCTGTGGATTACATTACAAAATTACAAATATACGAGAGGAAAAATATGTCATGTCAGGTTCATTCGAACCCGCGTCCATCCACCCCTTTAGCCGGGTATGCTCTAATCCAATTGAGCTAACATGACAATGATTTGAGTCATAACTCAATTTTTTCCTATCGTTCTTTAACCATCGTATTCCCAATCGCTAGCATACCCCGGCTAAAGGAGTGGATGAGTTCGAATCCCGCAAATTACTTAAATTTTTCCGCTCGTAAATTTGACATTTTGTAATAATACAAATACAAAATAGTTTATTGCATAAAAAAATTATAATAATTTACAACTTAATGTATGCGTACCACATAAATATTGTAGTGCCGTTGGTCATCTTTAAATAAATAAATAAATAATAATGTAAAGGACCTAATTTAGTTTGTTATCAGTTGTATACTATGAGCATTTATGAGAAATAAATCATTATTATTATTATTATTATTTACAAGGTTTTTTTGTGTTGTTGACAGCATACGAGAGTTGGTGTCCGAGCTGAAATCCGATGACATCAAGCTGGAGTTGAAACCTTTGGACCGCACCGTCTGCGCCGCTTAGCTACCTTAGCTTTGGAATCACAGGCCGAATTTACAATTTAACCGAATTTCTCTTCGAAAATCACCTCTGTGATTTTTTATTTTCTCTCTAGGTCGGTTGAAAGACAAGTAAAGGTATAGATGTTTTGGTCTAAAAATGCACACCCCTATAATAAACGTGATTATACAGGGTTATTGGTAAAATGCTAACAACCTCTTAGGGTTGATTTCTGCTAGTCCTAACAAACTTTTTGAGATATATTTTTTTGCATTAAAAAAAATATATTTTTGTTCGAAAAAAAATTATATATTTTTTTTGTTTGAAAAAAATATATATTTTTTATATATATATTTTTTGTGTTTTAATGCCTACTCCGAGCTAATAGCGCCCGCCGCGACAACACTGGACCGCGCCGCGCTCCCTTTGAATAGAGTATTTAATATTTACATCGAGGCAAGTAAAAAAAAAATGAAATAATACATTACAGGCACAAGAGACTTTTAACATCGAGTCGTTCTCGTACTCATTCCGTCAAAACACATAAATAAACAAAAAAAAAAACATCTCGAAATGTTTGTTAGGACTAGCAGATGACAACCCTAAGAGGTTGTTAGCATATTGCCAATAACCCTGTATATACAAATATCCATTAGGTTTTTAAAAATGGCCGTATTAAACAATTATAAAATAGTGAAGAACATCGTGATAAATATATGTATTTAAAGCTACTAAATAGGTATCGATTCAATGTTTCCTCAATGTAAATACTTCCGATATAACAGCATTCGGACTTACGTAACATCGGTCATATAACGCTTAGAAGAAAAAAAAGACGTGTGGCACTCTGAGACTGCCGCGGTAAAGCTATGACATAGCATTTTTTTATCAACTTATGCTATTATAAATCTCGACACGTTAGTTGTCAAAACCTTTTTTTCTGTCAAAATTTAGTTCCTTTAAGAGCGCTTTTACATTTTGCAGCCCTCTCACTCGCACATTCAAAGATAATTTCAAATAGAAAAAAATTGGTAATGATATTTTCAAATGTGGTCTGACATTATTTTGCTTCTTGCGACTATAGATGTTCTCAACATATTTTTATTTTGTAACATGTTGAGGCCAATCAAAATTAGAGGCCCAAAGTTTTAAATGAATAAATTACGCGTTCTGGATCCCCCATAACAGATATCAACATAAAAAGTTGTCGAGAACGTCTATAGTCGCATGCAGCGAAATAATGTCAGACCACATTTTAAAAAAATCATTACCATATTGTAGCTATTTTAAATTATCTTTAAATGTGCGAGTGAGAGGGCTGCAAAATGTAAAAGGGCTCTTAACGCACTGTAGAGGCGCTGATCAAATATAGTATCACCGCTGTGCCGGTCGGAGTGGGGGGTGTTAGGTTATTTTCGTTACGGAATTTCTGGATCCGGTCTCCACGCTCAAGGCCCGCGATAGAAGCTATGCAATAGCTCAACAAATAATAAATCATGGTGCCATTGAGCTGTCGATGTTCGCAATAAATAGTATAGAACAAACATGTTTCGATAACCCTTATTTAAAATGTATGATGTGATTCGATAAGAAATTGTAAATGATTCTCATTTTTAAACGTAAATTATAATATTTCTAAATATGATTACAAGCACTATCGCGTGCTAAGCGAAAATTATATCAAACAAATTATTGGAGAAAATTTTATGCCCAAGGCGGGAATCGAACTCGCGTCCTCCGATATCGCGTCGGATGCCTAATACCATCTCGGCCACCTGGGACTTGGCATTTCTGCCGAAACTTTGTGTTCCAATTGTATTACTTTAACCGTCATAGGCGACGGTGCGCGGCCATCAACTAAAGGTGTTAAGCATCCGACGCGATATCGGAGACGCGGGTTCGATTCCCGCCTTGGGCATAAACAAATTTTGTACTCAATAATTTGTTTGATATGAAAATTATAATAGATTATGGGAGTTACTTTATAGAATTTCCTTATTTAATAAAAATTAATAAAGTATATTTATATATAATTCTGCCAAATTTACCTGCGTAGGGTATAACCGACATGACATGCAATCCATGTAACCCGACCAATACCAATTTTCAAAGACAAAATGTTCGGTCGAATTGTCAAAACACCTGGATGCTTCGTTTGAAAATCAGATTTTTTTTATAGTTTTTAGTAAACAATTAAACCATGAACCTATCGTACCGTCCCTTTCATGCTACACGGATTTGCCTTACTGTTGAAAGGGACAGTATGATAGAAGTATGGTTTTGTTTGACTTAACTTGTATCGTGCACGATGCTCGATCAGAATTTCTGTTTGTATCTTTTTTTTTATGATTGTTAAGTTAGCTTTTGAACACTATCTCACCTGATGGTAAGTGATGATGTGGTCAAAGATTTTGTTCAGGCTAACCTAGAATTACTGGCTCAAAAATTATCTGATTGAATCGCTTCAATCGTTCCGTTTGAGTCACTTGGTGTTTCTGATGTTACATTAGTGTACCTATGCAGGCAATTTTGGTGGAATTATCACTACATAATTTTTTTACATTATTATTTATTATATTATATATAAGGTGGATATTAATTCATCAACAATACTGCGGGGGATGGAGTAGAATTGATAATGATAAACTAGTATAGCAGTTCATTTGACTTCGTGTAGCAATCGTGCGTGTGTGTGAATAGAGTAGATACACCGTGTTCGTAGACCGCGGTTGTCCTTGCTATTATTCCCAAAGCCAACGTGCCACAGCTTAAGCAATAGTACATACTTTTTGTGTATGTGAAAATTAAACATGAGTGGAACACATTCAGTTATCGATTCCACACCATCCCCCGCAGTATTGTTGATGAATTAATATCCACCTTATATACTAGTTGTAATATTAGTATGAAGTATTTATTTATTGACTATAATGGTTGTTATTCTGCCATCCACCACAAACTAAACTAAAAATTAAATTAAATACTAAAATACAAATTGCTATAACAAATTACAAGTAAAATCCTAAAATTTTAACGTTCCTATACAATTTTATTTAATTTTTATCTGACAGGCTGGCCTTTGACCACTATCTCACCTGATGGTAAGTGATGATGTGGTCGAAGATGTTGTTCAAGTTAACCTGGAAGTACTGGCTCTCAAGGTCAGCTGCCGGAACATACCCTTAGGTGCTTGGTGACAGATTTTCTACATGAGAGTGGCAACTAACCAGGCGGGGTGGATGCCGCGGGTTCGAGTGTCGCACATGACTAATTTTTAATTTTGTAGCTAGGCGGGCATTCCAAAAAAGGCCCTACAAATCTATTCAAAACTACCCGCAATTTCACATAATAAATATAATTTTAAGGGCCTGTTTCAGAATGTTCGAGTAAGTTCCGGTTATACTACCCAGAACATATTTAATAAACAAAACACTATCTTTGCGTTTCACATTCATCGATTTAGCCTAACCATCGGTTAAAGCTTGAAACGCGCTGCATGTTAACTGTCATTTTTATCATTCAGTTATTTTATGTGTTGCATAGCAACCCCAAACTTTATTAGGACATTCTGAAACGGGCCCTTAGTGTTACAACAATTTGGTCTTTAGAGCAAACAAAATTTTGAACTTTGTATGGGTTTTTATTTTAGTTTAGTTTGTGGAGCGTAACAGAATTACCTCAAATAATATATTAGGTAACTGTATTAGACGTTATAACCGGTTGTAATAACTGGTATTTTTCGTAACCTAGATTTTAGGTATATCTGATGCCCTACATTCGCGGCGATGAGTTCGTGGAAATTTCCATAATTATTGACGCATATAAAATATAATCTTTGTTATATTAATAATTCACTCAACATAACTCAGTCGGCTGGACAAAAAAAAAGTAAAATATAAAATAAAACAATAAGTATTGTAATATTTATAAAATAATGTGTGAAAGTCCCACTGTCCCCACTTGTGGGCTATTGGGAAATTAATGTTGTGATATTTGTTCCTGCTGTCCCTACTGATAGTTATAGTGGGACCAACGGGAATAAAAACATAATATCTCTAGATTTACTGTTCCAATTCTTATTGTTATATAGTGAAAAGCGCATATTACTTATTATAGGTAAAAACTTTGATTTCGCAAAGTATAGAAACTGATCGATAGGATAATTTTGCGCTTACGAAATTATTAATAATATAAGTTACGCGCTATAAAGTTTTAACGATTTCACGGCTCCGTAACTAGGAAAAGCCTAGAATAATATCCTCCATATAACTTGCGTAAGTTTAATGCTTTTTTTTTTTTTCAAAAAAAATAGCGCTGTGTTCGCTCTAGACTTAACAAACGATGCTGAAACAGAGATTCTACAGTACATATAGATTCTACATTGAAGCAGTGATGGCTCAGTGGCATTGTCCATGGACTGCCGCGCAGCAGGTCCATGGTTCGAATCCCGCCGCGGGCTTGAGCTTCACTGCATGGTTGAATGGAATTTTGCGAGTGCCCTATAGTAAAAAATCTGACGCCAAGCAACTAACGGTGTGCTCCGGCAGCAGTCCTCGAGAGCCAGTGAAATTACGTGAGACTTAACAACTATGTCTCAAAGTGACAGTGCAATAATTCGTGACATGTGAAGAAATGCATCTGTTACAGGCAGAGGATACCGCTTAACATCAGGTGGGCCTCGAGCTTGTTCCGTCACAGTAACATAAAAAAAAATGTACTAAGGACGTTACATACAAAGAATACTGAACGGTTGAGTTAATAATAATAATGATTATTTATTTCAAACAGTCATACATATAAATGGCAGTACTCAAAGTAGTAGCAAACAAACATTGGAATTGGTAGGCTATACAATTTCTCAATATAATAACAGAGCCCTACCTCACAAACTAGTTTTTAGCAAACTGTATCTTGTGAGACAATGTTCCTACGCCAGCTAGCAATAAATATAGCCCAATATGCTATGGATTTAGTTCAAAATATGAGATATAAAGTATAAAGTTGAGACCGATACCGATACGGAGTGGGTGGGTTAGTGTGCGTCACTCATTATTGTCTAAATTATGTCAAAAGGTGGGTTAAACAATCAACTCGACCTACCCTGATCCTTTTAGTGTGGGGTTGGTGGAATATGTTATGTAATAAAAAGGACTTTATAATGTACATACCTGTTCACTTACAAAGGCACGCCAATTTACATGATATTATGTACTTATATTATATTATGTATATGTAATTACATGCACATTTGTAAGTGTAGGCCTCGTTTGACTGCGTCTTAATTTGGATGTAAATACAAAAAAAATAATACAAACAATAATATACAGGGTTATTGGTATAATGCTAACAACCTCTTAGGGTTGATATCTGCTAGTCCTAACAAACATTTTGAGATTGTAACGTATTCAATAAAAGTATACATCGACTCATGGGCGTGTGCACAACACTATGTGGCAAGATCACAGATGAAATCGAGACCGTGCACATCCCTAGTTCCTTCCGCATCCTATCCCCCCCCCCGCACCCGCGCGCCTGAACATTCATTCAATCGGCGACCGTCGCAAACGCAAAGAAAGTACTCAAAAAACATAATTTAATTCTCAAACCTATGAAGTTAACAAAAATAAGTGCGATGCTTGGTGCCCAGTTTCCTCAATCCTGTGAATCCTGGTAAGTGCATGCCTCGAGCGAAAAGAGACGATTTTTATTTTTTTGTCGGAATAAGCACGAGGACTACCTGATGTTAAAAGTCTCTTTTGCCTGTAATGTATTATATATTTTTTTTATTAATCCATGTAAATATTCAAAGCCCTATTAAAAGGGAGCGCGGCGTGGTCTAGTAATGCCGCGTCGGGCGCTCTTAGCTCGGAGGAAACATTGTCTTTTATTACGAGACTCAAAACTTGAAAGTTTAAAACAGTACTCGAAAAACTTATTGTTATTATGTTTTAATAAAATTCTAAAAATAAAATAAAAAATTTCTTAATAAAAAAATCCTTCTTAAAATATTTGTTAGGTCTAGCAGAAGTCGACCCTAAGAGGCTGTTAGCATTTTACCAATAACCTTGTATAGAATACGATCTCTTGGGTAGGTATTAGAAGTTGCAAATAGATTAAAAGAATATGGAAGTCACGCCTTTGTGAGTGAACAAGTCTTCGCTATCAAATGATACTATAGCTTGTTATTCGTATTTGTATATAAAGGGATTATTATAAATACTTAGGTACTTAAATTATATCAATATTATGTACTTGAATAAAATCAGTGCTAACAAAATTGCTTGTTTGATTTAATAACCTTAATTTTGGGTTCAAATAGGTTCTAAAAAATTCCCGATGCGACTTAGTTTTGCCCTTTAAAAATTATATTATATAATCTCATTCGGTAATATCCTAATTATGAAATGAAATAGACTTTTATTGGCATTTTTTATTTACATACTTCTTTAAGAAAATAAAAAAAATAATTTAAAGCATTATTCTCCTAACAAAACAATGCTTTAATTTTTTTTTTTATTAAAGTACAATGTCCCGGCCAAAGAGGTTTCAATTCAATTTAAGTACACATTATCTGTGGTGAGCGCGCTGCCCGCGCAACGCGCTGGTTTTTATTTTGCATTTTATTGTAGCTACCTATAGCCATGAGATTAAATAAAGTAGTGTATGCAACTGCATATAATTATGTATTAAAACACGTGTAGTTGTTTCAAAATAAGATTACACGAGTGTGTGATACCCTCTATTATATGACGGTTGCATAAACTACTATTATACCATCTTCCCTAAAGTTCTTCAGAATTCTAAATAATATCATCACTACATGGTATAACAAAGTCGCTTCCCGGTGTCTGTCTATCCCTATGTATGCCAAGCTATCATATATAATGATAGCTTGGCAGAGGCGGATTTGTGCCAAGTATTTTTGTAGTTCAAGTAATCTTTTCTTTCTGTGAGCGTAGTAATATGTTTAGGAAATGTATTATAAAACTGCACACAATTACCTAAATAAGTTGTTTTTTTATTGAGCTTAGACAACAAAGACGGATACTTCGAAAATTCGAGTGATTTTTGAATACGAGTTCCGAGGCGGAATTAACGCGGCAGAAACAGCTCGCAATGTCAATATTCGTTTGGAGAGGGGACTGCTAATGAACGCACCGTGCGTTTTTGTTTAAACGCTTTCGAGATGGGAACTTTGAATTGAAGAACGCTCCACGTGGAAGACCGCCCACGCGGGCGAATAACAATGAATTGAAAGAGATGGTGGAAGCCGATCCGAGCCAAACTATCCAGGATTTAGTGGCATGGTTTAACGTTACCTTACCAACAATATTGACTCATTTGCGTCAAAGCAATAAAATGAAAAATGTATGAAAAATGGTCTTATGATTTGACTGATCTGCAGAAAGAAACGCGTGTGGAATCGATACAGAAATGAAGGAATATTAATTGTGGCATGTTTAGTAAATAGATTCTTTACGATAACCGAAAGCGAAAAATCCAATGGCTGACCCCAGGTCGAACGCCGCAATGTCCTAAACTTCCTAAAGCAAAGTTTACCAATAAAATGGCAATGGTAATTGTTTGGTGGTCTCAGCATGGTGTTATTCACTATAGCTTTCTCCGAAATGGTCAAGCAATAACAGTAGATGTCTACTGTGCCGAACTCCGAACAATAATAGCAAAATTGGCAGTGAGCAGCCAGTCAGACCCGATTCATGAATCGATCTTCACCATTATTGCTCCATGATAACGCGAGACCTCATACAGCACGAGAAACCGTTTTAACTCTACAAGAACTGCAATTAGAAACCATTCGTCACCCTTCGTATTCGCCAGACCTTGCTCCCAACGGACTACCACTTTTTTCGTGATTTGCACAATTTTAGTGATAAAATTTTTCTTCCCAGGAGGCAGTAGGTACAAAATGCTATCACACAGTTTATCGCAAAGGCATAAATTACCTTCCTATTAGATGGCAGCAATGTACAGATAATAATGGTAATTATTTTGATTAAATAAAGGTGGATATTAATTCATCAGCAATACTGCGGGGGATGGTGTAGAATCGATAACGGAATGTGTTCCACTCATGTTTAATTTTCACATACACAAAAAGTCTGTACTATTGCTTAAGCTGTGGCACGTTGGCTTTGGGAATAATAGCAAGGACAACCGCGGTCTACGAACACGGTGTATCTACTCTATTCACACACACGCACGATTGCTACTCGAAGTCAATGAACTGCTGTACTAGGCACAATAGACAGCTGTTTTGTGTACCTATTCTGCCTAGTCGGTCTTTGGCGGCTTGCGACAAAAGAACGCGCAACGCGGTAGCGGTTTAACACAATACGGCATACCTCAGTAGCTGCAACACTAAGGCGGCCAACCGTCCCGCATTCTGCGGGACCGTCCCGTAATGCAAGCTGTAGTCCTGATTTGAAATAATTAGTATAATAGTCCCGTAAAACATTGAATGCGTCCCGCATGTCCCGCATGCCTATTTTTCAATCACACACATGGAACATAACAACGTAACACGCCACACACTCGTGCGCACAAACAACAGCGCAACACAGCGCACCCACACGTTAGTAAGTTATGTGTCCAACTACGTAAACAATGATGTCCTAAAGGGCTGGGAGAAGAAGAAGTACAACATAGAACAACGGCAGGAGGTATTTGAAAAAATCCAAAACACAATATCATTAAAAAACTGCTTTTCCATAATTTTCCAGTACCTTTGCTTACTAGTGACGAACGTGCTTATCGAAAGTGTATTTTCGTTGATAAATACTCTGTGGATGCCCGAAAAATTGTGACTAAAAGTGGTAACACTACAGCTTTGCTTGTACTTAAGTAGAGACGAATTACTTAGCATTCCATGGATTCACCGTGCGGGTGCCGGGTCCATAGCGTTGCAGAGGAAGAGGCTTGAGGGGCCTGGGGCTTGCAACCCAGGTGCAGGGTTAAGAGGCCTCTTTACAATGCATCAACGCTCCCCTCCCCGCTCAAGCCTCCTCCCCTACCTAACCAAATTTTCTAGGATGGAAGTTACGGTTGTTCTTGGCAGGCCAAGGTCTTTAAGTAGGTTATATAGGGATTTCGCTGGTATACTCCTTGCTCCAACTTTTTTTTTTTTGTGCCTGATTGGTTAGCCTTTGACCACCATCTCACCTAATGGTAAGTGATGATGTGGTCGAGGATGTTGTTCAGACTAACCTAGAGTTACTGGCTCTCAAGGACAGCTGCCGGAACACACCGTTAGGTGCTTGGCGACAGATTTTCAACTTGAGGGTGGTAGCTAGCCAGGCGGGCATTTGCAAAGTGCCCTACCACCATGCAACTTCTACAGCATATAAATTAACCACATAACCGTTTTTGGTTAATTCGTTTGTTAGGTCATAATATTTGTTTGTTTTTAATGTGTGGTCCTTAGGTATGTTTGTTTCCCACGGCACAGTAAGTTCTATGAGTACTATGCGTTTTAGATCTTGTGAGTATAGAAATATGTCTGGTCTGGAAGACGAAACACCAACATCCTCAGGAATTTTGTTGTGTTTTTCATACGTGTCCATCAAAAGAGTCCAATCGGGAGCTGCGCTTAAGATGGAGTAAGGCTTGGATTTAGATTTTGTAGATGACCCTTCTTTTACAAAATCGACGTGTCGTTTGTTCGTGGTCAAACCTTTTTTTGCTCTAGCTACCGAGAGACTCACCGCTTCTCGTATGATTTCGAGGACTCTGTCATGGCGACGTGAATAATGACCTCTATCAAGGAGCACCTTGCATCCTACCAATAAGTGCCTTGCTATATGCATATATGGGCAGTTTTGAAGACGTAATAAAAACCCCAAAGTTATGAAAAAGCGTTTAAAAATTGATTTTAAAATTAATTACTTATGTAAGGTTTTTGTAAGGATTTGAAAATATGACTTATGTAAGGATTTGAAAATATTATGTATATTCGTAAAAAAATTAGTAAATTTAAATTCAACAGTGACAATCACGATTACAACATTAGAAATAAATATAAAATAGCTGTGCCAGCAACAATTAAGGTCCTTTTAGGTAATTGTGTGCGGTTTTATAATAGTGGTATATAAGTTCCCAAACATATTACAACGCAGGAATATTATATATAAAAGGAAAATTCAATTTGCACGTGAAAAACATTTACCTAGATTAAGAATTCCTACTACACAGTGATTATTTAAATGACAAAAATGCTTGGTCAAGTGCGCCTCTGCCAAGTTATGTACATAATTTAAACAAATATTGTAATAATTTTATTATGTAGTAGATATATAACACATTGTCAAGAAGATTAAAAGAATGGCCCCGACTTTCTTGCTCGTTCTTGCCACAGTGGCTCTATACAAATGTTTGCTGATTGTGGCTGTACAATGTAGAATATTTCAATATAAAAATTTGTAATTGACCTTCATAAGAGCGTCGTAGACGCCTATATTGATTAAATGATTTTGACTTTTACTTTAAGTTTTAGGTTTTTATGTACTTTTGGTAGGTAGGTATACTGACAAACGTTCTGTTGTGTGGACCTATTCAGTTGTCTTAAAAAAAAACAACTTATGGACACACACACATTTATTTTATTTGAAAAATAAAATTATTAATTTACACTTGACTTTAAAAGTTCCCGCAACTCACTTTTGCTACTAATTTGGGCAGAGGTTCCACCTGAAGGGTATACTGGTACTGAGTCTGGTGACTCCTGGAGTTATCACAATAAATCTGAGCACTTAATTTTGGAAGCCACCGTTTATATAGAGAAAAATACTGCTGACAACGCGTAAATAGGTTTGTGAGGGATTCGGGCCTAGGTCAGCAATATATTAGGTGTTCATACATCGCATTCGCCCCAAACAAATGCCCCAAACCGTATTTATCTACAAAAAGTCCCGCATTAAATTTTCAGAAAGTTGGCCGCCTTATGCAACACAATACAGTACGTAGGTACCTACGTAAACTTGAAATTAAAAAGAATGTAGGTAAGTAACATTTTTCATCATTTAGAAGAGTTTAATCGATTGGCGATTATGCAAAGCATTCGGCAGTCTAGCTAGATTGGCCGGTAAGGCATTCGCGTTCTTCAGAATAGGTACGTGAAGCTTCATCTATCACTTTGCCATAGTGATAGCGTCTAATTGACATAGGGTAGCGTTCGTACGTGTGAGAATGGAGTAAACCGCGGTTCTCGCTATCATACTAAAAAGCAACGCGCCGCGCTAAGAAAATAGTTGTAGTTACCGACTTCAACAAATTATTTCAAAGTTTTGGGTGTTGAAGTCGGCCATTTTTGGTTAAAAAAAAATTGTCAAGAGAATAACACAAAAAGGCGAGAATGTGTTTAAAAATCATCTAACCTATGTAATAATTAAACAAATAGGTACACATAAACTTACACAATTAATATAAATTAGTATCTAGGTTACCTGTGCTTGTCGGAGATAATTAAGCGTCTTCGCCTTGGAGGAGCCCTTAAATCCCGCACTGCATTGAGGATTCAAATATACGCACAGGGTTCAATGCCATAGGTAGTGAAGCTAAAATCAATCAATAAAATTAAAGTAGTAGGTAAATTCCTAAACCTATTTTTCAATGAAAAATTCTTCAGATCCGCATAGGTAGATATTGAAAGAATCCGGTATTCCGGTACAATTGAAGCATTCAAAGATGAAAGTAGTTTCGAAACGAAGGACAGAGATGGCGCAAGTGGAGCGTCCCGCCGCTACACGGATTAATTTAAATACCGCGCATTCCAGACAACAGGGGCGGATTGAGAGTGAGACACTTACCCCCCGGTTTCTGAAACGCAAATCAGCGACAAATTATGTTAAATGCTTGTTAATCCATTTTTAAACGCAAATTCGGATGCTGAAAACTTCATGTGACTGTTTTCAACACTAATGTCAAATTTCCAATTAAACACCAATAAATAAGAAACGAATGAGCATTGCAATTCAACGGGGCAATGCTACCAGCATGCTGGGCACGCTGCCAACTGGGAGTGGGCTGGAGCATTTGGACTGCCTATGAGTCTGCTATGACTTATAGTTTGTCTAAATGCTTTTATTGTAGTAGCTGTAGTGCTGTATATAGTTCATAGTATTTTGTTTAATAAAGGCATACCGCCGGTAAAAAAAAAACGCCATTTAATTCAATTTTGGGTTTCTGAAAAGCATTTTTGAATGTTAACGGTTTGTCAAAGTGTATTGTACTAATTGCCCAAAATCAACCAATTATTCTAAGATTAACGTCTTGAAATCGTAAAGATATATAAAATATGGCTTCAATGGTTTAAGGAGTACCTACCCCAAATGTTTCCTGATATGGTAACTGATATGGTCGGTATACAAGTACAGAATTATATCAAGTATGATTACTCCAAAACAAATATTACTACTACTTAAATATGATACTAAAGTCGAAGTGATTTTAGTGTTGCTGCTCATTAGGAGCTCAATCATCATTATCACCATCATCACATCAACTAGAAAATCCAGTGTTGAACAAGGTCTTCCTCATTGGCGGATTTGCATTAATACCTACGCTTGGCAGGCGTCTCTTGGGGATCTCAGAAGAAGTCAGTTGTTCAGAAGGTGCTGCTTCCCACTTTCTGTTATTTTCCCCTTAGTCGCATCTTACGACACCCAAGGGAAAACTTGGGGATAACATTCCAACCTGGCACCCTACAAGGGTGCTCAATATAGAGTGCTATAACATCCTGACAGCTTTATTAAACAAACCGCAGCTGGGTATATGCTACCAACGAAATAATTCCCTAGAAAGGTTACGGATGACCGCCTTCCAGACCTCCACCCTCTTTGTGGAAACACCTTTTGGTTAAGAAGGGCGTTGATATGGTTTAAAGTTTTGTTGTGCGTCTGATGTGCAGCAACAACCTGATGTGAACAGTGTATTCTTTTGTATTGCTGCGCAGGAGGTCCACGGTTAGAATCTCAACGTGGACTTACATTTCGCCAAGAGGACCAGTTATTCAAAGTCCGTCCCTGTATTAAAAACGACACATTTACAACAATGGCACCGGAGGGGGCGCCCTGATCGCAGATAATATCGAGATCGCGAGATGTAGCAGATATTTAGTGTAACAGGGGCTTTAAACGGGTAGGTACTATATTATTAGCTAAAACTTACTGCTGTTTAGAACTAATTATTCAACACCTTCCTTCCCTTATTCCATTAATGTTGGGTCTTCATAGTTCATAGTCATTTATTCATATATCAATACACGTCAATAATACATTTTTGTACAAAAAGAACATTTTTAGCTTGTATAGCTTCAAATACATATAAAAAAAAATACAATAAAAGAAATAATAATAATAATAAAATGAAATAATATTAAATAATAATATTACAAAAATCATACGTCATGTACAATCAATATTGTAGGTATGTCATTGGTATATCATTAAATTAATTTTATAATGTCAATAGTTTATAAGTAAAAAGCATAAAAATAAAATATTAAACATTAGAATTATTGTTTTTAAATGTCAAGAATTCATCATAGCTGTAGAATGATTGACTAAGTAGCCAGTGTTTGAGCCTCGTTTTGAACACATTCAAACTTACTGCTAGTTTGACATCATTTGGAATTTGATTATATACTGCCGGACCCATGACGTGCGTTAACTTGCCAGACTTAACTAGGGAGCAGGACTTGCTAGCCAACATTCCCCTATTTCTCGTACAATAAGAGTGGGTATCGCCTAGTTTTACGTAGCTATCTTGATTCTGCCTCACGAATACCGCCACTTGGAAAATCACTATTGATGGTAGTGTTAGGATTCCCAATTCCTTGAAATATGGTCTGACAGTGGTATCTTGGGGAATTCTAACGATAGCTCGAACCGCACGTTTTTGGAGCCGGAATGCCCTCTCCCAGTCTGCAGCCCGAGCCCAAAGCTCTGCACCGTACTGGAGTTGGGAATGGACAGTGGCAAAATAGCATGACTTCACCACCTTTCTCGGAAGCAGTCGTGATAGACGGCTAAGTGCAAAGCACGCGCCACCCAACTTTCCACACACCTTGTGTACGTGAGACTCCCAGGTAAGGCCACCGTCTATCTCAAAGCCTAGAAAGGTAGTGTTGTTGACTTGGTCAATCCTTGTCATGTCAATGTAAACATTGAGACGACGAACGAAGTGGCCGGAGAGGTTCACGTAAACAAAGTGTGTTTTCGTTAAATTTAGAACTAGCCCATTTTCACAAAACCACTGAGCGAGCTGTCCAGCAGTTTCGTTCAATCCCTTCTCTAAGTTTTCCAACGACGTTCCAGTTACAATAGCGGCGACATCATCGGCGTACATAAACACCTCCGCTTTCGTGATTGCACCTGGTAAGTCGTTCAACAACAAAGAGAATAATATGTTCGACACTGCTGAACCTTGAGCTACTCCCATATCGATTTCCAATGGGTCAGATCTCTCTTTACCGCCATTACCTACCACAATCTGAGACCGACCGCGCAGAAGATCCTTTAAGATTGCGAGTGGTTTGTGGCATATCCCGTAGTGACGCATCTTCATTGCTAGGATGGTATGATCGGCTACGTCAAATGCCTTGGAGAGATCGCAGCAAAGTACTGCTACGTGCTGCGACCTCTCCCGGGCATCAACAAGACGACTCACCACCTCGCGGGCCAGGGATGTGGTCGATCGACCTGTGCGATACGCATATTGTCGGTCAGACAGAGCGTTAGTTGATGACAAGTACGTCACCAAGCGAGAGCTCAAGCCGTTCTCGAAAACCTTTGCTATCGCCGGAATAATAGAGATCGGACGATAGCCGTCAATATTATCCCGCTTTCCTTTTCCCTTAAATATAGGGGTAACTTTACTCACTTTTAGGGGCTCGGGAAATGTACCTTCTTTAAGACAACGATTAAACAAGTTCGCCAGAACCGGAGAAATGGAACCAGCAGCCATATTTAAAAGTTGCATAGATATCCCGTATGCGTCTTTAGATGGTTTGGATGGAATGCGCGCGGTGATTATGTGATGCACCTCGTTTGACGTAAAAGGGCACAGTCGCAGCGAACGATCCGCGGGCACACTCGTGTTACACAGTACTCGGAACACACGACCAGGATCTGCGGCAGGTGCACCGCAGGCCGTAGCAGCCCCTACGAACCTAGCGTTCATAGTATTTACCGCATCGTGCTTATTACGAAATGGGATTCCGACGGAATCTTTGACGATATCAGTGAAGTCAAGGTTGCAAACATTAAACTTTCCTCTCTGTTCATTCACGATATTCCACATAGTTTTTGCAGAATTTTGAGATTTCTGCATTTTCTTAGAATAGTAATCAGCTTTTTCATTGTGTATCAAATCGTCATATTTGTATTTAATTCGTCAATAAATTTAGTCAATATGTCATTTTCCGGAAATTTATTATATAAATCAATCATTTCGAATAATAATAATTTTATTTTTTTAATGTCAGCTGTTACCCATGTGGCGTTTTGTTTTTTAGGAGAAAATTTTAATGGGAAACAATCGTCATGTTTATTAATTATTACGTTTATAACAGATATCGTCAAACTATCACAAGAGCTGTGCTTATATATAATGCCCCAATCTACACTGGCAAGCGAGTTATTAAAATTATCTTTTTTCATTTGTGAGTAGTTCCTAGTCAGTTTGTGGTGTGGTTCTTCCTGTAATATCATTAGTATTATTTCCGCACGAGTCGCTAAGTGGTCACTGAGATAGGTGGTAACTGGCGATACTGTTATAGGCACAGATAGATTTGAGTAAATATGATCTAGGGAGGTAGCACTGTGTGACGTAATTCTAGTGGGGAAGTCTACCAAGTTAACCAGACCATGAGGCGACAGTATATCGCACAAACGCTTTTTTTCGGCACTAATTTCAACTAAGTAATCTATATTAATGTCTCCGACAATAACACATTGTAGGCTAAGCTCACTTATTTTATTAAGTAATATATCAAAGTATGGAAAAAATTGGTTAGCAGTGATACCATTAGTTCTATATATACATACTACAGTCAAGTTATAATCTACGATATCAACAGCTGATATTTCGCAGTAAAGCTCACTGGACAGTTGTACTAGGTCTACATTCTCCACCACCTTCAAATCATTTTTCGTATATACATGAACCTCCATGAGCTACTAATTGTCTACATGAACTTGATGACAATTTGTAGCCATTTATGCTTACACACTTAAGGTTAGATTTACTCAACCAATGCTCAGTTAAGCCAAGCCAAGCACGTCATACTGCATACTGCTGTTAAACAACGTCCGCCGCGTCATGACTTTGAATTGGTGACCGTTAGTGACTTAGTACTTTCGTGCTTCGGAGGGCACGTTAATATTACCATACACCTTTATTTACCATATTACCATATAGTACCATAGTTCAACCGAAATGAAACTTCAAAACAGCAGGTAACTGCCCGTACTGCTGGTCAATATCTGTTTATAATATAAAATACCTATCAGCATTAAGCAAGAGGGAAAAATCATATATACCGTGGATATTAATACATCAACAATACTGCGGGGGATGGTGTGGAATGATAACTGAATGTGTTCCACTCATGTCTAATTTTCACATACACAAAATCAGTATTTAGGTACTAAGAAAATTTAAATCGTTTCAAAAAGCATACTACCCGAGAATGAATTTTATAAAGATAAAGAATAAAATATAATTTTGCTTTATTGTACCTCTGTTAATTCTTTATCGAATTAATGAAATATGATTGATAGATTTTGTAAATAAATCAACTTTTGTCCAGTTCTAGTGATTCAATAACGATATTTAGAAATATACATTTAAAAAATACAGTTTTAAGACTTTTAAGAACCGAACACGGTCGTTGAATTTAGAGAGGAGAGTTGTAAATGGCCTACCCTTTATTATACACATATGAAACAAATTGTCACATGACATGACACATTTAAAGTTGCTATACGTAAAATAGTAGGCGCGCCAACAACCTTTTTGTAATAATTTATACGTGTATAGGATATATAATGAACCCATAAAAGTAAGCATGTTACCAACTCTTTAATAATCCATATTTCACTATATGTTTTGTAGGTGTTGTAATTTTGAAAGATGTATTTATAGACAGAAGAATAGATAATTATTAAGACCGACATATGATATTTTATAATAATAGCTACATGCTCATCTATGTTATTGTATAATGTAAAATGTAAATTTGTATAACATTTTTATTTTAATTATAACACTTTTCTCATGCGTACCTACTGCGAAAGAGTCCTAAATCTACTTACCATGGTCTGTTTTCCGGATGAATACAACATGGGTGTCTTCAAATCTAGAGTAAATAGGCTTCTTCTAGATAAGCGTGCTCCATCTTAGAGCAAATCAATGCTTAACATCAGGCAAGGTGTGGTCAAACGCGAACCTATTCTGAATAAAAAAAAAATATATTAGATAAATAAAATTATAACTACGATATGTACCCTGACAGGGTGAATGTACCTACTGTAAGGTTATTCGATGATTAATAGACTAAAACTCGATAACTTCTTTTGAACATTGGCAATACAGACTGGGCATAGAGCGAGGAAAAATAAAAACAAGACAGTGACTTGACTTTGGTGAGAGATACAGAGGTTGAGAGAAAATATGTAATCGACTGTTAACCATGATCTAGGCGCAGTTTAATATTATATCAAGCTGTTTACATTAATATAGTATAACGAGTCTAGATAATAATAAAGGAAGTTTATATAAGTATCGAGTTATATAAGGTGTTTTACTTCACTACTTAACTAGAAGCTATATGTAAGACCATTAGATTATAGTACTTTTAAGCAGAATAAATGAATATGAATAAGCCGTCGGTCCCGCTTGTTGTCTTAAGATGGCAGTCGTTACATAAGTATCGAGTTATATAAGGTGTTTTACTTCACTACTTAACTAGAAGCTATATGTAAGACCTTTAGATTATAGTACTTTTGAGCAGAATAAATGAATATGAATAAGCCGTCGGTCCCGCTTGTTGTCTTAAGATGGCAGTCGTTACAGGATGGTGGTTCCACCGCTCACCATGATGTAACGACTGCCATCCTAAGACTGCATTTTGCGAATGCCCGCCTGGCTAGCTACCACCCTCAAGTAGGAAATCTGTCGCTAAGCACCTAACGGTGTGTTCCGGCAGCTGTCCTTGAGAGCCAGTAATTCTAGGTTAGCCTGAACAACATCTTGGACCATCATCACTTACTATCAGGTGAGATAAGTTAGTGGTATATTTGCTATAAATAAAATAAACTAATTTTTCTACACTTTCGTACTGTATCAGCCGGATGGTCCACTGCTGAACACAGCCTCCCCTATGTAGAGGGTATTTGCCATAACCTCCACGCTTGGCAGACGTCTTGGGGATCGTAGTGCAAGATAGCATAGTTCTTAAGAAGGCGCTGCTGCCCACCTTCTATAATAGTATTTTTCCCTTAGTCGACTTTTACGACACCCACACGGGAAGAAATGGGGAGGTGCAATTCTAACCCGGCACCCCACGGGAGTACACACACTTTTGCACTCTTATCACATTGATGTTGGGGCTTTTCTTTAGGTCATCTCTAACACAAACAACATAATTTTAAAATACGTCTATGTTGGGTTTTATAGCCAGCCGTCTTCCTGGCGTAATGACTTGACTGATTTCCAGCATGAGTGGTGAAATGCTGCTTCTGGGGCAATTTTTTATGACATCTAATAGATGCGTATGTACCTATTTTCATTCTGAAGATTCGAAGCGTAAGCGTAACCCATCTTGCTTACGGCCTCACGGCCCGAATTATGTGAAGATAACAATCTTTGCCTAGAACTTAATGAGCGGAATTTCGGTTATGGTGCCAGAGGTGTTAGCAAAGGCTGTGATAGCTTTCGACCAAAACATGAATCACCTAAGATTTTTTTACCTGTAGATGCGTTGTATGCCCTCCATATTTACTAGACGAATTCTGGGTAATTACCAGAGTCACTACCAGTCTTGCACTTCCGAGCGTCCGGTGAATACATCGCCGCTAATCGTGTTTTTTAGGAATAATCTGTGGACAATATGCTTCCTTGTGTCTTTAGACTCTGCACCAATTATACAAGCACTGTGAGAGATAAGAAAAATGTTTAATTTCACGCGTAATTATTACTGTTATTGATGAAATAGAAAATATCGACATTTTGTTTTATCTCAGGAACTATTCTCAATGAAATGGATGAGCGAGATATGTGTATCGTTTGGTGTGAGAGAGTGAAAGAGATCGCAGTGTAATGGTGATCGGAACGTCTCGTGGCGGGTCGGTGGTTACACGAATTGCTTATTTATCTCTTTCTTACAACAGATATGACGCATAATATTTGAACGTTCTTTCCTTGTCATTACAAACTGTATATACGAGTACATGTGCGTAGGTATGTAGATAGGTAAATTCTAGTAAGCTTTTAGAGCAGTGGTGTTCGGATATAACAACTCTAATATTTCAACTCTCTGTGAATCACACTTTTTTATTTAGTTACTAGTTTTCCTGCCGCGGCTCAACCCGCGCGTAGTTCGGTTATCGCGCAAAACCATTAACCTCTTTGAATAAAAAGTATCCAATGTCCTTCCCCGGCTCACAAATTATTTCCGTACCAAATTTCATCCAAATCGGTCCGGTAGATTTTAAGTTTATTCGTTGCATACAAAAATACAAATCTTTCCTCTTTGTAATATTAGTGTAGATATGATTGGTTGCTGAGTTGAAAAATGTTTTTAGCGTTAATTGACAGATCAAAAGAACATTAACTTTTACTAGCAGTCATTAATTAAATTAAGTACAAAATTTTATTGCAGTAAACAAAACAAGTAATCACAAATTCTAGAATAAAAATGTTTAGCACAAGCTTAAATTCAATAGCTATTGGTACTTAGGTAAATTCAATACATTACTCACCAGTAGCATAAAAAAATATATGAACAACTAAAAAAAAAAACCTAAAAAACCTAGTATAATAAAAATGCAAAGATATTTTATGTAATTATTACCTAGAAGATCTTAATCAAAATGTGACATTCGTGACGAATTATTTCAAGATACGAGTTAAAGATGGTACAAATAGCTAAATAAAGAAACGAATCGAAGATGGTGCTTTAAATCATAACATCAGTATGTAATTTAAAATAGCAGAAGCTAACACCTCAAACACAGCATAACACAAAACCTTACCGCGTCGGGCGTGGATTAAAAAGTGTACCGTGCAGCGCAACAACATAACCTTGACGCGACCAATCGAATGCGATTATTTCTAAGCGCCAAATCAATTAATCAATCAAATTAAATTTGGAAGATTGTACGTGTTTTGTTAAATGTGAACTTGATGAGTTGGAAATCAAAGCGGTGACTGTATAAGACTTCTTTACATATTTATTCCTACGTAAAAATAGAACAAACTAACATTGCTACATCCGAGAAGGGTAATTGTGTAATAACTAGGTACTTACATACCGACCAATTGTTTGAACATTATGTTTAGCTATGTTTTTTAAGCGATTGATTATGTTACAGAAAAAGCATGGGGCACACCTAGTGTTAAGCGGTAACCTCTACCTATGTCAGATGCATTTCATCACAAGACGTGATTAGTAAATCACGTCTTGTGATGAAATGTTCCTTTCGTTAACCTTATGTTTCACATAAGGTTTATTGTCTGTAATTTCACCGGCACTAAGGCTAAGGACTAAGGACTAAGGCGTCTTCAGTTATCCTCTATGTGCGCACTTTAGTCAGATGTAAAACACCTTGCCACTAAACCATAATATTTGCGCACTTGTTGGCAATAAATCAGAGTAAATATAATAAAATAACAATATTGTCAAGAGGGGAGACCGAGAATCCATGGAACAATACTGTCAAGAGGGGAGACTGGGCATCAATGGAGCATCCACCTGCAGAGGGGACTCGTTTGTCGGCTTTTATTAGCTTAGGGTGACATTTATTTTGAAAGACACTATTTAAATGTAAAATTGTGGGACTTTATACTACATCTAACTGCCCTAAATATAAAAAAAAAACAAAACATGGAATAGACTTCAACACTCAAAAGTATGAAATAACTTGTTGAAGTTGGTACCATGATAATTCAAAAGTACCTATTATCACATTATTGTGCGCACGGTACCGACTTCGACAAGTTATTTCACACTTTTGAGTGTTGAAATCGGTTCCATGATATGATTTATAAAAATCACTCTTTTTAGTGACCCTTACTTACGGGATCGATTGTCATTAACTGTCAACGTCTAACTCAAAAACGGTTAGATGGATTTTGATGAAATATATATGGGACCACACGTCAAGCATCGGCTTTCAAATACAAAAAGAATCATCAAAATCGGTTCACCCAGTCAAAAGTTCTGAGGTATCAAACATTAAAAAAAATACAGACGAAATGAGTACCTCTTCCTTTTTTGAAGTCGGTAAAAATGATAATATTTGAAGTTAGAACTATAGATAGATACACGTTATTGACACATCACAAATTTACCAACTTGTACTAAAAGTAGGTGTGACAATGAACTATTGGGTCTTGCATTGTAAATATTCGTACTTACCGTTAATCAGTATACTAATACCAGTACTAATATTATAAATGCGAAAGTAACTCTGTCTGCTTGTCTGTTACGCTTTCACGCCAAAACTACTGGACCGATTTGAATGACATTTGGCATGGAAATAGTTTGAGACCCGGGAAAAAACATAGGATAGTTTTTATCCAACTGCGCAAAAAGAGGTTAATGTTTTTGCACGATAACCGACATACGCGCGGGCGGAGCCGCGCCCGGAAAGCTAGTATTACATACATTTGAAAATTACTTTTGTTCTGTAATTTTTTGCTATACTAAAGTAAATGTATCTTAAATTTCGATGGTGACGAAGTCCCGATTTCACTAAAGCTGTAAGTTATGTATAATTATTGCAATTTTTTGTTTTGCAATTTATTTTTTATTCATGTTAAGAATCAAATCAAATCAAATCAAAATTAGTTTATTGCCACACATAATGAAAGATATATAAGTACATATAAACAACAATGACAACCAATAAACAAGAAAAACTTAAAAATAATTCGCAGCTAATATAAAGAAATATAAAACAAAAATAAACAAATATTGTGAGCAAAAGGAGAAAATAGCAGCAGCATAAAGTCCGTACACATCTAGTTATACATGTGCACAGACGCTGTATTTCCGTGATGAGACAGAAAAAAATTGCCTGATGGTTATTGTCACGCCTGTCCATTACAGTCGCAGTGTCAACGTTCTCATTCTGCTTGACACTGCACTGCGTTAATCACTCCGAGACGCTAGTTCTAATTCTAATGTTAAATTCGCAGCAATTTCACCACAGTGCCCTAAAACAGTACACTCTACTGCATCGGGACAGAATATCCGTATACTTCTTCGGTACTCACCAGAAATGACTCTTGATAAAGAGACCTTGCAAATACCCAGAAATAAACGTTTCAGATCACTGCCTTAAACTTAACTATGTATTTAGTACCAATTACGCCACGCTACACCCTACTACCTACTTAAATCCCTACGTCAAAGATTAACAAAAGTTTTCTGAATTAATTATCAACCCGCCAACAATCTACCCACTCAAATCTCCATTTAATATAAAAAACAATATAACAATATCCCAGGTACGTATTCATCCCCCAAAAGCTGCCCCCTCCTTCCCTCGATCGTTTAATTTAACACATAGTTATTGTGGAGTTAACATCAAAGCAGAATAATTTCATAAAGTGCTCGCCTTTGATCCAAGGCATTCATAATAAAAATATTCAATAACGCGCGCCTGCGGCGTGCCGCTGGTGTTGCTAGAGTAAAAATATTAATATATTTATTTTTGAGGCAAATATGTGAGTTTGTTTTCAATGTAGGTTTATTATATAATTAAGTATAATGTAGATTATCAAAACCATAAAAATATGATACTCTGTATAAATAATCACTTCTGTCCGTCCATGAAGACAATCTAAGAAACATACAAAATAACAATTGTACAGCTGTTAGTGCTGAATTAATAAAGTGTGAAAGTGACAACAAGAAATTTTATAAAAATTAAAACAAGGCATATTACTCAGTAGATCTTAATGAAAATAGTAGATTTAATTTTGACGTATAAAACGATTGGGTAAATTATTATTTAATATCGCGTCCTCCTCTATTTTTAATGTTTCTGTGCCTGACAGGGTCCATGGGACTATATGAACCTATACGTTTTTATATCATCTTGTACTGTATGGAAGCAATAAAGAATCTTGAATATAATGATATTGTTATCATATCCTATTTTTAAAATGTATAATAAACTCAAAAAGTAAACAAAAATAATTTATTTCAGACAATTGTCAATATTTGTTAGTAGTATTAAGTACAAATTTGTGCAAATTAAGTTAAAATTACCAACGGCATCCCGAAGCCATTGCTGTATTGCATATACTCAGGTATTTAGTAAGTATTTGTAAGATTTTTGTGTACTTATATTTAGGCCACTTAAGCAGGTAAGTATAGAAAGATATACAGAGAGTGTTAAATAATACTGACTGTACATTGTGCAAATCTGCGTAACAACACACCCAAACAACAACGTCCTACGTTCGTGTTCAATATCTATGTCATCTGAAATATCCTTAGAGCCCTATTAGGGCTACTATAGCTCTTAGGATGTTTAACCCAATTACGTTTTCCATCTGTACACCTAGAAGCAGAGTATCTTCTTGATGTGGAAGACGTGACAGATGGAAAATGACCCTGTTTGGATCGCATCAGTTCCCTCTTTTTCACAATCTACTTAGTTCCATGTGTAACGGCGCTTGAGGGTGTTAATCGAAGGAGTCAGCAGAACCATATCGTCCGCGGAGCTGTAATGTCATTTACCTTCACTATGCCTTCACTGAGTTCCACGATCATTCTATTTATGTACAGGTGCAATGAGCTTGCACAGCCTTCACGCTCTCACATTTCTTATTTCAGATTATTTTCTTAGATAGTTTTATATGTGATTTACAAAAAAATAAAATTATGATACTAACTACAGTGAAGATTCTAAAGCGATGCTAAAGACACCAACGAAGTAGTAAATATTAAGACGTGGGTATATTTTATAATTAACATCCCATTGCAATGATTTCATCGTATTGGCTTCTTTTTTTAAATAATTTTCTTTTTGTGGGTTGAGATTTTTCCCTCTTTGATATATTTTGTCAGGTTATTGACATTATATAATAAAATATAAATTCTAAGTACTTTCCTAATCATGAAAATACAATTTAAGATGAATAACACTAAATATATTGTTGTACCCTGGCAACACTGCCGACGTCGGCATCAAAAGCGCGGGTAATTATTACATTCCGCGGCCGCTGTATTCACTCGCAAAATATGATTTGTGGCAGCACAACAGAGGACTAACGATTTAATAACGATATCCAAGTACCTGCCTGCCATGAAGGCGTGTCCTCAAATTAGAATTGTACTTGATTTTAAAACAAAATGACTTTTATTTCATCGCCTGTAATATTCAGCTTTGGTAACTTTTTCTATACTTACTATATATACTTATACTTCTATACTTACCTACCTGCGCAGAATTGTTAACTTTTTATATATGCAATAAGTCTGTCAATAAAAAGGTTTTCTTACTAATATTTAGTATTATTTATGTTTAATATAAAAATCAGCCAAGTGCGAGTCCGACTCGCGCACGAAGGTTTCCGTACCATTAGGTATACAACATTAGACTTCATATTTCAACCTTTTTTGTTTAAACGTGCGCGAGTCAGACTCGCATTTGGACTTCTTTTTGTATTTGTTGTTACAGCGGCAACAGAAATACATCATCTGTGAAAATTTCAACTGTCTAGCTATCACTGTTCTGGATATACAGCCTGGTGACAGACGTACGGTCGGACAGCGAAGTCTCAGTAATAAGGTCCCGTTTTTACCCTTTGGGTACGGAGCCCTACAAACATAGTATACACAATCACATACCCAAAGACACGCACACTCTCACATACACTCAAAGAGAGACATATAAGACAAATAGATTTATAAAATAGTTTTAATAATATGTATCTTGCAATCATATTTCATTTTTCTTTTTCTGTACTTACATATGATTAACCTGAGGAACAAAATGTACCGTAGTTTTTAAGGAGTAGGGCGTCGCACTCTTTTTATGTTTGTTACCTTATAACTTTTGATTGGATGAACCGATTTTTATGATTCTTTTTTATTTAAAAGCTGATGCTTGTCGTTTGGTTCCAATTAAATTTCATCAAAATCGGTCATACCGTTTTTGAGTTACACTCAAATAACTGCAAAATATTTTCCAATCTTGATGATAATATTGCCAATAAATCACAATCGATCTCGTAAGTAGCAAGGGTCACTAAAACGACAGAAAAAAATTAACCAAAAAATGTAACAGACTCAAAAGTGACTCGTTGAAGTCGGTACCATGCGCGTTAAAAATGTAAACATCATTGTCCCGTGTAGCTCTGATTATATCCCGTATGTACCTATATATATGTTTTCCTGCACATGTACTCGTAGCTTCTTGCGGAAACTTGTTGATGAGTCGTAAATCTAAAACGGGGGTAGTTGTAAATCGTGTTCTAGAAGAGAAACCTATCTTCTATTTGACTGTTGACTTCTTTTAAACCACTCATGTAGTCGCTATTGATGATCATTATCCTACCCTTAGTCCGTAAACGAGCTAGAGTCGTTATGGGAGCGAGGGCATTATATTATATTATGTAATATAGGTTACTATACCTATGTATGTTACATTATGTACAGACTTAAATCATTATAATTTTATTGTTTGATTTTAAGGCATATTGATATGCTTTTTATGATGTTTTTGAATATACATTTTATGGTTTAATAATTGAAATAAATTATTATTATTAAATCAAAAATATTAAAGTAGTTATAGTTTTGTATGATTGTCTATTTTATGGCCGCATAGAATGGTACAAGGATAATAAAATTGTCCCTGGATGAAAGTAATATAAAAGGGCTTGAGCTTGGAAGGCCATTTTGAGAATGCCCGCCTGGCTAGCTACAATCCTCAAGTAGAAAATCTATCGTCAAGCACCTAACGTTATGTTCCGGCAGCTGTGCTTAAGAGCCAGTAATTCTAGCTTAAGCCTGTTAACACCTTCGACCACATCATCACTTACCATCAGGTGAGATTGTGGTCAAAGGCTTACTTATCAGAAATAAAAAACGCGCGATAAGGAATTTCGTTCCAAAAATAGTAGCTCCCCCTGCAGCAGTTCCAACAGATATTTGATCAATGCTTGTTGACTATATCAAATAGAATTTACGTGAGGCTAACTGAAATTTGCAAGTAACAGTTGCAGTTCACACTAGATGGCGCTGTTATACAATTTCAATGTAGCTTTTCTGAAAATTCAATCATTCATTTCAGATCCATTTGTCATGGTACAAACTGATTTTTTTAGACAAACCATCCAAAATGAATACAATAATTTTTTAACACAGCAAAAAGGACAAAAATCCTTACAAATACGAGGAAAAACTAATAATTCCTGAATCGCGAAAACGAAATGTTCATCAAACTTCAAGGTATAGAAGTTCTATTATACTATGTTCGAGGGGGTCAGTCGTCTCAGGTAAGCCGGTCCGTCAAGCCGGTCTAATTTGACAATGCACTCCTCGCAGTCGCAGAATCCGATAGGTGATGATTCGCACACAGTCCCTGAACGTGTGCAATCCCGCCATCTCCTCAGTGTCGGTTGCGAAGATCTTGCCAGATCCCGCCGACACAAAGCCTCTTCATATATCCCTGCGCAAGCAGTGGAAATTTACCTTGAGAATTGACGCCAAAGCTTCGGCTGTTGCGACCCCCTCTTTTTGAAAATTGTTCCCTAATATTTTAAAATAAAAATTTGACGCTAAACTTCTTTTCTTTTTGAAAATTGTTCCCTAGTGTTTAAAAATATAAATTTGACGCTATAGCTTCTTTTATTTTTGAAAATTGTTCCCTAGTATTTTAAAATATAAATTTGACGCTAAGCTTCTTTTGCCTTCACTTTTTTGCATCAAGAAATGTTAAATTGTTCCTTAGTAGTTTTTAAAATAATAATTCTCTTTTTGCATCAAGAAGAAATAGTTCCCTAGTCATTTTAAAATGAAAATTTGACGCTAAGCTTCTTTTGCCTTCACTTTTTTGCATTAAGAATTGTTAAATTGTTCCTTTGTAGTTTTTAAATGTTTTAAATAACTTATGGAAAGCCATGGCAATGGCTATTCAAATTCAAAATTATTTATTTGCTTGAACATCGGTATCTGTATAAGATGTACAGGAAATAGGTATGCTCCACATTCCACCATATCTGTATGCAAACTCGTATGTTAAAATTATAAAGGCGACTCGTTCAATTAGGAGAATAATGTCAAATATTACATTCTAACCTACAAACATAAATGAGAAAGATTTAATTTTTTTTTGCACATTTTTATATTACCATAGAGAAAGTTCTCTATGATATTAAACACATTTGTCAAATTATTATTTATTTTTCAATATAGCTTCTTTTATGTGATTGAGACGGAACAAGCACGAGGCCCACCTGATGTTAAGCAGATTACCTCTGCGAGCCTATTGCCAATATGTAAACGCCATTTCGTCACGAATTGCACTGCGCCCGTCACATAGAGACATAATAGTTGTTAAGTCTCATGTGCATGTAATTTTTCTGGCTCCCAAGAACTGCTGCCGGACACACTTTTAATTGGTTGGCGACAAGCTTATTGTCAAAATAAATGTCATTTAATTATTCTTCAATAGTGTAATAACATTTCGAAACCAAAATGTAAACAATATGGCGCACTCTGGTTCCAGTATCGATTTTGGTAAATGATTGTAGCCAAGGAGCTATAGGTACCAAACACGCTGTTGCTATAAAAAGTAGTTGTGCGGGGAAGTGTCTGGATTCTTTTTTATGCCGTTCACTTCTGAGGTTGTCGATTAGATTCAAATTATTTCTTACAAATATTACCACTTCATAAATATAAACAGGGAAATGTTAATATATTGAACTCCATCAAATACGGCTTACACATGAATGAATCTGTCGTTTTTAATATTGTCTCCATTAGCAAAAGTTTTGCAAAAGACATGTTGAAGACAGTACCGCGCTATTTCAAAACAATCTGAGCTCACATTTTAATCGTCTGATTTTCACAAATTACTTATTTATAGCATTGCAATTGAACGGGGCAATGCTGCCAGCATGCTGGGCACGGTGCCAACTGGTTGGGCTGGAACATTTGGACTGCCGCCTGTGAGTCTGCAATTACTTATTATTTTAGTAGCTGTAGTGTTTTATATATAGTTAGTAGTATTTTGTTAATAAAGGACGATAAAAAAAAATATTACAAGAATCCCGAATTTTTTTTTTAAAAACAAGTTTTTATGTTCTTGTTAATAATAAAAAGAATTAAAAATTTAAAAATCGAAGGGGTTGCGTCGTTTCTTTACAGAGTTCCTATGACCACTTTCCTGCTCCATCATCAGACCCTGGTTACCGTTAAAAGACAATTAAGGTAAGTATTAAAAGCCCAAACAAGATGAGGATGTGTCGTTTCATTGCGAAGTTCCTTTGGCCACCTTCCAGCTCCCTCAGGAGATCAGCACCATCTCATCATAATATTACATTATCACGCGATTTACACATGTATGCAAAATGTTACCTCAATCGGTAACCGGGAAGGGGATCAAATTAAATTTGCAAGATGACAAACATCGTGACAGGTGAAACTATTTTTTTTTAAATTTATTACCATATAAGGAACACATTATTATATTTAAGTATTAAGCATTCGGAAGCCACAGAGGTTTGTAATGGATGCTATACAAGAGACTACAACGACGATTCACTACATTAATAAAACGAATAAGATAAAAATTCAGCTCAGTAGGATAAATAAACAGTTCTTCGTAGTTAGTATTCATAACAAAAAGAAAAACAATTATTCAGTTAATACCGGAGCTATGGAAGGTGTGTACATATCTAGCTTAAAACATTATATATACTCTTATGGTGCTAGCTTTCCGGGCGCGGCTCCGCCCGCGCGTATGTCGGTTATCGCGCAAAATCATTAACCTCTTTTTGCGCAGTTGGATAAAAATTATCCTATGTTTTTCCCGGGTCTCAAACTATTTCCATACCAAATTTCATTCAAATCGGTCCAGTAGTTTTGGCGTGAAAGCGTAACAGACAGACAGAGTTACTTTCACATTTATAATATGGTAAATGTTTTCGTATCTTGATGAATGACAATCGATCCGTAAGAAGCAAGGGTCACTAAAAAGCGTAAAAAAAACTGTTGTAAAATAACTTGTTGAAGTCGGTGCCAAGATAGTTCAAAAGTACCAATTAACATTGTGCATATGGTACCAACTTCGACACATTATTTAACACTTTTGAGTGTTGAAGTCGGTTCCAGTTTTTGGTTAAAAATGATTTTTTCTATCTTTGTCCAATTTAACATAGAGATATTAGGTAATACACCGATGCATTACCTAATATGCTTTATTACTAACGCGAGTCCGTTTGCGATATAATTACAATATGGTCACATTATTTAATTTAATAAAATAATATCAATTTCTTTGGCACAATCTTGCACCCATATTTGCACCGAAATATATTAGATAAATATTAGTAAATAATCATATAATAGGGTCGGCGACGCGCGAGATACCACTGCACTAGTGTTGCAAGCGTCCATAGGCTACGGTAACTGCTTATCATCAGGCGAGCCGTAAGCTTGTTTGCCCCCTTAGTGGTATAAAAAACGTAACATACAAATGTATGTCCGATTGTTAGGGTAATAATATCTACACACAATAACGCCTGTATTCCCCGAAGGGATAGGCAGAGGTGAATAAACGTTTTGGTTATATATATGTATTAGTTGTATTATAATAAAAGGCGAGACTATTGCCACTCACCGGACACAATTCCAGGGTCATACATAATGTTTTCTCTAACACACTGGTTGAAACACAAAAAATATTACGAATATAAGCACGTTCGTCGTCACAACAAGATAAATATTAGATTAAATTACAAATCAAAGTCAAAGTCAAAGTCAAAATCATTTATTCAATTTAGGCGTCTACGACGCTCTTATGAAGGTCAATTACAAATTTTAATATTGAAATATACTACATTGTACTGCCACGTTCAGCAAACAAAAGTTATAGAGCCACTGCGAGAAGAACGGGCAAGAAACTCGGGGCCATTCTTTTAAACGTTTTTTAAAAATGTGTTAAGTACATACTATATAATAAAATTATTACAATACTTAATTTACATTACGTAGGTGTTGGGCGCTAGCTTGGCAGAGGCGAACCAGTCCAGGCATTTTTGTCGTTTAAGTAATCACAAACTGTGTAGTAAGATTTCTTTATCAAAATATTCTTCACATGCAACTTGAATTTTCTTTCTGTGAGCGTTGTAATATGTTTGGGCAATTTATTATAAAACCGCACACAATTTCCTAAGAAGGACCTTTTATTTGTCTTTGCTAATCTAAAACCTGGCACCGCTATTTTATCTTTATTCCTAGTGTTATAATCGTGAGTGTCACTGTTTGATTTAAATTTGCTCAAATTTTTACGAACATACATAATATTTTCAAATATATACAGACTTGGTAAAGTTAAAATATCAATTTCTTTAAAAATATCTCTCAGGGATTCCCTAGGATCCATTTCATATATGGCTCGAATTGCACGCTTTTGTAAGATAAAGATTGTCTCTATCTCAGCAGCAGCTCCCCACAGCAATATACCATAAGACATAAATAATAAAATAGATAACATTTTAAATAAAAGTTTCATAAAGTAGTTTGTAATTATCGTTTCTATGATTATAAATACTACAATATTTGAAACTCCTGTACTTAATACATACTTTTTAGAACTGATTGTTCACTACTATGATTAATCTGTGGTAATTAAGTATTTGCCAAGTTTTTTTTAAATTTGTTAAACGAGTTTACCTACATGTTTTATATGTGTGGGTAGTTTGTTAAAAAGTGGTGCTCCCGCAAAAGTAAGCATCATGTCCTTAGTGCTTCACACACTTCTTAGTGTTCCACTAAGATGGTATACAGCCCTGTTGTGCGTCTAATGCACACAAAACCCTACTACTACCCTTCTCAAATTCTTAAGAAGTGGCATCCTGCTCATTTGGCGCATTTTTCCCTTAGTCGCCTCTTATGACACCCTCGGGAAGAAATGGGGAGGTGACATTCTAACCCGGCACCCCAAATATTGTTAAATTATAGCGGTTTTTGTTATCACATTAGAAACCAATAAATTTATTACATTGCATAAAATAAAAACAAGTCAGATCAAGTAAATAATAATAAATCATTAAATAGCCATTTGCAAGAAGAAAACATTTACGAGAATAACGCGAACGGGTAAAACTAGCGGTTCGCCGCGGTATTTAACAAAAAAATTAAATTGGAACACATAAAAAGTAGTAATTGTGACATAATTTTGTAGAGATTGATGTTCTTAATAAAATTGTAGTACATCACTTTACTCGTTTGTCAGCAATTTCCACAGCGTTTTTTTATTTTTTTTATTTTTTTATTGCATATATGTTAGCCTTTGACCACAATCTCACGTGATGGTAAGTGATGATGTGGTCGAAGGTGTTAACAGGCTTAACCTAGAATGACTGGCTCTCAAGGACAGCTGCCGGAACACACCGTTAGGTGCTTGGCGACAGATTTTCAACTTGAGGGTGGTCGCTAGCCAGGCGGCATTCGCAAAAATGCCCTTCCACCATGCGGTGAAGCTCAAGCCCGCGGCGGGATTCGAACCATGGACCTGCTGCGCGGCAGTCCATAGCCAAAGCCACTGAGCCATCACTTCTTCAAAATACATGGATGCGTATACACGATATAACGGTGTTTTTGATATTTTTTTCGCTCTTTGGGTTACATTATCGAACTTTTCATACGGATCCCTAAGTTTTTGAAAATATTCTATAGCCTATGTTCATCAGGGATAATCTAGGATTTTAATAGTGAACGAATTTTTTTGTCGGCCCAGTACTTTTAAAGTTTAGTCATTACATATAAAAATACATATATACCAATTTTTCCTATTTATAATTTTTTTTTATTTGGCTTTGTTCATTTTCCACAGACTCCGGGGTCCGTGCCATTTTTGAAGTTAACAGAGAAATTTATTAAGTAATTACATTACTATGGGGAGCATTCTTACATAGGGGAACACAGTTTTAAGAAATTCACTATTACTAAACAGTTGCAAACAGATTTGCACTTCCATTCCGAACGGACCAGTGTCCTCAAGCAGCACTTCTTCACGAGTTGACTCGCGTGCCAGCCATCGTCCTCCTCTGCCATTTCTGAGGGAAGAGGGCGACCCGACACACGATGATGATTATAATTTTAATTAACAATTATAATATTTAATAATTATAAATAAGTGCTGATAGGTATTATTAATGTTTAATCATTAAAAATTATGTCACATGCTGGTTATTGTATGTAGCCCGGAAACGCAGATGGGATGCTTTTATTCTGATTTCAATACGTTGTTCCCAAGGAGCGCCTTAAATTCTACCTAGCAAAGGAGTTAGACGACAGACACTAAATAAAGTTAGTGTTAATTGTTAAGAACTAAACTGAGTTACTAATTAATTAATTCATTAATTAGTTAGTTAATTATTAAACTGTTTTACCACGTTAGTTTTTACATAAAAAAATTATAAAATTAGTGTGTTCTTCCACCCCGTGGGGTGCCGGGTTAGAATTGCACCTCCCCATATCATCCCGTGGGTGTCGTAAGAGGCGACTAAGGGAAAAATATTGGAAGGTGGGCAGCAGCGCCTTCTAAAGAACTGCCAACTTACACTGCGATCCCCAAGACGCCTGCCAAGCGTGGGGATTACGGCAAATACCCCCGGCTGTGTTCAGCAGTGGACGATCCGGCCGTTACAGTACAGTGTGTTCTTAGCTTTTCAGACTTCGTCATAATTTAAATACAAATTGTGGCAAAACGAGCAAATAGGTTTGCTTATAATACTTGTGCGCTAGTCCGAGTCACCCAGGGCCGGAATTTCTTAATTTTTATTTTATTTCAAAGTAAGTGAAGCAGTGATGGCTCAGTGGCATTGGCTATGGACTGCCGCGCAGCAGGTTCGAATCCCGCCGCGGGCTTGAGCTTCACCGCGTGGTGGTAGGGCATTTTGCGAATGCCCGTCTGGCTAGCGACCACCCTCAAGTAGAAAATCTGTCGCCAAGCACACGTAACGGTGTGTTCCGGCAGCTGTCCTTGAGAGCCAGTAATTCTAGGTTAAGCCTGTTAACACCTTGGACCACATCATCACTTAGCATCAGGTGAGATTGTGGTCAAAGGCTTATCGCTCAGCAATAAAAAAAAGTGCTATTCACGGCAAGTTGGACCTTTATATCTATCTATTGACATATATTTAGAGTACCTATGTGTCAGGTATTATAAAATCAGAAATGTTGAAAAATAGATACCTAATTATAATCTATGTGAAAGTTAAAAAAAAACTTATTTAGTACGCTTCTAAATTAGCGAAGCATAGGTTAATCTTTAATAATAGAATAGGTGAACTATAGTAATTAAACAACTTTAAACGGTTTAAATCGCGTATATTTGTCATTATTTTTGTCCCGACCAGTGATCGTAATCGACGCGATTTAAACCGTTTAAAGTTGTTTAATTACTATGTGTAACAATCGCGAAAACCTAATACAACAATAGGTAATCTATGGTAATAGGGTCCCGTTATCTCCTTATATTCATATTTTCATATTCATTTATTAATATTATAACATACACCTCTTACTTACCTATTTACTTACTACAATGACGCATCGACCCAAGGATCCAGATCCTGGCCTCCGATACTAAGAGACACCATTTCTTGCGGTCTTGTGCTCTTTCTTGCCACTGGATTGTATTAAGTTTTCGCAGGTCCTCCTCAACCTGGTCCTTCCAGGGGTACTTGGGGCGCCCAACCGGCCGTCGGCCTTTTTGTTGTCCCAGGTATGCCCCTTTTATGGCGCCATCCTCTCCCATTCTTTCCACGTGGCCGAGCCAGCGAAGTCGGTGTGCTTTCAATTCGCCTATGATGTTGAGGTCGGCCACTAGTACTTACTTCAATCTCGGCGTTCTTCCTGACTCTCCTACTTCCGTCGTCTCTTCGGGCTGGCCCAAGAATTTTACGAAGTATACCTTGCGCTCTATTACAGTGGTGTAGTGTGTTCTCCTACAGAACCCTAAATAAGCACGGTAGAGGAAGTATGTTAAAGCATGTAACATACTTCCTCTACCGTGCATGTACATAAAAGACATTTGTGTCTTCACTAAACAACACCCTGATTTATTTAAGAAACGTGGTGATGTTTTTACACGTCAAAAAAGGACAAAGTTCACCAATCTATTACATGAACCTCGTGCTAAGAAGGACTTATATAAAAAAAATATTTACAATATGTGTTTATCTATTTATAACTGTCTACCTAACGACATCAAAATATTGGATGGTAACAAATTTAAAAGATCTTTGACTCACTGGCTTCTTTTTATAGTGTTAAAGAATTTAAAGACTTTTGTAAAATGTAATATTGACTGAATTCATACAACAAAAATTTGCACGTCTGCTTGCTGACTAAATACATTGTATCTTAACAATTAATATAAGATCTTATATGACATGTAGTGTTATTTGATTTGATTTGATTTGATTTGAAATAAATATAAAAAACCGACTTCAAACATAAAATACGCATAACTAGGGATAACTCAAATACTACTCGTCATATCTCACTCAAATGTACATGGGACTACATGATAAGCACTAGTTTAGAATATTAAAAAAATACATCAAAATCGGTACAATATATAAAGAGTTACTTATATATACACACAAAAAATACAGTCGAATTGAGAACTTCTTCCTTTTTTTAACGTATATCATGCACCTGAAAAAAATGCCACCCCACTCGAAATTCAAAAAGCTGTCACCGCCGCACCATAGACAATATTTAATTGTTTTTTTCAGCGCGTGTCGGCACTTGAACAACATGTTATTATGCCCCTGGCTCGCGGCGGGGTTGAAGCGGGGACGGGGAGGGTGCACAATGGATGACAAATTGGCGGAGGACAAAGGAATCAAGTTTATTGGGAGCGTTATGAGGGTACTTGGCAAGCTTGTTGGACAGAGAGAGCTATGGAGACGCATAGTGAATAATATAATATTAAGTATAATTAGAAGTGCAGCCCTTGTATTTGGATTATTTAAGAGTTTCTGGATAAGTGCCATGACATTAGTACTCACCTACCCTGCGTTTATGAAGAATGTTATGAGTGACGAGACTGAATGAAGAAAGAGTTCTGATATGTCAGTAGTGTCAGTACCTACCTACAAGTGGAAAACTGCGACCTTTGCTTAGGTATGTTTTTACCTATCTATATTTTGTCAATCTATCATAAAGTTTTTAGAAATATATTTATGAGGCTATCATAAACTTTTAGAAAGATATTTTTTTTTTCTCATGATGTACTTAGTACGTCATTATATTACAATCTAGCCAACAATACGGTCTAATGAGTAATTTTAGTTTGGCTTAAACTGCTAAATATTACTCTATTAGAAAGATATGTACTTCGAATAGTTTAGTGTTTAAGATATACCCCGTAACATTAATGGTTTTTAGCTGACAACATTGACTTCTTTATTTAGGCTCGTTTCCTAACATTTATTCTATGTTACATATACTTTTTACGTATATTTATTTGTCATATCAATTAACTAAAGTATACTAACCCAGAGTTTCATTACTACTACTACTACTACTGACTACTCCAAAGTGCCCTCTTAGTAGAACATAGTGAGATAGAGCTGCCAAATGCTATACTTAATCATATTGTTATCACGTAAACTATTGTGGCAGTAAATATACAACTATTATAGTATACAACTATAGTATAATATTTCAAGTTCTATGGGGTAAGTTTTTGTCATATCAATTAATGACAGAGCTTCGGCCCAAAGTTTCATTACCACTACGACAGAACTTCCCCTGTCACGACATAAATTGACAGTCAAACTACTCAAACATATTGTCATCGCGTTAACTATTGTCGCGACAAAGATTATAAATACCCCCGCATTATCAGAACCAATTACGTGTTATTTTATTTCGTCGTATTTTTTCAGAGCTATGGCCGAGTATTTCATTACCACGCAGCGTAAACTAATGCCGCAAGGAAGATTATTCTTACCTACGCGTTATCACATGATCTATCGAGTCCAATCGCTTGTTATTTTATTTTGCAACAGTTTTAACAGAACTTTGGCCCAGAGCTTCAACAAGTACTACTCTTTAGCTTCCTCTGTCCCGACATGATTCAGTAGTAGAACATAATGAGATAGAGCCGCCAACCGCCGTACTCAAACATATTGTCATCGCGTAAACTATTGTCGCGGCGAAGACTATTATAACATTTACCTACCAAAATCGCGATCATCGCGTTATCACATGATCTATGTTTTCCAATCGCTGCTATGCTTAACTTTTGTCATCAATTAATGAGAGTATGTTTGAGCACTGACTTCATTTAGACTACCTCTAGTTTGAATGTAAGCATAGTGGCAAAGAGATTATCTTCCAAAGGGATAACGCTCAGATAAAATGTTCCAAATGTGCCAGTCAAGTCATGCCTTTTTAACAGACTTCCAAAAAAAGGAGGAGGTTCTCAATTCGTCTGTTCTTTATAATGTTTGTTACCTCAGAATGTTTGACTGGGCGAGCCGATTTACAAAATTCTTTTTTTTGTTTGAAAGCTGATGCTTGACGTTTGGTCCCATTTAAATTTTATCAAAATCGGCCTAGCCGTTTTTGAGTTGCAATCCAATAACTGAAAATCTTGAAGATATAGTCGTTGACATTGAATGGCAATCGATCCCGTAAGTAGCAAGGGTCACTAAAATTAGTAAAATAAAATTACCTAAAAATGACTTCTACACTCAAAAGTGTGAAGTCGGTTCCATTTTTTGGTAAAAAAATATTGAACTATCATGGTCGTTAATAGGGTTAATAGGGTTCCGTCCTTTGGGTTCAGAACCCTAAAAAGGAGTTTGGGTATTTACAGCTCGTTACCAGTGACGAAATGCATCTGTTATGAGGTTAGTCCGCTTAACATCAGGTTGGCGGGGCGGGCCTCGAGCTATTTCCGTCACAATAACATAAAAAAGGGTTATTTGAAAAATGCTACAACCTCTTAGAATTGACTTCTGTTAGTATATAAGGTGGATATTAATATATCAACAATATTGCGGGGGTGGTTTGGAATCGAAAACTGAATGTGTTCCACTCATGTTTAATTTTCACATAAACAAAGTCTAACTATTGCCTAAGCTGTGGCACGGCTAGGAACGTGGTGTATCTACTCCATTCATAATTCACAAATTTTACTTACCTGCAATGCTTTTAATTGCAAATTTACGTAGGTACCTACTGTATTGAGTTGCAGGTTGCAGGTTCTTAGGTATACCGTATTGTGTTAAGCCGCTACCACTTCGCGAGTTCTTTTGTCGCAGGCCGCCAAAGACCGACCAAAGCAGAATAGGTACACGAAACAGCTGTTCTGTTGTGCTTAGTATAGACGGTCATTGACTTCGCCTAGCGCGTCCGTACGTGTGTTAATGGAGTAAACTTAAAGGCTCCGTGCCTCTGATTAGATGATAGTTAGTAGGTATTATGTGGTAATTAAACATGAGTGGAACTCATTCAGGTATCGATTCCGCACCACCCCCGCACTATTGTTGATATATTAATATCCACGGTATATATTTATTAGAGTACAAAAAAGGTAAGAAACCTCGAGTGGAAATCGAACCTACGTCCCCCGATCATACGTACTGGGTGCCTTAACCTTAGGGAGAGTTGGGTTCGATTTCTATCTGTCGAGGTAAAAAAAATATATTTTTGTAATTATGTGCCTTATTTTTTGTCAAAACTAAGCTTGTTAGGAGCCTGTAATTTCGGTATATTATGCACTTATATTCTATTGAACCAAAAAGTATTAAAATGCCAACTTATATAGAAGCTTCTTGGGTTCTCTTCGAAACCAACAAACATCGCTTCTTTTATGATCTGATACAAATAGAATCCAACGGAACCTTAAATTAGCTTGGCCCGATCGCACTTGGCCATTACTTTCCGTTTAGTATTTTTATTATTTATTAAGTAATAAGTCATTATAAAAACTTTTTTGAAAATGCCAAGGATGGGAACCTAAGGTAAAACATACAGCCCTTTAAAGGTAGAAACGACGATCGGAATCACAACGCAATTAATTAATGGTCCAGTTTTCGCCCACAGATCCTTTAAATATCTTTCATACATTAGTGCTAGGTATCAAACGAAAAAATTTTTAATGCAGGGTAACTAAATTGTGAAATTCCAAAAAAGTTACTCAAATGTTTATTGCCCCTCATTAACAGATAAAATCGCTATAAAAAAATCCAATAAACTGCAAGGCTGTCAGTCACGCCGATTAGCGCACTTAATGTACGACCCAGGATATTAGATCGAGGAATTTTAATCACCGGGCAGCCCTGTGTTGACAATTTAAGCTAGGGGTGGCAAGTCAACTTGATTTGCAATAGTTTGTAATAACAAGATATGCAAATGTGATATAAAATATTGAAATATTATAAGAAACAAAAAAGTGTTTAAAAAAACATTATACTTGGGGAAGTATATGTCCCCAAACACTAACGGTGTGTTCCGCACGGATGGGCATATTGCTACATTTCACCCTATGATCATTTCACCTACAGGCACTCATAGTAAAGCCTTTTACTGCCATAATTCACTATTTGTGCCGTGATAATCACTACAATAAACTAGTATGCATACCTACATAGTAAGTTTTAGTAGAGCACTAAGAGTTATTTAGACAAGGCGGTAACACGCCTCGACGTTGAACATTACGCATTGGCAGGGTTTAATTTAGCCACTCTAGTATAGCATATCTTCATTATAAGAGATTATCGGTCCCAATGAGATAGTTTTACGACACAATGATATGTATGTTAACTCATTTGTAAAATGTTCGAGCTTCAGAAGTGAATAAGCGACAATACCGACTGAATAATAAAATAACTATGACCTGTGTTTCATATCATGCCTGATGTGACAACCCTAGTTTATTTAAGTCAGGGGTGGTGCGCATCAAAAGCGCATCATCTGATTGCGGGTCGCACGACCCTATTCTTTCTACTGTGCAGACGTACAGATTGTCGCAGTAATATAACTCATTATTTGCTATCTTTTCTTTTTGCTCGGGGTTTAAGATATACTTAGCTATATAAAATTCTACAATTTTATCGGGCTGGTGGTGCCGCCTTCAAGGCCCCAAACTCATATATCTAACCCTTTAGATAGAGGACATATGTTTGTGCCGTTTGGGGAAGAAAGTTTGGTTCTGTGCCCATCAATTATTCAAAAATTTATGGAAGCGTTTGGCTGGGTATGGTTTTAGCGTGGTGGCTTGTACCTCGGCCAAAAAAAAATTATAAATATAGCATTCTGGGAACCTTTCTCTCCAGGCCTCCACCAGAGTTTTATTAGACTTTTTGTAGAATATTTTTCCCTTAGTCATATAAATAATTGTATTTATTTGAAATAACGATGAATTTCAGTAAACGAAAAAATAGCTGAGACTTGATACTATACATTAAAATCGCTTAAGCCGTTACGAAGCTATGCCTACTGTGGAATAAAGAAACTCACAAACATTACATACATACATGAACGATGAAAACATAACACTCCTTTTTTGGACAGTCGTGAGAAAACAAAAACAATAAGTTGATTAACTGCCGCTGCCCTATACTGTGGTCGATCCCAATGTACCCTAACAAAAGATTTCATTATAAGTACAACTTGTTACTTGTTATGCTAAAGTGGGGTCGTTATTAAATTTTGTTTTTGATGACGTTTAACTGGTATGTTTTGTTTTGGATGACATTTAGCTGGTATGTCAATTGTGGAAAATGTTGTCAGTTGTAGATTTTTTGATACTGAAAAGTTCGTAGGTGACGGTTTCTATAATTATGATTATTAACTTTTAAGAGTTTTTTTTCTTGGAAAGTCCAATCTAAGTATTACAATTTTTCTATATATGTATCTTTTTTTTCATTAACGTAATTATTAAGTCTTGAACATACTCACTTAAAACACAAGTAATCATACCATAAAATAGCTATAAGAATGAAATGAAAAAGCACTTCTTTCGATCAGATGATATTCTGGTTGATGACCGCACACGGCACACCGTCCCCTGGGTAATATAATTGGAGCACGAAATTTCGGCTAGAAATAGCGTGCTCAGGTGGCCGAGTGGTTTAGGCATTCGGCTCGATATGGGAGGACGCGGGTTCGATTCACACCCGAGGCATAAAATTTTGGGCTCCAATAATTTATACTCGTAACAATTTTAGTAGAAGTATATTATTATACCAATACATTTTAATATTCTAAATATATTTAATACAATTTCATTGTATCCGTGTCAATAATGGTCAAAGCTGAAAAACAGCTCTGTGGATCAATATACAGCATGAATATTTTCATTTAATTTAATTTTCTTTCATTGTATGCTTAGTCGGCAATTTTCTAGCCATTCCATTAGGTGACATTGATTTTACACATCCTAAAACGCTTGTTGCGTAGGTTTCTTAGGGCGTTAACGATTTTTTTATATATTAATGTGAAGAAATAGGCCGTGGTAACTTCTATCTATAATACATGCACTGCGCCCGTCACACAGACAGCTGTTGAGTCTCATGTGCCTGTTATTTACTGGCTCTCAAGGACTGCTGCCGTAACAAACTGTTAGGTGATGGCGACAGATTTTCTACTTGGGGATGGTAGCTAGCCAGGCGAGCATTCGCAAAAACTTTGTAGGGATAAATTACCCGGTTAAATTGAAAATACTCCGTTTACTCGCATATAATTTGCAGTTAGGTACTAACTTAACTTTGTAGGGATAATTCTATATACGCACTGTGTATAATATTGCCATAACATTAGAGGTGGGCCTCGAGCTTGTTCCGTATCAATCACATTAAAAAAATCCACGCTTGGCAGGCGTCTTGGGGATCACAGTGTAAGATATCAGTTCCTCAGTAAGCGCTGCTGTCCACCCTCTGGTGTGTTCCTCTAAGTCGCCTCTTACGACACTCACGGGTATAGATGGGGGAGTTACATTCTAGCTCGGCACCTCACGGTTTCTACGAAAGATATGGAACAGTCCCTGTAAACTTAAACCGGGAAATGTACGCGGCATCTACAAGAAATATTTGAATGATACTCCCCTTAATTGCACAGTGGTCGGTGGATTACGAATAAATCAAAATTTCAAATTAAATTATGAGATTTATGATTTGGTGCTCGTTAGATTGCTTCTATTGGTTATCTGTCCACTGGGTGGTGAAATAAGATGATAAATGTCTATACCGACTTCTAAAGAAGGAGGTTTCTCAATTTGACTTTTTTTAAAGTTATGTACGCATACTCGCAAAAGCTCTATTTACTTAGTTTTATGTGTGTTTGATAGTTTTTATTTTATATATATACAGTGTGGTCAGATAATTGAAACATAAGAGTCACTTAAAGGTGTATTGCATTTTATGTTGCTATTGCAAATAATGTTGAGTTTGTTAATTGATTTATAACATTGAAATAATACAATGGTAACTCTAATTTAAAAATCAATATTAATATTCTGTCTAGTATTAAAAACAATAACAAATATAAGTGTGAAAAAAGTGTTACCCAATAACTTTAGTACTGGCAATTGGACAATTAATTAGAAACAAAGTGCGACATTACTTATAAATTTGATTTTGAAATTAGAATCAAATATTTATTATTCTCATCACTTTAGGCAGTCCCCCGCCTTTTCTTTTTCATTTAGTTAGGTTACATTCTGACTCTGATTTTGAAAAAAATGGGTAAGAACAAAAGTTGTGATGCAGTTACAAGGAAAATTATAGTGAATTTTTATTTCAAACGAAAATGGTCTTACAGGCAAATAGCCGTTCACTTTTTGTGTTCCGTAAAGATGGTAGGTATTTAACGCCATTATACATAATAAACAGTTTGGAACATCTGATAATAAACTGAAAAGCGCGACAAAGGAAGACCACTGTTCGAGAAGACAGGATTATGGTTCGTTTAGCTAAGATGGACCCCTTTAAAGGTTAAAATATTATAGAAAATAAATCTTTTCCGAGGACGACCCTCGCAACATGTCCTCAAGACTTATCCGGATGCGATTGGTAGAAGGCAAATTGTCCGGAAGACTTGCTGGGAAGGTGCCACTTCTTACTAGACAACACAGACAAAATCGTCTAGCCTTCGCTAGAAGGTATGGCAGTTGGACTGTTCAACAATGGAAAAAAGTTTTATTTTCGGATGAAACTAAAATAAATTTGGTGAATTCTGATGGAAAACGATATATTCGACGAACAGTTAACGAGGCTTTGAATAACAAGTACACAATAAAGACATTGAAGCATGGCAGTGAAATGTTAAAGTGTGGGGATGTTTCTCGGGACTCGGGGTTGGTCCGGTGAGAAAGATTCAAGGGCAAATGGATCAATATCAATACAAAGACATCTTACAAAAAACAATGATTCCTTTATGCCGATGGAAATTTACCAGTATGTTGGATTTTCGAACACGATAATGACCCCAAACGTACAACATTCAGCGTAAAAGTGTTTCTCAGAGAACACTCGGTGACAATGTTGGAGTGGCCTGCTAACAGTCCGGGCTTATCTTATAGAGAATTTGTGGAACACAGAGAAGAAAACACTATCAGATAAATATATCACTAACATGAACCAACTTGGCGATGTATTTGTTAAAGTTTGGGAGGGTATTGCAATGGGAACGTGTCAAAAATTGATAGAATCCATGCCGCGTCGTTGTAAAGCTGTAATCGACAACAGATGATAACCTACCAAGTACCAAAGTAGCTATGAATGTGTTATTCGTAGTCTTCTTTTATCTTTTATCCGAAGTATTATAATTTGTTAAAGTTTTAAGTATTTATTTCATATGTTTTTCATATGTTTCTAATTATCTGTCCAGCAAAGCTCGTTGTATTTTAATTCTCTTTAAATAAATGTTGTTTTTTTACAAAAAAATACCATTGATTGTTGTTACTAAATTTATATTTTTATACTATAGAGGAACTAACGCACCACATAATAGTTAACAAGTTAAATGTTTAATAAAAATGGTAGTGTAGTTTGGTGTTTCTAATTATATGACCACCACTGTATATTAGAAAATATGCCTTTTTTAACAAAACACTACAAACTAAATTCTATACTATAGCTAATACGAAAAAACTTTAGGCAATCTTAAAGGCGATTGCAGGCCTATTCTAAATGCTCCATCCCACTACAAGTTGGCAGTGTGCCCAGCATGCTGGCAGCATTACCCCGTTGGACTGTAATGCTTATTCGTTGAGCCAAATAAGTGCCAGCATTTTGATCACGCGTCGACTAAGCGCTCTGATAAGTTTTTGAAAATACTTTGAGCTCCCGGTACCCACGGACCCAATGTCTCCACATCAAACGGCTCAAATATGTAAACAAAGTATACAGAAAGATATCAGCTTCCTTAGGAAATTATCAATGCAGTGGTTAATAAATAAATAAAAGTAGTTTCAATTGTATTCCAAAATCAATAGGGATAGGTATGGCTCGCGGGCCGGACTATTGCGCCCTTACAGGTATAAAAAGCCACTATCAAGGTTAGCATACTTGCGCCGCGCGCCGTTTGAGTCGCTCAGCCGAACCGAGTAGCCGCGGCGCCAGCCCTCACGTTGTTTTCAGATAGATGTGACGGCGCAAAAGAGTGTCAACGCACGTATTATCCGACACTAAGGGCCGCCCTAACTGTCATGAATTTATGTTCAAAAACGACGAGACATTTCACCTCCCTCGGTGAGCGTTATACATTGCCATTGCAGACCACCGTTCACAGTCTACTTGACACTTCACTGCACTCTTGGCTCCATTCTTGTGACCAAAACTGACAAAATATTCGGAATCAGAATATTTTAGGTTCAATTTTACTGTCGAAATCTTTGTAAATAAATACATAAGATGTTATAGATCAGAAGAGAACACTAAAACGGTGGCTTATAGTTATACAGTATAGTGTAAGTATTGTTTGTGAATAGGGATAAGTCAGCTGACATTAACGATTGATAAGTTTATGACAATAATATTATTTGTGTAACTGTAAACATGTGCCATTTTATTGATTTGTAATTACGTAATTTATGATGACATTTTTTTAATTCACTGTACTGACATGTTTTAATTGTGTAATTTATAATTTTATGTATATTTATAAGGATTGATAACATAATATGTAAAATTAGAATGTTCTTTGATATACATAATCACAATATTAATATTCATTTAACAATAAGATTATTGATGTATTTATATAACTATGACTTCTAGCTTCCCGGGCGCGGCTCCGCCCGCGCGTATGTCGGTTATCGCGCAAAAAACATTAACCTCTTTTTGCTCATTTGGATAAAAACTATCCTATGTTTTTTCCCGGGTCTCAAACTATTTCCATACCAAATTTCATTCAAATCGGTCCAGCAGTTTTGGCGTGAAAGCATAACAGACAGACAGACATTACGTTACATTACATTACGCCATTTTATTTCTCGTATAGAAAGTAAAGGATAAAAAATGGTTATTGTGGGTTATCCCTAAGAGATAGACATATATCATTGCGGATTTTTTTGTAGCCCTTTTCAAGGTTTACAATACTGTAGTACATTATTTTGATCTATCTCGTAGGGTTCAGCCAGCGTTTGCATTGTAAGTGCAAAAAATAGGTTACTTATACTACCACGCTACTCGGTATCATTACTCTTTTCAGTTATAAAGATTGTTACAAATTCACTTCACTCCCCTAAAATAGTACTATGGTCGTCAATTATGTAACAAAATGAAAACATCAAATGTATTTTCGATGTCATCATCGGATATCCCAACAAAGCATGATGCTTCATCAATTTCAAGTCGACATCTGGAAGTCCACAACCTTGCGATTTTAACGGCATTTTCTCGCATGCCTCAACGCGGAACCAGCTGTCGTGTTAAGTATTATCTACTGAACAGATACGACTTAGATCCTTCAAGAAGAGAACCTATTCTTCTTGGCAAAGGCAAGCATCCTTGTTACCTGTGGCGATGCAGATATCCGTGGGCGGTGGAGATCGCTTACCACCAGCTGAGCATGCTGCACGTTTGGTCTCCTTTGCCTAAAAAAACACATCAACCATATTTTATTCATGAATACAAGATACATCTAAAACATTTATTAAATATTGTTACAATATAAAGTAAGGCACTTATTTAAAAACAATTTAACCAAAAAATGGAATCGACTTCAACATTCAAAAGTGTGAAATAACTGTTGAAGTCGGTAATACATATTAATGTTCACTTGTTTTGGTGATAAAGTGATAATGGCTTACACATAAAAGATAGGTACCCAGATATATGATGTCGCGGGCTTTTTTGTAGAACAAATTTAAGATAAACATTTCCGTTACAATTATTTGTATTATTTTTATTTTATAATATTGTAATTTATAATTTGTTGACTGAATGACTTAATTTTTTTTTGACTATGTAAGTTTAATATGTTTAATTATTATAAATGGAATAACGGGTATTCCATTTATAATAATTAATCAAATTAAACTTACATGGTATAATTAATTAAATAAATAAATAAACGAGCGTGCACGACTTACATGGCAGTCGTTATAGCATGGTGATAGGGCGATTGCGGCTAACTACTTCTCAAGTAGAAAATCTGTCACTAAGCAACAAACGGTGTGCTGCGGCAGATGTCCTTGAGACCCAGTAATTCTAGGCTAATCTGAACAACTTCTACTCGACTGCATCATCTCTTACCAGCTGGTAAGAGATAGAGTTTCTAAGGCTAGCCTACCGTAGTAGGATTTGTATAGTAGGATCATAATGTTTTTAACGTGCAACTTGAATTTTCATTCTGTGAGGGTTGTAATATGCATGGTGAATCAGTACTAATATTATAAATGCGAAAGTAACTCTGTCTGTCTGTCTGTTACGCTTTCTCGCCAAAACTACTGGACCGATTTGAATGCAATTTGGTATGGAAATAGTTAAAGACCCGGGAATAAACATAGGATAGTTTTTATCCGACTGCGCAAAAAGAGGTTAATGTTTTCGCGCGATAACCGACATACGCGCGGGCGGAGCCGCGCCCGGAAAGCTAGTTTATTTTAAAACAGCACACAATTACCTGAAAAATACTGCTACATTGGTTTTCGCTAATGTAAAACCTGGCACCGCTATTTTATAAATAAAATATAAGTATTTTTTTTTTGTTGCGCTTTAATATCAAAATGCCCGACTCGTAATTATTCCATTTATATGTTATTTATATGGTTTAGAAATTATGCCACATCCAAAACATTTAAATTCACGTTAACAAGTATCGGCCTGAGATTATGATATTAAATTGTTTCACGAGAGCCGGGAGTGCAAGGGGTGAGGGGGTGGTGGGAGGACAGGGCTGTACTAGGTCGATTTACACAGGGCGATAATAATCCCCGTGGGGCGCTGGGATAGAATTACTAGGATAGGACAGAAGGTGGGTGGCACCTTTTGAATAACAGCCATCTTTCACTGCGATCTACAAGACGTCTGCCAAGCGTGAGGATTATAGTCAACCCCTCCCCATTGGTCTTTGGGGGGAGGTCTTTGTTAAACGATGGACGTGTAAGGACTGTGTTATGTGAATATTACTAAAATGAGGTTTTTTTCTGATTATAGGTTCACATCTACCATCTAAACGTATGGTAATTTACTTTGTGGTCGAGGATAGTACATTTCTAGCTTATGAGATATTAAAATCCATACAGTTGTAAAACGAATACACACTTGAATACGCAAGTGTGGAGTTCTCGCAGGGAGTCGGGCGGTGCGGGCCGTGGTAGGCAAAGTAACTAAGTTTGTATACTCTAACTTTGAGGGCAGACCCCAACGTAATTTTTTACTGACAATTGTAACGATAAGGCAACAGTTTTTTACTAGATTGTGGTAGTTAGCCAGGAGAGCATTCTCAAAATATCCTACCAGCGGTGAAACTCAAATCTGTTGGGTACCATTTTTGATTCTAATACGTTCACGTATACAGTTTTGAAAATAAGTACCTACCGCGGTCACACACATATACAACCCAACGTGTTTTTCTTTTTGGATTTGCCTCGATAATAACCGAAATGATACATATTTTCCCTAAGAAAAACATCTTGATAGTCATTTTGACTTGCACTTAATTTAATTAGTCAATTATACCTTAAATCCAACTCTGCGTCTATCAAAGGCTTCGTCGACCGCAAATCACTGCTCAACCACACCCCCTAAATCTGGCCCCGCCCCTATCTAACGCATGCGCAAACCCAACCAATCGTAACCCTCGATTCTCATCCCCTACCACCTTCTACCCTCACAATCATGCTCCCTCAATTGACCGCTGTATGCGATGTCATTTTTTCGCGCCAAACCGATCGTTTGACGTCTGGCCCCGCCCCAGATCGAAATTTAAAACGAGCTTTTTAAATCATAACCGCAATATCGTTTCAGTGGCCAGTTAGCGCGCTCGCTCAATTTCGTTCCAAAATTAAGACACATAATTACAACTTCATTTCGGTTAATTAGCTCAGAGACAATAAAACAAATTACTAACTAATCAGTGTTACCATTGATTTCTTCCGCTGAGAAAGAACAGCTTGATCATTTATGGACGTACAAAATTTAAGAAATTCAGTTGTTTGTGTAACAGTGAAAATGTAAAGTGAATTAAATTATAAAACTGACAATGCTAATTAAGATATCAATATGATGGAACAGCGTCAGAATTCAATTTACCCTGCTAATCTGACGGATCTGTTAGCCGTATCGGCGTACCAGCAAAATGTGGAACGATTGTCCGCAATCGGCGACGGTGACGACAAATTCGTCGAAGCCTTCGAAAACAGTGACCGTTTCGTCGAATCATCGGGCCGTTTCATCGAATCAACAGAGCGTTTCGTCGAAAACACTGATCGATCTTCATCACCGGTTTCGACCTTGGATGACGGAGACAGCAGCCAGTACGGCGTGGATTTGACAGGAAAGGGGACTAATTTAGCGGGGAAGTCATTTACGATTGCCGCTATTTTAGGTTTGACGAATACTGAAGAGGATGTGATGAATCTCAGTGTTCAGGAGAGGCTGCAGAGTCAGAGGCAGCTGCAGAACTACCTTTACTCTGGACATGATGTTCAGAGGCTCAATGAAGGCTTCAGGAGTATGGTTTCTCATCAGAATGGGTTGCGGCAAGGTAAGTTATTAATGTTACTAAAGGTTATATACATTTTATAATTGGATCTAGCTGCCTTATGCCTGTCAAATATATTAAATAATATGACAGGTATAGGTACCCCTTCTCTATACCAAACAGAGCGTCCACAATACCCTAATAGACTTAAATACCAACCCTAGCCACGTGAAGAAATCTGCAAGCTAATTCTCCTCATTGACAATGATTAATTCCCTTCATCTTTGAATTAAAATAAATACATTTTCATATTTTTTATTGCGCTGAAATTCGGTAAAACAAAATTTTAGCTGTTTGTCATTTTGTGACAAGCAATCGAAACTGCAATGCACTACCTGAACTTATAATTTCTCAACTGTTGTGAAACTTAAAACTCAAAAACAAACTCGCTAAAAACTTAAGTCGTAGCCCTAAAATTATATGACATCTAGTAGAGGATGATTGTGCAAAAGAATTTAGAATAGATATGTTGGAATGAAATGGTAACACATGAATTGCAGCTAAGGAGGTTACTAGAGGAACCAAAGCACAGGGAAAAATAAGATATAGGTACCATTGACCTCTATATACTATTATCTCGATGATAGGTTCTGATTTTTCGTGGTGGACTACTTAGAAAGACAAAAGGTAGTGAAAGAAAATAATAACATTTTGGGTATTTATATAGCATGGTGGTAGGGTATTTTGCGAATGCCCGCCTGGCTAGCTATCACCCTCAAGTATAAAATCTGTCGCCAAGCACCTAACGGTGTGTTCTGGTTGTCCTTGAGAGCCAGTAATTCTAGATTAGCCTGAACAACATCTTCGACCACATCATCATTTACCATCAGGTGAGATAGTGGTCAAAGGCTAACCTAACAGGCATAAACAAAAAACGGTAAAAGGTTGATTTGAGTTGAGGAATATAAAAAGAAAGCTATAATAATAATTAGTTTTCTTGTTTAAATTAATTAATCGGATTTTCACTGACTCCAGAGTCCGTACCATTTTTTAAGTTAACTAAGATATTTATTAAACAATTACATTGCTATGGGGAACATTCTTACATACTTAGGGGGGGGGGCACAGTTATAAGGGATGCTAATAAAACTAAGTCGATATTGCCAAGTCTAGGTGCAAGATAAACTGTCCCAACCCTTTATGCCAGGGATAACGTTTAAAAAAATTAAGAAAAGGTTAATTATATGAGAAATCTTAGTACAACAAATAATGGTGTACAAATAATGAGAGTGCATTAAGTAAGAGAAGCAGTGCCTACATGGTATGGATAAAGTAAAAGATATTCTTGAAAGCGGATAGATGGAACGTGCTTACTTTATTCTTCAACAAGCAATTCAAAAATAAATACTAAATTCATAGCGAATGTCACTCAGGATGATGAACTGAAAGGAGTCTAACGATACTTCCCACGTCCATATCTGTTCAGGTATTAAAAAGTAATGCTGGAATAAAGTAACTCATATTACGTACTTGAAACCTGAAAACGGTTCAATGGTCAATTCAGCCACTGCCCGTGCAGCCCACGGGCTCATTGGATTACTTAGATTTTTTTATTGTTCAACGTTAGTTAATTTAGTTATCATCACATCATATAGTTGACCAAAGTTAGTTTGACCGTTAAGATTTAGTTACAAATATTTTCTGTATTTCACTACATTGAATCCTACGAATAAATAATGAAAAGAAATGTAATACAAGCTCAAAAACAACAGAACGCATTATATACCGCGGCGGGCGTGGTTTAAAAAGTGTACCGTGCAGCGCTCTCAGTTCGCCGCGTGGGCTCGAGGCATGCATGCTTAACGCGGGAAGTTTCAACTGAATTTATCAATGTTCTTCTGGGTTGTTTACTTCTGTAAAAATATTATAGTGTTTTGTGAAATTCTGGAGAAGCCATACTCATATGAAAATTTTGGGAATAGCTTTCATAAACGAGTAAATAACAATATTTTGGATACCAATACTTTACTAACCTGGATAGTTTTATGCAACATGAACTTTACAGTAGTTCGTAACATTGTTGGTCTTAGAATTATCTGTGTGAAAATGCGGAAAAATGGCGTTAAGCAACGACGCGCGACGGTGGTGACAACATGACCTTGACGCGACCAATCAGATGCGATCATTTCTAAGCGCCAAATCAATTAAACAATCCGATTGAATTTGGAAGCTTGTGTGTGTTTTGTTACTTGTGGAGTAGACGAGTCCGAAATCAAAGCGGTCACTGTATGTAGAATTACACTTCTTTACATATTTATTCGTAGATTGAACCCTAAAAACATAACACTTCTTTAGGGTTGTCATGTAATAAGTCGTTTTAAATAGGGGGTGATTCTAGATAATCACATAATCCAAAAAATGGTAAGGAATAGGATTAGACAACTATCGTTCGACAAAGCTCGTGTCACACAGTATAAAGATTTGAGATAGATTGATAGCGAGATGGTTTTGAAAGCAAATCATCGATTTTGAGCTGTCGATGATAACATCGATGTCATCATCGTTCTTACCATTGCCTTATTTAATACATCATACGGACTGAAACCGTTTTGAAATGAAAGAAAACCCGGATCTAGTTCATGTTTCTGCCTGGACTTCAACAATGTGTCACAGAATGGAAGTGGAAGATTGGCCGCCATATTGAGATATCGAGAAGTGGCTGAAAAGACGTGATGCGCTGACGAAGAGATCCTTGTGAGGCTCAGTGGTGGACTCCAAAAGAGAAAAGAGTCCTTCTAACATTGTAATTTATGCATGAGCGAATAAGCTTTCTAAAGGATATATTTAAGACTTGAGTTACTAATTACGATAGCTCAATTGGCAGAGCATATCCTGGCCCAAGGGATGGATGGTCGGAGGTTTGAATCCCGCGGCGTAGTTTTTTTTTTCCATTGTTGAAATTTAGTCAAATTATTCGATTAGCAGGCATTAATAAAAAAATACTTACAATGATAGAATTTCGGTTTGCGTCATCGTATACTAGTTTAAATATAATTGAAAAGTTTTTTGTTTTTATTCCTGATCTATCAGGCATTTGATCACTATCTCACGTGATGGTAAGAGATGATGTGGTCGAAGATGTTGTAAAGGCTAACCTAGAATTACTGGCTCTCACGGACAGCTACCGAAATACACCGTTAGGACAGCCAAGCGACAGATTTTTTACTTGAGGGTGGTAGCTAGCCATACCACCATGCTATAACCACTGCCATCCTAAGACAACATCCGGGACCGACGGCTTAACGTGCCCTCCGAAGCACGGAAGCGCTCAGTAGTAATGTCACCAGCGGTCACCCATCCAAGTCATTACCGCGGCAGACTGAGAGAACAGAGTAGCTAAATTGGCGGAGCATGTCCCGAGAGCATGTCATTTTCTTTCGTTGTAAGTTTTTCACATAATAGAGATGGAAAGTACTTGCAGTTTATTTATTTGTTTCGTCCGATGATGAAAAGGTGTTCCAGTATTATGCCAACAGATCATGACACACATTATGGTTAGTTGTTGGCGCACAAGAATATTCAATGTGGATGAAGGCTGATTTTCTTGCCTTACATATTGCTCTGATTATTAATGCAACGATATTAGACATACAAGGACGTATAGTGCATGCTGTTTCTGATTGCCATTATCGTTGTAAGAGAAAATGCAACTGTGGTCACAGAAAAATTAAGTAAACTTGAAGAGTTGTGGGGTGCCGGGCTAGAATGTCACTTCCCTGTCCTTTCTAGTTGGTGTCGTAGGAAGCGACTAACGGTAAAATAGCGGAAGGTGGGCTGCAGCGCCTTCTGAGTAACTGCTATCTTTCACTGAGATCTGCAAGACGCCTGCCAAGTGTAATGACTATGGCAAATCCGAAATTGGAAGAGGTTGCGTCCAGCAGTAGACAATACTGATACAGTATAGTATTGAACCAGCAGAATGAGACTGAATATTTTTAGCGACTAGGTTATACTTTACCAATTTCTCTCAGACATAGCTTTTAAACGGAATAAACCAGTTTGTTCCGGATATCTGCATTATATGTTGGTTCATATAATATTTATATTAATCCAATCGACCTAGTGCGAGTTGTACCAAGGAATCCATACCAACCAATACAGATCATTATTTTTTAAATACAGTTCGAGATCCTTAGTGGACCCGCGCACTTACCAGGCTTTATTATTCGTTATTGTACATGATTTAAAGTATTATAATCATACCGAGTTTGACGCTTATATTTTTAACCGGTTAAAGCATAAACAAAACACGTAAAAAAATACGATTCTTGTATATGAAAAAGTAAAAAATGAAAACGGGTCTCCTTATAAGTTATAAAAGCAAATGTATCTTGAATAACCCAACGCCATCTCTTGGAGTGCATGGTCACTACGATCAGCATCAGTAACGCGTGGTCCAAGAAATCGTACGACTTTAACTTCCTTGTAATTATAACAACAGTACGAATTGCAATACTTACATATCAGATGTCAATTTTGGAATGGTTATTTATGAGTATAAAATGATAAACACCATTCGATTTTCAGTCTACTTTCATACAAATTATACATGGGACATCGACTTAAAATATTATAATTAGGTATGTTATTTATACTTTCATAAATAAAATATGTGACATCGATGTTATGCTAGGTAAGTTACATAATCTTTAATTAGTCTATCTACATTGGAAGTTTTAGTTAATTACATAAATATTTTAAATATTTATATACCTACATCACACTTGTTACAGCACAGAAGCACGGTAATTAGATAACATTACCGTGACAGAAAGAAGTTGCTAGCAGCACAGCTGTCAAAGCAATGTCCATATGTCAATTTGTATTATTGTTCATAAGATCAAATTAGATATACCTACATAATAGTTAGTTCAAATTATTTAGCGATACCATAAATTAAATGAGACACGATGGTATACGCAAAAGATTTAGAAAAAAAATGTGTTGCAGGTACTAATACCCTCCTTCTTAAAAACTACGGTAAGTACATTTAGTTCCTCAGGTTTATATATTTATATATTTCATATTATCATATGTACCTACAGAAAAAGATAAAATTAAATATGATTACAAGATATTAACAAAACAATAGTATAACTACTATAAAGGCTTGAGCATCAGATTAAGATTAAAATGCATAATATTTTACGTATTTTGTATATAGTTTACTGAACGTGTGTTTTTTGGAAATAAAATTATTACTATTACGTGTGGCACCGATGTTAAGATATTAGATATGTCGTAACATCGATTTTAGAACATCGATGTTTTGTCGGTTAACAACATCGATGATCATCGTGCATCCCTAGCCAATGGTTGGATTTCACGAAGGTGGATATATTGTGAGCATAGAGTTTTAAGCACTAATTACTTAGACTAAATGTTGTGCCGACTCTACTTACAGTAGGACAATGGCAAGAAAAATTAGTGTTTAGAGATAATAGGTAGATAAATAGCATAAAACGATTTGTATCACCCAGTGTAGATTAAAAACATTAAAGCGAAAGTAACAATATTGTTTTAATTAAACATCATCCAAAGGGTTTAACCCTAAGGGGCTAAAATTTAATCCTGTTGTTAGTAACTGGCTGAATGACCATTAAGCACGGGCTGGACGTGAGGGGTTAAAAAGTTATGGGGTTGAGACCTACTAATTAGTTTATTGAAGTATCTTGGACTCGGACATGTCATAGATAACAATCAGTGGGTCAGCTTCACTTGTATGCGGTCCCACTTATTTGAAATAGGTAGATATTTTGAGGCAGTGATAGCTCAGTGGCATTGGCTATAGACTGCCGCGCAGCAGATCCTTGGTTCGAATCCCGCCGCGGGCTGAGATTCACCGCATGGTGGAAGGGCATTTTGCGACGTCCCGCTTAGCTAGCGACAAGTAGAAAACCTGTCGCCAAGCACCTGACGATTTTCATTTTTTTCATTACTTTGCTCGACGTAAATATTTAAAACTGTATTCAAAGGGATTGCTCCCTTTGAATACAGTTAGGCTCGGAAAACACAAAATTATGTAGAAATAAATATATATACCCTTTTTTTTCGATTGTGTTCCTCTAACAATACTAAAATGAATTTCCTCCTAAAAAAAACAATTTTAACTAAAGATAGAACGGACTTCAACAGTCCAAAGTGTGTAATAACTTGTTGAAGTCGGCATAATACCTACAAGTAGAAAACCTGTCGCCAAGCACCTGACGATTTTCATTTTTTTCATTACTTTGCTCGACGTAAATATTTAAAACTGTATTCAAAGGGATTGCTCCCTTTGAATACAGTTAGGCTCGGAAAACACAAAATTATGTAGAAATAAATATATATACCCTTTTTTTTCGATTGTGTTCCTCTAACAATACTAAAATGAATTTCCTCCTAAAAAAAACAATTTTAACTAAAGATAGAACGGACTTCAACAGTCCAAAGTGTGTAATAACTTGTTGAAGTCGGCATAATACCTAGTTCAAAAGTACCTATTATCACTATATACAGGGTTCTTGGTAAAATGCTAACAACCTCTTAGGGTTGACTTCTGCTAGTCCTAACAAACATTATAAGATAAAAAAATAAAATAAATATAAAAATAAACGAATAAAAATTGTATAAAAAAAAAAAAAAAAAAAAATAGATAAAAAAATTATGTTTAGAAAAAAATAATTACTTATAGCTTTTTTGTGTGTTTATTGCCTACTCCAAGCCAAGAGCGTCCGCCACGCGGCAGCACTGGACCGCGGCGTGTCCCTTTGAATAGATTTTTGAATATTTATACGTCGAGCAAAGTTATAAAAAATATTAAATAATACATTACACGCACAAGAGACTTAACATCAGATGGGCCTCGTACTTAATCCGTCAAAAAAAATGAAAAAAAAAAAAACGAGCAATAAACCCTGCTATATGATTACTAAAGGTTCCTACATATCTTTAAAAATAAATATTAATTATGTTTATAAAAATAAACATTACATAATATTAAAGATCGAAGGCTTGAAATAGGGGGAATCCTCCACATATCACATCAAACGAATAAATCATCAGTCCACTAACTTATAAATGCGAATGTGTGTACCTAATTGACTTAGGAATGTGAGTGTGGATTGTTTGTAACTGCTTTACACCGAAGCGGCTGATCCAATTTGGATATTAGATAGTTCAGGTCCTGAATTGGCACATACGATACATTTTATCATTATCATCCATCGATAACAAAATAAAACCGGCCAAGCGCGAGTTGGACTCGCGCATGAAGGGTCCGTACCATTAGCTATACAACATTAGACTTCATATTTTAACCTTTTTTTGTTTTAACGTGAGTTCGACTCGTACTTAGCCAACTTTTTGTATTTGTTGTTATAGCGGCAACAGAAATACATCGTCTGTGATAATTTCAACTGTCTAGCTTTCACCGTGCTTGAGATACAGCCTGGTGACAGACGGACGGACAGCGAAGTCTCAGTAATAGGGTCCCGTTTTTATAATAACAATCATTTATTTCAGATAAAATCCACTTTTAACCAAAAATTGTTATGTGTAGGTTGAGAAAATATATAAATTGGAAAATTATTATATAAATCGTAAAATTAAATTAAAGATAACTAATCATAATAATATAATAAAATAAACTAACGAAACACATACATTTGAATTTGAAATTGAAGTCAAAATATTCATAAAACAATTATTAATTATAACCAAATTCATATTAAAAATGTCATAAAATTAAATATTTATATAATTATCTCAACCTGTATTTTGACTTGATTCCCGAGTGCTCAACATGAAGTTTGGTCACAATCATGTAATGCACACGGCTATACTTCCATTGAATATGTTTTAATGAATGAAAAGGCACGCAAGCATGCAGTAGACGCACATAGTTAGATAGATAGATAAGGCAAAGGCATAAGCCTTATTTAAATATTTGTCTCTCCAATTCACACGTACATTCAAATAAAGCTTATAGGAGACGGTAGTCCTAACTAATTCCTAATCAAATAAATATTGCAATGTAAAAGCTTTGAATACCTGCATTATTTACAAAGTCTTATTGCACTTAATGGTTGCCTACTTAAAACAAGATGATCTAGGGATCACTACCAATTGAGAGTGATCCTTTCTCTGTTCCGCTCCGCAGAGCGCGGACACGGAGGCGAGCCGATCGTGCTCGCACTCCGTCTCCGCTCGGAGGACCTGGGGTGTTGGCGGTGGGGACAGCCGGCACCCCCCATCAGGGCTAGGTCCTCATGAGCTGTGCCCTCGTGTTCCGGGGCATCCCACGAAGCGGCAATGGCCCCCCCATTGCCGCTTCGTGGGTAGTTATTCCCAGCGGCTGGGCCCGTACAAGCGGGTAGCGATGTTGATGGGGGCTGCGGATGAGAGCGCGAGTGACCCCGCGACCCTGTCAACAGTCGATGACGACGGAACACCATGAGGTTTTAGTCGGCAGTGGGGTCCCTATTGACCCTGAGCCCGACATAAGCACCTGCTCCCCGGCGGGTAAATGTAAATGCGTAAATGCATTTTCCTCATGACAATAAAAAAAAAACAGTACCAATATACGAGTACCCATACTGAGACTCAATTAGGACACGTCGCCTGATTGCCATGTTCGAGGTGCGGCTGCCGCTTCTACAGCTGGGTCACGGCAATGTATAGATAACATTACCGTGGCAGGGTGCAGCTAGTGATGAAATTACAAGTGCATATTTTGATTAGCAGGTACGTTAATACCAGAAATAGTGTCATTTTTTATAACAAAAACCCGGGTCGACGTATTCAATCCCTAATGATTGGTTACTGGCGATTTGGTTTTATAGTGTATACTACGGAATACTTAATGGATAATTATAATAATAATATAAGCTTTTATTTCATTACACTCTACTTAAATAGCATTATCCTAACTTTTCTTAATTCTATAATACATTTTCTAATAATTAATACCTGCGTCTATTCTAAATATTTTAGTGTACCTAAGTACTGCCTTGAGCGGTGAAAGCCTTTTATTTTTTGAAGGGGGAAATGCCTATGTGTGGGACTTGAACCCACAAAAATCCCCCGTGAGCAGTCCTCCGCCGAGGTGGGGCAAGATAGGGTCGCGATAGCAGTCACTATCTTGCCCCAGCGGTAGGCCCGAACTCGATCGGGCCTCTGCGCCTGTGGAGGGGCGACCCGGCTCACCAAGGCCACCCCACAAACGTGTGGGGCCGTGCAAGTTGGTGGAGGATGCCCCAACTCTCCACCAGTGACCCCACTACGGAGAAGGGAGGAGGCGGGCGAACTGCCGCCTCTTCGCTCCCGTTCGTCTGCACCGGAGCGGAGCAGCATGGACATTATCCTCCCTGACCCGCTCCGCGGCCTCCTTCTGCGCCATTACCGCTTCGCAGAAGGCCCTGGAAGACCACCGCCTGCCACGATCTCTCTCCGCCGAGCATGGCATTTACAACGCTCGGCAGAGAGAGATCCCCTCCTGAGCGATGAAAGCCTCCTCCATCTGCCTCCATCTCTCCCTATCTCTCGCTGCCCGGCTCCAAGTAACACCTGCTGTATTGGCGATGTCATCGCACCACCTTTTGCACGGTCTTCCTGGCCGTCTCTTGTTATCCATGGGGTACCAGGTAGTTGTTGTTTTCCTAATGGATATCATATAACTTAATGTTATCTTGAATTTCATGACAATTTATTACTTCAATAAATTTTATAGTAGGGCTTAACATTGAATATTGTAATAGTTGCACGCCTGATGCCAGAAAAAAAGGCTGTAACTGTACCTGTGGTACCTATATTAAAATTGTTGGAAATATTTGGAACTAGCTTTCCGGGCGCGGCTTCGCCCGCGCTTATGTCGGTTATCGCGCATTAACCTCTTTTTGCGCAGTTGGATAAAAACTATCCTATGTTTTTTCCCGGGTCTCAAACTATTTCCATGTCAAATTTCATTCATTTCGGTCCAGTAGTTTTGGCGTGAAAGCGTAACAGGCAGACAGACAGACAGAGTTACTTTCGCATTTATAATAGATAGATAGATAGAAAACTCTTTATTGTTACACCACTTTGAAATATAAAAGTTTACAAGTTAAATAATAATAACATAGTGTTATGTACAATGGGCGGCCTTATCACTAAAAGTGATCTCTACCAGGCAACCTTAGGATGGAGTTAAACGAGCAAAACAATTGGGGCGGGTGTAGTCCAAAAATGAAAAATGAAAAAAGTACTTACTCAAATGTCATAAAATATTTTAAAATAAGAACGAATTTTAGTGTTATTTCTTATTAGCTTCGTACAAAAATATAATAGTACAAAAATAAATTACTTATCGGTTTTTAAAATAATTAAATATATACAATAATTATAAATACATATCTGTATACACACATACTAACATACATAAATAGATACATACATAAAATATATACAAATTATAATATTATCTCATATAATATAGACATTGCACAAATGTAGTGCAAAATTAATTGGACAAATAAAATCTTTTAACTTGATCCTTGAACATTTTGAGAGTCGGTGCTTGTCTGATTGATACAGGAAGAGAATTCCGCAAGCGGGCAGCCTGAATAGTGAAGGATTTGCTATAAAACGATCTCGTATGAGGATGGATTTCAAGTGTGAGATTTTCTGATGACCTTAAAGTGTATGAAGAACAGTGAAGGAAATCGAAGCGTTCCTTGAGATAATATTAGTACTGATGATGAGTTTTTTTTATGCCTAATAGGTTAGCCTTTGACTTCTATTTCACCTGATGGTCAGTGATGTTCTGGTCGATGGTGTTGTACAGGCTAACCTAGAATTACTGGCTCTCAAGGACAGCTGCCGGTACACACCGTTAGGTGCTTGGTGACAGATTTTCTACTTGAGGGTGGGGCTAGCCGTGGGGGCATTCGAAAAAATGCCCTACCACCATTCAAGTGCTTACAAAAACACAAGCGTCAAAGCGAACAAGGTCTTTAAGGTTTTAGGTACATTTAAGGTAATGAACGTAACCTCACAAATCGTTTTAGCTGTGCTTTGTCTGTCAGTCAGTGATTCAGGACCTTGATTCTTATATTATATAGATTATGGCTTACGACTATCTAAAAATCTAAATATGATTAGTAACAATTTACTAAAAAGGCGTGTGTTTGTGGCTCATACATGTTCAACAAACCTTTTTGGAACTTTGAATGCTCGGATTTGTTAATAATATATTTATTTTATTAACTGTTTCTATTTAAAACAATCCATTAACATCCAGAGCAGACTGATTTCTTCTAGCAGCACCCCATCACTAGAAACGTGTGTGCCAGTTAGGCGGTAGTATCATAACCTACAAAATTACAATGAAAATAAATACATATTTTTTGGTCCCTGAGCCGGTAGGTACATGTTCTGCCAATCTGAGCTGCCGTGTAGTAGTGAGCAACTGTCCGAATTTGTCCTTTCATAATTATTTTTGGCTATCTTTAGGTGATATGACAGAACGACATAAATATAGCAATGTGAATATATATCTACTATTACAGCTGTAGGGCTTACCACTATAATTTAGTCATGTAGATTTTTTTTATGTCTTTATGTGACGGGATAAGCTCGAAGCCCACCTGACGATAAGCAGTATCCTCTGCCAATAACAGATGCATTTCGTCGACGACAATTGACGAACTGCGCTGCGGCCGTCACCTTGAGACATACAGTTGTTGAGTCTTTTGTGCCTGTAATTTTACTGGCTCTCAAGTACTGTTGCCGGCACACACTGCTAGGTGCTTGGCGACAGATTTTCTACTTGAGGGTGGTAGCTAGCCAGGCGAGCATTCACATAATGCCTTTCCACCATGCGGTGAAGCTCAAGGCGGCGACGGTAGGGATAGAACCATGGACCTGGGGTGCGGCAGTCCCTAGCTATTCCTGCTCGGCCATCATTACTTCTATGATTCAGTTTGTATTTTGTTTGTTGACAGACAGCCCTCGGGACTTGAGGCCAGCGGGGAGCTTGAAGGGCGCCAGGAGTCACACCCTGACCTGTTCAAGTAGGTAAGTACAAGGTACTTGTATTTTATAAAATATTTTTTTTACCTTGGGAATACTTCAGTCTTAGAAATGTATGGTACTTTAATTTTCTATGATCAAAATCTGACCTGAAAATGAATAGGTTGGTCTGCCTACCGTAATTTTTTGTAGGCTGTATGTCCGTTTACAGGGCTGCCCGTAGCTGCCGGGCTAGATTGTCACCAACCCTTCTCGTAAAAGGCGACTGAGGGTAAAATACCGCAAGGTAGGCAGCAATACCTACTTAGGACTTATATTTTTATTAAGAGCCAAGAGACTCATTAACGACGACCACTTGTAAGCAAGAAACTCGAAAGTCTCGAGCATCGCCGCAAAGTCGCTTGTTTATTCGGTTTATTATTGCATACATTTCGGAAAGTGTGCCACAGAACTGCATGATCTGATTCCGCCATCCCCATTCTATAACCGGACATCCAGGGATACTCAGAAGCGCCACCGCTATGTGGTTGATATTCTATTTACCCGAACAAAGCGATTTGCGTCTTCGTTCATCATGCGAACCGCCAGAGAATGGAACATCCTGCCTGAGTCTGTGTTTCCTAAGTTCAATATATTCCCCGTGGGGTGCCGGATTAGAATTGCACCTCCCCATATCATCCTGTGGTTGTCGTAAGAGGCGACTAAGGGAAAAATACTGGAAGTTGGGCAGCAGCGCCTTTTAAAGAACTCCCAACTTAGACTGCGATCCCCAAGACCTGTCCAGCGTGGGGATTATGGCAAATACCCCCTTAATAGGAGAGGTTGTGTTCAGCAGTGGATGATCCGGCTGTTACAGTAATTGTACAGTACAATATGGGGGTCCTCAAAACTCGAGTGAAGTGAACCTAATAAAATCATCGACCGCATCATCACTTAACAGCAGGTGAGATGGTGGTCAAGTGCTACCCAGTTCAGAACAAAAAAAATCTTACTCTGCGATCTTCAAGACACCTAGAGTGGCAGTTATGCCACACCACCGTTAGTGCTGTGCTCAGCAGTGAGTGGTCCAGGTGCTACTGTACTCAATTGTACAAGCTGCATGAATACTGATGCGAATTAATACTTTATGCAATATTTTATCGAAACGTTTATACTGTGCTGTAACAGCCGGATCGTCCACTGCTGAACACAGCCTCCCCTATATATTAAGGGGGTATTTGCCATAAGTAATCCCTACGCTTGGCAGGCGTCTTGGGGATCGCAGTGTAAGTTGGCATTTCTTTAGAAAGCGCTGCTGCCCACCTTCCAGTATTTCCCTTAGTCGACTCTTACGACACCTGCGGGATGATATGGGGAGGTGCAATTCTAACCCGGCACCCCACGGGGAAACATGTATGATAAAAAGTAATTTATAATAAGCAAAAAAAAACATAGGACTGTAGAGAAGTATTGTTTTTTTTTTATGCCTGATAGGTTAGCCTTTGACCACTATCTCACCTGATGGTAAGTGACGATGTGGTCGAGGATGTTGTTCAGACTAACCTAGAGTTACTGGCTCTCAAGGACAGCTGCCGGAACACACCGTTAGGTGCTTGGCGACAGATTTTTCAACTTGAGGGTGGTAGCTAGCCAGGCGGGCATTTGCAAAGTGCCCTTGAGAATTGAGAAATTGAGATGTCTTTCAACGACATTGGGTAGCATTAAATTCAGACCAGACCATAAACTCGCATGTAAATGATCGAAAAAACATTACCTATTGTTTGCCGGTTGGCTAGCCTTGGACCAATATCTTATCTGAGGAGCTGATGATGATGCGGTCTAAGATGTTCTTCAGGCGAACCAAGAATTCAAATCAAATTAATAAATCTTTATTTCAGACATAAAACAGTCCATATTATAAAATAGAAAAACATAGAATTATATTAAGATAGGATCAAGAATACACAAATAATAAAAAGTCAAATATCAAGAAAAATATTCCTAAAATAAATATAATCGTTTTAATATAATTTTTAATATGATTCATGTATATTAATTCATACATAATGCAGGTAATTTAATTATATTAAATTAATTATATACCTATGTATTACATATGAAAAATAAATCCAGAATTAATATAAGAAAATGGATTACTTTAGTTTGATACTGGACAGCCCCATATGCACGCTTGTGCTTTTTTTGTTTTTTATGTTATTGTGACGGAACAGGTTCGAGGTCCACCTGATGTTAAGCGGACTAACCTCTGCCTATAACAGATGCATTTCGTCACAAGTCACGAATTGCACTGCGCCCGTCACCTTGAGACATAGTTGTTAAGTCTCATGTATCTGTAATTTCACTGGCTCTCCAGGACTGCTGCCGACACACACCATTAGGTGCTTGGCGACAGATTTTTTTACTTGAGGGTGGTCGCTAGCCAGGCGGACATTTGCAAAATGCCCTTCCACCATGCGGTGAAGCTCAAGCCCTCGGCGGGATTCGAACCATGGACTCCTGCGCGGCAGTCCATAGCCAATGCCACTGAGCCATCCCTGCTTCAAATACAGTGTTTCATAACAGCAGAGTCCAGTCTCACCCGTCCTGCGATCAATTGCAGGTAGCTGTTAAAGCTGTCACGCACCCTACGCACTAGTGATAACTTAGTAATTAACTGACTCTCAAGAACAGCTACCAGAATACACCGTTAGGTGCTTGCTGACAGATTTTCTTCAGAGAGCAATACCACCATGATATAAAGACTGCCATCCTATAAGACATCAACCAGGAACGACGTGTTAACGTGCTCTGCGAAGCCAGGAAGTGCGGAAGTAAAACTATGCTAGCTTCGATACGAGCGCTTCAAAAATAATGCACCATTCGAGCAGCATTTTATCGGAGTGTTGCTCTTCACATTTGGCCATGTTAGCGCTATAATGAGTCCACTTGCAGCTATTATGCTACAAGCTAGAATGAATAAAGTAGGTTGGTATCGGTATACAATAAGCTATGGAAACTTTCTTGTGCCGTTAGAGAATATATTACTTCAAATGCACATAAGGGATTGGAATGAAATAGAAAACTTGTATGTATACAGGGTTATTGGTAAAATGCGAACAACCTCTTAGAGTTGACTTCTGTTAGTCTAAAGTTCCAAACAACTACACCGATGACAGCTCAGACGCCATCGGTGGTTTTGTGCGGCGGGCGGTAAAAGCGACGGAGGAAGAAATAATAGAAAACAACCTAAAAATGGCACTAAAAGATCGTAATGAAGAGGTCGTGGAGGAAATGCTTAAAAGAAAGAGGACCCCGGAGTCAGTGGCAGGTCCATCCGTGACAAAATAAATGTTAAGATTAAATAGATTAATTTAGTTTTATAAATTTAATGTAAAAACTGCATGTGAAAATCGTATAATTAAATAATATTAGCATAACACTAACAAAACTTAGAATATAAAAAAAATAAAATAATAATAATAATAATGGACTCACTTAGTTTTTAAGATACAACAACTTGATCACTAACTTACATCTAAGTGTTAAGAGTAAATCTATGATGAATGGAGTATGACACTTGTAAGATTGTAATATGTTATAAATAGAACTTGATCGAAAAAGAGTACGGACCAAGAGTCTGTAGTGCGTAGTTTAATTATAAAAAAAAAAAAAAAAAAAGTTCTAAACAAACATTTTTAGTCGATATTTTTTAAATGTATTTGTGACGGATCATGTACCTACGAGGCGCACCTGAAGTTAAAATTGTCTTGTGTCTGTTATTTATTATTACATATTTTTATTTTTGACTACTTCGCCACAAGTGACGAATTGCATTGCGCCTGTCATACTCAAAACATCAGTACTTAATTTTATAAATGCGAAAGTAACTCTGTATGTCTGTCTGCTACGCTTTCACGCCAAAACTCCTGGACCGATTTGAATGAAATTTGGTATGGAAATAGTTTGAGACCCGGGAGAAAACATAGGATAGTTTTTATCCAACTGCGCAAAAAGAGGTTAATGTTTTGCGCGATAACCGACATACGCGCGGGCGGAGCCGCGCCCGGAAAGCTAGTATTTTATATAGTGTCTCATGCAGACACTTATTTTACTGGCTCTTAAGGATTGTTGCTGGAACACACCGTTAGAAGCTTGAAGCTTAAAATATTGTAGATTTTCTACTTGAGGATGGTAGCTAACCAGGGGAAAAAAAGTCAGGTGGATGATATCGTTAAGGCTGGCGTGGCAGGAAATTTAACAGTAATTCGAGGAAAGCCTATAAATATCAAAAAATATCTCTTCTATTTTGTATTTCTGATGATAGCATAAACTTTTTCACGCAAATATAATATTAAATTTCTTTACTTTCCAGTTCTGGTCGCAGTAAAAGAATAAGAACTATCTTCACCCCTGAACAGCTGGAGAGGCTAGAAGCAGAGTTTGAACGGCAGCAGTACATGGTGGGCCCTGAGAGACTGTACCTGGCACATGCGCTGCAGTTAACTGAGGCTCAGGTGATTTATCTGTATTTAATAAACAGCTGGACAGGCTCGAGCTAAGTTCAAGAGGCAGCACTACACGGTGAGCATAGGAAGACAGTGCCTGCTTGGTGTAAAAGCAGGTCAACGAGGCTCAGGTGATTTATTTATATTTAACTAACATCTAGAGAGACGAGAGGCACAGTCCGAGTTGCAGCAGTACGTGGTGGGATATGGGAGACTATCTGGACCACGCTCCGCAATTCACAAGTTCAGGTGATTTATTGACCGCGAGAACTTAGTTCAAGCGAAGCGCCTCTGCTTTAACTTACACAATAATTCTTTCGTATGTCCGGTTGTTCTCCTCTACAGATCGTACTTTTCAACAGATTCTCACGTAGTTTTGTGAGCAGTTTAGATAAATCCATAAAATATTTTTTGTCGATTAAGTTTTCGGTTTTTTTTCAAAATGACGGAGATATGATATAATATATATTTAATACAAGCTGAGTACCTAGTAAAGCCGTAAAAATAAATGAGTAGGTACTTCATTAAATACATGTTCATCAATGAAAATCCCATAAATAAATCAACTGAGGTTTTGCACATTATATGGTGTTGAAGGTATGGACACCTCAAAATGGCGATCAAAGATCGAAATAGCGCGGTAATGGAGGCCCTGTTAAAAAGTGACGTGGGAGAATAACAAAATGTATGTGTATGTAAATTTCTGTAGGTATATTATTTTATTGTAGTCCCAAATTATTTTTGTAATTGTAATCGTTGGCACGGGTATCCGGAGCGGTCATGCTCACAGAAAGGTGTTGTCTAGCGGCGGTGTTGTGTGTCGGGTCGCCATCTTCCCTCAAAAATGGTTGAGGAAGGTGGAACATGCGTCAAATCGTGAACGGGTGCTGCTAGAGGATACTGGTCTGCTCTGGATGTTGGTGCTAATGACATTAACGGAAAAAAAAGAAAAAAAAAACTTTTAACACTGTTCCCCCTTGGAATGTTGCATGTTTCCTATTTCATATTTCTTGCTTACTAATAAATTATGTCATAGTTAAAAAAAGTCACGGACCCTGGAGTCTGTGGAGTGTAGATATAAAATTAAAAAAAAAAAAAAAAGATCTGGACGCCTGCGCTAAATTTAATGGCAATATCCCTGATACGCACGTCGTCAGCTGCCTATAAATGATAGGCTCTCTCTCTCGTATAATTAATTATTTAATTTCGATGTTTCTGTATAGCCAGTATATCTAGACGAGATAAATAAGGGAGAAAATTAAATCCTAAATAAACTAAATTATGTAAAAATTAACTTTACCAAGTATGTCAAATTATTGCATTTTTTTACCTACTTATTAAAGAACAAGATACAACTACGAGTAGCTTTTGCTTTCCTGGGGGTGACAAAATCCAAAAATCTAGAAAATAAGAGATCTAGAAGATAAAGAATAATTTCAATAGGCAGAAGTACACGATGGGCTCCAATAGACAGTATACACGACTTACAGATAACTGGATCTCAGGTTATATATTTGTATTTAACTAACAGCTGAAAAGACTACAGGCACACTTCGGCAGAAGTACATGATGAGTCTTGAAAGACTGTATTTACCTGGCACACGCTCTGCTGGTCATAGGTTCACCTGGAGAGACTAGATAAGTAGATACACAGAGCTAGTGGCAAAAGTATATGGCGGGCTCTGTGAGAGTAGCTACTCCACTCCATGCAGTTCAATGAGGCATAGGTAATTTATTAATATTTAACTAACAGCTGGAAAGACTAGAACCATACTTTGGCAGAAGTATGTAGGTATTGAAAGACTGGACCTGCGACAGCCTCTGCAGCTTTTGGCTCAGGTGAATTAATATATTTTAGGTATATTCTCAAATTGGAAAAGAAAAGGGATATCTCATTATTTATATACTAAGTGTTGAGTAACGTAAGCACATTAGAAATAACTTCAACTAAGGGTCACCCGGGTGACTCTTTGCAACTTTTTCTTTTTAATACTTAATCAAAATCTCAGCCAAAATAAATACATTTGAAGCAGTGATGGCTCAGTGGCATTGGCTATGGACAGATGCGCAGCGGGTCGATGGTTTGAATCCCGCCGCAGGGTTGAGCTTCACCGCATTGTGGTAGGGTATTTAGCGAATGCTCGCCTGGCTAGCGACCACCCTCAAGTAGAAAATCTGTAGGTAAGCTCCTACCGGTGTGCGCCGGCAGCTGTCCTTGAGAGCAGTAATTCTAGGTTAAGCCTGAACAATATCTTCGACCGCATCATCACTTACCATCAGGTGAGATAGTGGTCATAGGCTAACCTATCGGGCATACAAAAAAACTGTTAAACCACCGTAACGACAGACCATGATCAAATTCAACAAAGAAAGCTTCTAAACAAAATGTTCTTGTTGTTTTTCCGGCAGGTCAAGGTGTGGTTTCAGAATCGTCGTATAAAATGGAGAAAGCATCACCTGGAGGTGACGCAGCAGCGGCTGGCTGTCTTACAGAGGCACTCCCACGATCCTCACGATGATGTGTGAACGTGCATACAAAAAAAGTAACTGTTTCCGGTGAATTTAAATTAATTAAGCAATGCAGGTTAGCTAAGCACGTGCTTGTCGCTGATAGATATTTAAAAATACTATAATGAAAGTATAGGTACAAGTGTTTCTAAATTTTATGGTAAAAGTGTTTTTAACATGAATAATAATTACAGCAAAAAAAATTTAAATTACAATTCAAATTAATGATAAAAAAAAGTTTTTAATAAATCTGCGTGTTATTTTTCCTTTTTTTTCTTTTGTAATTCGGCAACTGTTGTAATTTGATGATGGCATTCGCGACGCCTCAAAAGTTGCTAAGTACTTAATGCTTATATCATCTTTAACTTTTAATTGAACACTCATGTCAATGCTTACATAACTCATCCCTAAAACGATTTGAAATATTCTAAATACATATACCTGTGAAAACTAAGAAAATCATATAGTCACATTTATTTAGAAACTATAAACAACTGGGAGTGGGCTGGAGCATTTGGACTGCCTATGAGTCTGCTATGACTTATAGGTTGTCTAAATCCTTTAATGTAGTAGCTGTAGTGTTGTATATCATACTATTTTGTTTAATAAAGGCATACCGCCGGTAAAAAAATAAATATTTAGAAACTTGATTGTGTAGATTATGTACCTACATAAACATCTCCGAATTTCACGTATAACTTTTCTTTATTTATTTAAAAAAATTGCAAAAAGCATAACCACACCAAAAATCACATAGATTTGTCCGGTATTTATTATTACAAATCCGGTATACTTATATGGTCCGGTAGGTATATACAAACTTGATAAGTGATGATAAAAGATACAACATTAGGCCGTATTTAGTATTATCCTCATGGTCAATTCGTCTGTTTTTTTATTTTTGTTATCTAAGATCTTTTGATTGGGTGAACCGATTTTGATAATTCATTTCCTGTTTGAAAGCTGATGCTTGTCGTTTGGTTCCATTTAAATTTCATCAAAATCGGTCAAGCCGTTTTTGAGTTACACTGCAATAATTGAAATATATTTTCCTATTTTGATGATATAGTCGTTGACAATGAATGACAGTCGATCCCGTAAGTAGCAAGGGTCACTAAAAATTGTGGAAAAATTTACCTAAAAATGGAACCGATTTCAACACTCAAAAGTGTGAAATAACTTGTCGATGTCGGTACCATGCGCACAATATTGTGATAATAAGTACTTTTGAACTATCATCGTACCGACTTCAACACTTTTGAGTGTTGAAGTAGGTTCCATCTGTTGATAAAAAAAAATATTTATGTATTCGGTCGACTCTGACCTCATGTTTACTGCGCTAATGGTCAATAGTGACCGAGTGCTGACCGTCAGGATACCAAAGACTAAAAACACCATAGATGTGACTTTCCAACGAAATTTTATTTATTTTAAACTAGAATAAACCTATCTGCGACAAGCACGTGATAACGCTGCAAAGACGAACATTAATAATAATTATAAAAACATAACAGTAGGTACATCTAACTAGTCATAAAAACTCGAATGGTGAAAATAAGTGAAAATTTCGTAAGTACTTAAAGGAAAAATTGTGACTTAAGAACTTTGTGAGTACTTGTAAGTGTATTGTAAATTATTTACTACATGTATTTAATATAGACATAATATAATACGTACTTAATAAAAATTAGGCCCTATGTATTAACTGTATTTATATAAAACTTAAGTATTATTCTACGAATAAAAAATATGTAAAGAAGTGTAAGGGCCTGTTCCAGAATGTTCGAGTAAGTTCCGGTTTTACTACCCAGAACATATTTATTATACAAAACACTATCTTTGCGTTTCACAGTCATCGATTTAGCCTATCCATCGGTTTAAGCTTGAAACGCGCTGCATGTGAAACGAAATTATTCTGAAACGGACCCTAAGAAGGTTCCGTTTCAGAATGTCCTAATAAAGTTTCGGGTTGCTATGCAACACATAAAATAACTGAATGATAAAAATGACAGTTAACATGCAGCGCGTTTCATGCTTTAACCGATGGATAGGCTAAATCGATGACAGTGGAACCCAAAGACAGTGTTTTGTTTAATAAATATGGTCTGTGTAGTAAACCCGGAACTTACTCGAACATTCTGAAACAGGCCCTTACTCTCATAGAGTTACCGATTCGATTTCGGACTCGTCAAGTTCACAATCGTCCAAATTCTATTGGATTGGTTAATTAACGCTTAGAAATGATTGCAAATCCGAATGGTCGCGTCGAGTTAAGAGGCCTTTTACATTTTGCAGCCCCCTCACTCGCACATTTAAAGATAATTTCAAATATCCACAATATAGTAATGATTATTTAAAATGTGGTCTGACATTATTTCGCTGCATGCGACTTAGATAGATGTTCTCGACAAATTTTCATGTTGATATCTGTAACGGGGGATCCAAAACGCGTAATTTATCAATTTATAACTTTGGGCCTCTAAGTAATTTTAATTGGACTCAACATGCTACAAAATAAAAATACGTTGAGAACATCTATAGTCGCAAGAAGCAAAATAATGTCAGACCACATTTGAAAAAATCGTTACCAATTTTTTTCTATTTAAAATTATCTTTAAATGTGCGAGTGAGAGGGCTGCAAAATGTAAAAGGGCTCTTAAGACGACGCAGTGGTAAACAATTAATCTCAAATCGCGTACCGCCCCACATACTATTCACTCCGCGTGGGGAGGATCGCGTAGTAATTCGCATGTGACATAGCTTGTGCTAAAAGTTTGAAACAATAACTATAGCAAATTTTCAAAAACCAAATTACCACATTGAAGTGTTTGTTAAGACTCATCTATACAGATATTCATGAGGCTTAAATCGATCTAGGCTTCCTGCAAAATGCAAATCTCTGTTTTTTAAGAGCAGTTTTTAATAGCTTTTTCTCTGTTATGAAAGTTAACCAATCAGGTAAAGCTATTATCAAAATGATGTCAATAACATGGGAAACAAAATACGTAAAAATCATTCCCGAATGTTTAGTAATTGCTGCGAAAAATTGAGATCTCTGACGCCATTATTTTCAATTTGTTGTTGAGCCGTACGGTACACTTTTAAAACCACACCTGCTGCGGTAAGGTTTGTGTCCTACTGTTTTTGAGCTTGACATACATTTCTTTACATATTTTATCGTATATTATGTAATGTAAAAACCGACCAGGAAAATATTCAAAAATCCGATAAATCACAAAATATCCAAATTTTAGTAAGAACATTTTAATGTTAAAATCCAAATCTTTCAGTATCATGTAGTACATCAGACAGTATCATATGAATTCGGAGCATGGTTTTTTAATGCTATATTGTATCGGAGTTGCTTGACACTTGGCCGATTTTCTTGTTATTTGTTGTTATACTTTACATATTGGAATATAACCGTACCAAGTTTGACTCTTGTATGATTTACTAATAGAGCATAATGTTACAATAAAAATCATTTTTCTCGTATGGGCATCTGGGCACCTACTTATATATTTTTTACCGACTCAAAAAAATTAGGAGGTTCTCAATGCGAATGTATTTTTTTTGTGTTTGTTACCTCAAAAATATTATATAAGTTGCATACCTTTGGTATACTACAACGCTCACCCATTATTTATAAGACCATTTTTTGTATATTACCTGTGTACAGTAAAACTATTTGAATTTGAATCTTTGTTACCTAGATTTATTTCTTAGTAGATTTGTTATTGGTCTCTCTTATGTCTTTGTATAAATTAAACTGAACAAATCAACCGCTCGCTGTGTATATCACTGTGAAAGGAGAACTCAGAACATAGCACTCTGGACCACTCGCGGTGGTCGGTTGAGCCGGAAAGTTTACATCTGCAAAGTCCTTTATTCATAATATATTGAAGGATAATTATTGAAAACGTTTCAATACTTTTAAATAGCTCATTAAGTTATTTTGTACTTAAAAGTAAAACCTTGATAAATATAAGTTATTTTAATGTAAATAGATAACTCTAGTCAAACCGTAATAAATAAATTTCAATTTTAAAGTGAAGTTTTTTTGCAATACTACTTTACATTTTCAGCTATGGGGTAGAACAATTTCTATGATCATCTGGTCGTCGTTTATCCTCAAGGAGAAAATCTATTGTCAAGCATTTAACGGCAGGTATTATTAGTCTGTATTCATTCTATAATAGGTCTAGATTTAGGGCCTGTTTCAGAATGTTCGAGTAAGCGCCGCCGGTTCTACTACCTAGAACATATTTAATAAATAAAACACTATCTTTGCGTTTCACAGTCATCGATTTAGCCTATAACGCGCTGCATGTTAACTGTCATTTTTATCATTCAGTTATTTTATGTGTTGCATAGCAACCCTAAAATTTATTAGGACATTCTGAAACGGACTCTTAAATGCATCAAATTACTATGAGATAGAAAACATCTCAGAATTGTCAGATATACTACAGACGTACGTACCTAAATATAACATTTAAAACAAAGCTATTAAAAATATCTAGAGGTCTTTTCAATGTGAAAAATAATCTTGATATGTATACATTTTAAGCCCCAGGTAATGTGTCAGTGACCGGGCAAGATAAATTTTAATCTAAAGCCGCATTTACACCTGCGCACGAGTGGCTCGTCGCGCAACTCGATCGATTTCATCATAGACTCTCTCATTCTGGGGAGTTGGTTGGGGTTCGGGCTTCTTGCCCATTTCCACAGCTTATTCTCAAATGGCTTCAGCCACAAGGTATTTTTTTTTGCGCAGGCCACTCATGTGAACGCAACTGTGTATTCATTTCTACTTTGACATGCAAAGATGGATGTCCAGCGGCGGCGCGGCGTCTGCTTTGCGTTTAGGTTATAAAATCGTTATCATTTCAAAATTACAAATTACTAACGTGAAATCAAACACTTAGGTAGGTAAGTTGCCATAATTTTTAATAAATGTACCTACATAAACAATTTCACTAACCGACTTCAAAAAAGGAGGAGTTTTTCAATTCTACTGTATATTATCTTTTTGTGTGTGTTACCTCATAACTCTTTATAGGGTATAACAATTTTGAGTTTTTTTTATATTCGAAAGCTGGTGCTTGTGGTCCCATTTAAATTTGAGAGATCTGATGTATATGAGTTATCCCCAATAATGCGTATTATATTATATGAAAACGGTTTTCTTTTGTTAAAATTTTCGAAGGTATTGACCAAAAGTCGGAATTTACTAAAAGAGGTTAAATTCACATTTATTAAGTCTAAATTATTCAGATGCCCTTTAATCGATTATTTATAAGTGTTGCTCTAAGCACTTCTCATATTGAAATGAGCGAGAGCATGATTGTGTAAACGCTAGTCCGCGTAATCCACTCGTCCCTTTGACTCCTGTCCAAATTATTGCCAAAGACGCGAGCGTCATGAGTGGCAGGCAAGGCTAGCGACAACGAAGTGAGTCACGAGCGTGCTGTTTACATGCTCCTCGCCGCGCGGCTCGTCACACAACTCGGTACTCGTACGATTGTGTAAATGAGACTTTATAATTAAGTACCTGCCTATCGTAAACAGGTAAGTATTATTTCCAAATATAATATCACGCACTATCGAATGCTAAGTAATTATCACAATCATTTATTTTGCTCGAAATGAAATTGCTCTAAATAGTTATGAATGAGGTAGAAAAGCATTGTCTTTCCTATTTTGGAAATGAGCATGCAGTCTGGGGATTGATAATCTACAGTCTATGCCCAAACCAATACCTACCCATTTTTCTCTTAGTAGCCGTTCTAACGACATACAGGGATAATTTGGAACGTTATCATTCTGGACCTGGGACTGTACTCCATATTGTTATATTCTGTGCTTATAGTAACTTTATTTATTCTGTTTTTTTCTAAAACCGGCGGTATGCTTTTATTTACAAAATACTACGTACCTACTCTAAGCAACACTACAGCTACTACAATGAAAGCATTTAGACAATCTTCAAGTCACTGCAGACTCTCAGGCAGTCTAAATGCTCCAGCCTACAACCTACCAGTTGGCAGCGTGCCCAGCTTATATTATAATGACTACATTGTATACTTGTATACCTACAGGTGACCTTTCCAATTGCATACTGTTGCAATCGCAGCTGGATGGCAATGCAATGTAATTGGACTGCGCAGGGTCTTCCGCCTTCCGTGTTGTTTTAAAACTCTTGCTGTTTTATTAATAATATAGTGTTATTTATAAATCTAGGTCATTATGATCTGGATATATTGATACCTGAAGAGAATAAGGTCTTTCCTTCGGGTCGCATTAGTTAGTGTAATTTTTAATAACAAACAGGTATTTTTGGTAGGTAAGAAAAAAAAATTCTTAATTGTTTGCAGTATTGCTTCTGTAAATATAAACAGGCGTTGAATACGTTTCAATTAATAGTATGTCTTTAGGGAGGGTATTCCTTAATAAGTTATAGTAGTCTTTATTTAAAATCTAGACATATATTAAGGCATGTAAGTACCTAGATAGGTACCTAGGAAAGACATTTTCGATAGATTTATATTTGTAAATTGTTAATATATTTGTATTAATTTTCAAGAAGGAAGAGCCTTTATTCAATAATAAAGGCTCTTCCTTCTTGAAAATTAATTAGCTTTCCGGGCGCGGCTCCACCCGCGCGTATGTCTGTTATCGTGCAAAAACATTAACCTCTTTTGCGCAGTTGGATAAAAACTATCCTATGTTTTTTCCCGGGTCTCAGACTATTTCCATACCGAATTTCATTCAAATCGGTCCAGTAGTTTTGGCGTGAAAGCGTAACAGACAGACAGACAGAGTTACTTTCGCATTTATAATATTAGTACTGACTGATTAGTATATCTGGGTAGTATATCTGCACGTGGGTTATAGGTATTAAATCATTTTTTTATTTAAAACAATAAGCATCCAAGTCTAGGCAATAAATAAACCTAGTTACTTATATTTCATTTAGGTTAGTAGGAGCTCCTTCCTTATATTTTTTAACAAAATTATATTTTTTGTACCATAGATATTTGACAAAATGTTGATTATGCAAGGATCGAACCTCCTTAATCGATTACCTATCTAAGCTATTCAAAACCCTACCTACTTTTTACTAGAATCACACTTGGCTAACAGTGAAATCACAACCGGTTACAGAATAACCACTAGGGTACGCGCAACAGCTAGTCTAGTGACGTAACTGTCCTATATCGACAAATATGGTAGAACGAAAACATCGATACACAATTTTGAATGATCGTCAACCTGTGGTAGGATTTCTTATGAGGAAGCCGTATAGACCGATAGGTACACTATATTGTTAGTTTTCCGGCTTCGAAGAAGAAGTAGAAACTTATGTTCTTAATTACATCCAAACCAACAAAAACATTTTCTGTTTTTTATTTGCCGAAAATACGAACGATTCTTTTTTTATATCCATTATTTTTTTCTTTCTATGGCAATGCAAATTAGATTTCTTGATTCTCTCTGATTTTTATTATTTTCCGGGAAATATAGTACTTCTCATCCTATACCTATTTAAAATTCAGTATTATGTTAATAATATTACTGATTAAAAAAATGCAATATATTCTAATAATATTATGTCCATCTAATTAAAAAAATATGCTACTATAATTTTTATATCTACTTAATTTATCTTCTTACGTCTAACCTTCCTATCCCTCTCATGTGTAGGTATGTACTTTTCTATATCACAATTACATAACAAAATCTATTTGTGCACGCAAAATGTTGTGCAATGATTGAATTGCGAAGGGTCATACCTGTGCACAGCATGTTGTGTACACTTGGGGAGGTGTTTTGTGCACTTCATCCAAACCTTAGTTATCCTAACTGTACTCCTTTAAGCAGTGTAGGAGGATTTCTGGTCACTGTAGCAGGCAAAAGAACATATCTTAAAATATATTTTCTCTAACAACACGAACAATAGCACAAGAGCATAATGTTAAAACGTTTTGGCTTCTGTTTTTGGTTGGCCACTTGCCAGACCGCTTGCCAGGCGCAAAATTATCGATAAGATATCGATAAATTGGATTTTATTCACATATTTAACGAGTACCTATAAGAATATTGTTTGATAGGATTTTGATATCAATATATTGTATGTTACGCAGGTCGTAAAGGGGTCATGGCCGTTTAATATAAGTAGATATTAGTACATATAGTTCTTGCCGGTAACACCAAAATGTCGGGTAGGTATTTTGCATACAAGCAAACAAAATTACAGAAGTACTCAATACAGTATGAATACCGAGTCTGAGATATCGATATCTCAATATAACTAAATAATGCACTTATTATAAGAAAAATTTTTACCTGACGGGATTATGTTAACAGCAATTTTTACAGTATTTTCAATAAAGGAAGGTTGGTATAAGAATGTATTCTCATCCGTTATATCTCATACGTAAGTATTCCGTAATATCATATTAAGAGTTTCAACTTCTGTATTGTGGCCGTCCATACCTTTTCCGTTATCCTTGAGAATTCTCTTCTTGGAAGTATACCTACTAGGTTACTACCAGCCTGGATGAGACCGCGAGTGACCTCGTGGTCCCCTGCCACTAGTCGATGACGGCGGAACACCATGAGGTTTTTAGTCGGTAGTGGGGCCCCTATTGACCCTGAGGCCAACATAACCACCTGCTCCCCGGCGGGTGTGTATGCGTAAATGCATTTTCCTCATGACAATAAAAAAAAAAAAGCTTACTGCCAGCCTAATTATCTTCAACAAAATCTACAAAAGACAGAAAAGATCAATTAGCAATTCTATATGGCTGTATTGGCAGGAAATAGACTCGTTGATGAAGGTGGTGGCAATCATTTAAAGCATTATTTTCCCATAGACTGTTTCTTAGGTTTGTGATTAACAGCGCTGCTTTAGGTTTTAGAATTTTCGCTAGCAGGCCAAAGCCTGGCGCTGTATCTAGTGGATAGCAATGGGCTCACCCCTTACTACATGAGACCAAAACGGGAGACACCTCAACATGCATTTACGCTGTGGTAAATATAGGCGTGATTATTTAGGTTTTATTTTCTCCTTTGGTGGTGTTAGTGAAATTCTGTGTGATTATATAAAAGTTGTGACTTTTTAACTGAGAATTCTTAACGGAAAATAAAGAAAAACAAATCATTATAAGATATTAAAATAACTGATAACACTATGTATTGACTTTTAACTAGACCCTGTCAATTCGTGCTGCACCAATCAAACAGCACTTGATAATTAACCGTGACCTGAGGTAATTATAAAAGCAATTTTCATTCCATTTATGTTAACACATAACTAATTATTGCATAGTAATTATTGCCATTTAGAGATGTTATCGCTTCACGTACATTTTATTTTATCGATACATGAAAAAGCTGTATATATTATCAATATTCCCACACCACAATACACACGAAGAGACTATTGGAGTGTATTGCGGAATTTTTATTCAACGAACGACCAGTGTAGATACGGTTAGACTATACCCCGGCTAAAGGGGCAGATGGACACGGGTTCGAATCCCGCACATGACTATATTTGTTTCTCTCGTAAATTCGTAATTTTGTAAGGTTTGATAAACTTTGAATTGCAAAAAGTTAAACCTTATAATACTCTGTACTTTGTTATGAAAACACTGCCACTAATATTTGGCATGTGCTTTTAGATCAATTTTGTTTGAAGTGATTGTATGGCGTGGCGTACTATTTTTACATAATTATACTGTATTACATGTGCTTTCTTACATGTTATGAAATTTATATTTACCGGCAAAGCACTTCAATCTAGTATGTTGTTAGAAATGTTATAAAACTTCAAGAAAATACTATAAAGAAAGCTAAATTAAACGAAAAAGGATTAAAATTAACCTTACAATACTATTAATAACGCCTACCACCAATAAATGTTTTATATGTACCTATATATGTATAAAAAAACCTTATTTAATATCTTTATTATTTTGATGCAATCAAGTTATTGCAATGGCGTTTTACGACATATTATGAAAATAGCGATAATGTTGATCGTATTTCCAGGTTGACGTAATTTTATCGTTCACACTTACGAAAGTTACGTTACATAATGTTTTATCGATATCGATAAAAGCGACACATCACTACAAATTAATCGTTGGACTCTCGCTATCGTTGCAGTTTTGTTTATATTTAGTAAACATTCGCTCTTCAAGTTAAACACCATTGTTTTGTTTATAAATAATTATTATTCAAAAACAAGTTGTATTGTGACACTCGTGGATCTTGTAGTTACCTAGGTCAAATATAATCGAGTAAAACATAACAAAACATTTATTTCGCGCGTATTTTATTTCGTAATATAGTAATTTTGTGCCCGTCTTCTTAGTGAATACAGTATTTACATCATGTTTTGGACTTTAAAGTATGTATGTAATTATAAGCTTATTGATATTGTTTGATCAGTACTGATCTGTTCGATTTTCAATATAAGACATTGGTGTTTAGTTTTCTTTGTTTCCAAATGTTTTTCGCGCGTTATCTACCTGTGAGGTAAATGCCCTGTTTATTTTGTTATGATTGTAAATCAGTTGAATGTTGTTTGTCGTGAATAGTAGCTGATTTAGTGATGTTATTTTTTTATAAATAAATATTATTAATATATACTTACAACCTAGATAGTGACAAAAGTGTTTAGGTTTTGATCTCAAAGCCGTTCTGATGTAAGGTATAGATGTACTAAGAAGAAATAAGAATTATTATTCTAAAATGGACAAAAAAGTGCATGGTAAGTGAGTTTTTTATAACTCCTATTATTTGCATTGATATAATATATACCATGAAGTACGATAGTAACAGAAGTTTCTAAATTATTATGTTATTAAGATAATTAAAGTAGGCATCTAATTTTAAAATCTTATTTTTGCAAAGACGCTTGCTCCGCGAATGACATTACAAAATAATTACAACGAGCTCCTCCCCGGTCATACTTCATATGTCACGTTGGCTTAGCGGTCAGAGCATACCCGGCTATAGGTGTGGATGGCGCGGATTCGAATTCCGCATATGACTATAATTTTTGCTCTCGTTGTAATTCTGGTCAGGTAAGTACCTAATTACTAAATCGCCAGAGACGCCACTTGCGTCACCATAGTGTCTCTGCCAAGCTACCTTTCAGTTGATCCCTTCACTGACAGCAACTACGGAAACTGCGAATAAAAAACGGCAAATGGATTTTCAATTTGTTGTTTACCCAACAATCCGTGGAGACCATGGGCTTTTGGGGAAAAAAAAATAAAAATTTAGTTCGTGGGGCGCCGGATTGGAATTATTACTCCCACTCCGCCCGGCCCGTTGTTAGTGTAAAGGATGGCCATAGCCATTCAGCGAGGAGATGCTTTTTATGTTATTGTGACGGAACAAGCTCGAAACCCACCTGATGTTAAGCGGACTAACCTCTGCCTATAACAGATATATTTCGTCACAATTCACGAATTGCACTGCGCCCGTCACCTTGAGACATACCTAGTTGTTAAGTCTCATGTGCCTGTAATTTCACTGGCAAGGACTGCTCCCGGAGCACACAGTTAGATGCTTGGCGACAGACTACTTGAGGGTGGTCGCTAGCTGCTGTTCTTACTGTATCAGCTGGATTATCCACTGCTGAACATAGCCTGCCCTATGTAGAGGGTATTTGCCATAATCCCCACGCTTGGCAGACGCCTTGGGGATCGCATTGCAAGATGGCATAGTTATTAAGAAGGCGCTGCTGACGCTAGTATTTTTCCCTTAACGACTTTTACGACACCCACTCGGAAAGAAATGTGGAGCGTGCAATTCTAACCCGACACCCCACGGGGGCTGTCCTTAAGAGCCGCTAATTCTAGGTTAGCCTGAACAACACCTTCGACCATGTCATCACTTACCATCAGGTCAGATAGTGGTCAAAATCTAAACTATCAGGCATGAAAATAACACATATTTTAATATATATTTTTAATAATTTTCAGATTCGGACGTCTCAAAGGAGTACAATTTGACCTCCTTGGATGGACCGTACACGGATTTTGATCAATGGGTCGTACACCTTAGCCACATTTATGCAGAACGGTAAAACATGTTTTTTTTTTACTAAACATAAAACCAATACCTTGTCTTTGACGATAAATTAAAATTTTGTTTGAGGAGTGTTATGTTTTCGAAGCAATGATGGTCGAGCGGTTATAGCAATGGACTGCCGTGCCCCAGATCCCTGGTTCGATCCCAGCACATTTTTATTTTGTTACGGGGGAAATCTTACCAGATACCCGGGTGCTATTGGGGTTATGTGGGGCTTTCACCCACTAAAACCCCATCGGTGGCCTTCCTCTGTGATTTGCTAGCGGAGGGCCCCGGGTTCTCCTGAGGACCACACCGAGAACCACATTGCCAATAGGCTCATCTCTTAAGTTATTACTTTGCCTTCTGGAGCCATATAGAATGGCATAACGTCACTTGCCACACAGTGACGCTGTCCTCTTCGAGCTCGTTGGTGGGATAATAAGAGCCAAATTCAAAACCATTTATTCAATTTAGGCGTCTACGACGCTCTTATGAAGGTCAATAACAAATTTGAATATTGAAATATTCTATGTTGTACTGCCACGTTCAGCAAAATAATTATAGAGCCACTGCGAGAATAACGGGCAAGAAATTCGGGGCCGTTCTTTTAAACGTCTTTTTACAATGTATTATATACAATATAATACAATTATTACAATATTTGTTTAAATTACGTAGGAGACATGTGAGGCGGAATTTTCCAAGCATGTAAGATAAAGATTGTCTCTATCTCAGCAGCAGCTCCCCACAGCAATACACCATACGACATAATACCCCATTTTATTTTATCCCCATCTCCTACCATCCCCAAACTCTAAGTCCCCTGTTAGCCGGCTCTTACGACAGGCAGGGGTGACCGTAGCCGTATTCTTTGTAACCCGGGCCTACAGGGTTGTCGATCCCAGCACCTAACCTAACCTAACGGTGTGCTCCGGCAGCAGTCCTTGAGAGCCAGTGAAATTACAAGGCACATATAACAACTATATCTCAAGGTGACGGGCGCAGTGCAATTCGTCGCTTATCACGAAATGCATCTGTTATAGGCAGAGCTTAGTCCGCTTAACATCAGGTGGGCCACGAGCTTGTTCTGTTACAATAATATAAAAAAATGATTGTTTTCAAATTTGAGTAAATGGTTGTTGAATTAAGTGCAAATTAGCAAATTACTTTTGCTGAAAAAAATGTTTTGGAGCCCTGAGGGGGTAACACATAGTAGTCTTTACGTGTTTTTCGTGGCTTACGAGTAATTTTTAAGTTAAAGCTATGTATATTTTGCTTAAAAATTTAGGCAAGCCTCCAGAATATACAATGACTAGCTTTCCGGGAGCGGCTACGCCCGCGCGTATGTCGGTTATCGCGCAAAAACATTAACCTCTTTTTGCGCAGTTGGATAAAAACTATCCTATGTTTTTTCCCGGGTCTCAAACTATTTCATTCAAATCGGTCCAGTAGTTTTGGCGTGCAAGCTTAACAGACAGACAGAGTTACTTTCGCATTTATAATATTACTACTGAAGTACTGTTGCTATGGGAAGTACTCGTAATTTAATCCTTTTAAATATTGGTACACAACTTTGTCTTTGTCTGTTATAGCTCTTAAACATTTTTTTTTTGCATTACAAATACTTTTCTAGCGATTCCAGAGTTTCCCCAAAGTAATAACCTGTAACGCAAATCGGAAGATACATTTCCATGATAAGAACATGCTTAGAAAATTACAGGCACATGAGACTTAAGGGACAGAATTCTAAAACCAGATGTTAGATTTTGTCCCCACTTCTCCTCGCGTGTTTACTTCGCGGTGTACATGGCGCCACGTCCGCAAGTCAACGGTAATATTTTATTTGATTAAAAATTTAGAGCGCTCTCTAGTAGAACTAGTAGAAACTATCTCGTCACACAAAATGATACAATGATACAATGATTTATTAGTCTGTGAATCTAGGTACAAACAAAAGATATTACATATTTTATATACACAGAACGCTAGTTCCACCAATTTGGCATACAGACATTAATTAAATTTAAAACATTATTATATAAAACATATTACATTTGGAACAATAATAATTTCAATAACATTACACATTTTATAAATTAATAATAATAGTTAAATACAATATTCATTAAATGTCAACTAGTAAAACAATTGAAGTAAAAGTAATTAAATTATTATCGATTAAATGTCAAATAGTAAATAATTTAAATTAAGCAATAACATTCATATTTTTACCATCGACGAATTCATCGAATGTGATGTGTGCTGAAGCGCCATCTAGTACGCATACATGATACCAACCATTAGTTGATTGTATGCTGTAAATATCATAGTGTGACACAGTTAATAAATTTACCATACCTACAGTAGAACAAGTTTAGTCTTGATTATTACCAACTTGTTTGATTTTTGCAGTTTTTGTGTATGTTCATTTTTAATGAACATGAACTATGGTTTTGGTGAACATGAACTATGTATCTACTTTGATGCCAGGCGTAAGCTGTTACACAAAAGATGGTTTATTTATTACAAAAACAAGTATATTGTGTAAAATTTACACAGAAAAACATAAAAAAACTTTTTTACCCCTGATCAAAATACAAATAGCGGGTTATACTATTGGGTATTTTTAACTGACTTCAAAAAAAGGAGGAGGTTCTTAATTCGTCTGTTTTTTCTTATATGTTTGTTATCTCAGAACATTTGTCTGGGTGAATTGATTTAAAAAAATCTTTTATTGTTTGAAAGCTGATACTTGTTGTTTGGTTCCAGTTAAATTTCATCAAAATCGGTTAAGCCGTTTTTGACATACACTCCAATAACTGAAAAGTATTTACTTATCTTGATGATATAGTCGTTGACAATGAATGAAAATCGATCCCGTAAGTAGCAAGGGTCATAAAAAGAAGTGTTTTTTTTTTAAATAAAAATGGAAATTACTTCATCACCAAAAAGTGTGAATTAACTTGTCGAAGTCCAACACTAGTACCACGTGCACAATATTGTGATAATAGGTACTTTTGAACTATCCTGGTACCGACTTGAACAAGTTATTTCACACTTTTGGGTGTTGGAGTCGGTTCCAATTTTTGTTTTTTTTTTATCAAGTAGCGTTGTTCATTCAGATCCTGGATTTGTTTCCGCTAACAATCAAGGGTACCTGCTCGTGTCATTACTACAAGTCATATTAAGATTTCACTAACAAAAAATCACATGGAGAATGTAGTACGTAGGTACAGTTATTGTTTCAATTTGTTAATAATAATAAATACATCTCGTGGATGCTATTGTGTAGATGGGTGGAACAACAAAACTTCTAACAAAATAATACCATTATTGAAATCACCCAAGGAGAAAGATAAGTATTTTGTTTGAAAATGTATTTGTTACGGACGAAACGAGCCCTCTCACTGCCCCGCCTGTAAATAGCTAGATACCTAATTATAAGATTCGATTTCGCCTTTTATTATTTGTAGAATTAAGTTGTTTAGATGTTAAGTGTATTAATAAAGAATATTAGTAGGCTAAGACATAGGGATATAAAGATATATGTCATTCATTCGTGTAACTTGTTAACTAGTTGACGGCGCCAGTGCCGACCGCAGACTGAGAGAATATGCGCTCAGCGCCCTCTTTAATATTTATACTTGTAGAGCGAGACAACGATATATTCTGTACTACTCATGGCAAAAACTCGCTTTACTATATATATTGGCACGTTTTTTGCGATATCACACACATCACATTCACATTCCGACCTGTGCCGCCACGCCGTGCACACCTGTCTACAGCTCCGCCAGTATCTCCCAGTGAGACCGCAATAGTCCCCGCACTATTGCCGTCTCACTCGGGTCATCGTTCCGACGCTAGTTGCAGACCAGTGCCTTGGAATACGCAGTCCTGACGAAGTTTTTGTTTTGTGTGCAGAAGCTGAGCAGCCGCCGAACGCCGAGCAACGCGAGCTACGAGCTCGCCGTGCCGTCGCGCAGAGGCGCTCTAAGACGTCTGGCATTACCACCTACCCAGTCCCTTGTTTCGGACGAACAACATCATATCGGGCTGGTGGTCTTGCTTCGACCGCACTTTTCGGTGCGCATTTCACCACTTTACTATCCGACACAACATAGTAACAGTCGCGTAACAACACACTTTGTGCTGTTAAGCGACGTCGTTCAGGCGTGGGGTAGCGTCAGCCAAACCCGTCTGAACGATCAAATCCGCCATTTGCTGCGGTCGCAGTGTGACACCCTACGGTGACAACGGCCACTGTTGTTGTTTTGGTTTAACCTTGCACCGTGGCCTTTCCCGCTTCACGGGTCAGCCGAAGCAAGCTGGGCTCCGGAATTCTGGCCTTGGGGTCGCCCCTAGTCAAACCCGGAGTAGCGCTTAGGAGCACCCCTCTCCGCCGAGAAAAAAGCTCGGAGAGGGTACACAACTAGGGCACACCGTAGGTACACACTCCCTCTCACACAGTGAGCTCACAAGGTGTGTGAGGGAATTCAAACCCTGGATAGGGCGTCCTGAGTATTCCCCTCAGGATGCAGTCCCGTCCCTCTAACGGTGAGGTGCAGGTCCTTCAGACCTTCGCCCTCCGCCACCCCGATCTATACGTTGCACATATGCAACTCCTAGAAGAGGAAGAGAATGCCCGCTTCACGGACACTCTCATCGCTCCCTCCGGGACTTCAAACCCGGAGGCCAACGTCCCTCCTCTGACCCGGTCCTTCTCAGAGGACAGTCCGCTTTCGCCCGCTCCGGGCCCAGACAACAGACGCACGGTGGCAGCCCCTCCCCGTGAGAGGTCTCGCTCGCGCTCACCGATCGGGAGGCCAGCGAGCACCCGTCCCTCCATCGCCGTTGTAGAGCCCACTTCGGACTCTGAAGCGGAGATGGAGGTAGATCCGAGTCGCGCTTTACGCACTGACTCGGACTCAGATAACGACGGCTATACCGTCGTAGATAGAAAGCGCAAGCGTGCTCCTAAAGCCGCTAGTTGCGCAACTTCCGCCCCTCCCGCCAAGGCACCCGCTAAGGCCCCCGCCTCCGGCAAGAAGCCGACCCCCGCCCCGCGCCCCGCGTCTCCTCCCTCCGCTCCGGCCACCACTGCCGCGTCCCCTCAGGACGCGAGCGCGCGCCGCGAAAAACCGCCTCCGCCCCTGTTCATTCAGGACAAAACCAAATGGGACATGCTGTCCCGTTTAGTTTCGGATCGTGGGATCCACTATACTAATGCCCGCTCCACGCAGCAGGGCATTAAAGTCCAAGTTTCCACCATTAGCGACCACAGAGCGCTAACTAAACTCCTCCGCCACGAGAGCATAAGTTTTCACACTTATGCGCTCGAAGAGGAGAAAGTCCTCCGAGTGGTCATCCGCGGTGTGCCCAAGGAGGTACATACCGACTCGGTATGTGCCGACCTGAAGGCACAAGACTTCCCCGTACATGCAGTTCACCGCATGTACAGCGGGAAGGACCGCAGCCCCTACGATCTAGTACTCGTAGTACTAGATCGTACTCCTGAAGGCAAGGCCATTTTTAATTTAAAAAAGGTCTGTGGCCTCTCAGGACTCGATGTCCAAGCCCCATACAAGAATGGGAGTCCCTCGCAGTGCCATAACTGCCAACTATACGGGCACGCCTCCCGTTTCTGCTTCGCTCGCGCTAGGTGCGTTAAGTGCCTAGGCGATCACGCGACAGCAGCGTGCACTCGCACCCGGGATTCGCCGGACCCACCCAGCTGTGTTCTATGCGGTGCTCAAGGGCATACCGCGAATTACCGTGGCTGCCCTAAAGCACCACGAGTGAACCACAGGGTGGCAAGGCATAGGCCGACCCGCCCCTCTTACGACCGTTACCAACGGGTAAGCCCTAAATTAACGGTAGTACCTGCCTCACAGGTAATACCCGCGCCGCTCCCAGCCCGTAACGCATGGTCTAAACCACCCAGTATGGTTAAGACCGTCGCTACCGCCCGCGCCCCGGCCCGCGCGCCCGCACCCGCGCCCGCACCCGCACCCGCCCGCGCCGCGGCCCCTGCCCGCGCACCGGCCCCGGCTCGCCCCGCGCTCCCGGCACCCGTCGCCAACACCATTCGCGCGCCTCCCCGCGCCGCTTCTCGGCCTCAAGCTCCACCTATGCCATTGATGGCTGCCCCTCTTCAAGAGGCAATCAACCTAGTCAGCGATCTGGCTATGTCGGTTGACATCAATGAGGTACAAGAGCTATTCCACAAGATGCAATACGCTCAATCCCCAGCGGACGTGATCCAATACACATTGGAACACGCGAACTTACTAAGCGCCCTTAAGCGCTTCGTTCCCCAGGCCCCTCCCCAGTACAACCACTATGGGTAGTACAACCGCACGCACGAAACCGCGCTCAGTTTCGTTAGCGTCATTCAACGCTAACGGTTTCTTTAGACAACGTGACCTTGTCCACGACTTTTGTTGCACCCACCTTATCGACATTATATGCGTCCAGGAAACCCTTCTAAAACCGGGGAAGGCGAACCCTAGGTTTGCCAATTACAGAACGGTACGTGATGATAGAGTGAACTCCCGTGGGGGAGGCACTCTTATCTATTACAAAAGGTCCCTGCACTGCATCCCCTTACCTACCCCGACTCTTGTTAATATGGAAGCATCTTGTTGCCTTCTAGCTATGACTGGTCATCAACCTATAGTCATAGCGTCCTGTTACCAAGCTTGTCAAAAGCCGATCGTCCGAGCTGACTTAGAAGCATTGTTCTCATTAGGAAGCGCCGTCCTTCTGATTGGCGACTTCAATAGTAAGCACATCCTATGGAATTGTAACGTCAACAATCCCAGAGGCATTGCACTTGAAAAACTAGTCGCAGAACTTAATTTTGACATAATTGCGCCCACTGAGCCCACTCACTACCCTCATACGGAAGACTTTCGACCTGACTTGCTTGACATGGCACTACTCAGAGGCGTAACACTCCAGTTACGCTCCATAGAAGTGGTTCATGAGCTTCACTCTGACCACCGACCCATTATACTGCGACTAGGTCCCGACCCAACAACAGACCTCCCCCGCCCCACTAAGACGATAGTGAACTGGAAGCAATTAGGCATTGCCCTAAAGGCTATCAGTTCACCGGACCTTGACAAAATCCCTGACGACATCCTGACTAAAGATGACGTAACCCTTGCGATCGATTCGTTCACTAATCACCTCTCCACCGTAGTAGGTGCATCCGCAAAGGAGGTCATGGTGCCGGATGACCGGCGCCTTGTCATTCCAGCGGATGTGAGACGATTAGTGACGGAAAGTAAAGCAGTGACCCGACATTACGACTCTTACCCCAGTAAAGAGAACAAAACTAAGAAACGCCACTTTGAACGCATGGTTCAAAGTCGCATGTCTGAGTTGCGTGATCAACAATGGGGTGACAAACTTTCAAACCTCGTGCCAAGCCACCAGGCTTATTGGGACTTGGCGCGAGGTATGAAAGGAAGTAACTACAACGACATGCCTCCCTTATACAGACCAGTCCCACTAGTCCCGGCGTTCTTTGACGAAGACAAAGCTGAGTGCCTAGCTGATAGCCTAGAGGCTCAGTGTTCCCCTAACGTAGATCACGTTGACCAAGCTCACCTCGATTCGGTGGATGCTGAAGTCGAACGTAAAAGCTCTGTGGTCACCTCTGAACTCCCACCAATCACCTTAGCGACTTACGCTGAGGTGGCGAGACTGATCAAGGCCCTCCGACCGCAAAAATCCCCCGGTGCCGATGGCATCTCCAACAGGGTTCTTAAAACCCTCTCTCCTCCTCTCATCCATCTCCTAGTCAGCATCTTCAATGCTGCTATGAGCCACTGCTTATTCCCAGACACCTGGAAATGTGCAAATGTCATTGGCATTCACAAACCAGGCAAAAGCTCATCTGACCCCACCAGTTACCGCCCCATCAGCCTCCTCAGTGCCTTAGGCAAACTTTACGAGCGGTTACTTGCAAACCGTCTCCAGTCCCATGCTAAGGAACACCACCTTATCCCAGATGAGCAGTTTGGCTTCAGGCCCGGACACTCATGCGTCCAACAGGTGCACCGCCTCACGGAGCACATCATTGAGGGCTTTAACAAGTACCCCAAACCCCAGACAACGCTAGCAGTCTTCCTCGACGTAGCGAAAGCTTTTGACAAAGTCTGGCACAATGGCTTGATTTACAAGCTATACCAATTTGGCGTGCCAGAACGTCTTGTGCTCATCCTACAAGACTTCCTTAAAGCCAGAAGCTTTCGCTATCGCGTGGAAGGCACCCTCTCCTCCCCCCACCCAGTCAGAGCCGGAGTCCCTCAGGGCTCCGTGCTATCACCCATTCTTTTCGCGCTGTATACCAGCGACATCCCACGCTCTCAGCCTAACGTCCTATTAGCCCAATACGCGGATGATACCGCTATTTATACCACTGGGTGGCATATCAGTAGAAAGTCCATTCCCGCCCTCCAACGGGCCATCACCGAGATCGGTGACTGGTTCCGTAAATGGCGCATCGCGGTCAACCCAGTTAAAAGTGCAGCTATGTACTTTACTGAGAAGGGCCGCCCCCGTTACCCGCAACCTATAACTTTGTTCGACCAACCCATCCCCTGGGTTAGTAAAACAAAATATCTCGGAGTCACCCTTGATCGGAATCTCACCTTTAGCGATCATATAACAACCGTCCGTAACAGAGCGGCCTTTGTAATGGGTCGCCTTGGTCCCCTGATTCGCAAAGAGAGTAAAATGTCTCTTAGTAATAAGAAGACACTTTACACTGCCTGCATCCGCCCCATCATGACTTACGCATCAGTAGTGTTTAGTCATGCTAGTGAGGCCCATCTCCATAAGCTTCAAGTCATTCAAAACCGTTTTCTTCGTAGTGCAACCGGCGCTCCGTGGTATATCCGGAACACCGAGTTGCATTGCGACCTAAACCTTCCCTCTTTAGCGCAGTTCAATAAGGACTGCGCCCGCCGATACTTTGATCGAGCGCCCCACCACTCGAACCCATTGGTTGTCCAGGCATCGAACTACTCGACCGCCTCTTCTATCCCATTTTTCAAACCCCCCCGTCGCCGACCACGGCAGGTATTAGACGACCCGGATGACCCCATCGCAGTCATTACATTGGCAGCTTTAGCGTTATCCGCAAGTCGTCGAGGTAAAATCCCCAGGTGTGAGGTAATTAGAGGTCACACAATCAAACACCGAGCTCGCCGGCGAGCTCGAGGCAAAAACAAGGTCACGATAAATTGCTCTCCAAATAGTCAAAGAGTATTATTCAGTAGGGCCCAATTGTGCAACACTGCAGTTGCACAGAGGCATTTTGCTCCGATCCCCCCCATGTCTCTCGACAGCGAGACAAGCCGAGGTCCGAACCACAGTGGTGCCCTTGAGCTCGCTGTCAACCCCTCCTATAATAGCGGTACGTTTTCGGCGTCCGCAGGAGACGGAGGTAGAAAGCGCTTTTCGCCTTCTACGCCCGTCTCGGGAGAAGTGCCTTCGGCACTTCTCCCTCCCGGGCTATTGTAGGGCCAGGCCCTCGCCCAAAACCCGGTGGAGCTGGACGACCGCACAGGCGGTAGCCAGCATCTATGTCCTCCCTAAAGTAAGTAAGTGCGATATCATGCATTCTTAACTGACTCTCGGAGTCAACCACATCTTTGTTTCATTCCTTGTTTCATGTACCAGCGAGAACAAATTGTTACATAGGATATACGAAGAAATTGTAACATAATTTGAAGAAAGAAATACAGTCCACCATTTGAGCTACATCGAAGCGTGTGTTTTATTGACCCATAGCGTAAGGACCCCCACAGTTTCTGGTCCTTCGCAAGCCGGGTTCAATTGGACAAAGGAGCAGTTGGTCAACTCTGGGTCGTCGTCATCAAGTCAAGAATCAGCATCATCGTCGGCAGGGCACTGTGACGTCTACACTTACTGTACCTCTCACGCAGTGTGTAGGACGTGTGCCAACAACATCAGGTCCACCAGAACGAGTGTGGAACCAACCAAGTCCACCAGAACGAGTGTGGAACCAAACAAGTCCACCAGAACGAGTGTGGAACTTGTCACCAAGGAGCGGCAGCGGCGGGCCATTGGGCTGAAGATCACCCAACGGTGCAACGATCGCCGTGACGTCGTGAGACCTTGGACCGGGGTCGGAAGATCACCCAACGGTGCTACATACGCCGTGCGCCGTGCAACGGGTGCCCCGGGTGTGCAGAACGAAGAACGAAAAAAGAAGACTTTAACGCGGTTAGCCGCGGCCTGGTCTCTCGAACCCCCTCACGGTGCTAAATCGGTAAGAGGGCCAGGTTAACGCCAGTACTGGCGGTGTGACATTTGGTGCGGTGTCACCGGTCCCCACGGACTGAAGTTGCACTCCTGACGTCGGTAAGGTCGTAGTTGTGGTGCGGAGGCCGGACTGTAGGCACTGCGGAAGGCAGTCGGACATTCCAGCCGACTGTCGAGCGCTCCGTCACCGCTTGCGATCCTCTGCCGGGCAGGGCCCACCTTCCCTACCCATCCCCTTTTTCCATCTCCAAGGGAGCGTATCTCGTGCCTTAGGGCCGGGCCCTCCTAAGGAATTGTTAGGGACCGTTAGGCAGGTAGGGAATTAGGGGCGTGAAGAGCCGAAAATGCCGACGACCAGGAGCCAGGTCGCCGATGGGAAGACTCTACGCGTATACGAAGACTACCCCGCGTCGCCGTCTGCATCCGCGTTCGCGCACGCGCCCGTAATTAACGAGCAACCGCTCACTGAATCCGCGTCGTGTCCGAATGTAAACAATACGCGACCGCGATCGGTATCGGGTAGGAGACGCGAAGGGCAAGCGTTATCGGTTCGTTCACAACGTTCAAGCGCAAGTGCCGTTGCAAGAATACGGCAAATGGAAATGGAGGCTGAAGAACGATTAGCCGACATAAGGAAAAAAGAATTGCAAATTGAAGCGGATCTGATCAAGAAAAAATTAGTCGCCGACATAGCGGCTATAAGGGAGGAATCAGATCAGGAGAGTCTCTGCGAACAGGAAGCTATGGAAACCAGTATGCGAGTCAAAGACTGGGTTCAACACACGCAGAGACGGGGGGAGCACAGCGTAAACGTCGACATCAATGCTGCCGTAACTATGGAACGAGCGAAAGAGACGGAGCGATGCCTACATACTACGCGTGCGAGAGAGACAGAACGATGCCAAGTAGTTCAAGCAAAGGAAACGGAGTTATACCCTATGCCCACACCAAACCAAGTCACGTTTGAATCTTCGTCGGGACGCCAACCGTCACCAGCCCGCCCTGTATCCAGAGATAGGGGCATGGAAAGGCTAGCGGAAATATTAGAGAAAATGGCACGAAACAAACCGCATAGAAGCGCACCAGACTTACCTATATTCAGTGGGGCCGCCGGGGAATGGCTACCGTTCAAAGCGGCTACAAAAGAGGCAAAGGCGGTATACGGGCTGACGCCAACCGAGAACCTCGCTAGGCTAAGAGCGTGTCTACGAGGCGAAGCTCGGCAATGCGTGGCCGCGCTGTTATATACCGCAACGGAACCGACTGTGATCATGAAAACGTTAGAACAACGTTATGGGCAGCCGGAAATAATAATCGATCAAGCACTAGACGACTTGAAAAAGCTACCGCGTATCGGGTCAACGGCAGCGGAGCTTAATAACTTCGCAATTAAATTGCAAAACATTGTGACAGTAATCTCGTGTCTAGACGAACGCGGTTACTTGCAAAACCCAATGTTAACGCGTCAAATCACGGATAAAATGAGTGAACACCTACGGTCACGTTGGTGCGATTATGCTGAGGAACAAGGACAGCAAACAGAGGCGGAAATTGTAACTTTATCGCGTTTCTTCATGCGTGAAGCCGAACGCGCAGTACGCCATTGCTACTCGTCCGCACAGCATAACCCGCCTACCAAAACGACCAAGGACGCGCCGCAATTCCGACCCAATAACCGCAATCAACGAGCTAACGTCTATGCAACGAACGAGACACAGAAGAACGTTTGTCTGTGTTGTGGAAACGAACACGCAACCCCACAATGCCAAAAAGTCAAAGAAATGACTGTAGAAGAGAGATGGCAATGGGTGAAAGAGACGCATACATGTTTCCTATGTTTGAATAGCAAACATCGCCGCTACAACTGCAAAGCAAGGAAATGCGGAGTCAATGAATGTAGGATGCCACATCACGCATTACTGCATGCGGTTAAACGTACAGAATCAAAACCGCAAAGGGAAGACACCGCTATCACTGCCTCCGCGCAGGCAATAAGCAGTAATAAAGTATTGTTAAAAGTGTGTCCGATCACACTTAAGGGACCGACAGGGGAAATTGAAACATTCGGTCTGTTAGACGAAGGGTCGACAATCAGTTTAATCGACCAGGAAATAGCCGACTTAATCGGTGCGCACGGGCCTACGAGGCCGCTGAACATCCACGGGGTCACATCGAGTCAAAGGGAAGCGGGTAGCCAAGCCGTTGACATCGGGATAAAAGGAAGACGTCAGACGGTATACCACGCTATTAAGGCGCGTACAGTTCAACACTTGGAACTAGGTAGTCAGTCGGTGAACAGCGAGATAATGAACCAACGATACCTACAAAGTGTGTGCGCCGAAGACGTGTGCTACTCCGGAGGAAAACCGCGCATATTAATAGGTGCCGACAACTGGCACTTAATAGTAACTAGAAAGTTACTAACGGGAAAAAGGTCACAACCGGCGGCATCCCTCACCAAGCTCGGATGGGTGATACACGGGACCGCACCGTATAGCTCAATCGTATCTCACGACGAACGCACACTACATATACATACGGTGCAAGGAGAACGAGACTGCGAGCTACACGAACTTGTGAAAACCCACTTCGAATTGGACTCGATCGGCATCTCTAACAAACCAAAACCGGTTGCAACCGATGAAAGGGCAGTAGAGATATTTAATAAATTAGTACGACGAGTGAACGGCCAGTTCGAAGTAGGACTCCCATGGAAATCGGAGGACGTACGGCTACCACATAGTTACGATATGGCCACGCGACGCTTAAAAAGCTTAGAAAGGAAAATGGATAAGTCACCTGAGTTCAAGGAGGCATATACAAAGGAAATGAACAAACTGCTAGAAAAAGGATATGCAGTCAGGTGCGAGCGTGACCATAGTAACAACCCTCGTCTGTGGTACCTACCTCACTTCGCGGTAACCAACCCGCATAAACCAAATAAAGTACGTTTGGTTTTTGACGCCGCAGCACGATCGAACGGCGTGTGTATGAACGATGCGCTCTTGGAAGGGCCGGACTTACTACAAAATCTCAACGGTATATTGTACCGCTTCCGTGAACGACCGGTCGCCGTAACAGCTGATATACGAGAGATGTTCTTAAGGGTAAGAATCCGACCCGACGATCGCATCGCACAACACTTTCTATGGCGCGGAAACGAACGGTCACGGCCACCCGACACTTACGTAATGACAGCTATGATATTTGGCGCTAAAAGCTCACCGTTTCTAGCACACAGCGTACGGAATAAGAACGCCGACGAAATGCGAGAATCGCACGCACTAGCGCACACAGCTATAACTAAGTGTCACTACATGGACGATTGGGTGCAAAGTTTTAGTGACGAAGAAACCGCGGCGCATACCATAAAGGAAGTAATTGAGGTTCACAAGAAGGCAGGATTCGAACTCGCGAGCTGGAGCTCGAACCGTCCTCAATTACTGGGGGGAGTGGGGCACGAGGAACACGCCACCACTCACAAGGAATTAGGAACCGGGTTGAACGAGTACGGAAAAACCTTAGGCATAAAATGGATCGCGTCTACAGACGAACTAGCATTCAATACGGAGATGCCCCGTATCCCGACCGAAGTAAAAACGGGAGTTAGAACGCCTACTAAGAGAGAGGCACTGGGGGCCGTAATGTCTATATTCGATCCATCGGGTCAGCTATCCCCTTACGTCATCTCTGCAAAAATGATACTGCAGAGCTTATGGAGACACAAAATGGGATGGGATGATCCCCTGCCACCGGAAGAAGCCGCCAGCTTCAACGAATGGATACGCGATATGGAGTACATCGAAAAACTGCGTATTCCGCGATGCTACAGTATAAGACTAGCCGTAGAAAGACAACTTCACATATTCGCAGACGCGAGTGAACAGGCATACGCAGCGGGAGCCTACTGGAGGTATTTGTACGACGATCAAAGAGTACACGTGACCTTAATCGCCGGAAAAGCGAAAGTAGCGCCTATGAAACCGCAAAGTATACCACGCATGGAATTACAGGCTAGCCTAATTGGTGCGAGATTAGCCGCTGAAATTATCCGCGAACATGAATTCACAGGCCGTGTCACATATTGGAGTGACTCGAAAACAACCTTGCACTGGATACGTAACGACTCAGCGCGCTATACGCCATACGTAGCACATCGCTTAGGTGAAATTGCGGAACTAACTAGGGTTAGCGAGTGGCGATGGGTGCCTACCGCGCATAATGTCGCCGACGACGCCACACGAACGGGCAGCACTCGCTTAAAAAACACCGATCGTTGGTTCACCGGTCCAAAATTCTTAAGAAAGTCAGAGGAATACTGGCCGCAAGAAGAGGTCAGCATAAAAGAAGAAGAAGAAGAAGAGGTCGAAGTGCTTACCGTACGAACGACGGATTCGACCCCGCTCATTGATGTCAGCCGATTTTCGTCATACGATCGTTTAATAAGGACCGTAGCGCGAGTACTAGCATTCTGCGATAAATGCAGAAAGGTCAAGAACGTGACCGATGTAGACCGCCTACGGCGTAGCGAGAAAATACTGCTACGACAAGCTCAGAAGGACTGTTTTACGAACGAGACGGCGAGATTGGAAGCCGGAAAAACAGTCGAACGAACGAGCCGCTTAGCGAAATTAGACCCTATGTACACGGAAGACGGGCTAATATGCTTGCGTGGAAGGATTAACGCCGCGCTAGTACCGGAGGAAATGAAGACACCGCCCGTGCTTGACGGAAGACATCCGCTGACAATGCTGCTCATTAGGCGCGAACATGAGAAAAATGGACACATAGGGCGCGAACACGTTGTGAACAACCTTAGACAGCGCTATTGGATTTTACACTTACGTCCGTCCGTTAGAAAAATGACGCGCGCATGTACGTGGTGTAGTATAAAACGAGCGACACCCGCGACACCGGTAAAGGGTGACCTACCGCGTGAAAGGCTGAGTGCGTACACCAGACCTTTTTCTAGGTGCGGTCTAGATGGTTTCGGTCCGATGTGGGTTGTGATAGGTCGCCGGCGCGAAAAACGATGGGGTTTATTGTTCACTTGCCTAGTCACGCGCGCCATCCACATTGAGATTCTAAGTAGTTTGAGTACAGACTCCGCCATTATGGCAATTAGACGGATGGCCGCGAGACGAGGCTTTCCCGCCGTGTTTTATAGTGATAACGGGACGAACTTTCATGGTAGTTCGGTCGAAATGCAAAAAGCGTATGACGAATGGTTACCCGCCCTCCAAAATTATACGAACGGGAAAATGGCAAAATGGTTATTTACTAACCCCGGGGGGCCGAACGAAGGGGGGGCGTGGGAACGTATGATTAAAACGGTAAAATCGTCATTAGCCGTAACTTTAACAGAGCGCGCGCCGAAAGAAGAAGTGTTAGCTACCGCGCTCACCGAAATCGAATACACAGTCAACTCGCGACCGTTAACGCACGTATCTGTATGTGAAGACTATCCGGAAGCGCTAACCCCCAATCATTTGTTGTTAGGTACGGCCTTAGGCATGCCGTATGTCGGGGAATGCGACATCGCCGATAGACGAACGTGGCGAGGCGCACAAGCGATAGCGAACGCGTTTTGGTCTCGGTGGGTAAAAGAATACCTACCAACGTTAACACCCCGTGGTGATATAAGGAAAGACGCGCGGAACGTAAAAGAAGGTGACGTCGTTATTATTGCGGACGGGTTGTTGCCACGCGGCGTGTGGCCGCGCGGTTTAATTGAAAAAGTGCATACGGGACCAGACGGCGTAGTAAGGAGTGCAGACGTGCGTACGCGGGGTGGTATCTTCCGAAGGCCAGTGAGACGGCTTATCGTCCTCCCTCATCATGATGGCTGCGAAGGTCTACGCCGGGGGGAGAATGTTACGGACGAAACGAGCCCTCTCACTGCCCCGCCTGTAAATAGCTAGATACCTAATTATAAGATTCGATTTCGCCTTTTATTATTTGTAGAATTAAGTTGTTTAGATGTTAAGTGTATTAATAAAGAATATTAGTAGGCTAAGACATAGGGATATAAAGATATATGTCATTCATTCGTGTAACTTGTTAACTAGTTGACGGCGCCAGTGCCGACCGCAGACTGAGAGAATATGCGCTCAGCGCCCTCTTTAATATTTATACTTGTAGAGCGAGACAACGATATATTCTGTACTACTCATGGCAAAAACTCGCTTTACTATATATATTGGCACGTTTTTTGCGATATCATGCATTCTTAACTGACTCTCGGAGTCAACCACATCTTTGTTTCATTCCTTGTTTCATGTACCAGCGAGAACAAATTGTTACATAGGATATACGAAGAAATTGTAACATAATTTGAAGAAAGAAATACAGTCCACCATTTGAGCTACATCGAAGCGTGTGTTTTATTGACCCATAGCGTAAGGACCCCCACAGTATTACTTTGTATTACTATTCATACGTAATACCACAATATTACATATCGATTATAAAACCGTGGTATTACTGTTATTAACTGTATTTGTCAAAGATTACGAAAGATAGTTTATGTTTGTAAACGACACCCGTGCCGTCACTTGATGTATGTACTTGTATAGGTAGATTATGTTGCGAAGATGCACCGGAGTGCGACATAAAATCGGACATTCTATGAGAGTAGGGCTGCCATCCGTCCGGGTTTCCCTGGATTTAGCATTTTACCAATAACCCTGCATATTAATCAAAAAAATAATCGAAAGGTGAATGTTTCGAGATTTGTCTTAATAGACTCTTTGTGTAATAGTGTATATCAACAATGCGTCGTTCTTCTCCTCCATTTTCTATACTAGAAAAATAACAAACTTTTATTGATTTTCAAATAATATTTTTGGTGTCCGATATTAATCACCGGTTTTCGGTACGCGTGTCAAAATTCAATTCATCTAACAAGCCATCACAATTAACAATCCGCTAACTTTCAACGGGTTTATGGAACGCATATTAATGAAAAATTACAGAACACCTGATTAAAATGCTTGTTTATCTATGATAACATGAAATTTGAAAATGTCGTTCAAATTCATTCATTCTCTAGTGTTCTGTCTTTTTTTAACACATAGCGTTGTCTCTTCTGTTTTGACATGAAATTAATCCCAAATCATTTTTGGCATCACCACCGTTACTATGGTTACCAATTAAATATGACGGATGATCGTAAACGTAAAACAACAAGAGAGAGGAGTTCGAAGCGTTCCTATTTGTCAAAATACAAGCCCATTTGTACAACAATACTATTTGCGCTCGAATTTCTAACTGACAGAGTCCAGTCGTGCGAGTGTACGCTCTAATACCTAAAATGTCAACATTGATGGGTTATCGCTAGTGGAATTATCAAATTTCATTAATTTTTATGAATCCAGCAGTGATAGCTCAGTGGCTTTGGTTATGGACTGCCGCGCAGCAGGTCCATGGTTCGAATCCCGCCGCGGGCTTGAGCTTCACCGCATGGTGGAAGGGCATTTTGTAAATGCCCGCCTGGCTAGCGACCACCCTCAAGTAGAAAATCTGTCGCCAAGCACCTAACGGTGTGTTCCGGCAGCTGTCCTTGATAGCCAGAGTAATTCTAGGTTAAGCCTGTTAACACCTTCGACCACATCATCACTTACCATCACGTGAGATTGTGGTCAAAGGCTTACCTATCAGCTATAAAAAAAAAACCCTTTATCCTCAATACCATCATGATGATTATAAATACGGATTGTTAATTTTATAGTTATTATGTCAGTAATAGTTTATTGATAGTGAAAGTCACTAGCGTACGTGAAAATGTGCGTGTTTGTCACCCCTTACTTGTTGCTATATATCGTAAAAATCGATTAAAATAAAAAAATGATGAGTGGCATTTTTTATTGCTGCTAGGCTACGCTTTAACTATAATCTCACCTGATGGTAAGTGATTGACGTCTGATGATGATGAAGTCAGTAGAGAAGAAAAGGCAAGAACAGCCGTCGTAACATACCATTAGATGCTTGGTAATATATTTTCTACTTGAAGGCCAACAACTATCAAGCATATCAATGATTCTAAAAACTCCCGCCCTCGCATCATGCGGTGAAGTGGAAGACCGCTGTGAGATTCTAACTATGGACCTCCTGCGCATCAATACAAAATAATACCACTTCTAACATCAACGTGAATATGTTGTAGCCGCACATCAGGCGCTAAACAGAGCTTTAAACCATATCTTAACGCCCTTAGCCGAAAGGTGTTTTCTCAAAGAGGGTTGGGGTTTGGAAGGTCCATAACCTACTTATCTTGGAAATGCTTTTGTTGGTATTACAATCTACCCAGCTGCGGTTTATTTAATGGCTGCTATGGTTATGTTATAGCACCCTATTGAGTAACAAATGAGCAGCAACACTATAATCACGTAGTCTTTAGTAATATATTTACGTAGTTCTATAATCGGACTCTTGTTCTATACTCGCTCATCATACACACCGCTAGGGAATGGAACACTCTGCCTGAGTCTGTGTTTCTGGTTAATTACGGGGGGGTCTTCTAAACAGGAGTGAATAGGTATCTTCAGGGTAAGCGAGCTGCATCATCGATGGCATCGTCACTTAACATCAGGTGAGATAGTGGTGAAGTGCTACCCAGTACCTTCGGTATGAAAAATAGCAATATGTGTTTTTAGAGTAATCATACTTGATATAATTCTGTTTTTGTTCTATCTTATCAGTTATTAGAGTAAACGTTGTAGGTAGGAATGCTTAAAACTATTTTTATATATTTTTACGATATCAAGACGTTAATCTTAGAATAATTGGTCGATTTTGGGCAATTAGAATTAGTCAGTTTGACAAACCGTTAACGTACCGAAAAGCTTTTCAGAAACCCAAAATTGAAATAATTGTCGATTAATTGGAGATTTGACATTAGTGTTGACAAACAGTCACATGAAGTTCTTAGCAACCCAATCTGCGTATGACAATGGATTAACAAGCATTTAAAATAATTTGTCGCTGATTTGCGTTTCAGAAACCGGGGGTAAGAATTTTATTGGTAAGTAAGTTATGGGATAGTATCAATAACCAAGAAGCATCCTCCTATCCTACAATATATGGGGTTGTTTATATGGCTACCATATGTTGTTTATACAACACAGAAGATGTAACATTTAAAAACATAATGGCTATAATGTGTATAATTTTAACTTTTGTTGAATTACCGGCCGCTCCTTAACACCAAAACGTCCTGGGGAATACTCTCTTTGGTAGTATATCCGCTACACTTTGGTTATTAAGGGCGTTATAGTTAAGTCCCCTATAATGCACCTTACTCGGATGTTCTTACTTAAGTATTGGTATGGTGCTAATTATTTCATTTTCTTTTAGTCAGTTCTTAATTCTTATGCTATTCAAGAAAACCATGGAAAGTCTCATTCTAAAGCAGAAGCTTAGGCTTCTTCTTTTTGTATTAAGTTTTCATTTCAGAATTTCATTATCTCTATCGCATCAAACGTTTACGGCCATCTTTTTACTACTAATTTATATGTACTAATATATTACGTACTCGATAATACCATGAATATTTCAATAACTTTCCATGTATGAAAGTTTGTGTTTTCTATCGTAGTGGACAGAAGGACGGTGTTTACTCAACATAGCTTTGTAGTAAATTGATAATGTTGTTCTACTGTAACTATTACGCTGTGGCAACTCGTGTCCATCCAAGACATACTTTTTCGAGATCTATGAAAAAACGTGTTTAGGTAGCTAGATTAGGTAGTACCTATTTAATGTTCACGTTCATTAGATATACTAAACTCTCTGATTATATGAAAACATGGAAACTCGAGATACCTAATAAATTTGCAAGCATTGTAATCGTAAATTGAATACGCGTCAGAAAACTTAATTATACGTAAATATAATACGTATCAAATAAAAAGTAATACAAATAAAAAAGTCACCAAAACGAATCTAGGTATGTGAGATTCGATCCACGGTACTCGATCTTCTGATTCGACTTCAGTAGTTACACACTATACAATCATTGACCAAGGTGTCGAAAATTACACACATATCGTTTATGCCTTACTGCCAGATACATTATATTGGTCCACGTACATACGTAAAATTATTATTGTATTATTAAGAATTATGTCGTAAAATTAAAATTTGACCAAAAAGAATCTCTTCACGCTGGATTCGATCCACGTGCCTCTCAATTGCGAAGCGATATCACTTACTATGCGCTATTTGAACGACGATTGATTAGTCGAAAATTATGTACATAACCTTTGTGCCTTATTGTCAGAAACTGTATAAATTAATCATGATCCATCTAAAATAATTACGACACATTCATTACGAAAAATTCTGAATATTGCTTATAATAATTATTTTAGGTAGCTAAAGTTGTACCTACGTCTTGTAAAATGTTTGAAGTGTTTTTTATATTGCGTTAGGGTTCACAATCATATGATAATTTCATTAATATAAGAGATATATACATAGGTACATGGAGAAAGGAAGCCATAGATGTTTACCTTATTATGTCCATCATGCGTTTTTGACGATTTTTATACATCTTTTTTGCACTCCCAAAGCGTTTATTTATAATTTTACCCATGTTTTATTTTAATTGAGATCGCCGAGAAAAGTGACGCAGGTCCGACGCACGACGCGGCTGACCGCGATATGAGCGAGGATGATAGCAATATACGTAGATCGCTGGAGTAAATAGTGCGACATGATGTTAACGCTTCTCGGAATGAAAGGGCGTATGTGACATTTTGTAAACAGGCTCAGTACGCATTAACTGTGCTTTTTTTGGATTAAAATAATCAATGAAATTTATTGTACTTAAAAAATCAATATTTTAGAAAAAAAAACAAATTTTAATACACTAAAATCTGGCGGAAAAAGTAGGAATCCTCTATTTTCAGAGGTGTTTTTGAGATTTTTTTCTATCGAGCCAATTATTAGGAAACATGTTTTGAAATCGATGAAAGTATTACTTATATCCTTGAGTATCGTGTATTTAAATTGCAGTACCATCTGGTACCTGGTTTATGAGATTTTCCATATCATGTTGGCACTATTTCGTAATTTCCGAGCCCAAGCTGACGGGTGCAGTGCAATTCGTGACTTGTGACTAAAAGCATCTGTTATAGGCAGAGGTTACTCCGCTTAACATCGGGTGGACCTCGAGCTCGTTCCATCACAACAACATAGAAAAAGAACACGAATTGCTGCTCTTTGAAATGCTACTTTAGTTAATCTTTTTTATGTATAAACGAATCTACTAATTTATTTTATTTAAAAATGATTATTAGTGTATATTGTAGTTTTTTTATGTTATTTTGACGGAACAAGTTCGAGGGCCACCTGATGTTAAGCGGTTACCTCTGCCTATAACAGATGCTTTTAGTCACAAGTGACGAATTGCACTGCGCCCGTCACCTTGAGACATAGTTGTTAAGTCTCATGGGCCTGTAATTTCACTGGCTCTCAAGGACTGCTACCGGAACACACCGTTAGGCGCTTGGCGACAGATTTTCAACTTGAGGGTGGTCGCTAGCCAGGCGGGCATTCGCAAAAATCCCTTCCACCATGCGGTGAAGCTCAAGCCCGCGGCGGGATTCGAACCATGGACCTGCTGCGCGGCAGTCCATAACCAATGCCACTGAGCCATCGCTGCTTCGTATATTGTAGTATATATTAATATTTATTATAATTTTCAGATTGCAACAAGGCCAACGCAGACAAGAAATAAATCAATTAGAGGCTAACCAATCAAACCTACACGAATTTTTGATTCATGGTATTTTAATACAGAAAACTCCTTTGAGAAACTTTGAACGTACAACGAAAAATATTTTCATAGACAACGATAACTTCGTCAACAAAGACTATGTGATATTAAGTGTTATGAACAAAAATAATTATATAAAATCTAAACTCTGATATACGTTGATTTTTTTGGCTCTGGCCACACCCTTCTTCTACAAGACAATTGTACACTTAATAGTCTTAATACCAACCATATCTCGTGCAAATTCCTAAAATTGTAACGTTTTTAGTTTTTTTTCAATTAGGAATAATGTTTATTTGTTTAAAAATAATAATATTAATATATTTTCCGTACCAGTAGTTGTTGGGAACGATGCGCTCGAAGTTGTTGACCATTACATTTACCTGGGACAGACTGTCCAGTTAGGTAGGTACAACTTTGACAAAGAGGTCGCCCGAAGAATCTAACTCGGATGGGCAGCGTTCGGGAAGTTACGCGACATCTTCTCGTCGAAGATCCCGCAGAGCCTGAAGACCAAAGTCTTCAACCAGAGTGTGTTGCCAGTGATGACATATGGCACTGAAACGTGGTCCTTAACTGTGGCCCTTATGGACAAGCTCAGAGTCGCTCAACGAGCTATGGAGAGAGCTATGCTCGGGGTTTCTTTGCGCGATAAAATCCGGAACGTGGATATTCGCCAAAGAACCAAAGTCACGGACATAGCTCTCAGAATCTGCAAGTTGAAGTGGCAATGGGCGGGCCACATTGCTCGTAGAACTGACCACCGTTGGGGAAAAAAGGTTCTCGAGTGGTTACCACACTACACCGGAAGGCGTAGAGTTGGTAGGCCCCCACTAGGTGGACTGACGACATCGTGAAAGTCGCTGGTAGCCAATGGTTACAAGCGGCTAATAGCCGTTCTTTGTGGCGCTCTATGGGGGAGGCCTTTGTTCAACAGTGGACGTCTTCCGGCTGATGATGATGAATATATTTTACAAATAAGTACCTACTAATATGTGTACGCCTATTTGCAGGTTGAATGCTTTGCTATATTTTCTATATATTTCCTGAAATTGTAATGATTGTGTATTCTGAACAAATAAATGAATGAAAAATTGCGATAATAATGAGTGGGTATTTAATATTTTCGCATTTTAAATACATTCTAAGTATGTGACTAAAATGCTGGCATATCGTGACCAGAATGCTGGCATATACTTTGCACAGAGGATAAGCATTGCCATACAACGTGGCAATGCGGCGAGCATTTTGGGAACACTGCCTAATGGTAACGTATTATTAGATTAGTGTTGTAGTAATTTTAAGTTTGTGATGTGAATATATAAAGTGGTGCCCGCGTCAAAAAATACTTTGATACGATGCCATTACATGCAAAACATACACATAAAAGAATCTAAAAATTATTAAAAAAATATATTAAAATATGTATGTTATGTGTTATTTTTATGCCTGATAGTTTCGATTTTGACCACTATCTGACCTGATGGTAAGTGATGACATGGTCGAAGGTGTTGTTCAGGCTAACCTAGAATTAGCGGCTCTTAAGGACAGCCCCCGTGGGGTGCAAAACATACACATAAAATACCCCAACTGTGCTGTGTTATGACATAGTTTTTAATTTATTTTAACGTAGGGTTTTTTGTCATTAATAAATTAAATTGTTCTAAGTATTCGAACGAAGATTGACGTATCCCACGATTAGAGGTATCAAATCTTCAGATCGTTGACTACATTTTAACTAACACTGTCAGTGTTATGTCTCATATTTGGGTCAGGTGGTTTAGAATCAAACACAGAAATCCACCACTAGGTGCGTGCGCGGCACGTCCGTCGCGCCGACGACGTCTGCCAACGTAATGGCGGGGAGCGCGAGTCGCAGGCTCTAAAAGCTTACTAGAATTTACCTATATACATACCTACGCACATGTATATGCAGTTTGTAATGACAAGGAAAGAACGTAAAATATTATGCGTCATATCTGTTGTTAGAAAGAGATAAATGAGCAATTCGTGTTACCACCGAACCGCCACGAGACGTTCCGATCACCATTATGCTGCGATCTCTTTCACTCTCTCACACCAAACGATACACATATCTCGCTCATCCATTTCATTGAGATTAGTTCCTAAGATAAAACAATAAAGCGATATTTTCTATTTCATCAATAAAAGCAATAATTACGCGTGAAATGAAACAGTTTTCTTATCTCTCACAGTGCCTGTATAATTGGTGCAGAGTCTAAAGACACAAGAAAGGCATATTGTCCACAGATTATTCCTAAAAAACACGATTAGCGGCGATGTATTCACCGGACGCTTGGAAGTGCAAGACTGGTAGTGACTCAGGTGATTACCCTGAATTCGTCTAGTAAATATGGAGGCCATACAATACAACACATTTACGGGTAAAAAAATCTTAGATATCAATACTAAAGTTGCCGCGAATACTTGCTATTATTCGGTATTCGGCATTACTCAACATTTTTTTGATATTCGTCGAATACCGAATAATAGCAATTATTCGGCATTCGGCGAATAGTCGCCTAAAACAAACTTTTATCGAACAAAAAAACTAATGAGTTAAAAATAATAAATTTTTATTATTTTCCTTAATAAAACAATACACAGTATTAATTATTATCTGTAATATGAGCCCTATCATATTCATGAAATTAAATAAGTTAATAATAATTAAATGAAAAATTAAATTACTACGTTACATATGTGTAGGTATGTATTAAATGAAACAGATTTCTTTAACCTTATTGTTTTCTTTTCTCACAACCTTAGAAGAAGTTAGAAATATTTTTTATGTGCCTTGTTTATGTCGAATAGTAATGTCGAGTTATTCGACTATTCGCCAAAGTGAACGGCGATTAATCGGTATTCGACTATTCGCTATAACAACTATTCGCGGCAACTCTAAATTCAATACACCACAGTCAGAAAACTTTTGGAGTTGAAAATTTGGTTTGAGAAACGAAGTTTCGTAAACGACGGAACAAAATTCGTATATCCCGACGACATTTTATCCAAAAGCATGCCAATCAATAGATAAATATAATAACTTTAATCTGTATTAACTTATTAGGACCCGCATTATATTTACCGAAAAGATTTTCCGATCGGACTGTTTTCACCCGCTAGAGTTACGCGCTGAGGCCCGTGCTCGTCGCTCCTCGCTAATCGTGACTTCCCATCGAGAAACTAACCTCTAAGAAAACAAACTAAGGTTAAAAAGAAACTAAGGTTAGTTTCTCGATGTGACTCCCAGAAGAAGGACTTCAAAACAGTCCGAAACTGGTCGGAACATACGACTTTGAAATCGAAGTACGGTGTCCATGTGGAAACAATTAGGTATTTTCTCTAATATTCTAGCAAGCTGTTGAAGCGTGTGCTGCTGACATAATATCATCGATGATTTGTTAGATTTTCGTACAAGCCGACAACAAGCTGCTAATTTGGGACTTATAAAGGCCTTAGTTTTTTTTATATTTTTTTATGCTTGATAGGTTTGCCTTTGACCACTATCTCACCTGATGGTAAGTGGTGACGTGGTCGAAAATGTTGTTCAGGCTAACCTAGAATTACTGGCTCTCAAGGACAGCTGCCGGAACACACCGTTACGTGCTTGGCGACAGATTTTCTACTTGAGGGTGGTAGCTAGATGGCAGTCGCAAAACGCTCTACCACCATGCTATAACGACTGTCATCTTTATACAACAACCGGGACCGACGGATTAACATGCCCTCCGAAGCACGTGCACGCTCAGTAGTAATGTCACCAGCGGTCACCCATCCAACTCACGACCGCGGCGGACGTTGCTTAACTTTGCTGATCGGTTCAGAATTACACGTTAAATTAGAATTTGCTAATGAAATTTTAAGTATGATGTAACATTTTAGTGTGACCATAATAGGAACGACCTTCCATAAATTATAGAATTTTAATTAAGAGAATTTGTATGTATAGATTTGGCTCCAGTATCTTGTATCCGCAGTCAGTATAGGTAAAAGCATTTCATTCTCTATTAAACCAAAATAAAAGTGTTTTGCAAAACCTCGCCCATATCGTAAAATCACAAGCTGGCGGCCGGTGGCGGCTGGCTCACGCTCCATTATATCACGGCCTGAGGTGGCCGGCAACTCTGTTTCCCTTTCTACCTAGTACAAAAAGCGACACGGGAGAACAACATCGTAGAAGCTTTTTAATCTAGAAAGTATTAGAACCGGCCCTGTAAATATAAGCCAACGCCACAGATTACCTACTTACCACACCACGGATTTATAACTAACTTGTTTTTGTTTTTAATAAAAAAGCCTCTCACTCTTAACAAATCGGGACACTCATAACAATCGTTTTTCAAAGAAAACTCAATTAACGGTCAGAAAACACAGATGGCTCTGCTAATATCTGAAAAACCTCCCTATTATGAATTTACAGCAGTGTATTTAGGATACTAACTACTTACGTTAAACATAATGTCTTAGGTATTATTAACCCTATATTTTACCATATTTTGTCCCTTTCGATGATTAAAAAAAACAATCTTATTCGGTACATACTTATTTTTTTATTTTATGTCCTAAAACTTAAATCAATTTCCAGACCTAAAAAACATAGGACCCACCTGAGTTCATAAATTTTCAGACCCAATGTCCTGTCGCAAATTCCGATTCATTGAATTGGTTTCCCACGAACATAATCCTACTTAACATCTTGATATAGCGCTGACTAGTTCGGAACTTACCTATATAATTAAGTAAGAATACCTACTATTCAATAGTATGCGCTACAAATGTTACTAAATACCTACATACCATATTACCTCACAAAGATTACAAAGTCCTGTTACCTCATTTAGGCGCCTCATCGTCATCACATCATACATACCACAGCTCATGCGTCGTAGTCACTATTGTCTTATCTGTGCTACAATATCCGTCTCGCCACAGAATGAATAGTAGGTCTATTAGCTGATTGTACTGTCATTGTACTTTGACCTCTTACTATTCACTATCATAGCAATATTTAGGAAAACGCCTTTAGACCATCTAATCTAGCTGCGATCGCATCGAGATAAAGTTCTTTTCTTTTCATTTAGTATCAACACTCGTATTAAACCTAATCACTTCGAGAAAATGTCAAAGAAAAAAGTGAAAGAGTGGTTCGTGGTGGCGCCTTGGGGAAAAATAGCAAGTAATCAACTATTCTACTCTAGATTCTACTCTTTAAGCTGTATATCATATCAAGTACCTATCCATAGTTTTTATCAATATCATAATGTTAACTTGGCACCTAGGTGATTTAAAGTAGTAAATGCAAATTAATAATAACTGAAATTACTTATTTACTTACCTATATACTTTCACAATATTATTATTTCTACTCTAAATAATTTTCCATAGATTAACATCAACGAGGAACCAACTAATACACGAAAGAGAGAATCAGTGGTATTTTCTCTCTCTCTCTTTCTCTCACTTGACTTAGCTTGTTGTTTTTTTGGGTTTTAAATTGCACTCGCATGATTTGAGCATTTGGTAGTTTTAGCAAAGTAGTAAGACTCAATTCAAAGTCGTGTCCATAAGTCAGTCATGTTTTAGTTTTAGTAAGTTGACGAATAAATTATAAGTGATAATGAATAACCGACTGAAACTTGCCAAGGTCTTTAAGTACGTAATAATTGGAGGAATTTCTTGCTATATTATACTCGTGCAAATTCACGAAAGCTTCTCGGTTCATAATCCACCAATAATACACATTTATCAAATTAAGACAAATTGTATTGTATGTATTGTTAGCTAAGAAGCTTAGAAGTAGCACAATATCAAAGATATCATGTTTCTGACTTTCCCGCCGAAACTGATAGTGTCTGTGTTTACTTGTGCTGACTTTTTACACCACATACAAAAATTATATTTTTAATACTTTTATTTTTGCAATAATGCATGCTTTGCGGATTACATTACAAAATTACAAATTTACTAGAGGAAAAATTTTTAGTCATCTGCAGGATTTATCCATTCATCCATTCCCATACGATAGTTAAGGAACGGGAGGAAAAAATTGAGCTATGAATCTTATGAACCATTTTCATGTTAACTCAGTCAGTAAGAGCATACCCCAGCTAAATGGGGTGGATGACGCATGTTCGAATCCCGTACATGACTAATTCTTCCTCTCGTAAATTTGTATTTTTGTTATATAACATTTGCATGCAAGGTGTGCATCGTTTTTAAGAAGTATAAACACGTTGAAGATGTTAACTAATAACTTCAGCGAAATATCATAATATTGTAACTACAGTCAACAGATATCGTACTTACGTCACCTCTTATGGCCCATCATATGGCCACAAATACTAAACATTAATAAGTTGCTCTCAAGTGTTTATTACTAAGCACTAAACAGCTGCACTAAACAAACGCGCTAAAGACTAATCCAAGTGCAAACAGCCCTTAGTTCGCATATTATATAAATAGATATCATTCTAATTATATATTTTTATATTGCAATCTACTGTATTCGTTCGGAAGAAATTTGGTCGTGGAAAACTTTTAGAAACGGAATAGAAGTCAATTTTCCCAGCCCAAAACTCCGTAAACTATCTACGAGTTGTATGATATATTTTATTGATATTTTTCTAGTGATATCATGGGGTAACCCAGAAAATAGCCCAGTACTAATGGTACACGGCTATATGGACACTGCAGCTACATTTATACCCTTATTGGATCAGCTACCAGACAAATATTACTATGTTGGGTTCGACATACCAGGTAGGTGGGGTAGATAAAAATACATACAATAGATAAAAGTTATGTTCATTTACAATAGAAGTTAGCAAGGTCCTCTCTTTTTTTAAAGTGATATTGGGTCACCATGAAACGTGATTCAACGTACCTAAGTATACACACATTATTATAATTATCAATACTTCAGTACTAATAATATAAATGCGAAAGTAACTCTGTCTGTCTGTTTCACGCTTTCACGCCAAAACTACTGGGCCGATTTGAATGAAATTTGGTATGGAGATAGTTTGAGACCCGGAAAAAAACATAGGCTAGTTTTTATCCAACTGTGCAAAAAGAGGTTAATGTTTTTGCGCGACAACCGACATACGCGCGGGCGGAGCCGCGCCCGGAAAGCTAGTTTAGTTATAATTATATCAATGAAGTTTTATGAGTGCCGTACCAACTGGAACCCCTGATTATCCCTGATTATACCAGCTTCGCGCTGCGGTTTCAACTCAGTAAAAATATCACCATTTTTATTTCTTCTCCAGAGGTGAAACCGCATCTGGTGATGACGAAAAGTATCCTTTATGTTAATCCAAGATATAAACTATATATGATCCAAGTTTCATATAAATCGGTTCAGTCGTTTCAATGTGAAGGAGTAACAAACATACACCTCACATCCTCACGTACTACTCACAAACTTTCGCATTTATTATATTAGTGTGATTAAGTGTAATAGTGTGAAGTGTAACAATAATGGTGAGACTCGGTGAAAGTTAATTGGGCATCCAAGACACTAAAATTGTTGTGCAAAACTGATCGCTGATTGTGATTTTCAGGTCATGGCAAGTCAGATCCATTCCCACAAGGCCTGCTTATGACACAATTACACGTCGTTGAAGTGGTAAGAAGAGTTGTGGAGAATATGAAATGGAAGAAATTAACTTATATGTCACATTCCATGGGTTGCGTTATTGGTACGTATTTAGATATCATAAAAGTTTCAGGTGTCCTATTAAATACCTTCAATATGATACTAGTTTTCTTTTTCAGGTTTATTTTATCACCATTTGTATCCTGAATATATAAAGAGAATGATATTTTTCGATCCTATCCTCCCACTGTCTGTGTACTATCTAGTACAAAATCGGCCAGCGTTTTGGTATCAATTAGTATACTCTGATTACTACGACAATTACCAAAGGTTAGAGTACTTTTAACATATTTTAAGAAATTCAATCTGGTGTGGAATTAAATTACTTTAGCTTTATAAGCATTATATTTTTAATTGAAGGTGGAACTCCGGCAAACCTAGATTGCACACATATGATTCGGCGATTAGCTTGGTGGTTCGAAATAGAAATTTGACCGAAGAACAAGCTGACATTGTACTCTCAAGATCTCTGGTACCAATGGGAATTGACACCTACAAGTAAGTTCAATAGAACCTCGTAAGTTTCAGAATCGGTAAACTTCTTTCTTTCATATTTTATACTGAACCTGCCTCTCAAGGACATCTACTGGCACATAATACATATCTTTATACTATTTTGTTCTTGAGGGTAGCTAGCCATGTGTGCTGTCGCAGAAGGCACATCTTTTCGGTACAGTGGGCGTGGCAGTAACTATTGACCCCCTGCGCAGCAATCCATGGTCCTTGCCAATAGGCTATCACTGCTTGAAATTTTGAATTTGAATATAATATATTTTCGTTTTAATGTAGTATTTTCAATTAACTTTATTTGTTTATAGATTATCATGGGAGCCACGGATGAAGAAAATTGCTCAAGTATCTATACCAGAAGAAACCTTATATACAATAATGACGTCGAAGTCACTACCGACACTTGTTTTTGACGCGTCCGATTCAAAAGGAGTCACATCTGCAATAAAATTTGCAGAAAATCTTTTGACTAAATGTGAACAAACATTACCAAACTTTTATAGAATTACAATAACGGGCGGGCATGACGTTCACATTACAAACCCTGAATTACTAATTCCACATATCAATAAGTTTTTGAGTTATGGTAAAAAAAATAAGAAATGTAAGCTGTAATGATAAAATAATAATTAAGTTAAATTTTACAGGGTATTTGGTTTATTATATTTATTGGACGTATAATCGTGATTCATGATTTTGATAAATGTCCGCAAGTGCAATTTATACTACCTAACTTGCAGTTTCTATTTTGGTTAATGATCGAAACCTAATTAAATAATAACAAATATTTTAAAAATAAGGACCATTAAATTAATATTATACTTAAGTAACTATTCAAGTACCAATTCTGCCTAATTTTCCAGTTAAACATCACAAACTTTCCGAGCGTACGATCCAGAATTCTCGATCATGCGCTTGAAGAGTCAAGACCTCCTGAGGATGCTTCATGTAGAATCGAAACTAGTCGGAAATTCTTCCGATTTGGCTGTGTGGCGTTTGTGACGTCACGTCGCCTTAACATGAAAATTATGCAGAATTGTCACTAAATATATTTTTAATATTTTTCTAAAATTTCATGTTTTGTTAAAAATATTAAAATATTTTTTATTATTAAATATGGATTTCGGCAAAGTAACGCCTGAATCTATTCATTGCCACCTAAAAAAGATGAGATTAAAATTAGTATTTTTACAGGGTACCTAGTTGTTTTTTTCGACATATATTATACAATATTGCTATCACTGAACAGTCCATCTAGCGGTTGCAAGATTTTTTACGTGCTACAAAGATGAAAATGGCTTTATTTTTTATTATAGTTTGGCGCTAGTAGCAGGTACTCTATTATAGAAAGTTAGTTGAGAAAGCTATTACGTGACGTCACGGCACAAAACAGTAGTCTGTTTAGAAATAATTCATTTCTATATAGCTAGTGCTAGAAATGAATCATTTCTAGCTAGCTACAGACTAGCTAGAAATGAATTATTTCTAGCTGGTCTGTTCATTGAGTCAAGATCATTGATTGTTGCTGTGTTGCCTAACTATTGTACCTGATTACGCCAAAAATCCCCTTGAATGGAGTACACAACCGTCGTCACGGGCTGAGCGAAGATCACATTTACAAATTATTCGAACACATTTTTTTGTTGCAAACGGGAATCGCACCCGCGTCCTCCGATGCCTGTTCCTCTTGGCCACCGGAACCTTACTCTTTCGAGTTAAAAATGTGTGCTACAATAATAAACAATACAATTAAAATGAAAATAAAAATTTACCGCGTGAAGAAGGATATTTGTGAGCAAAAGAACAAAGTAGAAAAAAATTACACGTATTAGGTTCGATCCGACCCTACCTTGTTTGGAATAAAGTGATGAAGCAGAAAATACCATACTAACTAACTTATACATTGTTCAGTTGTACGGATTTTTGTACTTGTACTTACGAGTATTCACGAGTCCATTTCGCCCACAGATTACCTCCAATAGATACCACATTACAAGATTTTTATTCTGATCCGAGCTCACCGAAGTTATAGGTAGGTGCGGGTTGCGGGGACTCATCGAGAAACTTAAGTTTCTTGATGCGGGGACTAAAACAAAAGCGTTCTCATTGACTATTTTAAGGTCGCACTAGTTATTACACAAAGCGGACACTCACCGTAGGGATGGGCTGAGTCGTAAGAACATATTTTACTTGCGATAATTACGTTTGAATGGTGTCGATAAAAATACTATTTATATTTTTACCAAGAATCCTTTGAACAATCAAGGTAGTTTTTCGCGTAGAGCGCACGATCGAGACTAGTTAGACTAGTTAGTCTCGACCGTGCGCTCGGTCAGTCAAGACCTCTGGAATATGCTTCGTTTAGAAGCGAAACTAGTCGAATTTTCTTCCGGTTAGGCTGCGCGGCGTTTGTGACGACACGTGGGCATATCAGGCATATCAGCATATCATATACAAGCGGTTCGTGAGATTGTTTGGCTGAAGAGACTTTTCAATGAAATTACAACTTGTAAAGAAACCCCTACTTTGAGAGAAGTCCCTACTTCTCTCAAAGTAGTAATTTCATTGAAAAGTCTCTTCAGCCAAACAATCTCACGAGCCGCTTCACTAGCTGCAACAAGTTCTGCCTCGGTGCTTGAGATAGCTACAGAAGTCTGTTTACGACTTGCCCAAGAGATTACTCCTCCTGCATACATGCATAAAATTCCAGAAGTAGAGCGTCCTGTATCGAAATCTCCACCATGATCAGAATCACTAAAACATTCCGAGATTCCAGTTTTGTATCCTTTTTAGTATACAATTGCTGTATCTAGATACATAGGTTTCCTGGATACGACACTAATAGCGTATGATATGTCCGGTCTAGTACCTGTCATTAAATAAGCTAGCGCACCAACGGCTTCACGATTGGGAAATTTAACATGATCCTCTTTTACTGAGCATGGTTGTGCTTCTTTGATGATTGGAGTACTAACGGTTTTACAGTCACTCATACCAAAGCGTTCCAGTAGTCTTTTAGCATAATGTTTTTGAGAGACTTTGATGGAACCATCGTTGTTGTTGTTGAAGATTTCCAAAGCCAGAAAATAAGAAGCTGGTTTTGTGGTTATCTTGAACTTCCGTTTCAATTCTTCCAAAAACTTTTCAGATTCCTTTGGGTTTGTTGTAGCTATTAGACCGTCATCAACATAAAGTCCAAGAATGATCTTGTTGTTAAGTCGGTTTCTAATGAACAAACATGGATCTGTGTCACATTGTTTGAATCCTAAAACTCTCAAATAATCAACAATACATTTGTTCCAACATCTTGGAGCTTGTTTGAGACCATATAAACTTCTCTTCAACTTACATACTTTAGTTGTACCATCACTGTATCCTTCTGGCTGCATCATGTAGTTATCTTCATCTAATGAACCATTCAAAAATACAGATGCTACATCAAACTGTCTGAGGGTTAACCCTTCATTTGCAGCGATGCTAAGAATCGATCTTATTGTGGCCATTCTAGCAACAGGGCTAAATGTATCACTATAATCAACTCCTTTCTTTTGTGTAAAACCTCTTACTACTAATCTCGCCTTATATATGTCAAGACTTCCATCAGCATGGGTTTTAACTTTGAATGCCATGATAGTAAGTGGGTGCACTTACTATCATGGCATCACCAAGCTCAAGAAATTAATTTTCTGTCTTTTGGTTTATCCACCAAAATCCAAGTATTATTATCTCGTAGATATTTTAGTTCGCTTTCCGTTGCTTTTGACCATTCCGCATTCTGATGACTTTTAATTGCTTCTTTGTATGATTTGGGTTCATCAAAATCGTAGTAGACATAATAAAATCTTCAAATCGTTGTGGTGGTGGCAATGTCGATCTATATCTTACATTTATTGTAGAATTTCCTTATTTATCGTTTTCATCTGAATCAACTTCTGATAATTCAGGCGTAATATAGGACTCATTAGAATCTTCTTCATTTCTACTAGGTTTATCCGATATTGTAGAAATATTGGGGATTGTTTCTTCAAAACTTGCACCATCATTCAATGTTTGAGGCACATCTGAAATAGTTGCGTCTTGTAAAATATCCTCCCTTGCATCTAACATTGGATGATTTTCTCTAGTTTTAGGAAAATGAACCTCCATCTCAACAATTGGACTTTGTTTTTCTGTTTCAGAGACATCTGACTTCAATCCAATAGATGTGATGACTGACTCGTTGAATATTACGTCTCTTGACCTTATCAGAGTTGGATCCGATTTATTGTTTATGCTTAGTAACCAATAACCATCATCACCATCATAACCGATGAGAATACATTTTTGAGCTTTTCTGGACATTTTCGTTCTCTTTACTTTTGGAAAAAATTCAAAAAACCATAACTCAAATGGTGATTTTCCTTCTATAGAAGTCGGTCTAGTTCTATTCAGAACATAAGCAGCCATGTTGACAAGCTCAGACCAACAGGAGAGTGGAAGTTCTTCGTGAGCGTGCATCAGAGAACGAGCAGCTTCTACGAAAGTTCTGTTGTCTCTCTCACTACACCCGCTCTATTCCGGTGTATACGGCATTGTCAAACGGTGTTGGATGCCATGATTATTTAAAATCTTCTTTACAGCTTTATTTTGGAATTCTCCTCCATTATCGCTGAGAATTGTCTTTATAATATGACCAGTAGTCTTTGTTTCGTTTATCATTTCCACAAGTTTATCCTTATGTATAACACAATAAACATGACGATACTTACTAAAATCGTCTTTAATAAAACAAAATAACGAAACTTTTGAAATGAATTGGGGAACGGACCACATACATCAGTGTGAATGATCTCTCCTGGTGCTTTAGCTCGATCTCTTGTTCCAAATTTATATCTACGTGTTTTACCATAAACACATCCTGTACATAATTCAGAATCGAGTTTGACTTTTATACCAAGTTCCTTTTCAATCAATTGCTTCACATGTCTTTTATGCTGGTGAGCAAATCTTTCATGATGGAGTTGTAAAATGTTTTTTGTTGAGAGTGAGTTCAATTCAGGAGATGAATTTATAATTGTCTTTACATTTCGTTTATAGAGTCCTCCGTTCTTGACTCTTGTGCCAATTAAACTAATTTTTCCATCTACTATCAATTGACAAAATTCTCTTTCAGACATGAAGACACTCTTCTCAAGTTTATCTTGCACAGCAAGTACGGAAAATAAGTTTTTCTTTATTGCTGGAACATACCGTACATCACTCAGTCTAATGTTATGTGTCTGGCCTCGAACGTCTGCTTTCAAATCAACTGTACCTTTGCCAATAGCTTGAATTGTTGAGCCATTTGAAGTTGTTACCGTTTGATTATTGCTGAAATGTTGAAAGCTGGAAAATATGTCGTTTCGACAGGTGACATGACTTGTAGCACCATTGTCAACAAACCAACTGTCAAAATCTTCTTCAATAATATTTACGACTTCATTTGTAACAACTTCCATTAATGAGAGGGTCAGATTGGCATTTTTAGCTTGACTTGTCGGTGGGCCAGGTGTTTTAGGAGGTTTCCCGTCCGATAACCAATTACGACATTTTTTAACTTTGTGTCCATATAGTCCGCAATATCCACACTTTTTCTTATGCATAAACTTGTTTTGTACAACTAAATCTTGTGCTTCAGTAGCACCTTCTTTGGTCAAAAGTGAACGTTCATAAGCACATATTTGTGCTGTCAAATTGTCTATATTTCGATCTTTCCTTGACATTAGCATCCAACTAGACTTGAAGGAGAAGTACTTCTCATCGGGTAAAGTTTCCAAAATCTTGCAGATAAGTAATAGCTCTGGAAGATCATATTTGGTTTCACCTTTTTGAAGTTCCACTTACAATTCATGCCATATATTTTTCAGTTTGGATATATGCATTGACATGTCATGTGAGGGATCTTTTTTATAGCCAAAGAAACTGTAGCATAGTGAATGGCTTTTGTCTTCAGATATTCCATTGATCAAAGTGTGCAATTCATCCCAAACCTGTTTGGCTGTTGAGAATCGCATGACCTTTTGTAAAGTGGCATCCGACATATTAGCCATCAAAATTAGCATCGCCGTACTATCTATTTTATGATATGCTTCTAAAGATTTTTCATAATTTGCTTTTACTTGCAGTAGCTGGTTTTATAGGTTCTATAAGATTTCCATTTATAGCATCCAACCCGCCAGGAGTATCCCTTAAAAGCAACAGTACCTTACAGCGCCATGTTGACCAATTTTCTTCACCTTCTAAACGACCGATATCAAGTTTGCAACTCGTAGACGAAGTCGACATTTTGACAGGCCTTCGTTAGAACTTTTTGAAAAATATAGCAACAATTTTTGCAATATATTTGTTTAAATCTTACTCGCAATCGTACTTAATCGTTTCCATTATATAATTAAACGCTCTGCTACCATGTTGAGAGGAATTTTATGGATCGAAATGATAAAACTTATTACATGTTTGAAACATTCATATTGACATAGTAGGAATGACAGGGTAAAACAAAGTATTATACAAAACAAAGATGAGAGAAAAACCTCCTTCAACAGGAAATTAGGCAGAATTGTCACTAGATATATATGTATTTTTTATATTATTTTTAAGTGTTTCATCAAAATGTTATTCAATGTTTTCTTAAGGTACTTTTAAAAATATATTTGTTATTATTAAATATGGGTTTCAGCAAAGTAACGCCTGAATCTATTCAGTAAATATTGTTCAGTTACTGGAGTGTAACTCAAAAACGGCTGGACCGATTTTGATGAATTAGCATAATAAATGGCAGCAAACGACAAGCATAACTTTCGAAAAAAAAATGTAAATCGGTTCATCCATACAAAAGTTCTAAGGTCTGAAAGACAAAAAAAAACAGTCGCTATGAGAACTTCCTCCTTTTTTTGGAAGTCGGTTAAAAAGCGATGTAAAACTTGTTATTTCCTGGTGGGTATTTATGTAGGGAACCTGTAGGGAAGCTAAAATCTTTATTGGTATGAGTTGTTCATTAGCCACCATCCCTGGAAAATTATTTGAATTAAAATCGATCTCCTAATTATCTAGGTCTAATTTGGCATGAATACTTACACTAACGATATTATTATCTGGTATTAAAGTAATTACTTATTTCATTACATCAAATTAGTATAAAATAATTTTAAAAAAAGCATTCCGCACCACGACATGAACGGAACGATGAGACGCGATACGTGACGGCGATACTCCGAGCTCACGTTTCGATATAGCCGAAAAGATAACTTAAATAACTTGATAATTTCTTGATCGATTTAAATCATTTAAAAACGAAATGCTCAAAATGTCAAAGCGCTTATGTACGCAAAATTTAAATTTCATGTTAGGTGAAAGATCCTCATTGAAACTTTTTTTTTTTCTGAATATTTATTTGGCATCTACATAATATATGTACTCGTATCGTAGGTGATAAGTTTTATTAAACTACTTGTTCATTTTGTGTTGATATAGCCCTATTTTTAAAGTGGGTAAATCTATCCTTTTTATATTCGATCTAGCCGGTATACCTACTGACCTGTTTCTGAGTTAGCAACACCGTATCGTATAGCATGCACAACTTTGGGCATAAGGACTTTGTATCCAGTAGCCAATAAATTAAAAAAAAAAAAAAAAAAAAAAAAAAAAAAAAGCACCGCTTTGTCACTACGGTTTAAATGACGCAAACGCTGCTGTCACTGCATACATTACAAAAGCTTGGTTAATAACTGAAATACGAGAATATGCACTGTTTGCGCGCAAACGATGTGAACCGATATGTAGCCGCGCTTATAACATCTGCTAACTGTCAATTTGCTTTTTGGCAATTGAGCTAAAATAACCTTTACGTCGATTATTGATAATAGAAATATTGCATTTCGAGGCATTCTTTTGTGAACAGATGTTTGTACGATCAACATTCTAACCATAACAATAAAAATCTCCTCATCTATCTGTCAAGATTTGAGTTTGACGTTTGTGCATACATTGCACTACCACTTTTCTGTGAGCGTTGTTTGCGGCCGGAGATGACGTCAAAGACGACGCCATTATGCTATCGCGGTGTCCGTTTAGCAAGTTATGAACCGACTGTTTGCGTACACACAGTGCAAATAGCGCATATTTGCGTGACTTGAACCACAGGGTATATTGTATTGTAAAGTTTTGGGAAAGTAGGTAGAGGAAAAGGCGGGAAACGTTCAAACTTGGCGGGCGCGCTTAAATTTTTAAAATATTTAAATTTAATAATTTTGTGTATATAGTGGTCAGAAGAGTCCAAATTGTAAATAATTTTAGTTTAATTTGTATATAGTATATATTATTGTGTATATATAACTCGGTAAGTTACATTTGTTGATTTTTCTTGGCATGGAGGAGCCCCCTGACCCAGGGGGCTCAGTCCCACCTGCTGCGTGTTTTATAACAGTTATGTCAAACGAATCAGGCATGGAGACAGATGGTTCTTTCATGGATGGGTCCATGTCTTCTCGCTCCTTGAAACGTAGCCGTCCAAGCAAGATGTGTAAGCATTGTAACAAAAGAAAACGCAAACGCAACTCTGCTTTAGAACTTAAAGAAACGGACTGCGCATGTATTTCTGTTGTTGAACCAATATCAGAAAAAGCACCGTTTTCATTAGAAAAGAAAAATCTTATTAACAGTGACGCATCCCAAGCAAACAAAGTCCTGACCATGAAAGATACAACAGACATACATCAGACCCGTCCTCAACCCCAGCCTTTTAGTCGCACATTGTATGAGTCCCATGATGTCGCACCATACATTATTCATATTCAGAGAGAGCAGCAGAATCCTGATGATGGCACCATACTGCACCCTATTGCCTTTGGAAAGTTCCTCCAAAGACAGAATTTTAAAAACATAGTTAATGGCAGTCTAAAACGCATAGGCCGAAATAGGATATCCCTCGCATTTGCGCACTTTAATGATGCTAATGATTTCCTTAACCACGATAGCCTTAACAAAAATAATTTTAAAGCGTTTATACCAACATTTAATGTCACCCGCATGGGGCTTGTTCGTGGAGTTCCAGCTGATTGGTCTCCTGAAGAAGTAACAGATAACATCAATGTTCCTATTGGATGTGGAAAGATATTAAAAGTCAGACGTTTAAACTACAAAACTATCATAGATGGAAAATCACAATGGAAACCTTCTCAAACTGTAGTCATAACTTTTGATGGACAGGTTCTACCCAAAAGAATTTTTGTATGCTTTAATGCATTACCTGTAGAGCTTTATGTATACCCGACTATACAATGTTACAGCTGTTGCCGCTTTGGTCACACAAAAGTCCAATGTAGGTCCAAACCACGTTGTTACAAGTGTGGCCAAGCCCATACAGCTGACAGCTGTAATGTTGAGGAGCATAATAGCTCTTGCTGTCTTTGCTCTGGATCACATTATGCCACAAGCAAATGTTGCCCTGAACACGAAAGACAAAAACGTATTAAACAATCTATGGCTGAGAGCTGTGTATCGTATTCAGAAGCTTCCAAACTCCACCCTCCTGTGTCCAGATCATATGCAGAAATAACATCAACAGCTCATCCCACTCCCAATAAAAATGCAATGCCTCCTCCACTCTCATCAACTAAGTCTTACAGAAAAACTGTGACCCTAAAACCTCGTTCACCACATCAGTTTGCGAAAGGTTATGACCATGCAGCACATCAAGCCCTAGTAAAAGAATATGATATGCCATCTCCGTGTAACGGATGTGCATACAAATCTAATTCATCTGATAATGAAGAACATTCACTGACTAATATTATTATCACTTTAATAAATATTTTATCACAATCAAATATAATAAAACCGAACAACGCTGCCCCTATTATTGACATGTTAAATAAAATTATCCATGCCCAACATGGATTTACACCGACAAATGATAATTAACTGTAATCACACAACAACAGTTCCACTGCACTACCCACATGTGGTGGTGCAGTGGAACTGTCGAAGTGTGAATAATAAAAAATCTGAAATTATGTACCTGACTCATAAATATGACCCCTCAATCATCGCTTTAGCAGAAACATGGCTGCGGCCAGATTCTGTTTTTAAAATCAAAGGTTTCACCTGTCTCCGAGAAGATAGAATAGATGGATATGATGGAGTAGCCTTATGTATAAAAAATAATTTATCTTATAAAATAATTTCCCTCCCTCAACATGAGGGCTTGTATATTGTAGCAGCAGTTGTTACTAATATAACTTTTGCATCTATATATATCCCACACCCATCTTCTGTAACATTCCAAACTCTAGATAATATATTATACTCTCTACCTAAACCATATATATTATTAGGAGACTTTAATTCCCATCATAGGTTATGGGGTAGCTCTTTATCTAATACCAATGGAGAAATATTAATTGATATATTAGACCGACACAATCTCTGTGTTTTAAACACAGGGGTACCTACACGTAGAACCCGCCCTAATGAAAATGTTAGTGCTGTTGATCTCTCAATTGTTACAGAGTCTTTAGCATCAAAATTATCTTGGTACACACATAAATCTTCTTGTGGCAGTGATCACTACCCAATTATTACATCTTTCCCAAATAAACAAGTGCAAAATACAGTTCCCACACCTAGAATGAAGTATAGGTTAATAGAGAGCAACTGGAATAAATATAATGAATACATAGATAAAAAATTACATACTCTACCTGACGTAACATGTAAGGCAGAACTTTGTTCTGCAGCATTTACTGCATTATTAATAGAAGCAGCTAATGCTTATTTTCCTATCAAAAATGCTTCAGATGGTAAATTACCTTCCCCACCATGGTGGGATAGTGACTGCACAGATGCTGTTAAAAGACGGAAAGAAGCTGAGGTGGAGTACAATATAAACATGACAGATGAAAATTTCCAAAATTTATTATTAATTATGGCTGACACTAAAAAACTTATAAAAGAAAAAAGATTTTCAGGCTGGAGATGTGTATGCACAACCACAATTTCTCCCAATACCCCCTGCTCGGTTATGTGGTCCCTTATCAGACGTTTTAGATTAGGTATTTCCGATTCCACTTTTAGAACAATTCCATCGAGTATGACTGATGAGTTTTTGGATTATTTAGCTCCTCCATTCGTTCCTGAACTTGAATTGGTTTGTCCTTTTCAAAATTCACACAATCATGATGAATCTTTCTTAAATTCGCCTTTTACTTTAAACGAACTCAAAGGCATCCTCTCTGGCATTCAGGACTCTGCACCAGGAGAAGATGGTATCCCATATTCCTTCTTCACGAATCTTGGAGAGAATAGTCTAAAGTATTATTTAGAGGTTATAAACAATGTGATCTTGACAGGTGACGTTCCGTCGCAATGGAAGTCCCAACTAGTGTTGCCCGTTTTAAAGCCTAATAAAGATCCATCAGAAGTTTCTTCCTATCGACCCATAGCTTTGTCGCCTGTCATAACCAAAATTGCGGAACATCTGGTAAAAAATAGACTAGAGTGGTTTATGGAAAGTAAAGGTTTGTTTCCAGAATCACAGTACGGATTTCGTAAAGGAAAAAGTACCCTAGACAGTGTAGCAATCCTGTTAGCCGACATCCGATTGGCCTTCTCCCAAAATGCATCGGTTACAGCTGTGTTTCTGGATATCAAATCTGCCTACGATAACGTCTGCTTGACAATCTTAAAAAACAAACTACAATGTCTCCAAGTTCCGCTAAACTTAACTAACTTTATTATAAATTTGATGTCTGGTCGTTCAATAACATTAGAATCGTCAAGGAGAATCATTTGGAGAGGAGTCCCTCAGGGATCAGTGCTTAGCCCAATCCTCTATAATATATACACCAGTGATTTAGATAAATATATCAGCAACACCTCAATATTACAATATGCTGATGATTTATTATTATACAACGTGAATAGTAGTGTTAATAGTGCCTGTCTTTTACTTTCAACCTCTCTAACTAATCTTAAAGTATGGCTTGATAACAATGGATTAGATCTGTCTGTATCCAAAAGCTGTGCTCTTCTGTTCACAAGACAACGTGTACCGCCACCCATAACCTTACAATATGATGGAAGTCTTATCCCTGTAAAAACAGAAACAAAATTTTTAGGTTTAATTTTAGATGCCAAACTAAGTGGACTGCCCCACTGTGAGTATATTGCAGAAAAATGTGAACGGTCTCTTAATATTCTTAGGTGCTTATCAGGCGTTTGGTGGGGTGCCCATCCATTTTCTCTAAAGCTGGTCTATAATGCTCTTATAAGAAGTATTCTAGATTATGGGACATTCTTGTTGGAGCCATGTAGCTCAGCTGGGATGAAGAGATTGGATGGCATCCAGGCGAAAGCTCTTAGAATCATAACTGGTGCCATGAAAAGTTCTCCAATAAACGCTTTGCAAGTAGAATGCGTTGAACCACCCCTGCCATTACGACGGCAATTTCTCGCAGATAGATTTTTCTGTCGCATTACACAATTCGCCAAACACCCACTGATTTCAAAACTTAAAAACCTTTTAGAAATGATTAATACATCTAAATATTGGTCTCATAAACGCCTACCATGTTTGATAAATAGCCTAATAAAATTCAATAAGATCGAAGCTTTAACTCACCGCACCCATAAACTCCCCATATTTGAAACTAGTTATGAATCTCTTTTAGTCCAACCAGATATACATCTTAAATTAGATATTTCCAAAGGAGATCCATTCGCCAATGAATGTTTAAATAACATAATTGATGAATTATGGCCAGATTGGAATCAAATATATTGCGATGCCTCAAAACATTCAAATAATGACTGTGTTGGTGTAGGCCTATTCCATCGACAGTTCAACATTGTAGAAAAGATAAAATTCCCTCCTCAAACATCAATTTTCACTGCAGAATGCTATGGAATCTATAAGGCTCTTGAATACATCCTTGTTATGAAACTCTCTAATAGCGTCATTTTCTCAGATTCTATGAGTGCGTTACAAGCCTTTATGAAATTTCCCTTCAAAAGAAATGCATATTTTCCGATTATAATCGAAGCCCGAGAAATGCTTATTAAGTGCGTGGATAGAGGGTGGTCAGTTTCGTTTGCCTGGATTCCCAGTCACAGTGGAATAAAGGGAAACGAGAAAGCTGATCAACTTGCAAACCAAGCAACACAGTGTGGAGACATGTTCCCATATAAGAATTATCCTCAGGATCTAGCTGCTCTCTCTAAATTAGACCTTCAACGTGCATGGAGCGAAGCTTGGACAAATAGTGCCAGATTAAAGGGCAAATACTTCTTTAAGGTACAACCAATGATCCCGGTTAAGTCTTGGTTTACTAAAGTGAAACTAAGTAAACGTGCTACGTCTGTTTTGATTCGAATGCGTTTGGGCCACATGTGCACTCCGGCACATCTTGCTCGGATACGTATTCTAGACTCGGAATTGTGTGAGTGTGGAGAAGACGTGGGTGACATCGATCATATTATTTTAAAGTGTCCCCGTTATGATCACGCTCCACTCTTCAAAGACCTTGAACATCTTCAAGTCCCTTTCCCTACTAATATATTTTCCTTACTTTATAGCAATTGTCTCCCTATCTATCAAGTGTTAGCTTCATTTATTGAAGCTAACGACATCAAATTATGATAAGGTATGCTACATTATAGATACTTATTTACTTATACAATACTATGTACCTATTTATTATCCTCCTATCCTTCCTAACTCCTCTGACCCTATTTTTTCCTCGAATCCCGATCCATAATTTATTGTATAATCTTATCGTTTCCTCATTTTTGCAATAATGTTAATCTTAATACTAACAAACAATAAAACCAAGATAGTCTAAATATAATCAAGAAGTCTGAAGCTGAGAAGTCTTCCCAGCTTAACCAGAACAGAAGTCGTCAAGAAGCACTTTATGAAGATAACAGGACACTGGCAAATGCACAAGAAGTGCGAGACCATTTCCCGAGATAGGGAGAAAAAAAAAAAAAAAAAAAAAAAAAGTAGGTAGAGTTTTTTTATTGAACTTTGATATGAGGCAACCGCTAATGGTCTTAGTATTAAAATATGAAGATTCTGAAAGAGTGGTTTATTAAAGCACCATGGGGAGAAATATCCCGTAAGTATATATGTTTAAATTAAAAACTTACTGGAAAACATGACGGTAATTTTAATACTAAAATATAAATGTAGTTTATCTACATAAATTATCATATTATTATCTAAGTCTAGTTTTCAGCAGGAACGTAAAAAAATGTTAAACAGAAGGTATCAATTGAGCTTCTGAAACGTTTATTTTATTTTGAAGACTGTTTGTCCTAATATACCAATTTTTCAAAAGAGTTCTACAGTTTTCTGACTTAGATATTGCTCAGAAAAAACTGATTTTACATACATATTGTGATGATTAAAATAATTTCAAAAACAAGATTACTTACCGTTATCGGCCTGATATATTTCAGGGCCACTAACACATAAATGTAGATGTTTTAGAAGAACATAGTATATTATTTAAATTTCAGAGTACCTATGTTAAAAATTATGCCAAAGAAATTATGTTTTTGGAGCCACTTTTTGCAAGTCACCCATTGTGTTTGACAGTTTATATTTTACATAGTTTGGTTACTCCTGGTGGAAAAGTCAATAAATACTATTGTTTTTGAGCCAATTAACTAGCATATATTGTTAAGTCATCTAAAAGTATTGTGAGTAAGTAATTCAACGTCTTTCATACTGGCGAATTATTTAATACATTGTTATCATCGCCTACGAGAGGAGTTCAAAGTATTCTCTGTATCTGAAACTCTTTGCTAGTATTGAGCTTCGATAAAATATACCCTATATTATAGGTAGGGTAGGGTATATTGTATCGAAGTTATTGAGGGTAGTTTTTTTCTGAGAATCTTATGACATTATCCAAGGTAATAACTATAAAATTTTGTTGGTTTACCACCATATGCTTTTTCACAATGATGCTTGTGGTGGAAAAAAATGTCGGCTGTGAAAACTGTGAACAAAATCGTACAACACTGTTTTATTTAATTTCTGAAGAATCATGGCATAATACAAAAAAACAGCCACATAAACATTGTGGCCATTCATAAGGATTCCTTCATTATCAAACATTCAAAGGTGATTTTGTAATTCAACTAAAGAGATCCAGTAAATGTGAAAGTAATGATGTTGATCCTCAATCAGATGGTCCTAATTCTGCCACTATGGAAGAAAACATGAAAAGGTCAAGGAAATTGTACTCTACACTAAACATACTAAAAAAAATTTCAATACTTCAGGACCTAAAAGTCAGGGCAAGTTGGGTGCCACAAATGCTCACACCACAGAAACAAGTGCAATTATAATATGGTAAAAATTTGAATGATCAAAATGTCTGCACCTATTTGGCTCAATGAGCAAGCAATCCAACTGAGTAATGCTGTTAACTGGTGCTGGGCAGGGCTATTTGGACTGCCTGTAATATTTTTGTAGCTCTCCGGCTGCGGCTCCGACCGCTGGTATGTTGGTTATCGCCAAAAACATTAACCTCTTCTTGGGCAGTTGGATAAAAACTATCCTATGTCCTTTCCCAGGTCGCAAACTATTTCCTTTCCAAATTTCATCCAAATCAGTCCAGTAGTTTTGGCGTGAAAGTAAGACAGACAGATTTACTTTCGCATTTATAATATTAGTATGGATAGTGTTCTGATAATAAAGGCATACCGTCAGTAAAACAATGTGTGAAAGAGTGAATAATATATTTTATATTATTTATTATAAAGTAACATGTTATGTTTACAGTAATATCCTGGGGTGACCCAAGTGGAGCTCCAGTGTTGCTGGTTCATGGACGACAAGACAGCGCAGCCACATTCATACCTTTGCTGGAGCATTTGCCGAGCAACTATCACTATGTCGGAGTTGACATGCCAGGGAATGGAAGATCTACTCCATTTCCACATGGTAACCTTGCTTTTAACTGCTAAAAAGGGAGGACTATGGTTCTCAATCATTTGTATGTTTGTTTCGCGATTACTCCACTAACTTTGATTATTATTTTTTGTTGGGTAGAGAATACCTCTCAAGTTGATCCCATTTGAATTTCATCAACATTAGTTGAGTACTTTTTAACTTCAGTCAGTTAACTGGAAAATGTATTCACATACAAATGTAATTGAAACTCTTGTTGATGGTAAACAGTATCTTCAGAGAGTGACCATGAACTTTTATGCAGTATGCATCACAGAAAAAAGAGATCCATAAAATAAAATTGACTTCCAACACAGATATACAGAGTAGGTGTGACAATGGGCAGTCTTATCACTGAAAGCATTCTCTTCCAAGCAACCCATATGAAAGGACTTGTGGAAGTCATACCGTGATAATGTGAGGTCCGTGTTTTGAATCAGCATGGTACAGACTTATATTCCAGGACAACCTAGCTATGTTGGTTGCAACCTTGACTGGGAAGCTTGCATCTTGTTTTTGGTGTGGTGCAGTCTCAACAGCCAGATTATCTTTTTTCAAAATTTGTTTGGGCCAAAGACCATAATAAATATACCACTAGGGCATTATCTTATCTCCTAATTACCGCTCGACACCGCACTGCTGCGTTTCGCGGAAGTTTTCGTTTCTCTGCCACAAATTGTTGGAATTCGCTTCCTCCTCCCTTAAGGATATTAAAGTACAAGCCTAATTTTAGGAATAAATTTAAATTACATTTGCTAGAATTCCAAAAGAAAATCAATAATAATTGATTTATAGCAAATTTCAAAAATATTTAATAGGTTTAACTTTAAAGAGAATTTATAATTAATATTAAATTATATTGTTTTTATTCGTTAGTTTTACATGTAAATGGGTTCATCATATATCATATGATCATATTATATTATAAGCTAACTGTTTATCGAATAAATAAAAATTCCAGCATGTTTATAGGCAGATAATGTAACAAAGTGCTAGTCGATGTACTGCTTTTATTTTTATTTTTTTTTACGGTGTCACGTTATTGATTCGTTATTTTTTTTTATTGAGTGGTTTGGTTCCGTTTATTAATGTTCAATATATATGTATATATTATATATATATATTAGTTATATTTTTAGTATCTAACGTTTTATACTTGCTTTTACGTTTCCTTGTTATTATGATTTTGTCTGCTTGTTTCTTTTAAATTTAACTTTTTATTAGTATAAAATATTAATAAGTCTAGAACAATTGTATTTCTTTTATTATAAATTGTGCCCGTGCGTCACTTAGGTCTTGGCTGAAAATCAGCGCTGTAGGTTTGTCTGCAGCATTATGCTGAGCCAAGTCCTTTTTTGGACTGCACATGACAGTAGTTATTTTAAATTTCTTTTTATGTTGAACATGTGTTGTAGATATGTTATAATTTTCTTACCTTATGTACAAATTAAGACTGCATACTTTTATAGGTATATTTTTATGTGTTGTATTTACTGTATTGTATTTTGTTTGCTGTCGTGTGTAATATGTCCTTAATAAATGATTTCTTTTTTTCTTTCTTTCTTTCATCTGGGGTTTGAATCTTGGAGCACAGTTGGTAAGTGATGATGTGGTGGAAATATATGTAAAGTTTGAATTCCAACTTGCTCGCAAGAATATCTTCTGGAACACACCGTTGGGTGCTTGGCGACAGATTTTCTATTTAAGGGTGGTAGCTAGCCAGGCGGGCGTTCGCAAAATGCCCTTACACCATGCTATAACGACTGCCATCGTAAGACAACAACCGGGACCGACGGCTTGACGTGCACGAAGCACGGAAGTGCTCAGTAGTAATGTTACCAACCATCCAAGTTATGACCGCGGCGGACAGAATGGCTAAGCAAACTTCGCTGCGAGCGCTTCACAAAAATTTATTGTATATTGTAAGTTTTTTTTGTGTATTATATAATGTATTTAATTTCAAGTACATTTTGCTGTGTAGTATACATACATGGGGTTGTTGACTAGTGTTGTCATTATGATTTAAATCAGAAATTGTTACAAAGTTACATGATTGCCATACTCACTAAGTTATAGAACATTATAAAATAAATATTTAATACTAGCTTTCCGGGCGCGGCTCCGCCCGCGCGTATGTCGGTTATCGCGCAAAAAAATTAACCTCTTTTTGCGCAGTTGGATAAAAACTATCCTATGTTTTTTCCCGGGTCTCAAACTATTTCCATACCAAATTTCATTCAAATCGGTCCAGTAGTTTTGGCATGAAAGCGTAACAGACAGACAGACAGACAGAGTTACTTTCGCATTTATAATATTAGTACTGATTTAATTTCCAGGTGTGAAACTGACTCGGTTCCACTTTGTGGCAGCGGTGGAGGCTGTGATCAAACACCTGCGCTGGGAACAGTTTGTCTATGTCGGACATTCCATGGGATGTGAACAGGGTATGTTTATAAGATAAGATAATCGTATATTTTCATTAGGTAGGTATGCACACAGATGGATATTTAACAATTAAGTTCATCATGTTTTGCCTATTTAGGCGTACAAATTTTAGAGAGAAAGCCATTTGAAATATTATAAAAAACAAAAAAGAAAAACAACTCTCAAAATTAATACAATCCAATATATAGTGAAACACCCGTACATTATTTTACATATCAATCTGTTTTGTGCATATATGTCAAAGACTATTTTAATTATTATGTCAAGCCAGTATGTAATCCATATTAGAAAGATTAGATTATGTCAGATTATTATCAGTCAAAAATTCGTTGATACTATAATAGCACATGGTCATTAAAATGTTCTTTAGCTTAATTTTGAATAGGTTAGTATTTAGCTCCCGTATTATAATTAATATTTGTTCTTCCATCCAATGGCATGATGGGCAAATCTAAGGCAGGAGATCCAGTTTGCTCGTAGCGAAGTTGCTTAGCTGTTCTGAACCGATCAGCAATGTTGAGCAACGTCCACCTTGGTAATGATTTGGATGGGTGACTGCTGGTGACATTACTACTGAGCGTGCACGTGCTTACGGTGCTTGGCTACAGATTTTAGCCAGCTACCATTTGCAAAAAATACCATCAAACTGTGAAGCTCAAACCCGGGGCTTCGGAGGAAATAGGAGGACGCGGGTTCGAATCCCGTCCGGAACAAAAAAAAATTGTGCTTCAATAATTTACTGACTTAAAAAAAGGAGGTAATCAATACAACTGCATTTTTTAAACGTTTTTTACATCAGCACTTTTGACTGGGTGAATCAATTTTGATGATTATTTTTTATTTGAAATTTAATGCTTCCAGTGTTGTCCCATTGAAATATCATTAGAATCAGTCCATCCGTTTTTGAGTTATACTCCAATAAGTCAGTGTCTTCCCATCTTTATGATATAGTCATTGACAGTATCCAACAAGTAGCAAGGGCACTAAAAAGGGTGATTTTTTTATCTATAAATGGAACCGATTTCAACACTTAAAAGTGTGAAATAACTTGTTGAAGTCGGTACCATGTTTTTTTTATTCATGATCGCATTTTACCGCATCCTGCCTGATGTTAAGCATTGATGTGGTCTAAGATGGAGCACGCTTACCTAGAAGTGTGCATATTTTGATAAAAGTAACTTTTGAAATATCATGGTATCAACTTTGTAATCTTCTATCATGGCGCAAGTCATGTATCAAGGTTTATTTATTTATTTCAGGTTACACAACCCATAACTAAAATCATAATAAAAACACAAAAAAAACAAAATTATACAAAAATAAATACATAATAAAATTAAGGAGACCCACAATGTAAATACAGCCAACGGCGGACGATAGAATTGAAGCGCTCGTAGCGAAGTCTGCTTAGCCATTCTGAACCGATCAGCAAAGCTAAGCAACATTCGCCTCGGTCATGAGTTGGAGGGGTGACCGCTGGTGACATGTCCTTGAGAGCCAGTAATTCTTTAGGTTAGCCTGATCAATACCTTCGACCACATCATCACTTACCATCAGGTGAGATAGTGGTCAAGGGCTAACCTATCATGCTTAAAAAATAGAGCCATCCCATCGTTCAGCTAATGTTTTTTAGAATAATGTTGGAGCTGCCTCGCCATCTGCACAGAAGTGAGGCGTATCTTTTACGAATAATGGCGTGGAATCCATATATATGCGCCATCGCAAACATGCCAGAAGCACTGCAGTTGCGAGGCAGCCCCATCAGCACCCTAAACCCATTATTATACTGGACCCGGAGGTCACTTAATGCCCGCTTTGTATAGTCCACCCAAAGGCTGCACGTATAAAACGATTGACAGTAAGCTGTGAACAGCGTCTTTTTCACTTTTGGCGTACATACGTGCTAATCTTTGGGCCAACATATTACTATGTACAGCCAATGAGATTTATATGTGCGCACAAATTTTTTCCATGCGTTTTCTTGACTGTCCACTGGTATGGGTAAATAAAAGCTCTACGTTTCGGTGATCACCGTTAATTATTGTTTCTCAGAATGACTATTTTAGTTACAAAAAGGTTACATTAATGAAGTGGGTTGGTTGTTGGCCGCTCGGTACAAACGCGAGCGGGCAACTGAGCGCATGAGGCTACTTTTGCAATATCATCAAATTGCGCTCACGTAACACGTTGAATGTGTCCCTACAAACTTCAACAAGTTATTTCACACTTTTTAGGTATTTTTTTTTGTGTATATAAGAATTTTGCTCAGCGTGCTCTAGTGCTTGTAATCATTTTTAGAAGTAAGTTATCATAATTTTATTTTTTCAACCGGCGGTATGCACTTATTGAACAAAATACTACGAACTATATACAACACTACAGCTACTACAATGAATTCATTTAGACAACCTATAAGTCATAGCAGACTCACAGGCAGTCTAAATGCTCTAGCCCAGTCCCAGTTGACAGTGTGCCCAGCATGCTGGCAGCATTGTCCCGTTGAATTGCAATATATTAACATTGTACTTTTCAGTTAAGGTCAACACAGAACAACAAAGAAGGTGGGGTGGTCCAGATGCGGACCGCGGTCCTCCTTTTGGTGACCCCATGGATAGATTACCCCGGGGGATGCCGGGTTAGAATTTCACCTTCCCATATCATCCCGTGGGTGTCGTAAGAGGTGACTAAGGGAATAATAGGTGGGCAGCAGCGCCTTCTAAAAAACTGCCAACTTACACCGCGATCCCCAAGACGCCTGCCAAGCGTGGGGATTATGGCAAATACCCCCTTAATGGGGGAGGCTGTGTTCAGCAATGGACGATCCAGCTGTTACAGTGTGGATAGATTAACACACTCTTAACCTTCTTTTTATCTTGTTTTAGGTCTATTCTTCAATGCAGTATATCCAGGCAGAATTACAAAAATGATCTTCCTAGACCTCGGACCATCGCTCCAAAGGTTACAAGTTCACAACCTAGTCGAGTACTACAATGATTTCTACTATGAATACTACAAGAACTACATGAGTGACAACTACGCAACCAAGCTTTATACTAGAAGAAAGGTAAATAGTAGTTCCCTATATTATAATGAAGCGCTCATAGCGAAGTTTGCTTAGCCATTTTGAACCGATCAGCAAAGTTATCAGCCGCGGTCTTGAGTTGGATGGGTGACTGCTGGGTACTCTAATTCGTCGAAGTTTCGAACTTCGGTTCCGAAAGAAAGGTATCCGCAAAACACATATTGCTTCACTTTTTTTTAACTTCGTTCGTAGCATAGACTAGCAGGCATTTGCGTGTGTAGATTCTGAATAACATTATTTTTAAGTCGGATTCGTATGGTTTGTACATTTTCAAAATATGTAATTATAATTTATTCATAGTCAAAGTCGAAAATACTAATGAGGATATAAATACCTATGGAGAGCAAATAAATTTACGTACAGTAGCGACACCTCTCGCTGATCCATAACTACATAGGATTCTCACTCGTACCCTGTGAAAATGTTCTTTAATTTCCTTCGATTGAGACTTAAAATTGATTGAGGCATAATAGCGTTCTCAGAGTAGTTTGGGAGATTCCCTAGAGGGCACGATTTGTGATGAACGATGCGATCCGACCATAGATTATATGAAACAACGAACTTTGTACCGCAAATTCGATTTTCGTTGTCTAAAGTGTCACCCGTAACACGAAAAACGAAACTTCGTTGAATTGTAGTAGCGGCCCTGGTGACATTACTACTGGCGCTTCCGTGCTTCGGAGGCAAGCAAGAGAGCAATTTGCGAATGCCCGCCTGGCTAGCTACCACCCTCAAGTAGAAAATCTGTCGCCAAGCACCTAACGGTGTGTTCCGGCAGCTGTCCTTGAGAGCCAGTAATTCTAGGTTAGCCTGAACAACATCTTCGACCACATCATCACTTAACATCGGGTGAGATAGTGGTCAAAGGCTAACCTATCAAGCATAAAAAAAAACAAACAATTAAAGATTCTTTGTAGGTACTAAAAAATACACGTGATTTTTCGGGGCTAGTCTTAAACCTCACGTATCACCAAGGCGGAGGGGGGAGTTAAAACGTGCTAAAAAAATCACGTGATTAATGGATGGCCCCTTACTTAAATAGAAATCGTGAACTAACTTTTTAAAACCATTTTTACCCTTCGGGTAGGGAACCCTAAAAATTTTGGACGGAACCATCAATGTGCGAGTCAGACTCGCGTTTGATTATTTTTATTTTTAAATTGCACATTTAAAATCGGAATTATATGTTATTATGTTTGTACAGGCTATGGACGCTGTGAAAAAAGCGCGGGAACTTACCGAGACGCAAGCTGAGATCATACTGTCAAGGAATCTGCATCAAGTTGGTGATGATTTATTCAGGTGAGTAATTGTTTAAATAAACTAGCAAAAAGCTGAGCTTTTTGGCGGCTCGCGTTTATTTTACAACCTTATTCTGGTGGTGCCATCTAGTGTTAAGTGGATTAACTACGATATATTTGAGTATTGAGTTTAGTTCCGTTGCAGCGATGTTATTTTTCTTTCGTATTCTAACAGATGGCGTTAGTGGTACTAACAATAACGTTCCATCAAATGAATACAAAATTGTTAATGTTATTTTTTTAATGGTTATAATATATATATATTTTTAGACAGATAACAAATCTAGATATGAAGTTAAATTACTGTGTTAAAGCACAAATCTATAGGCATGATAGTTTTTCAGCATAGTGTGCCACAAAATGTTCCAGTTGTGGGATAGTTTTCTACATGTATCTATATACATATATACTACATGTATGTAATAGTATACTATATGACATTGTGTACAAAACATGACGAAAATGTTTCATAAAATTTGTCACTTTTATTACTTATGTTATGTTATATTACTTATTTTATATATATTTACTATCATTAATATATTGTATTTGTATATTTATTTTCATTCTATTTAATTTGTTATATTTTGTTTTATTATGTACTAGCTTTCCGGGCGCGGCTCCGCCCGCGCGTATGTCGGTTATCGCGCGAAAACATTAACCTCTTTTTGCGCAGTCGGATAAAAACTATCCTATGTTTTTTCCCGGGTCTCAAACTATCTCCATACCAAATTTCATTCAAATCAGTCCAGTAGTTTTGGCGTGAAAGCGTAACAGACAGACAGACAGACAGACAGAGTTACTTTCGCATTTATAATATTAGTACTGATGGTATGTATTGTATAGTTACAACAGTATTTATGCATACAGGTGTATCATATTTTATAACTGTAATATTCTTTGCATCTATTTGTTGTTTGAGTTTTCTGCACTAAAGATGATTTAATTTTTTGTTGCACGCCTACGTCCTTTTTCTCTATAACTAATATGTGGATGTCTGGTAGAAAATGCTGTAGCATTAAGTCCTCCATTTGTACTGTAGTGCAATAAAGAATTAAATAAAATAAAAAATAAGTAGTGTAATAAATTAATAAACAGTAAAAATGTTAGGCTGGGTATATCACACATAGTTCTGCAGTTCGTATCACGTGGAGAACGAGGCATAAGATCTAACGTCTCGGAGTGATGAGCGCAGTGCAGTGTCATGTAGAACGTGGACGGTGACACTGCATACTGTAATGGACGATTACCATTAGGCTGGCGACTTGTTTGCCCAGAGAGTAGGGTTATTTAGCCCCTTTACGGTATCATCAATTCCACCCTTAACAAATCGAGCTTCTTCCCCTTCGTTACCCGTGTTACTACCAACTACTCCATTCTTACTACCAGTAGTAATAAGGATTTCTTTTTTGCCAACACAAATAAAATAAACACATCCAGAATATTTGAAATTGAAGTTGTTTTTAGGGTTCCATACCCAAAGGATAAAAATGGGATCCTATTACTGAGACTTCGCTGTCCCTCTGTCCGTCCTTCTGTCTATCTTCTAGCTAGACGGTTGAAATTTTCACAGATGATGTATTTCTGTTGCCGCTATAAGAATAAATACAAAAAGTAGGCCAAGTGCGAGTCGGACTCGCGCACGTTGAAACAAAAAAGGTTAAAATGTGAAGTCTAATGTTGTATAGCTAACGGTACGGAACCCTTCGCGCGAGTCCGACACGCTAGCCTTTGACTACTATCTCACCTTATGGTAATTGATGATGTGGCCGAAGATGTTGTGCCGTTTTTTTTTATTAATTCATATTAAATATAACTTTTATTTTTATTCTAGATTGTCCTGGGACCGGCGTCTAAAGTATCCAGCTCCGCAAAACTTCCCCGTGTCGTATTATTACGAACTGTTTTCCCAAAACGCCCCCCCAACGCTCCTTCTCGCGGCCACTGAAGAAGGTTCCAGACCTTATACTAAAGGAAAGGAAGCCGCCACAGAAATTATAAATCTGATGGAAACAAATTTGAAACACTTCAAAGTTGTGAGCGTTCAAGGTATAAAAGAAAACACCATTCTTTTTATCAACAGGTATATAACGCAACAGGAACACTTGGCAGGCGTCTTGGGGATCGCAGTGTAAGTTGGCAGTTGTTTAGAAGGCGCTGCTGCCCACCTTCCAGTATTTTTTCCTTAGTCTCCTCTCCTCTTACGACACCCACGGGATGGTATGGGAAGGTGCATTTCTAACCCGGCACCCCACAGGGCAGTTAAATACATAACAGGTATATACTTCCACCTAATAAATGCCGCCCCCTTTAGGAGCGGTTTGCCATTTATTTTGTTTTTTAGTGCTGGTAGGCTAGCCTTTGACCAGTATGTCACTTGATGGTAAGTGATGATGTGGTCGAAGATGTTGTTCAGGCTAACCTAGAATTACTGGCTCTCAAGGACAGCTGCCGGAACACACCGTTAGGTGCTTGGCGACAGGTTTTCTACATGAGGGTGATAGCTAGCCAGCCGGGCATTCGCAAAATGCCCTACCACCATGCTATTACGACTGCCATCCTAAGACAACAACCGGGACCGACGGCTTAACGTGACCTCCGAAGCAAGTGCACGCTCAGTAGTAATGTCACCAGCGGTCACCTATCCAAGTCATGACGAGGCAGACGTTGCTTAACTTTCCTGATTGGTTCAGAATGGCTAAGCAAACTTTGCTACGAGTGCACCCACAGGTTACATTTAGCATACTTAACAGCGCCTTAATATTCTCCTTTTCTCGCTTCAGGAGGCCACGACGTCCATTTCACAAATCCAGAGCGTCTCGCATCGGAGGTGATGCAGTTCCTGGCCAATGACTTTGGAGAAGTGCATATTTCTGCACAGTTGATCGACGAAAACACAGAAGCTTTGAAAGGTTATATTGCATCGAAACTTTAACATTGTATTAAGTTTTATACAGGAAAAGCTCCATATTCGCGGTTCCCTTATTCGCGGTTAAAAAAGCTGCGAAATTGAAGCATCGGCATCTTTTGAGTACTACAGGGCTTTTGCGGTTGCACCCAAAAAAAAATATATAAATATGAGTCTTATTGCCACTATGCCTTAAGTTCATTGTCAAATGCGGCCGCTGCTGCTGTTTTACGCTGTCCTTTTGCTAATATAAAATATAAATATTAAAAGCCGAACTGTAGGACCCTTTATAAGCGGCAAACTAAGGAGAAAGTCACAAACTTTTACATACTTTTAGTCTAAGATCCGTTTCAGAATGTCCTAATAAAGTTTCGGGTTGCTATCCAACACATAAATTTACTGAATGATAAAAATGACAGTTAACATGCAGCGCGTTTCAAGCTTTAACCGATGGATAGACTAAACCGATGACTGTGAAACGCAAAGATAGTGTTTTATTTATTAAATATGTTCTGGGTAGTAAAACCGGAACTTACTCGGACATTCTGAAACAGGCCCTTAGTCAGATAATAATTAGTTGGTATTGTCAAAAATCGAGTTCATTTACATATGTGATGAATTAATTTTTAGAATGATTATTTTATTTACTTTGAGTTGTTGGAACGTATCCCCTTCATTCATATACAAACTAACTTTCCGGGTGCGGCTCCGCCCGCGCGTATGTCGGTCATCGCGCAAAAACATTAACCTTTTTTTTTGCGCAGCTGGATAAAAACTATCATATGTTTTTTCCCGGGTCTCAAACTATCTCCATACCAAATTTCATTCATTTCGGTCCAGTAGTTTTGGCGTGAAACAGACAGACAGACAGAGTTACTTTCGGATTTATAATATTAGTACTGATTACCGTTTCGTTTCCACGGTTTCTGTATTCGCGGCATATTCACGGAACGTGTACTATACCCCGCGATTAAGGAGCTTTTACTGTATTCTAAAAAGGTTTTATTGGGGACTGTCTTGGTGTGTTCTTGTAGGTCAGTGCAAAATATTCAGCTTTATTCCTAGGATGATAAGGAAAGTGGCATTTTTTGTATAATATTACAAACAATAGTACATTGTTCACCGAGAGGAGAAAGTGACCGATTACCGTCGAGGGTGTCGTTTGAAACACCCGAGATCGGGAATCGCACTTTCTCTCGAGTGATACATAGTGCTTTATACTACACCTACCTTTTATTTTACTTTTTTACGAAAACTGAATCCTCAAACAACACACAAATTGAAAATGGCGCCAATGGCGTCTGCAATTCTCACATGTTCTTTTTTCAAATAGTTTGACACCATCCAACACACAGCTAGTGGCCAGTGTCATTTTGCGAACTTGGAGATAAAAACTCACTGTATAAACTTTTTGGCTTTTGATATTTAGGTTACCAGCGCACAGTCTTACCCAAAATTAAAAAAGAAAAACCACGTAAGAAATGGATTTTCATACACTTTTCTCTCCCGCTCAGATGCGTTTTCTCCCCGCATATTTGTTCGATATGCAATGACGTACTTTCTACCGTAAATTTGATAAAGTATCAAGGTACTTTCCGAGCAGGTGTAGTATAAATGTATATTGTTCTTAGTTATTTGAAGTTGCTTTAATTTATTTATTTATTTACGACGAAACACCAACAGTATATATTACAAAAATTTTAAAATACATAATAATCAATATATACAACTTATGGGTGTTTACAACATTCTTAAAAGATGTTGAACATTATTCTAGTTGAACAACAAATTTTGACAACTAATCAATTATTTTTTTTTTAATGAGAGATTACAAATAATTATTATACAAAGAAAAAAACGATATCTATAATTTAATAATTATAAGTACTATAAAATATACTTATAAGACTGAAAATGGCGGAACATCAACTATCTTAATACTCTACTAGTTACTTTGTTCTTAAAGATGGTTAAATAGTCGTGAAAGATATCAAGATCTTTCACGGAGGCATTTATTTCATTTAATTTAGGATATAAGAAAAAAAACTGCCCTTTATAAAAAAAAACTATTTTCAATTTGATTTTGGTTTTGTGGACAAAACAAACATTTCAATGTAATACACATAATGAGAATTTAAAAAACTTAAAAAAATTCTAGAGGAAAAATTATAGTCATGTGCAGGTTGCTAATTTTGCTAATTGCAAAATTAGTCTTGTTTGTAGTACAACGTAATTTGAGCTATAGATGTTGCTCCATCCCAATACGATGGTTAAAGAAAGAGAGCAAAAATTAGAGTTATGGCTCATTGTCATGTTAGCTCAGTCGATCAGAGCATACTCCGGCTATAGGGGCGCGGGTTTGAATCCCGCACATGACTATAATTTTAGCCTTCGTAAATTTGTAATTTTGTAATGTAATACGTAGAGCATGCCTTATTGCAAAAATAAAAATATTAATAAGACCAAGCAATTGAAAAAAAATGAAATGTATGTTAAAAAAAATGAAAGTAGCTCGAGCGTGAGCATATCAAGCTCGTACCACCCCTTCACGTTGGGTTGCTGTACCGCGGTTTGATCATCCGGCGACATAGGCGAGATGATGGCTTCAACGGCTTGGGTCTCACTTTTCTTTGGTGAGCGGCTTCGCGCATCTTGACTGCGCTGGCCCTGAATAGGGCCTTTTTCGCCTCGGTCGCTACGCGAGGTTGACGACGTAGCATGGGTACATACTTTGGAGTTTTGGCCCTAAAAAGAGCCTTTTTTCGGACCGGGGTCCATGACTCGCGGCTGGTGGGAAACTCCGCGCGTGACTTTGGTGTTAGTGCCACTTTAACATGGCACCGACACCGGCTATCGTTGGCCAGATATCTCCACAGCAGCCGTGACCACTGGCGTAATCTTGACAATTTTCTCAGAAAATTGTTCCGATTTACTACTAAGCTTCTTCTTTGCACAACAGCGTGTTGTACGGATGCGGTATCGGGCACGGGTGGCCCCTGACCGCGGGGTTCATACGCAGCCTGCTATTTGCAGGCTGGTCGTGGGGTTGAAGATTTCTTCATGAGTTCTGGGAGCCCCTAAGGTTTGCTGTGCTTGTGGTATATTATCCAGGACTCGCGGCATTTTGATAGCGGCGTGGTGGGTTTTATACGAGGATGTCAATAGTGCAGCGTCGTCAGCGTACAGTGCTAGGAGAACGCCTTCGGACGAGATGTCATCTGTGTACACTGAATAGCAGGCTGGCGATAGGCATTTGCCCTGTGGGACGCCAGCACGTATAGTGGGCTACGGATAGTCTTCCTTCCAGTTTGACGTTGAAGGTTCTCTTCTCCAGAATAATTTAATTATTGACATCGCTCTTTTTGGGATTGGGTGATGGCGAGTTTGAAGAGCAGTCCGTCGTGCCACACTTGGTCAAAAGCTTTCTCTATGTCCAGGAATACTGCAACCGTGTGCTCCTTCTTGTTCAGATTCTCTGCCAAGTGGTGCAGTACCCTGGACAGCTGAAGGGTAGTGGAATGCTCCGAGCGGAAGCCGAACTGCTCTGGTCTTAGCTTTAAAAAGGGGGTGAGGTATCCTAGGGGGACTCGCTCGAAGACTTTTGAGACGCTAGGCAGGAGCTTTAAAGGCCGGTAGCTCTCTGGCTTTAGGATATCTTTCCCTTGTTTTGGGAACATGATTACATGCCCTATTTTCCAATCACTAGGAAAGTGGCCAGTGCGCGCGATGCTGTTGAAGATGTCGGAGCGCCGCATTTCCAACGCCATCCGCGCCGGGGGTTTTCTTGGGTTTTCTGGTGCGCAGGGCTTTTTGTACCCTTCCTGGTGTGAAGATGATTGGTTCTTCTGTTGGGGGCAGTGTGGGGGCGAAGTATGTGCTTAGGAAGTTTTCTACTTCTGAGGTATGAGCCAGGTCTGTGGAGGGATTGGGTGCGAATTGGCTTTCCGAGTGTGTGGCGAAGATCTCCGCTCTATATTCTGCTCTGTATCTTGGATTACCGTCAGGGTGCAGCAGTGGACGTACCGGGTCCGGTTGTTGTTGGAGTTGTCGGCACAGCCGGTGGAGTGAGGGCCAATCATCTGCAACTGAGTATCCTGTGTTCCCAACCTTCTGTGCTTAGGTCTTCCAGTTCCTTCGTGATCTGTTCCTTCAGAATGTTGAGCTTGGTTTTTAGTCGGGGGTCTCGGTTGAGTTGCCTTTCCTTTCTAAGGTTCCTCTTTTCTGTAATCAGTTTTTGGATACGCTTAGGTAGTGGGGGTAGTCCTTCTTGGCGAGGAGGTAACACTGCGGTGGCTTTGGCGAGCGCTGCCTTTAGACATTGACAGAACTCAGAGTTAAGGAAATCCACATAAAATCCTTTTGTAATCCGTTTACGTGCGATATCGACACAGGCAACACTTTTAACAGAGCTTTAGCGCGCACTTCACTTTGCGTTTGTAACTGTTTCGGTGGCTGGTTTGTCCGCGTGTAATAGTACGTGATGTGAATAATTACACGTCTCACATCGCTGTGCTTTACATAAGTCCCGCGAGTGACGTTTCACTAAGCACTTGAAGCACAGTTTATTGTTTTTCGCAACCAACCACCTATCGTTTGTGCACATGTCCAAGAATCGCGGGCACTTAACTATAGAGTGTTCCGCGTCACATACTAAGCACTTCACTTTTTGTTCATTGTTTTTGCACTGTGTAGATGTCGTTGGTAGGTCACTTTGTACGTGAACTTGTTGCACCTGAGCGCGCGGCACAAATCTGTGCGTTTGCGCGATTGTGGTGCGCAATGGTTGCCGAGCGGCGTGCGATAGGTGATCCAGGAACTCCGACAACATCTCTAAGTTTGGCGATACTCGGAGATCCACGCCTCTGCCTTGGTCCATACCCATCGCTTCTTAATACTTTTGTCGTTGGCTTTGTGTGAGCTTACCCAGGAGTTCGTTGATGAGTTGTGGGTTGTTTCAATATCCGTCTGCTCGGATATTACGCAGCAATGACACACAATTTCTCACTGCGGCCGCGAATTTCGGTAGTTCTCTGCCACTTGCCGTCACTTTAGGCAGCGCCTTAATTTTCTTCATAGCACATTCTAATATCAAAACTGGGTGTCCGAACATCATATCTAAGGCGTCCGTAATTTGCTTCGGGTTAGTGGATGAACGTAGCACATCTTCCACTGCGGCCTTTGCTTCGCCCTGTAGTGATGTTCTTACACGGGCTAGGTTCTCGTGCGTTTGAAACTCGTATAGCTGCGATGTTTCGTAGTACATATGTTTATATGTAATCCAGTCGGATGAGTTTCCATTGAAGTAGGGCCACTCGTATGCTTGCCTAGGCCTCGGTCTCTTCTGTACTGGGCGTTCGCCTCACTCTTTCTTGTTCATTGTGCGGGAACGCCTGTGTCACGTGGTCGGCATGCTGCGCTCTAGGAGTGTGTGCCGCCGTTTCTCCGCGCGCTAGTCGTATACGTGACACTTGAGCATGTCTCGGTAGCTCGTTCCGCGTTGTCCCTGGGTTGGGTGAGAAGGGTGACTCACCTGCCATAATTGTCACTGACTTCCTGGGTAGGGGCCGCACTTCCTGTTCCCCGCGGACCGCCGCAGGCGCGTCTTTCTCGCGCTGGGCGTCTCGCGCTGTGGTCTCCATCCAGTCTTCGACACGTCGTAGTGTGTCCTCCTCTTCGTCAGTTATTGTTGTTTCGATCTCTGCGAGATCCACTTCCAATTTCTTTCGCACTAAACTTTCACGTATGCGCACTAATTCCTTCTCCGCTTCATATTCCGCGCGCTTCTTGCGGAAGTCCGTGCTTCTACGGCTTCCCACTGAAGTCGCGCCGCTGGAGAGGGAACCGGGGCGATTCCTTCGTCCCGACGTTGGTGCCGGCGGCGGTCCAATAATCCGGTGGTCGATCACACGACCACCTGCCGCCGGTATAACCGGTGTGAGGGACAACGTCGCCGTTGGTGCCAATGACGCACTACCCATAGCGCGGTCGGACGGTAGTCCGGAGTCCGCCTTTTCCTTGGCGGGCCGACGCTTTTCCTGTTCCGCAGCCAGCTGTCGGAGCTGGCCGCGTGTCGTAACTGCCGAGTGTTCACTCATTTTTTTGAATTTTCATTTTATTCGGCTCGCAAGGACCACGTTGTAGACGACTTCGCGTTCTGCAGGGGTGGCCGTGGGTGCCACACAAATGTGGCAATGCATGCACACACACAAGGACGTAGTGGACTGTATTGTTTTCATTCGTCTACGTGAATGCCGGTCGCAGGGTTCAGGTTAGGTGCAGGAAAATTCCAGGGTTTCAGTTTTCTTAGGCGGATTTATTTCTACTTATTTCTAGTTATCCATTTCACTTGTTAGTTGTATCACCACATTTTACCACATGATTTTACTCACTGGTTCTCTTCTCATACCTTTCCGGTATGGGGAAAAGGGATCAGGGCATTGTGTGCCCTCTGCCCTTGGCATTTCTCACCCATTACGATGGGCCGGTCTTTGCTAAAGCACTTTGTGCTTGTCTCGGTGTCTGTGAGGGGTGTTCCTGCCGGGTTCACACTATGTGTCCCGGCGATCTCCACCACTAGGCCACGCCGGGTTGATCCCGCTGGTGGAAAGCCCAGCGGACCGATCAGCGACGCGGACAGTGCTAGCTAACAGGCCCACCCCCCTCACCTCTACATCTTCATCTTCGTCTTCTTCATTGGCGTCTTCTTTCAAGATGGCGTCTCTGGAATGAGGTTTCTGCTTTCTTGTCTTCGCTCCGCTCTTCTTGTCAGGCGGTCTGGCGTGAAGAGGAGCGAGGTTTCTCAGATGTTCTAACTCCGATTCGTCCGCCCTCGCGAACATTCTCCTCGTTAGCCCACCGATAAATCTTTCAAGTGTCTCCACCTGTAAGTCTGCCTAGCGTACTATTCCGCACATACCTCGGTGCGTTATCTATGGTTTTTAGTGTTAGGTTCTCTTGTGCTTGCAGTTTCTTCTTGCTTTCCGTGGATGCAAATGCGTACCACGCCGGCGCGCATATGTGAGACGGGATCTAATATACGTCTTATAGATCGCCGTCTTTGTCCGGAGTGGTAGCTTTGAACGCAGGATCGGTTTGAGCTTGCTCCTTGCGTGTCTGACCTTTCCTATTGTAGTGTCTATATGCTTTTTAAAGTTGAGCCGGCGGTCGATGTTGACTCCCAAGTAATCCACGTCGTTACGCCATGTGATGAGCTCTCCCTTCATTTCTAGCTCCTGGGGGAGCCTGGTGTAGCCAGTGATCATGGTTTGGGTCTTGCCAACATTGACCGCTAACCTCCACTGGTCTAACCATTCAGGTAAGGCGTCTATCTGTCTTTGCATTCTTCTTAATGCCATCGTCGGGTTCATGGACGCCGTAAAGAAAGTTGCGTCGTCCGCGTAAAAGGCCATCTGCACCTGCCCAACGACTAGGATGTCGTCGGTGTACCAGGTGTAGCACACGGGCGACAAACAGCAGCTTCTCACTGACATGTCTCAATGTTGAATTAGCATCTTCTACTGCATAATTTTACTGACAATTGTTCTCTCTTATATTACTATTATCTACTCTGCACATAACTCACATACTACTTTGCTAATTGCATAACATGGCCCAATTAGGACACCGGAATACCCGTCCCTATCACAAGTTCAAGGTCAATTGCACTCGCACCATTTGGTTTATTGGCTATAATTAATCGGCGGCCTCACTTAAAGCGGCGCTGTGATTGGTCGCCCCAATTTACAAATTGAACTTTTACATGATTAATTTTCGTTATCAGTATCATACATATTGCCCCCTAATTACCAAAGTTCTCGCTTCTTGCCGGTAATCGAATATACATACTTTTCCAGGGGTTAACCTTTAGCTATTGTATACCTCTGATGGAGGTATATAATCTCTATATGCTTCTAATTTTAAATTTTCTGTCTGTAAGACTCGATTTCTCGCTCACAATCTATACTTATAATAAAACTGTAACAGGTCCAATTCTGTACATGGCAGATATTTTGAAAAAAAAAAATGTACAGTACTCTGTAGCTGATACTGATGCCGAAACTATATTTTTTTTTATTTTTGTCTGTCTGTCTGTCTGTCTGTCTGTCTGTCTGTCTGTATCCCGGCCGCGTATCACTCCAAAACTACTGGATGGATTTCAATGAAACTTAGCATGATTGGAGTTCATACTACAAGGTAGGACAATTTAGCTTTTTATCCCGAAATTCAGCATGGTTCCCTTGGGAGAGGGGATGAAAGTCAAAATATACACTTAGTTGTAATTTATTAACGCGTAGTCCGATTTCAGACGTTCTTTTTAGGGTTCCGTACCCAAAGGGTAAAAACGGTCTGTCCCGCTGTCCGTCCGTCCGTCTGTCCGTCCATCCGTCCGTCCGTCTGTCACCAGGCTGTATCTCAAGAACGGTGATAGCTAGACAGTTGAAATTTTCACAGATGATGTATTTCTGTTGCCGCTATAACAACAAATACAAAAAGTTGGCCAAGTGCGAGTTGGACTCGCTCACGTTAAAACAAAAAAAGGTTAAAATATGAAGTCTTATGTTGTATAGCTAATGGTACAGAACCCTTCGTGACTCGCACTTGGCCGATTTTTTAATTAGAATAGTGGTGCTTTAAAAACTATCACGGAAATATTTCAAAGTCATCGGATTTGCAGTTCAGAAATTACAGACATCACAACCTAAATATTACGTTCCAAATAACTTGACACCCCGAATGTACAGGAACCTTTCAACGTACGGCTCATCTTAAGCTGGCAATTGCACTTTATCGTATAGGTATAATAGATAGGTCTGTAGTCGGACCTCTCCAAAAGACTGATTTTTCAAACGATAAAACACAGTTTTTTTTATTACGATAAGCACAACTTCCCTACGTATATTTTTCATAACATGCAATGTTCTAATCAGTCTAATCTATACCTATAACAGGTTGCAGAAGGCGAATAGGTAAGCGCGAGGGAAGACGCTAAAATTTATATATTTATACTTATAATAAAACTGTAACAGGTCCAATTCTATACATTGCAGATATTTTGAAAATATGTTTTGAGAGCAATCTGTAGCTGATACTGATGCAAAAACTGTTTTTTTTTTCTGGCTGTCTGTCTGTATCCCGGCCTCGCATCACTCCAAAACTACTGAATGGATTTGAATGAAACTTAGCACGATTCGAGCTCATACTACGTAGAAGGACATACGATACTTTTATCCCGAAATTCAGTACGGTTCTCTTGGGAAAGGGGATGAAAGTCAAAATGTACATTTAGTTGTAATTTATTAACGCGTAGTCCGATTTCAATCATTCTTTTTTTGTTACATTAGTGGTTATTTAATTATTTTCCCGTAAATATTTCAAAGTCCTCAGTTTTGCAGTTCAGAAATTACAGATATCACAAACTAAATATTTCGTTTTAAATAACTTGGACCGCGGAATGTTGAGAAACCCTTTAACGTACGGCTCATTTTAAGCCCACAGGCAGCCCGGAACCCCACGGGAAGCCCGACACCCCACGGACAGACCGGCATCCCACGGGCAGCCTGGCGCCCCACGGGCAGCACGGCACCCTTATTTAGTTTTGCAAGCTTGCTACGATAAAACTCTAAAATGTGGTACATTTGAAGCAGTGATAGCTCAGTGGCTTTGGCTATGGACTGCCGCGCAGCAGGTCCATGGTTCGAATCCCGCCGCTGGCTTGAGCTTCACCGCATGGTGGAAGGGCATTTTTACGAATGTCCGCCTGGCTAGCGACCACCCTCCAGTGGAAAATCTGTCACCAAGCACCTAACGGTGTGTTCCGGCAGCTGTCCTTGAGAGCCAATAATTCTAGGTTAAGCCTGTTAACACCTACGACCACATCGTCACTTACCATCAGGTGAGATTGTGGTCAAAGGCGTACCTATCAGCAATAAAAAAAAAAACAAAACATTCACCACAATCAGTTTTTTAAACTACATAATTATCTTTCTTTTGACGGATACATTTCGGAGACTGCGAAATGAAAGTGCACAATGTGTCTTAGGTTTTCGCGATTGTTACACTTAGTAATTAAACAACTTTAAACGGTATAAATCGCGTATATTAATCGCGCATTATTTTTGTCCCGACGTTTCAAACACTTTGTAGTGATCGTGGTCACGGGGTGACTGTCGGGACAAAAATAATGATAAATATACGTGATTTAATCCGTTTAAAAGTTGGAAGTGCACAAATTTAGTAGATTGTTATACAAGGGTCGAAAGGAATTGGTAACTTTCACCCGCGTTCAGCTCTCTACTTTTCATTTCGAATTTAAAGAAAGTAGCTTTCTTAAAATTATTCATTGATAAAATAACATACTTACTAAAAATTTATTGAGAGGTTTGAACTATTTGTGAAATTTTACGTAAAATTTTGTTTGGAATATTTACGGGCGGCTATAGCCCGAATAGGAATCTCTCTGCTTTTCACTACAAATATAAGGAATAAAGATATAAATATAGTATGTTTTTTTATATTATTTATTTTGATTTTAATAACACGAGCAGTATATTTTTAAAATTAATGCGGCTATAGTCCAAGTAGGAATCGATGACTTACATCCGTGTTAAACACTCTACTTTTCATTTAATATATGAGGAGGGTAAAAAAATAGTAGTTTTTCTAAATATTTACTAAAAATAATAAACATGAGTAGAAGATACAAAGATACACTAGGAGTTAGAACAATGAAATTTAGGGAAAGTTAAAAAGTTTTTTTACCCACACTTTCTACCTTATGTTTAGTTACTACCCTGCCAAACATAGTTGTCATTAATTGTTTTACACCAACAGAATATTAATTTACAACGAAAAATCTTAGACATATAACTTTGTTTACACCAATGTTTTTCCCGGCCTTAGGTGGGAAGGAGCGTCTCCCACCCGCTACTCAGATCAAACAAACACTACTTTCCGAGAATGAGAAATAAAAAAAAAATCGATCTACCGTCAATTTCTAAATTTTTTTTAGATTTTAAAACGCCGTTTTAAAATCGAAATTCTAAAGAAACGCACAAGATACTTTGCTGCAACATTTATTGTGCGAACCGGAAAAGAACTCTCTGAGTTACTTAACTACTGTCTTCTGGAAAATACAACCCGGGAGTTTTGAAATCCAAAGTAGAAAGCTCCATTCTGAGCTATGGTTTACTATAAGAGTGCTTCACCGCAGACCACAGTGTTGCTTAATATGAGATAAACAGTGCACAAATGTGAATAATTAGTCTGCAGGTACGGCAATCGCGAACGAAGTCGCGGGTACAGCTAGTTTATAATATATATTTTATAATATATCTGTCTAAGCCTTACATCTAACCTAATCATCTTACATTACTTATCTTTATTTGCTAACTTAATCTACGCTTCTACTCAAATACATTTGTCTATCCTACGTAACTTATTATTACTAGAAAGGGGACTTATACTAAGCTTTATTAGAAAAATGAAATCATACCCATTACATATTGTTATAAACTGTACGGATGGACATGTTACAGCTACCTATTATCTATATATATATATATACATCGATTCATGTGACTTTGAGCGTACTTGCCTACAATGGATGTGGCTAGTCTTGTTATGAACCTATCTATGTTTTCATGTTTGAGATCTTTGAAGATTGTAGCGTTCCTCACATAACCGGGGTGCGCTTACAATTTTTCTCAGGCATCTGTTCTCGATAAGTTAAAGTCTGTGATTATTTGTCTGTGCTAAGTATGCATACCAGGCTGGTCCCGCGTATGTTATTCGCGATCTAATGTACGCCTTCTATATCATTAGTTTTGTATTCGTCTTTAGCTTGGATTGCAGAATAGGGCGTGATCTGGCGCAGGCTGCTTTTGCCTTAGTTATAGTTTCCTTCACATAGTGGTGAAAATTGAGGCGCCTGTCGATGACGACGCCCAGGTATTTCACTTTATCTTGTCATTCAATTGGTTCGCCTTTTAGGGTTAGGCGAGGCCGCAGCGGGTTCTTACAACCAATGGCTATATGGGTAGAGTTCCAATGGGTGTGCTTGGTATTCATATCTCCCGCTATCATGGTGTGGTCGCCAGAGTTAAGCAGCTTCTTTATCTCTGTAGTATTCAGTTTGTTACACGGCGGTCTATAAACTGCATAAATGCGGTGGTTCTGTCCATGTATATTGATAAGCCCACCTAAAGCTTGCATGGATTCCAGTTCCTCCACGGGTAGCAGCTGAGGTATGATTATTCGATGCACTATGACTGCGAGTCCCCGGTACGCAGCGCCCCTTGCATTGACTTAATCTTTCCTGTAGGTGTGATAATTAGGAATCTTGAACTTCGTGCTCGCCTTCAATTGCGTCTCACTGACCAGTAGTATGTCGATATTATGCTCACGAAGGAAGAGGGGTCAGCAGTCTTCTCTTCCTCGTGAGCGTTTGGGCATTCCAATGGACCCCTTTAAGACCGTGATCCATTGTGGGGTGTCAAAATTCTCATAAGGCCTTGTAATGTGGCCGTTTCAGGGTCTGTTCCTCCCTGGACTGCTTCCAGAATGCCTTTCAAGACCTCAGTGGTCTGGCCCAGCGAATCACGGCGTTCGCCTTGTTGCGGTTGCGGTTGTGCTGTCTGCGCTTTCTTTTTCTTATTAGGTTTCTTTGTGGTTTTCGGTACGGCTTGCCTAGACAAGTTTGCCGGTGCCATCAGGGATGCAGCTGTGGTTTCTTTTACCATTGTGCTTATTACCGGGGCGGCGCCTCTCCGGTTGGTCTCACTGAGCGCAACTGTTCCTGACTTCTTGTTGCGTATTTCTTTTTTGAATACTGGGCAGGACTTGAAGTTGGCAGGGTGCATGCCCTGACAATTCGCACATGTAGCGGGCTCCTCACGTGGTCTTGGACTTTCTCGTGCGATATGTTCCTCGCCACAGCGCACACAAGCCTGGACTCTGTGGCAGTTGTGTGAACTGTGGCGGAACTTTTGGCAGCGGTGGCACTGCGCGAGCCCCTTCTTACCGCGCCATGCCACTATTGTAATACATGTACAGTAGCTCGGTGACATCGTAAATGGCAGGTATTAGATCCGGCGTCTTTTTGAATTGCGCATAAAATATGCTGCCGGTTCTGCCTTGTCTTCCTTTAATATTCTTTATATATTCTGGTTCCTATTCCAGCTCAATAAAGGCTTCCGTGATTTACTCAATCGGTGTGTCACAGGGTAGACTACGGATGGCTACCTTGAGTGAACGCTCGGCCGGGAGCGAATAGCTGAACCTACTTATGTGTTGGTCCCTGGAGGTGCGTATGGGGCCCGTTGTCGGTTCGGTCGTACATTTTCCTGGCCAACCTGACCACAAACTCCTCCACGGTCTCCATTTTTGTATCTTTGGCTATTATTGAATTAGCCACATAACGTCCAGCCCCAGTTATCCTTAGGGTGATATTCTGTTGCTCTTGAAGTCTGTTCTTGGTTGTATTTGAACAAAGTGCAAACCAAGCCGGGGCTGCGTAGGTCAATCTTGACCGTATATAAGTTTTATATATCCCCAGCTTGGTACGCATTTGCAACTTTGATGTAAGAACTGGTCTCAGCATGGCTCTCGCTGCCTTTGTTGTCCGTATGGTTTGGGTTATGTGGGCATTCATCGACAGTTTCCTGTCGATAGTTACCCCCAGGTAGCGTATTGACTGCTCCCATTTGATTTCTTGGCCGTTGATTCTCAGTTGGGACAGCTTCTTGCGAGTGTTACTGACCAGTATACTGCTGTCTTGCCGACGTTCACGGCGATTTTCCATTTATCGAAATAGGAAGAAAGAAAAAAACATTTATTCATGACATAAATACAATTTTTTGATGTGAAATACTACAACTAATGAGAACACAAAAAACTTCAATGTGCATATGCCACGAATCAGTCCCAATTCAGCGTATGCTAGTTATTAAACTAGCGCTGGTCTTCCATTGAGGCCGGTTGTGACGTCACGGAAGGACTTCATGACAGTACTAAAATAATAATTATGTACAAAGCTTTTAACATAAAAAGATTACCAAAATTTTTGTATAAATTAATACGTATGAATATAAAATAAATAACACAATTAAAATTGCAATAGTACGCCCGAAATAGGGCTAGCATGGCACCTCTCTCTTCTCCTGGAACTGTGTCCTCCAGGGTAGGGATGTCATCTGTGTATAGGGCATATAGAGCTGGTGATAGGCAGCTATCTTGGGGGACCCCTGCTTTTATGGGTCTGGTAGCTACCAGACCAGAGTTTCTGCCCTCTACATTTGTGTAGAACGTCCTCTCGTTTAGAAAATTCGCTATGAGCGTAACATAGTTCCTGGGGATTTCCGTGTTGGCCAGCTTATAGAGAAGGCCCTCGTGCCACACCCTATCGAAGGCCTTCTCTACATCCAAGAACACTGCAACCACTTTCCTTCTCCTGTTCCAATGCTGTGTCAAATGGTGTAGTACTGTTGTTAGTTGTAGTGTGGTGGAGTGACTACTGCGATAGCCGAACTGCTCTGTTCGTGGAATTACGTAGGGGCGTAGCCTTCGCAGCAGTAATCTCTCGAAGAGCTTCGCAAGGTGCGGTAGCAGAGTGATAGGTCTGTGTGAAGCCGCATGGCGTTTGTCTTTTCCCGGCTTGGGGAGGAGTATCACCTTTCCCTACTTCCAGGTATTAGGAAAGTGACCCGTGCGGAAAATACCATTAAATAGTGCGGTTATGGCTGTGATTCCCCTTCTGGGTAGTTGGTGAATTGCAGCTATGGGGAGGCCGTCATGTCCTGCTCCTTTTTTACGGGGGAGTCTCTTTATGGCTCTCCATACCTCGCTTGGTGAGATGAATTCATCACCTGGGAGCATGGGTGGGTCTTCCGCGCGCATTTTGTCCACTTCCCTTATAACCTTTTCGTGGTGATCTAAGATGGTGGGGTTTACGTCCGGTCTCACTGGGTGTTGTGTGAATTGCACCTGCAGATGGCCCGCAAAGATTTCTGCCCTTTCTGCAGGTCCGTATCTTCTGGTGCCAGTTGCATCCAGTAGGAGATGAATAGGTTGAGGCGCTCTTGTTAAGTTCCTATTAAGTTGGTGGAGATTATTTATATCTATGTACACGATTAACTTAAAGCTAGCTCGGAGTCCTTAACAGATAGCATAGCTGTGGATAATGAAACCACACTACGGTGGTCCTCTCTAGGGTTAGGGTAGATGCTGTTCGTCGAGGTCGTACAGCACCTCCACATTGATGCTGCCTTATCCCTTTGTAGACTGCCACATCTAGTACATCGGGCCTGTAGTTTATGTTAGACGGGACGTCATTCGGTCCTACTATTTCAAAGCCGACTTTCTCAGCTAAATCGTATAGCTTTTTGCCTTGCGGTGTGTTCAGGCGAGCCCCTCCTGAGGTATGTTTCACGTTAAGGTGGCCTGCCATTATCGGTGGTATCGCATCATACATTCTTCAACCCCTTGGGGTTGGTTGAGGCCTCGAGCTTTTGCTCCTTGCCTCTGCGTCCCTCTCGAGCCGTAACGACGTGGTCGGTCTTTTGCCCTACTTAGGTTATTACCCCTTTATACATAGGTTTGCCCATTGTAGCCAGTACGCAGGGTTTGCAGTGCATTGTTGTGCTTTCTTTATTGAATCTCTGTTCCGCGGCTGTCCGCGTCTCTTTAGGTCTCTGAGGAGCCCGTTCTCACCAGCTCGCGTGGCATCTGGCGCCATTTTCTCGACATAAACGCTTATCGCATCAGAACTTTGTTATAATAAAAAAAAATTGCTATAACGCATGCTCTACGGATTACATTATAAAATTACATATTTACGAGGAAAAAAAATGTCTTAAGTATAGTTCAACTTACGTCATAAAGGTGTCGCTCCATTCCAATAAGATGGTTAAATAAAGAACGAGAGGATGAATTGGAGTTATGAGTCATTGTCACGTTAGCTCAGTCGGTCAGAGCATGCGCGCTATAGGGTGAATGACACGGGTTCGAATCCCGCACATGACTATAATATCTCTCGTAAGTTTGTAATTTAACATTATGTTTTTGTATAGGTACCTATTTTTTTTATACTGGATTAAGTTAAGTAATTTGGAACTGTATTGCTGTAGGTTTAAAGGCAACATTGTAATAAAGCATTTTGTAGATTGGAGCAGTAATAGATACCTTAATAAAGCAGTGATACGCCGTCGTGTATATACATAGACAGACAGGGGAAAGTCTTTGTGTCTGTCAGATACGTAAAGAGGTTTTATGGAGCATGGCGCACAATACAGGTTAATTGAAACATAAAAAAAACATGCCCCCTTTTCTACATTACCTCTCGACAGTATGGCAAACTTGTAGAATGTGAATATGATAGGTGTACGTATTTTATAATAACAAATAGGTATTTTAATAAAACACTTAAAAAATATTAAATAATAAATATATATCTAGTGTCAATTTCGCCTAATTTTCCTATTATGCCCACGTGACGTCGCAAACGCCACGCAGCCAAACCGGAAGAATTTTCGACGTATATCGCTCCTACATGAAGCATCCTCAGGAGGTCTTGACTACGAGCGCACGATCGAGACTCATAGAGAGCTAGTGATTTATTAAAATATTAATTTAATGTTTTCTTAATATACTTGTTATTATTAAATATGGATTTCCGTAAATGAACGCCTGAATCTATTAATTATTGTATTTTTTTTTTTCACTTGTATCCTGCGGAGTGCTACATTTGAACTTCATTGTTTATCTGAAGTTTGCATAGGATTTCTGTACCATTCTTAATGTTGGTGGCTGGGGGGTATTAAAATAATTATAAGTGAATTATAATAAGTATTATTGTCAGTTTATTTATATTATCTAAGGGCCAATTTCACCAAACTAGAATAAAATTAAACGAAGAATTTTAATCTCTATAATCAATAAAATCTCTGTCAACACGTTCAGATGATATAGAATTAATTTAAATTTGTCATTGTATTGACTTAAATTTGACATCAGGCTAGAAAGGAAAAACTTATCCAAGATTTAAAAATTATACCTACCTTTGAATTTGACGGTTTAGCTGTTTTTAAACTAAAAACAAATATGGCTACTTTACTACAGCTGATGATACTGGTTATCTTACATACTATTTCTATATTCACGTTGCTATAACACGTCATCAAAGTCCAAACCAAGTAAGTAGATTTCTTTTTGTACGACAAGAACCCAATAAATTTAAAATCTTCGTTGAGGCTTGGACATTCTATGATAGTGAAGGCTTACCACATTTTAATGGTGAAATGTAAAAGGTTATCCGTGGATTAAATAATTTAACTGTAGGTTGTTGAAATTGGCCCTCAATAATTAAATAATTGTTATTTTGTTGTAAGGTAAATTAAATTGTGGTACGAGTATATGTAAATAAATTTTATATTTTTATATGTGTTTGTTATGTACTTAATATGGTGATAATATAGATAAATAAAATATATTTTGTATTACCTGCTATTTTTTGAAGAATAAAAATGTTTTTGAGTTTTACAGTTTTATTTAATTGAATTCCGAATGGCAGACATAACATTCAACACAATTTAAAAAAAAAAAAAAATTATGCCTTTTAGGTTAGCCTTTGACCACTATCTCACCTGATGGTAAGTGATGATGTGGTCGAAGATGTTGTTCAGGCTAACCTAGAATTCAGTATATTTGTCCTCTTCATCAAGTGAAGCTATATAGAAGCTTGTTTAGCTACCATTTTTAAGTAGAACTTCTGTCACCAAGCGCTTATACTTAGTAATAGTGGTAGGGTATTTTGCGAATGCCCGCCTGGCTAGCTACCACCCTCAAGTTGAAAATCTGTCGCCAAGCAACTAACGGTGTGTTCCGGCAGCTGTCCTTGAGATCCAGTTATTCTAGGTTAGCCTGAACAACATCTTCGACCACATCACCACTTACCATCAGGTGAGATAGTGGTCAAAGGCTAACCTACCAGGCACAAAAAAAAACAAAAACAACCATATAATCCGTCACCAGATCTCGAGAGCCAGCAAATTATAGGTTTTGACTACTTTTCTGGAATAATAAGATTATAGGTTTGACTACTGACTACTTTTCTAGAATAATAAGATTATAGGTTTGACTACGGACTACTTTTCTGGAACAATAAGTTTTTTACTATAAAGGATACATCATAAGATTTAGCTCCACTCACGGACTTGGTTCCGTAAGGTTCTAATAATGTCTACCGACTTCCGAAAGAAGAGAAGGTTCTCAATTCGTCAGTATTTTTTTTTGTTAGTTACTTCAGAACTTTTGAAAAGAGTGAAAAAATTCTTTTAACCAAAAAATGGAACTGACATCAACACCCAAAAAATTGAATATCACTTGTCGAAGTCGGTACCATGCGCCATGTTGATGAATAATGAAGTAGTACCTAGATGTAAACAACCTATAGTATTGTAGAGACCGGCGGCAGGACGGTTGCTTACTTTGGAATGTAATTAAATCAACCAACATTGGTTGATTCATCACCTAAACCGTAATGTCCACCGTTGAACGACGAATTCCCTATTGGGGGATTTCTCATAATCCCCACGCTTGGCAGGCGTCTTGGGGATCACAGTGGTAGTGCACTGCTTCGCACCTGGTATTTTTCCCTTAGTCGCCTCGTACTACACCCAAGGGAAGAGTACCCGGCACCCCACGAGGTAATTGGATTTACAATCAATATTCATTTATTATAGGTTGATTACAATCTAATAAATGTTTCAAATATACTAACCTCTATTACTTATTTGGTATTCCTGAAAGCTAGCTGAAGACGAAGTGGTATTTGTAACCGAGTTCAAAAAAAGGAGGAGGTTTTCATTCGTCTGTTTGTTACCTCTTTTGACTGGGCGAACCGATTTTGATAATTATTTTTATTTCCAAACAATAAGCATCAGTATTGTTTGGTCTCATTTGTATTTCATCAAAATCGGTCAAGCCGTTTTTGAGTTACAGTCCAATAACTGAAAAGTATTTTCCTATCTTGATTATATAGTCGTTGACAGTGAATGACAATGAATCCCTTATGTAACAAAATTTTGAGTGTTGAAGTCGTTGCCATTTTAAGATTAAAAAAAAATTTAAATGTGTTTTTAATTTTTAAGCTCTGGGCGTAGGACGGTTTGCCCTCGATTCGCATACGAGTGAGCAAAACAGATGTACAAAATATATTAATAGCGCGAGCGAATTTTTTTAAAAACACTTTTTTGTAGCAGTGATTGCATAGACTGCCACGCAGCAGGTCCATAGTTCGAATCCCGCCGTGGGCTTGAGCTTCACCGCATGGTGGAAGGGCATTTTGCGAATGCCCGCCTGGCTAGCGACCACACTCAAGAAGAAAATCTGTCGCCAAGCACCTTAGGGTGTGTTCCGGCAGCAGTCCTTGAAAGCAAGTAATTCTAGGTTAGCCTGAACAACATCTTTGACCACATCATTACACACCATTGTGTCAGATAGGCTATACCTTAATAAATTATGTATTTTTTACAAAAGTTACGAAATACCTATGATGTATATTTTTTTATTAGGTATATTATCTGTACCTACTTGCCATACACAATACATCTACATAGATAAATGGAGCACTTACTACACTGAAAGTCCTATTTGAAACTTATAATGTTATTTTTCCCACTTCTCGTCATTCATATCAAATAATATAAGTACGTGCTAATAAGCCAGTTTATCTCAACAGCGCGAGCGGCAAGTCTCGCAGTACTGCTCCCTCCACTCCCCCCCGCAGCAATGGACAAACGTGCCGCGCCACCCCGCATCAGCACACCCCTGTCCGCCCGCTGCGTTCTCATTGACTAATATAAAATATATATACTGAAATGCAATTCGGTAATCGTATCGCAATTATGCTAACATATATATATACCTGTTACCCTTATTTCATTACGGTATTTACCGAAATCGTATCTGTAAATACCCATACCGTAATAACCCTGGTTTAGTTTAAAGGAGCCCAAAGTAGAAAAGTACAGTATAAACTGTCACTATGACAGCTGTCGCAGCTTACACTCACCTTCATATTATTTATCAGTTTAATGACGCCCAGAACTAAAAGCTGCAACAACAACTGTCTATTTAACAGCTGTCACACCTTACACTAAAAAAGCCCAAAACTAGAAACTAAACAGAAATTTACACAATGACAGCTGTAACATCAAAGGTCTGTCTTCAGAGTTAATGCAATAGCAAAAATAATATTCATGGCTTTCTTGGCATTATTGCTTTACAACAATTTGAACAAAGATGGACAGGTCATGGGTAACCACAAGTGGCATTTTCTATAGTGAGCTTTGTATGGCCTAAGTGTTGGTTGTTGTTTTAGCATGGAATTCATTAGGTTTCATCAGACACCTTTCATAGCTTATCAGCTTCCATAAATAGTGGTAACGCTTTGCAGTTTCAGTACCCAGCGGCTCATGCTGTGTAAGGGAAATAACTAAAACTATCAGACCAGTTTAAACTTTTTCTTGGAAACATATTTGCTTTCTTCTTAATTAGGTTTCACTGGGCATGCAGTACAATTATACATAATGAAAAAAAACTGTTCTTCACAACTAAAACATCTGTCACAGTCACAGCATATGCTTACACAAAATATAGTCCTCATATTGCATCACCCCTTACAATCATGGTGCCACTTATTTTCAGCCAATTGTATCATTGGGAATGATTCTTCACAATTCGTACATGTCCAGTTAGGTTCATTCAAATGATAGGTTTCAAAATGGTCCTTAAGTCGTGTATAGAAATCCATACCCATAAATTTAACCTTACACTCTCCGCATGCAATTGAAAACCATGTATAGTTCGATGGCAAGGACACAATGCCATTTAAAACCCTTCCAATATGTAAAATATGCATTGGTGTTAAAGTCTCTTCAATATATAGATCATATAGATTTGTGGAAGATTTTGAGGGTACGCTTTTAGGTTCTTTGTACAATTTTCTAAAGTAGGGATATTTGCTTGAATATTTTCGGTATGTGGCAGGTACTGCTATGTCACTGTGAAAACTTTCCAAGTCACTTTCAATCATGTTATGTAGTGACTCAAAAAACAAGTACATCTGAGAGTCTTTTCCAAGTTCCTTTATTTTTAATAGAGATTCAAATATGCTTAATATCAACTCTTTTTTTACAAAATAGTCTGTTGATCTTTTCACATCTTTGATTTGAATATTTTGATTTAATATTTGTTTCAAGTCTCTGGGACCATTATTTTTGTTGACTAAAGTGTGCTTGGTTTGGTGCACTGTTGACCAAGACAATGATAAAACTTTTAAGTCAATACTGACATTTATACCCCACCAGTTCAAAATAGCCTTTGGTGGTATGTTATTCAACGATATGGCAGTTGGTATGTTATCTAGTACATGGAAAATATTGTTTTCAAAATCAGGGTTAGGTTGACAATACATTAATTCAGCGAGCTGGCGTCTCGTACAATATACTTCCAAAACTATATCACTTGTGTCTACTTTCTCCATTTTCTTTGAATTTTCATTGAACAATTTTTGTACAGCTTCACGGGCAATTGGTTTGGTTGCTTCCAGTTGTACTCTGAGGTATTCCTTAAGATTGACATATTTGCTTTCAAGAGTTTGCTTTATTGAAGTGAAGGCTTTTTGTTTTCGCAGCCAGTTGACGCCACGATCGAACTCGTCCCATAAAGGCCAATCCTTGAGGAATTTCTTGACAATATTAAGATAAATATCTACTTCCAACTCATGTAATGTAGTTATATCAATTTCGAATTCTTTATGTAGTATAGAGATTATCTGGGCATTTGTAAGAACAGTATTTTGTTTGTTATCGTTGCTTATGAGTCTTTGGAAGAGTTGCATCAGGGGGCGAGCTGTAAACAAATAGAAGTTAAGAGATAAGTAATCTAACAACCACAAAATATTATTACAACTTGATTGCAACACATGGTAAACTCCAATTTTTTTCAAAATTGTTTAGCTACTAAAATGTAGAAATATAAACAACAATAAAACTTACTTTCGCTATCCTTACTAGAGTTCGAGTCTTCCTCAGTGCTCTCCACCATAACGACATCGTTGGAATTGTCATCAGACATTTTTTATTCGAAGTAAATGTTATAAAGACTGTATTTTCGCAAGTTTTCGTAAAATTATTGTAAACATAACGACTCGCTTACAGATGTAGCGCTGTCAAATCAAATGTGACAGATTTTACAATAAGCAATAAAGTTTGTGCAAGTTTAAGACAAAGATTTGTTATTACTGAATTATTATTGTTTAACTACATACTGAACACGATTTCCAAAATTTGCAGAAAATATAAAACTACCTAAAAACAATAATTTCACATTTTGACAGTAAAAATATTGGTTGTTCTAGGAGCAGCGATCAAATCTAGCTCGACCAATCTTTGGCTAAGACCTTGCAGGAACGCACCCCTGTATAACTACTACGACGTCCGTTATGCGTACATGGGTGCGTTTAGGCGAGTAGAATAAATTTTCACCAGACGAAAATTTCGCCGATGCGGTCCCCCTAAACGGTGTCATAGCCGTACGTGAATTATTGTTGTCAAATTCAATTGACATTCGGCAACGAAGTTATTATAATTGTATAAATCTTGATAAAATTATAAAAAATCCTGGATACAATACAATTAAATATAATATAAATTATTATTCTCTAATCCCGCGATAAAGAAGAAAAAAATTAAACCAAAGACAATCCAATAAGAATACCTACAGGAAAACACAAACATATGTACTCAACTTGTCTTGTTATATAGTATGTCTTCCCGCCCTTCCGTAGGTAATCTTTGGTATTATGATTGAAGTAACATGACATATAGCTTAAATTTGACAGCCGACGAAAATTTCGCGACAGCAAAAGGTAATATTTTCTTGGACAGTTCTCACCGGACATAACTCATTAAAACCAAACAATCTCCTTCGTTTGATGGTCTATCTAACCACGTGACATTGGCGAAATTGTGGTGGTGTCCACAGAAGCCACAAAACAAGAGTTGAAGTTGAAGTAATATTTTGGCGCCGAAATGCAATTTGAGCTGGTTTCAGATTTCATAAAAATATTAAACATACTTTCCGTTATCTCAGAAAAATAAGGATTTTTGCTCGTATAGCCAAAGATGAATCCTTTTGAAAACCGTTTGGAATATGAAAATCGGACTTACGCAGATTTTAGGACAATTTTGTAAAATTAGCTGCAACTCGACCGGGATGCCGGTTTGGACATACTAGGGGCAGGCTCTCTGACATCTAGGGCGCGTTTCAGCAAGGCCGGGCCAAATATGTGCGAGCTAGATTTGCTCCAAGGTATCTGGAACGACCTTTAGAGCTCCTTTCAAAATATGAAATTGACAGGGATGTTTTTAGGTGAGACAATATTGTCTACATTTTTTGGAAATGGGGCTTATAATGTAATTAAGCAATGTTAACACAGTAATCACCAATCCTTGGCTTAGCTTGTACAAAATATATTATTTACTAGCTGTACCCGCAACTTCGTTCGCTATTGCCGTACATGCAGTCTATAATACATATATACTATTCACATTTATGCACTGTTTATCTCATATTAAGCAACACTGTGATCTGCGGTAAAGCAAACCATAGCTCAGAATGTAGCTTTTTACTTTGGATTTGAAACTCCCGGTTTGTATTTTCCAGAAGTTCTCAAGAGAGAAGCAACTCTGAGAGTTCTTTCCCGGTTCACACAATAAATGTTGAAGCAAAGAACCTTGTGCGTTTCTTTAGAATTTTGATTTTTAAACGGTGGTTTTGTTTGATTGTAGATAGAAATATATTTTGCATTTCTCATTCTCGGAAAGTAGTGTTTGTTTGATCTGAGTAGCGGGTGGGAGCCGCTCCTTCCCACCTAAGGGTGGGAAAAACTTATAGTAAATGCTTCCTTCTATAAGGCCGGAATGACTTGTAACCATGGTAATCAATAGTTACCATAGGCAGAGTTATATGCCTAAGATTTTTCGTTGTTAAATACTCTGTTGTTATAAAACAATTAATAACAACTACGTTTGGCAGAGTAGTAACTTAATACCTATAAGGTAATTATTAAAAAAAAACTAACTAAAAATGTTCCTAAATTTCATTGTTCTAACTCCTAGTGTATCTTTGTATCTTCTACTCATGTTTATTATTTTTAGTAAATATTTAGGATAACTACTATTTTTTACCCACCTCATATTTTAAATGAAAAGTAGAGTTTTTAACACGGATGTAAGTCATCGATTCCAACTTGGACTATAGCCGCATTAATTTTAAATAGGTACTGCTAATGTTAATATAATCAAAATATATATTATAAAAAACTATTTATGCAAGATGAACTATAGGTGACGCTCCATCCCGATACGATGGTTGAAGAACAAGAGCAAGAATTAAAGTTATGAGTCATTGTGTCATGTTAGCTCAATTGGTTAGAGCATACCCCGGCTAAAGGGGTGGATGGACGCGGGTGTCGAATCCCGCACATGTCTATATTTTTTTCTCTCGTAAAGGAGAATGCCCATTTCACTAACACGAAACTTAGGTTCCTTGAAAAAAGTGTTGTGTCCTGATTATTTCTTTCTTAATTTGTTAATAAAACGGTCTAATTTTAGTATCAGTAACCATTTTCCATATTTTTACCCTGGTATATGAGTAATTCAATTTTTATATTCTGGTTATTGAAGTTACGAAAATTATCAATCAACCAAATATTATGTTACTGCCTAAGACCATAATACTTATAAGATAAATCGAATGGTACCATAACCATAAGTATCAAAATCCGCAACCTGATGGTTTAGGTCTCAAAAACTTTTTTCTGGCCGTAACTAAATAATTATTTAGAACTAATATTTATGGCAAATCTTCTACTTCATTGCTTAATTCTACACCATATAACAGCAATAAATAGGGTCTATTTGGTCGCACGTGCTCCCAGTTGTAAGATTATGCCTGTATGTATTAATAAAATGCTAATGTGAATCTTCTTAAATCACTTAAATTTAAAGAAAATTATCCAGATTGGGAGCAGTGCTATCATTGTTTTGAAAAATCGCACGTCTTCTGAATAACTTCTGACAAGTTGTTTACGGTATTTAATCTCATCTGAGGGATATCCAGATGCTCAGAAGCAACCGGCCTATCTTCTATTGTTGGATGGAATGCATTTAACAGACTTCAGGCTATTTTACAATCAACCAAATGCTTAGACAAAAAATCATGGAACTAATAATTACTACGTAGAACTAGTACTTGTTACTTCCATGCAAAGAATAGCTTTATTTACTCTATGACCAAATTCGACTATGTGACTTGACACTCTTGACAGTAACACGATATGACAGAATAACACAGACGTATGTAGATCAATAGTGTTGCCAGTTGACATTTCTAAATCGAGTTCATTTGTCACCCTCGTATCCACATACTCCAATATGTCACTTATATACGTACCATACAAAAATAACATTTTCATCCATTTATTTGAGTAGACCGAAGATAAAAAATTTTAAGCGCTCGTAGCGAAGTGTGATTAGGCGTTCTGAACCAATCAGTAAAGCTAAGCAACGTCTGCCTCAGTCATGAGTTGGATGGGTGACCGCTGGTGACATTACTACTGAGAGTGCACGTGCTTCGGAGGGCACGTTAAGCCATCGGTTCCGTTTGTTTTCTTAGGATGGCAGTCGTTATAGCATGGTGGTAGGCCATTTAACGAATGCCCGCCTGGCTAGTTGAAAATCTGTCGCCAAGCACCTAACGGTGTGTTCCGGGAGCAGTCCTCGAGAGAGCCAGTGAAATTACAGGCACATGAGACTTAACATCTAGGTCTCAAAAAGACGGGCGCATTGCAATACGTGACGTGTGACGAAATGCATCTGTCATAGGCAGAGGTTCGATTATTAGTCCGCTTAACATCAGGTGGGCCTCGAGCTTGTTACGTCACAATAAAATAAAAAAGTATATTTAGTATCAGCATTGCACCCGTGCAAAGCCGGAACAGGTCAATAGTATTAATTAAAGGAGTTTTTTTGTTTTCCAGTACCACAAATTGTTACCAAGCTAAGCTATTTAGTCGAAAAACTGCTTATATGCATTTTGAATTTTAAATACCCCAACTATATCAAGTTTCAGGTTTAAAGATATTTATTCTCATAACAAGACAGTACAGTCACTAACATGAGAACAATAATTAAAACTAATATTAGGTACATCATATATATAAATATATCGAACAATAATTCATAAAATAAAACAACACATAAATGCAATTGATTTATTTACAGCAAATTAATTCCAATTCACTAATATTAATAATTTCTACATTAAGATCACAGATCTTTAAAGTTATTTATTCAATTACTAAATGTCAAATTAATTTTCAATACAAATGATAACACAAACGGCGTTTTAAATTTTAAACTCTAATGCCTGTTTTCACTAACCTTAGGTGATACCTGGATATAATTAATAAATAGGTTTTACAAACTATTACTTTTTAAACAATTAATAAGACCACCTGGCCTTATTAAACTTACTTTTTCAATCATCAGATATCAGTTTTTCATAAGAATAAAAAATGTACAGAACCAATATAAAAAAGAGCGATTTTAATTTGTTTAAAAGAAAAGTTCATGTGTTTCTATTTGGTCGGTTAACATTTTATCAGTCGTTACAAAATTACGAGATGAAAAATTGTAGTCATGTGCGGGATTCGAACCCGCGACATCCACTCCTATAGCCGAGGTATGCTTTGACCGCTAAGCCAACACGACATTATAACGTGAGACTCGTAATTTGTCTTTCTTCGTATATATAGCTATACGGGTGGATGGCGCGGCGCGGGTACGAATTCCGCACACGACTATAATTTTTGCTCTCGTTGTTATCAAGTTACTTGATTAATGCTCGGTTACTTACTTGCCACTTTGACGCGGTTTTTCAATCATCAGATAAAAAATAAACTGACGGTCGAAAAGTCAACCGAGCAATTAGAAATAAATTAATTCTTAATTTCGACAGCCAACACTCGTTCCTTTAAATTTAAAAAAAATATATTTATCTCGGTCTCTGTCGGTATGCCTTTATTTAACAAAATACTACGAACTATATACAACACTACAGCTACTACAATAAAAGCATTTAGACAACCTATAAGTCATTGCAGACTCACAGGCAGTCCAAATGCTCCAGCCCAGTACCAGTTGGCAGCGTGTAAACTAAATTATATGTAAACTAAATTATTATCTACCTTTAAAATTGGTTGTGTATATATTTATTCTACGGATAACTATCTGATGATTGAAGAACCAGGCCTAAAGCTGTTTTTCAATCAAGATACATTACAACATAATATGTAACCCAAATAAATTCAAAACAAATTAGCGTTTCTGTTGGAACCAACATTAAGTACATTTCATTATGGTTAGCATTATAATCAACTTATTCTACAAGTAAATTGTTATCAGATAATTGTAAAATCAACCTTTAAATCAAGTCTATCCTTTTCAATACAAAATCAATCCTAAGTTACATAATGTATCAAGCGGACTGTCCATTACTGAACACAGCCTCCCCGATTAGGAGGGGATAGGTTTGCCATAGTCCCCACGCTTGGCAGGCGTCTTAGGGATCGCAGTGTGAGTGTGGGGACTTCAGTTCTTCAAAAAGCGCTGTTGCTCACCTTCTGGTGACCAACCTCAACCATATAAGTTACATATTTGGGTTTAAAATGGCTATTTAAAAAATAATGTGTTAGAGTTCAGACATAAATATAATATTATAAAAATTATCTACATATTTATTTCTAGATTCTGAATGCTTGTAATAATTTAAGACTACAAAAAAAAAAATAGTTATAAAATACTATAAATAATTACTATTACTCGCCTTGATTTTCAGATAAATCAACGAGTGGCTATTCCGCCAATGTAAGCCGATATGATGCCAGAAACGTATAAAAGCGCGAAACGCGTCGAAAAGTGTTCCGGTTTATTTAGGTGTCGTTTTAAACATCTCGTCATATTATAGCGAAATTACGCAAATGTATTTTATATATATTATTATGAAATATAGAATTTCGCAGAGTAACGTCTTTGACTACTACCTTTTTATTTTATTTTGTATGTTTTTCTTTATTAAATTAATAAAAATAATTATTGTACGTTTCAAAAGAAAGCAGTATAAAAATTTAAAAAAGAAGCCTAGTGGTTTCGCACCATGATTTAACAACATTAGAGACTATATTACAACCTTTTTAGATTATTATTTCCTTTTTAGTTTTCACAAAGGTACGGAATCCTTCGTGCATGGGTCCGATTCACACTTAGCCAATTTTTAGTATGTGTTATAGCGGCAATAGAAACACATCATCTGTGAAAATTTCAACTGTCTATCTATCATGGTTCATGAGATACAGCCTGCTGACAGACAGACAGACAAATAGTGGAGTCTTAGTAACAGGGTCCCGTTTTTACCCTTTGGGTTCGGAACTCTAAAAAGGAGAATTCTTCGCATGTTACTAAACTGGGCATACAAAATTGGTATAACTATAGGGTTATTAAAGTAAATTTTAAAAAGAAATAGTTAAGGAAGGATTTCACCTGAAACCAATTTATTCGGACTCGAAATTCCATATGACCACCAAACTGATTAAGCCTTTATTACCAACAAGCTTTCAGGGCGCGGCTCCGCCCGCGCGTGTGTCGGTTATCACGCAAAATAATTAACCTCTTTTTGCGCAGTTGGATAAAAACTATCCTAATTTTTTTCCCGGGTCTCAAACTATTTCCATACCAAATTTCATTCAAATCGGTACAGTAGTTTTGGCCTGAACGCGTAACAGACAGACAGAGTTACTTTCACATTTATAATATTAGTACTGATATCATAGATGAAAGATCAAAATCTTAACTGATGGATGATGTAAAGTCAAAAATGTTAAATAGGCATAACACAAAATAGCGATAGTTTGGGATCCAAGTGAAGCTAAATACAGTTTGCTCATTGAAAGAGTTCAACGCAAATTTGCTAGGTTTGTTTACAAACGGATTTTCCGGATATTACCCCTACCTCTTCCCTTCGCTATTTGTCTCAGGAATGATTGGAATGGATACATTGGAGTTCAGGCGTAAATTGCTGCTAATTATCCATTACTGCCAATTGTTACGTAATAAGGTCAACAACTCGATTGTGCTAGGTACTCTTGCCTTATTTGTACCCAATAAGTACACTAGTGCCGGGAGTCGTCGAAGGCATCAACTGTTCTCACTTCCCATCTTGAGAACCAAGCACGCCAGTAACGCGCCCACACCTAGATTACTAGCAATAATAAGTTAGTTTTTACAGGAGTTCCAACATGTCGATATATTTAACGACAGCATGAATAATATTATTGTAAATATTAATTTATTTTTAAGTAGATATTTAAGATAGTCAGCGTTTTGGTTTTTTAACTGTTAGCTTACTATTATTGTGTCTAATAAATAAATAAATAAAATCGGTAATCTGTCATATTTTGACGTTTCTTATTATCTTCTTATTACGTATCATATTTCAGTGGCAACATTTGCAAGCTATACGATAACGACGCGATTGCTAAACAACTGCGATTAGGAGCTAGAATTAGCAGAGTACCGAATTTGACATTAACAGCAGTTCGATCGCAGAAGCATCGCAGTAGTGTGGCGTTTGGTCAATAGCAAAGAGAATTGGCGCCCTGATATGTTTCTCGGCAAACATCTGTGGGATATTATGCTGCTCATTCAACTGAATGATAGCGCTGCATAGTGCTGAGCATTACCCCTTTGCCTTATGTCTGTATTTATTTTTATGAATTGTATTATTCTATACATATCTTTATTTTGTAATCAGTACTAGTATTATAATTGACAATTAGCTTAACAATAATTAAAACTTGATTTAAATGTGTGCTCAGAAAATAAGCATTGCAGTATGAATATTATAGTATTTGTAATGAATATCAATAAATGAATAATTAAACATTAATATAAGTACCATAAAATGGATGACGGTCGATTGACTAAATTCTCTAAAAAGTGTACCGATTTATAGTAATTAAAAGGAGGGCAAATAATCAGTACTAATATTATAAATGCGAAAGTAACTCTGTCTGTTACGCTTTCAAGCCAAAATTACTGGACCGATTTGAATTTGGTATGGAAATAGTTTGAGACCCGGGAAAAAACATAGGATAGTTTTTTTCCCAATTGCGCAAAAAGAGGTTAATGTTTTTGCGCGATAACCGGCATACGCGCGGGTGGAGCCGCGCCCGGAAAGCTAGCAAGGCAATAAATGGTCATTTTATTGTAATTTATTTAACAGTAACGATGCGGCCATATTTATTCCGAGAATAAGGATTTAACCGTCGAACGTGGAGGTACCGAATACCCGCACATACCCGAGTAAATTATTTTTAGTGAAATTTACCTTCAAAAGTTTATATACCAGTCACATTTACCTATATATATCACATTATATTTTTAAAGGATTTTTTTCATTCTTTATAAGAAGCCGTTGACCACGATCTCACCAGATGGTAAGTGATGATGTGGTCGAAGGCGTTAAACAGGCTTAACCTAGAATAACTGGCTCTCAAGGACAGCTGCCGGAACACATTTAGGCGTTAATTGAACCGTAAAAGCCAATTGACAACGAAGCAACAACAATAAATGAAAATATTTCTAAGGAATAAAGTTAGTTATTGTATAAACCCCCAAACATTCCGCACATCCCCTAGGACTTTATTTTATACACATTTTTACTTACTTTATGTTCTTTGAATAACGCCGGCAAAAGCATCAAATACAATAAAATAATGGAGTATATTCTATTTCTTTTAACAAACGAGTACCGAAAGTTTTACTGCGTTGCTATTGGCCCACGTAATCAACATAAAGTCCGTTCCACACGAACTCTGTAGTCAGAATACTCTGTTGAATGTACCTACATAGTACCTATCATGTACAAAGTATGTTCGAGCAATTTATTATTGACTGCAGAAAGTTCATCAGAAGGATGACGATAATTTTTAAGATTACAGCAATTGTAGTAGAATTATTTTTTGCATGCATTGTTCTAGTGTATAATATATATAATATATATACTATTATAATATTGTTTTATATCATAAGCGCGAATATAAAATTTTGTTACGAATATACTAAGTTTTTTTTTTTTAATACCTAACTGGGTAGCACTTGACCTATGTCTCACCTGATGTTAAGTGATGATGCGATCGACGATGGCGTATGCAAATTAGAAAAAAAAAAATATTATGCAAATTTAAATCATAAAATAATAAAGTATTTTTTTATGCAGTACATTTTAGATGTATTCAATATGAACGGGCCTTAACAATTTCAAAACAAGAACAAAGGCATTGGCCGATGACGGCAATGACCCATCTCACTCTGTCAATGTCGGAAATGTGCGAGAGACATACTCGGTACTCGTTTGTTAAAATAAAACCAGATTATAGAAGAAGAGAACACAAAAATCACGCGTCTTCATCGTTACCGCTATCATTAGAGACTTCTCCGTCACCAACGAAAACCTCTTCTTGAGCCATGTTTAGAAATTTCGGATTATTCACTTGCAACACTGAAGCCATAGCCAATCCTGTCCCGAAATTATACTCTATGGGTCTCAAGCTTTCATCTATGTTGTCTATGGGACCTTTTACTTTTGAACCGGGGTGGTTTTTCCGCCTGGCGACTCTGTGTCGGCGCACGTCTTTAAGGAGTTGTCTTTGTTCAACATAATACTCTGAATCGCTTGCTGACGAAGACGCGGATATTTCCAAGTCCCGTTTAGAGAATTTTATATTCAAATCTTGTACGTTAACAGCTTGATTTACTGTTTTGTTGACTGTACCGACTTCAACGTCGCTTAAGCCTTCGGACATGCCACTAGAGTCTAATTCTTTCTTTTCTGTCTGTACTTTACACCACCTTGTTATGTAATATTTCTTGTTCATGCAGGTGACTGTTATCAGTCGGCTTTTGAAGTTTAAAAATGCGTTTGCTTCGAAGAAGTCACCGTTGATGTTACTCTCCTTTTCATACTTATCAATTTTAAGTTTATATTCCTTAATTTTATCATTATGCTTAGCTTCAATTTTATAATCCTTAAATAATTTAACCTTTTCATTATTTCGCTTCACACCATTAAGTTTAGTAATGTAGCCTTTTCTTTCGAAATATTCATCGAATTTGATCTGACGTGGGAATTCAGGTATATTTTTCAACTCTGGCATTGTTTTGCCTAGAGCTTGCCTCTCTCTTTCTCGCATCACATCCTCTCTTTTCCCCAATTTTCTTTTCAATTCGCTTAGAACAATTTTCGTAGTTTCTTTTTCCTTTTTTCCTGGTGCTGTGATCAAGTCACCAGCTGACTGACTGTCTATAACATCCTCCTCCGTTTTGACGAAATAAAAAACTTCATCTTTCGTCTCTGGTTCTTTGTCTTCTATTTTTAAAATTGCCGCGCTTTCTATCATATCTTTGCCCGTTTCTGTATCGCTATAATCAGGTTTCGATTCAACTTTGCCTCTTAACTTTTTCAGTCTTATCTGTGAGTTTTGTACGGTTGACAGACATTTTGTTATATCGTCAATCAAATCATCGATATCTTTATTTAATATATTCAGATCTAAGTCTTGGTTATTTGAGGCACACGAGTCCAAAAATACATCTAAACTGTTACTTTTATTCAAAGCTAGTTTGAGTTCTAAACACGCCCTGGCAACACCGGTGTGAATGTCAGAATAAAGCCAGTTATTATTGATGGCAGCACCAAGTTTTTTCGTTTCGGTTTCTCTGTTACCAGAGTTTTTGAGTAGTCTGTACATTCTTTCCAGAGATTCGTAGTTTTGGCGTATTTCTTCGTTGAGATGCTTTATTAGTGTGTTGTGTATCCAGTATATTCTTTCATTGTGGTTTTTGTAAAGTTTTTGAACTTTCGGGGAGGGGATGTAGTGGGCCATGGCTATGTGCTTGAGTAGCGTTGATTGGACCACTAGGAACGCGTGATGAATTTGCTGTGGAAAAAAACATTGGATTTAGAAATACCAAAATTAAAACTATCTACTGTGTTAGGTGCTATTTAACCTGATAGGTTAACCTTTGACCACTATCTCACCTGATGATCATAGATGATGTTGTTCAGGCTAATCTAGAATTACTGGCTCTCACGCTATTACAAAGTTTGTAGCTTATATAAATACCAATTTTAATCTATAAACGAAGTTTATCATATATATGTTTAATTGATATAGCTAAAGCTTCTGACATTGTTGTTACGATTTTTTCTTGTAGAAAAAGAAATAAATCACTTGTAAACAAGCGATAAGATTGTTCCGCATATATTATTACAAAATTTATCACAGACTTTACTGAATATTTCAGCATAAATAATTAGTCACGATGGAACTCCAGCGATTGGTGTTCCCCAAGGATGAAACTTAGGTCTCATTCTCTTTCTACTCTATCAATGTCACAGTACCGTCAGGTTGGTGTCGTTGTCGCGTCGAACGGCATCCCAGGCGACGTCATCTCGCAGCCACGGCGCGTTGCCTAGCAACGCTGAAGACGCGCGCGACATCAGCACTGACAGCTCGCTTTGTTGTCGACACAGCATCGTGTGGGTGGACTCTATCACTGAGGACAGGGAGCCTCTGAAACGAGATAGCAAATTATATTTTTTACAATCTTGATTGCTTCAGGTACAAGGGATTGAAATACAACTGAATACATAGAAAAATATTAATTTCTCTTCTATGGTACCCAAAGTTGGATGCCGGTTTAAAGAGAGAATCATCAATGTATTCAAAATAGATGTGTAATGAGTTTTCAACCTCTTCATTTGTTAAAATTTCCGTCAGGCGTAGTGCACTTTTAAGTTCGGAAACAGTTGAAAGTCCGACGATGCAAAATCAGGAGAAAAAGCCGAGTGAGACAGAAATTCAAATCGACAATCACTACTTTAAGCCATCGAATCAGCGGACGCGTGAACGAGAGGGTTTTCTTGTTGAAATAAAAACTTCTTAATCACGCTGCGTATTTTCTGTAGTACGCTGAATTTATTGTCTGGCATCTCAGAAGGTAGTCCATATTTTTTACAATCTTGATTGCTTCAGGTACAAGGGATTGAAATACAACTGAATACATAGAAAAATATTAATTTCTCTTCTATGGTACCCAAAGTTGGATGCCGGTTTAAAGAGAGAATCATCAATGTATTCAAAATAGATGTGTAATGAGTTTTCAACCTCTTCATTTGTTAAAATTTCCGTCAGGCGTAGTGCACTTTTAAGTTCGGAAACAGTTGAAAGTCCGACGATGCAAAATCAGGAGAAAAAGCCGAGTGAGACAGAAATTCAAATCGACAATCACTACTTTAAGCCATCGAATCAGCGGACGCGTGAACGAGAGGGTTTTCTTGTTGAAATAAAAACTTCTTAATCACGCTGCGTATTTTCTGTAGTACGCTGAATTTATTGTCTGGCATCTCAGAAGGTAGTCCAACAAGATGTGACTCTTAGCATCCCAGAAAACGGACGTCATGACTATTCTAGCTGACAGAATTACCATGGCTTTCTTTGGAGCCTTTTCACCAGTATTTATTTTTCACCGCTTGGACAAAATTTTTTTTTTATGCTTAATATTTTAGGCTTTGACCACTATCTCAACTGATGGTAAGTGATGATGTGGTCGAAGATGTTGTTCAGGCTAACCTAGAATTACTGGCTCTCAAGGACAGCTGCCGGAACACACCGTTAGGTGCTTGGCGACAGATTTCCAACTTGAGGGTGGTAGCTAGCCAAATTTTGCCATCCTAAGACAACAACCGGGACCGACGGCTTTACGTGCCCTCCGCAGTACGGAAGCGCTCAGTAGTAGGTAATGTCACCATCGGTCACCCATCCAAGTCATGACCGAGGCGGACGTTGCTTAACTTTGCTGATCGATTCAGAATGGCTAAGCAAACTTCGCTACGAGCGCTTCAGAAACCATATGCAATTAGCTTTAAACTTGTTAATGATGACGAAACCCTATAATCTTAAGATTTTTGCTATTGCAACAACAACGCATGCTCTGCAGATGATATTATTTATTAGTAATTTATAATATTATTTAGATGATATTATTATTTTATTATTTTATTCAGATGATATTATTATTTTCATTATATTATTATTTATTAGTAATTTATAATATTACAAAATTACGAGAGGAAAAAATCTTGTAATATAATCCGCGGGGGCATGCGTTATTACAATACTAAAAATATAAAAATTACCAAACCTGTGTTTTAGCTAAAGTTGCCGCGAATACTCGCTGTTATTCGGTATTACTCGACATTTTTTTGGTATTCGTCGAATACCGAATAATGCCTAGCTATTATTCGGCATTCGGCGAATAGTCGTCTAAAATAAACTTTTATCGAACAAAAAACGAATGAGTTAAAAATAATCAATTTTTATCACTTTCCTTAATAAAACAATACACAGTGTTGATTATTATCTGTAATAATATGTGCCTGTGCCTATCATATTCATGAAATTAAATAAGCTAATAATAATTAAATGAAAAATTAAATTACTACGTTTAATATTAGGTTGGTATACATAACATGAAATGAAACAGATTTATTTAACATTATTGTTTTATTTTCTTAGAACCTTAGAAGAAGTTAGAAATATTTTTAATGTGCCTTATTTATGTCGAATAGTAATGTCGAGTTATTCGACTATTCGCCAAAGTGAATGGCGATTAATCGGTATTCGACTATTCGCTATAACAACTATTCGCGGCAACTCTAGTTTTAGCCCAGTTTCGGAATCAACGGTTTATATTACTAATGAATACTCACATTTGTGTATGCAAGGCGGCGTATTCCTTGAGGCAGGCGGCTGCGCGGCGAGCGAGCGCGAGGTAGTCGCGCATGTTGGCCAACAAGCTCGGCAACAAGCCGCGACACAGCGCACGGTGGGACGTACGGACCAACACGGGGATCGACGCGTACGCAGATATGTTGACAAGCGATGTACGGTCTATACTGTAATATATATAACATATATTTATTTAACTAGCAAAAAGCTGAACTTTGTGACGGCTCGCGTTTATTTTACAACCTGATTGTAGTGGTACCATCTAGTATTGAGTAGATTAACTACAATGTATTTGAGAATTGAGTTTAGTTCTGTTGCAGCGATGTTAACTCTTTGGTTTTCTAACAGATGGCGTTAGTAGTACAATAACATTCTATTCAATGAATACAAAATTGTTATATTCATATTTTTAATGCTTAAAATTTTTTTTTTATTTATCTAGAGATAAAGTTAAATTACTGTGTTTAAGCACAAGTGTAATTATTAATATAATTGCATATAAGTATATTAAGAAAAAAATAAGTTAATATATTTTGTAAATTAAAAATAGTAGACATACTTACTTAAAAAAAAATATGTCTAGTGATTTCGAAATATGATTACAAGCACTATCGCATGCTAAGCGGCGATAATGCCATGTCTCAGGTGGCCGAGATGGTATTAAGCATCCTACACGATATCGGAAGACGCGGGTTCGATTCCCGCCTTGGGCATAACATTTTGTACTCCAATAATTTGTTTTTTATGATATACTAGACATATCATGAAGAAGTCACTTCATAAACCTTATAATAACCATAGGTGACTTCATAAACGCCACGTAACTAAACCGGAAGAATTTTCGACTCGTTTTGATTCTACACGAAGCATACTCAGGAGGTCTCGACTCTTCGAGCGCACGATCGTGAAATGATAATATATAGAATAGAGATAGTATACTCTATTCTACATGATAAAAAATATTGGCTTAAATAATACAAATAAATTGTAGAGTTGTTACAAGTTGTTACACGAGTTGTTGTTAGAGTTGCACTATTCATTATCACTCCCTAATTCTTTGAAAATATTCTATAGCCTATGTTAATCAAGGATAGTGTAGGATTCTAATGGTTTTAGTTTTTTTTTTTTTTTTTTTTTTTATTTTTTTAGTCGGTAGTGGGGTCCCTATTGACCCTGAGTCCGACATAACCACCTGCTCCCCGGCGGAGTATGCGTAAATGCATTTTCCTCATGACAATAAAAAAAAAAAAAAAAAAGGATTATATGGTGAAAGAATTTTTCAAATCGGTCCTGTAGTTGTATTACATACAAAAATACAATTCTTTCCTCTTTATAATATTATATGTAGATAATTAAAGTAAAACTTACCTTTTCATAGGAAATACAGCTATGCAAGCAGCGAGCGCGGCTGCGGTCATCATACCCTCCCCCCGCGTAAGCCAACCTCCCTTTCCTCCCCCCGCTGCCGCCCATACCTGAGAGAAAAATACATAACAATTGAGTAGTTTTCTTTTACACAACTGCCCAAAAAAAGGACTGTTATTTTTTCAGGGTTCATGTATGTATTTTGTGAAATAATGTTTTTTCTTCCAATCCCTTCGAGTGGGTTATGAAAATGAAAGGCTTTAAAAAACGATTCCATACATATGTATAACTTGCATCTTTGATTTCAATGGAACGATAAAGCGCTTATTGAAAATAAACAATTTGTAGTCGGTTTTTACTTTTTTGATTAATTTTACTTGTGTTTTCATATGGATTCGTGCGGTTTGTACATATGCCATTTGTCAAGTAAATATGTGACGAAAAATAAAATTTACTTATAACCAGTCACAGTCGTGTCCGAGTCATGTGGTAAAGGAGTGCATACAGTACTGCAACTTCATTATGGAAGAGATTGAGCGAAAACACGAAACGTTTTGTACTTTTTTTTGAGGTGAATACGTCTTTATAATTGCCACCATAGGGACGCTATTAAAAAAAACTAATGATAACAAAATTGGGGGATACAGTTTAGTGTTGCAGCTACATTTTTTCAAAGCGCTCGTAGCGAAGTTTGCTTAGCCATTCTGAACCGATCAACAAAGTTAAGCAACGTCCGCCGCGGTCATGAGTTGGATGGGTGACCGCTAGTGACATTACTACTGAGCGCTTCCGTGCTTCGGAGGGCACGTTAAGCCGTCGGTCCCGGTTGTTGTCTTAAGATGGCAGTCGTTATAGCATGGTGGTAGGGCATTTTGCGAATACCCACCTGGCTAGCTACCACCCTCAGGTAGAAAATCTGTCGCCAAGCAACCAACGGTGTGTTCAGACAGTTCTCCTTGAGAGCCTGTAATTCTAGGTTAGCTTAAATAACATCTTCGACCACATGACATGGTCACTTACCATAAGGTGAGATGGTGGTCAAAGGCTGGCCTATCAGCTATTAAAAAAAACTATGTTACTTTTTATAATAACCTCTTCCGGGGAAGGAGCCTCCTGTTCCACCTCAATACTGTCCTCGCGGAAGAGCAGCCCACTCTCGAGAATAGTAATTATATGCTGACGGCTGTACAGGAGCTGAAATAGACCAAAACAAGTTTTTATAAAGTATCATGTCAATAATTACTTTTTTTAAAATTGATTTCTGTGTGAGTATGAAACGCAATGAGGTTTTATATACTTTGGACACAGGTATTTCTTCAGTTATTTCGATTTAAAAAAATTAAGTACAAAACCTTCTTTGATATAATTATTCTATATGGGAACACTTATATAACAAAAAGAATCATCAAAATACATTTATTATTGTCAGACTATTGGCATAAAATGAACATACAAACTAACTAAGACATGTATTATACATATTAAAGATGTGCAATGTACCCACAGTTAGATTTATTTAAGAATATTTAATTCAACATAGATGTAAGGTTTGTGCATTTGTAGCTTTTGGCATACTGTAAGTTATGGTAAAGAACCAATATTTTGAGTAAATAAATATTATTATTATAACTGTCTAAATGAGAACCTCCTCCATTTTTAGGTTAGGTTAAAAATGGCAGCAGGCTATAATTGGAATGAGAATATATTCTAAATTTAACTTTCATATACAAGATTTGTGAAGGTAGAAAGAGGCAAGAATTATTATCTTGTAATTGAGAGACGAATTCTAACGACGAGAATCAATGAAAGAAATTCACCGTGCGGGTGCCGGGTCCATAGCGTTGCAGAGGAAGAGGCTAGAGGGGCCTGGGGCTTGCAACCCAGGAGCAGGGTTAAGAGGCCTCTTTATGACATATCAATGCTCCCCTTCCCGCTCAAGCCTCCTCCTCTACCTAACCAAATTTGGTAAGATCCTACTAATGCCGCCTTAGATGCACGTTCTAGGATGGAAGTTGTTGCTGATACTTTACTTTACAGTATCAGCCGGATAGTTCACTGTTGAACACAGCCTCCCCCAATATGGGGGGTTTGCCATAATCCCCTCGCTTGGTAGGCGGCTTGGGATCATGCCATAATCCCCACGCTTGGTAGGCGGCTTGGGATCACAGTGTAAGTTATCAGTTCCTCAGAAAGTTCTGCAGCCACCTGGAGTATTACTCTTAGTCACCTCTTACGACACCCACATGTAGAGATGGAGGGGTGAAATTCTAGTAATCTTGTAATTTACGTTGATCATGCTGTTTTTAATCATTTCTGATAAAAAGAGTCTTAATGACGATGCTAGTTAATAACCAAGCCCCACTGCAATGGAAATATTGACCTCTAAACTTTTAGACCAAACATTATTAGAACTCAAAATTAAGAAAAAATTCTTCCATCTGACTGTCCAGGAACTAAATTAATTTATTTTAGGAAGACCAATAGCAACACATTTTCAAAGAATAAACAAACATTAGGAAACATTAAGCCAATTAAATATCCTCACGGCTAGGTAAATACCATAGTAATAAATAAAGTGCACATGAAAGACCACAACTTAATAATGGTAAATTTTATAATAGTATTATTTAAAAAGTATCTCTGTTTAATAGCTGCCTAGCTGACGCTTGTACAGAATGGATAAATATCATTAATTTTCATCATTAAATTACTTGCTCTCAGTACATCCGAATTATGCCCATAGTTAGTGTTAAACTTTAGTATGCTTATAGGTGGATTAAATCTCAATACCTTAGCGTTCCTTTGTATACTATGCCACCACCTTACGGCTGATGTTGGAACTAGGACGACGGAGATGTATCGCAACCTATACCCCCACGAAGCACAAGCCCAGCATCGAGTTGAAATAGTACCAAATTTATCCGCGAGATGCGCTTTTCCTTTGTATAAAACCGCTGCGCCCACGTCCTCCTCCTCTCATTTCTGCGATATTTTGCCACGGATTGTCATCCCCAAATAATAAAATAAATATATAAAGTTAAAGGTATTATAAATTCATCAGCCAGATAGCACCAGACTCCATCACAGTCAGTACATCAAGTAGACAGAACCGTAATTAATATATCAGGCACCTAGCTACCTAGACGCATCCAGTAACCTAATAGGTGCCCGCACACTATGTATCTAATAATATATTTCAATAATCCAATAGCTTCACTAGCTTTTAACCAAGCACCCTACCATTTTATTCACATTGGGCAGAAAAGGACATAGTTTTAAAATTAAATGCAGTAATGGGCTTATGTAATATGGATCAGCTCTAAGAAGAGACTCACCATATTGGGTCTGAATTTGATTGCTACCCATCTTCTAGAGAGAATAGGAGGTGTAAAATCTTGCTTCATGTATAACGCCATCTGAAAATAACAATATAACTAAAAGTTTAAGTTACATATAGGTCATTCTGCAAAATACTAGCAATGCACCTACTATTCTCAAATAAAATTTTAAAAAATTTAAAGGAAGGAGAGGAAACTAGCGAGCCTCTCACCTGATGATGAGCTATCACAACTACAAATATCTGCACCACCAGAGGTCTCAAGGATGTGTTGACATATTGACATATGCTTTGAAATTCTGACACCAGGCTTCTAACGGTGAGTTCTGGATCTGGTAGGTGTCCTTAAGAGTTAGGAAAGACTTATACAGTATGGAGCTGGCATAAAACCAAGCTATGTAGATATTAGGTGTAAATTTTGATTATGAGGAGCGATAGTGAATAACCTAATATTTGATGGACAGCCCCTTGTATCACTACTTGATATTAGAATAAGTGTTTTTGTACAATAAGGTTGGATTAAAAAGGCTGTATAGAGTGTACAGACACACTAACTGCACAAGGCCAATGACCAAAAACAACATACAGCCAACGATACTAAGATGCTATGTATGTAAATACTCCATGGTTGTCTTCCTCCCATTTGGATATGATCATTAAAAACTGTTGTTTATCTTTTGTGGCATTAGAACATATCTTAGGTAGAAACTGATATTTTAGAGAGACCATAGCCCAAGGAGTTTATCAAGTCATCTAGCAACATAAAAGAATGATATGGGTGATTATCAAGCGATCACCCCAAGCATATAAAAATGCTTAGAATGTCATTGGGTGTCATTGAGTGATAAATATATAATCAAACCCCAGCTGGGCAAACACTGACAGTTTTCTAGATATTTTAGGTCTCATAAGAAAGACGGCAATAGTTTCATGCTAACTACAAATAGCTTAGTTCAATACTCTAACTAAACTGTATCTGAGAATTCGAAGGATTATTACTTCACAGTATAATTATGTTACACTGACAAAGCATAGAGCTAATGTGGAATAAATGTCAATATTGGTAGACTTATGATATCTAACAAACAGCACTAGGCCAGCTGGTGCTATCTGACCTATACATAGGTATAATGCCCCATTTAAGGGAAAACCGACAGTAAATATTTGCAGGTAGAATCAAGCAGTTAACGTTGCATTTGGTTTTAATTGGTGTTCAACACATTGGAGAGCAAAACAATTTACACTTTAATTAGCCCATTCAGATAAATTTTCATTAGATTGTAGTAAAAAATATGCATAAAATGATTTAAATAATTCATATAAATTGAAAAATAATAATAAATATACTAGTAATTTGCATAAATTGGGAAGTAACGGCGAGAATAAATGTATTCACTCTGCGAGTAGACGTGAAAACAGAATCAAAAAGTGCTCAAGAATATCACAGAGGTATAATGTGGTCTTTTCCAATAGTGTCAGTGGTAATTCCGTGACATAAACTCATACTATGCTAATTTTGTATTTCAATGTAGATACACATTTGTCATTTAATCCGTAGCTGTGGGTGCTAACAACAAATAACATTGTAAAAGTTTTGCCTTCAGTTTTATTGCCGGCCGCCATCCTGACGCCTACATCAGGTTTAAATTCACATCACATACCTATAAATTAATTAATGAAGCCCATAAAAGGGTAAATAATACACGACAATTAAATACGCTTCCTATTTTTTTTGTTCTAGGTATTTAGAAACCAGCTGATTCTTATGAAACCTGATACTAAGTGAAGAGGTTATTTCCTTTCGTAGAAAATGTATTTCATAACTTGTTTTGATAGTTATGTACTTACAGTTTCACGTTTTATTTTGAATCTTCTAAAAAATCTATCTATTTCACATTTAAAAGTGCACAAACTAACATTTTCGCTTTGTTTTGGTTTGGTTTAGAAATTTCAGAAAGTAATGTCTAGCGATGTGAAAAATTAATCGATTAAAAACAACTATTGTAGTCGACATTTTTATCATATAATCGATTTTACATCATTAGATTTTTATGCAATTCCCTTTTTGTTACGTACTTCAAACACAAAGCTAAATTTCAGTAACAATCCTAAGATGCTAAAAAAATGCTACCTATGTTTAATTAAAGTAATTCAGTATTATGATAGTATATTATATTTATATCGAGTATAAATCTTTAATCAAAAATATGATATGACTAACTAAGTACTTATTTTAATTAGAAGATCTAGCGAAGAAATACCTAAAAGATTATATTTATTTTTAATTTCCTGCCATAGAATTCGTACTTACTACTACTGTTGCACATGTAGGTGCCTATCTCAAGTCCTATGAAAATTTAGTAATGCTCATGACGGCGGCGGCGCGCCGGCGCGGCGGCGGTGTGGTGAGGGAAGACGGCTTTTAGTTTATATAACATATCAATATATTGTTATTCCATGTTGTCACATTTTAAAAAGCTAGTAAAGCTACATACACCAAACGGATCGTTTCTATAAAGCATAAGTAGTCGTGCTTTAAGGGTATATTTTAGACGAACGCCCCCATACAAAACGCAGCTCCAATCTCATTTTAATAATAGCGAATAAAACTCAATGATATTTTACCTACGTAATCACTACCCTAATATCTAGGTTTGTGGTGCATCAGATTTTCATAAAATTATACAGTTTTGGAATAACACTAGCTCAAAAACTCGTAATTTTAGATAAAAGAAAGACCCAACTTTAAGCATCTCTTTCAAGAAAAATAAGCATGTTTTTAATATTTCTATTGCACCACAAACATGGGGAATATAATGAACTTTCTATAATGGGAAGTTATTTATACATGTGTACTATACTTTTTAAATAAATCTGGAGCTACGAATAACTGGCTCAAACTCCTAATAACGAGTGCTATATACTAAACGCTATATAATAAAAAAATAAATTATTAGTCCAAAAGAAAAAGGATTTAAGCCTAAAACGATAGGTCTAATAATGCACTATATTTCCATCCCGATTTTTATAAATAACAAGTTGAGTTTATATAAAAGTTCACGCTTTGGCTGGCGGGTATATGTCCTTAAGTGTTTTAGTGTACTTACTTAATTACTCTTAGTTAGGGTGACCCGTAGTCCCACTGGTGGGTCGACAGTATACCGACATGGGCATGTGGTCCCTTTACACTAAAAATTGTTTCAAGTCTATTTCTTATTTTTATCAATGACTTATGTAACTATTAAGCTCACGGCAATATTTTTACCTATGCTGATGTTACTGCGCTGGTATTTGAAGGAGAGACTTGGTACTATGTACCGAGATATATACCACAAATATACCAAGACTGGACTTCTTAGTAACATGTCATGATCAACTTTAAACTATAAACTTCAAAAAATTTGTCGCATTTGGAATCATGATTAGTAATATCCCTCGAAATCCGTTTTCAAAATTCAGGCACAATGTTGCTCTTACAATTTGTCCAATATCTGTCCATGTGTTTTCCTATACCAAGCTCAACCAGATTAAGTATCTAGGAGTTACAACAGATTAACGACTATAATGGATGCCTCAAATAGAAGCTCTGTCGACAAAGCTCATCTGGGTAGGTATTCAATAACCTTATGTATGTTATAAGTACCTATCGTTTATATTACTAATAATAGTCTACTTCGCAGTATGCCAATCTATTGTACTGTTCGGGGAGAAGCCTGCAAATCTAAACTTATTAAAATAGAAAGAGCTCAATGGTCTGTAGGTAGGTACTTAAAGTTATGATGAAATTTAAACAATATCGATATATATCCTACTCAAATTGCTCTTTATCAATTGCCAAGTATTACCTGTGCGCCATCTCTAAATGTACTAATATGATCCCAAATTCAAATCTATACGAATACGACCTACTGCTAATGCTAACGTCTGTGTAAATAAGTTTTATTCCACTGCCTTTGTGGCAGACGACAACCATCCTTTTTTTTATATTATGGGTGACAAACAAGCATACGGCTCGCCTGATGGTAAACGTAACCGCCGCCTATGGACATCTGCAACACTAGCTGCGCTGCCGATGCGTTGCCTGCCCAGAGAGGAATTTGTAGATGCCCCTTTTAAAATGATCCATGGCGTAGCCTCGCGGAAAGACCTCCGTAGGAAGGTCGTTCCACATCCCACAAGTACGCGGAAGAAAGGAGCGACAAAAGCGAACAGTGTGTGATGTCCATACTTGCTGGATCCTTTCTTGCAACACACATCTACAACATCTTATGTATAAATTTGCACACCATTGTAATGGTAGAATGTTAAGGTATATTTTTTAAGCATTACCACTTGCTGTATCCAAACTACATTCTTGTAAATAAATGAATTTTAACAGTCGTAACAAAACTCTGAAATATCCCCAATGATTCGCCACAAAGGTAAATTTATATTAAAATAATGGTTACGCTACAGTTGAATTATTAGTGGTTCTCACATAAGTAAATCACTCAGCTTACTGTATTCTATGTAGAACACATTGGCATTGGCTATGGACTGATGCGCAGCAGGTCCATGTTTCGAATCCCGCCGCGAGCTTGAGCTTCACCGCATGGTGGAAAGGCATTTTGTGACTGCCCGCCTGGCTAGCGACCACACTGAAGCAGAAAATCTGTCGCCAAGCCAACGCTGTATTCCGGCAGCAGTCCTTGAGAGCTAGTGAAATTACAGGCACATGAGACTTAACAACTAGGTATGTCTCAAGGTGACGGACTTGTGACGAAATGCAACTGTAGGCAGAGGTTAGTCCGCTTAACATCCGGTGGGAATCTAGCTTGTTCTGTCATACTAGCATAAAAAAAAAGATTACGCGGTTGATAAATTATTAATGGTTCTCACATAAATCACTTACTGTAAGTATACATCAGTTTACTGTATTCTACTTAAAACACACATTCCTTCACATTCACACACTCATCCCTACATCACTTTATAATCAGTACAATACGGCACGGTATAAGCCAGGCGTCTTGGGGATCGCAGTGTGAGATATCAGTTCCTCGAAAGCGCTGCTGCCCACCCTCTGTCATGTTATCCTTACCTTAAGTGTGAAAAGAATTCAAACAAGTTTATTTTTCATTTTTCGTATATTTACAATCACCTTTTTTGTAACAAAATATAAAAGTTGATCCGATAGAATGTAAGTAACTTGATTTTTTTAAGTACATTCTACATATTTACTACACTATGTATATTATAAATTATCTAGAATAAATTAATAACACGAATAAATATGGTTCATACATTGAATAATGTTTTATGGCTCCTAAATATTATACCTACACTAAAGCTTGTATTATAAAACAATACCAGAATAAGGCTTTATTTCTTACAATCTTATTTGGATCTGGTGTTTCACAAAGTACCGTGTCATTTAAGGCATTTAGTCCCCAAACTATAAAGTCCTATGATTAATTATCATAGTTATAATTAATTGCATAGTTAATTTAATATATTACAAATGTAGTTGACATACAAAATAATAATATATGGTGTTTTCAAAATTAACATTACAAATAGTGAACACTATTCTAGCGCCATTTCCACACTATTGAGAGGATATGGAATAAAAAGATTTAAATGCAAAAAACTTACAACCTTGTATTAACATTTAAAGCTTCAACAGCCCTTATTTTTAACTTAAAAAATGCAACCAATTACTTAGAATCCGTCACCTTTTATATACAGGGTGCTAACAACCTCTTAGGGTTGACATCTGCTAGTCCTAACAAACATTTTGAGATTTATTTTTTTGTTTTGAATTTTTTTATTTTTTACACAATATTTTTTTTCATTTTTTTGTTTTTTTATGTACTTTTGACGGAATAAGTACGAGGCCCATCTAATGTTAAAAGTCTCTTGTGCCTGTAATGTATTATTTTATATTTTTTATTACTTTGTTCGACGTAATTATTCAAAACTCTATTGAAAGGGAGCACGGCGCTGTCCAGTGTCACCGCCATTAAAACACAAAAAACAACTAAAAAATTATAAAAGAAATATTTCAAAATGTTTGTTAGGACTACGCAGATGACAACCCTAAGTGGTTGTTAGTATTTTACCAATAACCCTGTATACTTACACACTTAATATATGTATACATAAAATTTACTATATATATACAGTTAAACACAAATTGCTTATTTACCAATAAAAACACACAGGATAAAAATATTTATTTGAATACTTAAGTCCTAAGGTAAAACAGAATATATATACATTCCATGAGCAGCGGTACTAAACGAACCCGTGTTACGTCTGCTAAGCGTATTGCCACAAAAAATGTAAATATATTTGTTACTGCAATAATTGAACATATAAGGACACGTAATCCACCTCTACGCTCAGGTCAATTTTCACTCAAAATTATGGGGCCCGCATTTTGCCCCCTTAATTTTAAAATATATAAAAATTAAAATTTTATAATTATTTATCATTATTTTTTAATTACATTTTTTTTTTTTTCAAATTTAGTTTGTATAGTTTTTTCAATTCAAACTGAGCTGGAATAGATCTATTCCAATACTGGTTAACCTTTCACCTCAGTATTGGAATAGATCTATTAATATAACACTAAAAAGACATAATAACAACAAACATAACGTGTGCACACCTGCTACCTCATTATTCTATAGATAAACATCTAATTAAACGAAAACTGCCCAAATAACATATATAATATAAAAGGTAATACGTACCTAGCCAACATAAAGGGAAACAAATTTGGAAAAAAAAATTGTCCTATATAATGCACGATATAGTAAGTCTAGACAAGACTAAATAAACAGAGATAAACAAAGATTTAAATAAACAGGTTAGTTACATTTTATAAATATAAACATATTTATATAAAAAAAGACAAATATTTATAAAAAAATATATATCCGTATGTATATAAAAATTACGTGTCACGTTGTTTGTACGCGATGGACTCCTAAACTACTGTACCGATTTTAAATTTGATTTGCACACCGTGTGCAATTTGATCCAAATTGAAAGATAGGATAGCTTACATCTCAATTTGTAGTCGCAATTACCCGTGCGAAGCACAAGCTCATCAAGTAGTTAATGTTTATGCCATTAAATAGTTTTTATACATCATGGTATCACTTTAACCCGTGCCGTGTAAAACTGCGTGCCCTGTGGGGTGCCGGGCTAGAATATCACCCCCCCCCCATTTCTACCTGTGCCGTAAGAGGCGACTAAAGGTAAAATACCTGTAGGTGGGCAGCAGCTCCTTATGAGGAACTGATATCTTAAACTGCGATCCCCAAGACGGTTATGGCGAATCCATCTTAATGGCTGTGTTCAGCAATAGACAATACAGCTGATACAGTATCACTGTACTTTGTTTTCGGATCACCCGACGGCCTACCCTCACCGGACCGTGCAGCGAGACCGACCGTCACAGCTGAAGGGCCATCCTAGCGCTTGCTGACCACTTTTGGCGGCGCTGGGTAAAAGTGTGCCTACCTACACTGGTACCACGTAGAAAGCTCATAAGTAATAAACTGCTGCTTCGAGTTGGAGACATCGTGATCGTCGACTACAATTTGCCTCGGAACGTGTGCCCAATAGGAATCATCGAGCGCACATTTGAGGGACCAGATGGCATTGTTCGAGTTGCAGACATCCGTACGAAGACATCTTCAAGAGACCAGTGAGCAAGCTCATCGTCCTCGTAGAAGAGGCCTGCACCGGGGGGAGGAATGTTGCGGACGCCGAACATAGCTTAGGTTGATTGTACGATTTGTAAATATATAGAGTAAGAATAGGATACGTAGACATAAGGCTTAAGACTGACTATGTAGTACGATAGTTCTGAGTGTCCATGGATAGACAGAGATAGGTGATGAGCGAGAAGCGATAGGTGCTTTCCGCATGGTATAGATAGGCCTATAACCCCCCCAAAAGCAGGGCGAGGACAGTTGTGACTGTGAGGACCGAAGCTAGCACATCAGCACGCGAGCATCACCAACTAGTTCTGAGGGAAACCCGAATCCTCCTGAACAGCCAAGTACCACCACTGAGTGGAGATGAATATATCTCCCCAGCCGAGAGATGGCGAGCAGTGAGACGACTCCCGAGGAAAAAGGCAGCGGGTCATGATGGCCTTCCTATCGCCGCTGTACACCAACTCCCCAAGAAGGGCTTAGTAACCATAACTAAGCTCTTCAACGGGATCATAAGAACTGGTCACTTCCCGGAAAGTTGGAAGACAGCGAAGGTCATCATGATCCCCAAACCCGGTAAAGACAGAAGGCTGGCCTAGTCGTACAGGCCAATCTCACTGCTCCCACACCTGGCAAAGCTATTTGAACGGCTGATGCTGAAGAGACTGAACCCGCACATCAGACCACGGATTGAACAATATGGGTTTCGCAGCCACCACTCCACAACGCTTCAATTTACAAGAGTGCTGCACGAGATGGCTGCAAACTTAAACAAGAACAAGAGCACAGTAGGAGTATTTCTTGACGTGGAGAAGGCCTTCGATAGGGTGTGGCACGAGGACCTTCTCTACAAACTAGCGCAGACCACGCTGCCGAAAAGCTACCTGCACATAATCGCTAGTATCTTGAAGAATAGAAGATTCTATGTAGCAGTGGAGAACAGAATGTCAGAACACAGAAACATACAAGCTGGTGTACCCCAAGGCAGCTGCCTTTCGCCTGGGTTATACAGCTTGTATACCAACGACCTCCCACTACTAGAGACACCAGAGTACCACGAGCCAATCATATTGGCGCTGTTTGCCGATGACAGCGCATTTTTGACAAAATCAGCAAGCCCAAGACACGCTACACGAAAAATGCAACGCCAACTTGACTTACTGCCCGAATGGCTTGACAAGTGGCGTATCTCGGTGAATGTGGACAAGACGGCAGCCATTTGCATCAACCAAAGAAAACGCAACCCACCCACAAACCTGAAACTACAAGGGAAAAACATAGACTGGCAATTGGCAGTTAAATACCTCGGAGTTACAATTGATAAGAAACTCACGATGGCCAAACAAGCCAACCACGCGTTGAAGCAAACGAGGGCGGCTAGAGCGATGCTGAGGCCAGTGCTGAGTTCGAAACTACCAATAAGAACCAAGCTGGGGGTGTACAAGACATACGTAAGGTCTAGACTGACCTATGCAGCCCCAGCTTGGTACAGCCTCTGCTCCAAAACGAACCAGAACAAGATGCAAGCCCAGCAGAACATCGCCCTCAGGGTGATCACAGACGCTGGGAAATTCGTTAGGAACGAAACCATCAGAAAGGACCTGCAAATGGAGACGATACGCGAGTTCGTTGTCCGCCTGACAAGGAAAATGTTCGATTCGGCGGACAACGGACCTTACCAGCACCTGCATGGACTGGCCCCGCTACATGCGAGACCGCCAGAGTCCAGAACGAAATGGCGCCCCCTTCCCAGGGAAATCCTAGTACCGGATGATGAGGGGGACACTTCTACCTCAACATAATAAGATTCAGCACAAGTAAAAGCACGTATAGTGCACAACAGACACTGCGCAGAGCGGCCATAACCTTGAGTAGCCTGCGCAGTGGGAAAAGATACCGTGGGGCAGTTGCCCCACGAGATGCCGCAAAGGCCATGAGCCATGGCTCGATGCCTTATGCAGCCTCGAACATGAAAAAAAGGCTGACGACAATGACGACGGAGGACAGTTATATATACACGGATCGATTGAGTACTGTTCCCGGAACTATACCCATCGACACCCGTAACCAGTTCACATATAGCGCGTTCCGTGTTTTCGGTAGTGTAGTGGTCGAGTCGCCGCTTATGCGTTGAGACTCCCACTACACCCGTTCACTACCCTATTGTGAACTCTTGTTAACTATCGCGTCTTGCGCCCGCATGTGCATCGCTCCACGCGAAAGAAGACAAGTAGGTTCTGGCTAGGTGTTTTATGAGAAAACACCAGATCCAGATCCGCAGCGACACATCCTCATTTGATACATCAGCTACTACGTGTAGTCTCTGTGCGCGGTCACCTAGCTGGGCTTCTCCGAACGGAGATTCACCCGGTTTGGGAAGAACCGCCTCTTGGACGGCTGCGCGCGGTAGTAGATTAGAGCATAGAAGTGTCACCAATTGGAATCACACCATCATCGTGATCATCATCATCATCGACATCACATCGATCATACCAACATCATCACTGTCATCATCACGACTTCATCACCATTAAGCGCCATCATCACTCGTCATGGCGGATGGAGAAAGGCCTCCCTCACGGAAGGCTCCGGACCCACCACGGGATGAAGAAGCGGGGATTGAAGAAGGCATAGTGTGCCGTAGCTTGTTCAACCCCGAACAATCGGTAATTGTTCCGGCGTCAGCCTTGGGTTTGCGGAAGGCTCCGCGCCCCAGGATGACGAAAGAGACGAAAACGGACAAGCAGGCCGGTGGTCTCACCAAGGATGGGGGTGTCCCCTGCCCTGAGGAAACCGTACCAGCCACTTTTCCAAAAACAACAACCGCATCATTTTTGGTAAAGCCGACCAAAAAAGGACGTGGCGATCAAGATGATGCAACAGAACCCACCAGGATGCTAGGGGCAGCCGCTACACAAGCTGGTAGCCCAAAACGCAGATTGGAAGTAGGTACCACCACCCAAATTAGCCAAGCTGAGTTGCCCGAACAAGGACTCGCGACCGATCGAACTGAGAGTCAATCTGGGCGCGAAACCGAACGGACAACCCATGGCAGGCCGCCCAAACCTAGGAGGCGGCTCTCCTCAACCGAGGAGCAGGGGGGGGGGGGGATGAAAAACGTTTCAAACCAAAAACGTCCATTACCCCACCCAAAACAACAAAGAAAAAGGCGATGACACTCAGACAGAGTCGCCGCTACTCTTCATCAAGTTCAAGCGAGCACACCGATGCATCAACAACATCAACAACATCATCGGCGGGAAACGCCCCGGCGAATATAACAGCCGACAGTAGTGAATCTGAAGCTGAAGTCGAACCGCAATATCATGGACACACCGACTCCACATCCTACGCTGCCCTAGAGTCGGTACCCATGGACGCCGCACCGATGCCATCGATGCAGTCACCAACACCAGAACCAGCGTTGACCTATGCAGCAACGTTGGAATCACCAACAACTAGAAGAAGAGCTAACAACAACAACAACAGCCGCACAATCCCTTCGGGCCCGGTAACAAGCAGAATACCACCAGCCCAGATGACACAAACAACCAACAACGAAGGCACCACTGCAGCTACGCAGAACACCGACCGCAACCAGGAAAAAGCACTTAAAGGTTACCCACCAATAGTAGTAGACCAGTTACCAGATTGGGTACCGCTATTTGCGCAAATGACGGCGAAGCTTGGCAGAGCACCAAATGCAAAACCCTTCGGAAAGGGTTTCAGATTCACTTGCACCTCAACCGAAGAGTTCAGACTGGTCCAGAAGATGCTCACGGAGGCTGTAAGCAAAGATAAAAGGGTGGCGTGGCATTGTTACGCCACGCCTGACGAACTACCCACAAAGGTAGCAATAAGAGGACTACCATTCGAAATAAACCCAACAGACATAATACAGGCATTAAGCAGTCTCGAGATTAACGCTACGTACGTCAAAGAGATCCTGCCAAGGAAGGGGGCGAGGGGCGGCCCAATCTATTACACCATAATCGAGAGATTAAATGAAGAAGAGGTTATATGCAGTGACGGAGCTGTTAAATATTCCGAACATAACCATTGAAGGATGGGCACCGAGGAAGGGCACTATTCCACAATGTCACAGGTGCCAAGCCTTTGGCCACGCATCCGGCGGTTGCCATAGACCGCCGAGATGTGTCAAATGCGCTGAAGAGCATTTTGCAGCTGACTGTAACAAGGAGCCAGGGCAACTACCAAAATGTGCCAACTGCAAAGGTGCGCATGTGGCATGCAGCAGACGGTGTAGTCACTACCTCAGAGAGGCCAGGAAAAGGGGAATAACAGTGGCAGCACCCTATCCAAAAGCAACCTACAAAAATAAAGACCCAAGACCACACACACAACAATCCAACACAGGCCCAGGTCTCGTGGACCAAGGGAGTTCCCATCCAGACCACAATCTCGAGGACCCCAGGGAGACCCGAGAAGACCGGAAATACCTACACCACAAGTACCACCTGGTTATGGACTGCCACAACAACAAGCGGTACCCAGACCACAAGCGCCCAGCAGCTATATGCCGCAACAGCCACACTTCATTCACGGACCAGCGAGCAGCGCCGGGAACCCCTTGATGATTATCATCGGGATCCTGACGGATCTACTCGTCTCCTTAGCTTCCGTCTGATTAATCCCTGTCTTCGAGAAACAAATTTATTTAATTAAAAATAAAATGGATTGCTTGTCTTAAGGTTCTAATTAGCTAAACCATCATCACATGGTTTATGGTAATGAGACGTAATTAATTTGCAAATTTAATGATTATCATAATCACTGTTCTCAAAGTTAATATGTTGATTTCTTTAAAAAATCACTCAATGATTTGCTAGAACCATTCTATATATATAAGGTGGATATTAATTCATCAACAATACTGCAGGGGATGGTGTAGAATCGATAACGGAATGTGTTCCACTCATGTTTAATTTTCACATACACAAAAAGTCTGTAGCTGTACTATTGCTTAAGCTGTGGCACGTTGACTTTGGGAATAATAGCAAGGACAACCGCAACAATAGGACCCATAAACACACCCCAAGAGGTGGAAGTGGAGCAGAAACACCTAACCAGGATGATGTTGGAAGCCAAGAAAGCAACCACCACAATCTGCACGGCACCCACAAAAAAATCTGAACTCCCACTCAGAATACAAAGGGATATACAACAGAAAAGATTCTTAAGAAAAAACTGGGCTCAAACAAGATGCCCAGTTATTAAGAGAAGACTAAACGCCTTAACCCTAAAGGTTTCACAAGAAGTGGAGGAATGGGCTCCGGATGGGAACACACCATTGATAAAGCCGGAGAAAACATGACTAACCTTCACTTACTAAATAAATGCCTAACCAACAAACCACAGCCAATATACCCTCTGCTGGACGAGAATGGGCAAAGGAACTATAAACCTGAAGACAGAGCTAACATTCTGGCCTACCATATGGAGAAACAATTTACTCTCCACCCACTTAGGCCAGAAGTAACCAGAAGCACCCTAAACCACCACCAAATGGTGATCAAAGCGGTAGAAGGATTTCTGGCAAGCCAAACCGAACCACTGGAGGGCGGAGAATACGTCTCACCATCAGAAGTGGCTAAAGCCATCAGAAGACTCCCACGAAAGAAAGCCGCAGGACAAGACGGTCTACCTATAGCGGCATTATATCATCTACCAAGGAAGGGAGTGGTGGCTATCACTAGGCTATTTAATGGCATTTTGAGCACAGCCCACTTCCCTGAAGAATGGAAGCAAACCAAACTGATAGTAATACCCAAACCGGGGAAAGATAAAAGGTTGGCAGCATCATATAATCCGATCTCGATGCTTCCTCATCTAAGTAAACTATTTGAACGGCTGCTGCTGTGGCGCATAAGACCGTGCATCACGCCAAGAAACGAACAGTTCGGATTCAGACCCATGCACTCCACCACGCTACAACTAACAAGGGTCCTACATGAACTAGCCACCGAAATGAATAGAGGAAGACACACAGCAACAGTGTTCCTGGATATAGAGAAGGCCTTCGACAAGGTGTAGGCACGAGGGCCTTCTCTATAAGATACTACTAACAAAAATGCAGCCACAATACATAAAGCTAATAGCGTCCTTCCTGAAGAACCGCAGCTTCTTCGTAACGGTCGAAGGAAAGAACTCAGCAACCAAGATGGTGCAAGCAGGAGTGCCGCAGGGCAGTTCCATATCACCAGGGCTGTACGCGCTGTACACTGATGACATCACATGTAACTGGTACATGGAAATAACATGCCGCAACTAGCGCCTAGTTGCACTTTAGCCAAAATACCCAAGGGCTATCCACCGATAATTGTGGATAGCTTACCAGATTGGGTACCAATTAGGTAGGGTATTTAGTAAGGGTATTGGCACAAATGCGCTCCAAACTAGGCCACCCGCCAAATGTTAAGCCCTATGGCAAGGGTTTCAGGTTTAGTTGCACAACAGAAGGCGAATTCCGTCTAGTACAAAGAAGTTTGACGGAAGCCGCCCATAAAGATTCACGAGTTGCATGGCATTGTTATGCCATGCAAGAAGAATGCTTGGGAAACGATTAAGAACGATGTGGTTGGTAAGACTGACCAATCTACTAAGATTGTATCTATATGTGTTGACAAGATAAAATATAATCAACCAGAACAGATAGCTGAATTATTGAATAGATTTTTTCATTAAATTGACTAATAATAACAGTGACATTAATCGACATCATAATACATTCATTTATCCATTTGACATTCCAAATAATCATAACACAATATTTGTTAGTCCAGTAGACCATAATGACATTTATAAAATTATTAATTCATTAAAAAATACCAACTCGACAGGATTTGACGAAATTAATACAAAGATTTTAAAACATTGCTCTAAAATATTGGCAAAACCCTTAAGTTATATCGTAAACTTGTCACTTGTCCAAGGAATATTCCCTACACGATTAAAATTATCGGTTGTCAAACCATTGTACAAAAAAGGTGAAAGAGAAAATATGACCAACTATCGTCCTATTACGCTCATTCCTGTTCTCTCTAAAATATTTGAAAAGTCATGTATGTCAAAATTTTTAGTTTTTTAACAAAAAACAAGATACTCAAATCCGAACAGTTTGGCTTTAGGAAAAACATGTCTACGACCTTAGCTAGTTTTTCATTAATGAAAATCGTAACAGAAAGCTTGAGTAGTAGAGTACCAATTGTATCTATATTTCTCGATATGTCTAAAGCTTTTGACTTCGTCAACCATAAATTGCTATTACATAAAATAGAAAAGTATGGCATCAGAGGAAACGCGTTGAAATGGTTAAGAAGTTATTTAGACAACCGCATGCAATACGTTGCGATACCAAGCTACTCTGGTCAGGACAAAATCATGTGCAAATCGTCATACCTGTTAAACCAGCGTGGTGTCCCTCAGGGAAGTATTTTGGGTCCATTATTGTTCCTCTTATATATTAATGACCTTCCAGATTTGACTGAGCACAAATGTGTTCTATATGCCGATGATACGACCCTTACTGTTGAAGGACATGACGTAAATACATTTGAACTTGAAATAAATAAAGCTTTGAACTCTGTATTTTTATGGCTTCAACATAATGACCTTTACATAAACATAAATAAAACTAAATACATCCAATTTCAAACGTATTACTCTAATCCAATAAAACTACATATTTCCCATAATAATACTGTTTTAGAGGAAGTTAACTCGACAACGTTTCTGGGTCTGGTTGTAGATAAATTCTGCAACTGGAAGGAACATGTCGAAAAAATATGTAACAAGCTTGATCGCTATGTGTATGTTCTAGGTCGAATACGGCGTATTGCTACTTTTGAAGCTGCACTTAGTGCTTATCATGGCTATGTGTCATCGGTACTGCGTTACGGTTTGGTTATTTGGGGTAACTCTGTTGAATCTAAAAAAGCGTTTATAGCACAGAAAAAATGCATGAGATCGCTTTGTGGTGTCGAATTTTTAGATAGCTGTAAACCTTTATTTAAAAAGCATAACATATTACCTTTGCCATCCCTTTACATCTTAGAAGTTTGTTTATTTGTCCATCGACATCACGCCATATTTCCGAAGCAAAACGAGGTAGTAAATAGAAGTAGGCGGCATAAATACACATTGTGTATTCCTAAACAACACCTAATGGTGCATAAAAATAACTCATTCTGTATGTGTATCAGAATATATAACAAACTGCCAGATAGTTTTAAGATACATTGCACAAATAGATTCAAATATCAATTATTCAAATTCCTAATAAATAAGTGTTATTATTCAGTTAATGAATTTTTAGATGATAAATTGTAGGACTAATAATTTACTTGACATACTTGATTAATTTATATTTGTATTACCTGTGACATTTAAATATTTATATTGTAATTAAAATCACCATTTATTCATATTATATAAAAAATTAGGTACAGTAATCTTAAATACAATTATATTTACAATAATTGTTTGAAAAATTATTCTGTCCTTATTATAGAGCTTGATACAATATATTTGTACGCCGGAAACGGTAGAATATTTGATTCTAAGATAATGTAAGAACACAATGTACAATATTCTTATGAATAAATAAATTTGAATTTGAATTTGAAGAATTACCCACCAAAGTGGCAGTCAGAGGGCTGCCATATGGAATAAATTCAGCAGACATGATCTAAGCCCTTGAAGCCAAAGGATTTCAAGCCACTTACGTAAAGGAAATCCTGCCCAGAAAAGGAGCAAGGGGTGGGTCCACCTATTACGTTATTATGGCGGCATACTGAAGAAAAGTTAAAGGAACTTTATGCAATAAACGAGATGCTGAACATACCCAAGATCAGCATCGAAGGATGGGCCCCCCGAAGGGGCACAGTACCACAGTGCCAATGCGCGGGCGGACACTTTGCAGCGGACTGCGAGGTAGTGGGGCAGTTAAAGTGCGCAAATTGTGAGGGGCCGCACGTAGCGTGCAGCAGACGATGCCCCCACTACCTTCGCGACCGCAGACCCAACAACCACAGATATTAAAAGGGTATCCGCCAATAGTTATTGAATCCCTCACCAACTGGATCCCGGTCTTCGCGAAGATAAAAGCGAAGCTGGGACATGCATTAAATGTTAAGCCATCAGGCAAAGGGTTTCGCTTTGCGGCCCGTACAGCAGAGGAATTCCGCGTAGTACAAAAGTGCCTAACTGAAGAGGCCGAGAAGGACAAAACGGTGGCATGGCACTGCTACGCGGTTGAGGAGGAACTACCGCAAAGGCCTCACCTTTTTCAATCCAGCCCGAGGAAATTAAAAAAGACCTAGAGGCAAAAGGGTTCCCAGCAAAATACGAAAGGGAAATCCCTCCCAGACAAGGCAAAACGAGTCCGGTGTACTTCGTATCACCCGAGCGACTTCAAGAAGCAGAGCGGACAAGACTATACGCCACTACGGAGATCCTTAATATCCCCGGAATCATCATAGAGGGGTGGGCACCCAAAGGGTGTATAGTACCCCAATGCCACAGATGCCAACAATTTGGGCACGCATCAGGAGGCTGCCACAAAATCCAACGCTGCGTGAAATGCGCAGGGGAACACAGTGCCAGGGATTGTACCAAACCCAGTGGCCAAAAACGCACCTGCGCCAACTGCAAGGGCCCGCACGTGGCTTGCAGCAGGCGCTGCCCCCACTATTTGAGAGAGGCAAGGCGGAGAGGACTAAGAGTGCCCCCACCCATAAACAGAGACCAACCCGTTGCCAGACAACAGGCAACTAATCAACCGGCAAGAGCCCCACAAAACCAACATGCACCGGCGCCAATTCCAACAGTAGGTGACCTAACGCCTGACCGGTGATGCAGTACACCGGCATTACGCAACCAGCGGTGGCAAACCCACCCACAGCCAGGGGAACCCCACTACCCAGACGCAAGAAGAGGAGGAGTAAGAGCCCGAGGTCGAAATCCGCGATACGCAAAACCCCCGCAGCATCAGCCCTCTCAGCAGCATCAACGCCATTGCCCGACCAAGGGGCAAGGGTTACAGCTCCGGAAGAGCCGGCTATAAGAAGCGCACCGGCTGCACGTCAATTCATTCCGATCCAGGTGCAAAGCCGTGCTACACACCGCCCCAAGGCAAGCCGCTCAGGGCAAAGGGGGGGGCAACAGCCCACCGCCCCTAGCCCCACCCAGGCTCCACACCAAACACAAGACCCGACGAATCGCGGTGAACCCATGGAAGAACCCAGGGAGAGGGGGACCCCTTCTATCCCCCTCCCCCCATACTGAGCAGATACTGGGTCGCAGACCCCCACTCCAGCACGAAGTACAGGCCAGATAGGAATGGACTAGACAGCACCGACAGCAAGAACCCTATGGGGTACACACCCACAACCAGTACCACGACATTCAATGCCGGGTGGCCCCCCGCATCCCCCACAACCTGCGGGGCCCCACCCATACCAACAACAATATAGAGGAATGGCACCAACCCAAAGATACATACCGGCGAGCAGCGGCAAGAACCCTTTGATAATGATCATTGGGATTTTGACGGACCTACTCGTCTCCCTAGCCTCCGGAGGAAACATCCAGGAGGTGGCATGGAGGGGTCTATCCATGCTATCCAACATTCAGTGTGGATAGACAACTTAAAATAATTTAACAACTTTGCAACAACAGTTCATACCGATCCAGGTCCAAAGAGCTGCAGCAGCGCAAGACCTGCCCGGCACCGGGCTGGGCTACTAGACTACAAGGCCCAGGAACAACAGCAGAAAATACCCGAGCTCAAGAGGCCCTCAGATGGGGCCACCTATGGGACAACCAGTCCCCTTCTACGTTGACCCCAGAGGGGGGTACCAACAAGGACAAGGGAACCCAAGATGGAGAGGGCCGCAACAGATACCACAGCAATGGAACTATGGGATCCCCGACTCAAGGGCCCCCAATTACCCAATACAACTACAACCACGAAGGGAGCCAATGCCCCACAGCCACCAGTCCACTACTCTGCAGCTTACAAGAGTACTGCATGAGCTGGCTACGAACCTGAATAGAATTAAGAACACAGTCTGCGTGTTCCTGGATGTGGAGAAGGCCTTTGATAGAGTGTGGCACGGAGGCCTTCTCTACAAACTGGCAGCAACCCAATCTCTACAAACTGGCAGCAACCCAATTCCCGAAGCAATGTTTGAAGATAGTGGCTGAGTTCCTCAAAGGAAGGAAATTCTACGTCAACGTCGAAACGAAGGACTCGGACTACAGAAGCATACAGGCCGGGGTCCCCCAACGAAGTTGCCTATCACCCGGACTGTATGGCTTATACACCAACGACATACCTGTCCTGAGAGACACCTGGGAAGGTCAAAACAGAGTGAAACTGGCCTTGTTTGCGGATGACAGCGCATTCCTCGCAGTTTCCACAAGCACAAAGCAAGCCACAAAAACTATGCAGGAACAATTACCAGATTACCTTCTACCAGAGTGGCTCAATAAATGGAGAATATCTGTGAACGTCGGTAAGACAGCAGCAATCTGTGTAAGCAGAAAAGTGAATACACCAGATAACTTAAGGCTCCAAAATAAAACAATTGAGAGGCAAAACAGTACGAAGTACCTGGGGATCACAATAGATCGCCAACTCAGAATGGCCAAACAAGCGGACCACGCAGTGAACCACGCGAGGGCGGCCAGAGCCATGCTGAGGCCTGTACTCAGTTCCAAGTTACCACTCAGAACCAAGCTGGGCATATATAAAACGTACATAAGAAGCAGATTAACATACGAAACCCCAGCTTAGTACAACCTCTGTTCCACACCAGCACATACACGGCATAGCGCCGTTACACGCCAGACCACCGGAAACTAGGCACCAGTGGCGACCCCTACCCAGGGTGTAATAGTACCGGGTGAGGGGGACGCCCCCTAGCAGGACTAAGGCACAACAAGAAAATACCAGTATGATGGTAAGCAGAATTCTTCTTCTTCTTCGTCAAGATGAAGAAGAAGAAGAAGAACGAACAACACAGATGTTAAAGCACAAGTGCAGTCAGACACTGCGCAGAGCGGCCATAAACATGTGTAGCCTGCGCAGTGAAAAGTTAACAAGAAGTAGTAGCCTCTTGAGGTTCGGCAGAGGCCATGAGCTCTGGCTCGACGCCTCATCCAAACCAGAGTATGGAAAAGGGTTGACGAAGCCTCACACGCTAGCCTCAACCTACCCAGGGAACTACTAGTACTGGGTGAAGAGAGGTCCATTTCAAAATAACAGCGGTAATAAAATAGAAAGTAAAACAAGACACAACAACAGTAAAAGCACTAGAATAGTGCACATAAACACAGCGCAGAGCAGCCTTGGTCGAGAGAAGCCTGCGCAGTGATAAGATACCGTGGGGTAGTGGCCCCACGAGGCTCAGCAGAGGCTATAAGCTGATGCTCGATACCTCGACCAGCCCACAGGGTTGATAAAATACAATGATGAGAGGATCGTTCGTGTAGTGTTCCCGAAACATATGTTGTTTCGCCCCAAAAATAAGGCCTTAAACCAACAGCAGGACCCCCAAGACTGAGGCCCTCAATGTGTACCACAAGGCACCGGCTGGCCAGTCACTCACCAAAACCTCTACCAGCTGGTCGAAGCAAACCTCCCATAGAAAGGGGGGCCAAGCTCCCCAGAAAGAGGAAAAGCAATAGACGCATTAGGAAAAATCAAAACAAGCAAGAGCTAGCCGCCGCAACGCATCGACCGGCAGCGGCTTCCACACCGCTTCAGTCTGGTACCAGGGCAACCAGAAGTGCCCCTCCCCCAGGGCAAAAAGAAAACATCTAACGCCCCGCCAGCACCAGCCTTTGTACCCCTCCAGGTAGTACAAAGGAAAGCAGAAGGCACCTCAAGGCCCCAATTACGAAGGCCACTTGCACACCAACTACGCCCCCAGTCTAGGGGGCGTTCATTCATCAATCAAACACGCCCAAACTCAAGAGGCCCACAAGCAGAGCCTCCCAGAATGCAACCCAACCCCATCTACTTTGACACCAGGGTAGGACAACAACAAGGGCAAACCGACCCCAGGTGGAGAGGGCCCCACCACAGATGCCTCATTCATCAATCAACCCCGCCCAAACTCAAGAGGCCCACAGACAGGGCCTCCCAGAATATACCACCACAGATGCCACAGCTGTGGGGATACGGCATGCCAGATCCAAGGGCAACTACCCAATACATTAACAATCAAGGGGACCAGGCCCCATCAATCACCAGATGCATACAACAGTGACATTAACGGAAAACAAGAATACAGTCCACTCAATCACCCAATACACATATCCACTTTTGTATATAGAGCGAGACTCAGAAATTTAAGACAGAGAAATTTAAATTTGTTTTACAAAAAAATATATTAGATTTGCCACATAAAATTATATTTATAAAAAAATTACTTAACAGATAATTAGCTTTACAAAAATCAAACTCTATTACCAGATAATAATCACCTTTACCATAGAAATTCCCACAACAGATAATTAGATTTACAAAAAAATAAACATGATTGGCAATTAGCTTAACAATAATTAAAACTTGATTTAAATGTGTGCTCAGAAAATAAGCATTGCAGTATTAATATTTATAGTATTTGTAATGAATATCAATAAATGTATAATTCAACATTAATATACCATAAAATGGATGACGGTCGATTGACTAAATTCTCTAAAAAGTGTACCGATTTCTATTAATTAAAAAGAGGTCAAAAAATTAACAATAAATGGAACCAACTTCTAACACAGAAAATTATAAAATACGAGTAACTTGTTAAAGTCGGCTCCATTCTGAACCAAAACAGTACATCTGGGACAGAATGAACTTAGATCACATTTTTTTACAAGGAGTAAAAAAATCAAAAATGGACTCTCAATTAACCGTCTACCATTCACCTGACAGATGAAAATCCTGTCTCTTTTGCATCCGGTAACATATTGAACTGTCAGGTGATATTTTCTCGTTTTTTGAAGTCTCAATTAAATGTAAAAAATCACCTGACAGAACTAGGGTAACTGTTATATTCAACCAATGATTTCCGAACCAAACCACAGTTGACACTTGTAAAATCCACACTCGTATACATATTATATATGTACTAGCGACCCGCCCGGCTTCGCACGCGTGCAATGCTGATACTAAATAATCTGTAATATCTTCGGAAATATTCATTTTAATTGCACATATTTGGCTCAACGAATAAGCATTGCAATTCAACGGGGCAATGCTCCCAGCATGCTGGGCACGCTGCCAACTGGTAGTGGGCTGGAGCATTTGGGCTACCTGTGAGTCTGCTATGACTAATAGTCTAATAGGTTGTCCAAGTGCTTTTATTGTAGTAGCTGTAGTGTTGCATATAGTTCGTAGTATTATGTTAAATAAAGGCAGTACCGGTAAAAAAAAATTGTTCTAAAGGGCTATAATGATCTATATTCATTGCACAATTTATTTAAGGTACTTATTGGATAAGGATTAATGCTGTATTGCTTAAAATCGCTTTGTAACTAAGCCATTATTTCTCGTAAAAAGTAAAGGATAAAAAATGGTTATTGTGGGTTATCCCTAAGAGATAGACATATACCAACGCGGACTTTTTTGTAGCCCTTTTCAAGGTGTACAATACTGTAGTACATCATTTTGATCTATCTCGTAGGGTTCAGCCAGCGTTTGCAATATAAGCGCAAAAAATGTGTTTATTTACGACTTCATATTAGAAACCTATAAAATTATCAGTGTTTCTCAATTATATTATGCATGTATTATACATATAAACCTTCTTCTTGAATCACTCTATCGATTAAAAAATACCACATCAAAATCCGTTGCTTAGTTTTAAAGATCTAAGCATACATAGTGACAGACAGACAGACAGCGGGAAGTGACTTTGTTTTATACTATGTAGTGATTATTTCGGAGGCTTTTTATCGGGCGTCCATTTGTTCTGATAATGATTTACTTATAATTACAATTTCGCCTTAAAATCTAACCCTTCAACGCCGTTCAACAAGAACTGCCCAACGTACGCAGCAATTTTTTCAGGCATATTTACATGTAAATCGTGGTTACCGTCCACTTTAATGCATTTAAAGTTCTTATTGGGATAATTTGCTTCGTCCAATAAAAACTTGGTGTTCCTATACAGGCCTTTGTTCAGGGATTCTTTTGATACTATGTTGAGGGTGGGGGTTTTTAGGTTGGTAAATAGGGTTTTGATATGTTCGGGTGAAAATGGGGGTATGGAAACTAGTCTATAGCGCTGGTCCAGGGTGTACCTGAAAAAAAAAAACAACAAATGATTGCGTTTAGTTAACAACGATATCTGGCTTAATGGAAAAAAACCATTACAAAAATTTAACCAAAAAATGGAACCAACTTCAACACTCAAAAGTGTGAAATAACTTGTTGAAGTCAGTACCATGATAGTTCAAAAGTACCTATTATCACAATATTGTGCGCATGGTTCCGACTTCGACAAGCTATTTCACACTTTTGAGTGTTGAAGTCGGTTCCAATTTTTGGTAATTTTTTTTTAATGGACTAAGCGACAAGCCTCAGCTTTCAAAGAAAAAATATTGATCAAAATCGGTTCACCCAGTCAAAGTTCTGAGACTTCTCAAACATTACAAAAAAAAAACAAAAATACAGACTAATTAAGAACCTCCTCCTTTTTCTGAAGACGGCTAAAAATGCTAACAACCTCTTGGGGTTGACTTCAGTTAGTGCTAACAAAAATTTTTAGATCTTTTTTTTCGTTTTTAAGTTATTTGTCTCGCAGTAAAAGACAATGCCTACTCCGAGCTAAGAGCTCCCACCGCTGCAACACTGGACCACGCCGCGCTCCCTTTGAATAGAGTTGAATATTTACATCGAGCAAAGTAATAAAAAATATGAAATAATACATTACAGGCTTTAAACATCAGGTGGGCATTGTGCTTTTTCCGTCACAGAAACATTAAAAAAAAACACCTTAAAATCTTTGTTAGAACTAATAGAAATCAACCCTAAGAGGTTGTTAGCATTTTTCCAATAACCCTGCATATTCATAATTGGATGGTCGAGCGTTTCAAATATACTACCTGTGATTGCAATAAGGTTCACTTTAGTTGGGAAGGCTTGTAGTAATGAAACGAACGTGTGTCGGTAGTAACCGTATAATTGCAACTAACTTAACTTCAATAACAGAATAGTGGACTGTATGGTATGACGTAGGTACCTGCTTAGACATATTTCTACTCGGGTTGGTATATGAAGTCGAACGGTAGCTAAATACAAAACTTTTTATTTATACTAACATGAACAACATAAAGATAAAAGGTATAGGTAAATAAGGCTGGATATGCCAGATGATAAAAAGCTTTGAATATACCGAACACTACCATAGTTAAAACATATGCCTACTTAAATATTTATTTATTTATTTAATATTCAAACACTACTCGCACCATACATTCACTACACTCTACATTCACATCGCACATATACCCTTTTTAATTATTTAATATGTCATGTAATATTTCTTCATTTTTGCTTTAACTATCTTAATTTATATGATAAAACTAGCTTTCCGGGCGCGGGATGTCGGTTATCGCGCAAAAACATTACCCTCTTTTTGCGCAGTTGGATAAAAACTATCCTATGTTTTTTTCCGGGGTCTCTAACTATTTCCATACCAAATTTAATTCAAATCGCTCCAGTAGTTTTGGCGTGAAAGCGTAACAGACAGACAGAGTTACTTTCGCATTTATAATATTAGTACTGATGTATATTGACCAGAAGTTAAAAATGGGAGAAGCCACTGGTTCCTGAAACTAAAAAAAAAACACTAGTTCAAGAACCCGTGGGTTCATTGTATGTACTGTAATCAATGTATGTCAATAAAAAAAATTTGTTCGTTTGTTATAATCGCGAAAATTAAGATTATTTGTATTATAAATATGTAAGGAAATGTAAGTCAAGCTCAAAAACAGCAGAACGCAAATCTTACCGCGGCGGACGTGGTTTAAAAAGTGTACCGTGCGGCGCAACAACATTACCTTGACCGGACTAATTGAATGGGATCATTTTTAAACGCCAAATCTTTTTAAACCAGTGATAGCTCAGTGGCTTTGGCTATGACAGCCGCGCAGCAGGTCCATGGTTCGAATCCCGCCACGGGCTTGAGCTGCAAGAGCTTTTTTGCGAATGCCCGCCTGGCTAGCTACTACCCTCAAGTGGAAAATCTATCGCCAAGCACCTAAGGGTGTGTTCCGGCAGCTGTCCTTGAGAGCCAGTCTTTCTAGGTTAAGCCTGTTAACACCTTCGACCACATCATCACTTACCACCAGGTGAGATTGTGGCCAAAGGCTTACCTATCAACAATAAAAATAAACAATTAACCAATCCAATTGAATTTTGTGCATATTTTCTTAATTGTGAACTTGATGAGTCCGAAATCAAAGCGGTAACTACATCAAAGTTACACTTTGCATTTTAATCGTAGTATAGATATACAACTCTTTATTAAAAACACCATAACAACATAAATAAACCTATTACAAAAAAAAGTGTATCAATAGGCGGTCTTATTGCTCAGAGCAATCTCTTCCCGACAACCCATTAATCAATAAGGGTTATGGTTAAAATTTTGGAACAACATATTTAAGGTTTTTTTATGTTTGCAATAACTCCGAGGAATACATTACAAAATCATACATTTCCGAAAGGATTTTTTTTAATTTTTTTTATTTAACACATGACTTAATTAAAATAAATTTTCGTCGTGTAAATTTGTAATATTTAAGGAAATTTTATAATATAATATTGTTATATCTGCAATAACGCATGCTCCTCGGATTACTATATAAAATTACAACGAGAGAAAGGGATATAGTCATGTGCGGGATTCGAACCAGCGATATTCAAACCTAAAGCCGGGGTATGTACTCTGAGACATACTCATAATCTCATGTGACTTTAATTTTAGTGGCCCTCAAGGACTGCTGGCACACACTGTTGGGTGCTTGGCGATAGATTTTTTATCCATTTTTTTTTATGTTATTGTGACGGAACTAGCTCGAGGCGCACCTGATGTTAAGCGGTTACCTCTGACTATAACAGATGCATTTCGTTACAAGTGACGAATTGCACTGCGCCCTACACCTTGAAACATAGTTGTAAGTCTCATGTGCCTGTAATTGCACTGGCTCTCAAGGACTGCTGCCGGAGCACACCGTTAGGTGCTTGGCGACAGATTTTCTACTTGAGGGTGGTAGCTATCCAGGCGGGCATTCGCAAAAAGCCCTTCCACCATGCGGTGAAGCTCAAGCCCACGCCGGGATTCAAACAATGGACCTGCTGCGCTGCAGTCCATAGCCAATGCCACTGAGCCATCACTGCTTCAAAATTTGTATGAGAGTTACACTTCTTTGCATATTTAGATTGCCCCGTGGGGTGCCAGGCTAGATTGCCACCCCTTCATCTCTACCCGTGGGTGTCGTAAAAGGCGACTAAGAACACAGACGGTGGTCAGCAGCACTTAAGCACTTCCCAGGCCATAGCTATTACCACTCGGCTATCATATCTTCGAAAGTACCTAATATCTGTAGTGTATGTACCTAGATCCCCGTGGGGTGCCGGGCTAGAAGATCACCTCCCCATCTCTACCCGACGGTGTCGTAAGAGGTGACTGAGGGTAAAATACCAGAAAGTGGCCAGCAGCGCCTTCTGAGAAACTGCTATCTAAAATTGCGATCCTTAAACCGCCTGCCAAGCGTGTGGATTATGGCAATACCTTCCTTAATTGAAGAGGCTGTGTTCAGCAGTGGACAATCCAGCTGATACAGTATGTACCTATATTCAATTTTTTTACCGATGATTTTGACAGATGAGTACCGAAAAATTTACTGCGTTGCTATTGGCCCACGTAATCAACATAAAGTCTGTTCCACACGAACTCTGTAGTTACATGTAGGTACATAATACAGAGTCTACAATCGTGTACAAAATATGTTAGAGCAATTTAATTATTAACGTATCTGCCGAAAGTTCATCATAGGCAATAGTCTATTAGTTAAATAATTCTATTACAAGAATTGTAGTAGAATTATTTGATTTATTTGTTCTAGTGCATAATATATACTATTACAATATAGTTTTATATCATAGACGCAAACAGAAAATATTATATTAAAAACAAATTTAAATTATAACATAATAACGTTATTTTTTTCTACAGTCAATTTTCGAAGTACTATAAAATATGAACGGGCCTTTACAATTTCAAAACAAGAACATAGGGATTGACCAATGACGGCAATGACCCATCTCACTCTGTCAATATCGGAAATGTGCGAGAGACATACTCAGTACTCGTTTGTTAAAAAAAAAACAGATTATAGGAGAGTATTACCTAATGAGCCCCTCGCCCGCTGGCTCTGACCACCTCTCCAACGTCGCGATGGCAGCTTCGTCGCTGATGCCGCGCCTTTTCTTCAACGTTTCTATGGCCTGTGAAAATAGTAAATTATATGAGTGCATACAATAAATCAATTTAGCCAATACGTTTAACAGCCCAAGTCAGATCGGAAATGTAAGTCAGTAATATAATGATTTTTATGCACGTGATAGCATAGGTAAATATTGTGTCGTTAAATTAACTTTTAAGGTAATGTCCTTTGTCTTAATTTTAAGATGTTGAATAAAATAGGAATTGTAAGAAACTATTAATAAGTATTTGTATCATGTTGAACCATTGTACATTTATTTAAGGTTTAAATTAAGAGAACTTGATTTGACGTTAGTCATATTAAATATATTATATTTGTTCGATACATATAATTGTTTAAAATCAATAATAAGATTAATGTAATAATACCTATGATTAAAATAGTTATTTATAAGCACATTCTAATCAAATAATTTAATAGTAAATCAAAATTGTAATTATTTAAAAGTATTGATATTGACTGCCGAAGTTGTTATTTGAAAGGGGCTCTGCCCAGCAAGTCAGTCATCTTTAAGCAAGCTCAGAGTGAACAACTCGGATCTCATGTGTCGAAATATATTTTCAAAGTAGTCTTTAACGACGAAGTGCTGCCCGATCAAGATTGTGTGAAAGTTAAGTAATTTATTATTCTCATTTATGATATTACTGGACTAACCTTGTTTATATGTAATGGTTCTTAAAATGGTTTGTTAAAAGGGTTTTGACAGTTGTTATAAATTATATTGAATTATAATTATATTAATGTTAATGAATAGTTGATGAACCAGTAAAAGTGTAAATAAAATGTATTTAGAAAGTAAGTAACACATTGTTAAAAGATGTTTAAATGAATGGCCCCGAGTTTCTTGCCCATTCTTCTCGCAGTGGCTCTATAGAACTTTGTTTGCTGAACGAGGCAGTACAATTAGAATATTTCAATATTAAAATTTCATTAGAGCGTCGTGGACGCCTAAATTTAATAAATGGTTTTGACTTTGATCTTTTATTTTATTAAACTAACACACGCGTTAAACACTCAACTTTTCACTTAAATTGCGAGGAAATTAAACACAGTTTCAAAATTAAATTGAAATTAAACGTCATTGGTGTCGATTCTACACAAATTCTCTAAATTTAAAATTCTTTAAACTTGTTAGTTGTTATTCTGTTCACACTTAAATCTATTCTATCATTCTAAAAATATGACTCTAAGGTCTGTCCTTTGCAAGCGTTTTTTTGAAGCAGTGATGGCTCAGTAGCATTGGCTATGGACTGCCAGGCAGCAGGTCCATGGTTCGGATCCCGCCGCGGGCTTAAGCTTCACCGCATGATGGAAGGGCATTTCACCTAGAATTACTGGCTCTCAAGGACAGCTGCCGGAACACACCGTTAGGTGCTTGGCGACAGATTTTCTAGTTGAGGGTGGTAGCTAGCCAGGCGGGCATTCGAAAAATGCCCTCCCACCATGCATGTGTTGGTTAGCAACCCGAAACTTTATTAGGACATTCTGAAACGGACCCTAAACCTTACTGCGACTATCCAGCTATACTATTCCAAGTCCCCGCGAATTCCATCAAATCCCACCAGCTTGTGCTGAACACACTGTTAGCTGCTTGGCGACAGATTTTCTACTTGAGGGTGGTAGCCAGCCATGCGGGCATTCGCAAAATGCTCTACCACCTGGCTGTAACGACTGCCATCCTAAGACTACAACCGCGACTGACGACTGCTTAACGTGCCCTTCGAAACACGTGCACGCTCAGTAGTAATGTCACCAGCGGTCACCCATCCAAGTCATGACCGAGGCGGACGTTGCTTAACTTAGCTGATCGGTTCAGAATGGCTAAGCAAACTTCGCTACGAGCGCTTCAAAAACCTATTTTTTTTTTTTTGAAAACAAACAGTGATACATTGCAGAGTTACTTATCAGTATCAGTACTAATATTATAAATGCGAAAGTAACTCTGTCTGTCTGTCTGTTACGCTTTCACGCCAAAACTACAGAACCGATTTGAATGAAATTTAGTATGGAAATAGTTTAAGACCCGGGAAAAAACATAGGATAGTTTTTATCTAACTGCGCAAAAAGAGGTTAATGTTTTTGCGCGATAACCGACATACGCGCGGGCGGAGCCGCGCCCGGAGAGCTGGTAGTTTATAAAATAGAGTAAGTCAAAACTTTCAACAGTGTTAAAACAGTAAACAATCAACACCAATTTGTTAAATTTAGATGTAAACAAAAAAATTCATTTTTTTTTATGCCTGATACGTTAGCCTTTGACCACTATCTCACCTGATGGTAAGTGATGATGTGGTCGAGGATGTTGTTCAGGCTAACCTAGAGTTATATGTAAGTTATGTTGTTAATATTCGATAACATTAAGGTATTTACAGAGAAATTTTATTTTTATAATTTTTTTTTTTTTTCAGAGAGTGTTCTAAGGAATTGTTCGACTTGATGCCCACGGCTACCTTCCACCATCGCAACTCTCGCCATCGACGGGGAGTCCAACCTCACACATTGGAACCAGAACGGTATTGAACTGTGCGGGCTCAAAGGGGTTTCCTTCCGCGGACGCTTCGATTGTGGAATGAGCTCCCTGCCGCGGTTTTCCCGATGGAGTATAGCATGGGGTTCTTCAAAAAGGGCGTGAAGAGATTTCTTCAGGGTCGGCAACGCGCGAGTGATACCCCTGGTGTTGCAAGCGTCCATAGGCTACGGTAACTGCTTACCATCAGGCGGGCGGTATGCTTGTTTGCCACCTTAGTGGTATAAAAAAAAAATTACCTTAGTTCTGGTGTGTTTCGCCGCTCTCATTCCGTTGTAACTCTCATAGTTGTCATAGTAATGCGTGAAGAACGTCTTGTACCTGACGAAACAACAAAAAACACAGGTTTTTATCTGTGAAGGAATAAGCACGAGGTCAACCAGTTTTTTTTTTATGTTATTGTGGCGGAACAAGTTCGAGGCCCACCTGATGTTAACCTCTGCCTATAACAGATACATTTCGTCACGATTTGCACTGCGCCCGTCACCTCGAGTCATAGACGTTAAGTGTAATTTCTCTGGCTCTCAAGAACTGCTGCCGGAACACACCGATAGGTGCTTGGCGACAGATTTTCTACTTGAGGGTGGTCGCTAGCTAGGCGGGCATTGGCAAAGCGCCTAAAGGTGTGTTCCGGCAGCTGTCCTTGAGAGCCAGTAATACTACTGAACAACATCTACGACCACATCATCACTTACCATCAGATGAGATAAAAAACCCAAAAAATGGATGAAATTTTTTCAATTAAATATTTTTAGTGACCCTTGCTACTTACGAGTTCGATAATAATTCACTGTCAACGACTATATACTATATCATGAAGATAAGAAAATATTTTTCATTCATTGGAGAGTAACTCAAAAACAATTGACCGATTTTGATGAAATTTAAATGGGACCAAATGAAAAGCACTTAATCCAGTCAAAAGTTCTGAGGTAACATACATCTTTTTTTTTTAAATCCAGACTATTTGAGAAACTCCTCCTTTTTGTTTAAGTCGGTTAAAATATAAAAATGTATCATCAAAGTATTATGCTTACCACTGAGGGAAGTGTTCCGGACGCACGCCCATGAAGTTGGTGGGATCCAACTCCACATATTTGCTTATTCTATCCGGGCACGATATGTTGTACAGTTTACCTGTAATTAGAACAAGAAGGATATTGATAATGATAAAAAAAAATTACAAAAAAGGAACCAACTTCAACACCCAATAGTGTGAAATAAATAGTTGATACTATGATAGTTCAATAGTACCTTTTATCACAATATTGTGTGCATGGTACCGACTTCGACAAGTTATTTCACACTTTTGAGTGTTGAAGTCGGTTCCATTTTTTGGTTAAAAACATTTTTTTTTCTGTCTTTAGTGACTTTTACTACTTACGGGATCGATTGTCATTCACTGTCTACGACTATATCATCAAGATAGGAAAATATTCTTCAGTGATTGGAGTATAACTCAAAAACAGCTTGACCGATTTTGATGAAATTTAAATGGGACAGAACGACAAGCATCAACTTCAAATGAAATAAAAAAAGAATTATCAAAATCGGTTCACCCAGTCAAAAGTTCAGAAGTAACAAACATAAAAAACAGCCGAATTGAGAACCCTCTCCTTGAGATCGGTTAATTTTTTTCCAAATATGATCAAGCAGTAACGCGTTCGAAGTAAAAGTCTCATACATACATACATAAAATCACGCCTCTTTCCCTTAGGGGTAAGCAGAGACCACAGATTTCCACTCGCTTCGATCCTTACATATCTCTTACGCTTCATCTACACTCATCAATCCTTTCATAAGCGTCGGTTTAGGCTAAGCGACATTTAGAAATTATTCGAGCTCCTTATTTTTTTGCCCTGGGCGGAAATCAAACCCGCGTTTACCGCCTTCTTTTGCGCCGCATGCCTAAACCATTTGGCCACTGGAACATACTCTTTCGAACCGAAACTTTGTGCACCAATTGTATTACTTTAACCATCATAGGGGACGGGGACTATTTTCTACTTGAGGGTGGTCGCTAGCCAGGCGGGCATTCGCAAAATGTCCTTCTCCTTCACCATGCGGTAAAGCTCAAACCCGCGGCGGGATTCGAACCATGGACCTGCTGCATGGCAGTCCATAGCCAATACCACTGATCCATCACTGCTGCATAATATATAATGGTATAAAACACATGAAGCACATGTATTAATTACCAATATATGCGCCCATGGAGTGTGCAATAAGCCCGAAGCTCTCCCACCGGAAGTGCCTCACCACCGCATCCATGACATATACCAGATCGTACATGGATATCATCAGTCCTGGTGGTAGACGATCAGATCTGCCGTTCCCAGGTAGCTCCATGCCTATAACCGAAATTAAATTACTTGAACAAAGGAACACATATCATAAGTCACATGTCATTATTTTATTAAGTAAGATTTAATATTTTTTTACAAATGCCCATCTGACTAGCCTTAAATAGAAAATGTGTCGCTAAGCACCTAATGGTGTGTTCCCGCAGTTGTCCTTGAGAGCCAGTAATTCTGTTAGCTAATTTCTAACCTAACTTATTATGTAAACTAAATTCTGCAGTTGTCCTTGAGAGCCAGTAATTCTGTTAACTAATTTCTAACCTAACTTATTATGTAAACTAAATTCTGCAGTTGTCCTTGAGAGCCAGTAATTCTGTTAACTAATTTCTAACCTAACTTATTATGTAAACTAAATTCTGCAGTTGTCCTTGAGAGCCAGTAATTCTGTTAACTAATTTCTAACCTAACTTATTATGTAAACTAAATTCTGCAGTTGTCCTTGAGAGCCAGTAATTCTGTTAACTAATTTCTAACCTAACTTATTATGTAAACTAAATTCTGCAGTTGTCCTGGAGAGCCAGTAATTCTGTTAACTAAATTCTAACCTAACTTATTATGTAAACTAAATTCTAACTTGTTTGAAAATATATATATATATTTGTTTTTATGCTTGATAGGTAAGCCTTTGACCACTATATCACCTGATGGTAAGTGATTATGCGGTCGAAGATGTTGTTCAGGCTAACCTAGAAATACTGGCTCTCAAGGACAGCTATCAGAACACATTGTTAGGTGCTTGGCGACAGATTTTCTACTTGAGGGTGGTAGCTAGCCAGGCGGGCATTCGCAGAATGCCCTACCACCATGCTAAAATTCTATAGCCAATGTTGATCAGGGATAGTGTAGGATTCTAATGGTGGTGTCCAAGGAGAGGGCGTGGGAGGAACTTCTCGCTTCACTGGACAGGGACCCATGGGGTAGGCCGTATAGGCTCGTTATGAGCAAGCTTCGCCCATGGACCCCACCCCTCTCGTCTACACTGGAGCCAGAGCTGCTGGCGAGCATTGTGGGGACACTGTTCCCTCCCCGTAGTGAGCATGTGGCTCCGCAAATGCTCGATCAGCCCGTGGAGGAAGACGAAACTGAAGAGATCCCGGAGGTATCGGTGGGGGAACTGGGAGCCGCCGTGTTGAGGCTTCAGGTCAAAAACACGGCCCCTGGCCCTGATGGGATCCCTGGTCGTGTGTGGGTGTTGGCCCTCAGGAATGGTCTTGATGATAGGTTCAGGGCCCTTCTAACGGCCAGCTTCAGAGGGCAAACATTCCCTGGGAAGTGGAAGGTGGGCAAGTTGGTGTTGCTGAAGAAGGAGGGGCGTCCCATGGATTCTCCGGCAGCCTATCGACCAATCGTGCTGCTTGATGAGGCGAGTAAGCTCTTTGAGCGCGTCATCGCAGCCCGCCTCACCAAGCACCTCGATCTCGTTGGCCCTAACCTGTCGGAGAATCAATTCGGGTTCCGGCGAAGCAGGTCCACCATTGATGCCATTGCACAGGTGAGGGCTCTAGCTGAAGAGGAAGTCACCGAAGGGGGGTTGGTGTTGGCCGTGTCATTAGACATAGCCAATGCCTTCAACACCCTCCCCCACGTATGTATAGAGGAAGCGCTCCGATATCACGGAGTGCCCCTATACTTGCGGCGGACGGTCATGGCATACCTAAGGGGTAGGTCCATAACCTATCCCACCCAAAATGGCTGGGGTAGCTGGGACGTGAAATGTGGCGTTCCACAGGGGTCGGTCCTTGGACCACTCCTGTGGAACATTGGATATGACTGGGCTATTCGCAGCTGCTCTCTTCCGGATGTTCGTGTCATTTGTTATGCCGATGACACTTTGGTTACGGCCCGTGGCCGAATTTACCGGGAGGCTAGCTTGCAGGCAACGGCTGGAGTCGCCCTCGTGGTGGGCAAAATCAGACGTCTGGGTTTAAATGTGGCGCTTAACAAGTCCGAGGCCTTGTGTTTTCACGGGCCTCGAAACGCGCCACCAATAGGAGCTCATCTGATAGTCGGCGGAGTTTCCATCGGTGTCGGGCCGACGATGAGGTATCTGGGCATCGTCCTCGACGGCCGATGGAAATTCAAGGAGCACTTTACACTCCTTGCTCCAAAACTTCAAAGAGTGACGTCCGCCTTGACTAGGCTATTGCCGAATCTCGGTGGACCAAGTGACAAGTGCCGCCGCCTCTTTACAGCGGTGGCACAATCGGTTGCACTGTATGGGGCACCCATCTGGGCATGCTCTTTGAGCGCCCCAAACAGGACGCTATTGCGTCGGCCGCAGCGGGTCATGGCTCTCAGGTTGACCCGGTCATATCGCACGGTCTCTTTTGAGGCTGCGTGCGTTCTGGCCGGCTCTCTGCCCTGGGACCTAGAATCAGAGATTCTTGCGGAGGTATATGCGAGAACTGCCGTTGCGAAAAGTCGCGGATCTATGCCGCTCCCTGAAGAGGTCGAGCGCTGGCAACTTAACGCCATTCAAGTGGCCCTCCGCAAATGGGCACTGAGACTGGAGGAGCCGAGCGCTGGACACCGCACGATTGCAGCCATCCGTCCGGTGCTGAATGTATGGTTGGACAGAGCGTGGGGGTCGCTCTCTTATCGCCTCGTGCAGGTGCTTACCGGGCATGGGTGTTTTGATAAATACCTATGCAACGTGGCGAGGAGAGAGCGACTTCCACTGTGTCATGAGTGTGGTGCTGCCGAAGACTCGGCGGAGCACACTCTTGCAAACTGTCCGAAGTGGGCAACGGAGCGGTCTATGCTCGTATACGTGGTTGGTCCCGACCTGTCGCTGCCGGCCGTCGTCAACGCGATGGTCGGTAGAGAGAGAGCTTGGGATGCGGTTCGAGCCTTCTGCGAGACCGTTGTTGCCCAAAAAGAAGAGGGAGAGCAGCGTCGAGAGGAAGACCCATTAGCGGATCCTCTCCGCCGCAGGAGGACCGGGCGTAGACGCAGGGCGTACGCCAGGACTTTCGCTCCCTGAGTGGGTCTGTGCAACATGTTGGGGAACGTAGTGCACGCGAAATGACCCTAGGAGGTGGTTGTGTGGTGTGTCAGTGTTCCGGCACACTACAAAATGGAGATTTATGTGACGGAGCGTCACCAGGAGTTGAGACTGAAAACGGACAGACGCTAAGCAAGGGAACAGGATAAGGGCAACTGTGACCTTTCCCTTGTCCAAGCGCAAGCGGAACACCAGGGTGGTTTTAGTGGGTATTCCTGCCGAGGGGCAGCGAACTTAGCCGCGCTGCCCGCCGGCAGGCGAGTCCCACATAACTCGTAAGTTTTCCCCAAAGCTGCGGGAATGCGTAACGCATTTCCCCCTGATAAAAAAAAAAAAAGAAAGGATTCTAATGGTGAAGTAATTTTTCAAATCGGTCCAGTAGTTTCTAAGTTTATTTGTTCCTAACAAAAATACAAATCTTTCCGCTTTATAACATTAGTGTAAATGTAGATTAACTGATGTGAAACTGTGGTTGTAGTACCAGTGGTCAATATTATAATTGCATGTAGGTGTTGCAGTTTAGTTAAGCAATAGATATCCAGGATTATTCTAGCTTATTGAGATTATGTTAATACTAACCAATATAATAAAAGTTACGAGGCAGTAATTCAATTAATGGTCGGAAGCTGGCAGCGGAGTCCATGGCACCATGGCAGAGTAGCACTGGTGGATCCAGGCAGCTTCCCCATGCTAGCACTGGAAATATTATTTAAATTATAGCTTTTTTTAATGTGAAAGAAAAACTGCGTGTCAATAATGATATATAACACAGTGATAACAGGTAAGGCATTTTATTCTCACATGCCTATACCACCCTCAACCATAAAACATAATTTCACCACTTGCACTTGCTTTGAAGCGCTTGTAGCGAAGTTTGCTTAGCCATTCTGAACCGATCAGCAAAGCTAAACAACGTCCGCTGTGGTCATGAGTGGGATGGGTGACCGCTGGTGACATTACTACTGAGCGCTTCCGTGCTTCAGAGGGAATGTAAAGCCGTCGGTCCCAGTTGTTGTCTTAGGATGGCAGTCGTTATAGCATGGTGATAGGGCATTTTGTGAATGCCCGCCTGGCTAGCTAGCCCCCTTAAGTAGAAAATCTGTCGCCAAGCACGTAACGGTGTGTTCCGGCAGCTGTCCTTGAGAGCCAGTAATTCTAGGTTAGCCTGAACAACATCTTCGACTACATCATCACTTACTTTTAAAAAATAAAAAAAAATTGCCTGCCCTGGCTCACTCTGTACTTTAGGTACAGAGCTACAGATGAATCAGCATATTTGTCAGGAAGCGATTATTGTACAGTGCACGCAGAGATCAGAGCTATGTCTGGCTATTCGATAGAAAGAGAGACGCCTTGTAGAGACGAATTACTTAGCGTTCTATGGATTCACCGTGCAATACCATTTTGCAGGGTGATCCTTCTGGTTATTTTTATTCTGTGCCATGGCCATAATGGTGTGTTCCATAAGACAGTTCCACAGTACCATGCTAATTGTCTTGCTTGCTCTTGCATTATAAGCAACTAGCTTTCCGGGCGTGGCTCCGCCCGCGCGTATGTTGGTTATCGCGCAAAAACAATAACCTCTTTTTGCGCAGTTTGATAAAAACTATCCTATGTTTTTCCCTAACTATTTCCATACTAAATTTCATTCAAATTGGACCCGTAGTTTTGGTGTGACAGACAGAGTTACTTTCGCATTTATAATATTAGTACTGATAAAATGTGTTGAAGTATTTCTTATAATCTATCTTATCTACTATACTGTGCAATGATTGCAATGAAAAGGTGATCAAAGGCTAACACATCAGCAATAGGCTAGGTCACAACGAGTGACCTAGCCATCCACTTATGAATGTATTTCTATTATTCTAATTATCTACAATGTGCATGGGGTTTAATAAGAACAAAATTAACAATAGTAATAGATAATGTTGGTTACAATATAAACTGCAGGTAATAGCTGTGAGAATCAGGTGAGACAACGTTGTTATGGTGCTAAAACAATATGTCTGTGTGGTTTTTATTCTACCCCCAACTGACTTTTTTTTTTATATTGTCCACTGCGCTGAGATTATTTGAAATACAAATTATTAATTTATATTATGCCCTGGGATTATAATCATCTATTTTTTTAGGATATATTAATCTTTTCATGTGCATGTAGGAATCTGCCAAAAAATTCACATTAACAAACTGGAACAGCATACAAACAGAAACAAATAGCCTAAGAGTTGTCACCTCAGGTTAATAAATTATGATTAAAAGGCTGTTGTAATGCTTTCAACCTAGATGAGTGTCAGCCCTAATCTATGAGGTTTGGCACAACAAAACCTATCAAGAAATTAGTGATAGAGGTGTGTCCCGGTTCTCAAAAAACCGGATAATCACCGGTTGGGATGGGTACCGGAGAGTAATCGGTGTTTCAATTAACTACCGGTTAATCGATTATTTGATGGGTAATCATTTCTGAACGCGCGATTCAGTCGCGATTAGGGTAGGGATGTATCTTTGTTGGATACTACTCATATGAATATCATAAAATGTTAATATTAATTTCATCTCATTTTATTCATACTATAAATGCGTTTTGCTTCTATTAACCTACACGGGAAACGGTTACTACTACTACCCCATTGAGCTCTCCTCCGTTTATTTTACCCAAAAAAAACACTTGTTCTCGGTAGGTAAGTATTTTGAAGACACTCAAAACCATTTTTTTCCTTGGATTGCATTCAAAAATATTTTATATAATCTCATTCGGTAATATTCTTATTATGAAATGAAATACAGACTTTTATTGGCTTATTTTATTTACATACTTCTTTAAGAAAATTACAAAATTAAATTAAAGCATTATTCTTCTAGCAAAAGAATGCTTTAAATTTTTTTTTTAATTATTAAAGTACAATGTGTCCCATCCAAGGAGGTTTCAATTCAATTTAAATACACATTATCTGTGGTGAGCGCGCTGCGCGCGCATCGCCCTGATTCCGAGCCAATAGACCAAAAACAGACTTTTTTAAATCAAAAAAAGCATAAAGCCAAGTGATTAAATAAAGTAGTGCAACTGCATATAATTAGGTATTAAAACACTCGTGTAATCTTATTTTGAAACACACCTGCGCCTGCGGCTCGTTTCAAAAAACTGCACTCATGTTTTAATACCCTCTATTATATGACAGTTGCATAAACTACTGTTATTGGTCACATTAAATTCGATTGGATGTCAAGTACTTTCTGTGCATCAGTAATAAAATATACTGACTATCCGGAGAATAGCCGGAGAAACACCGGTTATTCAATAAAATCTCCGCAAAATCTCCGGAGGCTGAAATTGTCTCCGGTACACACTTCTAATTAGTGATAAAAGAGTAAGATAAGTAGCATACTAAAAGTCATAAAATTTTTAAACAGTTCCTTCTAATATTCTTTATTCTCCCTGTAAGTAGTAGTATGTATATCTTTATAGTTGAATACTAAAAGATAAATGGCAACACTTGCTAATTTATGTATATCAGAATAATTTGATAAGCAAGATTAAATAAATAAAATGCGACATATAATGACGCTGGCGAATTGATTACAGTATTTAGATAATAGAATTAAAGATACGCGAGGAAGACGGCAGATAGGTAAGTTATCGTGCATTAAAATTAGCGGTACAAAGGTCACTTATTCTAAGAAAGTAACGAAACTAATAACAAACTCACCACAAAGTCGTCCCCAAGGCACTTGTATGTACCATTCGTTTTCTATTAAACTCATTTTCAGTTGTTTTGTGAATTTTTGAGGCTAAGATATCACAAGTTGAACTTTTTATATTTGTTTTAAAAGTTTTCCTTTTAATCTATATATATGAACTTTATACTGTTAATAACATTAACGAGGTAGAAAAGTGTTTACTAGAAAATAATCTCTATTTATATTTTATACAAAATTAGTTGGAAAAATAATTTGTACTCTCATTACCAAAAATGTAATGCAAAATTCTCTATAAGTCTAAACTTTTGTAAACATTGCCTGGCCTAGGCATGCGAATTCCAATCGATTATATAGAAAATCGATTTTTAGTTCTTGCTAACATAGTGCATTGATTCATGATATCGATTTTCAAACCCTAAACATCGAACAGGATCAAAATATAAACGTATTTTATGTGCTGTTGATCTAAATCGGAGCGCAGCGCGTTATTTTTTTCTGCAATTGTGCAGTACAAGAAATAATACTCAATACTACTCAGTTGTCTATGGTCTATAATTTGCATTTCAAGTATCATTTTGCCATGTACAAAATTTTGAACGCAACTATTAACGATTCTATCACAGTGTAAGAAACACTTTTGGTTAAACGCTTTTGGTTTTTGCGTAAAAGCCGACACTGACGCCGCATGATGCTTGCCATAACGCCTAGAGTTGTCACTTATTGTGATTTGTTTAGTATACAATTTGAATATGAATATATTTACTTATAATAATGTCATACTAACTAATTTAATAGATAATTTTGTATAAAAAATCAACTATGGAGTCAATATTTTAAAGAAAATGTGTCTGCCATCATGGATTTTAAAACGGACGTGATTTTAGTAATAAACCTCAAGAAACATCAAAAGTGACACACATATTACTTTGTATAAAAAATGGATCGTGTTATTAAAAATTGATGTTTTATTTGTGATCAGCACCATAAAATGTGTTAATCACAATACATTTCGCAGGTTTAAATTTTGAAATGATTTCGTACTCACCACAAATAAAAGTTTCCGAATATTTTTTTATATTTCACATTAACTGATAGCACTTTCAACCACATCAACAATAATAACCAACAAGTGAAAGAACGCAAAGGTATGGTATATTATATTTTAGCCATATAAAGAAAATAATGTTCGCATATTTCTAAACAATATATGAATACAAGCAATACCGCCTGCGACGCGAAAATCATATTTTACAAATTATTGGTGCACAAAATGTATATACCTCAGTCAGGAATCGAACCCGCGTCCACTGATTTGACACCGGTTGCCTAAACCGCTTGGCCACCTGGGCACGCTATTTCTAGCCGAAATTACGTGCTCCAATTGTATTACTTTAACCGTTATAGGGGACGGCGCGTGGCCATCAAGCAGACTAATAGACTATTTGATTGAAAGAAGTGCTTTTACAAACACTTAACTCTCGGAATGAAGTCGCTACCCTTCTATATTTCTAAATATGATGACAAGCACTACCACGTGCTAAGCGAAAATATTATAATCATATTTACCTTATTATTGGAGCAAAAAAATTTATGCCTCGGGCGGGAACCTGCATCGTCCGATTTTGCGCCGGATCCCTAAACCACTAGGCCACCTGGGCACGCTATTTCTAGCCAATAATTTATATAGAATGATTTTCGCCTAGGACGCGGTAGTGCTTGTAAACATATTATATATTAAAAAGAAGGTTTTATATTACGGTAACTGTCTGTTTGGGAATGGGGCTCCCCGTTTCGTCGTTTTTTCGTCGTTTGGTGATCCCCGTAATCCCACACTTTACCACTGTGTCGTGGCGTATTCGACTGGGTTCCTGGATTGTCACAGGAAGACACCAGCCTATATATTTGCTATTATGCACGTGGTTGAAAAGGGGCGGCAAATCGACGTACCTGCGGACGACGTGCTCGTCGCTCCGTCCAAAGGGACTTATCTTTAAACACCCTACAGTTAAAGAATTGATTAATCCGCCAACTGAAAAGGAATTAGATTAGAATACGTACCCTGATCTCGATGGTGGCCCGCCAACAGCAATCCGTTGCTCACCCATACAATAAAAATGAACGCCCGGCGCCCATAATAACAGTCAAAAACAAACAGAAATGTTTATCGACACTAATATATATTATATATAGCAGTCCGCTGCTAACACACCCGGTCGCCGCGACCCGAATTTTATTCACTCTTGCTTCGAATAAACGTACGTCCTCGCAACCTTGTCACAGATTGCCCTTGAAAATTAGAGGTGAGCATCCGGCGCCCGCGCGCACCGTGCACACACATTCAATTCCATCACAGATAACACGGACACTAAGATTCGCGTCCACGCATTCAAAAACCGATAGCATTGTTTACCTGTGTTTACCGAACACTGTCTATAGATTGATATGGGTAATTTTGATTTTATTAATCTGATTTTTATTGTCATATAATAAGATGAATCGTATGACTGTATAGACGGTTAGTAAAACCCGATTGCGATGCCAGAAAACCTAGCTAAATTTTAAACAGACTATAATTCTTTTTGTTAGTTGGTAAACAACATTGAGCACCTGGGGTGAATTGCTACCGCCAGGTTCAAAATATTTCACGTATTTTGCCTTACCCTATATTTATGTAAATAATCATAATATCTGAATGACATATTCTAACTTCGAAAGTTGATCATTATGGCTAACTACCGTAAAGATATCTAAGACATTCCTCAAAACAGTTTCTCGCAATAATACGATTTTGTGGAGATAGTCGAAAATGTGCGTGAACATAGCTGGACGCTATTTTTTACCTTAAAAAATATGTTACTTTTATCGCCGATATTGTCACTTTTATGATCGTTTAGTTTTCCGTTTTATATTGATTGTTTCTTCTATCGAAAAATGTAAATGTAGTTGTGTGCGGAAAAAAATCGTTATCATTAATAATATATATTATTATAAATTATAATCACACAAGCAGTGTAACCACAGACGTAGACTGAAATACATAACATCTATTCTTTGCGTGCCACTTTTATATACCTACTATGACATCACAAGAGCGTTTTAGTGATGGGAGATCCCCATTCGCATGAAATTGATTCAAATGCGCTTCCGCGCCGCCGCACCGTCTCGGTAATTTTAGTCTATTTACACCATTATCTAATCGTAATATTTTTTTATATTAACACAATTCGAATATACTATGATATTAACACTCTTTCAATATCGGATCTCCTGCTATAAATGATATATAAATAATAATAATTCCGAAGTTGACAACGTCTACTACATACTATCAAATATTAGAAAATTTTATGTTTTAGAGAATTATGCTAGAGTCGAGTCCAATGTTAATTCACTAGTATCATCATTATTGGACGTTTTCAGTAGTCGATAGTACTCTTATGGTCAGTCGTTGAAACTCATTAGATTTTATTAACCTGCCTCCATTAGAAAGAACATAACAAATTCGGCCAAAGTTGGTTGGTAATCAATTTTTATGCCCTGTCGCTTTGTTACTATGTAGCGGGTTACTCGGAAAGTTGTAATTATAATTAACGTTAGTCCTGTACTAAATAACTAAACTGAAACATTATTACAATAAAAATATATTTACTCGTCACAATAATTGCACAGGTATATAAACATGAACATCCTCTGTCACAAACTACAAAATCGATTAGAATCGAGAGCGTTTCAACACTATTTGCTTCATTTGACAGAAAATGAGAATAATGACCGTACCACAAAGGACTAGGTAATCTGTGCTGTAATTGCCAAAAAGCAAATTGACAGTTAGCAGATGTTATAAGCGCGGCTACATATCGGTTCACATCGTTTGCGCGCAAACAGTGCATATTCTCGTATTTCAGTTATGAATCAAGGTTTTGTAGTGTATGCAGTGACAGCAGCGTTTGCGTGATTTAAACCGTAGTGTTTCACTACGGTTTAAACTGAAATACGAGAATATGCACTGTTTGCGCGCAAACGATGTGAACCGATATGTAGCCGCGCTTATAACATCTGCTAACTGTCAATTTGCTTTTTGGCAATTGAGCCAAAATAACCTTTACGTCGATTATTGATAATAGAACTATTGCATTTCGAGGCATTCTTTTGTGAACAGATGTTTGTACGATCAACATTCTAACCACAACATTAAAAATCTCCTCATCTAACTGTCAAGATTTGAGTTTGACGTTTGTGCATACATTGCACTACCACTTTTCTGTGAGCGTCGTTTGCGGCCGGAAATGACGTCAAAGATGACGTCATTTTGCTATCGCGGTGTCCGTTTAGCAAGTTATGAACCGACCGTTTGCGTGCAAATAGCGCATATTTGCGTGACTTGAACCACAGGGAAAGAGTGAACGAAAAGATCAATGGCCAAATTCGTTGCGTGTTTTAAAACGGTCATACAACTTTGCAACTAAAAGCGGCAATGTGTTATGAACGTGCGATATACACGCAGCTCGATACATTTTCAAGCTTTCCCGCCTCTTTGCTTGGATGAAATCACTGACCAAAAACCATGGATACAAAAACTGATTCGATCATGCAGTTTCAACATTTTCAACAAATACCTATTTTTAATGTATTTTGTTTATTCTCCCTATTGCGTAATTTATGCCAAAATTCGCGGCCTTATGCAAATAACAATGGCACCGAATTTATACACGCAAACTAACACTACGGTTTAAATCACGCAAACACTGCTGTCACTGCATACATTGCAAAAGCTCGGTTCATAACTGAAATACGAGAATATGCATTGTTTGCGCGCAAACGATGTGAACCGATATGTAGCCGCGCTAATAATATCTGCTAACTGTCAATTTGCTTTTTCGCAATTGACCCAAAATCTAATTATTGATAATAGAAGTATTGCACTTCAAGGCATTCTTTTGGGAACAGATGTTTGTACGTTCAACATTATAACCACAACAACAAAAATCTCCTCATCTATCTGTCAAGATTTGAGTTTGACGTTTGTGCATACATTGCACTACCACTTTTCTGTGAGCGTTGTTTGCGGCCGGAGGTGACGTCATAGATGACGTCATTATGCTATCGTGGTGTCTGTTTAGCGAGTTATGAACCGACCGTTTGCGTGCATACAGTGCAAATAGCGCATATTTGCGTGACTTGAACCATAGTGTAAGACACGCAAAGGAGCGCATAATAGGCACTATAATATAATATTTGATAATAGGAGCGCAAAATTAGTAGAAAAATCTGTACAGTCTTTTTTTTTGTACCTATGGAACATTCGGTGTGCTAAGCCAGTATTTATTATTTCTAAAATTTATTTATTTCTAAAATGGTGCCGAAAATCATAGCTTGCAATAAAAAAAAAATACCTGATATATTTCTAGTGTGCAAGTGAGAGGAAATGAGTTTCGTCCCTTCTTTCTTACTGGCCTATATTTTCCTATTAGCAGCATATTAGCAGATGCAAAAGCCTCGTATAAGATGGGCGCTACAAGCTCCTTTCACCAATCAATCAATCTAAAATACCTACTTATTTATTTATATTGTGGCCTACTCCCACATTTGCATATATATATATACACAATATCTATATAAATATTTACAGTATATATCACACAAATATATATTCGAAATTATTTCATTTATTCACACAGTCACATACACTTCAACATTCATACACATACAAACATTATATTTATAACACATGCACATTATAACTATTTATTAATACGTTCATATACAATAACCACAACAAATATTAATATATAAATATCAGCTGGCCGCGCCGTATCAGTGGACACACGCTCCACAAATGCGTTCTATTGTTCTGCGCTGACGTCACACGAGCGACCGGCCGCGAGCCGAGATAACGGTACCAGCCACCGCACGGGCACCGCAACGCCGCCGCGAGCTTCACTCGCCAGTCCGCAATCTCATCCGACGTTGGACGCACGTCAAGTCGCCATTCACTATATTTATTTACGTATGCGCTTCTCGCTACATTCACTTTGTTTACTGTTCTATAATCTTTCTGTCTTTCTTGTGTTTACTGTTTCTACCTATCTGCTGTGCTCGTACTCCTTCTATAATAACTGTTTATGTGTGTGTAATTGTGACTGTGATATTATAAGTGCATATCTGGACTATATGCTTGGATTTCTTTCGCCTATCATCCCGCATACCATTACCAGCTAAGTACATCACCTACTTACAACTACATATAAATACTTGGCCATCACTCGTTGGTGATCATCATCACCAACCACCCACCTTGGCCAAATTGGTGAGATTGCGGACTGGCGAGTGAAGCTCGCGGCGGCGTTGCGGTGCCCGTGCGGTGGCTGGTACCGTTATCTCGGCTCGCGGCCGGTCGCTCGTGTGACGTCAGCGCAGAACAATAGAACGCATTTGTGGAGCGTGTGTCCACTGATACGGCGCGGCCAGCTGATATTTATATATTAATATTTGTTGTGGTTATTGTATATGAACGTATTAATAAATAGTTATAATGTGCATGTGTTATAAATATAATGTTTGTATGTGTATGAATGTTGAAGTGTATGTGACTGTGTGAATAAATGAAATAATTTCGAATATATATTTGTGTGATATATACTGTAAATATTTATATAGATATTGTGTATATATATATATGCAAATGTGGGAGTAGGCCACAATATGTTTCAGTTGGCCGCAATGATGTCTCTCATGAAAATAGAAAAAGAAATATCTATAAAAGCGCCATGGGGAAAAATAGCAGGTAAGATTTTAGTTTTAAAAATGCTATGTGCTAAAATATAAGTACCTAATTGTACTGAACGTGCTTTTTAGGCTATGCGTATGCCGACAGAACTGCATATAGATGATAATATATATTATGTACAGATCGGCAAGATCGCAGATTCAATAAGATTCTGGGCCTTATAATATTTAGTAAGTAGGTACTCCATTTATATATGTTCTTTATCAAATCAATTATTTACTAGAATGTTGTATAAAGCACAGCTGGTGGTAAATTTAAAAAATAGGTTCTAACATAACACTGGTTTTGTAAATATTATTTTAAATACACAAAATTAGTTTTATTAACAATTAATGTATTCGTAGGTATACATTAAAATATATAACAGAAATGTTATTTATTCAATAAAGAGAATTCAATATTCAGAAATGTTATAATACAATATCTGTTGTTTTGAATGTAAATTCAGTTAAAAAAAATAAAATTAAAATGTACCTAACCATTAAATACCGATACAAATTTTGTTATTCAGTATTATATAGGTAGTATCCTTATAAACACAGGTACAGATAATTCTTTTAAATTATCAGGTAGCTTATAAGTAGGTAATAACTTTCCATCACATGCGAGATTATATGCAATGGTTGCCTTAAGGGCCTGTTGTAGTTATTTTAAACATTTTTTTAAATCTGTAACTCAAATAGCACTGAAAATTTAGATTAAATAAAATCATTTACATAAAGTTGAACATACTCTCCAGGAACGTATGAAGCCGAAAACGTGATTATGAACAATTTCTTCGATAAAAAAAAATAACAAACATGACACCATTTCGGTTTTTAAATGACTGGAACTAAAAGATACTATCATCAAACCATGTGGAAATTATACCAATAGATAGAGCTTGTTATTTATTAGTAACGTATGAAGCCACATTTTCTAATTCAGCTATAGTTTATTAACAAGAAAAAAAAAACTACAAATCTAACGATTCAAGCTCTCACGCACTCCGTTTAGTGCCCGCCTAGGCGTCATCGAGGTAGGACGCGTGTCGTTTTCTCCAACCAAATTCTGCCGGTCAATTACGTGCTAGAAATAAGTTAAAAAATTAATTAAAAATGCAAAGTACGATGGAGTTGAACAGCCAACAGCGGCAGTCAACATGTATGTTCTCCCTAAATAAAAAAAAAAACTTTCTCGATGGCATTGTTTTCACGCGCCATAGTAAAAAAGTATAGTATGGTTTTGGAAACAGATTATAGCTGTCTGAATTGGGAGATCACGAGAGCATTAGAAGGCCGCTTGATAATGGTTACCGCTTGGCTACCCACATAATAAAATTAACCGATGCAACTACCGATAAGTTTGGGTATTTTCGTAATCTGAAATATTATTTCAATCAAAATATCCTACTGTAATATATATTATAAAACTTGGCCTGGTTAGATATCTCGAGAAGAAAATCTGTCCCCAAGCACTTATCGGTGTGTACCGCTATGTGTCCTTGAGGACCATTAATTTTGCATGGTGGTAGGGCATCTTGCGAATGAGTGCCTGGCTATCTACCACGCTCAAGTTGAAAATCTGTTGCCAAGCACTTATCAGTGTGTACCGCTATGTGTCCTTGTCACTGAGAACCAGAAATTTTGTGAATAAAGTTACTCTGATTTGGTTGAAAATTGATATCAAGGTTGTGCTGGGCGTCATGATTCCCAAAATGGACTTATTTTTACACGACTGCCTAAAAAGGAGAGTTATGTTTTCAGGGTTCATGTATGTATGTTTGTGAGTTTCTTTATTCCACCATAACTTCTAAACGGCTTGACCGATGTTTATGTAAGAGATATCGTTAGATTCCTCTTGATAACCCAAGTGACACTAGGTAAAAAAAAATAAATGAAAAACAAACTAGCGGATTTTAGACCCAATATTGTGAGGTAAAAAAAAATTTTTCTTCCAAACCCATCGAGTGGGGTATCAGAATGAAGACCTTTATAAAACAATTTCATAAATATATATTACATTGCAGTTTTAATTTCAATGTAACGATAAATCGCTTAGCGAAAATAAATAACTTGCAGTCAATACTTGTTTCGATATCATCTGCCCACTAAATAAAGTAACTCCGATTTGGCTGAAAAATGATACCTAGGTTTTTCTGGAAGTCCTTATGCCAAATTTGAAATTCATTTTTCGATGACGTCTGTCAAGTGAATAAAGTTACTCCGATTTGGCTGAAAATCGATATCTAGGTTTTTCTGGACGTCTGTATTCTAAATTTGGAATAAATATTTCGATGACGCCTGCCAAGGGAAGAATGTTACTCCGATTTGGCTGAAAATTGGTATCAAGGATGTGCTAGGCATCATTATTCCCAATATGGACTTATTGTTTCAATATCATCTGCCAAGTGAAAAATTTACTCCGATTTGGCTGAAAATTTATACCTAGGTTTTTCTGAACGTCCTTACTCCAAACTTGGAATTTATTCGTCGATGACGTCTGCAAAGTGAAGAAAGATACATCGATTTAGCTACCAATCGGTATCTGGGTTGTTCTAGTCGTTCTTATTCTGAATTTGTTATTTATTATTCGATGTCATCTGCCAAGTAAAAAGGGTCCTCCGATTTGACTGAAATTTAAAATCTAGGTTGTTCTGGACGTCATTATTCTAAATTTGGAATTTATTTTTTAATGACGTCTGCCAAGTAAAAAAGTTACTCCAATATGGCTGAATATCGATACCTAGGTTGCTTTGGGCGTTTTTATTCTGAATTTGGAATTCGTTTTACGAAGACGTCTGCCAAGTGAAAGAAGGTCTTCCAATTAGGCTGAAAAATTAAAATTCTAAATTTGAATCGGTCAAGTTGAAATTTTTTCTTTATTTTGCAGACGACGTTGAAAAATAAATGCAAATCCGAAATAATGACGCCCAGGTTAACCAAGATATCGATATTCAGCCAAATCGGACTAACTCTCTTCATTTGGTAGACGACTTCGAAAAATAAATTTCATATTTGAAATACAGACGTCCAGAAAAACCTATCTACCTATAGAAGTATCTTTCTTCACTTGGCAAACGACATCGAAAAATAAATTCCAAATTCGGAATTAAGACGTCAAGAACAATCTAGATTATGAATTTCAGCCCAATCGGAGTAACTTTCTTCAGTTGACAGGCGTCATCGAAAAATTCATTCCAAATTCAGAATAAGAACGTCCAGAAAAACCTAGACGTCGATTTTCAGCCAAATCGAAGTAACATTCTTCACTTGGCAGATGACATCGAAAAATAAATTTCAAATTTGAAATACAGACGTCCAGAAAAACCGAGATTTCCATTTTCAGCCAAATCAGAGTAGCTTTATTCACTTGGCAGACGTCATCGACAAATAAATTCCTAATTCGGAATGAAGACGTCAAGAACAAACTAGATTATGAATTTCAGCCAAATCGGAGTAACTTTCTTCACTTGGCAGACGACTACGAAAAATCAATTCCAAATTCAGAATAAGAACGTCCAGAACAACCTAGATTTTCATTTTCAGCTAAATAAAAGTAACTTTTGTCACTTGGCAGACGTTATCGTTATACAAATTCCGAATTTGGAATAATAACGTATACAACAACCTAGATATCAATTTTTAGCCAAATCGGAGTACTTTTATTCAATTGGCAGACGACATTGAAAAAATAAATCCATATTGGGAATAATGACGCCTAGCACAACCTAGATATCGATTTTCAGCCAGATCGGAGTAACTTTCTTCACTTGGCAGATGACATCAGAAAATAAATTCCAAATTCGGAATAAAGACGTCCAGAACAACCTAGATTTTGAATTTCATCCAAATCGGAGTAACTTTCCTCACTTGGATTACGTTGAAAAATTAATTCCAGGAATAAACCCCTCCAGAAAAACATAGGTAGGTACACTAATCATTGAAAAGTATGCAATAACTTGTTAAAGTCGGTACCATGCTTATCTAAAATACTCTATTTTCAACTTTGGCAAGTTATTTTATACCAACTTTACATATACTCTACAGGCGACCACATACCAGTATGCATTTTTTCAGCTACCTTACTCATATTGGTAACAAAAATAATAAAATAAATAAAGTCTAGTGTATTATTCATCTTTTGTTTCGGTAAACGTTCTACACAATATATCAAAATTTCAGGTTGTTACTCATTCCATTTACGAGCTAAAGACCAATGACTTACGGACGGACATACAGACAGAACTCGGGCACTCATAAATATGGCTCCGTTTTGCGTTTTGGGCTCGGAACCCTAAAAACAATGTATCCGAACAAAATCTAATAAAAATAGGTACTTAGTGTGAAACGAATATTTTTATTCTATAAGCGAATAAAAATTTTCACCAGAACAAAATAATTATTTAGATGCAGTTCTGGATTTAGTAGCTACGATACCTACAGTTGATCAACTTTTTAAGTTACACTGTGACGCTGATAGCGTGCGGCTGGGGACATCGAGCGTGCGACGTGAGTCCTGACGCGCGCTGTGCGACTAGAGCGCAACGCTGCGTAGTGTCAATAGCCCGCAACTCTCGGACGCTAAATTTACCTACTGATTGACTAAAAAAGGGCCTTAAGACCCAGAAAATACGAATTACCTAATGCCAAATTTTTTTAAGAAAATCTTATAAACCAGATACCGCACGGTACTTCAATTTATACACACAATACTCAAGGATATAAGTAATATTATAAAATTATATACTCTGCCATACCATAGTTAAAAGCGCAATGACACATTAGAGTTATGAGTCATATGTTATGAAGGCTTAGCAGTCAGGGCACTATACCCCGGCTATAGGGGTGGATGGGGCGGGTTCGAATCCCGCAGTTGACTATAATTTTTACTCTTATTGTAATGATGTAATGTAATCCGCGGCATACGTCATTGCAAAAATAAAAATATTGAAATATTTTTGTAGATCTCAAAAGATGTTTGTTTTAAATCGATACAAAAAATACCAAAGATACCTCTAAAAAGAAAAATTTGTACGTTACTACTCGCCTTTTATTATTCAGTTCGTTACGTCCGCAGCGATATAAGTTTTTTTTTTATGCCTGACAGGTTAGCCTTTGACCACTATCTCTCCTGATGATAAGTGATGATGTGGTCGAAGACGTTGTTTAGGCTAACCTAGAATTACTGGCTCTCAAGGACAGCTGCCGGAACACACGGTGCTTGGCGACAGATTTTCTACTTGAGGGTGGTAGCTAGACAGGCGGGCATTCACAAAATGCCCTACCACCATGCTATAACGACTGCCATCCTAAGACAACAACCGGGACCGACGGCTTTACGTGCCCTTCGAAACACGTGCACGCTCAGTAGTAATGTCACTAGCGGTCACCCATCCAAGTCATGACTGCGGCGGGCGTTGCTTAACTGTCGAATCGGTTAAGAACAGTAAAGCAAACTTCGCTACGAGCGCTTTACTATAAGATGCGGGGATGAAAGGCATTGTGTAAAAATGTGCTCATATCAATTGCAGGCATAACTTGGGGGAATCCATCAAACCCTCCGGTGCTCCTCTGTCACGGGAAGCAAGATGCATGCTCCGGATTCCGGCCGCTGGTGTCTTTGCTGCCCGACTGCTTTTACTACGTCGGCATCGACCTACCCGGCAACGGGAGGTCGGATCATTTACCTACTGGAATAAGGTAGGTATTTTATGGTCATAAAAAAAACTGTAGGAATTAATTCCCCCGTGGGGTGCCGGCCGGGTTAGAATTGCACCTCCCCATATCATCTCGTGGGTGTCGTAAGAGGTGACTAAGGGATAAATACTGGAAGGTCTTCTAAAGAACTACCATCTTACACTGCGATCCCCAAGACGTCTGCCAAGCGTGGGGATTATGGCAAATACTCCCTTAATAGGGGAGGCTGTGTTCTGCAGTGGACGATGCGGCTGTTACAGTACAGTACAATTAATTGTAGTTTTTTTTTATCATTAGAAAAATGGAACTGACTTCTACACTCAAAAGTGTGAAATAACTTCTTGATGTCGGTACCATGATAGTTCAAAGTATCTATTATTACAATATTGTGCACATGGTACCGACTACGACAAGTTATTTCATACTTATGAGTGTTGAAGTCGGTTCCATTATTCGGTAAAAAAATCTTTTCACCCTTTTTAGGGTTCCGTACCCAAAGGGTAAAAACCGACGGACCCTATTACTGAGACTTCGCTGTCCGTCCGTCCGTCCATCTGTCACCAGGCTGTATCTCAAGAACGGTGATAGCTAGACAGTTGAAATTTTCACAGATTATGTATTTCTGTTGCCGCTATAACAACAAATACAAAAAGTTGGCCAAGTGCGAGTCGGTCTCGCGCACGTTAAGACAAAAAAGGTTAATATATGAAGTCTAATGTTGTATAGCTAATGGTACGGAAACCTTCGTGCGCGAGTCCGACTCACACTTAGCCGATTTTTTAGTGCCCCTTGCTACTTACGGGATCGATTGTCATTAATTGGTAATGACTATATTATAGAGGTAGGAAAAACTTTTCAGTTATTGGAGTGTAACTCAAAAACGGCTTGACCAATTTCGATGAAATTTAAATGGGACTTCACGATAAGCATCAGCTTTCAAATAGACGTAATGAATTCAGGACGAAATGAAAGCATTGTAAAAAGCGTATCTACTGGACAAACTGCGTGCAAAACTTAAATTTAAAGCTGAACGCATTGCGTAGCGGGCGAACGGCTAACAAATCTACAACCTACCAACAAGGATTCCCAATCAGGGTTGATGTCAGGTACGTGGTTATAAAAGCAAAGATGTTGGCGTAAGACATGTTACCTCAATATTCACCACAGAGGTCCTTCCTAATTCACATTTTGTTACTGTTTCCAGATACACCGTGGTCGACCTAGTCCCTACGCTGCTGAAAGTGGTGGAACACTTCCAGTGGAAGACTTTTAGATATATTGGACATTCCCTTGGTGTTCCTATCGGTGAGCTTAGCATCCTCATATATTGGTAAAGTAATAGACTTAGGTACTTGAAGATTGCCCCGTGGGGTGCCGGGCTTGAATTACACCTCTCATATCATCCCGTGGGTGTCGTAAGAGGCGACTTAGGGAAAAATACTGGAAGCTGTGTTGCAGCGCCTTCTAAGGAACTGCCAACTTACAGTGCAAATTCAAATTCAAATTCAAAATTATTTATTCAATTTAGGCGTCTACGACACTCTTATGGAGGTCAATTACAAATTTTAATATTGAAATATTCTACAACGTACTGCCACGTTCAGCAAAAAAAAATTATAGAGCCACTGCGAGAAGAACGGGCAAGAAACTCGGGGCCATTCTTTAAAACGTGCCTTTTTACAATGTGTTATGTACAATACAATAAAATTATTTCAAAATTTGTTTAAATTACGTAGGAGACATGTGATAACTTGGCAGAGGCGGAATCCCAAAGACGCCTGCCAAGCGTGGGGATTATGGCAAACACCTCCTAAATAGGTGAGGCTGTGTTCAGCAGCGGAAGATCCGGCTGATACAGTGCAGTATGTGTATACGAATGAATTATTCTCACTACGTCGCATCACAGAATGCCACTCGGCGCTGGTACGCCACTCTTCGTATTTCAACAGTGTCGGTAACGTCGCTCACTATCTTACCAAAGTTCCTGCACGCTTGGCAGGCGGCTTGGGCATCGCAGTGCAAGATGGCGCATAGTTCTTAAAGAAGGCGATGCTGCCCACCTTCCAGTATTTTTTCCTTTGTCGACTTTTACGACACCCACACGGGAAGAAATGGAGAGGCGCATCTCTATCCCGGCACCCCTTGGGGGTCATACAAATAAAAAATAAAAAATTTTTGGTACAGGCAATTTAAGACATACAAATTAGGTACATGACCAATCATTATTTGTAGACACGATATAGTATTTTTACGGTTACAATTCCCCGCATACACCTAATGGACTCTATGATTGTAGTCAGTATAATAAACTTTATCCATATATTTCTAAATATTATGATAACAAGCACTACCGCGTACTAAGCGAAAATCATAAATTTACAAATTATTGGAGTACAAAATGTTTTGCCCCGGGCGGGAATTGAACCCGCGTCCTTCCGATTTCGCACCGGATGCTTTAACCGCTCAGCTACCGGGGAATCGGCTGTGTCGCCGAAATTTCGTGCTCCAATTGTATTTCTTAAACCGTCATAGGGGACGGTGCGAAATCGGAAGGACGCGGGTTCGATTCCCGCCCGGGGCAAAACATTTTGTACTCCAATAATTTGTAAATTTATATCCATATATTTCATTTTAACGTTATTTTTAATGTAAATCATGTATGTTCTATATATTTATTTATATGTTTACTATGGCCTGAACTAACTACCGTGTTATTTAACAGGTAAGCTGTTCAACATAGCCTACCCTGGGAAAATTTTGAGAACCGTTGAGCTGGACCCTGTACCTGCACATCACACTTGGCCAACTACTAGAGAGGGTAACTACATATTGTTATTTTAAGCAGCTTACTTTTTGTTAGATACTTATTTCATACAGAGCAAGCCTATCTTGGCCTACTCAAAACTACTTGTATTAGATCTGCCTCTGATTTGGAATTACTGATAGGTAAGCCTTTGACCACAATCACACCTGATGGTAAGTGATGATGTGGTCGAAGCTGTTAACAGGCTTAACCTAGAATTACTGGCTCTCGAGCACAGCTGCCTGAACACACCGTTAGGTGCATGGCGACAGATTTTCTACTTGAGGGTGGTCGCTAACCAGGCGAGCGTTCGCAAAATGCCCTTCCACTATGCGGTGAAGCTCAAGCCCGCGGCTTCGATTCGAACCATGGACCTGCTGCGCGGCAGTCCATAGCCAATGCCACTGAGCTATCACTGCTTCAAAATCATTATCATTTCAAGATCCGGAAGAGGTCCAACGTTGAATGAAAAGCGTCTTGGGTATTACAGTATGAGATGGGAGTTCTTCAGAAGGTGCCGCTGCCCACCTTATGTAATTTTTCTCTTAACCGTCTCTTAAGACTCCCACAGATATGGGGTGGTGCAATTATTGCCTGGCACCTCAGAGGCAAAATGTTATGTTTCCCATGTTTTTAAGTAAAGCTTATACTGGCTATTCAAGTTGTTATTTTTCTCCATGATCGTTTCGTATGTAACTACATACAAAACAACAGGTGATCTAAAATATATTGAAAAAGATTAAACCTTTTTCGATATTCTTAAAGGATATCTTTTAAAAAAATGCTACTAAGTACTGGTTACAGACTTCCTTACAGATAAGACTCAGTTTTTTTTGTTTATGCCTGATAGGTTAGCCTGTGACCATTATCTCACCTGATGGTAAGTGATGATGTGGTCGAGGATGTTGTTCAGACTAACCTAGAATTACTGGCTCTCAAGGACAGCTGGCGGAACACACCGTTAGGTGCTTGGCGACAGATTTTCAACTTGAGGGTGGTAGCTAGCCAGGCGGGCATTTGCAAAGTGCCCTACCACCATGCTGTAACGACTGCTATCCTAAGACAACAACCGGGACCGACGGCTTAACGTGCCCTCCGATGCACGGAAGCGCTCAGTAGTAATGTCACCAGCGGTCACCCATCCAACTCATGACCGCGGCGGACGTTGTTTAACTTTGCTGATCGATTCAGAATGGCTAAGCAAACTTGGCTACGAGCGCTTCTAAGTAAAAATATTCAATTTCCGTCATTTTAGAACTTATTTTAATTAAGAAAAATTTTTAACAAAAAATGGAACCGACTTCAACACCCGAAAGTGTGAAATAACTTGTTGAAGTCGGTACCATGATGGTTCAAAAGTAGCTATTATCACAATATTGCGCATGGTACCGACTTCGACAAGTTATTTCACACTTTTGGGTGTTGAAGTCGGTTCCATTTTTTGTTAAAAATTTTTTTTCAATCTTTTTAGTGTAACTCAAAAACGGCTTGACCGATTTTGATGAAATTTAAAATGGGACCAAACGACAAGCATCAGCTATCAAACAAAAAAAGAATTTTCAAAATCGGTTCACCCAGTCAAGAGATCTGAGGTAACAAACATAAAAAAAAAAAAAAAAAATACAGACGAATTGAGAACCTCCTCCTTTTTTGGAAGTCGGTTAAAAATAGTTAGATTATGGTTATGGTTACATGACACATCAATAGTGCAGTGTCTTGTTCAATACATTGATCTGCATAACTAGCATGTGGCCTCCAAAGCGCTTGAGTAGAAGGCTTTCGCGGTGACCGTTCCAAATATACAAAGAATAACAATTTCTCAGGTATCCACGACTGGTATCACGATTACTACGGGTATTATAACGAAGTAAAGTACGCCAAATTCAACGGAGGGCCGGATACAGCACCGAAGTACACCTATGAAAAGGTGAGTAAGTACCTAGGTACAGTAAAGAAACGTTGCTAAGAAACTTAATATCATGGTTAGGGCGTTCGGATAGCCTATCAGTTCCAAAAATAACACTCACAAACGCTAAAAATGATCACACAGGGCGTTCGGATAGGGACTTCGTGAGCATAAATATCGTTTTCGCTCACCGTTCGGATAGCTTTGAAAACGCTACAAATGACAGAGAAAAGTGCTATTTTTGACCCACGTCTTACCGTGGGATCGTTGTGATCGTTTTTTGACAACTAACATTTTATTTATTTTATTTATTTTACATTCCATGGAAAACAAACAGCTTATTAAATACAAAATGATGAGAACAGTAGTCTAATACTCTAAGCTTAAGAAGTTTTCGCTCATAGTAACACTCATAGGTAAGTTATATCTAAATGACAATATATATTATAATTATACTTATGTAGATAAAACCAAAAATTAAGTAATAAGCACAAAAATAAAATATATATTAAAGTCAATGCCATATGAAAAATAAGAACGAGAAATAATAGTATAACTAATAAAATACTATAATAAAAAATATTACTTATTTGTTTGCAGTCGGTATTCTTTTATGACATATATTGTGGTTCCTATCATAATGAATAGAACTGGCGATGCCTCCGGCAGATTTAATTACAGTCCTATCTTTGGCTTCAGTTGTTGCACCTATATCTTTAGCTGCAGTTCCAGAAAACGTTATTTTGGGTTTCAGCGGTTGTCAAAATAAGTATAAGACGTTCGGATAGCATACAGTCATTGGTGGTCAAAAATAGCAGAAGCTTCTTTCCGAACGCTATGATACAAATGCCACTTTTGAAACTGCTACAAACGCAACCGAGCCGAAACGAACGCACCTCATATGGTGTCGACGCCATTTGTCGAGCGACACAGCATGTGCCGCAAAACGTTATTTAAGAAATGAATTCAAACATCATGCAACATGTTGCCAAGTTTTGTCGATTTGTCAAGTCGACATAATGAGAATTCGCCGAAAGGAGAAGTGGAGAGAACCAGTCATGAATTCTATATGTATAGTGGGAGGTGTATTCAACCAGATTAACTGACTGAACGAAGCGAAGGCATGTGGGATCTAGTGTACTCCATAAGGGTGATAACGATTTACATCTCCCCACCGAAGGGGTGGTTGGAGGTGTAGATTATGATACACACAGATCGCTCAGACCGTACGTCGTATTTAGGACCAATACATCAAGATTATGCGACGGTCAAGTAAAGAATGTGTTGCCAAGCATCTAACGCCGTGTAACGACTATTTGAAAGAGGTAGATAGTAGATATATTCTAGAATTTTCCATAGAAAAAAGAAGAATATTATGTCAGCAATGTCAATCCATTTAAGTTAATAATACTTATCGACACTAATATTATTAAGAGGAATGATTTGTATTTTGTATGTAACGAATAAACTTAAAAGCTACTGTTCAAATAATTTGACATTAACGTTTTTTTTAGAACGTTTTCAATCTGATTTCGTAAAGTTCGCCTAAGTCTTCCCCTTCCAACACTTCCGTTCACTTGCCCACGTTTTCCGTTACCTGTTTAGTCGATCTCGTCTCTTCATGTCCAAACCATCTTAACATACCTTTCTCGATTTTTGCCACAACACCCTCGTTCACACCACATCGTTCCCTTATCACACTATTCCTTATCCTGTCACTCCGTTTGACTCCAATCATGCTTCTCAATGCTCTCATCCTCACTGCATTTATTCTACTTTCTTGCTTCTTCTGCCATACCCAAATTTCACTCCCATACATTAGTGTCGGAAACAACACTCCCCCATGAACAGCCAGACGAGCCTTCTTAGACACCTTCTGACTGTTCATAAACGCGTGCAATGCTCCGTTAACCATATTTCCAGCATTCACTCTCCTTTCTATATCACTTTCACACTCTCCATCTTTTCGATTTCGGGCCGCTTGTACTGCTAAATTATCTATCACAAAAGCTTTACTATATGTTAACTGACTTTCTTTTAGAAGAAAAATAAAGTTTATGTTACATTTTATTAACAACACCCTTATTGCTGTGCTTATTCATGCCATACCTAATTAATAATACGAACACGTATTAGAGATAAGCACAATATTATTGTATGTTCAAATCGACTTAGCTGTTGGTACTTTTTAATATATCATATTTGGAATAGATCTATTCTTGCTCAGTCTGAAAAAAAAATATGGTAAAAATAATAATATATAACCATAAAATTTGATTTTTATATATTTTAAAATTTAGGGGGTCGAAATGCGAGTCCCAAAATTTTGAGCGAAAATAGACCTGAGCGTAGGGGTTAAGAATTATGCAATAAATAAATCTGAATATAAATTGAGTTATCTTAGTAATGTATAAATGAAATATTGGCCCACCTGATGTTAAGTTGACTAACCTTTGCCTATAACAGATGCATTTCGTCACAATTCACGAATTGCACTGCGCCCGTCACCTTGCGACATAATTGTTAAGTCTCATGTGCCTGTAAATTCACTGGCTCTCAAGGACAGCTGCCGGAACACACCGTTAGGTGCTTGGCGACAGATTTTCTACTTGAGGGTGGTAGCTAGCCAGGCGGGCATTCGCAAAATACACTTCCACCATGCGGTGAAGCTCCAGCACGCGGCGGGACCATGAACCTGCTCAGTCCATAGCCAATGCCACTGAGCCATCACTGCTTCAGAAAGTACCTATAGTAATTGTTTTATCTAAAATGATTTTACAGGCTTTGGAGCTTGTAATGAATAATAGACATCTGACGAAAGAAGCAGCCGAACATGTCTTGGAAAGATGTCTAGAAAAGGCTGGAAATGGTCTTTACAGGTAATTTTATTAAATATCCTTTTTTTTATATTTTAAAGCTTTATTGACAACACACTACAAACTATCGGCCAGCATCGCGATTATGCCATCGTACCGCGTGGGGTGCCGGGTTAGAATTGCACCTCCCCATATCATCCCGTGGGAGTCGTAAGAGGTGACTGAGGGAAAAATACTGGAAGGTGGGCAGCAGCGCCTTCCAAAGAACTGCCAACGTACACTGCGATCCTCAAGACGTCTGCCAAGCGTGGGGATTATAGCAATTAGCACCTTAATAGGGGAGGCTGTGTTCAGCAGTGGACGATCTGGCTGTTACAGCTACCTCGCGTTCCGGTTAAAAGCTCATCCACACATAATCGAATCCTGGAAGTCTCACACAGCTCGATTTATGCGTTCCTTCTTGCCGCATACCTGCAAAATGTGGAATTATCTTCCTTTTAACGTTTTCCCGCACAGCTACAATATGGATTCCTTCAAAAAGGGTGTTAAAAGAGTCTTACAGGGTCAGGTAACGCATTGGTAACGCACTTGGTGTTGCTAATGTCCATAGGCGACGGTAACCGCTTACCATCAGATAGGCCGTCTGCTTGTTTGCCAGTACATTACATAAAACTAAATACAAAACAATAACTACTACAACGAAAGCCTCTAAATGCTATAAACGTTGTACTTAGTATCTGTAGTTTTGTATGCACAGGTTTAGTTGAAGGGGGTTTAAAGCGCTCGTAGCGAAGTGTGCTTAGCCATTTTGAACCGATCAGCAAAGCTAAGCAACGTCCGCCTCGGCCATGAGTTAGATGGGTGACCGCTGGTGACATTACTACTGAGCGCTTCCGTGCTTCGGAGGGCACGTTAAGCCGTCGGTCCCGGTTGTTATCTTCCGATGGCAGTCGTTATAGCATGGTGATACGGCAATTTGCGAATGCCCGCCTGGCTAGCTACTACCCTCAAGTAGAAAATCTGTCGCCAAGCACCTAAGTTGCTTGGCGACAGATTTTCTACTTGGGGTTAGGGTAGCCTAGCGAGCATTTGCAAAATGCCCTCCCACCATGCGTTGAAGTTCAAGCCGGCGCGCGTGGCAGGGATCGAACCATGGACCTGCGGCTCTGCAATCCATAGCTATTACCACTCAGCCATCATTGCCACCAAAATAAGATTATATTCTAGGTTAGCCTGAACAACATCTTCGACCACATCATCACTTACCATCAGGTGAGATTGTGGTCAAAGGCTAAAATATCAGGTATAAAAACAAAATATGAGTAATACTCCTTTTATGTTCGAATTCTAAAATCAAATACAGAAACAGTGATGGCTTTGATGCAGTGATGGCTCAGTGGCATAGGCTATTGACTGCCGCGCATCAGGTCCATGGTTCGAATCCCGCCGCGGACATGAGCTTCACCGCACGGTGCAAGGGCATTTTGCGAATGCCCGCCTGGCTAGCCACCACCCTCAAGTAGAAAATCGTCACCAAGCACCTAACGGTGTGTTCCGGCAGCAGTCCTTGAGAGCCAGTGAGATTACAGGCACATGAGACTCAACACCGATGTATCAAGGTGACGGGCGCAGTGCAACTCGTGACTTGTGACGAAATGCATCTGCTATAGGCAGAGATTAGTCCGCTTAACATTAAGTGGGCCTCTAGTTTGTTCCATCACAATAACAAATAAATAAAGTTGCCAAATCTACCGACAAAGTCGAGAAAACTGTTTAAGTTTTGAATTTCTACCTTAAAATATTTAAATTTTCAGATTCACCTTCGACCAACGAATGAAAGAAGTCACTGTTCTTCCTTTTTCTGGTGAACTTCTTCGTCAGATCTACACGACGACCACAACACCCACCTTCTGTGTCCTAGCTAAGCAGATTGTAGAAGTCGGTCACTACGATCCTGTATCGTTTGTGATGGATCCATCGAAATGGAAAGGCCAGTACGCATACAAAATAGTCGAGGGGGGACACGATGTACATATAAATGATCCAGCTTGTATGGCTGAAGATATTGCCAAGTTTTTACTTGAAAAAGATTTGAAGGCCAAATTATAAAGTGTTAAATTTGTGTTATAATATAAAAATTATACGTTACGAATAATAAGGGCCTGTTTCAGAATGTTCGAGTAAGTTCCGGTTATACTACCCAGAACATATTTAATAAATAAAACACTATCTTTGCGTTTCACAGTCATCGATTTGCCTATCCATCGGTTAAAGCTTGAAACGCGCTGCATGTTAACTGTCATTTTTAACCGACTTCCAAAAAAGGAGGAGGTTCTCAGTTCGTCTGTATTTTTTTTTTTTTTTTTATGTTTGTTACCTCAGATCTCTTGACTGGGTGAACCGATTTTGAAAATTCTTTTTTTGTTTGATAGCTGATGCTTGTCGTTTGGTCCCATTTTAAATTTCATCCGGTCAAGCCGTTTTTGAGTTACACTAAAAAGATTGAAAAAAAATTTTTAACAAAAAATGGAACCGCGACTTCAACACCCAAAAGTGTGAAATAACTTGTCGAAGTCGGTACCATGCCCACTATATTGTGATAATAGGTACTTTGAACCATCATGGTACCGACTTCAACAAGTTATTTCACACTTTTGGGTGTTGAAGTCGGTTCCATTTTTTGTAAAAAAAAATTTTTATCATTAAGTTATTTTATGTGTTGCATAGCAACCCGAAACTTTATTTGGACATTCTGAAACGGGCCCTAAGAGTTAACCAAATCTTGTTAGCCAAACAATGATTATATTAATTGTATCTTGAATGTTCATTATAAGGCCCTGCTCACTTTAATGTGAAGGGTAACTTCTAAACAGATAGGTATTATTTATTGTTAAAAATAATATATACATATACGTCATTTGCAATCACTTTCATCTAAATAGGTATCCACATTCATTACTTTTTAATAAATTTTAAATTTATGATGATAAAATTGGAAGATTCAATGACAAGTACATTGGATTCAACTTTGACTTAATTGTGACTCATTATAGGAATTATAACATATCAGTTCTGAAGATTTTGACTAAGACAATAGCTTATTTTAGCTGTGAAAAGTATAAATAATAATTTTTTCAAGCATTTTGAGCAAATATATGTAATAGCACATTACAGCGCCATGAACCGTATATGACTGGCTCTCAAGGACAGCTGCCGGAACACACCGTTAGGTGCTTGGCGACATATTTTCTACTACTAGGGTGGTCGCTAGCCAGGCGAGCATTCGCAAAAATGCCCTTCCACCATGCGGTGAAGCTCAAGCCCGCGGCGGGATTCGAACCATGGACCTGCTGCGCGGCAGTCCATAGCCAAAGCCACTGAGACAAAGACTGAAAATTTTTTTATTCGAACAGACTCGTGACCTGTTTATATTTACACGAATTGACCCCTTAGAGCGATTAAATAATTGTAAACCCAGCTTCCGCTATATAAGCTCGCCTTTAAATGTTTGCTAGCTATGCTTTAAAAATGCATATACGTTGGTTGAACTCGGAAGGAAAGAAATTACAGTCAATTCAGCGGATCTTCTGCTGTAATAGGTTTAAAGAAATTTATTCTCAAAAAGGTTACATAAGTAGTAACTTACATGAGAACAAGAACAAAGCATATTTCTTAATATCGTTCGTTTATCTCATTAAACGTATAAAAATGTAGGCAGGCATCACATCAATGCCTTGTGTATAAAAGACTAGCTTTCCGGGCGCGGCACCGCCCGCGCGTATGTCGGTTATCGCGCAAAAACATTAACCTCTTTTTGCGCAGTTGGATAAAAACCATTCTACGTTTTTTCCCGGGTCTCAAACTATTTCTATAGCAAATTTCATTCAAATCTGTCCAGTAGTTTTGGCGTGAAAGCGTAACAGACAGACAGACAGAGTTACTTTCACATTTATAATATTAGTACCGATTTGTTAATAATGACGTGTTGGGTTAGTTGCGATTTAAATACGTTAAACGAGTTACATTTAGGGTTGCCAGACGTCCGGGAAATCCGGGATAGTCCCGGGATAGGGTGCCTTGTCCCGTGTCCAGTAATTTCGCTCTATTGGCCCGGAATTTACAAGTTTTATGTTTACTTAAAAACATATGGACACCAATACTATGCTATGCATGGCGATACAAAGTTTGATGATTAGTTAATAGCTTCAAAGAGTGGCTCCAGTTTAATCTAATTTTACATCGATTACCCGGAATGGATACACCTGGATCTGGCAACCCTAGTTACAATATGTTTGAGGGAAGTTTATTATAGACTTGTGCATTTTGTACGTAATCATTTTTCTCCCGTAATTATTTCTTATCTTGGGTTGCAATAGAAAACTTGCTCGGCGAGTACTCCGTTCTGTTTCAACTTCGTCAAGGATAAATTAGTATGGATTGTGCTTTTCAATATTTTTCTGATATGTATACATACATAAAATCACGCCTCTTTCCCGTAGGGGTAGGCAGAGACCACAGATTCCCACTTGCGCCGATCCTTACATATCTCTTTCTCTTCATCTACACTCATCAATCCTCTCATACATGAGCGTCTGTTTAGGGTACTCCTGACCTGGCCTATTTACAGAACGTCTTCAATGATGATCTGATTTCGGAACGTTCGTCTAGGTCTTCCCCATCCAACACTTCCGTTCACTCGTCCCATGTATACCTGTATACATTTGTTAAGAATATATAAAAAAAAAAAAAAATAAAAAAAAAATAAAACAAAAAAATATTTCGGACACAAAATCCATAGTAGTGTTAGTACATTATATTAAAACTAAGTTAGTAAACTAAAAACTAAAATTATATAATAAATACATTATTTAATCCTACCCGTGACTATGCCAACCCAATATTAAACAATTATATAATTGTTTAATATTCATTAGGTATTTTTGTTTCTTTGTATATTATATTTTGGAAGTAGGTGTTTAGTAATGGTTGTGGAATAGAATTTTATAAGTATGTTTTGTAGAATTTGTTGATTACCTAATTTTGTTTGCAAGCATTGCACCAAATGTCAATTACTTAAAATAGAAGTGGTAATAAATGAAGTGTAATGGAAATCACATAAGAAAATTAATCATTCTGCGAGTTAATGTTTAGTTAATAGTCAAATTTTAGTTTTTCTCAGCTACCTCAAAACCTAACTTAAGTACATTGTTATTCTGTTTAACAGATTTGTTACTTATTTTTAATAATTATTGAACTTGGCATTTGTAAAATCGGTGCAACGGTCTATCACGAGTCACGACTCGTTCCTAAGTGCACTACTTATGTATTTATAATGTTATTTTTATATTAATATACATGTTAATTTTATTTAGAATTCGTTTTATTGTATTATACCCATCTGAAGCAATGATGGCTCAGTGGCATTACCTTTGGACTGCCGTGCAGCAGGTCCATGGTTCGAATCCCGTCGCGGGCTTGAGCTCCACCGCATGGTGGATGGGCATTTTGCGAATGACCGCCTGGCTAGCAACCACCCTCAAGTAGAAAATCTGTCGCCAAGCACCTAACAGTGTGTTTCGGCAGTAGTCCTTGAGAGCCACTGAAATAACATGCACATGAGACTTAACAATTATGTCTCAAAGTGACGGGCGCAGTGCAATTCTTGACTTGATGACGAAATGCATCTGTTTTAGGTAGGCGAAGGTTAGTCCGCTTAACATCAGGTGGGCGTCGAGCTTGTTCCGTCACAATTACATAAAAAAAACACATCTTATTACGTTTTAATACCTAGTAATGGAAGTCATATACTGTATCAGCCAGATTGTCCACTGCTGAACACAGCCTCCCTCAATAAGGGGGATTTGCTATCATACCCACGCTTGGCAGGCGTCGCAGATTAAGATGATCCTTAGAAGACTGCTGCCACCATCCGATATTTTGCCCTCAGTCGCCTCTTACTGCTCTTACATGTGGGTAGCGGGAGGGTAGGTGACATTCTAGCCCAGTACCCCATTGGCACTTACGTATTTATAATATTATTACGGCACGGTTGATATTACACGGTATTTATACCGACTATTTATCAGTACTAATATTATAAATGCGAAAGTAACTCTGTCTGTCTGTCTGTCTGTTACGCTTTCACGCCAAAACTACTGGACCGATTTGAATGAAATTTGGTACCTATGGAGATAGTTTGAGACCCGGGAAAAAACATAGGATAGTTTTTATCCGACTGCGCAAAAAGAGGTTAATGTTTTTGCGCGATAACCGACATACGCGCGGGCGGAGCCGCGCCCGGAAAGCTAGTATAAAAATAATTAAAACAATCCATGGATAGGCTACCTACTCAATAGTTTATGGAAGTCTTACTAGTCGCGTCTGACGACACCCACGGGAAGGGGGTGCTATCTGGGCACCCCCTGGGGGACGTACGTACCTATTTACTTATATATAATAAATAAAATGAAACTCCGTTGTCTGTTTCTACGTACTTATGTTACTGGTCCTTATAACTCGAAGCGCTCGTAGCCAAGTTTGCTTAGCCATTCTGAATCGATTAGCAAAGTTAAGCAACGTCCGCCGCGGTCATGACTTGGATGGGTGACCGCTGGTGACATTACTACTGAGCGCTTCCGTGCTTCGGAGGGCACGTAAAGCCGTCGGTCCCGGTTATTGTCTTAGGATAGCAGTCGTTACAGCATGGTGGTAGGGCACTTTGCAAATGCCCGCCTGGCTAGCTACCACCCTCAAGTTGAAAATCTGTCGCCAAGCACCTAACGGTGTGTTGCGGCAGTTGTCCTTGAGAGCCAGTAACTCTAGGTTAGTCTGAACAACATCCTTGATCACATCATCACTTACCATCAGGTGAGATAGTGGTCAAAGGCTAACCAATCAGGCATAAAAAAAAAACTCGTAAACAGGATGAATTATAAATCTGAAATTTAGATATTTTGTGTAGAATTTAGTCCCAAAAAATAATTGTTGATTAAATTATTTGTATGGGGGATCTAATATTGAGAAGGTAGCTGAAAAGTAAACTTTTGAGCACCCTTGTATACGAGATGTCATCTTCTGGAGCTCATTGAGTAGAGTAGGTACAAATACCTACTAATACCTAATATTTAATTTGATAAAAAAGAGAAATGGTCAGCCTGCAGGGTTATCATAATAAGAGCACGGTAAGGTGCTTGATTGATTGATTGTAATTCGACGGGGCAATGCCGCCAGCATGCTGCGGGCACGCTGCCAACTGGTAGTGGGCAAGCATTTGGACTGCCTGTGAGTCTGCAATGACTTGTAGGTTGTTTAAATGCTTCCATTGTAGTAGCTGTAGTATTGTATATAGGTAGTTCGTAGTATATTGATAATAAAGTCATACCGCCGGTAATAAAATGATAAGGTGAGGCGTGTAAATAGTCTGCACTTATTGTTGTAAGAAATTGCGTTTGTGTCAATGGCGCCTAAAATTATGTCGTACCTTTACAACAAATTGATCACTGAAAACACCAATACATACACAATGCAGTAGTAAATAGCCCACGTACCTTAAGCAAGCCTCGTTATGCCTACAAACACTTCAAGTTGGGATTTACAGCAGACATCGTGCTTGGCGTTCTGATATGGCGACCGGCCGGCGACACACAAATCCAAAATAATCGGTAAAATGTCTTGCCCAAAATATATTAAACTCACTGCACTGTGACGTCCATACAATATTGAATATATACCAAATTATATTTATTGCGTCTTCTATGATTTAATGATATTAATTAAATAAACCCGGAGCGCCAATGTAGCTACATTTTTTAAGATTTGTGGCGGAGAATCGAATGATGAGTTCACATTTTACCCTCTAAACAAAAATATTTGTTGCGAGCATCTTGTATGGCTTTTGTAGGTAGATTATTACACTAAATATCTACTTTATCGATACTGCTAACGCTATCTCTGGGATTTGTTGAGCTAAAACTCAGAAAGCAGCTGATACGATGGGCTCTGCAGCATATTGGCGCTATCTTGAGGCATGAGGGTTCATCAATTGAAAACTAATATAATATATTATATACTTATGAGAAAATAAATATGTTAATAAGGCATTGACGCTTCACCAGTGATAAATCTCAAAAAATACATAAACTAGTTAGGAATATGTACCTAATTTCGGCATATTTTGTTTTATAAGTTGAAGCTCGCAACAAATTTTGAAGCGCTCGTAGTTTAGTTTGCTTTGCCGTTTTTAATCGATCAGCTAAGTTAAGCTACGTCCGCCGCGGTTAAGTGTTGGATGGGTGACCGCTAGTGACATTACTACTGAGCGTGCACGAGCTTCGAAGGGCACGTGAAGACGTCGTTGGTCCCGGTTGTGTTAGAATGGCATCGTTATAGCATGGTATTACGGCATTTTGTGAAAGCCCGCCTCAAGCTACCACCTTCAAGTAGAAGATCTGTCGCCAAGCACCTAACCGTGTGTTCCGGCAGCTGTCCTTGAGAGCCAGTAATTCTAGGTTATCTTGAACAACATCTTCGAACCATAATCACTTACCATCAGGTGAGTGAGTAAAATTGAACTTTATCATCTATTAAATCAACAAATACCTACTGATAACACTGATATGTTTTTTTTTTGAGGCTGTAATAAAAACTAACAAACATTAAATGCTGTTGAAATGCGGGCCTGAAATGAGCTTAGCACTTGGCCTGTTTATTGTTATTGCCGATAGTATGATAGTCTATTCTTTGTGTGTGCGAACTCCCAGCGGCAAAATGTGGAATTATTTTTTTCTTTTTTTGTTATCGTGACGGGACAAGCTTGAGCCCACTTGATGTTAAGCGGACTAACCTCTGCCTATAACAGATGCATTTCGTCACAAGTCACGAATTGCACTGCGCTCGTGACCTTGAGACATAGTTGTTAAGTCTCATGTGCCTGTAATTTCACTGGCTCTCAAGGAGTGCTGCCGGAGCACGCCATTGGGTGCTTGGCGACAGATTTTCTACTTAAGGGTGGTCGCTAACCAGGCGGTCAGTCGCAAAATGCCCTTCCACCATGCGGTGAAGCTCAAGCCCGCGGCATGATTTGAGTTCATCAGATATTTAGTCCATGACCTAGTGTAAATGTTTGTATGGTAGTTTTAAATTTGTATGCCCAGCCATTCTTGAGAATATTTGCGAAAATCACTATTCGCTAGGAGACCATTCTAACAGCGGTGCTTTTTTTCAAAAAGGTCGCATGAATTACAAAATACCAATCATTGGAGTATAACGAACGGTAAATGTGTGTGTTTGATTTAAATTTTTGTGTCGTAAGACCCTGAGGATATTATTATGTAAGCTGCCACTGGGGGGACGTTAGGCTGTTTGCTCGACCATAAAGCACTGTATTTAACTAAATAACAGATGCAACACAAACCCTGCGCCGAAAAGGAAAACAGTCGTGCCAATCTAATCTAAAATTATACAAAAACTTATATTTGGAACCATAAACAAATTATCCATTCCCGATACTTTTTTGACTGAAAGTATCTGTATACCTATTGTGACTATATATCATCTAACTATTTTGAACTCGGTAGGTATACCTACCGAGTTCGTTGCCCTCGCAATGCGTAGGTATACCTACCGAGTTCATTGCCCTCGCAATGCGTTAGAATACTTGGAACGTGTATATAAGTGTGAGTCTAGTCCACGGCGGCCGCGAGTGTTGTCGTCGCTATCATTCTCAAAGTCAACGCGCCACAGCTTAGGCAATAGTTAGTATTAATTTTGTTTATGTGAAAATTAATTATGAGTGGATCACATTCAGTTATCGATTCTACACCATCCCCCGCAGTATTGTTGATGAATTAATAGTCACATTATATATAGGTAATTATAAACAACTAGCTTTCCGGGCGCGGCTCCACCCGCGCGTATGTCGGTTATCGCGCAAAAACATTAACCTCTTTTTGCGCAGTTGGATAAAAACTATCCTATGTTTTTTCCTGGGTCTCAAACTATTTCCATACCAAATTTCATTCAAGTCGGTCCAGTAGTTTTGGCGTGAAAGCGTAACAGACAGACAGACAGACAGACAGAGTTACTTTCGCATTTATAATATTAGTACTGATAAGATAAAATTTTGAAGTAGTGATAGCTCAGTGGCTTTGTCTATGGACTGCCGCGGGCTTAAGCTTCACAGCATGGTGGTAGGGCATTTTGCGAATGCTCGCCTGGCTAGCGACCACCCTCAAGTAGAAAATGTGTCGCCAAGCACCTAACGGTATGTTCCAGCAGCTGTCCTTGAGAGCCAGTAATTCTAGGAAGCTTGAACAACATCTAAAACCGCATCATCACTCTCCATCAGGTGAGATAGTGGTCAAAGACTAACCTATCAGGAATATAAAAACAAATAAAAAAACGTGCAATCCGGAAACCAATAAAAACGGGGCCAACTCGTATATGTCCAGTTTATTATATTAACCCATTGACCTATTATGTCTGATAGTTCTCATATACATTATTTTCTTTGTATTGAAAGAATAATGGAATAAAATCAAAAAGCTAATGGACTCCATTAGCTACATTTAGTTAATTGATCTATTATAGTCGGACCAATATCTATAACAATTCGGTAGGGCCTATCTGATGAAAACACCTCATTTAAAGTAAATCTAATTATTTTCCAATTACACTTAATTCGTCGAGTAAAAAGGTATGTACCAAAAAATATATTTGACTTTTTATAACATCATAATTTCTTGAACTGTCGCTGAAGCACAGATTGCAAAATAGGCTTAATAAATACTCTTTGACAGATTTTCTAGTTACCTTTCCAGGAAAGTATTCCATCTTATTGATACTAAAATTCAATCCATCGCGCAACGTGCAAATGCTTTGGATGGGTATGTGTGACTGTGATTTTGTTTGTCTGTCTCAAACACTGAACAGATATCAATAAAGTTTTCTATATACGTAAGCTAACCCACTTAATATTATTTATATATTCCCAGTGCATTGAAGGATTTTTCAATATTTTCTATAAATAATAATGAAATTTACTAGCGAGAAAAATAACTCTAATGGTACCTATGCACATACCAACGCGTGCAGTTGCGTCCAAGACTGCAATCAGTTATTTTTACTGTTTTTGTTTTCAGTTTTATTATGCAAACTAAGTTAAGATGTAGGTACTTAAATAAAAAGCTTATCATATTAACTTATACGCTAAAAAAAAACAGAAAAATATAATAGTTATTTGTTATACAAGAGTGCAAAGTTGCTTTTTAACCGCGTGTTCAATTTTGATGACCGAGCAAGCGAAGGATTCTAAAATTAGATCCTGAGCGTTAGCGAGGGAATCAAAAGAGCACGAGGTGAAAAATCTTTGCACTCGAGTGCAACACGTAACTTTTCATTCCACCTCAGCGAGGAAATGACTAAATGCTGATTGTTGAGGGAGAAAGCTCATTTGCGCATTATTAACAGTTTCACTCAATTCTGTTGGCGTCAAACAAACTTCCTTGTCGCTAGAATCACTCATTTTAGTTTTTTCACTTGTTTTCAAGTTTCTTGTTTTTAATTATAAGGTTTAACAATGACGTGAAAAAATGCCGCGTAAAGAACCGCGTACAAAGCAAATTGAAAAAAGAACACCAAGAAGGTTCCGAGTCTGAGTTTTTAACAAATTAAAAAAAAGTTGTATGATATATTCGGCACCATAGAGGTAGCAGTAAATAGGTTTAATGTTTTTTTTAATTCACATACTTAGTGCACACGATGTTCTAAATTCAATTTACTTTATCCTCTAGAGAATAAAAACGGCTTTTCCACTCAGATATTGAAGATTAAAAATACTCTTTCCGAGGTGGTGGGATGAAAATAATTTTATCTGATCTCCACAGCGGACGCAGTTGAACGCTATGGCAAATGAAATCATTTATTACACATTAAAGTAGTTATCTTAGTAACTATTTACATATTTCACATAAATTACACAATGACCTAGGTTTGGGTATGGCAAATTTGTGTGGAGCGACCCGATTTGTTTTTTTTTACATAAATACCTGTATGGTGCAATAAAAATTTTCAATAAGTTTTTTAGTTTTTTATAGTAAGGTTATGTTCATTTTCATCATTTTTTAACGGTGTTTGTAACCACCTTTCAGAAGTAAATCATTTACTTAAACAGCCCCCAAATATGGCAAAACGAAAAGAGAAGAAGCGTAAGCCAACTTTTCTCACCCGAATAAAGTCGACGATGTATCACATCAAGGAGTCTATGGTGCCCTGGTATAACCTCTACGCTGACTTCTGCAGGGATACTACATTGCACGGTTTGAAGTTAACTGTGGCGCCAAAGCTGCACTGGTTTGAAAGGTGCCTACCTAAACTCTTTTTAACAATTATTTTGCGAAAATGCACATTCAACTGTAACACTGTAGGTACACTCTTTAGCAAAAAACGGGCACTTTCGATTTTTTATTTACTTTATGAATATTATAACAAAGAGGTTTTATTAATTTGCCGATGTATTGGCATGTTATTTGAAACTTCCTGGCATGATTCTTAACGTTACATATATAAAATTTGAAATTAACAAAAGAAAAATATTGATTATTGTAAAACTTCTTAATGAAATACTCGTATAATGGCGCGAATTGCTGTAAGTAATAGCTACAAAAAAATTATTGCTATACTTTTATTTAATCAAATAAAGTTACAAATGTCAAAACCTTATAACGAGTTTTACCTCCTCTTGCCAAAATCACTGCTTGAATCCTTCTGGGCATGCTTTCCCATAGATTTTAATAACGTTTTAAGGAATACTAGAAATACCTAAAAAGAGACATGCAGATGAGATGCAGAAGAGTGGGACACCCACTCACCCAATGACTCTTTTTAGCTCCCTGATGTTTTGTGGATCAGGTTGCACTAATCTTATACACGGCTCTTTAGAACATCCCAGACATGCTCAAATGCATTGACTATTAAGGCAGGAAGGACTTCGAGCTGGTCAATCTAAACGACGGATCCCAACTTCTTCCTTGTAGGTAGGTACACTCATTGGCAAACTGACACCCTAGTTTTTTTTCTTTACTTCAATGAATATTACAAAAAAGAGGTTTTATTAATTTGACTACATATGTATTGAAGCATCCTGGCAAGATTCTTTAGGTTCCAGATTTAAATTTTAAAATTAACAAAAGAATAATAATGATTACCTACCTATTGTAAAATTGCTTTACTACATAATGGCGCGAATTGCAATAAATTTATAAAATAAATGTATTTTTACATTTGTAACGTAATAACTACCTAATAACGAGTGTGACCTCCTCTTGCAAAAATCACAGCTTGAAATATATGCTTAAAATATTTTCTGCATGTTTTGGAAATCACAATGCTAGAAATCTCATCTTCATAAAAATAACCTTCGCAATACAGGCCCCTAGTAAAGAATAAAGATCGTAGAAGAAAAACGTTTATGGTTTAGTCAAGAAACTCGAACGTTTCAGTTTTTTTATGTAATGTAGTGGCAAACAAGCAGACTGTCCACCTGATGGTAAGCGTTTATCGTCGCCTATGGACATTTGCAACGTAAAGGGCGTTACCAATGCGTTGCCGACCCTGTAAGACTCTTTCAACACCCTTTTTGAAGGAATTCATATTGTAGCTGTGCGGGAAAACGCTAGATAGAAGATCATTCCACATTTTGCAAGTATGCGGCAAGAAGGAACGCATAAATCGAGCTGTGTGAGGCTTCCAGGACTCGATTATGTGTGGGTGAGCTTTTAACCGGTGACGCGAGGAACGATGATAGAATCGCGAAGCCGGTATAATATCAAACAGCTCCTGAGAGCATTCCCCGTTATAGAGCCTGTAGAATACACAGAGCGAACCGATGTCTCTGCGGAGGCTCAGTGGCTCAATTCGGACCGCTCGACGCTGAATAGCATCGAGAGACTGGAGTTTGCATCCTTGTTTGATATCCCTCCTAAATCATCGTCACAGGGTGCTCTGGTTCAACCTCACGATAATCGCGTTCGTTGGAGCGGTCTACTGCGGGTTGAACCAGCTGTCTCGCTACAACTCCGAGCCAGTAGTGGTGTCCATGCAACGCGACTACCGCCAATGGAGAACTGCCTTTCCAGCCGTCACTGCCTGCTTTCTAGAGAGAGTAGAACAGGAGAAGGCACAAGAAGCTATTCTCACGTGAGTCTTTTCCTTTATGACAATTTTAAAAAGTGTTGATTGTAGAATACGATTGTAGATATAAGTTTGTAAAAATGCTCGTCAATATGTTCCAAAACCTGTGTGAACCTAGCTTCCGACCCTAGGTCGGATGTGTACTACTTTAGTTTGGAACATATTATTAACGTTGGATATTGGCAGTACATCTTAATTACTTTTGTTCCTAACTTCCATACTGTCAGTGATGTACAGTGGCTGGTTAATTATACTTATACGATAGTGTTTACCACTCCACACAAAAATTTTACAAATTTGTCTTTGTGTATTCTTGTTAATATTTTACGTAATGTTGATGGTTGCCTTAGAACATATTAAGCTTCATTAACATATTATTGATTACTAAATAATACCCGCTAAAATTTTAAAGAAAATTCATAATATTATTTTAGTACTGTTAGTAATTATATGTGTGTCCACGCTTCGTATCGTTTCGCTCGACTCTGCTGTGTAAACTGGAACTTTAGAAGCAATGATGGCCGAGCGGTTATAGCTGTGGACTGCGGTGCCGTAAGTCCAAGGTCCGATGCCCACCGCCAGCGCTGGCTAGAGCTTTACCACACGGTAAGAGGGCATTTTTCGAATGCTCGCCTGGCTAGCTACCACCCTCAAGTAGAAAATCTGCCGCCAAGTACATATCAGTGTGCTTTGACAGCAGGCCTTGAGAGCCAGTAAAATTACAGGTACATGCGACTCGACAATTGTTTGTCTCAGGGTGAAGGGCGCAGTGCAATTCATTAATTGTGACGAAATGTATCAGTTATAGGTAGAGGTTACCGCTTAAACATCAGGGGGGCTTCGTGCTTGTTCTGTCATAATAATATAACAACAAAACATAAATGTGTGCGTTTCTGGCGCAATTCGCTGTTGGGTGAAACGTTGTTGTTGCGATGAAGAATACGAGAGAGCACGCGTGTAAAGTAGATGAGTATACTCGTAGAGGCAAAGAACAAGCTAAACTACCTTTATCATAAAAGATCCTTCTTCTAGGAATTGGAATATAACCGAAGAATCAGATCCTGAAAAATACCAATATTATTACGAGTTCATTGAACTCATCGCGGACGTGTCGTTCCGGGAGAACTTGCAGAACTTCTGGAAGTATCAGTCGGACGAGACGGTGAAAGGCATTGACCTGTTGGAGTTAGCCCTTAGCGTGCATCCCTCCAATCTGCTCAATGTGATGACGTCACAGCACGATGCAGAAGTAAGTAGATACAGCAGGACTTCTGGAAGTATTAGTTTAAAGAATTGGTAAGGAGATTTAACATAGCTAGCTCATAGTGTGCATTCCTTTAGTCTGCGCATGGTGTTGATATCACGGCACGATGTAGCAGTATGTACATCAGGGATTCTGGAAGTATTAGTTGGGCCAAAGACAGCGAAGGGCATGGTCGTGCTGAATACAGCCCTTAGCGTGCATCACTCCAATCTGCTCAAAGTGATGACGTCACAGCACGATGCAGTAGTAAGTAGATACAGCAGGGCTTCTGGAAGTATCAGTTACACTCGTTAAGGATATTTGACATAGCTACCTCAAGCATGCATCCTTCCAATCTGCTCATAGTGATGATATCACAGCACGATGTAGAAGTCCTACAGCAGGGCTTCTGGAAGTATCAATTGGACTACGTACAGCGAAGGGCGTTAATCTGAATAAAGCTCTTAGCGTGCATCTCTCCAATCTGCTCAATGTGATGACGTCACAGCACGATGCAGAAGTAAGTCGGCACAGCAAGACGTCCTAATTTATCAGTTTGACAATTTGGATGTTGTACTACTTAAACTTGCAAAACTTTTGGAAGCGCTCATATTGAAGTTTACTTAGCTGTTCTTAACCGCATTGTAACGTCCGCCGTGGCCATGACATGGATGGGTGACCGCTAGTGACATCATTACTGGTCGCTTCCGTGCTTCGGAACTTTAAGCCGTCGGTCCCAGTTGTTGTCTTACGATGGTAGTTGTTACAGCATGGTGGCAGGACATTTTGCGAATGCCCGCCTGGCTAGCTGCCGCCCTCAAGTAGAAAATCGCCAAGCATCTAACGGTGTTTTCCGGCAGCTGTCCTTGAGAGCCAGTAATTCTAGGTGAATCTGAACTATATTCGAACACATCATCCCTTATCATCAGGTGAGATAGTGGTCAAAAGCAAGCCAAGCATCTACAAAAATATACACAAATAAAAATATACTTCTGGAAGAATCAGTCAAGCAAAACTGTTACGGGCGTTCACGTACTGGAGCCGACTACCTGCATCCTTCCAATCTGTTCAATCCGATGTGATGACGTCACACACTATTATGCAGAAGTCCATTCTACTCCCATTCCATCATGCACAGATTCGTATTCTCATAACTGTAAATTATCTCTTTTTTTTTATGCCTGATAGGTTAGCCTTTGACCACTATCTCACCTGATAGTAAGTGATGATGTGGTCGAAGATGTTATTCAGACTAACCTAGAATTACTGGCTCTCAAGGACAGCTGCCAGAACATACCGTTAGGTGCTTGGCGACAGATTTTCAACTTGAGGGTGATAGCTAGCCAGGCGGGCATTCGCAAAATGCCCTACCACCATGCTATAACGACTGCGATCCTACAACAACCGGGACCGACGGCTTAACGTGCCCTCCGAAGCACGGAAGCGCTTTGTAGTAATGTCACCAGCAGTCACCCATTCAACTCATGACCGAGGCGGACGTTGCTTAGCTTTGCTGATCGGTTCAGAATGGCTAAGCACACTTCGCTACGAGCGCTTCATCGTTTTTGTTTTTAATACAACACTTTCCTTTTATTCTATTTTTTATAGCTGTTTTGTTTCTATCTCAAGAAGTATTAAGGTATAAATTTAAAACATGTCTAGCCCATTTGGTCATAACGATTTTTCTAGTTCGACACATAGGATTACTGAAATACAGCGTCTGGGCACATTTGTAACAAGTTGTGTAACGGACTTTATGTTGAGTTTTCTCCTTTTGCCCACAATATTTGTTTATATCTTTTCTTTTTCTTTTCTTTCTATATGTTAATTATTAATTATTTTTAAGATTTTCTTGTGTTGGTTGTCATTGTTGTTTCTATCTCTACAAATATTTTTCTTGTGTGGCAATAATTTTTGAGTTTTGAGAAGTAAAGTAGGTATAGCAGCTTCTAAAAGTATCAGTTTTATGAATCGGGTGTGTCGTTCTGGGAAAAAATGCAGAACTTCTGCAAGTATCAGTTTGATAAGACGGTATAGGGCGTTGATCTGCTGGAGTTAGCTCTAAGCATTTATCGCTCCATTCTGCTCAAGGTGATGACACCACAATGATGTCGTAACTAATTAGATACAGCAAGACTTCCGGAAGTATTAGTTTGCCATAAGTAGGTACATTGTTTTTTATCATTAGTAAATTCTCACTACAGAGTCGTGGCCCGTACTTTTGTTTGTTTTTAGGGTTCCGTACCCAAAGGGTAAAAACGGGACCCTAAAAACTTCGACTAGAGACTTCGCTGTCTGTCACCAGGCTTTAACTCAAGAATAGTGATAGCTAGACAGTTGAAATTTTCACAGATGATGTATTTCTGTTGCCGCTATAACAACAAATACAAAAAGTTGGCCAAGTGCGAGTCGGACTCGCGCACGTTAAAACAAAAAAAAAGGTTAAAATATGAAGTCTAATGTTATATAGCTAATGGTACGGAACCCTTCGTGCGCGAGTCACACATTTTTAACTTTTAAATAATTCTCCAAGTTATCAATATTCTTCCTGAAAGGAGGAAGAAGCTTGTGTTAGTTAAAAAAGTACATATTATGTGAGTAAATGTTTATTCCTAGGACAGTCATAAGGGCGTTAAGCAGTCTAGGTGGAGTTTTACCAGGTGTTAGGTCTCTTCAGCAAGAGTCCACCTTGATGTGTACCACTTCAATATCAGATATTCTGCTTCAAAGCAGTGTTGTACAAATTACTGTATTTAGCTGTGAGTGGCACTGTAGCAACTATAGCAAGTGAAATGTGGATGAAGTTAAACGATACATAAGAACTAACGTCGAGAAATGAGGGGCGCAGTGCAGTGTCCAGTATAACGAGGATGATGACCCAAAAAATTGTTAAAGCCCTGATTTATGGTATTCCATACACATTGCCTCTGAGCCATCATTAATAGTCACCGTCAGGGTGTTGCCGTATTCCCCACGCTTTGCAGGTGTCTTAGGAATCGCAGTGTTAATGTAAGGCACGGTGGAAGGGCATTTGGGCCTCCTGGCTAGCGACCACCCCCAATTAGAAAATCTGTCCCCAACCACCTAACGGTGTGTTCCGGCAGCAGTCCTTGAGAGGCAGTGAAATAACAGGTGCATGAGACTTAACAACATGTCTCAAGGTGACGGGCGCAGTGCTATTAGTTACTTGTGACGAAATGCATCTGTTAGAGGCAGAGGTTAGTCTGCTTAACATCAGGTAAGTCTCGAGCTTGTTTCGTCACAATAACATAAAAATGCACTGCTGCTCACCTTTTGTTATTTTGCCCTTCCTCGCATCCTATGACTCTCTCAGAAAGTTATGGGAGGCTGCAGGTTTAGTCAAGCACCCCAATGGGACACAGTGAAGGCTCAGACTTCTTACCTAAGCTATCAATGCTTCTCCGCTTCAATATATGTTCCGTCGCCAGGTCAATTGGTACCCAGTGATGACAGAAGTCGGCATGTGCTTAAGTTTTAACTCGCAGTATGCGGAGTATCAGTTCATGCTGCAAGACCTGCGATGGGATCAGAAGAATCTCATCACCTGCCACTACCTCAGCGGGCAGTGCTTTGTGAGAATTGACTCTATTCAGAATGCTGTAAGGGTGAGTTTTCTCTGTGAATATCATAACACATCATTAAGTGTGCCTGATATTATATGAATAGAGTATCTACATAACTTAGAATTCAATGAATAAATGTACTAGTTTTCCGGGCGCGGCTCCGCCCGCGCGTATGTCGGTTAGCGCGCAAAAACATTAACCTCTTTTTGCGCAGTTGGATCAAAACTATCCTATGTTTTTTCCCGGGTCTCAAACTATTTCCATACCAAATTTCATTCAAATCAGTCCAGTAGTTTTGGCGTGAAAGCGTAATAGACAGACAGACAGACAGAGTTACTTTCGCATTTATAATATTACTAGCTTTCCGGGCGCGGCTCCGCCCGTGCGTATGTCGGTTATCGTGCGAAAACATTAACCTCTTTTTGCGCAGTCGGATAAAAACTATCCAATGTTTTTTCCCGGGTCTCAAACTATCTCCATACCAAATTTCATTCAAATCGGTCCAGTAGTTTTGGCGTGAAAGCGTAACAGACAGACAGACAGATAGACAGACAGACAGACAGACAGAGTTACTTTCGCATTTATAATATTAGTACTGATAGTATTGTTATGGAAATGCTCTTTATGAAGTAATCATTCACAAGCTTAGAATTCGCCAGAACGTTCTGAAAGTCGACATATATCAACTTTTTAACCGCCTTCCAAAAAAAGAGGAGGTTCTCAATTCGTATGTTTTTTTATTATGTTTTTACCTCAGAACTTTTGACTGGGTGAGCTGATTTTGAAAATTTTTTTTTTTTGAAATCAGATGCTTGTCGTTTGTTCCTATTTAAATATTATCAAAATCGGTCTAGCCGTTTTTGAGTTACACTACAATAACTGAAAATCGTGATAGGCCATGAATGAATGAATATAGACAATGAATGACAATCGATCCCGTAAGTAGCAAGGGTCACCAAAAAGAGTCAAAAACAATAATTAAATAATAAATGGAACCGACTTCAACGCCCAAAAGTGTGATATAACTTGTCGACGTCGGTACCATGCGCACAATATTGTGATAATAGGTACTTTTGAACTATCATGGTACCGACTTCAATAAATTATTTCACACTTTTGGGCGTTGAAGTTGGTTCAATTTGTTATTTAAAAAAAAACTCATTTTAGTGACCTTTGCTATTTACAGGGTCGATTGTCATTCAATGTCACCGACTATATCATGACGATTTTAAGTTAAATATTTTTTATTTAATCAGAAGCAGTTAGGTTTGACAAGTCTTTGTAAATATTTCAGGAATTGTCATCCACAGTATAATTCAAGCATTCTGAATTGCAGAACCATGATCGGTGGTCACGAAGGGTCTCCTCAAATTCAAACGAGACGTCGGGATGGGAAAATACTGTTTTATTATAAGTATCTATAGATTTTTTTTTACCAGCGGGGTATGCCTTTATTAAACACTACAGCTACTGCAATAAAAGCATTTGGACAACCTATAAGTCATAGCAGATTCACAGGCAGTCCAAATGATCCAGCCCACTCCCAGTTGGCAGCGTGCCCAGCATGCTGGCAGCATTGCCCCGTTGAATTGCAATGCTTATTCGTTGAGCTAAATATGTGCCAGCATTTTTATCACGCGTCGCATCGACCAAGCTCTCAGATAAGTTTGTAAAATAATAGTATTTTATATCTCTACTAGCGGTCCGCCACGGCTTTGCTCGGGTATTTAACAAAAAATTCAAAAAAATATATTAGTGTAGATTGTCCACTGCTGTCCCATTTCACTATTATTGACGTTAAATATCGATCAAATCCGATGAGCAGATATGAATCAGTACTAATATTATAAATGCGAAAGTAACAGTCTGTCTGTTAGGCTCAAAACTACTGGACCTATTTGAATGAAATATGGTATGGAAATAGTTTGAGACCCGGAAAAAACATAGGATAGTTTTTATTCAACTGCGCAATTTGCGCGATAACCGACATACGCGCGGGCGGAACCGCGCCCGTAAAGATAGTTTTCAATATGTAAGGCCTTGTCCGCACAGTGATAGTTCACCGCACGATTTTTAATCTAGCGTAATAAATTTCGCGATCAGAATTACACTTTACGCACTGCGAATTAAATTTCGTACGATTTTTGTCAGTTCGATACAGTTCTGAGCTGAGACGAACGTCTATATAAACAGGATGAATAACAGAAAAAAAAATTACCTGATACTACGCCGAAGACGGCTTGACAAATCTATCAAAAGATGTCATGAACATTGGATTCACCGATTTACAACCTTGATACCTATGAAAGGATTTTTTACATATAGAATGCACATTTGGCAAACTTACTAATAAATGATAATTTTACTAGCTTTAGATGTAAAACTAATAACTTGTGACCAAATAACTAAAGCATGTTGCATTTTATATCTTCATGTACACAAACATGATGAAATTCAGTTTAAGGACAAATTTTATGGGACCGAATTACAAAGTTTGCGCCCTACTCCTGATAGATCTAAAATATCTAACATTGAAAACAGACAATATTTAGCAGAGTTGTTTTGATTCATCAAAAGTGTCAATTTCATGGCAACATGAACAAGTATAAATACCTAAACATCTAAACTATTATTGGTTAATTAGTATATTACCACATCCTGCCACCAGCGCCGATGCAAGACTGAGTGAAACGCGCAAATATTATTTCGCAGTGCGGCCATACCCATACCTACTTTATACGTTACAAAACATTCACGCGGAAATAAATCGCACCGCATCGCGTCCAATTCGTGTCAAAATACAGATTATTTTCTCGCGTGAATTTTAAACTGCCAATGCGGATACTCCCTTAAGATTCAGAGTGTTACAGAATTGCGAGAAAAAATACGTGCGGTGAAATATCGCTGTGCGGACAAGGCCTAATAGTTGAATTTAAGGCGATTAGAGTCGCCAATGGCCTTGAGCATCTGGACCTAATCTAGCTTACTTTACTCGCGCATCGCCGCATACGTTCCGCGCTCGCTGCACAAATATAACGGTCAAAGAATATGCAGATGCGCGATGCGCTCCGGTAACATGGCACTTTATATTCCTACCGTACGATTCTAGTGAGTATCCGCAATTGCAACTGCGACTGAGATCAGTCGTCAAATGAAAATGTATAGTGTACCTACCTAGGTTGTTCTGGACGTCTTTATTCCTTTTCTTTATTTTTCAATGTCATCTGCCGAGTGAAGAAAGTTACTCAGATTTGTCTGATACTCGATACTTAGGCTGTGCTGAGAGTCATTATTCCGAATTTGGAATTATTTTTTCAATGTCATCTGCCAAGTGAAGAAAAATGCTACGGTTTGACTGAAAATTGATATCTAGGTTGTTGTAGACGTTATTATTCCATGTTAAGAATTTGTTTTACGTTGACGTCTGCCAAGTGAAAAATGTACTTCGATTTGGCTGAAAATCGATATCTAGGTTGTTTACAGTTCGCACACAGACTCTTTAAAAAATCTGCAAATTTTAGTAATATGCTACATAAACGAGTTTTCCAATTAAAATAACCTGTCATTCGTACAACTTTTGCAAGAAGATTTAGCCCTTTTATTAAAACATATTTATATAATCAAGTCCTGAATTTTTCAGTTTATATATCACCATATAGCATCATACATACAAACACGTAAATAACACAAATTTAGTTAAAATATAAATACCACCTGTGTGGATAATTTATAAAAAAAATGTATAAAACTGAACAAGATGTTATTTTATGGATAATTTGTAAGTAAAATTTATGTTTATATAACTATTTTGCGTGAAAAATTGTACTGAAGTCAACTGTGCACTGTACAGCTATCAATTAAGGTCTCAACGATACAAACTTCAACGTCGAAGTGTGAAGACCACCAGCAATACAAGATTTGGAAAAAGTGTTATTGGCTTAAATAAAGATTTATATTATTGTTTATATTATTATTATTATTCTGGACGTTTTTATTCCAAATTTGGAATTTATTTTTCGATGACGTCTGCCTAGTGAGAAACTACTTCAATTTGGCTGAAAATCGATATCTAGGTTGTGCTGGGCGTCATTATTCCGAATTAATATTTATTTTTTTAATGGCGTCTGTCAAGGGAAGAAAGTTACTCCGATATCTAGGTTGTGCTGGGCGTCATTATTCTACATTTGGATTTCATTTTTCAATGACGTTTGCTAAGTAAAGATAGATGACGTATCTTTAAAACGCTAAGATATATCGGATAAGAGTAAGAAAATTATAATAATCAATCGTTTATTCAAATCTCCTTATAAATGAGATTATAGCCGACGCGGGTTTACTCGTTTAAAAACGACGATATAAAAGGAAGATTTGTATAATGGCGAAAATACATTGAAAAATAAGAATAGGGACGACTGTGTCGTACGCAAAAATACAAAATGGCCAACGTTTGTGCTATTGGACATGTCGGCCCTTGAGAAGGAAGTATTTACCTTTAGATTTTCCCGCCCATAGGTGGGAAGCAGTCTTCCACCCGCTACTCGCATCAAACAAACACTACTTTCCGGGTACGAGATATGAGATGAATAATTTCTTGTCTAGGAAATAATAATATGGGCAATTTATCTACAGCTATATTGTAAAAATTGGTTCCATCGTGAAAAGGTAACCGATATACTTTCTCATTTATTAGGAGATTTGAATAATTGATTTATAAGTACTTTTCTTTAAACTTTCGTGAACTAAACTCATGTTTCTAAATTACATTAACGAAAACCAAGCGGGGTAGATTTAAATCGCTCCCGCCGCTCCTCAAAACGATGACACCCGCTTCTTCAGTCTACTCGTGACCACGGTCAATGCAACTTGATCGAAACGTCGAGGTTAGTCAAAATATTATTTTGATGTTAATTCGTGCGTCTTTGATAAGTAATCATAATTTTCCTACTCTTATCGTACTGCGGCGATAGGGAACTGCTAATCATCCCACGGCCAGCAGGTAGGTAGGTAAACTCAGGGAGTAGGTTTGAAAAGTTTATTAGGCCAAGCCTTATCAGGTTGCACAGCCGCACAGTTCTACTGAAGTTACATAGACCGGAGGGAGACACTGGCCTGATAGTACACGTGATCCAGGTCCCAGATTTGGCGGTCTTGGCGTCAGCTGATAGTTCTGGATCTCGGTAGTGAGTGCTCGAAACACCCGTCCTCGAATTAAATCAGTGAAGTGGAATCCTGGAAGGAAGACACCGGCTTAGTAGCTGATATTCCTCAGCCAACTGTTGCCAAGCCGCGCAGACACGATCGTGGTACTGTTACCAGCGACTCACATTTTAAAACTCACAGTCTAGCGCGGTAGGGCAGCACAGCTGTTTACGTTACATAGGTTTTAGTCAGCACTATGAAATAACAATAATAAATAAGGAACTCACCCTAGAGGGATTCACGCACTTCACAACAAGTTAATAACAATTAAGATCGATAGTACGAATAGAAAAGCGTCCAGGAAAACCAAGATAAGTATCGATTTGTAGCCAAATCAAAGTAACATTTTCCACTTGGCCGACGTCATTGTTAAATAAATTCTAGATTTGGAATTAAGACGTCTAGAACAACCTAGATCGATATCTAGGTTGTTCTAGACGATCGATCTTTCCAGCTAAATCGAAGTTACTTTATCTACTGGGCATACGTCATCGTAAACAAATTCTAAATTTGGAATAATAACGTCTAAAACAACCTAGATATCCATTTTTAGTCAATTCTGAGTATTTTTCTTCACTTGGCAGACGACATAGATAAAATTATTCCAAATTCGGAATTATGACGCACAGCACAACCTAGATATCGATTTTCAGCAAAATTGGAGGAACTTTTTCACTTGGCAGACGTCATCGGAATATAAATTCCTAATTTGGAATAAGGACGTCCAGGAAAACTTAGATATTGATTTTCAGCCAATTCAGAGTAACTTACTTCTCATGGCAGACGTCATCGAAAAATAAATTCCAAATTCGGAATAAAAACGTCCAGAACTACCTAGATTTTGAATGTTAGCCAAATTGGAGTGACTTTCCTCACCTAGCAGATGTCGAAAACTGTATGCCAAATATTGAACAAAAACGTCCAGAAAAACCTAGATATCGATTTTCAGCCAAATAGGAGTAACTTTTTTCACCTGGCAGACGTCTTCAAAAATTTAATTCTTAATTCAGAATGACGATGTCCAGAACAACCTAGATTTTCAATTTCAGCTAAATCAGAGTTACTTTCTTCACTTGGCAGATGTCGTCGAAAAAATAATTTCAAATTTGGAAAAAAGACGTCCAGAAAAATCTTGATTTCGATTATTAGCCAAATCGGAGCAACTTTTTTTACTTGGCAGACGTCATCGTAAAATACATTCCAAATTCGGAATAAAGACGTCCAGAACTACCTAGATTTTGAATTTCATCCAAATTGGAGTAACTTTCCACACTTGGCAGACGTCATAGAAAAATACGTTCAAAATTCGGAATAAAGACGTCCAGAACTACTTAGAGTTTGAATTTCAGCCAAATCGGAGTAACTTTCTTCACTTGGCAGACGTCATTGAAAAATAAATACCAAATTCGGAATAAAGACGTCTAGAACTACCTAGATTTTGAATTTCAGCCAAATCGGAGTAACTTTTTTCACTTGGCAGACGTCATCGGAATATACATTCCAAATTCGGAATAATGACGCACAGCACAACCTAGATATCGATTTTCAGCCATATCGGACTAACTTTTTTCACTTGGCAGACGTCATCGAAAAATAAATTCCAAATTTGGAATAAGGACGTCCAGAAAAACCTATATATCGATTTTCAGTACTGTAACTATAACAGTCAGTTCGTCCACTGCTGAACACAGCCTCACTTTTTAAGGGGGTATTTGCCATAATCCCCACACTTGGCAGGCGTCTTGGGGATCGCAATGTAAGTTGGCAGTTCTTTAGAAGGCGCTGCTGCCCCCCTTTAAGTAGTTTTCCCTTAGACGCTTCTGATGACACCCACGGGATGATATGGGGAGGTGCAATTCTAACCCGGCACCCCACGTGGCTGCCCACCTTCCAGTAGTTTTCCCTTAATCGCCTCTTACGACACCCACGGGATTATATGGGGAGGTGCAATTCTAACCCGGCACCCCACGGTGCTAATCTCCCTTACCTATCTCTCACTATTTTCGAGATACGTTATCCATCTTCACTTGGCAGACGTTATCTTTATGTAGTATTAATTAACCTATATCAAAACACCTAATACAATTATCAAGAAAAGCTTAGAACTCCAAAAGATGCCCCATACAAACTCTAAATGTAGTAGAGAACCATTTTGTACCCTACAAACTACTAAAGTCGGAAACTATTTACCATAATATAAAAAAATATATTATCTTTAGTTAACCAGTTATAATATGAGAGCGTTATAGACATTACTAATTAATTTTGTACATATATTATAAAACTTTCATTGATCTTATTGATAAGGCCGCCCATTGTAATTTACCCACAACATTGTCAATTTCAAGTTTTAATTCTTTTCATATGTGAGACAATTCGAATAAAATTTGTCTACAAAATACCAATAATAAAGCGTCACCGCGCATACTTCACGTCGCAATGAAGTTGGCCCTCTGCAGCGAGCGAATCATTGCACGCACACAGCTACGAATCTCGCGTGTCAATGCACTAATACAAAGACAAGATCGTTATCAGTCGAAAGCGCGAGCGGAGCTACGAGCGACACAGCCTCCCCGTGCCAACGCTTGCGCAACACTGCCGCCCGCGTCCGCGCAGAGCACCTCGGAACCGCAAGCGTTCTGAATCTGAATAATTCGACATTTTCTTAGGAAAATATCAATGGATTTACAAATGCTATGTTATAATTGTAGTATAACAATCTAGAAATTTAATGGTACAATTTATTTTTCAAAAATCGTAGCCGTTTAGAAGGAGTTCGCCATATAAATCAAGAAATAGTATGTAGTTTGAATTTTTTTTAAGGCAAAAGTAATAGTAATACCGTAAAATCATATGTTGCAAATGTTGTACTTGAATTCATCTATAAAATATATTTTTTTCAAGTCTTCAACTTCAGCGGTTACGGAGGAGTTCGCTTTAGAAAGTACGAATTTGACGTACCCAAGGGCCTTAATGACCCTGCCCTCTCTGTACATATATGAAGTCTAGATTGAATTTGTTTTTATTACACACAAGCTGTGCCCCGCGGTTACACCCGCGTGGTGTAAAACAAAAAAAAATCATCTCGAAATGTTTGTTAGGACTAGCAGAAGCCAACCCTAAGAGGTTGTTAGCATTTTACCAATAACCCTGTATTAATATTGAACATATCGCATCACCGCCGCGGGCCAACCCGCATTTACTAACATTACAGTCGTCATCATCATCATCATCAGCCGGAAGACGTCCACTGCTGAACTAAGGCCTCCGCCATAACATTACAGTGGACGTGGCAAACGGAAGACTATCAAAGTTGCTAACTACTCGTACTAAAAGGTTAACAACTTCAGTTCGAAGAGCATATGTCCCGATTAATAGGGGAGTATGGTCGAGGGTTCGAATCCTCCTCGTATAGTTAATTTATTTTTGAGTTGTGATTTTGTAAGCTTATTCATTTGGCAGGCGTTAATGTCAAAAATAACAATGTTTGAACTAGCGGGTTCCGTCATCGTAAACAAGTTTATAGCTGATTGAAAAATAAGTCTTGTTTGCAGTTCAATTCAGTTTGGCTACAAATGTCGCTTTAAACGAAAGGATAAATTTGAGCTACGACTCACTCACTACGATAACTGTGTGTTCCGTCAGTAGTATAGGCACATGAGACTTGACGACTGTATGTATCAGGGTGACGGGCGCAGTGCAATTCGTCAAGTCTCATGTGCCAGTAATTTCACTAGCTCTCAAGGACTGCTGCCGGAACACACCGTTAGGTGCTTGGCGACAGATTTACTTGAGGGTGGTCGTTAGCCAGGCGGGCAAATGCCCTTCCACTATGCGGTGAAGCTCAAGCCCGCGGCGGGATTAGAACCATGGACCTGTTGCGCGGCACTCCATAGCCAAGGCGACTGAGCCATCATTGCATCAAACGGGCATATACATATTATTATATATGTATCTCTGACCAAATAAAAAGTCAATACAGAATGTTGTGAACAGAGAAGTGAGGCCGGTTTTCCAAACATGTGTGCGTGCGTGTGTCGGTGTTGCCATGATAATCAAATTACCTTATGAAAATAATGTTACAAATTTAATAACGTAATTAGTATTAATACAACAATAGGGTTCCGATGTAACGTGTCGGCAAAAGTAGTGTCGTTAAAAAGGGGAAGGGAATGGAAATAGTGTTTCAGAAATAACATTACTGGGTATTAAATTTACATGCATTTATTTCTTGTAACTAATTAGTGACGGGTTTTTTATGCAATCGGGGAAAAAAGCATAAAGCCCACCTGGTGCTAAGCTGTAACCTCTGCCGATACAGTTCGTCACAAGTGGCAAACTGCACTGCGCCCATCACCTTGAGACATAAAGATGTTAAGTCTCATGTGCCTGTAATTTTACCGGAACATAGGAATGTGAACATTACTGCTTGGCGGTAGAAATAGGTATAAATAAATATAAGTCGCCGATTTTAAAATATTCCCATGATAGTTCCTTCTTACTTTTCCGAATGATTTCGATCCAATTTTGTTTAATTTTTGGACTCAATTCGGAAAATGAAAATATAATTAAACAGTAACACTGGTAAGTGACCAGTAAAGCGTGAACAGTTGAGAGGGAACTTAAATTTGCCTTTGTAATATCAATTATAATATGGTTATAATTCAACTCTATACACAACAACGTTAAAAGCAACAAAAAAAAACAATGGAAATATGTTTTTTTTATAACGAAAAAAACATCATCTACTTCAATATCTTCGAAACCGAAAGTCCAATACCAATGAAATGAATATGAGGTATCAGCAATTATAATTATCATATTATTATTATATTATTATAAGTATCAGCTGTCCAACAAAAAAAAAATTACGGAGTTATGAAGTAACAAAGATTTAATCAAATAAATTAAATTTAAAAAAATACAACTGAATTGAAAACCTGGTCCTTTTTAAAGTCGGTTGAAATGGAATTAAACCACTGAACTGATTTTGATAATGACAAATACAGATATTGCGTCGTAGGCATCTACGACGCAATATCTGTATTTAAAAAATATACAGTTCAATTGAGAACCTTCTCTCTTTTTTTAAGTCGGTTAAAACACATTGGTCAACTATTAAAAAAAAACTAATAGCAATACGTTGTGTATTATCACCCAATAATAGGGTAAACCTTATAGGCTTAATAACGGCAGCACCAATGCCACCACGCCGCAATAGTTTGACTGACGAGTCAAGGCGTAGTTAGGGTGTATATGTGTGTGTAATCGTGTTTGTACACGGCGAGGCGTAGTTTTACCGGCCTCACTGCTCTTTACACAACATTCTGTCTTGACTTTTTATTCGGTCTGAGATATGTATATGCCCGTTTGAAGCAACCTTTTGACTTTTTACAGTATTTCATTCACTCCCCGTTCGAGATTTCCACGGCCATATCGAATCCTACCGGGGAAGTGGCGCCGGGTGAGGAGCTCATCATTGACTTCAAGGTGAGATTCGGTATGTCAGTATGTTCGGTAAGTCGGTATGTCATGTCCATGATAGTTCAAAAGTACCTAATCAAAGCATAAACTAAACTGCCCAAAGGCAGTTTAGTTTATGCAGGCCTATAGGCAGTCGAAATGCTCCAGCCCACCACTAGTTGGCATCATGCCCAGCATGCTGTAGCATTGCCCCGTTGGTCTGCAATGCTTATTCTTTGAGTCAAATAAAATAAAATACCTATCATTATATTGTACAGGCCGTGGAGATCCAGGCTTCTTCAAGTATAAAGCATCTGAGGCCAGACCAGCGCCGCTGTCGGTATCCTGATGAATGGCTCAGCAGTTCCATCAGGGTGAGTCAGATACGATAATAGCGCTGTTGTTTACGGATGTCAGATTTTACCAATGTGGAAGTCGAATCACTTTCTTTGCCTTTATTATCAAAATACTACGAACTATATACAACACTCCAGCTACCACGATAAAAGCATTTAGACAACCTATAAGTCATTGCACATACTACCAAATTTATTGAATATTTTCTAAATTATTTTTTTACATTAAAAACATATATAAGGTGGATATTAATATATCAGCAATTACGCGGAGGGTGGTGTGGAATCGGTAATATATTAATATCATCGGTATATAAATGTGTAACTATATTACACTTCATTTTTATGGTTCCGTACCCAAAGAGTAAAAACGAGACCCTATTACTGAGACTTCGCTGTCCGTCCGTCCGTCCATCCATCTGTCAACAGGCTGTATTTCAAGAACGGTGATAGCTAGCTAGCCAGTTGAATTTTTTACATACGATGTATTTCTATTGCCTCTATAAAACAAATACTAAATATAAATTAAATATTTAAGGGGGGCCCCCAAACAATAAAAGAGATTTTCGCCATTTACCTATTAGGTTACAGATAGTGGTACGGGACCCTACGTACGCGAGTCCCACTCGCACTTGGCCGGATTTTATTTACTGTATCAGCTAGTTTGTCCACTGCTGAACACCACGATTGGCAGGCGTCTTGAGGATCGCAGTGTAAGATATCAGTTCGTCAGAAAGTGTTGCTGCCAGCTTCCGATATTTTACCCTTAATAGTCCCTTACGACACCCACAGGTAGCAATGACATTCTAGCCCGACACCCCACGGGCGATTTTTATATACAGTCGCGGTCAGAAAATGTTTACCACCATAAGGATTACAATTGCATGCACACATTTAGGTCACAAGTTCTAAATTATGTTTGAAAAAGTCTATTTCATATATTATGTTTTTTCTAATGACATGACAATCAATCGCTCTATAGATGGACTGACTACTATCAAGGTTTGATATAGGTATAGAAAACCTTCTTTGAAAAAACAGGCCGAGTCTCACTCTCAAACAAAAGTTTCCGTTCTCCGACCACCATGCAATATTAATCGCGCGAAATGTTGAATTCTCGTGATATAGCACTTATGCTATGTCCATCTTCAAAGAGAAATATTATTTCAGCCCTTTGCTCCAAGGTTAAACTTGCCATTTTATTTCGTTATGAAAAAATCTTTTGTAAAAATTTTCTCTTGTCCAAACGACGTTCAAACAATAATTTCTGATAAATGTCATTTCAACAAATAAAGAAATGAGTTTCATCATCAAAAAGTGATTAATAATTATTGTCTTTGTTATGCGTCATTTTGCATAATAACTTTTGAAAGGTAATAAGTAACTTGATATGGCATCTTAGACTTTAGAGCGAAAAGTGTGACATAGAATCTAATTTCAAAACTGGTAAACATTTTCAGACCGCGACCGTATATTTAGTATTGTAAAAATGTGTGAAACCTTTTCGTATTCCAGGCGTACAGCTTCGCACTTTGCCAAATGCACTGTCGGAGTCGCATGGCTGTCATGTTCTGTGGCTGCAGACCCTACTTCCACGTCAAAGGAGGTGAGCATTGGAAAATACCTCGGTGAAGAAGCGTGATCCTACATGATTGGTATACTAGATATATGATGACTATCATCTAATCTAAACTAATATAAAAAAATACCAATTTAAATCGCGTACGCTGCGGAAGTTATTGAAAATAGAGCAAAGTAAAGTACTAAAATTTTATAGAGGACATCAATATCTATAAAAAAGTTCACTATATCATATTTCTAACTATTACAGTTATGTCACAATTACTACCTTTTTATGTGTTTAAATTTATATTTATTGAATTTTTTGTTAAATGCCCGGCGGACCGCTAGTATCAAGTATTATCCTTCTACGAAAAAACTAAAACCTTTCGAACAGCATAAAAACTTCTTTCCGAATTCATCAATCACTGGCCGAATAGAATCCTGTCATACCTACTTCAAGTATACGTCAAATCTTCAATCGACTGTCATCAATATCAAAAAATTGGAAACATTTCCCTGCATTTTCTAAATTAATAAAACGGTTCTCGTGTATAACATTAATTACGTTAGATTCAGTGCATAACATAAATTGCGTTAAGTTCAAGTGGTGGCCATTTTGTTTTGCAAGATGGCGATGTGTGCGACGCGCACGGCATGGCTTGCATCGGCAGAAACGTTGAGATCCTCATCAATATACCGAAGAACCTGGCCAAGTGCTCCTGCTTGCCTCAGTGCGCCGAGGTCAACTACTATTCTCACACAAAAAAGGTCGTTGTTAGGTAAGTACTTACACTACCCGCATAACTACAGACTATTTTAATACTTATACCTAATTGCAAGTAATCATCATACACGTAAATTTCTTCTACATAGGTATTCAGAAAATTTTTGAACGATAAGGCAATCTCTTACCTACCAGCATCCTTCATGTATAGCTGCCGGAACAGTAACTAATGTTTCTTTCTTTCTTTATATAAAACTAGCTTTCCGGGCGCAGCTCCGCCCGCGCGTTTGTCGGTTATCGCGCAAAAACATTAACCTCATTTTGCGCAGTTGAATAAAAACTATCCTATGTTTTTTCCCGGGTCTCAAACTATTTCCATACCAAATTTTATTCAAATCGGTCCAGTAGTTTTGGCGTGAAAGCGTAACAGACAGACAGACAGACAGAGTTACTCGCTTTTATAATATTAGTACTGATTGTCATGAATGAGGGCGTAGGACGGAAGTACTTATGCATAAACTATTTTTTTAAAATAAAGTCATATAAAAACTGACCTTTTTATGAACGCAAAAAAATGTTTCATGTGCTATAAGGACATATGGTTCCTACATTATACTTGGAAATAAAATTTGTATTGATACTATTTACTATATAGATATTAAACTTTTACAACTGCATTCATTTTTTTTATACTATCAAGAGACACATGGACAATATGGTATTGTGTTTTCGGATCAGGTACCTATATTTTTCATATTTTCTAGAATATTACATATTTTATCTATTAATAAAAGGCGTACACTCTTTCAAAAAAATATGATCAAAATTTAACCTAGAATTACTGGCTCTCAAGTAAAGCTGCCGGAACACACCGTTAGGTGCTTAGCGACGGATTTTCTACTTGAGGGTGGAAGCTAGCCGCAAAATGCCCTACCACCATGCTATCCTGACGACAACAACGGGGCCAACGGCTTAACGCACGGAAACGCTCAGTAGTAATGTCACAGCAGCGGTTACCTATCCAACTCCTGATCGCGGCGGACGTCGCTTAACTTACCTGATCGGCTAAGCAAACTTCGCTAAGAGCGCTTTAAATCAGTCCCCGTGTTTAAAGTTTATATTTTTCTTTTAGTCTCCTTTACCAATCCAAATTCATATACATACTCAATACACTACACTTGCTTTGAGGGTATTGTATATTAACATACATACATAAAAATCACGCCTCTTTCCCGTTGGAGTAGACAGAGACCACAGATTTCCACTTACTACGATCCTTACATATCTCTTTCGCTTCATCTACACTCATCAATCCTCTCTTACATGAGCGTCTGTTTAGGGTACTCCGGACCTGGCCTTTTTACAGAACGTCTTCAATGATGATCTGATTTCGGAACGTTCGTCTAGGTCTTCCCCTTCCAACACTACCGTTCACTTGTCCCACGTATACCTGTTTAGTCATTCTCATTTCATTCATTCTCTCCATATGTCCAAACCATCTTAACATACTTTTCTCGATTTTTTGTCAACACATCCTCATTGATAAGGGAAGGATGTGTATATTAACAATATTAAATAAATCAACATGAATGCGAGCAACGCTGACGAGGAAGGTGGCCAGTTCAACGTGGCATCGCTTCGTATAAACATGCTGCCGCCGAAGTTCAGGCTTCACAGGGATGTCATATTCACTCTCGAGGACTTATTCGGTTCGTGGACTTTTACAATGCGTTGCATAGTATGCTTTGCAATCTTTGCATGGCATGAATCGTAGTTATTATAAGCCCAGCGCAGACGAGAGGCGTTTGTCCGCATTATGTCGATATAAAAGAAAATAAACAAAAATGTTGTTGTGTGTTTTGTTGTACCGTGTTCTTATTAACGTATGATGATAGCTCGATGAAGAAAAGGCCGAACATTAATACACAATATTTAATATACAAGTTCACACCAAAGTTACACAAAACCTATTAGAATAGTTAGTTTAACACCAGAGTTATATTAATGCACAGTTAAATGGTTAAAATGGAAACATAAGACTGTTTGTGTAAAATACAAAGATTACATGTAAAAATACGCAGCGCAGTCGTTTATGTGTAACCGACCGAACGCGTCACTGGCTGGTATGTGTGTGTTGCCAGTTGCCTTAAATTAAATGCCATAATGGCTAACTTAAATGTTACGTTCAGAAACATATAAAATAATAAACTGTAAACGAACACTAAAATGGTAGGTAAATATTCTAAATAATCAATTAATCATACAAAGTGAATTATACAAATAAATGAAAATAAGGTGCGTAATAAACGCCACACCACCCCCCTACGGAGAAGGAAAAACAGATTTTAACAAAAATCAGGGTAATCCTTAAACTTAACATGTCTACCAGACCGAGTGGTATATGGCAGTTTCTTTGTTGTGGTGGTGGTAGTATTTGAAGGTGCAGTAACAGGCTTGGTAAGTTGTATAGGTGACGGAAGAGACTGTACCAGCTTTGAAATAGGCTCAGATGAAGAAGGATGGCTAATAAAAGCTAGTTTGACGCGGTCAATGCTTACAACAACGCGTTTGCCCTTAATGTCCAAAGTCATCGTTTTTCCATCGCTGGCACGATTAACGACTTGGAAAGGACCCGTATAAGGCGGTTGTAAGGGGCGTCTGACAGTGTCATCCCGAAGAAAAACGTGAGACGTTGAGGAGAGATCCTTAAAAATGAAGGAAGAAGGTTGAGAGTGACGAGATGCAGGGATCGGGCGTACAGTCGACATGTGATGTCGGAGTTGCACGACAAAGTCTGCAGGGTCACTGATGGAGTCTGTTCCAGAAGCTGGAACAAACAATTCACCGGGCAACCTAAGAGATTCTCCATAAACCATCTCGGCGGCTGTAGCTTTCAGGTCTTCCTTGAAAGCTGAACGCATGCCAAGAAGAACAAAAGGAAGCGAACGAACCCAAGAATCGCGGTGGCACATGAGAGCAGCCTTAAGTTGACGGTGAACACGCTCAATCATGCCATTAGCGCAAGGATGGTACGATGTCGTTCGAACTCGCTTAGTGGCAAAATGTGTCATCAATCGGCGGAACAAATCAGACTCAAACTGAGTACCTTGATCTGTTGTTATGATTGATGGCACGCCAAAACGAGGAACCCATTCGCGAGTTAAAGTTTCAGCAACTTCCTCAGCGGTAATGGATTGCATTGGCCAAACTTCTGGCCATCTGGTGGCTCTATCTATGGCTGTTAAACAGTAACGATAGTCATTACATATCGGCAAGGGACCAATAATGTCGATATGAATATGGCTAAACCGACCAGAAGGTAAGTTGAAATTGCCTAGCGGAGCAGAATTGTGGCGCGTCACTTTGGCGCGTTGACACGCCTCACAAGTGCGAGCCCACTCCTTGCAATCTTTGTTGACAGAGGGCCAAACAAAGCGATCAGTAACGAGGCGGGTGGAAGCCCGTGCCCCGGGATGACTGAGTTCGTGAAGTTTGTTGAAGGCAGCTCTGCGAAAGGAAGAAGTTAAATATGGACGAGGCTTACCAGTCGATAAATCACAGGTGACAGAGATGTTTGTACCAGGAATTATGACTTTGGACAATTGCAGGCTAGAGCCTTGCTGTCGCAAGTCAGACAATTCCTGGTCAGTCTCTTGTGATGCGGCAAGAGCTTCGTAGTCTTCCTCGAGTGTGATAGCGTCGACACGAGACATTGCATCAGCAACGATGTTGTCCACACCTTTAATGTACTTTATATCAGTTGTAAATTGACTGATAAAAGACAATTGGTTTAATTGCGCGGGTGGCAGTTTTTCCCGACGTTGAATAAAAGCGTACAGCAGAGGCATGTGGTCCGTGAAGATAGTCACGTGTTGTACCTCAAGAATATAACGGAAGTGCTGTACACTTTCATAAACCGCTAGTAACTCTCGGTAATAAGCTGGCCATTGCGATTTCTGCTCAGTCAATTTCTTGCTGAAAAACGCAAGGGGGAACCACTCGCCATCAACTTGCTGCTGGAGGCAGGAACCAATGTGGACGCTGGATGCGTCAGTAAACAAACCAAGTTGTGCATCGTTGATTGGATGTTGCAGTAGCGTGGCGCTAGATAGGCTCCTTTTGCAAGCTTCAAAATGATCAAGTAGCTCAGGTGACCATATAAATGGTTTGGCACCTTTGCCGTTGGTTGCCACTACGGCGTTGATCAATGGAGCTTGAAACTGTGCTGCGTGCGGAATGAATCGACGATAATAGTTTATCATGCCGAGAAAACGACGTACGCCTTGAACGGTTTTAGGAGGGGGAAAATCCAGGATGGCTTGGACACGCTCTGGTGGTGGTCGAGTGCCTTCGGAACTGATGTGGTAACCGAGGAAAGTTACTTCGCTGGCTCCAAAAACGCACTTGGAAGGATTTATTACGACACCGTAGTCCCTTAAGCGCCCGAAAAGGATTCGAAGATGTTCGCAGTGATGAGCCTCGTCTACTGAGTAGACGAGGATATCATCGACATACGGAAAGCAGAAGTCAAGGCCTCGTGTGACCTCATCAATGAAACGCTGAAATGTTTGACCAGCATTTCGAAGACCAAAATTCATGAATGGGAATTCAAAAAGGCCAAATGGAGTGACGATGGCAGACTTGGCAACATCCTCTTCAAAGATTGGAATCTGATGATAGGCCTTCACCAGGTCGATGGTACTGAAGACCTTAGCACCAGTGAGGTTATGGGCAAAATCATGAATGTGCCTGACTGGGTACCGATCCGGCACAGTCCTGGCATTCAAAGCGCGATAGTCACCACAAGGACGCCAGGTGTTATCCTTTTTCGGAGCCATGTGCAAAGGAGACGACCAGGCACTTTTAGATGGTCTAGCAATACCAGCCTGAACCATATCTTCGAATTCCTTTTTGGCAGAGAGAAGTTTCTGAGGAGCCAAACGGCGAGGACGGCAGGAGATAGGTGGCCCATCTGTTGTTTTAATGTAATGCACAGTGTCGTGCTTTACAGACCTGGGAAAACCAGGAGGACGAGTAATCTCTGAAAATTCTGCTAGCACATGTGCGAAAGCAGAATTTGAAGAAGCTACAGCCTTGACACTTGGTTGTTCGGAAGTTGCGGTAGTGGCGTGCGCTGAAAGGCTGGTAAGGCCATCAACTAACCGCTTGGTTCGGCAATCAGGCAAAATATGATAATGTGCCAAGAAATCTGAACCAATAATGGCGGTTGTGACGTCAGCAACGACGAACGACCACACGAAACTGCGCCGGAGACCAAAGTTGAGTGTCAAGTTGATGGTGCCATACGTCTTAATGCTGCTACCATTAGCTGCACTGAGCTCATAGTCGGAGGTTTTCCTCCGGTCTGAAAGCCAACAGCGAGGGTAACAACATAAATCAGAACCAGTGTCAATCAAAAATTGTCGTTTTGTGACACGATCCGTGATGAAAAGACGGCGGCTGGAAAGTTGGCCAGTGGCGTCGCAGTCAGCTGCCGCCACTACTGACTGCTGTTGGAGTTTTCCGCCTTCCAATTGCAAGGCGAAATACATTTGGTCGCCTTTTCACCAAAAGTCCTGTGATACCAGCACCGTTTTTTAGACTGGTCAGTTGTCGTACTTCGCGAAGACTGGTTAGTCCTAGAACGAGAACGTGTTGGTGAAGGTGAAGACAAGGCAGCAACTTGTTGACCGAGTTCCTCGACTATCTCCCATAACATGGCTAGCAGTGATTCAGAAACAGCGGGCTGTGATGACTCAGTGGAAATAATATTTTCACAGCTAGTCTGGGCCTCAAGGGCAGCCAAACGTGCTTGGAGTTCATCAGCCATAACGAATGATATAATATAGTACTCTATGTAAGTATAATATGTGAAAATCAGATGTCACTCGATCATCCAAATAAACAAACAAAATATACGAACAAAACAAGAAAAATATTTTTCCAAAACTAAGGGAGTGGTGCGTTCACACAAAAAAATATGATATAGGTACACACGATATACTCTAGACACACATTAGTAAAATTAATAGTACCAAAAAGGCTGTAAATGTACACACAAAAATCACAAAATAAAAGTTTTAAATAGGTAGTGTAATTACATTAATACAAAATATTGTCAAAATGTGTAAATAAAATGTCTAATGCATCTACCATAAATCAAGCCAAAAATCAAAAAAATGTGTATAAAAGTTACATGATAAATATCTTAACCGTTAAACTAATACTCCCAAAAAGAAGTTTAAAGTATAAAAAGTTTATTAATAGGTAGTTGCGTACTAATAGAAACTAGAAAAACAAGTAGAGTTTGTAAAAAGTTACACTTCTACCATTACACTACATAAACACCATGGGCAAATAAAATAAAACTTTAGGTGAAACAGATCTAATGTTCGTTCGTAAAGTTACATAAAAATACTTGCGTGAACCGGAACGTAAACTGGACAAGATTGTCAATCCCTCAACTGACAGTCACTCGATGACAGCTGCGATGGATGTTGACACAGACAGTTGGGTGTCGTTGAATGGCGCTAGGGGGCGCCCGGGCGCGAGCGTACAATCGCGCGCGGAGAGTCCCGAATAGCTTCAACGCCCAACAAGCCGATCCGCACGTGTTCACGATTTTTTGTATTGATGCGCTTTGTGGAATGTAGGCACTTTTATGACTGGGACGCGACGCGACCGTTACACTTTTGAATACTGCACTGATTCACGAATGATAGTTACTTCTGAAGAATTAATACCGGTCTCGTGGTAGTTCAGCTCGTAGGTAGGTCATGCAGAGGTAGTCCAAGTCGAAAAGCACGGCGGCGTCAGCTGCTCCGCATTTCTTGTACTTGTAGAAATAGAATATTTTCGACACTATTCAGCTCCGTTGATCGATGCTTCATCACGTCGGGGTCACCAATTTGGGGTGATGAGTGGGCGCTTGGTGGTACAGCCCGTATCACCCTTTGTGTTTTGTTGTACCGTGTTCTTATTAACGTATGATGATAGCTCGATGAAGAAAAGGCCGAACATTAATACACAATATTTAATATACAAGTTCACACCAAAGTTACACAAAACCTATTAGAATAGTTAGTTTAACACCAGAGTTATATTAATGCACAGTTAAATGGTTAAAATGGAAACATAAGACTGTTTGTGTAAAATACAAAGATTACATGTAAAAATACGCAGCGCAGTCGTTTATGTGTAACCGACCGAACGCGTCACTGGCTGGTATGTGTGTGTTGCCAGTTGCCTTAAATTAAATGCCATAATGGCTAACTTAAATGTTACGTTCAGAAACATATAAAATAATAAACTGTAAACGAACACTAAAATGGTAGGTAAATATTCTAAATAATCAATTAATCATACAAAGTGAATTATACAAATAAATGAAAATAAGGTGCGTAATAAACGCCACAGATATATCAAAATAGTTAAAAAGAAAATAGTATATACAAAATACCTACCACTGTATGGTCCGTACCACAGTGGTGCCCTTGAGCTCGATGCCAACCCATCCCTAGTAGCAGTGCGTTTTCGGCGCCCGCAGAAGACGGAGGTAGAAAACGCTTTTTACTTTCTACACCCGTCTCGAGCTATAAAAGGGCCTTCCCTCGCCCAAAGTCCGGTGGAGTTGCACAGTCGACAGAGGCGGCCAAAATCTATGTCCTCCAAAAAAGAAGCCGCCTTCTCTCTTATGTTCTGACGTCACGCGGACTTGATATTCATACTAGAGAACGTTGTCGGTTCATAAACACGTGGTGCATGGATTTGTAGAAACCCGGCATGTGCTCGGTGAATATAAACTTACCTGCTAGATGTTGCAAGCATTTTGGGCGCTATTAAAATTACCTGTGCAGAATTAAATATTCATATAAATATACACCCGCTTACAAGCTACTCGTTTAAACTAAGTAGGTAGGTACTACCATAGAACATAATATAATGTACTACTTAGTTTGAACATTAATTCACCAAGAAGTTTTTTTAGGTTTTCCCTTTTGTCTGAACACGCGTGTGTTTATACTGTTTATAGCCACATACTCACGTAAGTCTTTACAAAATTTCTAATCATATTCTATATCTTTATGGTTTTTCTCTCTAACATCACAAAACTTGTTTTGATCTTTATGTGTAAGGAGAAATTTCACCAAACTAAGGTTAAATTGAGGGCTTGAACTTCACCGCATGGTGGAAGGGCATTTTGTGAATGCCCGCCTGGCTAGCGACGGCCCTCAAGTTGAAAATCTGTCGCCAAGCACCTAACGGTGTGTTCCAGCAGCTGTCCTTGAGAGCCAGTCATTCTAGGTTAAGCCTGCTAACACCTTCGACCACATCATCACTTACTATCACGTGAGATTGTAGTCAAAGGCTAACCTACCAGCATTAAAAAAAAAAAAAAAATTTTGTTCTCTGATAACTTTATACCATAGTCTATAAAAATGTGATAGGCTTTTGCTTCCATAGAACGTCAAACTTAGTGGCAGTTTTTTAATTTGTAGACTTTCTGACGCGGTAATAATAAATCCTCATTGTATGGACTTTCATGACATTTGACAGCAGCGTGATTATAGAAATAGTATGTATGTACTATCTAACTATCTAAGCTGTAGCAAAGAGGCCACATTTGTTTTTAGCTTCTAGAGCCTATGCACAGGACCGGAACCAGTGGCGTGCTCTCATATCGGAGGCCAAGACTCACTTTGGGTCGCTGAGCCAGTGGAGTAAGTAAAGTAAGTAAGAGCCTATGTCGCCAAATTCAAGTAACTTCAACTTCTTATTTCTTATCGACTGGTGTCAGGCGTGTAACTATTGTTGCACGCCGCACTCGGCACTTGGCGCCAAAGCATTTGACAGTTACATGATCAATTGCAGGCGCCGCCCACACCATATGTTCCGCGTGCCGTAATGTAAACAATCGGCTCTTGTGACTCTTGTGTCACGTTCTATGGGACAAAATTTATGTCCAAGGTAGCTAAATAAACAAGAAATACGAAATGTCACGTGGATAGAGTGGGAAACAAACGTTGGAGATTGGTCGGTGGAGGGAAGAATGATTGGTATTTACCAGATCTTCAATTTCGCATCTGGGAATATTCTTCTGAAATAAAACCAAAACCAGAACGTACACAAAACGACACAAACACATACAGACGTTTGCGTGATGTCAAATATAAAAGTCAATAACTTGCCAAATTAAATTTACTGCAACCTCATTGGACGTCCATGGTGACAAAGGTCTATCGAATTTTATTGGTTACAGAGCTTAAAGTTGCTCTCGTATAATATTATGCTAGTTTGGTGAAATTTGCCTAGGATCTAAGTAATTCTTTCTCGTATTAATCGTATCGTGAGTAGGTAGATACATATCTACCTACTCACGATACGACTATGTGACCTACTATATGAGTAGGTAGATAGGTACTTGCCGTACACGTATAATGTTCGTGAGTGAATAATTGTTACCCTTCATGCATGGATGGCACATATTGGTGTTTTTTTTGTAATTTTGGTGTTGTTTATGTTTTGTTTTGTTTCGGGTAATTTGGTCACTGTGAAAATTACACACAAGCAAAAACAAGTGCAAAAGATCACAGTTTTATTTTTAATTTAAAAATGTGTTATACTTAGGGCCTGTTTCAGAATGTTCGAGTAAGTCCAGAAAATATTTAATAAATAAAACACTATCTTTGCGTTTCACAGTCGTCGATTTAGCCTATCCATCGGTTAAGGCCTAATTTCACCATACCATGTTTGTTTACGCTAAATCAGGCATTAGCTAATGGGTCTTTAAAAATAACAGAGCTGTTTAATCAGTCTACGTTCTATGAAGTTAACTGAATTAATCATCCATTAACAGTTGGTGGGACACTCGGTTCAGTTAACAGTCCGTTAAAAGGATTAACAAGGCGTCAAATAAATAACAGAGTATGGTGAAACTAGGCCTAAAGCTTGTAACGCGCTGCATGCCAACTGTAATTTTTATCATTCAGTTATTTTATGTGTGGCATAGTAAACCTGAAACTTTATTAGGATATTCTGAAACGGACCCTTTATATGTGAAATTTTGTCACAAGCAAATTTCATTTGCAAATTATTTAACTACATTTTTTTTTCGAGCGGGAATCGAACCGACCTCCTCCGATTTCATGCTGGATGCATATTACATCAAGGATAAATTAATAATACATTTATTTAAAATTTTTGGGGGCAATTTAGTCATAGGAAATGTGGTTAAACAGAAATTTAGTAGGTACTTCAATCCATAGATTGTTTCATTTTATCAATACTTAGCAATATAATACAACATAACATTTACACTTACTGCCAATTAATTTAATCAAAAGTATTCTCAATGTTGCTGTTGATTAATACAATTACTTTTTTTTTTTTTTATTGCTGATAGGTAAGCCTTTGACCACAATCTCACCTGATGATAAGTGACGATGTGGTCGAAGGTGTTAACAGGCTTAACCTAGAATTACTGGCTCTCAAGGATAGCTTCCGGAACACACCGTTAGGTGCTTGGCGACAGATTTTCCACTTGAGGGTGGTCGCTAGCCAGGCGGGCATTCGCAAAAATGCCCTTCCACCATGCGGTGAAGCTCAAGCCCGCGGCGGGATTCGAACCATGGACCTGCTGCGCGGCAGTCCATAGCCAAAGCCACTGAGCTATCACTGCTTCAAAATTATTACTGCTTCATAATTATTAAATTATGCCTGTCACCAAATTGCACTCAACGTATGGAATCGTACGTAAGTCTGTGTCTATGGTCATTATGCCACTGTGACCAAAATACCCTAAGCCGTGTGTACACAAGAATTTACTTCTTAATGATATTGAGAGGTAAGTTTTAAACTTGTTTTTATATGTTGTATTCAATATTTTATTCAGTTTAGTGGCTTCACTTGCCTACGTTCAGCACCAAAGCATGCCGCAATCTGTTTTACAATTTATTATAATATTATGTTTTACTTAATTAAACTTGCTAGCCATTGACCACTATCTCACCTGATGTGAAGTGATGATGCGGTGGAAGATGTTGTTCAGGCTAACCTTAAATTAATGGATTTCAACAATATATTACACACACAAGGAACATACCGAAAGGTGCTTGGCGACAGATTTTCTACGTGAGTGTTAGATAACCATTCGGGCATTGACAAAATGCCCATAAAGCTTGAAAGCAATAAAGATAGTAAAACAATAAGGTAAATAAAGGTAAAAAATCCAATAGGGTATAAAACGATAAGTTAAAAAAATAAACACGGTAGATGATATCTGATTCTTCAAGAAATAGATCGTAGTCTACACTGAGAAAAAAATTAGGTAACTCAAAACCTAATTCTGTAGGTAATGCAAAAAATTGTTTGATTTTAAGTAACTTAGTTTGTCTGAACCTGAACGTAGCAAAAGGCAATATATTTAATAACCTGGCGATAGGTAAGCACCACGTGCAGCGTTAGGTAGGAACAAATACCAGGTGTATTTCACCTACTTTAGGTCACACATACCTTTTTTTTTTACCTAATCGCTAATTTCATGAGCCGTTACCTAATCGTAAAAGTACGTTAAACTAATCAAATTTGGTAAATTTTACACTCAGAAAATATACATGACTTAAAAACACCTAAAATTAAGTTGATGCTATGTAACATAATAATTAGGTACAATCAAACGAACATATTCAGTTGCTTTAAACAATTTTAAAGCCATATTAGCTTATTGCCGGCACAGACACCGACGCTGACACAGACACCGACGCCGACACAGACACCGACGCCGACACAGACACCGACGCTGACACAGACACCGACGCTGACACAGACACCGACGCCGGCACAGACACCGACGCCGGCACAGACACTGACGCCGGCACAGACACCGACGCCGGCACAGACACCGACGCCGACACAGACACCGACGCTGACACAGACTCCGACGCCGGCACAGACACCGACGCTGACACAGGCACCGACGCCGCCACAGACACCGACGCCGGCACAGACACCGACGTTGACACAGACACCGACGCCGACACAGATACCGACGCAGGCACAGACACCGACGCCGACACAGACACCGACGCCGGCACAGACGCCGACGTTGACACAGACACCGACGCCGACACAGATACCGACGCCGGCACAGACACCGACGCCGACACAGACACCGACGCTGACACAGACACTGACGCCGGCACAGACACTGACGCCGGCACAGACACCGACGCTGGCACAGACACCGACGCCGGCACAGACACCGACGCCGACACAGACACCGACGCTGACACAGACTCCGACGCCGGCACAGACACCGACGCTGACACAGGCACCGACGCCGCCACAGACACCGACGCCGGCACAGACACCGACGTTGACACAGACACCGACGCCGACACAGATACCGACGCAGGCACAGACACCGACGCCGACACAGACACCGACGCCGGCACAGACGCCGACGTTGACACAGACACCGACGCCGACACAGATACCGACGCCGGCACAGACACCGACGCCGACACAGACACCGACGCTGACACAGACACTGACGCCGGCACAGACACTGACGCCGGCACAGACACCGACGCTGGCACAGACACCGACGCCGACACAGACACCGACGCTGACACAGACTCCGACGCCGGCACAGACGCCGACGCCGGCACAGACACCGACGTCGACACAGACACCGACGCTGACACAGGCACCGACGCCGACACAGACACCGACGCCGACACAGGCACCGACGCCGACACAGACACCGACGCCGGCACAGACACCGACGCCGACACAGACACCGACGCTGACACAGACTCCGACGCCGGCACAGACACCGACGCCGACACAGACACCGACGCTGGCACAGACACCGACGCCGACACAGACACCGACGCTGACACAGACTCCGACGCCGGCACAGACACCGACGCCGACACAGACACCGACGCTGACACAGACACCGACGTTGACACAGACACCGACGCCGACACAGATACCGACGCCGGCACAGACACCGACGCTGACACAGGCACCGACGCCGACACAGACACCGACGCCGGCACAGACACAGACGTTGACACAGACACTGACGCCGGCACAGACACCGACGCCGGCACAGACACCGACGCCGACACAGACACCGACGCTGACACAGACTCCGACGCCGGCACAGACACCGACGCCGACACAGACACCGACGCTGACACAGACACCGACGCCGGCACAGACACCGACGCCGGCACAGACACCGACGCCGACACAGACACCGACGCCGGCACAAACACCGACGCCGACACAGACACCGACGCCGGCACAGACGCCGACGCCGGCACAGACACCGACGCCGACACAGACACCGACGCCGACACAGACACCGACGTTGACACAGACACCGACGCCGACACAGATACCGACGCCGGCACAGACACCGACGCCGACACAGACACCGACGCTGACACAGGCACCGACGCCGACACAGACACCGACGCCGGCACAGACACAGACGTTGACACAGACACTGACGCCGGCACAGACACCGACGCCGGCACAGACACCGACGCCGACACAGACACCGACGCTGACACAGGCACCGACGCCGACACAGACACCGACGCCGGCACAGACACAGACGTTGACACAGACACCGACGCTGACACCGACGCCGACACAGACACCGACGCCGACACAGACACCGACGCTGACACAGACACTGACGCCGGCACAGACACTGACGCCGGCACAGACACCGACGCTGGCACAGACACCGACGCCGACACAGACACCGACGCTGACACAGACACCGACGCCGGCACAGACACCGACGCCGGCACAAACACCGACGCCGACACAGACACCGACGCCGGCACAGACGCCGACGCCGGCACAGACACCGACGCCGACACAGACACCGACGCTGACACAGGCACCGACGCTGACACAGACACCGACGCCGGCACAGACACCGACGTTGACACAGACACCGACGCCGACACAGATACCGACGCCGGCACAGACACCGACGCCGACACAGACACCGACGCTGACACAGGCACCGACGCCGACACAGACACCGACGCCGACACAGATACCGACGCCGGCACAGACACCGACGCCGACACAGACACCGACGCTGACACAGGCACCGACGCCGACACAGACACCGACGCCGGCACAGACACAGACGTTGACACAGACACCGACGCCGGCACAGACACTGACACAGACACCGACGCCGACACAGACACCGACGCTGACACAGACACCGACGCCGGCACAGACACCGACGCCGGCACAAACACCGACGCCGACACAGACACCGACGCCGGCACAGACGCCGACGCCGGCACAGACACCGACGCCGACACAGACACCGACGCTGACACAGGCACCGACGCTGACACAGACACCGACGCCGGCACAGACACCGACGCCGACACAGACACCGACGCTGACACAGACACCGACGCCGGCACAGACACCGACGCCGGCACAAACACCGACGCCGACACAGACACCGACGCCGGCACAGACGCCGACGCCGGCACAGACACCGACGCCGACACAGACACCGACGCTGACACAGGCACCGACGCTGACACAGACACCGACGCCGGCACAGACACCGACGTTGACACAGACACCGACGCCGACACAGATACCGACGCCGGCACAGACACCGACGCCGACACAGACACCGACGCTGACACAGGCACCGACGCCGACACAGACACCGACGCCGGCACAGACACAGACGTTGACACAGACACCGACGCCGGCACAGACACTGACACAGACACCGACGCCGACACAGACACCGACGCTGACACAGACACCGACGCCGGCACAGACACTGACGCCGACACAGACACTGACGCCGGCACAGACACCGACGCCGGCACAGACACCGACGCCGACACAGACACCGACGCTGACACAGACTCCGACGCCGGCACAGACACCGACGCCGACACAGACACCGACGCTGACACAGACACCGACGCCGGCACAAACACCGACGCCGACACAGACACCGACGCCGGCACAGACGCCGACGCCGGCACAGACACCGACGCCGACACAGACACCGACGCTGACACAGACACCGACGCTGACACAGACACCGACGCCGGCACAGACACTGACGCCGACACAGACACTGACGCCGGCACAGACACCGACGCCGGCACAGACACCGACGCCGACACAGACACCGACGCTGACACAGACTCCGACGCCGGCACAGACACCGACGCCGACACAGACACCGACGCTGACACAGACACCGACGCCGGCACAGACACCGACGCCGACACAGACACCGACGCCGGCACAAACACCGACGCCGACACAGACACCGACGCCGGCACAGACGCCGACGCCGGCACAGACACCGACGCCGACACAGATACCGACGCCGGCACAGACACCGACGTTGACACAGACACCGACGCCGGCACAGACACCGACGCCGGCACAGACACTGACACAGACACCGACGCCGACACAGACACCGACGCCGGCACAGACACCGACGTTGACACAGACACCGACGCCGACACAGATACCGACGCCGGCACAGACACCGACGCCGACACAGACACCGACGCTGACACAGGCACCGACGCCGACACAGACACCGACGCCGGCACAGACACAGACGTTGACACAGACACCGACGCCGGCACAGACACAGACGTTGACACAGACACCGACGCCGGCACAGACACCGACGCTGACACCGACGCTGACACAGACACCGACGCCGACACAGACACCGACGCTGACACAGACACTGACGCCGGCACAGACACTGACGCCGGCACAGACACCGACGCTGGCACAGACACCGACGCCGACACAGACACCGACGCTGACACAGACTCCGACGCCGGCACAGACACCGACGCCGACACAGACACTGACGCTGACACAGACACCGACGCCGACACAGACACCGACGCTGACACAGACACCGACGCCGGCACAGACACCGACGCTGACACAGACACCGACGCCGACACAAACACCGACGCCGGCACAGACACCGACGCCGGCACAGACACCGACGCCGAGACAGACACCGACGCCGGCACAGACACCGACGCCGACACAGACACCGACGCCGGCACAGACACCGACGCCGGCACAGACACCGACGCCGGCACAGACACCGACGCCGACACAGACACCGACGCCGACACAGACACCGACGCCGACACAGATACCGACGCCGGCACAGACACCGACGCCGACACAGACACCGACGCTGGCACAGACACCGACGCCGACACAGACACCGACGCTGACACAGACTCCGACGCCGACACAGACACCGACGCCGGCACAGACACCGACGCCGACACAGACACCGACGCTGACACAGACTCCGACGCCGGCACAGACACCGACGCCGACACAGACACCGACGCTGGCACAGACACCGACGCCGACACAGACACCGACGCTGACACAGACTCCGACGCCGGCACAGACACCGACGCCGACACAGACACCGACGCTGACACAGACACCGACGCCGGCACAGACACCGACGCCGACACAGACACCGACGCTGACACAGACTCCGACGCCGGCACAGACACCGACGCCGACACAGACACCGACGCTGACACAGACTCCGACGCCGGCACAGATACCGACGCCGGCACAGACACCGACGTTGACACAGACACCGACGCTGACACAGACTCCGACGCCGGCACAGACACCGACGCCGGCACAGACACCGACGTTGACACAGACACCGACGCCGACACAGATACCGACGCCGGCACAGACACCGACGCCGACACAGACACCGACGCTGACACAGACACCGACGCCGACACAGACACCGACGCCGGCACAGACACAGACGTTGACACAGACACCGACGCCGGCACAGACTCCGACGCCGGCACAGACACCGACGCCGGCACAGACACCGACGTTGACACAGACACCGACGCCGACACAGATACCGACGCCGGCACAGACACCGACGCCGACACAGACACCGACGCTGACACAGGCACCGACGCCGACACAGACACCGACGCCGGCACAGACACAGACGTTGACACAGACACCGACGCCGGCACAGACACTGACACAGACACCGACGCCGGCACAGACACCGACGTTGACACAGACACCGACGCCGACACAGATACCGACGCCGGCACAGACACCGACGCCGACACAGACACCGACGCTGACACAGGCACCGACGCCGACACAGACACCGACGCCGGCACAGACACAGACGTTGACACAGACACCGACGCCGGCACAGACACTGACACAGACACCGACGCCGACACAGACACCGACGCTGACACAGACACCGACGCCGGCACAGACACTGACGCCGACACAGACACTGACGCCGGCACAGACACCGACGCCGGCACAGACACCGACGCCGGCACAGACACCGACGCCGGCACAGACACTGACACAGACACCGACGCCGACACAGACACCGACGCCGGCACAGACACCGACGTTGACACAGACACCGACGCCGGCACAGACACCGACGCCGGCACAGACACCGACGCCGGCACAGACACTGACACAGACACCGACGCCGACACAGACACCGACGCCGGCACAGACACCGACGTTGACACAGACACCGACGCCGACACAGATACCGACGCCGGCACAGACACCGACGCCGACACAGACACCGACGCTGACACAGGCACCGACGCCGACACAGACACCGACGCCGGCACAGACACAGACGTTGACACAGACACCGACGCCGGCACAGAAACAGACGTTGACACAGACACCGACGCCGGCACAGACACCGACGCTGACACCGACGCTGACACAGACACCGACGCCGACACAGACACCGACGCAGACACAGACACTGACGCCGGCACAGACACTGACGCCGGCACAGACACCGACGCTGGCACAGACACCGACGCCGACACAGACACCGACGCTGACACAGACTCCGACGCCGGCACAGACACCGACGCCGACACAGACACTGACGCTGACACAGACACCGACGCTGGCACAGACACCGACGCCGACACAGACACCGACGCCGGCACAGACGCTGACGCCGGCACAGACACCGACGCCGACACAGACACCGACGCTGACACAGGCACCGACGCCGACACAGACACCGACGCCGGCACAGACACCGACGTTGACACAGACACCGACGCCGACACAGATACCGACGCCGGCACAGACACCGACGCCGACACAGACACCGACGCTGACACAGACACCGACGCCGACACAAACACCGACGCCGGCACAGACACCGACGCCGGCACAGACACCGACGCCGAGACAGACACCGACGCCGGCACAGACACCGACGCCGGCACAGACACCGACGCCGGCACAGACACCGACGCCGGCACAGACACAGACACCGACGCCGACACAGACACCGACGCCGGCACAGACACCGACGCCGGCACAGACACCGACGCCGGCACAGACACCGACGCCGACACAGACACCGACGCCGACACAGACACCGACGCCGACACAGATACCGACGCCGGCACAGACACCGACGCCGACACAGACACCGACGCCGACACAGACACCGACGCCGACACAGATACCGACGCGGGCACATCAAACTAGAAAAAACTAAGAAGTCTCAGCGTACGAATTGGTTTTTGCCAAGGAAACATTATAAGGTTATAAAAATATTTTACAATAACATTAAAAAACCTAATTTTAAGTTTGTATAACATAGCACTATTAAATTAAGCGCGCAGCAACCTATTATGCCGACGACTTATTTTCAAATTGTATCGGCGGTGGTAGAATAGTTGATTGCAACAGAAAATTATATGCGATCATTCAAAGACGGGTTGTAGAAAAATATATACTTAATATAGGTACTTATTACATAATGGCCTTGATAGTTGAAGCTATGTTTGTTTAAAATGATAAGACTATATTTTGTTTTGTATTCTTTCTATAGTAAAAATGAAAACTCTTTCAGTTTTATTTTCAAAATGCTAATATTTGGGGTTATATTGAAAAAAAATAGGAGGAAATTTCACATAAACATCTGGTAACACTATAGACTAGAAAGCGCGGCGCAGGTACACGCACTTCACATCTGATTTCATTCGTTTCGACAAAGTAAAATCCATCGGAGTCACGGACGAATATATTAATGAATTGTGGTTTGATAGTGTTATGTTCCATGGAAGAACTACTAAAAGATTTTGAGTTGCCTGATGACATAATTAAAAGATTTACTGGTAAGTGAGAATTATTTTCATCTATTTAATTTCAGTTGGAAGTTTGGCATAGGTGTTTCGTTGCTTTTCACATTTTCAATTAAGATGGCGATTGCCATTGATTACCAATCAGGTTTTATAGTTAACAGTTTTTTTGATGCATACAACTGAACTGGAACTTCTAGTTATACCTAACCTACTACTTACTACTTGTTGGATTTAGCTACCAGCTAGCGACGAATGCGGTTAGTTATATAAAATGTTTCAAATTTGTAGTCGGTCCTTTCTATGATTCCGCTAAATTCTCATCAAAAAGGATACAATTACTACGAAGACATGATTATGAATTTGCCTAATTGTTACATACGTTTACCTAACATTAGTTTCTTATAAAGTACTTGTAAGGTAATAGTATGATTCATACTCGCAGTAGTTAGGCATATTTCTTGGTGTATAGGTATACCTAAATTAGAATTTAAGAATCTAGCTTTGGGTACACCCACATAACATTTTATTCTTAGTTCCTGTGTAGGTACCTATATGTATATTAAAAAAGAACTGAAACTTATACATAAGCGTCTTTTACGCAGGAATGTATTGTTATTGTATATTTTCATGCTTATAGTACTGTTTTTTTACCTAACTTTTGAATACTGGAATCTTTTACTTGTTGTATCAATGGTGTCATAAATATTATCCTCTTTTATTCCAGCTCATGGTCTATCTGTGTATACGTACATACATAGATTTAACTACTTAGTCTCTTTCATTATTGAATATATGATAAACATCTTAAGTTTTTTGGCGGATGAGTCACCTTCGTCCAAGGGTCCAAGTACCTTTATCTCAATATCCTACAAATGGTTCCCGGGCAGTGCCGTCAAGATCTAGCCTATTAGCTGTATAAAAATGTTGTTAGTATCCATTATTTTACCAGAGAATTATTGTTGTATATAAATTATTGCCGTCGTAATCCATTTATTAAAGTCTACTGAATTATACTTTTCTGTGCAAGTAATCGTTACCGTGGTATTTATTTAATTTTACAGACAATGAAAACAACAAATTGACGGCTGCCCTGCTTCTGCTGCCATATTTATTTTCCACTGGCGGAAAAGTACCACCAGTATCAACACCAGTGATTGTAGTCGCATTGTTCCTGAATAATTCGCTGTTTATATTATTAAGAATTTTAATATTGTATTTGATATTATACTTACTTATCGATTGTAAGCATTAGTATAATGATTGAAGCAGTGATGGCTCAGTGGCTTTGGCTTTTGGTGACTGCCGCGCAGCAGGTCCATGGTTCGAATCCCGCCGCGGGCTTGAGCTTCACCGCATGGTGGTAGGGCATTTTTGCGAATGCCCGCCTGGCTAGCGACCACCCTCAAGTTGAAAATCTGTCGCCAAGCACCTAACGGTGTGTTCCGGCAGCTGTCCTTGAGAGCCAGTAATTCTAGGTAAGGCCTGCTATCACCTTCGACCACATCATCACTTACCATCAGGTGAGATTGTGGTCAAAGGCTTATCTATCAGCAATAATAATAAAAAAAATAAAAAAAAAAGATTGTAAGTTTGACTGACGGCAAGAATTATTTTGATTGATGCCCGGCTTTTCAATCATTAGATAGTTCCTATCCATAAAAATAAATTCAATAGGCTAGAAAAATTTTAGTTGAGTTTGAGTTAATTTGTTTTTTAAATTTGACTGGTTAACTTATTATCGTATTTAAATTTTTGTGTTTTTTTGTAATTATTAGTTCTAAAGCAATGAAATTAGAAACAAATATATATATATTAATTGTGATCTATTCCGTTTATTGTTCCTTATCGATGCATTCTGTACTTGTCACATCAGTAGAAATAACAACCTTAAAGGTAGCAAGTTGGTAGTTTTGTAATTATAGATATAAGATATACACTATGTACTGTGTAAAAAAAAAGTTGAACTATGTGTACAAATCTGTTTCTCAGTCTCTATAAATTAATTAAGTTCAGATTAACCTTTTTCATATGTATATTTTTTTATTGATAATTGTGCGGTGATTTGTGTATTATAATAATCAGCTATTCCGTTGATGTAATTTAATTAACAGTTAACGATAAGTCTGTTGTAGGTATAGTATAAACTAGTAAATAAGTTTTTGGACCTAATTGATTATCGTGATAAAGCCTAGTCTGTGGGTTTCGGGTATCCTCAACTATTTTAGTTAACAAACATTATGCAAAAACCATATTGTACGCAAACCTTGCACTTTATTTATCGCATGACTATAATAGATAACTTTTCCTCTCGTAAATCTGTAACTTTGTAATTAAGTTCACTACTTGAGTGAAAAATAATTATGATTTTTGCTCGATTGTTGGTTACCTAACATAAAACTGGGTACCCATAACTTACTGACTAGATATACATATACACATACATACACACACTCACACAATTACACACACCCTAAGCTCACAAACTCACACACATACACAGAAAAATATTCACCTAAAAAATGGTTATGTTAACTTAGACCCTAATGGAGTGAACTAGCTCTCATAAACACAGGGAATCCTACCGTGAGAGCTAGAGTTATTGATATTACCTTTCTTAAAATTGCAAACATTGTCTAGTTTTAGAATAGTTTTAAGATAATTAAGGAAAACATATTTGTAACAAAGAAATAAATAAATTATGAAATTAATTAAATTATGAAATATATTTCACTAGTCAAATAGGTCTGTACAATTTTTTTTATTACATATATTATACCTAACAGTAGATTATCTCTACTTATCGTTAACTACTAATTAAACGGTTACAACCGAATATCTGGTTAAATTAACATACCAGTCATTTGACCGCACACTTATCAATTAGTTTACAACTACTTATTAAAAAGGTACATAAACCTATCAACAAGGTTTTGTTCACCGTTCAGGTAACGTAACCGGTACGCACATAGTTCGTTACCGTAAATAATTCAATAGTCTGATACAACCTAGTAGATAGTTACTAATACCTTTTACATTAAGTACCTTGAACCTATAGTATGGTAGCCATGACGTCGTTGAAACATTTTATTAGGTAACCAAAACGTATACAGAATATTGCAGAGCCCCATTGCCTTGGTCACAATAACCTAAGAACTGGTTAGCGCTTAACTAAAAGCATTCCAATTAGATTAGAACAACACATATGTTAAGGTACTTGAGACCGTCTAAGTGGGTATCATTTACGCACAACTACTTATTACTTGCGTATGTAATTTGTTTACAATTACTCATTAATAATATTGTTGTATCATAATAAAAAAGTAACTCCTACCAACTATTTCGCGTATACTTAACCTTTTGATACGGCTAATTGCATTCTTTCAAAAGGTACAGATGACCTGTCGAGTGGGTTTTTTTAAAAGCATTTATTAGGTAATAATTACAAACACACTACTTTACTACAATCTATTAGCTAGGTCGATCTAGCCGAATCCAAGGTGCAATTACGTATTACCAAATTAACCGCAGCCTAATCGATATGGTTAGAATTACTTATTATTGCGTAACAGTAAAGGTTACATTAAACTATTTGATAACACACAACAGGTATTTTTAATTCATCATACTCGGTCAGTGATACAAAATACATTCAGTAATTCTAACCTATAAATTATATGAATTTAATCTGCTATCAATGGTAACGTTTGACGTTTTGGTACGTATTTTTAACGTTAGTCGTAAGGTATCGGTAAACTTTAGTAGGTATTCTATTCATACCTAATTATTCGGTATTACATATTTAACCTAACGTTACGTTAATGGTCGGACACCCTATTAATAGCTAAACGTTACCTTAGAGAGTAACGTTAATATTTACCCAGTAAGTAAGTAAAACAAAGAACACGTAGTACCTAGCGCACTCGGTTGTAGATACTAGACACGTTACGTTGTCCGACCAAACCCTAATATTAGGTTAAATATTAGGGTTGCGTTACCTATTTTTTTTCTCAGTGTAGCTAAACTTAACCAGCATGTGTTAAATACGAGTGATGTATCTAATATAGGTATAAAATTCTCATGTCATAGTTTTTGTAACAAAACTCCTCCGAAACGGCTTGACCGATTCCTATGAAATTTTATGCGTATATCCAGTAGGTCTGAGAATAGGACGTAAACTATTTTACAAATATATTGAACCTTTTTTTTTAATTCGCCTATATGACAAAACAACGTTTGTCGTGTGAACTAGTATATAATAATGTATTTATGTTCACTTTATAATTACAAAAGTAAGTATGTAATCCAAAATGAATCCACCATTTTTTCTACTTTATAGCATCTTTAGGAGGCACAACGGCTCTGTTCGTGGGAGCGAGCGTACTGACTGTCGTGGAGACGGCTCTCTTCATCATCAGGCGTATCGTGAGCTTCGCAGTCGACTGGGTAGCGGCGAAGCTCTTCAGGATCCAATTTAATCCTTAGATCAATTCCTTTTTGGCATAGTCTAATTATTGATATGTATTACAGGGTTCCATACCAAAAAACCCATTATCTTCTGCGGAAAAATCGTAGTTTTATTGTTATTTTGATTTTGTAGCCAGATTGTCTTACTATTGTCACATGAAACTTGAAATCTCACGAGAGGAGATGAGTTTTCACAAAGTCAAATACATTTTTCAATACTTATTGAATTATTAATTTTTTTACGGGTAGACGGAATAATTATTTTTTTTTGTAATTTTTAGGGGTATAATATATTATGGAATCGTGTGAAGTAGTGTCCAATAACTGTTAAAGATTATACGAGCAATATCATTATATATTCACACCTATTCACACCGATTTTACTTACGTTAAAACAGTCGAGTAGCTCGATCTCGACACGTTTCGCGACTTTCAGAGCCGCTTCGCCATGGAGTACCGCATGCCATGCACTGAAACCGGTCGAGGTAGTTACTCGACTGTTTTAACGTAAGTAAAATCGGTGTGAATATTAATTAAATTTGTGTACTACTTACGAAAGTTTTAATAATATATCATTTTAAGCTCGCGAATACCTACCATGATCTCTTAGAATAGTTATGAAACCTAGTGATAAAGTAATAAACAGTGTAAAAACTGATAAAATTTCGTATCATTATGTATCTCAGATCATATTGTTTCTATGATCTGAGGGCTGTATCTTGGGCACCGTAATAGGTACCTAGCTGGTTTTAATTTTCACAGAATAGGTATGTAATGGCATGACGGATTGCTTGACAAATAGTATTGTTATGTATTACTCCTATGGAATCTCTAAGGGATCTTTTTAAAGAAATTGATATATTAACTTTACCGAGTCTGTATATATTTGAAAATATTATGTATGTTCGGAAAAAATTGAGTAAATTTAAATTAATCAGTGACAACCACGATTATAACACTAGGAACAAATATAAATTAACGGTACCGTGTTTAAATTAGCAAATACAAATAAAAGGTCCTTTTTAGGTAATTGTGTGCGGTTTTATAATAAAATTCCCGAACATATTACAATGCTCACAGAAGGAAAATTCAAATTACACGTGAAAAACATTTTGATTAAGAAATCCTACTACACAGTTTGTGATTACTTAAACGACAAAAATGCTTGGAAAATTCCACCTCTGCCAAGCCATCACCTGTCTCCTACGTAATTTAAACAAATATTGTAATAATTGTATTATATTGTTTATAACACATTGTAAACAGACGTTTAAAAGAACGGCCCCGAGTTTCTTGCCCGTTCTTCTCGCAGTGGCTCTATAATTTTTTTTGCTGAACGTGGCAGTACAATGTAGAATATTTCATTATTTAAGTTTGTAATTGACCTTCATAAGAGCGTCGTAGACGCCTAAATTGAATAAATGATTTTGAATTTGAATTTTGAATTTACATTTTATTTTTAAATTTATTTAATGGTTATAATAGTTTGAATGTAATTATAGTGTAAATATATTATTATGTATGCAAATCTGGAATATAACAATTTCATTCCATTTCATAAAATAAAATGGTATTTTTTATAAGTTCAATACTTTTTATCCAACTTCCAAGAAGGAGGTTATCAATTTGTATTAAGGTAGGTTATGCTTATGTATATTTACTGTCTGGAAGATGTGAATTGATTTATGTAATAAGACCGCCTATTGTACCTGTAACGTTAATATTAAGTTGTCTTTTAACATATCTTTTATATATAATATCCCCTTTATATGTTTTAAGATATCTTTTTTTATATAATGTCCCCTTTACAGTGAATCTCGTAGTTTGGTTTATAATTTAATTCTTAGAATTAGTGGTAAAGTTACCTTTGCATCGAACAGTTTCATTTTCGCAATAATAAAATGTGTTGCCAGATTTGTATATTTTTTCCTATCGTACTTATGCCCTCATTGGAACAACCAATGTAGGTACTCGCGACATCGTCCCGTCTGAGTTTAGGTGAAATGCCTTACGTATGATAAAAATTTAGCATTTTTTTATATGCGTATGCCCTGCAGGACCCTGTATCGCAGCAGTTTCAGACTCTGTGTGATGATTGGTGTGTATTAGTACCTTACGAATTTAATACGTTTATTTCTAGTACCTATTAGGTTATAGAATAAAATGCAAAAAATAAATCATGCTCTCCAGCGGGACCCTAAGTTAATATGAATCCTTCAGTTCAGATACCTATATTCTCAAGTAGAACTGTATTAGTACCTACCAAAACAGTCATTATTAAAAATAAAACTTAATAGTATTCTTAGTTTTTTTAGGTACAAAACTACCTGTGAGCCAGCGGGACCCTCGGCTATATTGGCATTTACAGACAACATTTTATGTTTACAGTTAGCATTATATTAGTACCTTCTAAATATATACATATGGTCACTTACAGTCACACACGTTATTTACTCAGTCAACATGTGCTATCAATGGTTTACTCTCAAAAATATTTATATTTTGGACAGTCGGTGACATAAATGAGTTCTTCTAAAGTCTTTCCAAGTACCAGGATAGCAGAAATCCACAAGAGATGATTTAACATTTCTTTTTTTAGGTTTTTATTAAATGTAATTGCAACTACCATGCTGCCAGAAAGCAGTAAGAGGATAAAAGTGGTTATACATATTTTATATCAAACGCCATATATAGGGCTTACTGATAAATGTTTGTAAGTAATAAGGCTTATTTATAGTAAGAAAAACTACATAATTACGTATAATATTTCAATCAAAAGGAACTTATTCTAATGCACTGTAGAGAACACAATGTATTTTATTAGTATTACTACTGTTTGTTTCATTGGAAATGTCATCGTAGCATTCAAATTGATTATTATTTCTAAAGCAGTGGGCTCGATAATGTCCTTATTTTAAGCTACAAACTATACAATCGGTTAAATAAAAGTTTGAAAATTTTCCCCCTCTCAAATCATGAATGCAAAATGAAAGTTACCAGCTGGCTTCTCGGCCTTAATTATAGTGAAACCGAAGATCTCCTGGTATTTCGTTTAAAATATTAGATCTATCTCATTTATTGTTTGTTTTACCTAATAATTATTATTTTTACGCTTGTAAAACATGACTTCTTGTCCACATTTCAATCCACACACATTAACCTACCTGTTACACATTCATTTTCAATTGAAACACTTCCATACACATAATAATACTACACATAACATAAATTACTATAAACAATGATGACCTTGGTCCAGTTAATACATTATTATTTTAGTTTTTTTTTTTATTGTTTTTCTTTTTTTAATACGTATTTTTACTTGTATTATTATTAAGTTCATTTATAACCTCTGCAAATAATTTAACATTCCAAGCCATTTAATGATCACTGTAATCGCTTTTCCTCGTCTCACACTGTGTGACAGAGGTGAATCCAAATGTTAAAAATTGTTGATGCCCAAACTCAGGTGAAAACCTATACAGGGCATCAGAATCCGTCGCGGTAGGATCACTTAAGATGTATAATGAGCGCTCGTTCCACGAGATCGCTAGGGTGCACATTTTGTAAGCAGATTTAAGAAGTGTATATCACACTTATGTAAATGGTTTCGGGACGTTTACTGTTTTACTGGCTGTCAGGAGGGGGCCTATTCTCTGAGATACAAGATTTTTTTCTTAGTTCTGAGGGTAGTGTTTCTTAACGGCGGTTGGTGCGGCTTGCGTCTTGAAGCATACTTGTGCCCTGCATAACGTACCTACATTGTACCTGTACATTGTTTTTTGTTGTTCTTATTCATAGTTCTATGTAAACATTATGTATTCCTTACTGCGACATCATGTAAAACTTTTTTGAAATAAATTATTATTATTATTATAGATGAGCTAATTGGGCAATATTCTATTACAGAAATTAATCTGTATGTTTGCCGCTTGACAAATAAACTTTGGGGTATTTTCAATAATGTTACAGGTGCCAGGCCATTAAAATCAAAAGATATGACTTTGGATAATGTGTAAACTTGGTACTTGGAAAGACTTTAGAACAACTCATTTATGTCACCGACTGTCCAAAATATAAATATTTTTGAGAGTAAACCATTGATAGCACATGTTGACTGAGTAAATAACGTGTGTGACTGTAAGTGACCATATGTATATATTTAGAAGGTACTAATATAATGCTAACTGTAAACATAAAATGTTGTCTGTAAATGCCAATATAGCCGAGGGTCCCGCTGGCTCACAGGTAGTTTTATACCTAAAAAAACTATGAATACTATTAAGTTTTATTTTTAAAAATGACTGTTTTGGTAGGTACTAATACAGTTCTACTTGAGAATATAGGTATCTGAACTGAAGGATTCATATTAACTTAGGGTCCCGCTGGAGAGCACGATTTATTTTTTGCATTTTATTCTATAACCTAATAGGTACTAGAAATAAACGTATTAAATTCGTAAGGTACTAATACACACCAATCATCACACAGAGTCTGAAACTGCTGCGATACAGGGTCCTGCAGGGCATACGCATATCATTTTTTTATGTAGCTGATGTCTATAAAAAAGCAATAAAAATAATGATAGGCTAACCTTTGACAACTATCTCACCTGATAGTAAGTGATGATATGGTCGAAGATGTTGTTCAGGCTAACAAAGAATTACTGGCTCTCAAGGGCAGCTCCCGGAACACACCGTTAGGTGCTTGGCGACAGATTTTCTGCTTGAGGGTGAGAGCTAGCCAGGCGGGCATAGTGCCCTACCATCATGCTGTAGGTAACTACTGCCATCGTAAGAGAACAACCGGGACCGATAATATGCGCTATTTGCACTGTATTCACGCAAACGGTCGGTTCGTAATGTGCTATACAGACACCACGATATAGAATCAAGAATATTTATTGCAGTATGGGTCTTAATCGAGGTTTACTCCGTTAGCCCGCCTCCGTTAGTCCGTTAGCGTTCTCGAGGTCCTTGACTAGGCCACTCCGGAACCGTGGTCCCACTGCGATGTCCCACTAGTGGGACAAAACTTTTTCGTGATCCCACCAAACACACACTTGACCGTTTTGTTACAAAGTGGTATGTAATAGCCGCTACTTTCTTGAAACAAAATAAGTAACAAAATAAGTAAATGAGATAAAATAGTAATAACTAAAAGGCAATAAAATTAGAAATAAGTCCAGCATTGATTTTACCACATAGCTTCTAAATAATGGCCATCAAAAATTTCGCCGTGAAGTAACTGCATTTGCAGTTCTATAATTAGTTTTATTATGATTTTTTATTTTTTGGATAGTCACGTTTTGTTCGTGCACTTCAAGGAGTTTTGGTAAAGTCATATAGTTTATGTTTATGGGCTTGTTTAATATCTAGGCGGAAGAGATTCTTCCTCCTAGTTTAATACCTTTCATACCCTCGACACCACGGCTTGCAGTTACATTATAGTCTATTTCAAAAATAAATGATGAACAAATGAGACTGATGTCACTTTGACATCTTTTCCGAGATATTGCTGTATTGGGAAGCACTGTACCTCTGGGGGACTGTAGTGGAATAGTCAGTGCTCTACAGTCCTACTATTTCATTCCCCTGGAGGACTGAAATAGGGGATCGTAGTGGAACGAGCGGTCATAGTCAGTTCAAGTCATAGTTTATAATTAAAGTTGTGACGGACACAGGGACGATACATACCTACCTATCTACAGCACCGCCGATCGACGCGCTCGAGCCCACCCGCATCGCACGCACACAAGCATATCCGCCACACCGTAGATAACCATTTAATGTAAACTCAGGATAAGTTAATGTTTATCTAGATGCCCTAAGCGACCTATGTGGTACTAGAAATACATACTCATATTGTATAAACCTGTTATTGTGCGTTTCCTTGGACCATCACCCTTAATAGACAATGCCAATAGGATGATCCATCTCTTACCGTGAGGACCGCGGCAAGGAGCAAGACCATCCACCTGGACGAGGGACCCAGGCCATCTAGCCGAAAGGGTCACCCACGTCACAAAGTGCATGTCAGATTTAATAAAGAGTTTTATCAAATTAGGTATGGATACTTCAAAATCGAGTGGGTCCTGTTAAGATTGCTACCTACCTATGTACGTAGGATAATAGCACAGAACAAGAAAAATGTAGACAGGTATAAAGTGGGTAATATTTACCACATGGCGTTCCTTCAATTCAGCATAGCAAAACGGTCAAGTGTGTGTTTGGTGGGACCACGAAAATATTTTGTCCCACCAGTGGGACATCGCAGTGGGACCATGGTCCCGGAGTCGACTAGGCGGGCAGCGATCACCCTCTCCAACAGCTTTCCCGCCTCGTCAAGCAGCGCTATCGGACGATTGCCGGAAAGCTCTTCCGCGGGACGTCCCTCCTTCCTTATAAGAACCAGCCTGCCCCTCCTCCATCTCCTGGGGAATTTCCCCTCTCGAAGGCACCTGTCAAACAGGGCCCTGGGAGCGGGCGCTAGGAGCTCCAAGGAGAGAGCCCATACATGACCCGGTATGCCGTCTGGCCTGCTCCTGGTCTGGGTGCTGTGTTTTTGGCCCTCATTCTGAGCACTGCTGCACCCAGTTCCCCTTCGAATACCAGGGCAGGCTCCTCCTCGTCCACTTCAACGAGATCGGTTGACGAAGGCACGGCGAATAAATTTAGAAGCTACGACATAGGCTATGAACCCATCCCTTAAATCTTACGTGACGATAACAAAATATGTACAAATCATACGAGTTCAATAAAAAACGAAAAAACATTAAAATGTTAACCTTGATGATCGAAGGTTACTTACGATAATGAGAGTGGCTGAGTTTTGAGCTAGATATGAAAATATTAGGCACATGTACATTTAAAATTGATAATAAAGTAATCCTGAAGACAAAACATTCCATTATATATTATGTAGTTCTAAGACTAGGAGAAACAAAAAACAAAACGCACTTAACAATTGTCAAATCAAGCCCCGCCCACTTCACTGAAATGTATTTATTTTCGAAACGATAACATTACTTTTATAACCAAAACATAACAACGAACGAACGAGAAAAATGATCCTAGCGATATTGTCATTCGTCATTAACGGCAGCTATTATGTTTACACATGTTTCAGCTCTTTTATGTCATTTTTGCACACAGTTTTGCCTTTTGGCCTGGACGTCGGATTAGTCGGGATTTCTGCTTATTATTTGACGAGACTGAAGAAACCAGACCCATATAATGTTATTAGTGTGTTCGGCCCTGAACCTGGCAGCAAGGAATATGAAGATAATCCAGAGAATATCGTCCGCTGCATTGCACACAGGGGTGCGGGATTGGACGCCCCCGAAAACACCATGGAGGCTTTTAAGTATGTGAGTGTAAACTTTTTCGGTGATTTTCTTCTAGACTATGCTTCTTACATTATTGTCATTGATCTCTGTACATAGCCTAGCCAGTAATTTAATTAAAATAGAAAACAGGACCCTATTATACTGACTGTCATTTATTTCTTGCAGTAATATTAGATGATTTGATTTGTCTGGACCTTAAATTTTCATTAATATATAATATCATTTTGGATGATTGCTCCAACGAATAGTAATAAAATTAAAGAGGTAATAATGGAGGATCTCCATCACTTTTTTTTTAATGTTTATATAATATGTTTAAAGATAACTGATATGTATCGACTGGGGTCAATATCATCCAAAAATGAATGAAATTCTATTGTTTATCTACGATGCACATGGGTCAGTACCTTAAATGTCAAACTTGATGCGCTTATACAATTCCTAAGCGCCTGTTTGCAGTTTAATTAGTGCTCTGATTTAGTACAGCATTTTAGTGTGACTAGTGTCCAATTCTATTTAGCTGTTATGTTTAGAACAAACAGTGCCCCCATTATTATATCTTTGTGATACCACTAAGCTGGGAGTATTAATAAGTGCATTTTAGTTCAGGACATTATACCAATATTAATCTGAAAACTGCAGCATTGGCTTGAAAGGAGAATTTGGAGACCTGTCTTGATTCATTAACTGTGCCCCACAGTTTGTCATTATATTTTTACTCTTTTACAGTGTGTAGAAAGGGAATGCAACTTTGTGGAGTTGGATGTGAGGACATCCAGAGATGGGAAGCTTGTGCTTCTTCATGACCAGGGACTGGAAAGGCTGACTGGATCGCAGATCAGCAATGTGCATGCGCTAGATTGGGACAAGATTAAAGATGTTGATGTTGGTGCAAGTCATCCAAACAGGTTAGAAATTCTAGAAAATCAAATCTATTGGTCAGTCAGGAGTTTTGTTGAATCAAGCTAAGCAATAGCTTCAGGGAAAAGTTGGGACTGCTGTGATCCAGTCTTCATTAAACATGGCAGTTTATACTAAAATTATAATATTTTAATTATAGCTAACCTTATTTTGAAGTAATAATAATATATATTCTTTTAATAATAATATTTATTTAAAAATCAAAATATTTATTTAATAATATATTTTTGATTTTTAAATAACATTTTATACATTATGTTAAATAATGTCCCTCAATTCAGAGTGCCTTTCGGCAAAGGCTTCCTCTAGTTCTCTCCAATGGATTATATCCATAGCTGCTCTCTTCCAGTATGGACCAGCTGTCATCCTGAGTTCGTCCTCCCACCTTTTGACCTGCCTTCCCTTGCTTCTTTTCCCGTCTCTTGGATACCAACTAGTTATTATTTTGCCCCATTTTTCATAGTAGCTACAAATCATATGACCCATCCAATGCCATCTTAGCGAGTATGTCAGTTACTATTATATTTTGAAGTAAGTCAAAGTCCCAACTATTCAATGATTATCAGATGGAGTACTCCCCATGAGGTTCTGGGCTTGTGCCCCTACTAGATATCTTCCTGTGGGAGACGTAAGAGGTGTCAAAGGGCAAAATACCAAGGGCAGGGCACCAGCACATTCTGAAAAACTGTCATATTACATTGTGATCCCAAGGTGCCTGTCAAGCATAGGGCAATGCTTTGTTAGGATTATGGCAAAGCTTTGTTCAATGGTGGAATGCTGGATCATGGCTGTTGAAAATCAAATTATAGTCAGATGATGAAAAAAAATCTCCTAGTGCTCCAGGTTATCATTCATTAAAAATTTGTAATGAACATTACATTTGCTTTGCTTGTACATGACAAGTGGGTAGATAAAGTCTAATGCTATTTTAATATGAAACTAAATATGGTATGACATCTGCTACTTGAAAGCGTCATTCTGACAAAGTGTGGCTCTGTTGCTCACTAGCAACGGAGTCCCAAGGCACTGGAAACATTGACCTCAATACTCTTGCACTGCAACTGATTAGAGCCCGAAAATCTAGGCAAAATGTTCTGTCCGACTAACATTAATATGACCGCACCTTGACTTACAAACTGTCGGAAAAATTATAGGCTTGTGCAGATTTCAAACCCACACCCATTTAAACTATATGCTCTAACCGCTGTGCCAACATCACAAATTATGATGCATGGTTCTAATTTGTACCCTCATTCTTAAACATCATATGGAGATGGAGCGACACCTATTATATGTAGTCTGTGGACCAACTATACGCGGAGGACAATCAGCGTCCTGCGCGTGCAGTATAATAACACATTCAGGATGCTGTTGGGGCTGCTCTGGAGATTCAGCATGTCGGGTATTTTTGCTGACTCTCGTGTTGACGGCTTCCATGCCATAATGCGTAAGCGAGCGGTCTCTATGCTTAGCCGTGTCCGGGGCAGCGCCAATAGTCTCTTGCGTGTTATTGCAGGTAGATATGACTGCCCCCTCATCACCCATGCAGCTCGGCTCCATATTATTATGGATAAGTAATTGTATGTGAATGTTTTGAACTTTTATTATTATTATTTGTTATTTCAATTATTATTGCTATTGAATTTATATATTATATTGTAAAATTATGGACTTTGTCTGAAATAAATGAATTGAATTGAATTATTCAACTTATGTTGTACTACAAACAAGACTAATTTTGCAGTTAGCTTAAACTTGTTTATAATAAAGATATTGCACCCCTTTAAAAATTTTGCCAATCAACCTATATCAAAGAACATAATCACACTGCTGATCTTAGAAACATGTTTCAGACATTAATTTGCACAATTTTTTATTATTCCCTGTTGTGACACACTTGCACATGCTTAATGATGTGTTTTGATGATAAAATAATAACACGGCTTTCTTATTGTTTCCAGAGAGCAGTTCAAAGAAGTCCGTCTTTGTCTGTTGGATGAGGCACTTGACTATCTACTGGAGCATAAGGTGCGAGTCATCATTGATGTTAAAGGAGAAGACAAAGAGGTGAGGCTATACCTATTTTATCTACCGCCAAGCACCTAACAGTTAATCCTGACTTACTGTTCTTGAGAGCCAGTGGTGGCTCAGTGACATAAACTATGTATGAGGAGGTCCACCACTGGCTTGAGCTTCGTCACATAATAATACAACATTTTGCTGATTCTGTCTGGCTAGCTAACACCCTTAAGTAAAAAATCTGTAAACAAGCAGGAAAAGTGTGTTCCAGCAGCCATCATTAGTATAGCTATATTTATATAAATATAGTATAGCTATATAGATATAGTATGAAGCAGTGATGGCTCTGGCATTGGCTATGGACTGCCGCGCAGCAGGTCCCGCCGCGGTCTTCACCGCATGGTGGAAGGGCATTTTGCGAATGCCCGCCTGGCTAGCTATCACCCTCAAGTAGATAATCGGTCGCCAAGCACCTAACGGTGTGTCCTTGAGACCCAGTGAAATTACAGAGACATGAGACTTAACAACTATGTCTCAAGGTGACTTGTGACGAAATGCATCTGTAATAGGCAGAGGTTAGTCCGCTTAACTCTTACACTAATCAAATGGGCCTCTAGCTTGTTCCAAAAAAAAACATATAAACAAACAACCTACCAGTAAGTCAAGCAACACATCACAGTAATAATTATTTGCAGGTGGTGAAAGGCATACTAGAAACATTTGCGGCACGACCAGCCCTGTACAGATATGCAGCAGTCACATGCTTCAATCCCTTACAGCTATACCAAGTGAGTGTTCATTTCTACTTCGACTTCGACTATAGTAGAGTTTTTGAAGCGCTCGTAGCGAAGTTTGCTTAGCCGTTCTTAACCAATCAGCAAAGTTAAGCAACATCAGCAATGGTCTTGACTCTGCTAGTGACATTACTAATGAGCGTGCACGTGCTTCGGAGGGCAGGTTAAGTCGTCGGTCCCGGTTGTTGTCTTTCAATGGCAGTCGTTATAGAATAGTCGTAATGTATTTAGTGAATGCCCAATATTTAGTCCAATTAAGTAATATTAATTGGAATGTTTGTTTGTATCTAGTAGGTAATTTTAATAATTATTATAATTTCAGGAAAGTCGGAAAAGTTTAATGATTGTTGTGGTGTGCGTATGTCGTTAATGTATGGATGTGTTTGTGTGTGTGCTCACATGTAAATTATATCTTCAGTGGCATCATACAACTTAGAAAGTAACCATTTATTTACTATTTGCTGGACTTTTGAACGCAGATGTATTGTATAAGAGACAAACCTTTAAGATTTTATTACAGAGACGTGGAACCAAAAATGTGGGTGTCGCTTGGCAAAAATTTAACGATTTGTGTTTAAAGATTTTTTATTTTTCTGAACAAAGTTCACTTATAATGAGATACAGTTAATTATTTAACTTAAAAACTAATTAATCTAATTAGCCAAGTTTCTATATGATATGTTAGTCCAGTGATCTTACAATATGTTATCAAATATATATTTTTTTAGTTTCTTTTTAAATAAATTAATTTATAAAAAAAACAGATGACACAGGAGGAATGCATCTGTAATAGGCCGAGGTTACCACTTATCACCAGGTGGGCTTCTAGCTCGTTCAATCACTCACCAACATTTGTTTGTAATGTTACAGATACGTAGGAAGGACTCTGAGATAATTGGCGCCATAAGTTACCGTCCGTATTGCTTCAGTGCTCAGAACTACGATGCTGACACAGGACCCAGTAACCCAAGGTATGAGAGCATTTTTTATAACTAGATCTTAAGACCACTGTCGGTAAACGGATGGTCTTTTTTTAGGGTTCCGTACCCAAAGGGTAAAATCAGGACCCTATTACTGAGACTTCGCTGTCCATCCATCCGTCTGTCACCAAGCTGTATCTCAAGAACGGTGATAGCTAGACGGTTGAAATTTTCACAGATGATGTATTTCTATTGCCGCTATAATAACAAATACTAAAAATAAAATAAATATTTAAGGGGGCTCCTATACAACAAACTTAATTTTTTTACCGTTTCTTGCTCGATACTAATAACGGTGACAGGTAGACACTTTAACTATTCACAGAATATTTAGTTTTATGTTATCTTTAAATATAAATAATTAAAATAAAATAAATTATTAAATTTTATTGTATGGGAGCCCCTCCCATACAATAAAAAAGGCTTTCGCCGTTTATTTGCTATGGAACGGAACACTTCGTGCTCGAGTCCCACTCGCACTTGTCCGGTTTTATTTTTATGCTTGATAGGTTAGCTTTTGACCACTATCTCATGTGATGGTAAGTGATGATGTGGTCGAAGGTGTTGTTCAGGCTAACTTAGAATTACTGGCTCTCAAGGTCAACTGCCGGAACATACCGTTAGGAACTTGGGGACAGATTTTCTACTTGAGAGTGGTAGCTAGCCAAGCGGGCATTCGCTAAATTTGCCTAAGGATAACATAAAATAATAAGGCGGTCGCTATAGCGTGGGTATCCTAAGGCAACAACCGGGACCGACGTCTTAACGTGCCCTCCAAAGCACTGTAGCGCTAGTAATGCCACCAGCGGTCACCCATCCAAGTCATGAACTTAGCTGATATGTTAAGAACGGCTAAGCAAACTACGCTTAATTTGATTTAGGCTCACTGACAACACTTAATGTATCAGCCGGATTGTCCACTGTTGAACACAGTCTCACCCATTAAGGGGGGATTTGCCATAATTCCCATGCTTGGCAGGCGTCTTGGGATCGCAGTAGAAGTTGTCAGCTCTTCGGAAGGCGCTGCTTCCCACATTTCGGTGTTTTTCCCTTAGTCGCCTCTTACGAACCCCACGGGAAGATATGCGGTGACATTCTAACCCGGCACCCCACGGGCATTGCCTAGTACCGGCTATCAGAAAACAAATCCATTTATTTGTCCAACTTTCAGTTCAACCAGTTGTAGATATTGGAGAACTTTTATCCAGTTTTTTCAACTTAAACAACTTGTTACTTGCAACAAGAGAAAACTTTAACAACTTGGAAAAGTAAATGCAGACAGTTAAATCGATAAATTGTTCGTATTAAATTTCTTCCATTTTCTCAACTTTGAGAAAAGTAAAACAGCTTATAAACAAAATAGCAAATTGGTAATCACTTCAATAAATTTTCGCTAATTTTTCCAACTTAGAGATAAGTTGAACTGGTTATGCCCATGTCTATCTGTCATTCTAAGTACGCGTCATGCAAAAGCTTCTGAACTAGGTTTGATGAAAGTTGAAGTTTCTGGAAAGTCTGTCCAAGCAGTTCAACCATTTTTTCAAAATGGAAAACTAGGTTGTAGTTATCCAATATGTTCAACTGATTACAGAAATAGTTGAATATTTTGGACTAGATAATCAAAAAAGAGCAGGGGGCTGAAAAAGTACTAGATTATGTAGTCTCAAGGTACGAATAAAATGTAGTTACTGTAGATACTAATTCTAGGTTAGCCTGAACAACATCCTCGACCACATCAACACTTACCATCAGGTGAGATAGTGGTCAAAGGCATAAAAAAAAAGTTTGCAAAATTTCAGTTTAAACACTGTCTCTAACATATATTTTTTTTAATTTAATCGAATTCATTTAGTACAAAACTTTTGTGCGCAGTCATACAAATCTTTTCTACAAATCAAAGCACGTTTGTTGCCCGTTCAGATTTGGTGATAATCTGCCTCTGCACGCGTGTTTGCGCGCGGCGGACACGTTACACTCCTTTTTGTGGCGGTGGTCGGCTCGGTGGTGCTCTGTCAGCGCTGTGCTGCTTCACAAGGATATCGTCAGCCCGTAAGTATTGTTTTTATTTTATAAATATATTTCATAGTTAATCCTAAGCAGATGCATAATAAGCATTACTGCACTCACAAAATGGTAGTTTCAATTGAAAGCTAATAAGCAAGCATTTGACCGCAGTCTCACCTGATGGAAAGTGATGACGCGGTCGACGGTGTAACATGCTTGCCTAGCAGATACCTGTTTACTCTGTACTTGAGACTTTCAGATTATATCTATCGGGAAATAAGAGACGCTGGTAGGGTGTTCCATACTTCTTCTTACTCAGAGGGTCAGAATTGCACCTCCCCATATCATCCCATGGGAGTCGTAAAAGGCGACTAAGGGAAAAACACTGGAAGGTGGGCAGCAACGCCTTCTAAAGAACTGCCAACTTACACTGCGATCCCCAAGCCGCCTGCCAAGCGTGGGGATTATGGCAAATACCCCCTTAATAGGGGAGGCTGTGTTCAACAGTTGACGATCCGGCTATTACAGTACAGTACTGTTATGTGGACCTACTCATTTTAAAAAAAAGGACAATTATGGACACACATTTATTGCATAAAATTATTATATTTACACCATGACTTAAAAGTTCCCGCAACTCACTTTTGCTACAAATTTGGGCAGAGGTTCCACCTGAAAGGTATACTGGTACTGAATCTGGTGACTCCTGGAGTTATCACAATAATTCCGAGCACTTAATATTGGAAGCCACCGTTTATATAAATAAATATACTGCTGACAACGCGTAAATAGGTTTGTGAGGGATTCGAGCCAAGGTCAGCTACACGTCCCACGGTGATGCCACATGGAGAGAAAGTACCTTAAATATTGTAGATGAAACATTATACTAAAATAAGACATTATTTGAATTTAAAAAACAATTTAAACTATATTCACAGATATTTAAATAATTACATGGTTGAACTGGAAATCGAACCCGTTACACTAGAAAAAAAATCACCCGTTAGTTTTATCATACCGATGGAAAGATTTCATTATAAGGTTTAATTTTTGGTAAATAACAGTGTCAGAAATCAAAGGAAGACCATACATTTTAACATTAGATGTGAAATTTTGTTAAGAAAAATGAAAAGTTGGCACTGCCGTCAAGTCATACAACTGACATTATCATAAGTACCTATTACTAATAAATGTACCCAATTGAATATCATTTCCTATTATAATTTAAGTACATGATAAAATGATAAAGAGATTCGTAATTAGTAGGTACTTGGTTGTATGCAACAAATCGAGCCGTATCCTGAGCCGAATGAAGCGTTTTTTTTATTTTGTCCATCGCAATGCAGCTGGCTGATTATAAAGAAATAATTCAAAATGTCACATCTAATGTCAAAATTCATGATCTTCTTTTATTTCTGACAACAATACAATTGGAGCTCGAAATTTCGGCCAGAAATGGCGTGTCCAGGGCCGTTTCGTTTTCGTGTTACGAGTGACACTTTATACAACGAAAATCGAATTTGCGGTACGAAGTTCGTTGTTTCATATAATCTATGGTCGGATCGCATCGTTCATCACAAATCGTGCCCTCTAGGGAATCTCCCAAACTACTTTGAAAACGCTATTATGCCTCAATCAATTTTAAGTCCTAACTGAGAGAAATTAAAGAACATTATCACATGGTAAGAGTGACAGTCCTATGTAGTTAGGAATCAGCGAGAGGTGTCGCTACTGTTCTAGAAGTTAGATACTCGTATTGAAAATTTACGTTAATTTTTTTCTTCTCCATAGGTATTTATATCCTCATTAGTATTTGTGTTCTTTCTGCATATATAGAACTTGACTTTGACTACTTACTTATGAATTAATTATAATTTCATATTTTGAAATGTACAAACCATACGAATCCAATTTAAAAAATATATTACTCAGAATCTACTCAGGCAAATGCTTGCTAGTGTCTATACTACGAACGAAGTTAAAGAAAAGTGAACCGATACGTGTTTTGCAGATACCTTTCTTTCGGACCCGAAGTTCGAAACTTCGACGAATTAGAGCAGGGGCCCAGGTGGCCGAGGAGGTTTAGGCAACCGACGCGATATCGGAGGACGCGGGTTCGATTCCCGACCGGAGCATAACATTTTGTGGTCCAATAATTTGTAAAACATAACCTTTATTAGTCTAGTATATAATCTATATCCGTGCATGTACATAAAAGACATTTGTGTCTTCACTAAACAACACCCTGATTTATTTAAGAAATGTGGTGATGTTTTTACACGTCAAAAAAGGACAAAGTTCACCAATCTATTATATGAACCACATGCTAAGAAGGACTTATATAAAAAATATATTTACAATATGTGTTTATCTATTTATAACTGTCCACCTAACGACATCAAAATATTGGATGGTACCAATTTAAAAGATCTTTGACTCACTGGCTTCTTATAAACTGCTTTTATAGTGTTAAAGAATTTAAAGACTTTTATAAAATGTAATATTGACTGAATTCATACAACAAAAAAATTTGCACGTCTGCTTGCAGACTAAATACGTTGTATCTTTACAATGAATATAAGATCTTTATATGACATGTATTTTAGCAAATAAATTATTTTATTTGATTTGATATAACATTCATAATATGAGTTTAATAATTTCCAGGAGCGAAATCGCATATTGGCGTGGTGTAGGCGTCCGCACTATCGGCTGGTCCGTGAACCGACCCCTCGAGAAGCTCTACTGGCGAGGGGTCCTGCACGCCCCCTACCTCGCCAACACTCTGCTCGGAGAGCCTGACGTAAGTGACCCCTGTTTTAGAGTTCAGTACCCAATGGGCAAAACGGATCTCTATGTATCGTACTCCGCTATGTATGTATCTGTCTGTCTCTCCGTTCGTTTAACGCCGGCTCGTAAACGGAGTTAAGGACCTGAAATATATTAATATTTTATGTCGAATGGTATGGCGAAATAAAATATACTTTAAAAATTTAAGCATTTTTGAAGCTCTCGTAGCGAAGTTTGCTTAGCTGTTCTTAACCGATCAGCTAAGATAAGCAACGTCCGCCGCGGTCATGACTTGGATGGGTGACCGCTAGTGACATTACTACTGAGCGTGCACGTGCTTCGGAGGGCACGTTAAGCCGTTGGTCCCGGTTGTTGTCTTAGGATGGCAGTCGTTACAGCATGGTGGTAGGGCATTTTGCGAATGCCCGTCTGGCTAGCTATCACCCTCAAGGAGAAAATCTGTCGCCAAGCACCTAACGGTGTGTTCCGGCAGATGTTCTTGAGATCCAGTAATTCTAGATTAGCCTGAACAACACCTCCGACCACATTATCACTTACTTTTTAAGTGATGCGATCTCCATGCAAATTTGGTTTCGTCACATTTCAAATACTATCGGACAAATTTTGCATTTATTTTTTGAGCCTATCTACGCCTATGTATTAGGTATACAAGTATGTATATGAAAATTGTAGAACAAGTGTACGCTTTACAGATGGAGAGAACATCCCAAGAGAGCGAAAGGGTATACTCGGAGCGCCCAGGCCCGCTCGTAGACAAAATACTAGAGCCGGAGCGGAAGATGTCTTCCGGGCAACATTGATACATTAAAAATATATTAAAAACAAATATTTCGTGCTACAGAAAAGGTACCTTTTGACGAGGTATTACATACCCTTCAGGATATTACTTCGATTTGACTACGACTTTACCGGGAACACGTACAAGCCATTTGATGTGGTGAACTCTAAATACAGTGCTTGACTTGACTACTACTTGACTGTGATCAAAGTTAAATTTGTATAAATGTGACTTAAAACTTGACTGACCACGGTGAGACTTTTGACGATGTATAATTAGTAATATGAATTTACCCTTGTTTATATTACTTCATTTTGACTACGACTTCACCGGGGCACGTACAAGCCTTTTAAGATAGTAAAACCATAAAGACAGTACTTTAACTTGACTACAACTTGACCGTGATCAAAATTAAAATTGTCTAAATGTGACTTAAAACTTGACTTACTTATGACCTTGACTTTGTCTAAATATACTTGGCATGACTATGACTTGACCGTGTTAATGTTGAATTAGTTTAAATGTTATTTAGACTTCACTGGGACCCGACATAGATGACGTTGACCGATTACGATACGATTAAACGCTGATTATTAGTCCGATTATGATACGATTGTTTTCCGATTACCGAGTAATTTAATCACCTGTAGCACAATTCCCTTAATTCGTTAGTAACACACTTTGGTGACAACCAATCGCGGGAACATAGCTTTTTGTATCGATCAAAATGTTTTCAATGCTGTAGTGTTTACAGATGATGAGGCGCGGCGTACGTCGTTGTTCGCTTTTATATTACACTAGCTTTCCGGGCGCGGCTCCGCCCGCGCGTATGTCGGTTATCGCGCGAAAACATTAACCTCTTTTTGCGCAGTCGGATAAAAACTATCCTATGTTTTTTCCCGGGTCTCAAACTACCTCCATACCAAATTTCATTCAAATCGGTCCAGTAGTTTTGGCGTGAAAGCGTAACAGACAGACAGACAGAGTTACTTTCGCATTTATAATTAGTACTGATTTTAGTTCGTTGGAAAAAGAAAGGAAATACCATTGATAATGATACTATTGTACAGCTTAGTGAATACGTTTTCATTTTTCTCACAGTGATAATCGTAAAAGGAATCGGATCTGCCGATTATTGATTTAGATAATCGTAATCGGAACCATAATCGGCAAATTGATAATCGTTGCAACCCCGCTTCAAAGTTAACACTTTGGCGTGACTAGGACCTGACAGTGATGACGTTGCATTTATCTTTATGTGACATAAACTTGACTATGACTTGACCGTAATGACATTGACTTCGTTTAATTGTGAATTAGTCACTGAAAAACGAAATGATGGCCTTGATTTGTTTTCAGAATAAAACTTTTGAGTTGACTATGATTTGACTACGATAACCTTTGTCTAAAATGTGACTTTGTGACCATTTTAAGTAATTTGTCATTCTGGGTAAATTTATATAGCTGTCAATATAAGTGACATATTTTTCACTACATTCGTTACATTGAGGGACTTGACAATAATTATTAGATGTACTTTCTCTGTGACACGAGATATTTTAAAATCAGTATTTAAAAAAAAGTCTAATAATTCTGCATTTGTGATGTTTACAATTTTCTCACATAGTCTATCATATCGTCTGCTGTATAATTTTATTACAAAAATTGAGAAATTCAAAATTATGCTTGCCAGAAAAAAAAACAAGTACAAAAGTATCCATACTGGCTAAATTGTATTTTTTTGTACATATATAACGAAGGAGGCAATAATTTTTAAGTACATATACACTTAAGTGCTCATATTTTATTTGTGACTGTACGCATAATTTTTCTGAGTACAAAATATCTTTGATGATATTTCAAAGAAAACATCTCGCAATTTTTTTATTGGTTGGTCAGATGTTTTTAATACTATTGTTTTTATTGAGATTTTATTAACAGTGTTGTTATGTTTGATTTGTGTTGTTCAGTATTTTGTTGAAGGTATTAAATGAAACTAGAATATGTTTTATAAATATTCAAATTTTCAACAATTTTGAATTTTACAATGTTGAATTAACAAGTTATTTGTTTGCAATATAGGTATTTGCAATATATTCAGGTGGCTGATATGTTAATGTGTATCTACAGGGTGATAAAATAGCGGTGATGCAATGAGTTTGTAGAAAAATACAGGTCACGGTTGAAACTGCCCCCTATTACCCCTATATATGCACCCTGTAGCTCATAAAACATTTCCAAAGGCAGGACAACTAATAATATGCAGCAAATGGCCGTCTTAAATGTACCTAACATAAAATTTAAGCTGACTAGTAATTTGTAAAATGATAGATTTAATTGGTTTACAGTCAAATGGCAAGCCACTCATCATCTATTCTTGTCTTGTTTATCTCTGTCTGTCTTCATACTGATAGAAAAAGACGGCAGTACATAAACCTTTAGTTTTTAAACGTTTGCAATAAATCCCTATGTATTGAATACTCCAGAAAGGCGCTTACTCTGAAATAAGTGTTTTTGTTCCGTAGGTGGACGCTCAACGGAAGAAAGACGAACCACAGACTGAGGTGGAATAATTGATTGTTGTAGAAAAAGGTTAGTCTGCGATTTTAATGTAACATCCGAAGTATGGTCGCTGAATAGGAAGAAATATGGTCTATCATTCTCTTTGTCTTTTACAAACAAAGTTTTTGCATGCTCGCTCGCACAATGGAGCTTATATCACCAGCATGTAGCGTGCCTTGCACGGAGCGTGACAAGGACAGACACAGCAGACGCACGAGTATTTATATAGTAAGACACTCAGACACACAGTCCAAAACCAGATAGGTAATCAGTCTGACAAAGCAGACACTCATTCTGAAAAATCAGATGTCAGTCTGACTAATAAGATACTCAGTCTGAAAAATCAGACACTCAGTCCAAAAACCAGTTAGTCAGTCTGACTAATAAGATACTCAGTCTGAAAAATCAGACACTCAGTCCAAAAATTAGTTAGTCAGTCTGACTAATAAGATACTCAGTCTGAAAAATCAGACACTCAGTCCAAAAATCCGACGCTCAGTCTGACAATCAGTTATTGAGATTTAAGCTGGTCGCTCGCCCATTGGTAAGCGCAACTCTTGGTCGTATTTACATAATGCCATATACACTAGGTTCCTTTTTAGTTGAACATTGCTGATCATTATTGTGCCTCAAAACAGCTGATTTATACATGGCTGTTCCGGGAGGGCGCATTTAATGAATCTTATTTTATATTGTGAACTAAACAGCTAAACATATAATAGACCACTTGTTGTGATTTAACTATTTCATCTCTAGAAATATTCGGCACTCAGCACATACCTACAGTATATCTAGAAAAGTTATTATATTGTGATATCTACCAAACGCGGTCTCTAGCGTTTATGTATTGTTAGTGTTTTGACTTACCAATGATTGAATAAATATTTTTTCTTTTAGTATTGTTAAATATCCAAAGAGTTTAAGTTCGTTTTATTTGTATACTATTTTGTAAGATAAAAATAAATTAATATATATTCATTTATTGATGATTGGTACTCTATGAATGGCACTCGTTTCGATTTCCGTTGAGATGTGATAAAAGCATAATATTTATAAATTACTAACGCAGTATATTTTTACGTTTGTATGAATTAAATAATTTATTTTTTTAAATTTATTTTTTGTTTAAATTATTTTTTAAATAATATAGGTAGTTACTCTATATATATTATTTATGGAATGTTTTAGTGTAGTGGAGGACTTTTTGATGTTAAAATTAATAGTTCGTCAGATGCCATTGTGAGAAATTTTGAAAGCGCTATCACTTATTAGATAAACAGCCCTACCAACTTCTGCACTTCTACTTATACAACAGCGTGAAATTGTAGAAGAAAGCTTCTGCTTAATAAGATGCCACGATATTTCAGTAGGTAGAAATCAATTATTAAGAGTAAGCGCCTTTCTTTTCTATAATTGACCTTTTTCAATATGTAAATTGAACATTTTTATTATATTCATTGTTTATGATAAATTGTATGTGAAATTATATTGACCTGTTTTTTTTAGTTAAGTTTTTAGTTAATTTATTTACACAACGAGAGTATTATGTTACCAAAAACAATATAATAATATTATTAAATAATTTTATTCAGTATAATTTATACATCATTGTTTGCACAAATTATTTTGAACATAGATTTATATGGTAGATTTAGATATTGTTTTTTATTAGTGCTGCATAGGATATCCATTCTGTGAACTCTGTTGTGGGTTTGAGCTTGATGCAGCATGATGGTGGGGCATTTTGAGAGTTTTCGCTTGGATAGCTACCACTCTTCGAAAAGTTGTCACCAAGTGCTTACCGGCAGTTGTTTTTGAGAGCCATTAATTCTAGTTTTAGCTTGTTAACATATTCAACAACATCATCACTCACCAACAGGTTATAGTTAAAAGATACCTTCCAACTTTCAAAAAAGTTTTTTTTTATTTGTAGTGGACAAAGGCTGGCCTGCCTTCAGACTAACCTAAAATTGCTGTCTCTCAAGGATGGCGATAGGTGCTTGGTGACAGATTTCCAACTCGAGCGTAGTAATATGCCCGCTTGGCATTCGCGAAATGTCTTATGACCATGCAATATACATGCATTCTTTGTCCATTAAAGCATATGCTACATTAAGCGCAGTGCAATAAGTTAAGTGGGCGATTGCGATTGAATTAGGAGTTTGTAATGGAAAATAAAACACAATTTCAATGTGTGCTGAACGTGAACACATTGAAATTGAAGTTAGAAAGTTAGATTTGTAAATTAACTATCGCAAGTAACAGTGAGAAAAACTAAAAATAAATTAAAAATAATTTGAAAACTGGTGCACTTCACATATTTTTTTTACATATTAATCAAGTACCACGAAAAAACAGCACGGATTTGTTGACAAAGTGTTCGTACATAATATAAGTTTTTTTAAAATTCAAATAAGGAACTTTAGATAGGAGCTCACCTTCAAATTGACCTAAACAGGGAATTGCCCCCTTAAGAGAATATGTATGCCAGTTCAAATTTACCCACGCCACGACTGGTAGTGCAAATGGTAATAATATGTTCTTCTGCACTACCATTAGGACTGTTTATTATGGCTTAAAAGAAGGTCAATATTAAAATCAAATTCTCACTGTAAATATAAACGTCATAAATATGAAATAAGTATCTAGGTATGTTCTCGGTAAAAATCGAATATTAGTCTACTTCAATGGCTGCTTTATTGTAGTACAAATGTACAAAGTATCTGTATTTTATTATAAGATCTATGTCCGTGTGCTTGTGATGTATTATTTTGGAAATAAAATAATCTGTCGATTTTGTTCTTTCATTGACATACAACCAACAATTTTTAGGGCCCGTTTCAGAATGTCCTGATAAAGTTTCGGGTTGCTATGCAACACAAACTAACTGAATGATAAAAATGACAGCTAACATGCAGCGCGTTTCAAGCTTTAACCGATGGATGAAATTGATGACTGTGAACAGTCATCAATATAAATATGAATTTCATCTAAATCAGGAGTCTATACTCCATAAGCTATACGTCTTCTAAATGGCATATCAATTCATGTTGACATATAATTGTAGCCATGCGAAATTCACAGAAGTCGCGTGCAAGCTATCCGAGAAGTGTGCGTTCGCCCAGCAAAATGTATCGCCTTTTCAAGAATTGAATGATGCAGATAATTAGTGCCCTTCATTGTGTAAATGTGCCCGAAATTTTATATTTGTGCGTCAAACGGCTTCAGAGTAATTTAAGAAAAACGGATTCTGCTGCACGAACGTTCGCCCAGCAAATTTTTTTTTTATTGATGGGTCTAGCTGTATATTAAATATGCAAAAAGATAGCCGTGAAAGCTAAATTTGTGCCTCTTAAGATTTCAGAGGTATTTCGTTTTTTGCTGGGCTAACGTTCTGGCAATTGCTATATATCGAAAACGGTTGAACGCACAGTTATGATTTTTTTGTAAATGTGTGCATATTTGTGCCGGAATTTTCATTAACATGACTAGCATGGTTCATGAGCTATTATTATATTTCCTAGAAAATGGAAAAATGTTCTGGCTCTCCAACTAACAAGACTAAGGACTTCGCGTTATTGCCGACTGGTACCCGTTATTATATTCACTTGTTCCTGGAAAGTTTCGCCGGCCTACTACATAATCATTGGCGAGTTCTTAACGATTTTGTCTTTTTTTGAGGTTATCATGAGTGAAATTTTGTAGAATACGAAAACACTAATTTTCTTTGTGCTGGCTTGTTACACGCTTATACAAATATTATGAGCGCTATTTTAATAATACGTATGCAAAAAATCATGTATGTATATCCATTACTTTAAACAATAATGATAAAAAACCATTCGAAATATTTTTGGTACATTACCAGACCAACTTCGAATGAACATTAAAAAGCGGCCGCACGATACTTCAAGCTATCCTTCTTAAATCATCATGATATCATTTAGTGTTTGGAGAACGTTGCGTACAAAAGTGGAATTGTTTTAAATAGTATTTAGAAATAAATGTACGATTGTTTATATTTTATTATGTAGGTAAATATTTCATTATATTTGTTTACTAAGTATATAGGTACTATTTTCTTACAGCGTCGCATTGGTTATACTGTAATGATGTTGTAATTGATTTTAATAAATAAATAAGTTATAGTCAATTAATTGAAACATATATTCGCATATCTGGATGATTTATGCTTGAGCTGGCCGGTCAGTTCTCCATACAAACTTAGGTTGATCACTCGCTTATTTGAGATTTAAGGTCCAGAATTAAAAATAATACAGATTGATCTCGTTCATTTGCCGTGGTACCATTAGATAGTTCCTTTGATGGTATTGAGTCAATGGTACTACGAAAATGCTGATTTCTATTAACCGTATGGTACCATTGAATCGTTAGACTAAAAATACCCTTTTCAATAATTTTTAATACCCTTTTTTTTAATACTTAATTCAAAGGAAAAAATAATAACGTAGAACTCTTTTTGATAATATTTTTTATTACGGTAGATGTTGATGTGACAGCTTTAAATCTTGTCATTATCTATCTTATTAAAATTTCGGCATCGTACGAGCATAGATAATGACGAGATCAATCGGTATTATGCTTTATATTGGAATTTAATCCTCAAATAAGGGAGTGATCACCTTACGACGTTTTGTATGGAGAACTCACCGGCCAGTTTACCCCTAATGGTATTTGCTGTTGCCAACACTACTTTAGCCGAGTGAATGATCTTTGTAAGCAGTCTTTATCAATAAAAAGTAAGTCTTATTAAAAAATATTTTCACAAATAAACGCAACTGACTTCCAACACTGAAAAGTATAATATAACTTGTGGAAGTCGGTACCATGCCGAAACACCGACCTCACATTAGCATGGTCATCAATGCTAGAGTCCCCCAGGGTTCTGTGTTGTCGCCTACGCTATTCATCCTGCATATCAAGTTACGAATCGGTGACATTCATTGCTATGCGGATGATAGTACGGTCAGCGCGCAGTACTCTGGTCGTGTTAGTGCCCCGCACTCTGAGGTGTTCAGCAGAAACGGACATGTGTCCGAGATTAAACATTCCCTTGCCAGAATCTCTGAGTGGGGAAATCCTAACCTCGTTAAATTCAATCCCTCTAAGACGCAAGTCTGCGCGTTCTCAGCGAAAAAAGCTCCTTTTGACGTCACTCCGCACTTTCAGGACATTCCCTTGAACATCTCTAAGAGCTTGGAGATCCTTGGTGTTACCTTTCTGGCGAGGTTCAGTTTAGGGGTCATTTGGAGTCAAAGGCGCTTCAATGAAGCTCGGTGTGCTTCACAGGGCGAAGCGGTACTTTACACCTAGTCAGCGGCTTTTACTCTACAAAGCACAAGTGCGGCCCCACGTAGAGTACTGCTCCCACCTATGGAATGGCGCACCGAAATACCAACTGCAGCCTCTCGTCGACTCCCTACAGCGAGGAGCCGCTCGACAACCGTTATCTCTTAAATAATGACGGATGGATTAGACCCTGTGGTTCAAGTCACGCAAATATGCGCTATTTGCACTGTGTGCACGCAAACGGTCGGTTCATAACTTGCTAAACAGACACTGCGATAGCATAATTACGTCATCTTTGACGTCATCTCTGGCCGCAAACAACGCTCACAGAAAAGTGGTAGTGCAATGTATGCACAAACGTCAAACTCAAATCTTGACAGATACATGAGGAGATTTTTATTGTTGTGGTTAGAATGTTGATCGTACAAACGTCTGCTCACAAAAGAATGCCTTGAAATGCAATACTTCTATTATCAATTATTGACGTAAAGGTTATTTTGGGTCAGTTGCCAAAAAGCAAATTGACAGTTAGCAGATATTATAAGCGCGGCTACATATCGGTTCACATCGTTTGCGCGCAAACAGTGCATATTCTCGTATTTCAGTTATGAACCAAGCTTTTGTAATGTATGCAGTGACAGCCTAAGATTTTTTTACCTGTAGATGAGTTGTATGGCCTCCATATCTACTAGACGAATTCAGGGTAATTACCTGAGTCACTACCAGTCTTGCACTTCCGAGCGTCCGGTGAATACATCGCCGCTAATCGAGTTTTTTAGGAATAATCTGTGGACAATATGCCTTTCTTGTGTCTTTAGACTCTGCACCAATTATACAGGCACTGTTAGAGATAAGAAAACTGTTTCATTTCACGCGTAATTATTGCTTTTATTGATGAAATAGAAAGTATCGTCATTTTGTTTTATCTTAGGAACTAATATCAATGAAATGGATGAGCGAGATATGTGTATCGTTTGGTGTGAGAGAGTGAAAGAGATCGCAGCATAATGTGATCGGAACGTCTCGTGGCGGTTCGGTGGTAACACGAATTGCTTATTTATCTCTTTCTAACAACAGATATGACGCATAATATTTGAACGTTCTTTCCTTGTCATTACAAACTGCATATACATGTGCGTAGGTATGTACCTATATAGGTAAATTCTAGTAAGCTTTTAGAGCAGTGGTGTTCGGATATAACTAATCTAAATATTTCAAATCACTGGTGACAGCAGTGTTTGCGTGATTTAAACCGTAGTGAGAGTTTTATCGAGTAATGCTGCGGAAATAGTCCGAAGAATCGAATTATTGTTATAAATAATCGATAACATCGGTATTGATTTTCAAAAAATCTCTAAAATACGTGCGAAGCTACCTAGTTATTTAAAAAGTACATAATATATGTCTAACATTATCTTCCAAAAAAGCGACCTCATATACATAATAACGATCTGGGTAAGGCTCATATTTTTCGCGCACTATGATAAAACTGGTTGTCTGAAGACTTAAATTTAAAAAATAAAATCAAGACATCTAGTGTATAATTTATATTTATAAAATAGAAGGTTATCTTCCCAAAATGTCTAGGTATTTTTCATTGATATATATCGCAGTTAAATAATTTTTAACATTTAATAATAATAAAGGCCTACTTTTACTTCTTTGCAATTTGTTGGTGTCTGCCTACGCCCACTCCATACAAATCATGAGATATATTTATTTTAGACAACTATGACTTCTTATTTTCGTTTATATCTTATTCTATTGATTCTAACTGACGAAATCATACAAAAATAACTAAAATAGAGTAAACCATATTGGTTTATTTACCGAAATTAAATGTGTCCCAAGTTCAATTCCGTTGTAATACTACAGTTGTGCGACACGATATTTCTAGGACTTTTTTATATTCTACCATGAACAACTAATTTATTTGAAGTGTCGACACTGATCCATAAAATGTGACACATTTTTAAGCGATTCCGCCATTTTTTCTTCGTGTCATTTGGAAAATGGTGTTGGAACATTTTTTGTGTCGTTAATAAATTGTAAGGTTTGTTTATTTATATGGTCATTAATTGAATAGTTATTTTGATTTTTAGCTTTAAATCATATAAACCAATCTTTTCTTTGTTCAAATATGACAGTGTTTAAAAGCCACATGTAGTGATTTTTGTGTTATGAATTTTTCAAAGTTAGGTCATGTTGAAATTTTGTTCCATTGTGCAACAGTGTGACACGAATTGTGCGACGTGTCACAACGGAAATTATAAAGGTTGCTTTATATTATTATATTTTAGTAATTAATTTTTTTTACCATAGTAAAAAAAATATTGTGAAAATATATTAACTATGTAAATATTAAAATTATTAAACTTTTGGCTTTTATTTATACTACCGCATTAGGTACCTACTATTTTATTTTCAATGAACTAATAATTAATGAATATTTCGGATGCTTTTATCTGCGGCAAAACCGTGTCGCAGATATCGTGAAAGATTAAATGACAACAATACTTTATGTTTCGTTAGGTTTTAAGTAAATAACGTAAATAAAATGAATATTTTGTGTTAAGGACATTTAATTTAAGAATTTAATATTATTTTGCGGTACCATTTTACCCAGTTAATGATGTTTTAGAGATATTTTTTTTAGTATGTTTTTTATATCTGGATGATTTGGTAATTGAATTGTAAAGTTTATTATTAAAAATACCTAAACATTATGCCATAAAGGCAATAAATAGCTAAAAACATTAAATAAATGAAATGGAAATTTCTATTTAAAAGCTTGCGATTCCTGAACTAAAGCGTTATTATAGTAATATATACCTAGTAACCAAAATTTTTTTTTTCTATTTTGTCCTGGTCATGTGTACAAGGGTTTACAAATTCCGTTGTAACACATTATTTCATTTGTGACACATTCCGTTGTGATCTCTATTGTGCAACTGCTCGAAAAATATGAGCCTTACCCCTAAATTCTTTTGTTCACATATAGTTTTTTTTAAATCGGAATCGTATTATTTGTATATTTTCCAAATATTTTCAAACACTCGTAGCAAAGTGTGCTTAGGCATTCTGAACCGATCAGCAAAGTTAAGCAACGTTCGCTGTGGTCATGATTTGGATGGGTGACCGCTGGTGACATTACTTCTGAGCGCTTCCGTGCTTAGTTGGGCACGTTAAGCCGTCGGTCCCGCGGTTGTTATCTTAAGATGGCAGTCGTTATAGCATGGTGGTAGGGCATTTTGGGAATGCCCGCCTGGCTAGCTACCATACTCAAGTAGAAAATCTGTCGCCAAGCACCCAACGGTGTGTTCCAGCAGCTGTTCTTGAGAGCCAATTCTAGGTGAAGTCTGTTAACACCTTCAACCACATCGTCACTTACGATCAGTTGAGATTATAGTCAAAGTCTTTCCTCTAAGCAACAAAAAACGTTATAATTTATATTTATTAGAGTACCTATTCAACTTGAAAATAAAGGTATAGGTATAATGTAGATAATAACAAAAAATAGACAGATTACTGATATAAACTTATCAAATATTTATATTTTGTCGTAAGAACATACCGTATTACATTATTTTAATTATAAAGTGCTATACCGTACATGTAAAAAATAGCTTCGACCGCGGTGGGCCCGCGCCTCGGACGCGCCTCCATTTAGACATTCGGCCACTGCGCTACTCACGCCCCACGCCCACCACGCGACGCTCCCGCGCCGCGTTTGATCTGGCTTATGCTTTAACCTGATCTCAAATCCTAAAAACCCACAAATCACCATTCTTGATTGCAACCAGTTGCCGTAACGATGAATGCATAACATACACCTTCAATACATATCACGATTCGCATTAAGATATTTTTTACACGTGTCGTGTAGATATCGCCTTAGATTATGTTCACTTTGGTCGGACTCATGTGTGTCAGTAAAAAAAACCTTACGTTTCATACTACGCAAAACAAGAGAAATTCCACTGTGCAATGTGATGCTCTGTCTCCTTCGCGCTCATTCAAGCTTATATTCCCTTCACGCTTCTATGCTCGAAATTGATAGAATTCCGATCATGTGCAGGGGTGCGTTCTTATTTGTCGTCCGACGACGTCCGACGACGCCCCGAGCGTTTTTATATGCCCGGGGCGATCGTCCGATGATCATCCGGAGCGTTCTTATATATCGCTCGACGACGCACCGGTCGCCCCACGAAATCGGTGGATAAATATCGCCCTGACGTTTCATTTGACAGTTGGGACTTGATTTTTCTTTGTTTTAAGTTACTTTTTGTTTACGTAGACTTCTGTTTACAAAATTTTATTATTATTATTGTTGTATTATGTATGTTTGTTTTAGTTATGTATTCTGGAAAAGTACATAATTGTAAATACATTTCTTCCGAGTCAGTGAAACTTTTTAAGTAGTGTTCTTGATACAGATATGATACAGAGCCGTTACAGAGCGTCGCTCTGCTTGGAGCGATCATCCGTCGTCGGACGACATATAAGAACGCACCCCAGTTCAAGGTTTTGATTTGACATCTGCCAAGGTGCCAAGTGCCAATCTCTCCGCCAGCCAGCTAGATTTTGGCGAAAGGCGATCGAACCGAATTAAATGTAGGTCTTTGGGCCATACCATCTGAAATATATAATAAAGCAGCGTCAATAATAAAGTGAAGTATCAGTTCTATACACTAAAAATACCGCATACAAGAACTATGCATTGAAATAACGCTTCGAAAGTAACTTGTGCTAGTAACTATCTGTGATTGAACCTGTCATGAGATCGTGGCTTATGTAACATTTTCATGTCCGTAAATAACTAATCGTTCGCTGATAGCGGTTGTTTACCTCCTCAAGAAGGTAAGGGGTGTGGTATTTATCGATATTTGTGTCATTAACAATAATTACATAGAGGAACTAACCTTGAAATCGTTTGCCTCTTGCACTGCAGTAGCCGGTCGCTTTCAGCTCTTATCCTATTTACTAATTAATGCTTAATACTAATAATAGTGTTCTACACATCCTAAGTTATGATTAATTGTAAATTTTTGGTTTTTAGAATATTAATTGTTGTGCTTTCGCCATTTCTGTCAATTCAAAGTAACAGTAAAGTCAGAAAACGTCATAAAATCAGTGTTCTATTTTCAAACATATGTTTTAGTTTGCTCGCGTATGAAATGTTAAATGAGGTATTATTTTATATGCATCTCAACAAAATTAAAGTTCTACTTAACTGCTTACCAATGCTTTAGAACAAAGTTAAGCTGTACTGGTTTGAATGTTTTATGAGATCTAAATACATAGGTACATACTTACATCAACATGAAATTTATTATATTAACAACACAAAAACAAATGACTTTATTTAGTCACTTTCAAGCAGCTGCTTGTGCACATCACAATTTACAAGTGGAAGGTACCCAAACCTCCCACATGTCCCACTGAAGGCTAATTTCACCAAACTAAGATAAAACTATACATGGATAACTTTAATCTCAAACATCACAATATAATAGACCTTTGTCAACTAGACATTCATTGATGTTGCAGTATTTTAAATCGGCATAGGTTTGACATTCTATGGATAGAAAAGGGAGGAATGTAACTAGTGTTTTATAATATGGCTTTAGTTAATATCAGTTCTGCTGTGGGATGAATTTTTATTCCCAATAGTCTAGTCTTATTCACATTCTCACAGCTTGGATAACTGTTGGCGATGTTAAACAGGCTGAACCCAGAATGGAATTTAAGCAAAAAAAACTTAGGTATTTGGCAATAGATTTTCCACACAAGAGTGTTACACCCTCACAAAAATCTGTTACTAAAAAGACAAACTTTTGTAAAATGTGTCAGTGGACCCCTTTTGTAGCAGTCCACAATATTGATTAACTAGGGTTCCCTACTAGACATCTAAAGCCGTTTGATCAAACATTAATTGCTCTAAAATGTTTAGTGGATAATGCATGAGACCTATGAATCGTGAGCTTAATAGTTTACCATGTCAATGTATCAAAATCTCCAAAAACATGTGATCTAATGATCAATACCGATAAGCATTGGATTGACAATCTTAGTGATGGTTTTTTCGCAACTTTGATGGAGCTCGTATAAAAAATTGTTCGTTTAGGTGGGAGAAAATCTATTAAAATTCACTAAACCTATCTACATTCTGTATTTGGATAGTATGTATAAGGCTGCTAATGTCAAAATAAATTAAAATACCAATACATGTAGCAAGTGCTGCTGAATGTCTGTTTTCTATGAAAATATGATATGATAAATATACAGTGACATTTGCCAGGCGACACATGTTGTTGCTGCCATACTTGATAAGTTATAATTCTTGATGAGTTCTCATGAAACCCTTGAAGAACAATAAGTTTGTTATTTGAAAAATGTTTACACAACTGATAATGTTATCTTCTCCATGGTAAAAACAATGATAAAGAGAATTAAATAACCATAATAATATGTAATATGCATTAGAGTCAAAGTACTGTTATGCTTAATTTAAGTTGTTACTGTATATTTTAATTTGTAGAAAAACTTATGCTTAGGCAATAATTGCCTAGATATAATTTATTACAAAGTTTCGGTAATGACGGTTAGGCAATCTGCTTCTTGGTCAACTTGTGTCATAGGTATAATGCAGCAGTATCGTTTTCATTCAAGTTACTGAGCCCAGAATCATTATATATATCTCAATAGCTATGTTAGATGCATCATCAATGCCTCTGCCTATAACAGATGCATTTCGTTACCAGTGACAAACTGCGTAGCTCTCATCATCCTGAGACATACAGTTGTTAAGTCCTATGTGCCTGTAATTTCATATCTGTGCAAAATTATCTGTGATAAATCATTTTTTTTTCATTGCCTTATGCATATTCCAATCTATAACTAACTACCAACAAATAATTGATTTTTAACCGACTTCAAAAAAGAAGGTGGTTTATTGTGGAAGGAGTTTATTAGTCTGTATTATTTTTTATATATTACCTCAGAAATTGTGACTGGGTGAACCAATTTTGATAATTCTTTGTTTATTTGAAAGCTGATGCTTGTCATTTGGTCCCATTTAAATTTCATCAAAATCGGTCTGGCCGTTTTAATAACTGAAAAATATTTTCCTATCTTGATGATATAGTTGTTGAAAATAAAAAAACAATCGTTCCCATAAGTAGCAAGGTTTACTATAAAGAGTGAAAAAAGTTTTTTTTTTAACAATGCCAACATTTTGTAAACATGCACACAGTTGGATGCAGTCCCGCAGCCCGCATATCTGCTTTTGACAACCACATTGTAGTGTGGTTCTTAACATGTAGTGAATGCTTATTGATCCCCTTATAGTTATTTATATTTTAGCTTATCTAATTGTCTAGCCTTTGACCACTATCTCACCGGTTAGTAATTGAGGTCAGGGACCAATGCTGGAACAAATTGTTAGATGCTTGGCGACAGATTGCCTTTTGCTAGTAGCTAGCTAAGCAGTATTCGCAAAATGCTCTACATCCATGCAAAAATGTGTGCATTCTTGCTGTGCTATATTTCATACTGTGTATGTTGAAACACGTGTGATGAACCTAGTTAAGCAGCAGATACTTACTCTTGCAAAAATAAATTATCAAATTTACTAGCTACTTTTAAACAAAGACACATGTACACATTTTTATTTATAAAGATTATTATTATTAAGTTAATAACTTAGTAAAAAATAATTCATCACTAAGTACCCAAGAGAAAGGGTGAAGAGTTCTGGATATAAGTTGAAAAATAGAATTTTGTATAATTTTTCTTTATTTATGAAGTCGTAGTTACCATTATTATGGTGTTCTGTTCAATATTTAAAGTAATACCAGTTCAATTTAATTTCTCAATTACTGGATTGGCAAGTAATTGAGAAAAGTCTGTCATAAATGTTGATAATACCCACATTTATGACAGAATTTTAAGAAAGTTAAATAACTTATTTTTTTTCTGATATATCACAAACTAAAAACTTATTAGATCGAAATACGCACACATTCCAAGGATCTCCACTCAACTCTCGTGCCTTCTGTACATATACACGACGGTAACATTTTTATTTTGTCACCTACAGCAATAGATAAAAATTCTAATATGACAATAGCACTAAGTGTATTTCAACTATTCAAGTAGGTACAGTTATTTTCATAATATTTGTTCTATTTTCTTACTTCCCATGCCTGTATTCCAGACTAAGTGGAATCAGCTCAGGTCTACTCTTCCTCTTCACACTAACAGTGGTCAATGGTCATGTTAGTACTTTCACTATTCATTTATTTATTGAAATAGCACAATGTAACTTACAGACTTAGTCCAAGAAGACATTTCATACACATGTACATGTTATTTTCTAATCTTATAAAACTGTATACTAAAATTAAATCAAGATTGATTGATTGGTTATGGAGGTGAGTATAAATCACGCTATTTATATATCATTACCTGCAGGTGTGTGTATGTTTGTGTACTCAATGCAGTAAAGACTAAACCATTTAAAATTCTGAAATTGCTTTTTATAGCCAATATATTTAGCCTTTGGCCCTTAACTCATCTGATGGCTAGTGATGATGTGATCAAAGATGTTGTCCAGGCATAGTGCTTAACAGGTTCTTTGGATACCATAGAACAGTTCTGATCACAATTTACAATGCAGCACCTTAAGGAAAAATACTAAACAAAGACTTATATGGCAACATAGAGAAAGCAAGTATAGATTTATTTAAAAAGTAACCTGACAGCGAATTATTTATTTCTGATAAACATTATATTGTTCTATTGAAATTAATAGGTACTGCAAGTTTTGATACCCCACTCGATGGACTTGGAAGAACTTACTCACAATTTGGCATCATTAATCCACCAGTTGTTTTAAAATATTTCTTTTTATAAACACCCAGTAGCAGTTGCGCTAATAAGACGAATCTCACGATATCTCAATCACTATAATCGGTTAAGCCGTTTAGAAGTTATGGTGGAATAAAGAAACTCACAAACATACATGAACTCTGAAACCATAACACTCCTTTTTTGGGCAGTTGTGTAAAAATTGTGGAAAACAAACAAGTGGTTCTACGGTCAACCTCATATTCAAAATCATTTATTTAATTTAGGCATTGACAAATTTCTTATGAACGTCAATTACAATATTTTACTATTCAAATATTCTACTGCCGCGCTCAAATATCGCGACCTTTAAATTAGATACATTATGCCGTTATTTACACTGGATATCGTGCCTGTGGTTAGCATAATAATCAACTAGTTATTGCTGGTTAAAAGAGGTGGCGACTGCAGCAATAGTTTTTTGGGATCTATTCATCATGAAAAAACAGAATCCATATGTATTATTATATACATATAGAAAATAATAAAATGATGTGCTGAGTTGCATGATCCCCTAATCATGGCGGTATAGTGCAAATAAATAAATTCTGACTTTAAAGTTAAAAATTTTTTTACAGAGACAATATTTTGTATGACATGAAAAGCTTGTTATGATTTTTTTTCTTTTATTAACATTTTTTTCATATGCATAAGATGTTTATAAAATACATAAAGAAATATGTGAAAATTGAGCCCTATCCAAAAATACAAAGGCAAAAAATTATGTAGTTTTTTTTGTGATACCTTAGTCTTAGACTTCAATCTTGTATGGCTATCATGTAATTTTGTTAGTCACAATTTTTGATTTAAATGGTCCTCTTGACAATGCTAAACAACAACTGAACCCACCTGTGATTGTAACATTAACTTCGTTACTCATGCACTGGACATATTAAAGCCCTATAAGAATGGCACAATTTTCTATCCACCGTCCAGGGGCCCAACTCCCACCTTTTATAAACTATTATGGAATACAAACGTCATTGTTTCAAGTTTAAATTATTGATACTATGGTTAGTACCGTGGCCGTCACGAAACAATAATGTTCATATAGTGCTACCTCTGTCGCACAAATGACTTGATTCGATGCATGCATCCCGCTCTCACGTTGATGTTTTTATGTAAGTATACTATAGTGATATGTGGCGGTGCGAATTAAAATTGTAAATGTAATGTTAAAATATGACTGAATTAAGAGATGGGAGTTGGCCCCCAGGTCCAGGAACTAAATTTAAATAACCTAACATTGTCTTCTGAACTGATAGTTGCATGGATAGTTTCATATTATGCAATAACAAGCCTTCAGAAATACAACTTACTACAAGTATACAGGGTGGAAACTTTCAACGGGTCAGTGAGGGGAAGTACCTTATCCGTTGTAGCTACTCGGAAATGGTCTTAGGAGACTATCCATATTTTTTTATGGAATTTTGATCCCAATTCACAGATTTTCAAAAAAAATTACAGTTAGCTAGAAAATAGCCATTTTACACAAAAAATTTTTTTGGTGCCAATCGATCCTGTTTCTAATACTGATCAAAATCTTCTATGAAACCAACCATCGTTGGAGCACTCAAAAAGTCACAAATAGCAAAAAACGTTTCACTTACATTTTGTAAAGAAGTTGTGTAACTGATATACAAAAAATAAAATAAAAGACAAATGATCACGTAGAATTTTACACATATCAAAAAGAAGGCAAGGTTCTATTTTCTTTTTTATTAACGAACATAACTTGATGATGTATTTTTATTATTTACGTAATATGCTTCTAGCAAGTCTAAACGTTCTAAATTGGAGATTATTTTTCTCTTATCGATAGCTGTCCAATTATGGACATAGTGTAAAATTCACAACACACTCAGAGCTTTTCTGGCGCAACAAACTTTTAAGATTGTTTTTTATTTAGTAATAACGAGTTCGAAATTTGAATTGTTTTTTAACTTATCTTTATATTCAGTCAACAAAAAGATCTCAACCGACACAAAAAGCTTTTGCATAAAATTTTCATACAAAATATACGGGAAAAGTTTTTTTTGCAATTTGTGTCTTTTTGAGTACTCCAACGATGGTTGGTTCCATAGAAGATTTTGATCAGTATTAAAAACAGGATCGATTGGCATCAAAAAATGTTTTGATGTAAAATGGCTATTTTCTAGCTAACCGTATTTTTTTTTAAAATCTGTGAATGGGGATCAAAGTTATATAAAAAAATATGGATAGTCTCCTAAGACCATTTCTGAGTAGCTACAACGGATAAGGTACTTCCCCTTACTGCCCCGCTCAAAGTTTCCACCCTGTATAGTCAGTGAAACAAACCTATTTTGAAATTTATGTCATTAAAATCAACCCATGTCAAGGTATGTAATAAAGGTAAACCCTGCTGACAGTAAGCGAAGATGTGGTTTTTGTTGATGGTAACCGTTAGGTGCTTGGCGACACATTGTCCGTGCTTTGAGCTGGAGGGCACGTTAAGCCATTGGTCCCAGTTGTTATTACAGCACCTTACAGTTTGTTATGTCAGCTGTCCTTGAGAGCCAGTAATTCTAGGTTAGCCTGAACATACTTCTTCATCTTACCATCAGGTAAGATAGTGGCCAAAGGCTAGCCTGTCAGTAAATCAGTAATAAATAAAAATGAATATAAAAATGTTTACCAACTTTTTTTTTATATCCTAAAGTTTATATCTTAAAGGTTTAGCTTGCTCTATTAGTTTATTACCATAGTTATATTATAATTCTGTTTATATTTTTTATCTAGTTTTATGTCACTAGCTTTCTGAGTGAACAAAGCCTGCTTATTGAGGTTATGCACTGTAAATCATTGTTATTATTACATCACAATGATGTCAACATAACATGTGATGCTGAGTAATATGCCTTTTTCAATATCTTATCTACCTATATTGTTATGTACAAAAAGTGATCTTATAAACTTGCAAAATACTGAAATTATTTATTGCAAAATGTTTTTTTTTAAATAGTTTTTTTTTTAAACAGTGATATAATTACTAAATTACGTTAAAAAGAACGTCTAAACACCATTTACCTATATGTTTCCACATATTGCAACTAGAATACAAACTTGTTTACTTCTTATCAATAATGTTGAGAGAAAACTAAAAAAGTGAAATACCTACATAAAAAGAGCTCATTAAGCTTACTAAATCATTAGGTTTTAAAACTGAAATTAATGGATGTGTACATATGTTATATTTATATATTTCTTTGCTAATAGTTTGTTTAGATGACTAAAATAATAGGAAATTTATTTGTTTGTGTGTTTCACACCTACATAATATTGTAATTCTATGTGGGCGTCTACATAATTAAGCAGTTATATATAATTGCTAACCTTGATTATGTTAGGGATGGATGGTCCTCGTTTGAATCCCACTGTGGTTTTACTATTTCCTTATGTTGTAGTTTTGTAAAATTACAAATAATGTTTTAATTTTATTTCATTATCTCTAATTAACAATATCACAAAAAGCTATTTTCGTTCATTGCTGTATGGGTGTTCACACCTGATCTCGAACCTAGTACATGTGAATTCCGTTGGTATTACACCTATTATTTTCATTTGACTATGTATGATATACCCAATGCGCACCAACATCTAGCTACATCACAGTGACAACGTGACTAGTGGCATACCATTTGGCGAAAACTTCCCCTAAACTTTGCAACATTATTTTTATATACTATTTTTTTATTGTTGAGAGTCTATAATGGATTCCTTTGACCACAATGTCATCTGATGGTAAATGATGATTTGATTGAAGATGGTAAACAGACAAGTAGAATGGGGTTTGACTCTCAAGGACGGCTGCTGGAGCAAACAGGTGCTTGACGACGGATTTTATAAATGAGGGTGGTAGTTAACCACATGGGCACTTTCAAAATGCCCTACCATCATACAAAATTTCAGAGCTTTCAGGCTGAGCGAAGGCTTCCGACATAGCCTAAAGATTGCCATCCAAAGACGAACTGGGAACGACGACTGAAATTGTCCTCTGGAGCACAGAAGTGCTCAGTAATAAATGTCACTTCAGTAAAAGTAGTAACCACCAAAGATATTTATTAATCCTAGTTGATCGCTTAAAAACAACTGGACTAAAAATGCTTCAAAATAACTTATATTGTGATTTGTCTCCTTTTTACAGGGTAATCGTATCTCCACTAAACACGATGTTGCGACGCTGTTCAAAGCACATACAAACGCTGTACCGGAGGCAGGGCCAAAACCTCCGGCTCAAGTCGACAGAGGTGCCCAAAGTCTTCGGAACCCTACCACAGGCCGCGTCTAGGGCGAACCAAACCCGAGTCTTGGCGGGAAATCAGCAGATAGCCTCCATTCATTTCAGTAACCCACTATGGGAGGCCAAAGATGTCCTAACACCAGCCTTCCCCGACTCTGTCTCAGAAGGAGATGTCAAATTGGACAAGAAGGTAGGCGATGCAGTTGCAGCCGATGAAGTGGTGCTTGAAATTGAGACAGATAAGACGGCTATCCCTGTAATGGCGCCCAGTCATGGTGTGATCAAGGAGATCTATGTGAATGACGGTGACACGGTAAAGGCTGGGCAGAAGCTTTTTAAGTTGGAAATGACAGGGGAAGCACCCAAGAAGGCTGCAGCTGCTGCCGCGCCTGAACCGCCTAAAGCTGCCGCACCGCCTCCGCCGCCGGCGGCTGCTGCTCCCCCATCTCCTCCACCACAAGCTCCCATTCCAACCCCACAAGCACCTCCGCCACGCGCTACTCCCCCACCACCAGCCGCGCCAGCCTCTTCCATCCCCGTCGCAGCCATCCGCCACGCTCAAGCCATAGAAACAGCCACAGTCAAGGTCCCACCCTCTGACTACAGCAAAGAAATCGCCGGTACGCGTTCAGAGCAACGCGTCAAAATGAATCGGATGCGTCAGCGCATCGCACAGCGCTTGAAGGATGCTCAGAACACCAACGCTATGCTGACTACATTCAACGAAGTTGACATGTCTCACATCATGGCTTTCAGGAAGAAGTACTTGGACTCTTTCACTAAGAAGCATGCAGTGAAGCTCGGACTTATGTCGCCGTTTGTGAAGGCAGCGGCTAACGCTTTGACGGACCAGCCTGTGTGCAATGCGGTTATCGAAGGTAACGAGATCATCTACCGCGACTATGTGGATATTTCGGTCGCGGTTGCCACTCCTAAAGGCTTGGTGGTGCCTGTCATAAGGAACGTCCAAACTATGACGTACGCAGATATTGAGTTGACAGTCGCTGGGCTGGCAGAGAAAGCGAGACATGGGAAACTAACAATCGAAGAGATGGATGGGGGCACATTTACGATCAGCAATGGTGGAGTTTTCGGTTCGTTGATGGGAACACCTATTATCAACCCGCCTCAGTCTGCTATCCTCGGTATGCATGGCATCTTCGAGCGTCCCATTGCACTGAATGGTCAGGTGGTAATCCGGCCAATGATGTACATCGCTCTGACCTATGACCACAGACTCATCGACGGTCGTGAAGCAGTCATGTTCCTCAGAAAGATCAAGGAAGGTGTAGAAGAACCGGCAACGATCATCGCTGGATTGTAAATGATTACTCGAATTCCTCCAGTGGCGTCGATATAACTATAAAACTTACACGAATAAGGAAAAACGGAAGAAAAGTAATAATTTAGTTGCCATATTTATTTCCTTGGTTAAATAATTTTATGGCACTTGCACTCTACAAATTTCCTTTCTGATTTCACCATAAACTGGTGAAACTTTACCATTACTGTAAGTTTTAATAAATTCCAATTTCAAATAGATAGACCGGAGGAGGGTAGATTTAAAAATAAATCATGTAATATATTCACCAATAACTTTAGTAGTGCACTAGTTACCGCTGGTGGCGCACGTCTCGTGTCTGCTCGTTTTGTTTGTATTTATTGAATACGTATGCCTCGTATTGTGTATTTGTATTATTTATCGTGTTATAAGTAATAATAATGTCAAGAAGTACATTTCCTCCACGTGACGAACTTAAAATTGTTTTATTTTTTCTCTGGGTACATAAGCTTCAATGCCAATACCGATGTTGGCTGGAGAATTTGCTTGGTGTCTAAAAATTGGGAATTATATTCCCGTCGGAGCCAACGTGAGAATGTCCAATATCTAAATTGCCTTAATGATATGTACGAAGTAAATACATATTGTCCTTTTGAAATAAGAAAAGTGTACATCGGCTCATATGCAAACCAATTCGGTTTTATAAAACATTGTCTGCTGATGATTTAGAATGAGTAGCATTATTTTCTTTCATAAAATTGGTGTATACTAAACTAATATTCTCTCGTTTTTTAATTCGTTGATCGACTACATTATCATATCAACGAATGTATTTATTTATAGATAGGCTAGCTTTTGATCACTATCTAATAAATGGTAATGTGGTAAATGATGATGTGGTCGACTATGTTGTTCAGGCTAACCTAGAATTCCTGGCTGTCGAGGACAAGCGGCTGAAACTCTTAAGTGCTTGGCGACAGATTTTCTGCTTGAGGGTGATAGCTAGCCAGGCTGGGGCGTGCATTTGCAAAATTCCCTACCACTATGCTATCCTAAGACAATAACGTGGACGAAGCGTTGACGGCTTAACATGCAAGCACGAGAAAACTTAAACAAAATTAATAAGTTCTCTTTTTAACGCTATAAAATCTATTTAGTTTTTTGTACCTGATGCTCCACGCATCAGGTAGAAAAATACTGTTATCATTGCGGCTTACGCCCCGTACTAAAGCATTTCATTATTTCTAAGGACAAAAGCGGGAACGTGACATTGATTTTCATAGGTACGCACATTGATGGCTGTCGCAACAAAAAACAAGCGGCCAATCTATGTGATGTGTGGACGAATCGCCAGCTTTGGCGCAGATTTGTTTGATGAAACCTCTGAATAAAGAAATAGGTTTTCTTATTCAGAGGATAAAACAGACACGGGCCAGCCAACTGCCAACCTTGGTCAATGTTATTTTCTAGATCAATAAGTAGGACGAGTAGGTATAGTGATTTGCGAACTATGTTAGGCCAACGTTTGGAGCCGGCCGTAGTATCAATTCCCAGGGCATCGTCTGTTCCCTCCCTGTAGGATTTCGTAAAAGGCGACTAAGGGAAAATGCACCCTATGAGCGGCCTGCTACAGCGAAAAAAAAAATCTAGTCACTAGATAGGTATATTTAAAAAAAAATTATTTAAGTATTTTATTAAAATAATTTAGAATACTTCTAAAATATTTGTTATTATTAAATACCTGTGGATTTCCGCAAACTAAAATAACGTCAGAATCTGTTCATTATGTTCAACTGGCTCTGACAAAATAGAAGAATTAAAATCTTATTCATTTCTCTGAGTTAACTGGTTAAAGGCACTTCATTTGAATTTCTCTCTGTAGTCGTCCCCTCATGACTGAGGATCGTGGTCATCGATAGATGGTCTGCACTTAGATCGGATGATCTGTCTCCATCGGCTTCTGTTCATCGCATCTTGCACGATGTTGTGGAACTTGACGGTTGATGAGTCCTTAATCTGATCTGTCCATCTGGTTGGGGATCGACCTCGTGAGAGTTTTCCGTCCGTGTTCCCAACCACAATGAGCTTCTCAAGGTTCCCATCACCCTTTCGTATGACGTGACCAATATATGCAAGTATGCGTTGGTGGCAAATCGTGGACAAGCGCGTCTTCACTTTGAGTTGTGAGAGGATCGATACATTGGTGCGTTTGGCGGTCCATGGTATTCTCAACATTCGCCTCCAGCACCACATCTCAAACGCTTCGATCCTTGCTCTGTCTCGCGCCAGTATGGTCCAAGTTTCCACTCCGTACAGGAAAATCGGGAATATCAGTGCTCTGATTAGTCGCATTTTAGTGTTGTTTGTGATTCCCCGTTTATACCATATATTAATTGAGCTGTAGCATCTTTAGCCATTCCTATTCTGCGCTTTATTTCCGGACTGCAGCTATCATTCCAGATTTGGGATCCAAGATATGTGTAGTGATTGATGGTTTGAATTCCTGGGACAATTATGTTGTCGCAATCTGGTAAGATTCCAGCTCGATCTACGACCATAATCTTGGTTTTCCTCTTGTTGACGGAAAGTCCTATGTTTTCGCTTTCTATCTCAAGCTTCTGGAATAACTCCACCATGTCTTCTTTAGATGTGGCTAACAGAACGGTATCGTCAGCATAGCGGAGATTCGTTATACGCTTCCCACCGATATTGAAACCTCTGTCCCAATTTTCTAGGGTCTTTCTCATAATATATTCTCCGTATATGTTAAAAAGGGCTGGAGAGAGTATACACCCTTGACGAACCCCCTTTTTTGTTTCAAAAGTGTTTGAGAATTCAGTCCCTATTTTTACTGAGCAACGGTTACCAATGTATAGCTGTTGAATCAACCCCACTAAGTGACGAGGCACTCCCATTTCAATTAGAACCGTCCACAGTTTATTCCATCGCACACAATCGAAAGCCTTGGTGTAATCGATGAAACACAATATTACCGGCTTGTTAAAGTCTCTGCTCTTTTCGACTATTTGGCGAACGTTGAGAATTGCTCACATGTGCCTTTGTCCTTCACAAAACCTGCTTGTTCCTCTGGAATTTGTGGCGTGAGATAGTAGTTAAGCCTTTTATTGATTATGTGAAGCAAAATTTTGCTGGCATGTGATATGAGTGCAATAGTTCTGTAATTACCGCATGACTTCGTGGAGCCTTTCTTGTGCAGAGGGATAAACACGGACTCTGTCCAGTCTTTCGGCCATTTGCCCGTTTTCCACACAGCGTTGCAGATATCTCTGATGGCTGTGATCCCACTAGGCCCCAGGTTTATTAAATAGCTCGGCCGAGATACCATCTCTACCCAGCGTCTTTCCGCGCTTAAGCACATCCACAGCTTTTTCGACTTCAGCTCGCAGTATATCGGGCTCCTTTGGCAACCACTCGTTGTTTTCGGGTTCGAGATCGTTCGCGTCGTACAAATCTGCACAGTACCGTTTCCATCTTTCCAATACCTGATCAACGTCTGTGAGTAAATGTCCCTCATCATCTTTTATGGCACATGTCTCAGTTTTCCGTTTTCCAATAAGATCTTTGATTTTGCGGAATATGTCTCTGGTTTCATTCTTACTGGCATGTTCTTCTAATTCCGAGCAGATGTTGTTTATATGATTATTGTGAGCATTCCGGCATCTTCGTTGTACTTCTCGGCTCAATTGTGAATACTGATTTCGATCTTCAATAGAGCTTAGACCACTTTCTTTTAATTGCCTTCTTTTAAGAATTACTTTTTCAGTTTCTGGTGTGATGTATGTCTTCATGGGTGTTTTTGTTAATTGGTTTTCGGACGCCGCCTGAAGGATACTAGTTTTCAAATTTTCCCACCCTAGGTCAGGTGATTGTGCACAAAGGGGTCGCAATCTCTGCTCAACCGTTTCTTTAAAGCCATTCATGTCGATTTTGTGACAGCTGGGCGTGTGTTTTGACTTGACTATCTTTTTAAGTCTGAGTTTGATAGTAACGACTAGTAGTTGATGGTCGGAGCCGCAGTCAGCACCCGGATATGTAGTGAGGTTTGTGACTGATGACCTCCATCGCTGGTGCATCAAGATGTAATCAATTTGGTTTCGGGTTCTATCGCCAGGTGATATCCACGTATAGAGTCTACGACAGTGATGTTTGAAACAGGTATTCGTAATTGTTAAATTTTGCTCACTGCAGAATTGCAAAAGACGCTCTCCTCTGTCATTGCGCTCCCCTATGCCAAATCTGCCAACTATGCTGCGAAGATGATTGTCATTTTCGGTATTACCAACCTTCGCATTAAAGTCACCCCATACCATTGTGATCTGCCTCCGAGGAATTTGCGTTAGCGTCGACGAAAGAGATTCATATAATAACTCTATATCTTCCTCTGTGGATCCTGTGGACGTAGGGGCATATACCAACACAATATTGAGGAGGCAAGGCTTGGTATTTAGCTTAAACGTTATTAACCGATCGTTAACTGGCGTATACCCTAAGAAGCATTTTTGAGGCGGCACCACGAAAGCTACACCTCTACTGCTTTCATTTGTTGGTCCAGAAAAGTACACCGTGTTACCCCGATCTGTTGTGCTATGTCCCTGGCCTCTCCAATGCGTTTCGGTCAATCCGAGCAGCGGCACATTCTTCCGTAACATTTCATTCTCTACGATTCGAAATTTATCAGGTTCTAGTTGGCCTCGCACGTTCCAAGTTCCAATGCGATGAGGGTGTCGTATAGTTCTTGCTGTATTGCCTTCACCAGTAGTATATTTTCCATATGGCGCCTGATGGTTCACGTCCATGTGGCCGGTAGTATATTTCACACCACTTTGCCCGGTTAAGTGGCGCCGGGCGTCAGCCGGATCGCTCGACAATACCATCACATTTTTACGACTATCCATGATGACACTCTTGGGAATTAGTAGCAGTGGTTTCCCGTTGCCTACTGCTCCAGACATTTTAAGGAGTTATTTAGACCCCTAGGCTCGCTGTAGCCTCTTCCATCCGGTTTTCCGGCCAAGAGTATGGTTATAACAGCCATTGCTCGGTCGCCAGAGCCTCGTCTATTTCTAGCAGGGAGCACCCGGAACCCGCTCGGGTACCGTCGCCGAAGCGCGTGCAGGTGAGGTTGACTTTTGGGTAGGATGAGATGTTTACTCCGTCGCCCCTTACTCCCCATTCCCCTATAGGTATTCAAATTTCATTTGAATTTAGCAGGTAGGTAAACCGTGGTACCCAGCACTTCAAATATATTATAGCGAGTATTTATTTTGCAATTTCTCAAAAAAAGAAAACACAACAAACACCATAATATAAATAGATGTATCAACATAAATGATGATACTGAAAGCTGTGCAGCAGTTGGGAACCAGCTTCCCACCATGGTATACAATGAAATTGTGGGCAGTAGTGGTTTCCCACCAAATTTCGTTTGACATTCCAACGCCCTTGGCGGGTGAGCATGCGTTGGCGACCGCGGCAAGCCTCCACTATTTTCGACTGAGACGAATAAAGACACGATCAAATAAAAAACTTGCATCTTAATGCATAATTTAATACTGGCAGAAAATTTAAATACTCACATATTACATACATACACACATGATACGATACTTAGTCTTGCCTTAAGTAGTTAGGTGCCAAAGATAAATAAAAATAGTACCTAAATGCCTATTTCTAAAGCAGTAGCAGTAGTTATATAATTAAATGTGGTGCATTAATTCTTTCTCTGGCCTATTTATGCTGTGTTTTGCGTTAAATATTAGGTACTACTATTGCTTTGCTTGCGTGTGACTAGGTTATATCACAATACACCTTGTACTTGTTATGTATACCTATGAAAAAAGTATTTTGTATTGTAGTAGATACACTGATGTTCGCTTGTATTATATTACTGTGATACGATTTAAGCCTACCAAGCTATGGTTAAAGTAAACTAGTAAGTACCTATAAAATTATAATGCATTAATTCTGGTAATGGTAGGTACATTCTGGTATGTAGGTACATAATGGTTTTTAGGAATCAGTAAAGTAATCTTTAAATTGTTTCTGTATATATAAGGTGGACATTAATTCATCAACATCAAATACTGCGGGGGATGGTGTAGAATCGATAACGGAATGTGTTCCAGTCATGTTTAATATTCACATACAAAAAATTAGTAGGTATAACTATTTTCTAAGCGCGGCGCGTTGCCTTTTAGTATGATAGCGAGAACCGAGGTTTACTCCATTCTCACACGTACGAACGCTACCCGATGTCAATTAGACGCTATCACTAGGGCAAAACAGTTTTTTTTGCCCTAGTAATAGATGAAGCTGTTTCACGTACCTATTCTGACTAACGCGAAGGCCTTACCGGCCAATCTAGCTAGACTGCCGGATGCTTTGCATAATCGCCAATCGATTAAACTCTTCTAAATGATAAACAATGTTATTTACCTACATTCTTTTTAATTTCAAGTTTACGTAGGTACGTACTGTATTGTGTTGCAGCTAATTAGGTATGCCGTATTGTGTTAAACCGCTACCGCGTCGCACGTTCTTTAGTTGCAAGCCGCCAAGGACCGACTAGGCAGAATAGGTACACAAAACAGCTGTCTATTGTCCCTTGTTTAGAAGTTCATTAACATGAAATGAAATGAAATTTATTCACTTAAAATAGGGTCTTACACTGATGTTAGGTTTAATATTAGTTCTCCTATTTTGCCGTTACTCGGCATGTGAATATGAAATAAAAATGGTTATACAATTCAATGATAAGTTTAAAAATAATAATTATATAGTTCAATATCATGTGGTAATTGTTTAAGATAGAAACAAATATTTTTAAGAATATTAAAATAAAATTATCGAAAGTATACAATTCAATGTCAAAAAATTTTAAATAAAAAATACTAAATAATAAAAACTACGTGTGAAAAATATATTTAAAAAAAAACAATATTACAATAGAAAGTCGCCATATAACTCAATGTCAAATACCATTGAATTATAACTGGTCAGTAACTTGGAATGTCAAAAGAATTATGTTTATAAAAAAAAAAAATATGTCAAGTAATTAATTATTAAATATCAAATGTCAAATTACAGAAACAATATAGGTATATATGGCAAAAAAAAATAACGAGAATTTTATTAGTATAAATATTTACACTCTAGGAAGACTCAAAAAGTCTTTTATACAGTAAAAACGTTTTTCTAAGCCAAGTTTTAAGTTTTTTTCGAAACATTCCATATGGAAGCTCTTTTTGAGATGGCGGTATTTTATTATACAGAGTGATACACATGGCATAGGAATTCTTGTTAAACAGTGTCAATTTTACGTGGTGGCCGAGGACAAGTCTCTGTCCATTTCTTGTATTCAGTGGATAAACATCTTTAGCTGTGGTAAATAGATCAGAATGATTACGAACAAATACTGCTATTTCGAAAATGTACATGCATGTCAGCGTCAAGATTTCGAGATCTTTAAAAAATGGCTTGCAGGATTCGTACGGACGAATACCTACCATCGTGCGTATACACTTTTTTGTGATAAGAAAACTTTATTTATATCAGTCGAGTTACCCCAGAGGATCAGGCCGTACCGTAGGATGGAGCTTACATAGCCATGGTATGCCAATAACGCAGTCTTTCGTGACGCAGTTTTTCGAAGTTTACTAAGGACAAACACAAATCTATTAACCCTGGCACATACATTTTTTACATGCTCTTTCCAATTTACATATTGATCTACAGTAATACCTAAAAATTTTACTGTTTCTTTCTCGTTTAAGTTTGTATTATCATACATAATTTCTCTAGAAATGGATTTCGATCCATGAGTCAAAAATTGAACATAATTAGTTTTCGTCAAATTAACTTTAAGATTATTATCATCTAGCCATTTAATAATTGATTCGATTGTTTGATTAACTTCAATGTCAAAATTTGGGTTATTATTATTACTTGTCAATATAATAGAAATGTCATCTGCAAATAATGTGCATTTATTATTAGTTATATCAGACAAGTCATTAATATATAATAAAAATAGTAATGGACCTAAAACACCTACCTTGTGGTACTCCGTACTTATTAATTTGATACGGTGATCGATTGCGATATATTTCAAATTATTTATCAAAATTAGAAACTTCCACACATTGCTCTCGGTTTTCTAAGTAGCTTTTTATCCACTCTAAAGCAGGGCCTCTAATACCGTAATTATCAAATTTTTCTAAAAGCAGCAAATGAGACACATAGTCAAAAGCTTTTGACATATCAAAAAAGATAGCCGTAGTTTGCATCTTTTTACATAAATTTAAAAGAACATTATGAACCAAATGAAAAGAAGCTAGAGTTGTAGATTTTCCCCTTTGAAACCCATTCTGCTCTTTTTTGATTACTTCAAATTTATTTAAAAACTTAATCAACCTTTTAAGCAGTGCTTTTTCGAAAATTTTTGATATTGTCGGAATCAATGTTATTGGTCTATAATTGTTTATATCTGTCCTATCCCCTTTTTTATATAGTGGTCTGACAATTGATTTTTTCACACTTGGAAATACTCCACTTTCAAAAGATAGATTTATTAAGTGTGTGAGTACAGGAACGATTAAATGTATACATTTCTTCAAAATGTCAGTCCTTATTTCATCATATCCTACAGAGGATGTATTATTTAAAGACATAACAATGTTATACACTTCTATATAGCTTAACGGACTCAGAAATATGCTACTGTTTATGCGGGTTTTATTAGTATTCTTACAAGAATTTAGATTTTGATTCGTTTGTGCAATGAGATGCCTATTAAATTCGTCTGCTATTTCTTGCGGTGATTCTAGTAATTTATTGTCTATTTGAATGCTTTCAATAAAATTGTTTTGGATATTTCTATCTGTATCATCATTTATCACACCCCATGCCGCTTTACATGTATTTAGAGAGTTAGAAATAAAATCATGGTTAGAAATTTGTTGTGACTTATAAATGCAACGTCGCAAAATTTTTGAATAATTTACATAACATCTCTTTGCCTTATTTGTTTTTTGTCGATAGAAATTACAGCGCAGTGTTCTTTTAGTTTGACAACTCCTACGAAGGCCCTTAGTCACCCATTTTAGGTCCCGTCGTTTTTGTGTAACTCTGTACCTAAGTTTGGGAAAACAAAGGTTATAGAACAAACAAAAATCTTCATAGAAAGTGTCAAAAGCGTTATTAAGTCTGTGGTAACAAGAACATCATTAAAACTTAAGCATTTTACGCTATTTATGAAGTTGTTGACATTTTCTGAATTATAGTCTCGTTTTGTAGTATAGTAAACAGTTACTGGGAGTATACTCTTTTTACAAGGTAAGCTAATCATTTGAGCCGTGTCATGGTCAGAGAGACCAAGTTTTAACACCGTCTTAAGCATTGCATATAATATGGTCAAGACATGCATTCAATCTTGTTGGTTCATTTATTCGTAGACTCAATTCATAATTTTTCAACAATTGAGCCAAATCTGTAACCATATTACTTGGTATCAATGTCTTTATATTTATGTCACCTACTAGAACTAAGGTTTATTTTACTTTTAAACAGGAATTTAAATAAAAGTGTTTCTAAATACTCAAAAAATGTATTGACATTCGATTTACCTCTCCTGTAAACACATACTAATAGCAGATTCAGTTTTATTATATCAATACCGCAAAAATACCGTGACACGAATAGTTTCTTATGAAGCTTATCTCTTTATATTTTATACCTGTTCTAATATAGATGCACGAACCACCCCTCGACTTATCCCTGCAATAGCTAGATCCCAATTCATAGCCTCTAATTTTAACACTAGACTGATTTCCTTCTTTAATGTTAGATTCCGTAAAACATAAGAAGTCAGGTAATTTATGACAGTGGCTTAGATCTGTTAGAGCAATTTCAAGCTTATCAATTTTACTATTGAGACCGGCTATATTTTGATGTAGAACTCTGACAAATGATCTACTATTAGGGACGAAAAAAGTTTTGAGATTTTGTGCTCTTACTGTCTTCTTGAATGACTTTGAAGTAGAAAGGAATCGTACCTTTTATTTTTGAATTTTCATTAGTTGCACTCGCGGCGTTTGTAGACCTGTTCATACCTTTCCTTTCTGGAGAAAAATAGAAAGGAATGGCACCACGCCTCGGTGGCGTCGTCGGTGTTACCGGAGCGTCACAGGGTACAAAGTCTCTTTCAGCTTCTAAAACATGTACATTTCGCAAGCATCTGTACGTACCTTTACCACTATACTGGTTAATTTTATTATTAAAACCTACGGGTAGCACTGGCATTTCCATGGGTTGTTTCACAGTCCATAACATCTTAGGATACCGGTCTAATACCGTACCGTGCTCGAATTAAGAATTCAATACAAATCTTGAGTCAATTTATCATTTTTTACAGTATATAACTTTTTATGTGACAGGTCTATAAATTTACAACCCTGATACTGGGCGAAGATTATTTTCAAAGAATTATTAAGTCATTTTTCGTTCAAATATAGATTATTTTTAATACTTAGTACAATAACTTGTTGACATGACAGTAATTTCAGCGTCGCTGAAAGTTCAGTCATAACTTTCGTTGGATTTTTGTCATGCTCTCCAACTGAAAGTATAACTACGTCCTCGTTATTAATATTTACAATGTTACATCCATTTAAAATTTGTTCCGTATTAGCTTCCGGCTTGACAACTGCGGTTACATCACATCCCTGATTGCAGTCTTTAAGCCTGCTAGACAATCCTCGACACTGCCTGCCGCCATAAATGTAGATACGTCTTTTTTTTGGTGTTGTTGTACGCATGCTAGGTATATCCGGTGTCCTGTTATTCAAAGGGGCGTCTGTCATTGCTATGTTAGCCTCGTCATATCGAGCTACGCTTTCCGGGGATAGTGATGTAAATTCTATTGCTTGGTCCGTGCCCGGAGTGGAGAAGCGTGTATTGTCTGCAATTAAGATTTTTGCCTTTTTTCGCCCGCTTAGGACACTATTTCGTAAACCACGTCTCGGGCTTTTGCAGATTTTTTTGAGTGAAGCAATGTGATTGTTTTTCTGTGTAATAATATTCTGAAGTTTATTTTTCTCCAGTGTTAAATTGTCTATCTCATTATTTGCACTTTCTAATTTACGCTGTAAACTTAAATTTGCCAGCACTTTGGCCGTCGGGCCAAGTGTCTGATACAATAATATGCGAAAATAAGGTACTAATGGTGCGGCTCGATTTATAGTGTAGCATCTGTGTTAATCGTTATATTTTATGACTCACGGCACTTCACACTGCACTATTTTAACACTTCCAGTTAAAAAATTAGGGTATTATGAAAAGAAGCGTATTTTTAACAAATTTTGCAAGTTTTTAACCCTTTATCCTCTGATATTCGTTTGATTACTATCACAGTTCAATTCGCTCAAGTATTTGTTGTGTACGTTAGTATTTTAGACCACTATAAATGTTGCATCACAGTTAGGATTTGTTCATATTATATTCCAGATTTTTACTATAGTTCCATTGTTTAACGAGCGAAATAACACTAGCACTCACTAATTACAAGTATATATATACGCGGCACTTGTTGTTTTAGCAAAAAACATAGAATTTATATTTTTAGTCAATTTAATTCACGGAGCCGATACTATCGCGATGACAGCGCCAAAGAGCGTTTTTTCGCGTTTTTTTGCATCATCGCGTAGCAATCGTGCGTGTGTGTGAATAGAGTAGATACACCGTGTTCGTAGTCCGCGGTTGTCCTTGCTATTATTCCCAAAGTCAACGTGCCACAGCTTAAGCAATAGTACAGAATTTTTGTGTATGTGAAAATTAAATATGAGTAGAACACATTCCGTTATCGATTCTACACCATCCCACGCAGTATTGTTGATGAATTAATATCCACCATATATATACAAGGTAGGCCAAAAGAAATCACCCTATTGGAAGATACTCTCATTTTTGCAAATGGCCGCCAATATCAAATCTGCTTTGACATTTGTGGACTATACAGATGTCGAATACAAGTGAACAAGCCATGGAGCGAGATACTCCCCAAGAACGTGGAATTGTTTGCGTAACAATTAGTCTGTGGTGTTGGCGCAGCGCGAATTCCGTCGCCGATTCCCCGGCCGTCCGACACCGACTGCGCAAACACTGCGCAGTTTGGCCACCAACCTTGAAGAGTATGGGACCACACGAGACTTCGCCAAGAGTGGCCGGCCCCGGAGCGCCCGTTCTACCCAGCAAATCGCGGCTTTTGCCGAGGATGTCGAGCTGTCGCTGGAAAAATCGACCAGACGCCATGCCACGCTATTAGCCATCAGCCGGTCGTCCCTAAGGCAAATTTTGGTCAAAAACCTACGCATGTTCCCATACAAAGTCCAGTCCGTGCATCAGCTGCTGCCTGCTGACTGCCAAATGTGCGTAACCTACGCCCAAGCCATCCTCAATCTCAAGGCTTCTTCCTTGGACGATTTTCGACCAAAATCATAATGAGCGATGAGGCTCATTTCTACTTTTTTATGGGGTTTTTTGAAGTCCCGTGTACGTGAACGAACCCGAGACTCTGGAAGCCCTCAAGGACAACATTTGACACGAGTGCGAGAATCTGACGCCCGAAGTTCTCGCCGAAGTGATGAAAAATGGCATTAAACGAGCCCGTATGGCGATCAATTGTGACTTCGCCCATTTGGCCGATATAATCTTCTCAACTTGACCAGTAAAATTCTAAAGGTTCAAATAAACATAATAAAAAAACAGATTCGAAGTTTTCCATTTAGAAAAAAAAGAGAGCCAAACAACATCGGATGACTTCTTTTAGCCCACCTTGTATATGTATATATACTACTGCTAAATATAATATAGTTATATATGTCCAAGTCTTTTTTTTGGTGTCATTATGATATGACATACCAACAAGGTGAGCAACTAACCACTCGCCAAGGTTAATATGCGCAACCCATTATGTAGCACAGCTTTGAAGCTCATAAAACAACCATGTCGCTCGGAAGAACCTACGACAATATGCGACAGGTACAAAATAAAACAACTATGTACATAGGGACACTCTGAAAAACAACTAGGTACGCTATGAACGTAGCCTTGTTCAGCAAGGGGGCCCGTTCAGAACCTCGGAGTCGGAGTGCAACTTTTACTCTATAGTCTATTTTTTTTTAACAAACGAGTACTGAGTAGTATTTCCGATATTGACAGAGTGAGAGAGACAGTTGACAGAGTTGCCGTCATTGGTCAATGTATTTGTTCTTGTTTTGAAATTGTCAAGGCCCGTTCATATTGCATACTTCTAAAATTTACTGTAGAAAAAATACGTTATTATTTTATGATTTAAACTTGTATACATAGTATATTTGTAACAAAATTTTCTGTTCGCGTTTATGATATAAAACAGTATTGTAATAGTATAGGTATATATTATGCACTAGAACGTATAAATCAAATAAATCTACTACAATTCTTGTAATTTAAAAAAATATCTTCATCCTTCTGATGCAGTACGTCAATAATAAAATGCTCTAACATATTTTGTACATTATTCTCGACTCCGTACATTTTTGTTTCTATCTTGGTTTTCACATGTTTGAGACATGACCACCATTTTTATGTATCATCTTTAGCTACTTCTTGTAACAAAAGAGTTCAGACTTCATAAATTGTATAATTTCCTGCCATACTAGCCCTTCACTAGAGACCAAACGAGTTCAATTGGGTTGAGCTCACGGTGATACTTCGGCTAACGTATGACGAGACGATTTGTTATCTTAGCTACAACATTTTTTTCATAACTATCTTTGTTTTGCGTACCCTAATTGAATAGTTGTAATTGATTCGTTACAAGCAATATCTATCGACGCGCAAATAGTCGAAGGCTCAACTGAATGTAACTACAGTACCTACATGTAACTACAGAGTTCGTGTGGATGAACTTTATATTGATTATGTGGGCCAATGGCAAAGCAGTAAAATTTTCGGTACTCGTTTGTTAAAAAAAATAGACTATAGTCGTTTACAACCTTCTAGCAGAACACAACTTTTTAAATAACAAACGAAAAGATTGATTATAACTGAAATGACCTTGACATTTCTTGATGAGAGAATTATAAGCACTCTATTGTATTTTGCAGGTAACGGTAGTTACTGCTTTTCAAACATCATAAAACGTCTATATTATATTTTGCTAGTTCCCCGCCAAAAATCGATATTTATATTTGAGGTTATAAAGCAACCGAGTCGTGCCGAGCCTTGGGGTTACTTAAAGGAACCAAGCAAACAACTTGGTTATTGGTCTCTGCAAACCACCCAAACAAGCTTGGAACGTGACCCTAGTAATGAATAGGAATGTTGATTCTCGAACTCAAAATTGACTCCAATCGAACACAATCGAACCTTGATAATCGACTTTCAATTAATCGGCCTGATTTTTCGTTTATTTTGATGATTTTGACAATATTAGAGGGTTTTCAATAGGGACTAGCCGATGTTGACAGTCTGTGGTGGCCATATTGTTTTAAGCGGCATCTGTCAAATCTGTTTTTTATTAGGGTTCCGTACTCAAAGGGTAAAACTTGACCCTATTACTGAGACTTCACTGTCCGTCCGTCTGTCACTAGGCTGTATCTCAAGTATGGTGATAGCTAGACAGTTGAAATTTTCACAGATGATGTATTAGTGAGATCACTATTTAGGGTAAGCAATTAGTGAGATCACTATTTAGGGTTCGTACCTACCTAGGATAGGAACGTACCTAGCCAGCTCAATCCGACACTGCGAAAAGTGTCTGTAACTTGCAAGATTAGGTTACAGATAATAGTACGGAACCCTGCGTGCACGAATCCCACTCGCACTTGGCCGGGTTTTGTTTCATTCAGTGATGCCAAATCGATTGAGTAGCACGAGCAAAGGTAGAACTATAATAAAAATCATAAATTTCATTCCAAATCGACTCTTCAACGTTATTTCTAGCTACGAGGCACGTTTCTGGATGAATGCTATTATGCTATGTTATACGGTACAAGGGAATAGTCCATAGCGGGACGGAATTCATTTATTTATTTTCTATTCGATATCAGTACGACTAAGTACTTACTTTCTTTCCGATACCAAGTAGGTATTTCAAGTATACGATACGATTCTAAGCCCGACCGTACCTATTTGTAAATAAATTTCTTTCAGAAATATTCTAGGTGCGCTGGACGAACTTCCGCTCACCACGCACTCTAAAACATTTATTTCCGAAGATGAATCAATGTTGCCAAAGTAGGAGGAGATTTTTCGCCTTTTATCCTACCCAGGGTGGCAGTCGGTGACGAGAGAATCTGTAAGTGATAATGAATATAATGAAAAGTAATCTTTTCACCACATTCAACTTGTAATCTCGTAAAAACTTTATTATTTATTGGAATACATACGTGGTCGCCCTGACCTTGTGTCACATAATTTTAGGTATGATCGATTTTTTAAAAATATATCGATGCTGTCGATAGCTTCATAACATTGGTGATTTTATTTTGTAATCAGTTAAGTTTTAAGAAACTAAGTAATATTTTACGCATTTTGGTCGGGCATGCATTCAGAATTTAAAAACCTGTCAAAATCTTGGAGACCCATATGCAGCTTGGTGACAAACAAGTGTCTTGTTTTGATCTTGTTTCTATTGTTATAGAGAACATTTTCAAATGTTTATTTTTGGGAATGAAGCAAGTGAAAAGAAAAATGTATAGAACGACTTAATAATAATTTCAAGAATATTTCGGCAATATCACTGACTGACTACCAAGCTGGGTGTGGCACGTATGCAAAACGTTGTATATTTGGTAAGAAAATACGACAAAAATAGTGAGTAGCAAACATAACATTCATGTGATAATTTTGGAATGATTATGAAAATTTTATATCTAAAAATCCTTTAAATTTTAAAGCTATCATAGAATTGTGCCATGTGCCATCGACGTTATGCCATAACATGGATGTTATGATATGAGGTACCTAGGTATGTTATAATAATGGGATATGTAAAAAAACCTTCAGATTTTCGATCCTTTCCTACAATATATAAGCCGAATCATTCGCTGCTCAACACAGCACACAGCCCTCCCTTATTCTGAAGTTTGCCATAATCCCCACGCTTGGCAGGCATCTTGGGGATTACAGTGTGTGCTAACGTTGAAAACTTTAATCACCTTTAGGTTTTTACTATCTTCATACATATTGTTCATGCCGTAATATCGATGTTATGTATTAGGTACGTTGTAATAATCGAAAATATTAAAACATCTTCAGATTAAAACTTTCCAAGTAAAAATACTAAATGACTGCCTTGATCAGATTTTCTATACTTTCATTGTTCATGTGACATTGATGTAACGATTCGTGACAAATCACTTTATATCAGCTTCACGTTTCCGAACGAAGCCTAGGTATGTTTTATTGTAACATCGATTTTGGATGATCGGATCGTCGAGCAATTTGAACATCCCTATTTATAATCGATTCCAAAAATTACAATTGTATGTAAACGAAAAGGGTTAATTTTCAGTTCTTTCAATTTTATTTGCACGTTTGTGATTAAGTTACAATGGCTGATGAATATGAAATATTTGAGTTTTTGGAAGCAGATTACACTGAATCAAGGCTCAAGAAGCAGCAGCGTCAAAAACGATTGCGGCAGGAGTGTGATCCCTTCGGATTGACTGAAGAGGAATTTGTCAAACGGTACAGGTTGACTAAAGATTTAGCTCGTAACTTGTGCGATGAGCTCAGACCTTTTCTGCGGAAACCTATGAAATCTACTGATCTATCTGTAGAGATAAAGGCACGTATACATAAAATTACTGTTTATTTTAATTATGTGTTTAACAGGTACGGGACACGCGGTAATCACGAAGTGGAGTCAGGTCTACCCTCATCACATTTTTTTAAATGATGCCACCTGTATGATATTTTGATCCTTTTAAGTGAAATCGTTGTTTAGGGGTTCCACAATGTTCTGTGCCTACAGGGCTCGGCTATGAAAACGCAGCGTGGCACGACTGATGGCGTGACTAGTGGCGCTAACCGCGTGGGCAACGAGGTACCGTTGTTGACTTTAGAGTGAATACTCATGGTTACATTTATTATATGGGATTGTAAGGGACCAAGCAAGAGGTGGGCCAACCTCTTGCTTGTCCAAGTGTTATGCATTAACCTTTCCCTCGACACTCCATTGACAGTTTCTCACAAGTGACATACTGTACTGTGCCCATCACTTATTGTATATGTCTTGTGTTGTCCCTTTCAGGTTAACTTTACCCGGATGCCAAATTGACACACATTTTGAGCCATACAGAGGCCTGCCACCGATTACTCTCTTTTTCGTTTGTTTTTTCTCTATCCACGCGACATTGGCGAAATTGTGGCAAGACCGCAGAAGCCACATTAAGAAGAAGTTGAAGTTGAGATATTAAGTGGTTAGGTTTCATGTGCTTGTAATTAATTGGCATAGTGGTAATACTTCCCTGGACCAACTCGTTGCCAAATAATTCTACTGATACTCGCACATGGCCTGCCACAATGGAATAAAATGAAAGACATATTGCACAAATGCCACTTTACTACTGACAATCCTTAAAGATCATCGCTCATATTAACAGCACCACTCCAACAGAGCACAAAACTTACACTTTAGGGGTTCAGTTCTGTGTAATTGAATATTGAATTATGCAGCCTACCAGACAGAAGGCTTCGGCACCTCACACCTTATATTTTATCTTGTTATTCTCAAAACATAAACCATTGTATACCTGTGCATCAGTTACAGTGGCTGATGAAATATATTTTATGATATATTGAAAGTTGGAGCATGTACATTTTCCTATACTTGTTGATGGCTTCATTTCAGTGCATATAGTGAGTTAGTATTTTTACATGAATGCTCAAAAAACTGAGTTTAGTTTTCAGGGTTCATGTATGTATGTATGTTTGTGAGTTTCTCTAATCCACCATAACTTCTAAACGGCTTTACCAATTTTAATGTATAAGTTATCATTAGATTCATCTTGATAGAGCATTTTAGATATGCGGGATTTTAGATACTATGAAGATCGAAAACTCAGTGATTGGGGTATCAAAATGAAGTGATTTAATAAACGACTCCATAAATATATATATAACTTGCATTGTTAATTGCAAAGGAATGATTAAATGCTTAACTAATATAAATAAAATGCAGTCAGATTTTTTCCTTTTTATTATTTTATTTTACTAACAATATAACTAAAAGGTACAAGTTGTATTGCGATATTGAAGCTTTAGGCTTACATTATTAGTTTACTGTTACATACAGTAATCTTGAAGATTTTCTGTTTGCATTAATTTAAATAATAGAAAAAAAAATATGTTTCCTAATGTGTTGTATATGATCAGAAAACATAACCTTCAGAGGCGGTTTGAAATAAATAATAATAAAGCATATTTAATCAAGACAATATTGTTTACATATTTTTTTTTATTGCTAATTGATAGGTAAGCCTTTGGCCACAATCTCACCTGATGGTAAGTGATGATGTGGTCGAAGGTGTTAACAGGCTTAACCTAGAATATTACTGGCTCTTAAGGACAGTTGCCGGAACACACCGTTAAGTGCTTGGCGACAGATTTTCCTACTTGAGGGGGGTCGCTAGCCAGGCGGGCATTCACTAAATGCCCTACCAACATGCGGTGGTAGTACATTTACATATTATTCTAAAAATAAGTTAGTAACAAAATTTCTTAAACTATTGTTAGTAATTTATATTTTATTTTATAGCCTTGATTCCGTTCGGGTATATGCCTCCTCCATCTCCTTCCAAGTCTCCCTATCTTTAGCTTTCTCTAGCCAGTTTTCGCCTGCACTGTTACAATGTCATCGATCCACCTCATTTTTTGTCAGCCCCGGTTTCTCAATTCTGGTGGACCTCTCCACTTAGTAATTTGCAGAGTCCATTGTTGGTTTGCGGCCCTAGCCACATGTCCAGCCCACTGCCATATCATTTTCTAAGTATATGTTCAGGGACATCTGTTAATATTGAAGCGCTCGTAGCGAAGTTTGCTTAGCCATTTTGAATCGGTCAGCAAAGTTGCTTCCATGGGTCAGAGGGCACGTTAAGCCGTCAGTCCCGGTTGTTGTCTTAGGATGGCAGTCGTTATAGCATGGTGGTAGGGCACTTTGCGAATGCCCGCCTGGCTAGCTACCACCTTCAAGTTGAAAATCTGTCGCCAAGCACCTAACGGTGTGTTCTGGCAGCCATCCTTGAGAGCCAGTAATTTAGGTTAGAATGAACAACATCTTCAACCACATCATCACTTACCATCAGGTGAGATAGTGGTCAAAGGCTAATCTATCAGGCATAAAAAAAATTGTTAATAATAATTAACCCCTATGCTCTGGTCATTGTGTTAGAATATTTATATTTAATGGCTTAATAAACATATATATGCAACGCATTGGTAACGCCCCTGGTGTTGCAAATGTCCATAGGCGACGGTAACCGCTTACCATCAGGTGGGCCGTCTGCTTGATTGCCACTCCATTACATTAAAAAAAAAAAAAAAATATAGTCAAGCTTAAAAAAATCACTGTTGGATTACATAAAAATATATGACCAACTTGGGGTCCAATCATTTGGTTTGTCAAACTGTGTGCACATGTATAGGAAGGTTGATAGTATGACTTTACTTTCATAAAACATTATGGTACTAAAATATATGATGTGAGATAAGAAACATGAGAGGAAATGAAACCAATTCCAAATGCATGTTTGTAGTTTCTCTAATTTTGTTTAGTTTGGTTGGAAAAAACAATAAGTTCCAATAAGTACATAAGAACATACCACTAAAGATTTATATTAAGAATAACAGAAGTCAACCTTAAGAAGATATGAGTGTTTATCCAATAACCTTTTATTTTTTGTAATTTTTTAGGTGCTGACTGCTTTGTCCTTTTATGCGAATGGCTCATATCAACGTCCAACGGGTACCACACAAGGACATTTCATTGCTCAACAAACAGTCTCAAAATGCATTGCAATTGTTACTGCTTGCCTAAACTCGGCTGAGTTGAAACAAAAATATATTGCATTCCCTGTCAATGATGAACATCGTAACAGAATCAAATCTGCGTAAGTTACTTTAGAACCTGTATTTCTGTATCAATATCAAAAATGTGTACTTTAAACTGTAGGTAATTGAGTAAGCCCACTGCATTTTCATTTCATTCTACCTTGGTTCATGGTTGGTGCATACTGATGCACCCTACACTGTATTTACATCACCTCAACTCAAGGCATTCAGTGCTCTTCAGATTGCATTACTAAATTACAATGAGACAAAAACTTATAAGTCATGTGCGGGATTCGAACCTGCTCCATCCCCATACGATGGTTAAGAACAATAGGACAAAAGGAAGTAAAAGGCATAACAATGGCCAGCGGTCAATGGCTATCACAGCTCAGCTATCATTGCTACAGCAGTACATACTAGTCATTTGTCACTTCTGCAGACACAGTTTGCAGCATTGTCAAGATTTAAAATCAACTTTTAATGAATTTGGAATGGCTTTCGCACCCTTTCTTTCAGGGAAGATATAAGTTATTGGTGTTAATTCCTTTGAGATGGTGGCTTATTTATAGAATGATAATCGAGCATTACCCATTATAATCTGGATGGGTTTTTTAGGTTTCTCATCTTCAAAATTAATTTATTCATTGTAGTTTTCACCACCTTTAGTTCATAAAAATCAATCAAATTAAATTTTTTGAGTAACATTCTTAGTACAATTACCAATGTAGCATTTTTTTTAAAATTCAGTTTTTAAATGTTTTGATAAAGAAATTGATTTCATTTCATTACAAAAATACTGAACTAATAATAATAACTAATAACTGAACTATTTCAATTTTAACTATTATATTGTTTTTATGGCCCATCACACTAATATTATAAAGGCGAAAGCTTGTGAGTGTGTTTGTATACACTCGAGAGCAATGAATCCGGGTCACTTAAAGAATGTTAAAAATCTCGGAAACTAAAAATGATAGGTTAATGCAATAAATTGTATTTAATAGACAATGTAATACTCCTTAAATGAAAGTAAAAAAAATATGAGTCACCATACATTTTATTAACACAAAATTACATAAAGAAAAAAACTGCTGATCTCTCCTTAAAACAAAAATAGGAAACATGAAATTTTTGAACTTTATTACGATTTTCTTGAATTTTAATACTTCGTATTGCCTCCTCGTGCTTCCATTACTGCGTTTACGCGGTTTGGCATGCTGTACACCAAGTTCCTTATACGATTTTGGGGAATATTCTCCCATTCCTCTGTGAGAGCAATTTTGAGCTCACGAAGCGTGATTGGGGGAGGGTTTCGTTGTTTTACGCATCTGCCTAGCTCGTCCCAAGCATGCTCGATCGGGTTGATATCCGGGCTGCGCGCTGGCCACTCCATACAAGTAATGTTCATCTCTTGAAGGTAGTCATTCACAATCCTACCTGTATGAGGTCGGGCATTGTCATGCATAAATATAGCATCCTCACCTAAATTGACCATAAATGGACCAACGTGATCATTGAGGATTTCTTCCACATATCTTACGCTAGTTAAAGAGCCGTTTTCTATGATCACCAGCTCTGTGCGACTTTCAGAAGAAATTCCGGCCCACACAAGTACAGACCCACCACCGTAGGCTACTTTTTCTTCGATGCATGCTTGCTTGAATCTTTCCCCTGGTCTTCGATACACTCTGTGTCTTCCATCGTGCTTGTAGAGCATAAATTTTGATTCGTCGGAGAACATAACTTTTGACCAATCTTCAATACTCCAATTTACGTGGCTCTGGGCATATCTTAGTCTCGAAATACGATGCCCACGCTCCAGTTTAGGGCCGTTTGCAGGTCTAAGGGGTTTTAAGTTAGATTCAGCAAGCCGACGTCTTACTGTCCATGCACTTGGGTTACTTCCTCCGAGGCGTCGAAACTGATTGGTGAGTTCAGTTCCTGTGAGAAAGCGATTTCGAAGCATGGTGTTCACCAAGTATCGGTCTTCTCGTGCTGTGGTACACCTGGTTCTGCCCGTTCCTGGTCTGCGTAGGTTAGAACCAGTTTCTTCGTAACGTCGGAGAACTCTTTGTACTGTTGACAGCGACACACCGACAGTCCTGGCTGTATCGCGCTGACTCCGGCCGGTTTCCAGCATTGTAAGTATTCTGGTGCATTCTTCAGGCGTAAGCGACATAATTTCAGCTTGAATAATGAATATAGAGCACTATCAACATGGTTTATGTACCCACATAAATGACAGATTACAAACAAAAGCAAAACCAAATGCTGTAATTTCGTAGTTCCATCTTCGAAAGTGGCCCTTTTTCAAATTTGATTTTTTTATGATATAACTTTACAATAACTAAGAAGTTTTAATACCTTCATTTAAGGAGTATTACATTGTCTATTAAATACAATTTATTGCATTAACCTAGCATTTTTAGTTTCCGAGATTTTTAGGATTCTTTAAGTGACCCGGATTCATTGCTCTCGAGTGTATTTGTTACTTCTTCACGCCCAAATGGCTAGAACAATTTTCTAAAAATTTGGTATGGACGTAGATGAGGCACTGTAGGTTATTTTTCTGCGGGGCATAACTCTGCTATCCACCACAAACTAACTAAAATAAGTATGAAAGTATTTGTTTATATCCAATTTTATCTCAATATAGTTACCACCAATTTAGATGACTAAGGGCCCGTTTCAGAATGTCTTAATAAAGTTTCGGGTTGCTATGCAACACATAAAATAACTGAATGATAAAAATGACAGTTAACATGCAGCGCGTTTCAAGCTTTAACCGATGGATAGGCTAAATCGATGACTGTGAAACGCAAAGATAGTGTTTTATTTATTAAATATGTTCTGGGTAGTAAAACCGGAACTTACTCGAACATTCTGAAACAGGCCCTTAATCTGCTTGTATCTGTGTATACCTGCAATTGCACAGATTAAATATAATTTAAGCATTTTTAAATGTTGACTATAGTTATACAAGTAAGAGCTAGTGTACTGTACTTCATTTTATGATAATGTGTGATTTTATATGTGCTCATTAGGTATATTTTCTGCATATGCTTTTGTATATCCTCAAACAGAGGTTGTGTCCAAACTAATATTATATAAGGGACTTTGTGCCTGGCTTCAATTAGATTCTTTATAGCTAAATTTAAAAAAAAAACTGTTCTGTAAAATGGATGGTTGTAGATTGTAGTGGAATTAAAGCGATACTTTAAAAAAAAGTTGTATTGCTTTTTCTCAAAGGCACACCCTGGATACTGGACTTATCTTCTAAAATAATCATTTTTAAATAGCCGTATGAAAAAGTAGTGGCACAACTTTCCATTGACTGCCGTCGAATTGAGGGGGGGAAGGGGTGGGGGGAGGGAGAGGGGTCCCTCTCCCCCCTCCTTAAAGGAAAATCTCAGAAAACCCCCCTTTGACTTTTTTAAAATTTTTCTTCATTTTATTGATTAAAATTAAGGTAAAAAATTTAAATCTGTTGGCATAAAAAAAGGGGGGAGGGGAGGGTCCTCCTTTCCCTTAGAAAAATATAGGGGGACTTTCAGAGGGATTGCTGTATCTCTTTTGAGACTTTTTTTGACTCTTTTGAGCTTCGGCTTATTGGTCGCCTTCGGCGACCAGCCTCAGCCGCTCCGGCTCGTCCGATGCCTACAATTTGTTACAGCGGGCGGAGGCTGCTCTCCCTACGCGCCTCCGGCTTAAAACACTCTAGGGGTAGGACAGACTCATACCAGGTGGAGTCGGGGTCAATCAATTTGGTTCTTTATCGGACTGACATAAATAGTGCTAAAATAATTTATTTTCAATATTTATTTTCTCAAAAACTAGCTGTTTTCTGGTTTTACAACTTTGCGTGTGTGCTTGTAATAATGTAACCTTTCTGTGAAAAAAATATTAACCCCCAACTCGACGGCAGTCAATGGAAATCTGAGCCGTAGATTTATTTTCCAAGTTGGCTCTACCCAAACACTTCATTTGTTGTTATTCAAAATAACACTACATTTTTATGCTGGTGGCCTCTAGCCAGGCGGGCATTCGCAAAATGCCCTACCACCATGCGGTGAACATCAAGCCCGCTGCGGGATTCGATCCATGGACCTGCTGCGAATGCATGCCACTGAGCCGTCACTGCCTCAAATTGCATTCAAGATGCCATAATTAGCGCTATCACTTTCTCGTTGGCTCTAGTCAACTGCTAAGGCCAGACGCTAACACCACGTTTTTAGTGCGTATTGCTGCTCAGGCCGAGTAGTTAAGGCATCCGGCGTGAAATCGGAGGACGTGGGTTCGATTCCCGTCCGGGGCATAAAATTTTGTGCTCCAATAATTTGTAAAATATGATTTTAGCTTAGCACGCTACAGTGCTTGAAATCATATTTGGGAACATGGAAGGATAGCGACATCATCCCGAGAGTTAAGTGTTTGAAAAAACACTTATTTCAGTCAGATGAAGTCTGGTTGATGACCGCGCACCGTCCCCTACGACGGTAAAAGTAATACAATTGGAGCATGATATTACGGCTAGAGATAGCGAAATAGCGTGCCCAGGTGGCCGTGTGGTTTAGGCATCCGTTTCGGTGCGAAATCAGAGAACGTGAAAATTCCCGCCCGGCATAAAATTTTTGCTCCAATAATTTGTAAAAAAAATACATGTATGGCCTGTATTTCCTCTTTTATTTTAAACTTTTCATTATTATTTGTTATTACAAAAGCAATGTGTGGGCGGAGGCCACTATCCACCTAGAGATAGGGTTCCATCCGACCGCATAGTTTACCGAACAAGCAATCCGCCATAATAATACACATGCTGTGAAAATTTCAATTTCCTACATCTTACAGTACCCTTTAAAGGTCTAACAGACATACGGACGGAGGTTTATTTATGAAGTCCAATCAAAAAAACAATATTAAAACACAACCCTAAAAAAATATCAAAGAAAAATTTACTAGTGTTTTTATTATATCTTTCAGGTTCCGCAGTAAGTTTGGGATGCCAGGAGTTTTAGGATGCATAGATTGTATCCACGTGCCAATAATACGTCCTAGCCTTAACGTTGAGCACTATCACTGTCGCAGCAACTACCATTCATTAAAGGTGCAATTGGTATGTCAAGCATTCTCAAATTATTTGTATGTATGTATATTTTTAAGTCGTTAAAAACATACATAGTAGTAGTAATGTATGTTTTTAAGTGGTTAAAAACATACATAACTACATAAGTTTAAACCAGGGACCGTACAACCCCGGTTTTCGGTTAAGCCTTTCGAAAGGGTTTTTCATTTATCAAAAACCATTTCTATGAGGTTACCAATTTAAACGGTTACCCTGCCTTCAACCCAACGACAGGGTAACCCAATGCTTTTGGTTTTCGATATAAGCGGTATTTGTAACTTTCTGTAACCTTAAAAGAAACTGTAGACGACTTCGCGTTCTGCAGGGGTTCACCGTGGCTGTGCACACAGATGTGGCAATGCATGCACACACACACGGTCTCAGTGGACTGTATATTTTCTTGCGTCTACGTGAATGCCGGTCGCAGGGTTCAATTTAGGTGCAGGAAAATTCCGGGGTTTCAGTTTCTAAGGCGGATTTATTTCTTCTTATTTTCTAGTTGTTATTTTACTTGTTGTATTACTGGACCACATAAATTCAATGTTTTTTTTTTTTTAGGGAGGACATAGATGCTGGCTACCGCCTGTGCGGTCGTCCAGCTCCACCGGGTTTTGGGCGAGGGCCTGGCCCTACAATAGCCCGGGAGGGAGAAGTGCCGAAGGCACTTCTTCCGAGACGGGCGTAGAAGGCGAAAAGCGCCTTCTACCTCCGTCTCCTGCGGACGCCGAAAACGTACCGCTATTATAGGAGGGGTTGACAGCGAGCTCAAGGGCACCACTGTGGTTCGGACCTCGGCTTGTCTCACTGTCGAGAGACATGGGGGGGATCGGAGCAAAATGCCTCTGTGCAACTGCAGTGTTGCACAATTGGGCCCTACTGAATAAGACTCTTTGACTATTTGGAGAGCAATTTATCGTGACCTTGTTTTTGCCTCGAGCTCGCCGGCGAGCTCGGTGTTTGATTGTGTGACCTCTAATTACCTCACACCTGGGGATTTTACCTCGACGACTTGCGGATAACGCTAAAGCTGCCAATGTAATGACTGCGATGGGGTCATCCGGGTCGTCTAATACCTGCCGTGGTCGGCGACGGGGGGGTTTGAAAAATGGGATAGAAGAGGCGGTCGAGTAGTTCGATGCCTGGACAACCAATGGGTTCGAGTGGTGGGGCGCTCGATCAAAGTATCGGCGAGCGCAGTCCTTATTGAACTGCGCTAAAGAGGGAAGGTTTAGGTCGCAGTGCAACTCGGTGTTCCGGACATACCACGGAGCGCCGGTTGCACTACGAAGAAAACGATTTTGAATGACTTGAAGCTTATGGAGATGGGCCTCACTAGCATGACTAAACACTACTGATGCGTAAGTCATGATGGGGCGGATGCAGGCAGTGTAAAGTGTCTTCTTATTACTAAGAGACATTTTACTCTCTTTGCGAATCAGGGGACCAAGGCGACCCATTACAAAGGCCGCTCTGTTTCGGACGGTTGTTATATGATCGCTAAAGGTGAGATTCCGATCAAGGGTGACTCCGAGATATTTTGTTTTACTAACCCAGGGGATGGGTTGGTCAAACAAAGTTAAAGGTTGCGGGTAACGGGGGCGAGTCTTCTCAGTAAAGTACATAGCTGCACTTTTAACTGGGTTGACCGCGATGCGCCATTTACGGAACCAGTCACCGATCTCGGTGATGGCCCGTTGGAGGGCGAAAATGGACTTCCTGCTGATACGCCACCCAGTGGTATAAATAGCGGTATCATCCGCGTATTGGGCCAATAGGACGTCTGGCTGAGAGCGTGGGATGTCGCTGGTATACAGCGCGAAGAGAATGGGTGATAGCACGGAGCCCTGCGGGACTCCGGCTCTGACTGGGTGGGGGGAGGAGAGGGTGCCTTCCACGCGATAGCGAAAGCTTCTGGCTTTAAGGAAGTCTTGTAGGATGAGCACAAGACGTTCTGGCACGCCAAGTTGGTATAGCTTGTAAATCAAGCCATTGTGCCAGACTTTGTCAAAAGCTTTCGCCACGTCGAGGAAGACTGCTAGCGTGGTCTGGGGTTTGGGGTACTTGTTAAAGCCCTCAATGATGTGCTCCGTGAGGCGGTGCACCTGTTGGACGCATGAGTGTCCGGGTCTGAAGCCAAACTGCTCATCTGGGATAAGGTGGTGTTCCTTAGCATGGGACTGGAGGCGGTTTGCAAGTAACCGCTCGTAAAGTTTGCCTAAGGCACTGAGGAGGCTGATTGGGCGGTAACTGGTGGGGTCAGATGAGCTTTTGCCTGGTTTGTGAATGCCAATGACAGTTGCACATTTCCAGGTGTCTGGGAATAAGCAGTGGCTCATAGCAGCATTGAAGATGCTGACTAGGAGATGGATGAGAGGAGGAGAGAGGGTTTTAAGAACCCTGTTGGAGATGCCATCGGCACCGGGGGATTTGCGCGGTCGGAGGGCCTTGATCAGTCTCGCCACCTCAGCGTAAGTCGCTAAGGTGGCAGGTGGGAGTTCAGAGGTGACCACAGAGCTTTTACGTTCGACTTCAGCATCCACCGAATCGAGGTGAGCTTGGTCAACGTGATCTACGTTAGGGGAACACTGAGCCTCTAGGCTATCAGCTAGGCACTCAGCTTTGTCTTCGTCAAAGAACGCTGGGACTAGTGGGACTGGTCTGTATAAGGGAGGCATGTCGTTATGGTTACTACCTTTCATACTTCGCGCCAAGTTCCAATAAGCATGGTGGCTTGGCACGAGGTTTGAAAGTTTATCGCCCCATTGTTGATCACGCAACTCAGACATGCGACTTTGAACCATGCGTTCAAAGTGGCGTTTCTTAGTTTTGTTCTCTTTACTGGGGTAAGAGTCGTAATGTCGGGTCACTGCTTTACTCTCCGTCACCAATCGTCTCACATCCGCTGGAATGACAAGGCGCCGGTCGTCCGGCACTATGACCTCCTTTGCGGATGCACCTACTACGGTGGAGAGGTGATTGGTGAACGAATCGATCGCAAGGGTTACGTCATCTTTTGTCAGGATGTCGTCAGGGATCTTGTCTAGGTCCGGTGAACTGATAGCCTTTAGGGCATCGCCTACTTGCTTCCAGTTCACTATCGTCTTAGTGGGGCGGGGGAGGTCAGTCGTTGGGTCGGGACCTAGTCGCAGTATAATGGGTCGGTGGTCAGAGTGAAGCTCGTGAACCACTTCTATGGAGCGTAACCGGAGTGTTACGCCTCTGAATAGTGCCATGTCAAGCAAGTCAGATCGGTGGTCTTCCATATAAGGGTAGTGAGTGGGCTCAGTGGGCGCAATTATGTCAAAGTTAAGTTCTGCGATTAGGTTTTCAAGTGCAATACCTCTGGGATTGTTGACGTTACAATTCCATAGGATGTGCTTACTGTTGAAGTCGCCAATCAGAATGACGGCGCTTCCTAATGAGAATAGGGCTTCTAAGTCAGCTCGGACGATCGGCTTTTTGCAAGCTTGGTAACAGGATGCTATGACTATAGGTTGATGACCAGTCATAGCTAGGAGGCAACAAGATGCTTCCATATTAACAAGAGTTGGGGTAGGTAGGGGAATGCAGTGCAGGGACCTTTTGTAATAGATAAGAGTGCCTCCCCCACGGGAGTTCACTCTATCATCACGTACCGTTCTGTAATTGGCAAACCTAGGGTTCGCCTTCCCCGGTTTTAGAAGGGTTTCCTGCACGCATATAATGTCGATAAGGTGGGTGCAACAAAAGTCGTGGACAAGGTCACGTTGTCTAAAGAAACCGTTAGCGTTGAATGACGCTAACGAAACTGAGCGCGGTTTCGTGCGTGCGGTTGTACTACCCATAGTGGTTGTACTGGGGAGGGGCCTGGGGAACGAAGCGCTTAAGGGCGCTAAGTAAATTCGCGTGTTCCAATGTGTATTGGATCACGTCCGCTGGGGATTGAGCGTATTGCATCTTGTGGAATAGCTCTTGTACCTCATTGATGTCAACCGACATAGCCAGATCGCTGACTAGGTTGATTGCCTCTTGAAGAGGGGCAGCCATCAATGGCATAGGTGGAGCTTGTGGCCGGGAAGCGGCGCGGGGAGGCGCGCGAATGGTGTTGGCGACGGGTGCCGGGAGCGCGGGGCGAGCCGGGGCCGGTGCGCGGGCAGGGGCCGCGGCGCGGGCGGGTGCGGGTGCGGGCGCGGGTGCGGGCGCGCGGGCCGGGGCGCGGGCGGTAGCGACGGTCTTAACCATACTGGGTGGTTTAGACCATGCGTTACGGGCTGGGAGCGGCGCGGGTATTACCTGTGAGGCAGGTACTACCGTTAATTTAGGGCTTACCCGTTGGTAACGGTCGTAAGAGGGACGGGTCGGCCTATGCCTTGCCACCCTGTGGTTCACTCGTGGTGCTTTAGGGCAGCCACGGTAATTCGCGGTATGCCCTTGAGCACCGCATAAAACACAGCTGGGTGGGTCCGGCGAATCACGGGTGCGAGTGCACGCTGCTGTCGCGTGATCGCCTAGGCACTTAACGCACCTAGCGCGAGCGAAGCAGAAACGGGAGGCGTGCCCGTATAGTTGGCAGTTATGGCACTGCGAGGGACTCCCATTCTTGTATGGGGCTTGGACATCGAGTCCTGAGAGGCCACAGACCTTTTTTAAATTAAAAATGGCCTTGCCTTCAGGAGTACGATCTAGTACTACGAGTACTAGATCGTAGGGGCTGCGGTCCTTCCCGCTGTACATGCGGTGAACTGCATGTACGGGGAAGTCTTGTGCCTTCAGGTCGGCACATACCGAATCGGTATGTACCTCCTTGGGCACACCGCGGATGACCACTCGGAGGACTTTCTCCTCTTCGAGCGCATAGGTGTGAAAACTTATGCTCTCGTGGCGGAGGAGTTTAGTTAGCGCTCTGTGGTCGCTAATGGTGGAAACTTGGACTTTAATGCCCTGCTGCGTGGAGCGGGCATTAGTATAGTGGATCCCACGATCCGAAACCAAACGGGACAGCATGTCCCATTTGGTTTTGTCCTGAATGAACAGGGGCGGAGGCGGTTTTTCGCGGCGCGCGTTCGCGTCCTGAGGGGACGCGGCAGTGGTGGCCGGAGCGGAGGGAGGAGACGCGGGGCGCGGGGCGGGGGTCGGCTTCTTGCCGGAGGCGGGGGCCTTAGCGGGTGCCTTGGCGGGAGGGGCGGAAGTTGCGCAACTAGCGGCTTTAGGAGCACGCTTGCGCTTTCTATCTACGACGGTATAGCCGTCGTTATCTGAGTCCGAGTCAGTGCGTAAGGCGCGACTCGGATCTACCTCCATCTCCGCTTCGGAGTCCGAAGTGGGCTCGACAACGGCGATGGAGGGACGGGTGCTCGCTGACCTCCCGATCGGTGAGCGCGAGCGAGACCTCTCACGGGGAGGGGCTGCCACCGTGCGTCTGTTGTCAGGGCCCGGAGCGGGCGAAGTCGGGCTGTCCTCTGAGAAGGACCGGGTCAGAGGAGGGACGATGGCCTCCGGAATTGGAATTCCGGAGGGAGCGATGAGAGTGTCCGTGAGGCGGGCACTCTCTGCATCGTTAAGCGATTGCTGATGATCAGCGTAGAGTTCGGGGTAGCGGAGGGCGAAGGTCTGAAGGACCTCCACCTCACCGTTAGAGGGACGTTGCATCCTGAGGGGAATACTCAGGATGGCCTAACGGGTTCTGTCTCCCTCTCGCAACTCGTGAGCTCACTTGTGTGAGAGGGAGTGAGTACCTATGGTGTGCCCTAGTTGTGTACCCTCTCCGAGCTTTTTTCTCGGCGGAGAGGGGTGCTCCTAAGCGCTACTCCGGGTTTGACTAGGGGTGACCCCAAGGCCAGAATCCCGGAGCCCAGCTTGCTTCGGCTGACCCGTGAAGCGGGAAAGGCCACGGTGCAAGGTTAAACCAAAACAACAACAGTGGCCGTTGTCACCGTAGGGTGTCACACTGCGACCGCAGCAAATGGCGGATTTGATCGTTCAGACGGGTTTGGCTGACGCTACCCCACGCCTGAACGACGTCGCTTAACAGCACAAAGTGTGTTGTTACGCGACTGTTACTATGTTGTGTCGGATAGTAAAGTGGTGAATGCGCACCGAAAAGTGCGGTCGAAGCAAGACCACCAGCCCGATATGATGTTGTTCGTCCGAAACAAGGGACTGGGTAGGTGGTAATGCCAGACGTCTTAGAGCGCCTCTGCGCGACGGCACGGCGAGCTCGTAGCTCGCGTTGCTCGGCGTTCGGCGGCTGCTCAGCTTCTGCACACAAAACAAAAACTTCGTCAGGACTGCGTATTCCAAGGCACTGGTCTGCAACTATCGTCGGAACGATGACCCGAGTGAGACGGCAATAGTGCGGGGACTATTGCGGTCTCACTGGGAGATACTGGCGGAGCTGTAGACAGGTGTGCTCGGCGTGGCGGCACAGGTCGGAATGTTGTGTAATTGTTGATTGTAAATTCAATGAAAATAGTTCTTTCTTATATTACAATTATCAACTATGCACATAACTTACACACTGCTTTGCTAATTACATCATTTGACCCAATTAGAACACCGTACTACCCGTCTCTATCTCACGTTCAAGGTCAATTGCACTCGCACCATTTGATTAATTGGCTATAATTAATCGGCCGCCTGACCTAAAGCGGCGCTGTGATTGGACGCCCTATTTTCTAAAGTGAACTTTGACATCATTCATTTTCTCTATCGATATCATACATTTTGCCCCCTAACTACCAAAGTTCTGGCTTATGGCCGGTAATCTAATGTATATACTGTTCCAGGGGTTAACCTTTACCGAATATATACCTCTGATGGAGGTATATGATCCCTAAATGTTTATAATCTTACATTTATCGTCCGTAAACATTGATTTCTAGTACAAAGTCTGACATAAAATATGTGTTAAAGCCTTATATCTAACCTAATCATCTTATTTCACTTATCTTTATTTATTAACTTAATCTACGCTTATAACTGAGTACATTTACCTATCCTATGTAACTTATTATTACTAAAAAAGGGACTTAAACTAAGCTTTATTGAAACAATGAAATCTTATTGTTATTATGCGCTATACAAATCAACATACTAAATCTATATATACCTATGTCTATAGATAGAGAACAATGCGGAATTTGAGCGACGTTCGCCGTACTCGCCTACAGAAACTGTAACCCTGCCAAAGGGTAACCCTTCCATAGGTTAGGGTTACCGTTTCGTTTGGGCTTTTGTTTCTAGAAGTATCAATAACCCTTAACACCATAGGGTAACCCTTTGCTTAGGGTATTCGAATGAAGAGGTATTTGTAACTTTTTTAAAAACCTGGGTTGGTGGTGGGTAACCCTGGGTTACCCTATACTTTGGGTTGTTGATCGTAAATGTCTTATTTGAAAGGTGAGGGGAAAAACGTGTTATATAATAGTTACCTAAAATCCATTAGTCATTCGGCTTGGGTTGGGAGTGCGGTGAGTTAAAATACCTGAGTTAGTGGTTTATACTAGCCATTGATTTAAAAAAAATATTGCATTTAAGTAAAACTCTACCTAATTGATTGGCCCAAAACTAAGTATCCCTTAAGTTTGCGCATTTTTCACTAGCGGCCACTGTAAGTAATATTATATTACAAGTACATAAAATAATGTGTAACCTACTTATATATAGATAGGTACTTAATATTTTCGCAACTTAGGTTTTGAATTATTTAAATTTTCCCGGTAGGTATATCTGATCTTTTGAATTATTCGGTCGAGATTAATTATCCAAGAGCGAGTCGGACTCATACATCGACAATAGTTTTGTGCAGTTCGCGCAAATATTTATGAGCCCTCCGAACATCGCGCTTCTGGTTGCGCAGAAATTATATTTTAGGTTTCAGAGGGACCCGTAAGGGGCTTGAGGACGGCGTGCGGTGCTGCCCGCGTGCCTATACACAGCGTCTCACACCCGCGCCCATATAGAAAGTTTAGAAACCCAGCTAGAATGTATGCTTATATTATAGTTGGTTAAAAAGTATTTTGTTAGTTTCCATTTTCGTTGTAAATTTTTATTATACTTGAATATTTAAGCTGAATCTTCTAATTATTTACTTGTTATATTGAAAGAAAAGTTATTAAATTTATATATATATATATGATATAAAAATCAAAATACCTTTTTTCTAATAAAAAAGTTATTTTGTTTTTTTTTATTTAAGCACAGAAAATGTTGATGAGAAAAGAAAATCATAAATAAGTGTTAATTATGCACCACTTCGAGAAGTTATTTCTTTTCCGCGAACTATACTCAGTTATTAATTCAGGATTTTGCGGGGAGTCCCGAATCGTACTTGCGAAGATTTTAGTAGGAATTTGCTGTCCTTCTTTAGTATACTAATATTTTGTTCTTTGGTGGATAGCGTTATTACTCTAAAGGTGAGACTTATCCACTTTCTAGAACGTCTTATTGCGTCTTTTACGGCAAGTTGAAGGGTGTGTGCAGCGCAGAGCATTACACGTGGCTTGATCGATTCACTTTTCATGGTGTTGATAATGCTATCAACATTTAATACATTTTGACTCTCTTCTTGTGCAACACTAATAAAGTTTTGTGGCTCTTCATAATCGTCTTCTTCAGATTCGTTATCATCATCTTTGGATTGGGAGTCAACATCTTGGGCTTCTGTGCTGCAGTGTTCTATCAGTAGTTGTCATTTTTTTTAAGTTACTTAACAATACGACACATTATACACCGACACATAAATCCTTAACTTTTTCAGAGGTTGATATTTCTCTAATTGTACATTGCTGGTGTGTGTTTTCTTTATTTATGTTAGATAAAAGTAAATACTCTTCTGGATGTGACATATGTCACTTCAAATCAATGGTGTGTTTACCCTGAAAAAAATACTGATTATTGTTCTATGTTTTATCTATTCTATTTTTGTTAGTCAAATCGCCACCGCCACCGCGATATATGTTTGTAAAATATTTTTGTTTAGCCTAACTGCTACTAAACTCTTATATTGTTTCAGCGACTATGTTTTTTAAACAGTATAGGTATGCCACAAAAGTAATCTGCGTCATTTACGGTCGAACCTGTACATGACGGTTGCTGAATGCGATCTTCTTATAATGAAAGAAGTGAAATAAATTTATAAAGTCGGTATGTACCGTTCTGATTGGAAGTATTAGTTCAATATTGTGTCTATACCAAATTCCAAAAGTTATTTCGCAATAAAAATCAATCCGATGTCAGCGGTTAAAAGGTTAAATGAGACAAACGAAAAGACGGAATACGTAGTTAGGAAGGTAAATACCTAGGACTCACCTATCGCACAACACTACCGATGTTTACACGTTTAAGTAGGTACCAGGGGGTATCTCTTTGTATGCCAGGGTTTAAATAAGTAGGTACCTATACACACATACTTACCTATCTAAATATTGACTAATTAAAATACATAAGTAATAGATAAGTAGGTACCTCACATAGCTGTGATTCAGTCGAGTCATATGATAATTGTACTTACGAGTAGGCACATATAGCTCGCGCTAATCTTTATGGCTCTTATAAATAAACGCTGTTATCATTCAAATACTGTTTTTTGAAGATCATCTCAGAAAAAAAAAATATTTCTACGTTCATGAATATTATGTAGTATCTGATCTACTATGGACTTAGACCATTGTTTAACAAGTAACGTTTTTATTTATAACAACCAATGAGTTCTGTTCTTAACACCACGTGATCTGCGCAGTGTACAATTTATAGGAATTCTAGCTACTGCGCAGTCACGTGGTGTCAAGGTCAGTCCAAGTCTGAGTTTGTTTCACTGATCTTTCACGAGATAAACTTAAATAATATGATAACTTTTCTGCATAAATTTAGGATGTACGAGTATATACTTACACTTACCTACTTATATAAATATTATTTTATTAATTGACTTTATAGGTGAGTCAATAGACATGTATACACCGTTTATCCAGTAATCGTGCCTCGCTCGCATAGGTATAATTATGAGTACTAAACAAATAGGTACCTATGTACAATTTATTTTACTAAATTCAATTTACTAAACTAATAAATAAACAATTTCAAATGTTTAAACTATATACCTACCCTAATCTAAACTCTACTCAATACTTAGTTATTACTTACTAGTGCTCGTGATTGTAGTACCGTACCGTGACCCAAGTTAATCTATTTAGGTAGGTAGTTAGGTACCTATTTACTTAGGTAAATCCGCAGAATGAGCTGTTAGGAAACTTCTTGCATAAGCAAATGACGAACTAAACGAGTTCTAAAATAAACAACCTTGGACATAAGAAAGAGACACCGCACTTATCTCATGTACGCAACAACGCGAAAATTAAAGCTTTTTATTTTTAAACCTATTGTGCTTAAAATAACAACTATAATCGTTACTTTCACCGTAGTCGATGAGGCGACTCTAGCGTGATCAACTCTGACCAGTCCGTCCGTTAGGATCAAGAACTAAACGACATCAAAGTTCTGCGCTAGATTATACCTACCCAGGTGCCCAAAATATAAAGTTCAATTAGGCTTACTTCGCACAGATCTTTATGAGCCCTCGGAACGATGATGGGCAGTAGGCCGCCACCGCGTCGCTGGCGCGTATCTCTAGAGCAAAACATCAATTTGGATAATAGGTAATATTTACGTATTGTATTGTACATTGTATTCATATAACATTCTTGACGAACGACACGATATTTAACCATAGTGAAGTTGTTGGATGTCTTAAGTAAAAAAAAGACAAATAAAAAATTGTCTTTTTTCGTTTTCAAAGATGAACAAAGATATATATGTAGATGACATTATAAGAATTATGAGTACCTACTTAATTAATTCTAAGTAGGTACACATTTAGATATTAATTAGATCCTAAGACAGTGGGCATTGTATGTAGATCGGATGTAATTTTTTAACCGAGTTCCAAAAGGACTCAATTTGATTATGTTTTTGATGTCGTAAGAAGCAAAGGTCACGAAAAGGGTGCACAAAATTTTATTTGCATAAAATTGAACGACGCGCGCCTTTATCACTAAACATGTGAAATTAATTGTCAAATTCGGTCAATGCGCGCAATATTGTGATCGTAGGTACTTTTGAACTATGATGGTACCGACTTCAACAAGTTATTTCACACTTTGTTGTTATATTTTTTATTTCTTAGCGTGTCAAAGTCAAATTCAGAAGTCAAATATACTTATAAAATTTTGGCGTAGGTACTTACATAGCATTGAAGTAGGTATACAGTTTTTTTTACTAGCTAATGAATTAACATTTACTGCCGCGTTCAGCATCTCAGCAGTTTGGATCTGTGCTTATCTGTTTCTGGTTTAATAAGTGCACTAAAAGAAACAAAAATGTCTACGTCTCATTAGATTACGTGTGGTAGTGAAAATCATAAAAAAAACGTAGGAAGAGGGCAATAACAGTCAAAGTTTTTACCTTCGAGCGACCGAGCAAAACGAGGCCAGTAGAGAGTATAAGTAACCTACTTATACTGACAATAAGTGCCCACATATTGTCATCGTGAAAAGAAATGTTTTCCAATATAACCTAAAATGTGTTCTCTATATTGTTATATTAAGTATACCAAAAACAACCGGACAAGAGCGACGCTGTCTCGCGTATTCTGTCTAATTAACATTACTTAAATTCATAACATATAAGTACCAAAAATGGCTAAAAAACTAAAAAAGAAGTTGAAATGAAACACAAACTTAATTTTCGTAGTTAATAAAATTTTCGCCTATACATCGATATACGTTTACCTAATAAAATGTAACTGTTACTTCTGCTATAAGTATTGTTTAATTTATGTGCTTTGTACAATTCTAACATTCTAATATTCTCTGATAGTACTACTGTATAGCGATCACGACCGCTCTATCAAGAGCGTACCGGATAAGAAGAAGACAATTCTAAAGTTTTCGCTCGGCGATGCACTTACGCGGCGCCAGTCTCACAAACTCACAGACAAAGCTCTGAGAGCTCATAGAAATTATTATGTATACTTTTGTATGCCACGTAGCCGCCAATGTCCTGCCATCTGCGTGACACTGCACTGCGCTCGTCACTCCGAGACCAATACTTAGTTCCAAAGTCGCGTTGGCCGGGCCAATTTCACTTGCTACAGTGCCCTTCATACCTGAACACAGTAGTATTCTTTTGTTTTATTTGAGGCAGAATATCTGGACACTATGTGGTTAAAACCTGCCAAGATATACTCTTACTAAAGATGCCTATTACCCGGAAAAGCTAACAATACTATAAAGCTTGACTATTCATTCAAACCAATCATATCGAAAACACTATAAAAAGGGTAACCCATTTAGGGTAACCCTTGTGTTACCGTGTTAGCACAGTTCAAAGGGTAACCCGTTGGAATGGCTTACCGCTGTGAGTAAAAACCCATAGCCCATAGGGTTTATACTAAGCCTATAAACCAATTACTTCAATAACTCTATCAAAGGGTAACCCTATTGAAGGGGTTTTAATAGGGTTATTCAATAAAATTGGTAACCATTTTAAAGGGTAACACTTATAGCTCGGGTTCTTTACTAACCCCGTTACTAATACCTTGGGTAGAACCCTAAAATGGGTAACCAAAACAGTCCCTGGTTTAAACACTTTTATTATACCAAAAAGGTGACAAACAAGCGTGCAACCCAACGGATGATTAACGGTTATTGCAGCATTTGTACGGTCGCAACACCAAGAGCTTCACTTGCGCGTTGCCAACTCTTCAAATACATAATAACTTTCCAGTTGAAGAAGCTCATACAATAGACCCTGTGGAAAACCTCGGCTGTGTTCCATAATAGCAGTTTAGAAGCAGTGATAACTCAGTGGCATTGGCTATGGACTGCCGCGCAGCAGGTCCATGGTTCTAATCCGGCTTGAGCTTCACCGTGCGGTGGAAGGGCATTTTACGAATGTCCGCCTGGCTAGCGACTACCCTCAAGTAGAAAATCGGTCGCCAAGCATCTAATGGTGTATTCCGGAAGCTGGCACATGAGACGACAGCTGTATGTGTCAGGGTGATGGGCGCAGTGTAGTTCGTCATTTGTGACGAAATGCATATGCATAGCCAAAGGTACTGATTAACATCATGAGAGCATCGTGAATCTTCCGTCACTATACCATAAAAAGAAATGGTCATGTGGACAGCAATATAATATTTGATGGAACTCGTGTCGTGCAAAAACCAGTACCTAGTTCCATTCAGTTGACTAGATGGCGCTGTATTTAATTTACTTACTACCATTTTATGTATTTATTTTACTGTATTTAATTTGGTTACTATCTAATCTAAATACCAGAGCAGATACAGTAAATAAACCAGTACTGATTCATACTGTGTTAGATAGATGTCACTTGTGGTAGGTCTTTTAAAATAAAACTAAATTATAAAAATCATATATTTGACAAAAACTGTTGCGTTAGACCACTATCTCACTTGTTGGTAAAAAAGATGATGTGGTCGTGGATTGTAATCGAGTTAAGCGTAGAAATACTGTTTCCCAAGGACAGTTGCCGAAACACACCTCTAGTTGCTTGGCGACAGGTTTTAAATTTGAAGGTGATAAGAACTACGCAGACATTTTCCGTGTCTGGCATTGCTCGTATCTGACATTTCGCGTATGTGGCATACTGCGTATCTGACATTCCGCGTATCTGTCATTCTGCGTTTTCTAGCAATCTGCGTTTTGGCATTTTGCGTATATTGCATTAAGATGCAAATCAATAAAAGATAATAAAATTGAAGCCAAACTTTCCGTTGTTTTTGTGACTGTGAATGAGGGGTCATGCATGCCGTTCACCATTCCGCTTTTCCAAGAATACTATTATTTATACCGCCCCCCCCGTCCCGCACCCGTGGGGCTTAGTAGCTTTTATTTTAGTAGCCAGATGATCTGCAAAGTATGTGGTTGTGTGAAGTGTCGTCCACACATGAGTAACAGTCTGAATGTTCAGTTGGGACCGTATAGTAGTTTATGTGATATTATTTTCTCAGTATTTTATTTGGTTTTTGATGCTATAGAAATTTTAGACTATTTAAAGTACAGACTGATCTAGTCAATTATAACTGCCAAATTCATATCTCCTAAGATTTTCTTATTTAGTCAATGGTGTAGACTATGTAGAAATTCTCTTAACTTAAAATTCTAATAGGATAATCCTAATTTAGACTGGCCATTTTAACTAGTATACTCTAGATTATGTTTTATCCACATTCATGTACAGTGGATTTTAGTATAATAATAATAAATATATTTATTTTCCTTGCAAATAGGTCTAAAATAAGACTAACTTAAGAGCCATTTCACAAAATGCTTATATAATTCGTGGAAATTGGCGCAAGGTCTTTAATTTTTATTCCATAATTATGATAAATTATCGATATTCTAGTACATTAAGTGTCAACAAAATTACATGCCTGATGTATAGATTTTAAAAAAAGTTGATTTGATGATTTTTTATACAAGAGATAGAGCTCAGAAGATGGCTATGTGTACGTTAATTCGTAAAACAAGGTGCGGGAGATTGGTCACTTACAAAATACTTGAAGTAATATTTGTAAATTTGGTACATTAACTGAAAAGGGAACAGATTATTCTATTTTTATCAATTATTCAACAATTTGTAGATCTTTCCTATGATAGTAAATTAAGCGCTTAAAATCTTCGATACACGCATCAAAATGTGAAATGCCTCTTACAAGACTAATATTGTTGTAATGTAAACCAGCATTGCAAGGACTGGTGGCCCCACTCAACAGACCTGACCTCATAATTAAGTATAAGACTTACAATTAGTAGGTAACTGGTTTTATCCAAAGTAAATATAACTATTTTGCACCATATTTTGAAGTTAGTTTTTTTATGCCTGATATGTTAGCCTCTGACCTTCGTTTATTATTAATCTACAGTTTAAGGGGGTGACCCCCGAAATGGCCTCCTTATTTCTCCCCTTATAGCCATTCCGAAGTTATAACTCATCATCGATGTAGTGTGTCTGCCATAACGTACAACGAAGACATCTTTAATGTCTGCTGCTGCAGGAACTGCTGTCATCTTCCACCATTGACATACACTAATCATGGTCTTCACTGTCAATGCTGTCACTAGTAGTATAAGACGGCGGCTAGTTCGAGTCAATTGCAGTGTCTTGTGACCTAAGCTTCGAAGTCAGTCTCTCAAGTGGCTATAATTATATACTATAGACTAGTAGCTAGTGGAGACGCGAATGGAAAAATATCGGAATCTGGGCAGCAGCGCCTTCTAAAGTACTGCTTGCCTAGCCCTGCGAATCGCAAAACGCCTGCCAAGTGAAGGAATTATTGCAAACCCCGGACGGTGGGCGACTTCCAGCTGTTTATGTGATGTGAAGATTGTAGTTTATGGTTTATTCTGCACATTTCCAGGTTTGTGATGCAGATATGGAGATATTGAGTGTGGATGCCGCTCACGGTGGTGCTACTCCTGACTCTGTCATATGGGGCAGTCATCCTCTCAATTCTCACTTGGAGGATTTAAGCAGTATAGAGGATACCTGGTTTCTTGGTAAGTCCAATCTTCATCTTTCTGGTCTGATCCCACCTATGAGTTGAATTTGGTGCAATATGTCTATTACTAACCAAACATTCTCGTCACGTTGACGCGCTCGTAGAGATGGTCGACTGCTAGTGACATACTTATACTACTGAACGCTTCCATGCAGGCACGTAAACCTGTCAATCCCGGTTGTTGTCTTAGGATAGTAGTCGTTATAGTATGGTGGTTGGACATTTAGGGAATGTCTGCCAGGTACCAACTTTAAGTAGAAATTTTGTCGCCAAACACCTAATGGTGAGTTCCGGCAGCTGTCCTTTAGAGTCAGTAATTCTAGGTTAGTCTAAACAACACTTTATTTTATTGAATTATCACTTACTTTCAGGTGAGACTGTGGATAAAGGGTAGCCTATTAACAATCTCAATAAAAATGCAAGTATAAGACTTTTACTCCTGATAGGCTAGCCCTTAAATTCAACACATAGGTGGGATCTTATCTATTGATAAGTGATTATAAAGCCGTGGATGGTAAACAAACTAATCTCAAGGACTGCTGCAGGAACACGCTTGGTGACAGATTTTCTACCTGAGTATTTTATTTGGGGGTGATATGGGCTGTACTGATGTCCCGCTTGGGTTGTTTTGTTTACTCCAACCAGCTTCTACCTATGCCATCCCAACTCCTTGATGTAGCGGAGAAGGACTGAGTTGCTAGTATAGATGCTACAGTGACGGGTGGTGAGGATGTCGTCGATGAGAATGACTCTTGCAGTCCCATTGTAATTCTTATTTGTTCTGTGGCTTCGCAAATCAATAGTATGTGCTCCACAGTTTCATCTTTTCGCATTCAGCCTCTATATAGAGGTTATTTGACCATTACTCTATATATATAGACTGTTACTGCAAATATTTTTGTAAGAAATTTCATATATTCGTGTTGTCTTTGTTCGTTTCCTAATTGTGTGGTGTTTTTGTGTTTGGTAATTTGCAACCGCTGGTAGCGGACCGTCCTGCGTTGTTTTTAGGTTTATAGCTTCAATAGTAAAAAAGTTATCACCATTTTATAGTCAAATATTTCAAAATTTCGTGTATTTTCAAAATTAAAAATCAGATTTCAACCTTTTTAAATAGCTCCACGCATCAAAAAACGCGGGCCGCGATCCCCGATCGCGTCCCGTTGGATTGAGCGCGATCGGAGCCATACTTTTTTAAATATAACAAAATAATAGTAAAATACCTAACTTTAAGCTTTACAGTTAATTTTGATTAATGCAGTAACGATCTATATATATATATCAGATTACAGTGAGCTGTAATCAGTCTTGTGACAATGTGCAGTTTGGTTTATTTGTAAGTTTCTTGTTTTGAGTTTACAACATGGTCTTTGTTTGATTACAATCCTCAGTCATACACAACAGGTTTTGTTGTTCTCTCTCGGTGTGGCAGTAGCTCCCGTACTTCCGTTGTTTGCGCCAACACCACTTGTATGGGAAGGGGGGGTTTTTCTCTGGAATCCCGGTAGCCCCATACTTTACCACGTACGTCGTGGTGTATTCGACTGGTTTCCTGGATGTCACAGGAAGACTCCAGTCAATCTTTGTGCGAGTATATGAACGCGGTAATCCACTCACCAACTAACGGCTCACTGAGCGTTCCGCCGAAGGAATTATTATGCCAAAACACCAAACTTATTCTAACTGCAGTTAAATAAATCTTGGGATACTATTTGCATAATCTTCCCTCGGTCCAGATGTCGACGTCGCTGGTAGCCCGCAGATACGTAGGGGTCCGCCTTCGTCACCCACGTGTTCACTGATAGCACTGGTAGTTCTAATCCTTATAAAATCTTCAATACTGGACGCCCGGCGTCCGAACCAATGTCAAATAGTACGCTGCGACCCCACAAAACAACCAAACACTGTTTCACCTCAAAACCCCGTGACAAATCCCACAAAATACCGCGCACGACCTCGGGCGTAATCCGGAGGAGCTCTCGAACCAAAAATGGGAAGAAAATTAAAATTAGCCTACCTGCAATGGATGACAGCGCTGTCTCGGAAATGCATTAACAACAGGATTCGCGTCCGCGCGAATATGATCACTATACGCCTAGAGATAGGGTTCAACCCGATTGCATAGTTTATCGAACACCAGTAGAAGTACGACATATAACCTACAGCTACATGTTATGCAATATATACAACTTATTATTCACAGGTGACTCTAAATATCCATTGAGGAGAACAATGATGATACCAATTAAGGATGCAGCCGCAGATACGCGCGAGGCACATTATAACATGCTGCATGTTCGCACGAGGAACACCATCGAGCGAACCATAAGTCTTCTCAAAGCCCGCTTCCGTTGCTTACTTCTCCAAAAACCCATGCACTATACACCAGCAGTGGCAGGGTCTATTGTCAATGCCTGTATCATATTACATAACATATGTACCCAAGCCAACGCCCCTGTGGAAGAATTAACCGATGAAGAGATAGAACAAGAAGCTAAGTTACAATTGGAATATTCTACTGATAGTGTGAAGAATCTCCATGGCAAGAACCTAGCATTGGAAAAGGGTTTAACTGTCAGGAATGCTCTCATTCAGCAGCTTTGGGATGAACGGAATGTGTGAACTTGTAAGTAGATCATTATATCATACTTGAATCTAGTATTTATTCAGATGCTGAGAAGGTCCTCCTGTGACTTGTATAAAAGTTTGGGAACCAATTTTGAATCACTTGTAATAATAACTGTTATCTATATCATCATGTTAGATGGCAGTTGTGTGAATATTTGTAACAAACCTGTTTATTCTCGAAGGCATAACTTTCCACCGTGAATTAATTGTGCGCATTACGTCTACACTTAGTTCAAAGCTTCAGAAGAGATGCAGAGCTATGCATGTACATGTGATATAAAGAAATACGCCTTGTAGGTGAATATAATTAAAAGGTATTCTGGAGAGCTGAAGTGCACTTTATTGCTTTGTAGCTAGAGTCGCTTATTTATTGGAATGGCTTTGCAGAGTGGTCCTTCTAGTTCTTTTTTAACTGACTTAAAAAAGGGGGAGGTTCTCAGTTCTTCTGGTTTTTTGTTACTTCAGAACTTTCACTGGGTGAACCGATATTTTTATAATTATTTTTTTATTTGAAACCTTGTCGTGTGGTCATATAAATTTCATCAAAATCAGTCATGCCGTTTTGGAATTACACTTCAATAACTGAAAAATATTTTCTTATCTTGATGATATAGTCGTTGACAGTGAATGACAATCGATTCCGTAAATAGCAAGGGTCACTAAAAAGAACTAAATATTATTTTTTTACTTTTGATAGTTGAAAAGTACCTATTATCACAATATTGTGCGCATGGTACCTTATTTGGTACCATGCGCATATATATATTATGGACTTTGGTAAGCTATTTTACACTTTTGAGTATAGAGGTTGGTTCCATTATTTGGTAAAAATAAAAACCTTGTGTTATAGGTGTGTAAGTGCTAGTGGTATGTATAAAAGAACTACAAAATGTGAAATATGAGGACATGTCTTCGTGAACAGAAAAGTCTGAACAAAAAAATATATAAAACTTACATGGCTTATATGACTCATCAAGCTTTCTCACTAGATATGTCTTATTAACTCCTACAACCACGCAACCCACAACCAACCTTCGTTATTATTATAATCATCACCATAATTTCCTACTCATATCCCACGCAAATGGGGTCGGCACAATATACCTTCTCAAAGAACATAGTACATACTACATGCCAAATGGCCAAATATGGCAGAACTATCATATTTACTGAACAGCTTTATCACCTATATTTGCAATAAACGATTTGATTTGATTTACAAAAAATGATTAAAGAAATAAAAAAATGGAACCAAATCCAAGACAGAAAAGTATAACTTGTGTCGAATTCAGTACTATGTTGATTCAAAACACCCATCTCACATTAGCGTGATTTGACATCTACAATTATTTCATTTTTTTCATTGTAGGAAGTCAGTTCCATATTTTTTGGAGCAGTTATAGCTCAGTGGCATTGGCTATGGACTGCCGCGCATTCATGGTTCGAATCCCGCCGCGGGGTTTAGCTTCGTAAAATCAGACTACTGATTAATGTAAAAAGTTATGTGTGATCATACATTAAAAAATGTATGCGTTGAATTGAGAACCTCCTCTTTTATTGTAATTATTATTATTATTGGCGGTTAAACATACGTTTTCACTAACAACACAAGGCACAAGGGCTAACTTATTTCTCAAATGTTATGGATTTGCTGTTTTTATGTCTTGTCTTGTCCGTCTTACATTTATTTATTATACATTAATCCTCCTAGGGAATACTATCCTTTGTACACCTGCTATCATTCAGTTATCTAATTGGACCATTAGAATGGTAAGGAGCCCTGTGCATCCACTCCCCATTCACAATGTAAGTGGTGGCATGCTGCTCATTGGGTACATCTTTTCGCTTAGTCGATTTTAACAACATCCAACAGGAATATATGGAATCTTAAAGGTCTGATAGACGGATAGACAAGCAGAGTTTTAGTAATAGAATCCCCATTTCTGATTTGTAACCCTCATTACACATGTACCCAAATTCACATTTATTTATTGCAAAGAGGCTTGCTTTTGACCACTATTTCACCTCATGATAAGTGATGATGTGGTCGAAGATGTTGTTCAGGCTAGCCTGCCTAGAATTACTAGCTCTCAAGTACAGCTGCCGGAACACACTATTAGGTGCTTGGCGACAGATTTTCTACTTGAGGGTGGTAGCTAGCCAGGCGAGCATTCGCGAATTGCCCTACCAGCTTGCTGTAACGACTGCTATTGTGAGACAACAAGCGGGACCGACCGCTCAGTAGTAATGTCACTAGCGGTCACCCATCCAACTCCTGACCGCGGCGGACGTTGCTTAACTTAGCTGATCGATCAAGAATGGTTAAGCTAACTTCGCTACAAGCCCTAACTCGCTTAAACCTTATGGTAAGTGATGATGCAGTCAAGGATGTTTTTCAGGCCACCATAAAATTAGTGGTTCTCAAGGATATGAATATATCTCAAGGGATTTGTAGAAAATAAAAATGATATATTTTCTGAAAGATGTCTCTGGTATTTAATATTTATTATTTCTGAAAGATCACATTCATAGCGTAATCTGTTCAATATTGGAAAAAAAACTGTCCCAAAACTGTCCTCTTTTGTTATATTCGTCCCTTCATCAGAAATTCTGATCCAGTCCAAACAGCAACATATTTGTTTGCAATATGAAGCTGGCCCTGTATTAGGTAATACCAGTCATGGTTATTCCAGATAATCATTTGGACCACCTTAATGGCTGAATCGATTTTGATGGAGTTGTTTGATTATGATATGTTTCATGAAAATCGTATGGGGTCTTAAATTTTTTAAATCCATATTATTCAAATTATAAGCGAGGCCAAATAATTGTAAATGATTTATCTCGAGGAGTTTTCCTTACTTTGTCAACAGTTATATAAAGCAAGTATTTGTTTGTAACAGCGTTTAGTCTTATTTCTATGTATTTAGAGACAATTTGTTTAAGGCGAAAGGTGAGGTCAGTTGATTTTGTACATTTAGCGGTCCCCCGCGCGCCATCTATTTAGCGAGAAGTGCATGAGTTCGTATCCATAGACGGCACGCTGCGTTACTGTTTTCAGGATCATATTTGCGAGCAATTTAGTGGTTTTAGACTCAACTCATAGTTAAGTTTTAGTAGGCGCAATTAGCTTGTACTCTTATAGCCCGTATTTCTATTAACTGATCGAAGAAATGGTCCATGATATCTTTCTTACGAAATTAAACAATAACCAACCCAAGTTTGGTAAACTACAAAATTGATTCACATTTAAAAAAAAATCCGGAATCTCGATACTTCTAAATGTTCAAATCGTTCCGGGTACTTATTCTATCCTACTATAATACATTTGTAACCTGTTGCAGGATATATTTATATCAATGCTTAACACATTCACGCCATGATTGTCGTTTTGTTTTGCCCTTACTAAATAATTAGATAATGATAGTTATTTGAACTATTATTATATGTAATAGGTTTGTAATCTAGGGAAATCGGATCTAACTCTGCCGACACAAAAAAGGGGTTATACAGACATATATTGACAATAAAATAAATACATTATCAATATAGTACAACTTACTCCCCGTGGGGTGCCGGGTTAGAATTGCACATCCCCATATCATCACATGGGTGTCGTAAGAGGCGACTAAGGGAAAAATACTGGAAGGTGGGCAGCAGCGCCTTCTAAAGAACTGCAAACTTACACTGCGATCCCAAAGACACCTGCCAAGCGTGGGGATTATGGCAAATACCCCCTTAATATGGGAGGCTGTGTTCAGCAGTGGATGCGGCTGTTACAGTAAACAACTTAATTTTACATTATCGTACATTATCAAAAGTAATAATTTTATTGTTTAGCTATCAAATTCAAATATCAAAAAGTAACAAAATACCTACTAATTTTATTTGATTTGATTTGATTACTAAGCTGACGATTACAACTTTTTGAATCGTTATATCTCAAAAACTATGGCTCATAGAAAAAAAAGTATTGATACATTTTTTGTAGATAATTTTATGATCAACAATTTTTGTTTGTAGTATTTTTATTATAAAACTTACCGTTTGGTGAAAATTACGAAATACATTTTTTTTAAGTTTGACCTTGAATAAAAAAATTCCATACAGGGGAAAGATGGGGAATTTTCAAATTTAATTTTATTTTAATTTCAAATTTTCAATTTTTTATCATATTTTAAACATATATATAATCTTACCGATTTTCAGCTTGGTGGGAATTTATGTAGCTTTACTCTTATTTTTTGGTCGAATTTGACCGGACTTACATTAAAAATATAATCAGATTAATTTCAGTTTTCCATAATTTTGAATGTAGAATTTCGCAATATCGTTTTAATGGTTTTCAAACTGGTAAAAGCCCTTAAAATTTTTACAGAATGTGTTGTTGTGGTTATAATGAATACAAGAAACATATTTTTTTTCTGCATCATAAACTTACAGTTTATATAAATTTATATACAGGTATTGCCATATCACAGGTTTGTCCTAGTTTGGGTGCCAATGATCTCCCTTGGAATATTAACTTTGTTATACTTACAATAAGCTTTTTTAATACCACCTAAAAACTGTGTGTAAAGTTATATTATGTTTGTAAAGATAAAATAAAAATCATTTCAAATCATTTCATTTCAGGTATAGTGACGATCAGGCGTCAAACTTGGTATGGATATAGTAAAAGTTAAAACATCAAATAATTACAATCGATTAAGTGCCAGTCAGCTTTTGAGGACTTTAAAAAAAAATTGAAATTTTGAGTGGTCATGCAACTGCAGAATCCTTGTGTACAAGTCAGATTTGCACTTGCCTAGTTTTTTATTTTAGTGTCTTAAGCTATATCTTTTTTTATTTTCAGCGCCAAAGTTCGGGTTTGGTTTGGTATAAATGGAATTTTTGCCATGATGCCAAAAATCATCTCTGCAGAAGGTGTTGCTGCCAGAAGAATGACTCAGGAGTACAAAATGAGAGATGCTGATAAGGTCAGAACCATAGTATGTTAAATGGTTTAGAATTATGGTAGCTAGTAATAAGTTTAAGAATATTATGGATATGTACTTCATATGATCATCAGATTCTTCGCTCTTGTACTAAAATTAAAGTAGCGTTGTAATTTTATATCAAGACTCAAATATCTATTTCTATAAAATATAAGGTTGGAATCATTATTTGATCTCCTGTGGAGTAGTCACGTGATTCTATCCTAGCTGTTAACAGAAAATTCGATTCATATAGGTATTTTGGTTTAGACTTCTAGACCAACAAAAATCGACTCATGTTTATGTGACAATGAATTAATATAATATTTTTTTTATGAAGATTATAATACAGAACTTAGTACAGACTAACAGATGTGTGTACAACACGGTCTTATTAACTCTGAACCTGGCGTCAGTGAAGTCACGTCGGCGCTTTGGTACGGTTTCTATACAACTGATTGGAGAGAAGTTAAGAGATGGTCAATCGCATTCCAGCAAGTGCAGAATTAATATGACCGTGTTATACATCTTCGTACTAAGGTAAGAATTGTGATAAAATGTATTCTGACTGATAAAAGGTATATTTTAACGTTAAAACTATGATAAATAATTTCAAAAGTTATCAGAATAACAAAGATTGGTATACCTGTACACCTACAATAGACTACAGAAGCCAAAATGTTGCATGATTGTACCTACCTTAAAGAAATGTTAAAATATGTTTTAGATTTCTATCTTCACAAGCTATAATATACATAATTATATTATATAGCTATATCTTGGTAGACTGTATTTGACTTTTTTTTTTTTTTCTTTCTTCAATTATGTTCTGTGTGTACAAAATATAAATCAAAGTATTTCACAGTCTTAGGGTCTCGTTGACTAGAAAAATGTTTTGTTAGTGATTGTAGGGGTCCTTACGCTATGGGTCAAATAAAACACATGCTTCGATGTAGTTAAAATGGTGGACTGTATTTCTTTCTTGAATTTTTCTGTTACAATTTCTTCATATATCTTATGTAACAATTTCTTCTTAGCTGGTATATGAAACAAAGATGTGGTTGGCTCCGAGAGTCAGTTAAGAATGCATGCTATCGCGACCGTGGGTCTTCTTCTCTGACAACTAAACTGTGTCAGGGGTAACAGCATCAGAGCGGTCTGCTCTCTGGCTGTGGCACTTCTTACCCCATTACAATGGGGCAGTCTTCGGGTTCGGTTCTACCGTTGGTTTCTGCGGTTCTACCACCCAGCGGGCAGTAGAGCCTAGGCGATCATGGAGGCACTGCCAGGTTGATCCGTGGGAAGCCCAGCGCGCCGATCGGCGTCCAAGGTGTTGCCCACTGAGGGTATCGCCGCGTACACCGAGGCATCTCTTCTCTCTTCTATGGCGTCTTCGGGGAGTATAAGCTCTCTGGCATATGGTTTCGACTTCTTTTTGCCTCTGATATCTGGCGGTCTCGCGTGCAGAGGGGCAATACCCTTGATATGGGGTAGGCTTGATTTGTCAGCTTTTCTAAATAGGTTGGTGGCCAATCTTCGGATGAAGCTGCTGATGTCTTCGTGCTTTAAGTCTCTGAATACTGTGAGGTCAAGTTATGTTATTATGTCATCAACCCATCGGGGTTGGATGAGGTATCGAGCGACAGCTCACGACCTCTACAGAACCCCGTGGGGCTACAACCCCACGGTATCTCTTTGTCACTGTGCAAGCTACCGCTCTGCGCAGTGTATGTATGTACTTCGGATGTGCTTTTTATGTTGAACCTTGATGTTTGATTTTCTCCTTATGTGGAAATGGCCCCCTCATCACCCGGTAAAAGTAATTCCCTGGGTAGGGGGCGCCATTTGGCTCTTGTTTCAGGCGGCCTAGCATGAAGCGGTGCTAGACCGTGTAGATGTTGATGGGGTCCGTTGTCCGCCGCATCGAACATCTTCCTGGCCAGGCGGACAACGAACTCTTCGATTGATTCCATTTTTGTGTCTCTGCTGATAGTTGTGTTTCGCACATAACGCCCAGCTCCTACGATCACCCGTAGGGCGACGTTCTGCTGGGCCTGTAGCTTTCTTTTGTTGGTGTTTGAACAGAGGTTGTACCAAGCTGGGGCGGTGTAGGTTAATCTTGACCTTATGAAGGTTTTATAAATCCCCAGCTTGGTTCTCAGTGGCAGCTTCGAGTTCAGCACTGGCCTCAGCAGGGCTCTAGCCGCCCTCGCGGTCTTCCGCATGTTGTCGGCTTGTTTGGCCATTGTGAGTCTCTTGTCGATCGTTACCCCCAGGTACTTGATCGTGGGCTGCCATTCGATTGTTTCCCCTTGTAAGTGTAGGTTGATAGGTGGGTCTATCCTCTTCCTATTTATGCAGATTGCTGCCGTCTTCGTTACATTCACGGAAATGCGCCATTTATCTAGCCACTCTGGCAATAGATTGAGTTGCTTTTGCATTTTCCGTGTGGCTTGTTTTGGATTCTTGGACTTGGTTAGAAACGCGCTGTCGTCTGCAAACAGCGCTAAGATTATGGGTTCGTGCAGTTCTGGTGTGACTAGTAGCGGTAGATCGTTAGTGTACAAGCTGTATAGCCCAGGCGAGAGGCAGCTGCCTTGGGGTACACCAGCTTGTATGGAACGAGTCTCCGATGTTCTGTGTTCTACCGCCACATAGAAGTTCCTGTTTCTTAGGAAGCTTGCAATGATCCAAATGTAGTGCTTTGGCAGTGTGGTTCGCGCCATTTTGTAGAGAAGGCCTTCGTGCCACACCCTATCAAAGGCCTTCTCTACATCCAGGAACACTCCTACTGTGCTCTTCTCTTGGTTGATGTTCGCAGTCATCTCGTGAATCACTCTTGTGAGTTGGAGCGTAGTAGAGTGACGACTGCGAAATCCGTATTGTTCCTGTCTTGGTGACATGTGTGGGTTTAACCTTCTAAGTAGTAATCTTTCAAAGAGTTTAGCCATGTGTGGGAGCAGCGAGATGGACCTATAAGACTGGGCCTCCCTCCTGTCTTTTCCCGGTTTCGGGATCTTCTGGTGTTTCCAGTCTGCCTACGCTGATGTCTTCTAATGCTTTGGAGTAGCCTTGCCAGTCTACTCTTACCATCAAGTTTCTGTTAATTGATGTGGCTGAAAGACCGACAGTGACGAGTATGGGGAAGTGCTGCTCGTCCAGGTCGTACAGCACCTCCACTCCAATACTTCCACGTAGCCCCTGGTATGCCACCACATCTAGAACATCTGCCCGATGGTTGGGGTCTGCAGGTATATGAGTTGGCTCGTCTGGTCCGATGATTTCAAAGTCGCCTCTCTCGGCCTCGTTGTAAAGCGTTCTGCCTTGTGGATTAATAATCCTGGAGCCCCATGTCGTATGTTTCGCGTTGAAGTCTCCAGCCATTATAGTGGGTGTCGTCCCATCCAGTACTTTTGAAAAGTCCTGTGGTATGAGTCTGGATGAAGGAGGTCTATAAGCTGCATATATTCTTAGTTCACCCAGGTTTGTTTTGATTATAACCCCGTTGGTGATGAGTTCTACCAGATTGGGTGTCGGCAGCTCGTCATGAATGATGTCCCTACGGACTAGTACGGCAGTGCCCCTATATGCTCTATCTTGGGCTGTAAGGCAGTCTAGCCTGTAGGTAAAGTAGTTTCTAATTTTGAAGTCGATGGTTGGTTTCAATTTAGTCTCTCCCAATAGTATTATATGTGCCTGTTGTGTTTGGGCTAGCGTTGTCAGCGCTGCTTTCTTACTCCGGATGCCCCCGGAGTTCCAGTATATTAACTTGAGGTGCTTATCCATACTGCATGTTGGACAGTATGGTTAGTCCCCTCCTTGCAACCTCCTGGAAGTTTCCTCTGGAGGCTATGGAGACGAGCAGGTCCGTCAAAATCCCAATAATCATAATCAATGGGTTCATGCCGCTGCTCGCTGGAATGTAGTTTTGGGTTGGTGCCATTCCTCTGTATGGTGTATACTGATGAGGCCTCGCAGGTTGCGGGGGATGCGGGGAGCCCCCCGGCATCGGGTATAATGGGGCTGGTTGGGGATGCGTGCCCCATGGGGCTCTTGCTGTCCAGACCGGTTGGGGGGCTGTCTAATCCCTGTCGGTTCTGTACCTCGTGCTGGAGTAGTGGCCTGCGACCCTGTGCCGGCGCTGTCTGCGGGGGGAGAGGGGGGTGACGAGGGGGTCCCTCACTCCCTAGTTTCCTGAGTGGGTTCACCTCGGTTCCTCGGGTCCTGTGATTGTTGAGAGGCCTGGTTGGGGGTGGGGGTGGGGGCTGTGGGCTGCTGCCCCTCCCTTTGCCTTGAGCGGCTAGCCTTGCGGCGGTGCGCGGCACGACTTTGCACCTGGATAGGGATAAACTCGTGTGCAGTCGGTGCGCGCCACATGCGGGCCCTTGCAATTGGCACAGGTAGGTTTTTGACTAGGGGGTTTAGTACAATCCCTGGCACTATGTTCGCCTGCGCATTTCACGCAGCGTTGGGTTTTGTGGCAGCCGCCTGATGCGTGCCCAAACTGCTGGCATCTGTGGCACTGGGGTACGATCCCCCCTTTGGGTGCCCACCCCTCTATGGTGATACCAGGGATATTGAGGATCTCCGTGGTTTGGAGAATCTCGTCCGCTCCGCTTCATTGAGTCGCTCCAGTGTTACGAAATACACCGAGTTGGTTTTACCTCGTCTTGGAGGGATTTCCCACACATATTTTGCAGGGAACCCTTTTGCCTCTAAGTCACAGTTGATGTCTTCGGGTTTGATGAAGAAGGTGAGGCCTTTGATAGCCACCTTCAGTGGCAATTTTTCCTGCACTGCGTAGCAATGCCATGCCACCGACTTATCTTTCTCGGCCTCTTCGGCTAGGCACCTTTGAACAATGCGGAATTCTTCTGCAGTACGGGCCGCGAAGCGGAACCCTTTGCCTGATTGCTTAACATTAAGTGGGTGGCCCAGCTTCGCTTTTATTTTTGCGAAGACCGGGATCCAGTTGGTAAGGGATTCTATAACGATTGGCGGGTACCCTTTTAATACCTGTGGTTGTTGTTGGGTCTGGGGTCCGCGTGGTGATGTTGTTTGAGTCGCCTGGGGGGCCGATGATGGGCCCGCAATAGGCGAGGCCGGTCTTGACTGCGCCGGTGAGATGGTGGCCTCTGCGTAGGACATCACTGCTTGTGGCGGTGTCGGCGGCGTGGGCATGGGGGCTGCGTATAACGGCACCGGTTCGATGCCCGCATATGAAGTGGATCTCGTTTCGTGCATCTGCTGTCCTTGATCATTGTCGGAATCTGATGATGATGATGATGATGAGTATGTTACAGGGCTGTCAGCAGTGATATTTGCCGGCTGTCCGCTTGATGAAGAATCTTCTGAGTCGTGTTTTGACCCTTCTAGGCCCTTGACCTGAGGGTTGCAGTGCCCAGTCATTTTTTAGGATGGGTGTGCGTTTTTCCAAAAGTGACTTTTGAAAAAACAAAATTGGCTGTTTCTGCTGTTTGATAAAGTGCTCTTCCCGGGGGTGAGATGACTCTTGATCCCCACGACGTATGTTTGGCGTTAAAGTCGCCTGCCAATATAGTAGGTGCTTGGCCATCCAAAATAGTTGTGAAGTCGCGGGGGATCAGTGCTGAGGTTGGGGGTCGGTAGCCAGCAAAGATTCTTAATTCTCCCTGGTTGGTTTTGACTACCACTCCGTTAGCTATTAGCTCTGTGATTTGGGGCGGTGGTAGAACATCGTGAATGATATCCCTGCGCATGAGTACTGCTGTTCCTCTGTACGCAGTGTCACGTGCCGAGATGCAGTCCTGGCGGTATGTGTGGTAATTGGCTACTTTGAACTGAATGGATGGTTTTAGTTTGGTCTCGCCCAAGAGGATGAGGTGAGCCTTTTGAGTTTGGGCGAGGAGGGTGAGTGCTGCTTTCTTATCCCGGATGCCTCCGGGATTCCAATACAGTATCCTTAACTGTCTATCCATACTGTATTTGGGCCAGGATGGATAACCCTCTCTTAGCCACTTCTTGGATATTACCCCCTGAGGCTAAGGATATAAGTAGCTCCGTCAGGATCCCTATGATGGCCATCAGGGGGTTCCCGCCGCTACTTGTTGTTACCTCTGAGGTCTCTTCTTCTTGTATCATCAGCCTTTTTACATATTCTAGGCTGGCTAAGGCTTCGAGCTTTAGCTCATGGCCTTTGCGGTATCTCGTGGGGCCACTACCCCACGGTAACTCGTCACTGCGCAGGCTACACAAGTTTATTGCCGCTCTGCGCAGTGTCTGACTGCACTTAAGTGCTTAATTTCTGCATTTCTCTCTCTCTTCTTGTGTTGTGTCGTTCCTCTTCTCTTCCTGTGAAGATTAAGGGGACTTCTGTCTACCTTCTTGGTATCTTTATGTGGTGTCTTGTTCTGACTAGGGGGCATCCTCCTCATCCGGTACTATTAGTTCCCTGGGTAGGGGTCGCCACTGATGCCTACTCTCCGGCGGTCTAGCGTGCAACGGCGCTATGCCGTGTAAGTGCTGGTGCGGTCCGTTATCCGCTGTGTCGAACATTTTTCTCGTTAAGCGGATAACGAACTCCTTTATTGATTCTAGCTTCATGCTTTTGGTAATGGTTTTGTTGCTAACATAGCGTCCTGCTCCTGTTATGACACGGAGGGCGATGTTTTGCTGGGCCTGTAGTTTCTTTTGGTTTGATTCCGAACACAGGTTGTACCAAGCTGGGGTTCCGTATGTTAGTCTGCTCCTTATATACGTCTTGTATATGCCCAGCTTGGTTCTGAGTGGTAATTTTGAGCTGAGTACAGGCCTCAGCATGGCTCTTGCCGCCCTCGCGTGTCTCACCGCGTGGTTCGCTTGCTTCGCCATTCTGAGCTGTCGATCAATAGTGACCCCCAAGTACTTTACACTGCTTTGCCACTCTATGGATTTGTTTTGCAGTTGTAGGTTTTCTGGTAATTTCCTTTTCCTGCTTACGCATATTGCTGCTGTTTTGTTGACATTTACTGATATCCTCCATTTGTAGAGCCAATCTGGAAGGAGGTTAAGTTGTTCCTGCATTGTTTTGGCTGCTTGTTTGATATTTGTGGACGCTGCCAGGAACGCGCTGTCGTCCGCGAAAAGTGCCAGTTTTATTCTGTTTTGCCCTTCCCATGTGTCTTTCAGGGTGGGTATGTCATTCGTGTATAGTCCATACAGACCGGGTGATAAACAACTTCCTTGGGGGACCCCGGCCTGTATGCTTCTTTGATCCGAGTTCTTGGTTTCTACGTTTACGTAAAATCTTCTGCCTTTGAGGAACTCGGCCAATATCTTTATGTATTGTTTTGGCAATTGTGTCGCTGCAAGCTTGTAGAGAAGGCCCTCGTGCCACACTCTATCGAAGGCCTTCTCTACATCCAGGAACACGCAGACTGTGTTCTTATTTTTGTTCAGGTTCGCAGCCAACTCGTGCAGTACTCTTGTTAGCTGCAGAGTGGTGGAGTGGTGGCTGCGGAACCCGAACTGTTCTTCTCTTGGTTGGAGATGTGGTCGCATTCTTCTTAGTAGTATTCTCTCAAAGAGCTTGGCTAGGTGCGGAAGCAGGGATATGGGCCTATATGATTGCGCCTGTCGCCTGTCCTTCCCTGGTTTGGGGATCATAATGACTTTTGCCAGTTTCCACGTATCTGGGAAGTGGCCTGTTCTTAAGATCCCATTGAAGAGCATAGTGATTGTTACTATGCCCTTCTTTGGGAGTTGGTGGATTGCAGCAATTGGCAGGTCATCATGACCCGCGGCCTTCTTCCTTGGTAATCTTCTTATTGCTTTCCACGTTTCTGCGGGGGAGATATACTCATCCCCGCCTAGTGGTTCTGCTTCTTGATTGAGTATCTTTCTGACTTCTTGTGATACTCTTTCATGATGCTCGTGGACTTCTCTGCCTGCCTCTGGGGGAACTGGGTGTAGTGTAAACTGTCTCTCCAGGTGGGCTGCGAGTATTTCTGCTCTTGCGCTGGGTGCGTACTTCCTCTCTCCGTTCTCCCAGAGAGGGCAGATCGGTTGCGGCGCTCTAGTGAGTGCCCTGTTTAGGTAGTGGAGGTTTGACGTGTGCTCTGTTGCCTGGTCTATAACCCTGTCCCAGGAGTCACCCCGCCATCCCTCCACTTCTGCTGATATTTTCGCTGCTAGCGCATTCAGCTCTTTTTTAATTTTCGGGCATCGTGTACCGGCCCATAGCTTCCTTAACTCCCTCTTTTTACTGATATCTTTCTGTAGGTTTGAGGGTAGCTCCGTTCTCTTCGCTGGTGCTGTGCATAAGCTCGTTGCCTTGTTTTTGGCTTCGCTCATACGTTCGGTTATTAGTTGTACAGCCTTTTCCACATCATTTGCTGTTCTAACTGGTTCTATCGTCATATTTTCGAGTGACTGCGTATATTGCTGCCAGTTAGTGCGTTGTGTTGGGCTTGTGTTCAGTGGCGCTGCGTATGCGGACATTGTTACAAGTATGGGGAGGTGCTGTTCGTCCAAGTCGTACAGCACCTCCACATTGATACTGCCTTGGATACCCTGATGTGCCACTACATCGAGTACGTCTGGTTGATGCTCCGGGTTGGTAGGTATGTTCGTAGGTTCGTCTGGTCCTATTATTTCGAACTGGCTTCTTTCTGCTTCTTCAAACAGCGCTTTTCCTCCTGGTCTGGTGATTCGGGATCCCCACGCTGTATGTTTCGCGTTGAGGTCGCCGATTACTAGAGTGGGAATTTTCCCGTCTAATATTTTGGTGAAGTCGCTCGTATTTACTGCGGTTTTGGGTGGTCTATAGGCCGCATATATGCGGAGCTCCCCATGACTGGTGTTGGTTATCACGCCATTAGCTACCAATTCTGTTAGTGATGGTATTGGTAGTTCATCATGGATGATATCTCGCCTGACTAGGACTGCTGTACCTCTGTACGGTACTCCCTTATCTGATATGCAGTCTTTCCTATAGGTGTAGTAGTTTGGGAGCTTTAGGGCAGTTGCAGGTCTTAGTTTTGTCTCGCCCAGGAGAACGATGTGGGCATTCTGCATTTGGGCGAGTGTCTTCAAGTCCTTCTTCTTGCCGTTTATGCCCCCTGAATTCCAGTATAAGATGCGTAGACTTTTATCCATACTGGATTCTCGCAAGTACTGTGAGCCCTCTCATAGCCGCCTCCTGTAAATTGGTTCCGGCGGCTATTGAGGCGAGCAGTTCCGTCAGGACCCCCAATATGATTGTTATGGGGTTCCCGGCGCTGCTCGCTGGCAGTTCTGGTGTGTTTAAGGGCATTGGTCCCCTTCGCTGCTGTTGCTGCATTTGGTACTGGGGGCCCCTTGGGTCCTGGGCTCCGTAGTTCCATTGGTGTGGTATTTGTTGTGGCCCTCTCCATCTAGGGTCCGCGAGTCCTTGTTGGTTGTGGTGGCCCCCTCTGGGGTCAACATAGAAGGGAATTGGTTGTCCCACTGGGGGTCCCATCTGTGGCCCCCTTGAGCTCGGGCGAGATCGGTTGTCTGCAGGTCCCCTCGATTGGGGGCGCGGTGGGTATGTATGTAATCCCCTTGATTGTGGTCTCTGCTGGTGTGCTGATGGACCCCTTGATTGGGGTCTCGATACTGCCCCTCCCGGTCCTCTAGACTGTGGACGAGGCTGTCTTGTTTGCACTGGTGCTATTGTTCCTCTATTTTCGGGTGTGTTCACTGTTGCCCCCCTTCTTTCAACTTGTGGGGGGATAAACATTGGTACCTGTGGCCTTTCTTGGGGTACCTCAGTTTGTTGGTTCCTGGGCTGGGTGCCCTATTTGTCTTCTGCTCCTGTCTGCAGTGGTGTAGATGCAGCCGCGGGCGGTAGCATGGCTTCGTCTTGTTTGGCTCGGCTGCGTCTTCTGTTTTTCCTTCTCATTTTCTTCTTACTGGGGAGGGGGACACCTCTCGGTGTCGGTAGGTTAGCCTCGGTCGGTTGAAAAATAGTAGGTACTATGGGTGGGTAGTAGGGTGCTGAGTACTGCCCCCTTTCCTGTGGTTCTTCTACTTCAACTTGTCTTTGTTGCTGTTGTCTTGGGTACGGGGGTGGTATTGTAATACCCCTCTTCCGTGCTTCGCGGAGGTAGTGCGGGCACTTCCTATTGCAAGCAACATGTGGCCCTTTGCAGTTCGCACACTTTATTTGGCCGGCCTGCTCGCAGTCGGCCGCTAGGTGATCCCCCGCGCACTTCACACAACGCGGGGGTCTGTGGCATCCACCGGAGGCGTGTCCAAACGCTTGGCACCGATGGCATTGGGGCACGGTGCCCTTTCTGGGGGCCCACCCTTCAATGCTTATATTCGGAATATTTAGTAGTTCCGTTATTGAATATAGCTGTTTAAATAAGCTTAATGTTCTCTTCAGACTGCCGCTCCATTACTACATAATATGTGGGTCCCCCCTTAATACCTTTCCTTGGTAATATCTCCTTAGAGTATGTGGCTTGGAACTGTTTGTCTTGAAAAGCTTGTATAATGTCAGCAGAAGAAATGCCGTACGGCAGTCCCTTGACCGCTACTTTAGTAGGTAGTTCATCTTTTATGGCATAGCAATGCCACGCTACACGTGTGTCTTTTTCCGCCGCTTCGGTTAGATATCTTTGAGTTAGCCTGAATTCCTCCGCTGTAGTGCATGAAAACTTAAACCCTTTGCCGAAGGGCTTAACATTAGGCGGTCTGCCCAGCTTAATGCGCATTTGTGCGAAAATCTTCACCCAGTCTGGTAATGAATCGACTATGATCGGTGGATAGCCTTTCAATGTTTTTTGCCCGGCGGTCGCAGTCGCTAGTTGCGGTATGCTTTCTGCAGGGGTTATATTTGCGTTATTAGTATTCGCATTTAGATTCGTAGTTTCTATATTACTGTGTACTCTTACATTTGGCGGTGATTCCAATGTTGCGGCGTATGTCCTTGCCGCTTCTGATGATGGTGATGGTGGGGACGGCATGGGTGCCGCGTCCATGGGCACCGGTTCTATGGCCGCGTAGGATGTCGAGTCCGTATGACCCTGTGTGTAGGCTTCGTTATCTTCATTCGCAATTTCTGGTTCCGAACTGGATGATGATGACGTGGTGGATGATGAAGATGATGAACTCGATGAGCTGCGGCTCAAACGTGAGCTCGTTGTTGCCTTCCTTTGGGTTGCTTTAATGGGTGGGGTGATCGACGATTTCGGCTTATACCGCTTTTCGTCCCCCCCTGCCTCCTCTTCAGAGGGTGACCGTCTCCCTTGTTTGGTCGGTCTGCCAAGGCGCACCCGTTCAGGTTCGGGGCCGGCTTGACGCTCAGGTCTAGCCTCCTCGAGCCCTTGGTCGAGTGACTCCTTTTGGCTGATACTTCCGGTCGGCTGGACCGGAAGTGATGTGGTTTCTACCTGTGGTGTTAATTGCGGGGCGGTTGCCATTCTGGTATCACTCGGTTGGGGATCATCCCCTCCCGCGGTGAGTCCGCCTGCTGCCTCCCCCGCTGCGTTCTTGGCTGCTCTAGGGCGCGGCGCTCTGCGCAACCCCAGTGCCGCAGCCGGAACAATAACGGATTGCTCCGGGTTGAACAAATTCCGGCATACAATGCCCTCTTCTACCGGAGTCCTTTTTGCGGTCGGATCAGGGTCCTTCCGCGGTGGTGGGCGATCTTCATCCGCCATTGTACAATGGTGGTGATGATGCGGTCGGTGATGGTGTTAATGATGATGCGTGGTGATGATAGATGATGGTGATACTCGTACTCTCTAATTCTGCTACTGCTTGAGATCCCTAAGAGCGGCGCTTCCCCTACCGGGTGGAACCCCGTTCGGGATAGCCCGCCAAAGTGGCCGACACAAGGAGACCGCCAAGCAGCAAACAGACGATTGGGATGATTCTGTATCACAGCGATACTGGATCTGGCGTTTTACAATAAAATGCCTAGCCAGTATCTGCACGGTTCTTACCTATGCGGAGTGCACGGGCCGCCTACGACGCAAGGTAATAGCCGGAGTGGGTTTCAGCACACCTTAGGGTGGTGGTGCAGAGTGCGGTGGGAGCCTCAACGCTTTCGCGGAGGATCGACCACCAGCACTACCGAACCGGGACGCGCTAGGACTGCTGAAAACAGTGAGGGATGTGCATAGCATATGGGTCGCGTGACGTCACAAACTTGCTCCTCGACTCCTCTGAGGTCAATCGTAGTGTGTCGTCAACCCTTTCTCATGGTCTGGGTTGGATGAGGCATCGAGCCGGAGCTCATGGCCTCTGCCGAGCCTCAAGAGGCTACTACCTCTTGGTATCTTTGCGCTGCGTAGGCTACACATGTTTATGGCCGCTCTGCGCAGCGTCTGTATTGCACTCTTAGTGCTTTTTCTTCTGTTGTGACCTTATTGTTGAGTAGGCTGTGTCCCCTCTTCCCCCAGTGCTAGTAACTCTCTGGGGAGGGGGCGCCATCTTGTTTTCATGTCCGGTGGTCTCGCGTGAAGCGGAGCGAGTCCGCGGAGGTGTTGGTGTGGTCCGTTGTCCGCCCTATCGAACATCTTCCGTGCTAGGCGGATAACGAACTCTTCTACTGTTTCGATTTTGACGTCCTTGGATATGGTGGAGTTCCTCACGTAGCGTCCAGCAGCCGTCATCACTCGGAGGGCGATATTCTGCTGGGCCTGTATTCTCTTCTTATTTGTTTTTGAACATAGGTTGTACCAAGCTGGGGCGGCGTAGGTCAGTCTTGACCTTACGTAGGCTTTGTACACTCCCAGCTTGGTCCTGAGTGGTAACTTCGAGCTTAATACAGGCCTCAACATTGCTCTTGCTGCCCTCGCTTGCTTCAGAGCGTGATCGGCTTGCTTCGCTAACGTGAGTCTCCTGTCAACAGTTATCCCCAGGTATTTTATGGTTTTTTGCCATTGTATTTCTTCACCTTGTAGTCGGAGGTTGGCTGTAGGGTTTAATCTTTTTCTATTTATGCAGATTGCAGCTGTTTTGGTGACGTTGACTGAGATGCGCCATTTGTTAAGCCAGTCTGGCAGCAGATCCAGTTGTTTTTGTAGTTTTCTAGTTGCTTGCTGTGGGTTTTTAGATTTTGTTATAAATGCACTGTCATCAGCATACAGCGCTAAGATGACTGGTTCGTGAGTTTCTTCTGTTTCTAGCAGCGGGATATCGTTTGTGTACAGGCCGTATAACCCAGGCGATAGGCAGCTGCCTTGGGGTACACCGGCCTGTATATCTCTATGGTCCGATACTCTGTGCTCTACCGCTACGTAGAATTTTCTGTTTTTCAAAAAGCTCGCGATTATATGCAAGTAGTGCTTCGGTAGCGTAGTTAGTGACAGCTTGTAGAGAAGGCCCTCGTGCCACACTCTGTCGAAGGCCTTCTCCACGTCCAGGAACACGGCTACCGTGGTTTTCTTCAGGTTCAAGTTGATTGCCATCTCATTTAACACTCGCGTGAGCTGGAGTGTTGTAGAATGGTGGCCTCTGAATCCGTGTTGTTCAGGTCTTAATTGGATATGAGGATTTAGCCTTCTGAGCATCAATCTCTCAAATAGTTTTGCCAGGTGTGGGAGCAGTGAGATAGGCCTGTAGGATTGTGCCTCTCTCCTATCTTTTCCTGGTTTCGGGATCATGATGACCTTCGCAGTTTTCCAGGTGTTGGGGAAGTATCCAGTTCTTAATATCCCATTGAAGAGCTTAGTTATAGTTACTAAGCCCTTCTTTGGGAGTTGGTGTATTGCTGCGATGGGTAGGCCATCATGACCCGCCATCATGATTCTTTCTTTGAAGTCGTCTCACTGCTCGCCACGTCTCGGCTGGGGAGATGAACTCATCTCCACCCAGCGGTTGAGTTGGGATGCTCAGCAGGTTCTGTACTTCCGTGTGAATTTCGATGTGATGTTGTAGTACTTGTGGGCTTACTTCAGGCCTTACAGGGTGGAGCGTGAACTGCTTCTCCAGATGGTCAGCCAGTATTTCCGCTCTCACCCTGGGGTCATATTTTCTCTCACCGTTCAGCATTAGGGGATATATAGGTTGAGGGGCTCGGGTGAGCGCTCTGTTTAGCTGGTATAGATCTGGTGTGTGTTCTTGTGCTTGATCGATCACCTTCTCCCAAGATTCACCTCGCCAGCCGTCCACTGCTAAAGATATCTTTAGTGTCAGTGCGTTTAACTCCCTTTTTAGCACCGGGCATCTTGTGCTAGCCCACATTTTTCTAAGCTCACGCTTCTTTGTTATTTCCTTCTGCAGGTGTGTGGGCAGCTCATATCGTTTATTGGGTGGTGGGCAATCAGTAGACGACTGCTCCTTGGCCTCCGTCATTCTGCGTGTGATCAGTTCGGTAGCGTAGTCTACCTCACTGGGAGTGGTCAGCGGTCCAATTGTCAAATCCTCCAATAGCTGGGAATAACGCTGCCAGTTGATCCGCTGTCTTGGCTGATGAATGAGCGGGGTTGCTTCTAGCCCAATTGTAACCATAATTGGGAGGTGCTGCTCGTCCATGTCGTACAGCACCTCCACATTTATGTTCCCTTGGACGCCCTGATAGGCCACCACGTCCAGCACATCGGGGTGGTGCAATGGGTTTGTTGGGTAATGTGTCGGAGTGTCTGGTCCGATCACTTCAAAGTTAAGGCGTTCAGCGGCTCTATATAGCGACCTTCCCGTGTATGTGATTGTCCTTGATCCCCACGCCGTGTGCTTGGCGTTTAAGTCACCTATCAGAAGCGTAGGGGTTTCGCCATTTAGCACTGTTTCAAGGTCTCTAATGTTTATCGTCTGGTTTGGCGGTCTGTATGCTGCGTATATGCGCAGTTCACCTCTGCTGGTGTTGGTTACAATACCGTTGGTGATTAGCTCGTTGAGTTGGGGGAGGGGCAGCTCATCGTGAATGACATCACGTCTTACTAAGACTGCCGTCCCCCTGTAGGCTCTACCTCTCTCCGATATGCAGTCTCTTCTGTAGCTGTAGTAGTTGGGTATTTGGAAGTTTAGTTTGGGATTTAGCTTCGTCTCGCCCAGAAGAATTATGTGTGCGTTTTGCATCTGGGCGAGCGTTTTGAGTTCTTTTCTTTTATCCCGGATGCCTCCGGAGTTCCAGTATAGTACTCTTAAGACTTTATCCATACTGGATGCGAGCAAGTAGGGTGAGGCCTCTCCTGGCCGCCTCTTGGATGTCATTTCCGGCGGCTATGGAGGCGAGCAGTTCCGTCAGGACTCCCAATATAATGGCTATGGGGTTCCCGGCGCTGCTCGCTGGTGTTTCTGGTGCTTGTTGAGGTGCTGGTCCTCTGGTTTGTTGGTATATATGGTAGTTTGGTGCCCTGTGATCTGGCATGCCAAATGGCCATTGCTGTTGCATTAGAGGGGGGGGGGGTCCCCTCCATCTGGGGTCACCATATCCCTGTGGCTGTCCTCCTCTTGGGTCTACGTAAAACGGCGTCTGCATACCCACGTGTGTTTGTTGCGGGCCTCTTGAGGTGGGGCGTGGTTGGCTAGTATGCGGGCCCCTTGATTGGGGGCGTGGTTGGTGTGTCTGTGGCCCACGTGATTGTGGGCGGGGTTGGTGCGTCACTGGGCCGCGTGATTGCGGGCGCGGTTGGTTTACCGCTGGTCCTCGTGATTGTGGTCTGGGGGGGGGTATTCCCCCCGGTCCTTGTGGTGGGGGGGGGCGAGCCTGTTGTGTTGGGGGCATCGCCACCCCTGGTGGTCTGGTTTCTGACGTTTGCGTTATGGTTCCTCTTCTTTCCACTTGAAGTGGGACAAAGATAGGTGCAGGCGGTCTTGTTTGCACAATCTCCTTCGCCTGCGGCTGGGTCTGGGTTCTCCGCCCTTCTTGTTCTGTTTGTAAGGGGGTGGAGGCAGCGGTTGGTTGCTGTATGCCTTCCCCTTTTGTTTGGCTGCGCCTTCTATTGCGCCTTTTGTTCTTCCTTCTCTTTGGCAGGGGGGCGCCCCGCGGAGTGGGGAGATTCGCTTCTATCGGTTGGTAGAGGTTTGTATGCATTGGTGGGTAGTACTGTTCGTCGTACTGTGTATTGCGTGGCTGTATCTCCTCTTGTTGTTGTGGTTGTTGCCTGGGGTGGGGAGGGGGGATGATAACTCCCCTCCTTCTTGCTTCTCGAAGGTAGTGCGGGCATCGTCGGTTGCACGCCACGTGCGGCCCCTTACAGTTTGCACATTTTAGTTGCCCTACTACGTCGCAGTCCGCTGCGAGGTGTCCTCCCGCGCATTTAACGCAGCGAAGGGGGCGGTGGCAGCCACCGGAGGCGTGTCCGAACGCCTGGCACCGGTGGCACTGTGGGACTGTTCCCCTTCTGGGGGCCCATCCTTCGATGCTAATTCTCGGTATATTTAGCAACTCATTAATTGCGTAAAGTTCTTTTAATTTGTCTTCTGTTTGTCGTGCCATAATGACGTAGTAGGTGGGCCCGTTTTTTTTTGGGCAGGATTTCTTTTGCATAGGTGGCTTGGAAACCTTTGGTTTCGAGGGCTTGGATCATATCTGTTGAGTTTATCCCGTAAGGCAGTCCTCTAACTGCCACTTTGGTGGGCAATTCGTTTTGCATTGCGTAACAGTGCCATGCAATTCGTGTGTCTTTCTCAGCGGCTTCCGTTAGGATTCTTTGCACAAGACGGAATTCATTTTCTGTTGTACAGTTGAATCTAAAACCCTTGCCATAGGGCTTAACATTTGGCGGATGGCCTAACTTGGTGCGCATCTGTGCAAATAACGGCACCCAGTCTGGTAAGTTATCCACAACTATCGGTGGATAGCCTTTGAGTACTTTGGGTGCAGTGCAACCAGCCGCTAGTTGTGGTATGTTATTTTCATGTACCAAGTTATTATTTGTACCTTGTATTCCTGTGCGGCTGTGTGGTCTGGTGGGTGGTGGAGATTCCAGGGTTGCGGCATAGGTTCTGGATGCTTGTGGTGATGGTGATGGAGGCGACGGCATGGGCGCTGCGTCCATGGGCACCGGTTCTATGGCCGCATAAGATGTTGAGTCCGTGTGTCCCTGTGTGTATGCTTCGTTATCTTCTTGCACATATTCTATTTCAGAGCTGGCTGATGATGACGAAGTAGATGATGATGATGACGAGCTCGACGAGCTACGGCTCAAACGCGAGCTAGTTGTTGCCTTCTTTTGCGCTGCTTTGGTGGGTGGGGTAATTGATGTTTTCGGCTTATACCGTTTATCATCCCCTCCTTCCTCTTCCTCAGAGGGTGACCGTCTCCCTTGTTTGGGCGGTCTGCCTAGGCGCACCCGTTCAGATTCGGGGGCGGCTTGACGCTCAGGTCTAGCCTCCTCGAGCCCTTGGTCGAGTGCCTCCTTTTGGCTGATACTTCCGGTCGGTTGGACCGGAAGTGCTGTTGAAACTTTCTGTGATGTTGATTGCAGGGCGGTTTCCGTTCTGGTTTCACCTGGTTGGGGGTCATCCCCTCCCGTGGTGAGTCCGCCTGCGGCCTTCCCCGCTACGTTCTTGGCTGCTCTAGGGCGCGGCGCTCTGCGCAGCCCCAGTGCTGCTGCCGGAACAATAACTGATTTCTCCGGGTTGAACAAATCACGGCATACAATGCCTTCCTCTACCGGAGTCCTTTTTGCGGTCGGATCTGGGTCCTTCCGCGGTGGTGGGCGATCTTCATCCGCCATAGTACAATGGTGGTGATGATGCAGTCGGTGATGGTGGTGATGATGGTGATACTTGTACTCTCTTGTTCTGCTACTACTTGAGATCTCTAATAGCGGCGCTTCCCCTACCAGGTGGAACCCCGTTCGGGATAGCCCAGCAAGGTAGCCGACACAAGGAGACCGCAAGCAGCAAACAGATGATTTGGGATGGATCTGTATCACAGCGATACTGGGTCTGGCGTTTTACAACAAAATGCCTACCAGTATCTGCACGGTTCTTACCTATGCGGAGTGCACGGGCCGCCTACGACGCAAGGTAATAGCCGGAGTTGGTTTCAGCACACCTTAGGGTGGTGGTGCAGAGTGCGGTGGGAGCCTCGACGCTTTCGCGGAGGATCGACCACCACACTACCGAACCGGGACGCGCTAGGGTAGCTGAAAACAGTGAGGGATGTGCATAGCATATGGGTCGCGTGACGTCACGTACTTGCTCCTTTTGTGAGGTCAAGTCCGGTAATCTTCAGCCTCCTTACTCGCCCCTTACCCGTCGGAGAGCCCGGTAGGCGGGGGCGCTCGGGAGGCGAGATGGTAGCGCGCCCAGGTTGGCCCTTAGGGCCCGGGCGGCGCGGCAGCGTCCGTGGGTAGCGACAGGAGAGTAGCTTGCCCACCCCCGCTAGGACTAGCGGGGTGGGGTCAGCTCCCTCTCTGAGCGCCAGGAGCACGTCCTGGAGGATGCAGAGGGCGGTCTCGATGAGTTCGAGCTCCGCCGCGGTCCTTGTCTTCTTGTTGGTTGTCTCGCTCTCGCGTGGGAGCGAGACAGTGGGATGAGGCTTTCTCGGTCGCGCGGCGGGTGCACGTGACGCACCCTCTGCGCGCGTTGTTTGGGCGGCAACCTCGTGGGCGGGCGGCTGGGCGGCGCCCTGTCGCTTGCCCTTCTTCTTCTTCTTTTTTCTGCTCGTCTTAGTCCCGTCATGGCGGAATGGCGGGTCGTTTGCGGCGGCCATTAGGGAGGCGGTAGTTGTCTTCATCTGGGTAGTAGCCGTTAGTGAGTGCGCGGGTGCGCTTACACTAGTGGTTGGCGTCTCCTTCTTGGTGATTGTGGTGGTTCTTGCAGTGGTGCCCGCGCGCTTGTTCCGCGCCTCCTCGCGGAACACAGCGCAGCGGGGGTTGTTGGCAGTGTGTGCGCCGCCACAGTTGGCACACGTTGCCGGCTCGTCCAGTGGTCTGGGGCAGTCGCGCGCGTAGTGCTCGCCCCCGCACCGCACGCACGCCTGCCGTCGGATGCAGTTGTGGAAGGAGTGCCTAAATACCTGGCATCTATGGCATTGAGCTGGGCCCCTCCTCCCACGCCAGTGTTCTAGTTTGACACCGGGCATGCACAGCAGTTCATCAACTGCGGATATGGCCGGTGTCAGGTTGGTCGTCCTTTTCATCTGCGCGAAGAAAATGCAGCCTGGCCTGCCTCTTCTTGCGGCGATCTTCTTCATATGTTCGGCTTCAAAGCCGAGCTCAGCCAGGTCTTTCTTGATCTCTTCCGGTTGGGTCTCAACCGGGAGACCTCGGATGGCGATCTTCAGACATATGTCCTTGGGCGCTGAGTACGAGAACCAAGCCAGCTGGTCCCCCTCAGCCAGGTTAGAGAGGTAGGATTGTATGGCTCGGTACTCGTCCCCGTCGGTTGGCGTGAAACGCACACCCTTGTTGAAGGGGCGTACGGACGGTGGTCTGCCGAGTTTCTCCTTCAGCGCGCGGAGGTGCTTAGTGCTGTTGGGGAAGCTCTCAATGGCGATCGGAGGGTATCTCTCCTTGGTCACGCCCGGTTGGTTGATAGCGGCAGCAATCATGGTTGCGGCAGTCGGTGTGGCGTCCGCCCGCTCGCTAGATGCATGCGCGGGTGGGCGGGGATTGGTAACTATAGTGTCCTCGGGGGCAGTGGTTGGCACCCGGACATGCGCGGCCGTGGTTACGGCGGCGTAGGTCGGTTGCGTTGAGTCAACTGCCTTGGATGTCGACGGTGCCGCGGCGCGGCGGGGATCACGTGGGTGGGGCGTGGGCGGCTCAGTGCCGGTGGCACGGGCGCACGCGCGTTTGCTAGCGTCGGTGGCCTCCTCGTCGCGCTTGCGGCGCAGGCCGGGGGCTGGGTCTTCGTCTTGGGGTACTGCTGGCTTTGGTGGTGGGGATGGCGAGCCCGAGGATAGGAGTGAGATTAATGTGCTCACTGGAGTATCCTCGTCCAGGAACTCGGCTTGCCATTGCGGCAGTTCTTGGCGTAGGGCGTCTCTGGCGCTTTGCATCGAAGCGCGGAATTGGCGGTAGTTCGCTGCGTCTTTGTCTGAGGAGTCGACGGGGACCCTCCGCTTGGACAGAGATCAATCACGGGCGGAGGGTTTGGATGTCCGTGGCTTCCTGGGCGCGTCTGGGCAGTTGCTGCTGGAGGCAGCGTGCTCTTGACGCTTCCCGGAGCTCATCTTCGGGGCTGCTGTGCGTCGCGTGAGTCCAAAAACTAGCCTTGGCTAGTTTGGCTATCGTTGAAGGTTGCGGTTGTCTCCGCCCTCTACATAGAGGGGTGGAGTTCGGAAGGCGTTTTCAATAAAACGCCCCAGAGTTCCGCTATAACTTTTTAGGGGATTCCGAACGCGAGTAAAGGGCTCTAGCGCAGAGCAGAACTTTCCCCGCTCGGATTGGGGGTCCACGACTGCGGGTATGGGGGTAACCCGGCGCGTAAACTATTGCTAGTTCACACCAGTCATCGTTGGCAAGGTGGTCCCCTCAGTAGCCGTAGCCACTGGCAGAATCAGCGATTATTTCGTAATGAAATAATGTCGATTCGTAAGATACGGCAGGTTGGTTAGTCCGTGCGCATATACGGGTTACAGCGATCCGCATGCTATCGCAAAAAACGTTCTAATATAATATATACTAAAGCGATTTTATGCCATGAGTAGTACAGAACGTATCGTTGTCTCGCTCTACAACTATAAATATTAAAGAGGGCGCTGAGCGCATTTTCTCTCAGTCTGCCGTCGAGGCTGGCGCCGTCAAGTAGTTAGTATGTTATGCAATATGAATGACATCTATCCTTATATCCCTATGTCTTAGCTTACTAATATTCCTTTATTTGTACACTTAACATCTAAACAACTTAATTCTACAATAATAAAATGCGTAATCGAATCTTATACTTAAGTAACTAGCTATTTACAGGCGGGGCAGTGAGAAGGCTCGTTTCGTCCGTAACATTCTCCCCCCGGCGTAGACCTTCGAAGCCATCATGATGAGGGAGGACGATAAGCCGTCTCACTGGCCTTCTGAAGATACCACTCCGCGTACGCTCGTCTGCACTCCTTACTACGCTGTCTGGTCCCGTATGCACTTTTTCAATTAAACCGCGCGGCCACACGCCGCGTGGCAACAACCCGTCCGCAATAATAACGACGTCACCTTCCTTTACATTTCGCGCGTCTTTCCTTATATCACCACGGGGTCATTCTTTTACCCACCGAGACCAAAACGCGTTTGCTATCGCTTGTGCGGTTCGCCAAGTTCGTCTATCGGCGATGTCGCATTCCCCGACGTGTGGCATGCCTAAGGCCGTACCTAACAACAAATGATTAGGGGTTAGTGCTTCCGGATAACCTTCACATACAGATACGTGCGTTAACTGTCGCGAGTTAACTGTGTATTCGATTTCGGTGAGCGCGGTAGCTAATACTTCCTCTTTCGGCGCGCGCACTGTTAAAGTTACGGCTAATGACGATTTTACCGTTTTAATCATATTTTCCCACGCCCCCCCCCCTTCGTTCGGTCCCCCGGGGTTAGTAAATAACCATTTCGCCATTTTTCCGTTCGTATAAATTTGGAGGGTGGGTAACCATTCGTCATAAGCTTTTTGCATTTCGACCGAACTACCATGAAAGTTTGTCCCATTATCGCTATAGAACACGGCGGGAAAACGTCTCGCGGCCATCCGCCTTATTGCCATAATGGCAGAGTCCGTACTCAGACTGCTTAGGAGCTCCACGTGGATGGCGCGCGTCACTAGGCGAGTGAATAACAAACCCCATCGCTTTTCGCGCCGGCGACCTATCACAACCCACATCGGACCGAACCCATCTAAACCGCACCTAGAAAAAGGTCTGGTATACGCACTCAGCCTTTCACGCGGTAGGTCACCCTTTACCGGCGTCGCGTGTCTCGCTCGTTTAATACTACAACACGTACATGCGCGGGTAATTTTTCTCACCGTAAGTGTAAAATCCAATAGCGCTGTCTAAGGTTGTTCACAACGTGTTCGCGCTCTATGTGTCCATTTTTCTCATGGTCGCGCCTAATGAGCAGCATTGTCAACGGATGTCTTCCGTCAAGTACGGGCGGTGTCTTCATTTCCTCCGGTACTAGCGCGGCGTTAATCCTTCCACGCAAGCATATTAGCCCATCTTTCGTGTACATAGGTTCTAATTTCGCTAAGCGGCTCGTTTGTTCGACTGTTTTTCCGGCTTCCAATCTTGCCGTCTCGTTCGTAAAACAGTCCTTCTGAGCTTGTCGTAGCAGTATTTTCTCGCTACGTCGTAGGCGGTCTACGTCGGTCACGTTCTCGACCTTCTGCATTTATCGCAGAACGCTAGTACTCGCGCTACGGTTCGTATTAGACGATCGTATGACGAGAATCGGTTGATGTCAATAAGTGGGGTCGAATCCGTCATTCGTACGGTAAGCACTTTGACCTCTTATTCTTCTTTTCCGTTGACCTCTTCTTGTGGCCAATATTCCTTGGGAGTGGTGGCGCGTCCCTCGTGCCCCACTCCCCCCAGTTAACTGAGGGTGATTCGAGCTCAAGCCTACGGGTTCGAATCCTACATGTGCAAGGTGCGTTCATCTTTTGACGCCATTCAGCTTCGCGGTGCGGCCCCGTGTATCACCCATCCGAGCTTGGTGAGGGATGCCGCTGGTTGCTTCTTTTTTGCGATTAGTAATTTTCTGGTTACTATTAAATGCCAGTTGTCGGCACCGATTAATATGTGCGGTTTTCCTCCGGAGTAGCACACGTCTTCGGCACACACACTTTGTAGGTATTGTTGGTGCATTATCTCGCTATTCGCCGACTGACTATCTAGTTCTAAGTGTTGAACTGTGTGCGCCTTAATAGCGTGGTATACCGTCTGACGTCTTCCTTTTATCCTGATGTCAACGGCTTAGCTACCCGCTTCCCTTTGACTCAATGTGACTCCGTGGATGTTCAGCGGCCTCGTAGGCCCGTGCGCCCCGATTAGGTCGGCTATTTCCTGGTCGATTAAGCTAATGGTCGACCCTTCGTCTAACAGACCGAACGTTTCTATTTCTCCTGTCGGTCCCTTAAGTGTGATCGGATACACTTTTAACAAAACTTTATTACTACTTATTGCCTGCGCGGAGGCGGTGATAGCGGTGTCTTCCCTTTGCGGTTTTGATTCTGTTGTCGTTCGTTTAACCGCATGCAGTAATGCGTGATGTGGCTTTCTACATTCATTGACTCCGCATTTCCTTGCTTTATAATTGTAGCGGCGATGTTTGCTATTCATACATAAGAAACATGTACGCGTCTCTTTCACCCATTGCCATCTCTCTTCCACAGTCATTTCTTTGACTTTTTGGCATTGTGGAGTCGCGTGTTTGTTTCCACTACACAGACAAACGTTCTTCTGTGTTTCGTTCGTTGCATAGACGTTAGGTCGTTGGTTGCGGTTATTGGGTCGGAATTGCGGTGAGTACTTAGTCGTTTTTGTAGGCGGGTTATGCTGCGCGGACGAGTAGCAATGGCGTACTGCGCGTTCGGCTTCAAGCATGAAGAAACGCGATAACGTTACAATTTCCGCCTCTGTTTGCTGCTCTTGTTTCTCAGTATAATCGCTCCAACGCGACCGTAGGTGTTCACTCATTTTGTCAGTGATGTGTCGCGTTAACATTGGGTTTTGCAGGTAACCGATTTCGTCCAAACACGAGATTACCGTGACAATATTTTGCAATTTTATTGTTATTGAAAAGTTATTGAGCTCCGCTACCGTTGACCCGATGCGCGGTAGCTTTTTTAAGTCGTCTAATGCTTGATCGATTATTATTTCCGGGCTGCCCGTAACGTTGTTCTAACGTTTTCATTATCGGTTCCGTTGCGGTATATAACAGCGCGGTCACGCATTGCCGAGCTACGCCTCGTAGACACGCTCGTAGCCTAGCGAGGTTCTCGGTTGGCGTCAGCCCGTACACTGCCTTTGCTTCCTTTGTAGCCGCTTTGAATGGTAGCCATTCCCCGGCGGCCCCACTGAATATAGGTAAGTCTGGTGCGCTTCTATGCGGTTTGTTCCGTGCCATTTTTTCTAATATTTCCGCTAGCCTTTCCATGCCCCTGTCTCTGGATACAGGGCGGGCTGGTGACGGTTGGTGCTGCGATGAAGATTCGAACGTGACTTGGTTTGGTGTGGGCATAGGACATAGCTCCGTTTCCTTTGCTCTAACTACGCAGCGTCTCTGCGTGTGTTGAACCCAGTCTTTGACTCGCATACTGGTTTCCATGGCTTCCTGTTCGCAGAGACTTTCTTGATCCGATTCTTCCCTTATTGCCGCTATGTCGGCGACTATTTTTTTCTTAATCAGATCGGCTTCAATTTGCAACTCTTTTTTCCGTATGTCGGCTAATCATTCCTCAGCCTCCATTTCCATTTGGCGTATTCTTGCAACGGCACTTGCGCTTGAACGTTGTGAACGAACCGATAACGCTTGTCTTTCGCGTCTCCTACCCGGTACGGGTCGCGGTCGCGTGTTGTTATTGACTTTCGGACACGACGCGGACTCAGTGAGCGGCTGCTCATTAATTACGGGCGCGTGCGCGAACGCGGATGCAGACGGCGACGCGGGGTAGTCTTCATATACGCGTAGAGTCTTCCCTTCGGCGACCTGGCTCATTGTCGTCGGCATTTTCGGCTCTTCACGCCCCTGATTCCCTACCTGCCTAACAGTCCCTAGCAATTCCTCAGGAGGGCCCGGCCCTAGGGCACAAGATACGCTCCCTTGGAGATGGAAAAAGGGGATGGGTAGGTAAGGTGGACCTGCCCGGCAGAGGGTCGCAAGCAGTGACAGATTGCTCGACAGTCGGCTGGAATGTCCGACTGCCTTCCGCCGTGCCTATAGTCCGGCCTCCGCACCACAACTACGACCTTACCGAGGTCAGGAGTGCAACTTCGGTCCGTGGGGAGACGGCTCGTTTCGTCCGTAACAGGTTCTTTATTAAATACAATGGTGGCTACATAAGGTAGCGCCTTACCAAAAACGTTACATGTCATATGTATTTACTCTAAAGGAATCCATTATATTCACTTAGTGTGATGTCCTTTTTTTTTTTGTTTTTTGTTGACGCTGGGAAAAATGCATTACGCATACCCTCCCATCGGGGGATGGGGGGGTTATGTGGGACTCCCCGGTAGAAGACTGGTATACCCACTAAACGACCCAGCGGCATTTCGGCATCGTCTGTATGGAGAAGGACTGGGTGACTGGCAGAGCCTTTACGTCCAGTCCTCCGCCGACGAACGCCCGCTTTAACAGCGGGGCCTGCACGCTACTCACCACCGGGAGGGGGAAGGTGCTTATTCAATCGCCTTCTCCCACCCCTTAGACGTCTTCGCAGTGGCGCAGCAAGGGGGTCTTCCTCCCTTGCGCGCTCTGCCGCCTCTTTTTGGGAAATCACTTCCTCACAAAAGGAGGCGACCGCTGTCCAGGCCACCTCGCCCTCCACCATAACATTGACCACGCTGGGGAGCGAGAGGTCCGGCCCGACTACTGCGACCAAGGTGCGGTGCAAGTCGGACCACTTAGAGCACACCTCCAGGGTGTGGTGCGCCGTGTCCTCTGCGGCGCCACAATCGTGACACGCCGGTGTTTCCTCCCTTCCAATCCGGTGCAGGTATGATTTGAAGCATCCGTGCCCGGATAACACCTGCACTAGACGGAACGAGAGGAAACCATGGGACCGCCCGAGCCAGTCTTGCTGTACTGGCCCGACAGCATCCAGCGTACGGCGGCCAAAAGTGGCGGCGGCGAGGTCCTCTGTCCAATGTTGGATGACTGCGTCCCTCGCCACCACCACCTTCCGCACCTCCGGGGCGGAGCACTCCCCGAGCGCCCTTCGCCCCGCCGTCCATTCGCTTTTCGCTACAGGAGCAGTGGAGCGGGGCTTTGGGGCCGACTTTTTCCCTTTCCCCTTCCCCTTGCCTGTCACCTGGGACGAACAGGGAAGTGTGTTCGCGGGGGTGGCAGGGATGGCGGCCGCCTTCTTGTTGGCCTTGCCCTTCGTCCTCCTAACCACCTCCGTCCAAGGTTGGTTGGACGAGGTGGAGGAGGGTATAAATTCGTCCTCCGTTTTGGAAGATGGCCCAGCCTTGTTCAGCCTCGTATCCTCCTTTTGGGAGTATGGCCCCGGCTTGTTCAGCCTCTGGTCCGCCGCGAGTGGCGGTCGAGTCCTTTTCTCTGGTAAGAGCCTGTCTTCTATCCCAGCGAAGCAGGCTCTCGTGAAGGCCCTTTCCTCCATGACAACCTTGCGGATGATATCCTCAAGGTTGGAGGAGGTGGGACCCTCAGCCGCTGGGATCGGGTCGGCCTGAATTGGCCGGGCCGTAGCTTCAGCCAGCTTTTTATGCAGCTGATTCACCTCGGACTGCAGGCGGTCGACCTTTGCCTGCAGTTGCCTCGTTTCTTCGGTTGCAGTGCGTTGTACCAGCTCCCGAATTATGCCGCGCATACTAGCGGCTCTGCACTTCAGGGACTTTTGGAAAGTTCCCTTTAGGTTTGAGGACTTAGAGTGGTCTGCGTAGAGTACGATGGACGCACCGTACCCGGTCTTGGCCCGCGCGGTGCGCGCCTGCTGCTCCTTTGCGGCAACCTTTTCTTCAAGGTCCTGCTGGAGTTGCACCCGCCGAGTCAGGCTCAGCTGGCGTCGAGCGTCTGCTAAACCCACATCGTGGGTGTCCGCTACTTCTTTGGAAGGCTTTCTGGCCTTAGCCTTCTTGGGCTTACTCGTTGCGGAGTCTGAGGAGCAAGACCCGCCTTTCAAGAAGGCCCGCTTTTTTGCTTGCTGGCGACCTTCCGCTGTCGCCGTCGAAGCATCCGACTCGAACGTGACGGACTCTACGTCAGAGTCCGAAAACTCGTCCGGCCGAACAAACACGCTAGCCGCGGATGGTGCGCGGTCCGCCTCGGGTAGCGACGTCTGCCACACGTACTATGCCATCGGCGCCTGGGTAGGTTGCAGTGACGCGGCCCCTGGGCCACGTGTTTGACGGTAGTGTGTGGTCGGCTATGAGGACGACGTCGCCGACTGGCGACTTTGACATAATCTCAAAGCTGTGTGATTTAATAAATCTTGAAGGCGAACTTCTGATTGGTTAAGTATTTCATACTGTCTCTTGGTCAAGGTTTTGTTTGTGGCTGCTGCTGCTGCTCATTTGGTTTTGGTGCTCATCTTCTTTTATTGGCATTGATTGTGCCCGGCTGCTCTGGGCAGGTTAGCGGGCGCCATTAAAGAAGTGGTAGCGGTTCCAGTCGTTTTCTTGTACCGTGTTAGCTTCTACCGGGGCGGTGCCTCGTCGAGTAGTAATCTGCGTGGAAGCCACTGTTCCCGCCCTCTTGTTCCGGATCTCCTTGAAGACCGGACACGACTTGTAGTTGGCCGGGTGTGTCCTCTCGCGCATGTCACGGGTTCCTCCCTGGGACGTGGGCACTCTCTTGCCGCGTGTTCCTCGCCACAGCGCACACATGCCTGCAGGCGGTGGCAGTTATGCGAGCTGTAGCGGAACTTCTGACAACGGTGGCATTGTGCGGGCCCCCTCTTGCCGCGCCACGCTTCTATAGTGATGCCCGGCATATATAATATTTCCGTGACATCGTATATGGCGGGTATTAAGTTGGGTGTCTTTTTCAATTGTGTATAGAATATGCTACCCGGTAATCCTTTCCTTACAGTTCTTGCTGCAAACTCCAGAGCTGCCCGGTCGTCTGCTGAGATCTCTTCACCTTGTAGCTCGGCTTCTTGAATGTATAGACTCATCCACTGTAGCATGCCCTACGTGAGGGCCCCGACTTGAATAAGGCGGGCGAGAGTGCACATATCACTCTCGTAACGTCCTCGTGGAGATAATGCTGCAGTGTATGGCGATAGTATTGCACTTCCAGTCGTTTTCGGTGGGGGAGAAGCAGGCGAGTCGAACGGCTATGGTTGGCCCTGAAAAGGGCCTTTTTGCGCCTCTTGGCGGCGCGGGTGCGATGCATGTTCATCAGGGTGGCCCTGAAAAGGGCCTTTTTTCGGACCCGGATCACGGTCCATAACCGGTGGCTATGGGAGGTAACCGGCGCGACTAGGGATGCTGACTATTTCTATTTTCTATACTATTTTCTTTCACTGGTCATCGTTGTTCTGGGGATGTTATCTCCGCTGTAGCCGTGGCCACAGGCGCAATCAACAATATTTAAACAATTAAATATTGCGAGATTTGCTACGTACGACGGGTGGTTAGTCCGAGCGCACGAAGGTTACAGCCGATCCCAGCGGATTTTTTTCTGAACACTGTTTTGAATCGAGTTCTTCTTCGCGCCTTCCTGCTTGGATAGCGCGGATGCTTTTTCAGGCATTTTGGGCCTCTTCCCGCGGAGTTCAGTCGCAGTCTGCAATCATGCAGACCGGTCATTAGGTTGGGCTGGTGCCCTGTTCTGCTCCACGATGCTATCCTGCGCGTTGGGCAGCACCCTGTCTGGGGGTGCCCGTTGTGCTGGTGTTGTGGAGGTGGGGTCCACTTGGACGTTCTGTAGTTGGTCTGGCTGTGCGATATTTTACTTGCAGTGGGGCTAGCCCTCGGAGGTGTGGATGTTCTGAGGTGTCGGTTTTGGTAAACATGATTTTGGAGAGGGCTGTGATGTGTTCGTTGGCTTAGCGGTGGTAAGCGTTTCTTCGTATGCTAAGTCTAAGTTGATTGTTAGCACGTCGGCGTTTGATTTCCACACGAGCCCCGGTACGCGTTCCACGTTGTTATCACTGCCGTCCAATAGCGTAATGTCAATTGATTTACCTTTTTCGTTGAGACGCTTCAGTAGGTCGCGCGAGTTTGACATCCATTTTCTTAAGTCAAACTGGCCTCTGCTATGAATTACTTTGACGCGTAGAAAAGTTTTTATCGCGTCCTCTACTTTTTTAAAACTATCAAGGTAATTATCGACATAATGATTACGTGTGATCACTCTTACCACATCGGGGAATTCACCTACGTATTTCCGCGCATTGACGTCCTTTACATATATGGCTGTAGACGGAGAACATGTTGCACCGAAGATTAATGACGTCATTTGAAATATTCGGTTGGCGGTAGAGAGGCATCCTCACCCCATAGGTAGCGTAGAGCGGCACGGTCGATTGGTCTTACCTTGACATATAAACATTTCCGCTATGTCTGCGGAGACGGCGACTTTGTGTTGACGAAATCGCATCAACACACCCGGTAGCGATTGCAGTAGGTCGGGCCCTGTTAGTAGGTAGTTATTAATTTTGGGGCTTCGGCGTCTCAGTTATTTCGGCCTGCTTTGGCCGTTCTTGGTGCGGGCTGCGCTCTCTATCGAGGGGCCTTTTCTTAGTGGCCGGCGGGGTCACAGACAAGGACCTCGTGCGCGGGCGCTTTTTGGCTTCGCTTTTCTTTTTCTGGGCGTCACGGCTTATTATTTTAGTTATCGCTTCTCTGTGGAGACAGGGGGAAGCGTGATGACTGCTTTGGCCGCAAATTCCAGAGCTATGCGGCTTCTTCACACGGCTCGGTGCCTTGTAACTCGGCTTCTTGTAGCTATTACGCGTTAAATGGCAGGATCGCGTCACAAATGCTGATGTTCTCCGTCGCTCACAAGCTCACGGTATGGAGGCCCTGTTGATGAGAGGTCAACTGCGTTGGTGCGGCCACGTTCAGCGAATGGATGACTGCAGACTACCGAAGAGCGTATTCTACTCGGAGCTCTCGAGTGGAAAGCGTAGTTCCGGCGGGCAGTACCTGCGTTATAAGGACGTTCTTAAACGGAATTTAAATAGTTGTCACATACCAACCAACAGGTGGGAAGAGGAAGCCTGTACTAGATCAGTTTGGCGTTCTAAGGTCAATAAAGGTGTGTCTTCTTTTGAAGACGCTCGCCTTTCTGGTTTAGACTTGAAGCGTCAAATTAGAAAGGATCAGCCTAAACCCTCTTACCACTACACTTACAACTCCACGGGCCAGCTGTACTGCCCGACTTGTGCCCGAGTGTTCAAGACGAAGTTCGGGTTCGCCAGCCACGCTCGAGCTCATGCCAGAAGATAGCCAAGGTCGCCATCGTCGAAAACGACGCGGACGACATCATCATCATCTTGTAGCCGCGTGTACATTGACATCCATCGTGTCATTCTCTCCGAAAAGAGGCCGCCGACTTTAATAAGTCGTTCGAGCGTGAGCATATCACGCTCGTATCACCCCTTCGGAGACAAGTACACGCTGGGTTGGTGTACCGCGGCTGAGTCATCCGGCGACATTGGCGAGATGACGGCTTCAAGTTGAGTCTCACTCTTCCTTGGTGAGCGGCTTCGCGCATCTTGATTGCGCTGGCCCTGAGAAGGGCCTTTGTTCGGACCTTGGTCCATGACCGACGGCTCGTGGGACACTCTGCGCGCGGCTTTGGTGTTAGTGCCAGTTTGACATGGCACCGACACCGGCTATCGTTGGCCAGAAATCTCCACAGCGGCCAAATGACCACTGGCGTAAACTGGCTCAGAAAATTGTTTTGATTACGTGTATAGGTACAGAAAGGTAAGTCCGTGCGCTGTAGTGTGTCGTCAACCCCTTTTCATGCTCTGGGTTGGATGAGGCATCGAGCCGGAGCTCATGACCTCTGCCGGACCTCAAGGGGCTACTACCTCTTGGTAACTTTTCACTGCGCAGGCTACACATGTTTATGGCCGCTCTGCGCAGTGTCTGATTGCACTTTAGTGCTTTATCTTATGTGTCATCTTTATGTTTGATTTGGTCCCCTCTTCCCCCAGTGCTAATAGCTCTCTGGGTAGGAGGCGCCATTTGCCTCTCATATCCGGCGGCCTCGCGTGAAGCGGAGCGACTCCGTGAAGGTGTTGATGGAGTCCGTTGTCCGTCCTATCAAATATCTTCCGTGCTAGGCGGACAACTCTTCGACTGATTCTATTTTGTAATCCTTGTTGATGGTGGAGTTTCTCACGTAACGCCCAGCTCCCGTTATCACTCTGAGGGCGATATCCTGCTGGGCCTGTATTTTCTTTTTGTTGGTATTCGAACATAGATTATACCAAGCTGGGGCGGGTATTGAAGCGTCTTCTTAACAACCGGCTCTGTTGGTTGTTGTACCCTCGGCATTTGTTCCGCAGAAAAGGGGGCGGGTGCTGCGGTGTAGCGGGGGGTAGGCAATCTGACTGGGGCGGCTAGGGCGGGGCCTTGACTGGGCGGCGGGGCTAGCTTGGGGGCGTGGCTTGGAGGGAGTGGTACGGCGCTATGCTGCTTTCTCAGTCCCTCTTGTGGGAGTGAGATAGTATCATGTTGCTGTCCTGCTCTTGCACTTGGCTGCCCTTGTTTTTCAGCGTGCGCAGCTGGCGCGAACGTGGGGCGCTGTGCAGCTGCCGATGGTGGCAGTTTCTGCTTTGCGGCTCTTTGGGGCTTCGGCGTCTCAGTTATTTCGGCCTGCTTTGGCCGTTCTTGCTGCGGGCTGCGCTCTCTATCGAGGGGCCTTTTCTTAGTGGCCGGCGGGGTCAACAGTCTTGACCTTACGTAGGATTTGTACACTTGCAGCTTGGTTCTGAGTGGCAACTTGGAGCTCAATACAGGCCTCAGCATTGCTCTGGCCGCCCTCGCTTGCTTCAGTGCATGGTCGGCTTGCTTGGCTAACGTGAGTCTCTTGTCGACTGTGACCCCCAGATATTTGATGGACTTCTGCCATTCGATTTCTTCAACTTGCAGTCGAAGGTTGGTTGTTGGATTTGCAATTTTTCTGTTTATGCAGATTGCGGCTGTTTTATTAACGTTAACTGAGATGCGCCATTTGTCCAACCACTCCGGCAGCAAATTCAGTTGTTGTTGTGACTTCCTTGTAGCTTGCTGTGGACTTTTGGACTTTGTCTAAAATGCGCTGTCATCAGCATAGAGTGCGAGGATGACTGGTTCTTGTGATTCTGCTGTTTCTAGAATCGGGATATCATTTGTGTACAGGCCGTATAACCCAGGCGATAGGCAGCGGCCTTGGGGTACACCGGCCTGTATCCTTCTATGGTCTGATATTCTATGCTCAACCGCTACGTAGAATTTCCTGTTGTTTAAGAAGCTCGCAACTAGATGCAGGTAGTGCTTTGGGAGCGTTGTTAGTGATAGCTTGTAGAAATGGCCCTCGTGCCACACCCTGTCGAAGGCCTTCTCCACGTCCAAGAACACTGCTACCGTGCTCTTCTTCTTATTGATGTTCACAGCCATCTCATTTGTTGGAGTGTTGTGGAGTGGTGGCTGCGAAATCTATGTTGTTCTGGTCTAAGTTTAATGTGGGGACTTAGCCTTCTGAGCATCAGTCTCTTAAACAGTTTAGCCAGGTGTGGGAGCAGTGAGATTGGCCTATATGATTGGGCCTCCCTTCTGTCTTTTCCTGGTTTCAGGATCATGATGACCTTCGCAGTTTTCCAGGTATTGGGAAAGTGTCCGGTTCTTAATATCCCATTGAAGAGCTTAGTTATTGTCACTAAGCCCTTCTTTGGGAGTTGATGTATTGCTGCGATAGGTAGGCCATCATGACCCGCTGCTTTCTTCCTTGGGAGTCGTCTCACTGCTCGCCATGTCTCGGCTGGGGAGATAAACTCATCTCCACCCAGCTGTTGAGTTTGGATGCTCAGCAGGTTCTGTACCTCCTCGTGTATTTCCAAGTGATGTTGTCGTACCTGTGTGCTGGCTTCAGGCCTTATAGAATGGAGCGTGAACTGCTTCTGCAAGTGGTCAGCCAGTATCTCCGCCCTCACCCTAGCGTCATATTTCCTTTCGCCATTCAGCATGAGAGGATATATTGGCTGAGGGGCTCGGGTGAGCATTCTGTTTGGATAGTGTAGGTCTGGCATGTGCTCTGTCGCCTGGTCGTTCACCTTGTCCCAGGAGTCGCCACGCCAGCCGTCCACTGCCAGAGATATTTTCAATGTGAGTGCGTTTAGTTCTCTTTTCAATACCGGGCATCTTGTGCTGGTCCACATCTTCCTGAGCTCACGCTTCTTAAGTATTTCTTTTTGCAGGTGTGTGGGCAGCTCGGTTCGTTTGTTAGGTGGTGGGCAGATGGTGGATGACTGCTCCTTTGCCTCCGTCATTCTGCGGGCGATCAATTCGGTAGCATTGTCCACCTTGTAACAGCCGCTCAAATAACTTGCCGAGGTGGGGCAGTAACGAGGGGGCCGATGATGGGCCCGCAATAGGCGAGGCTGGTCTTGACTGCGCCGGTGAGGTGATGGCCTCCGCGTATGACATCACTGCTTTTGGTGGTGTCGGCGGCGTGGGCATGGGGGCCGCGTATAACGGCACCGGTTCGATGCCCGCATACGATGTGGATCTCGTCTCATGCAGCTGATGCCCCTGCTCCCTGTCGGAGTCGGATGATGATGATGAGTACGTTACCGGACTGTCAGCGGTGATGTTAGCCGGCTGTCCACTTTATGATGAGTCGTCTAGGTCATGTTGTGACCCTTCTGTGGCCATTTGTACTGAGGGTCGTTGGTCACGGTCATTTTTCGGGATGGGTGTGCGTTTTTTCAAATGTAACTTTTGGTCAACTTTTTTGATTGGCGTGATGGATTTCTTGATTTTGGGGCGCTTTTCATCGCCGCCCACTTCTGCTTCCGATTCCGAGGAGGTAATTGGCCGCCTTTGTTTACGCCTTCTAGCTGGCAGTGCCCGTGCGGTTTCGCCTGCCGGTGGATGCTCAGACCCACTAGCCGCGAGTCCTAGGTCGGGCATTGACTGTGAGGGGTTAATGCGTGAGTCCTTCCGCCTTCTGCTTTCGGTCCTTGGCTTGCCTAGGCGCCTTACGTAGTCCTAGGGCAGAGGCCGGCATGATTACGGACTTAGATGGGTCCATTAGATATCGACATACGATACCTTCTTGTTGATTAGGGTCCGGATCTTTCCGGGGCGGGGGGCGTCCGCCTTCTGCCATAGTCGATAATGGTGATACCGGGGTGATGTGCCAGTAATCACGAGGTGATAGTAGTGATCACTATGTTGTAGACACGACGCTCTTCGTCTGCAGCTACGCGCGACTTCCGCTAGCGGTGCGTCCCCTACCGAGGGAAACCCCGTTCGGGATAGCCCGGTAAGGCGACCGCTGAAGGTTACCAACGCGTAGAAAGCAGAATGAATCGGGTGTAGCTGTGTCAGGGCGGCACTGTATCGAAATTTTATTATAAAATTACTAGCAGGTACTAGCGGTGCAGAGCTACGCAGTTGCGATTGCAACACTCGCTAGTTGCCGGGGGGGTGGCAAAAAGCGTTAGAACGTACGGGGGTGGCGTGCGGGAGTCTCAACGACTAGCGGAGACTCGACCACACAGCCAAAGGGTACGCGCTAACAGGGGTAGAGGGTTAGGTCATACGTGTGGTCCCGGTGACGTCACTACGTTGCTCCTCAGTAACTGAAGTGGTAGAGGTAGCGATGAGGTCCGCTGTTTTACCGTCAGGGCTTGCATTTTGGTAACGTTTACTTTCATTTTCCACTTTGCGAGCCAGTCAGGTAACAGATCCAGGGCGCGCTGCATCTTGATCCTTGCGTGGTGGCTTTTGAAGGAGGTCAGCAGAGCTGCATCGTCTGCATACAGAGCTAGGGTGGTTCCAGCTTCGGTGGGCAGGTCGTCAGTGAAGATGGCGTAGCAGGTAGGGGAGAGGCAGCTCCCCTGCGGTACGCCAGCCTCTTATGTGGTGTTCTGACGATAATGCTACATCTACTCTCACCCTGAATCTCCTGTCCTTCAGCTCCTGTGCTTCTTTCGGAAGGATTGTATTGTGAGCACTGCTCGTCTGGGTGCTCCTGTGAGGGTCAGCTTGTATAAAAGGCCGTTGTGCCAGACCCGGTCAAAGCTTTCTCCATGTCCAGGAATACTGCAACCGTCTGCTCCTTTTTGTTTCCTTCGACTTGTCTGCTCGCGCGAACATGTCTGTCGTTAGCTTCTTCATAAACATCGCTAGTTCTTCGTGCTTGAGGTCTCTTGTGATAGTGTTGTTTTTCATGTATCTTGGTGCGTTTACGATAGCGCGTAAACAGAGGTGCTCTTGGGCTTGTATTCTCTTCTTGTTTGTTGGTGACAGAAATGCGTACCACGCCGGGGCAGCGTAGGTTAGACAGGATCTCACGTAAGTTTTATAGAACCCCGTCTTCGTACGGAGTGGTAGTGTGGATCGTAGTATCGGTGAGAGTGCTGCGCGCGCTCCTTTAACCATTCCTACGGTGACGTTAACATGCTGCTTGAATGACAGGTTACTATCTATTGTCACTCCCAGTTACACGTGCTGACTCCATGGGGTGTCCTTCCCGAGGAGTGACAGGGGAGCGGGTTATTTGTTTCTACCTGAGAGCATGGCTTGTGTTTTCTCTACGTTAACGGTGAGTCCATTTGTCAAGCCAGTTTGGTAGGGCGTCAAGTGTTGGTTGGAGTCGTTTCGCCGCAAAGGCTGGCTTATATGACGAAGTGAAGTAGGCTGCATCATTTGCGTATAGAGCTAGCTGCGCCCGCCCGATAACTGGGATGTCGTTGTTATACCAGGCGTAACATCCTGGCGAGATGCAGCTTCCTTGAGGGACTCCTGCTTTCACCGATTTCTTCGTAGAGATTGTGTTCTCTACCGATACTACGATCGCTCTCTATTGGTCAGGAAGGAGGCGACTCCGACAGTTTGTACAGCAGCCCCTCATGCCATACCCTGTCAAACGACTTTTCCATATCGAGCAGGATCACCGCTACTACTTCTTTTTTATTGTAGCTCGTTGCTATTTCGTTCACCATCCTCGTGATTTGCAGTATTGTTGAGCGCTCTGCCCTAAACCCGTACTGCTCCTCGCGCGGTTGGATATAAGGTCTCAGCTGTGTCAGTAGCGGCCTCTCGAAGACCTTAGAGAGGGTGCTCAGTAGCGTTATTGATCGGTAGCTTCTAGGGTCCTTTCCGGGTTTAGGGATCATTACTACTTTTCCGGTTTTCCACGAGGATGGGAGCTTCTCCTTCGCACTCGTTGTACTCTGTGCCGCTCTGTCCGTTGGTTCGTCCGGTCCTATGACGTCGTAGTCATAGTTCACCGAATCGTCGTATAGCCTCTTTCCACTTGGGTTCACTTTGGTAGAGTGTTGAGAGTGCTGTTTGGCGGTTTGTATATGGCGTAAAACCGGTGTGGTTGACCGGCGATATTCACAAGAACACCCAGGGCTTGAATGGACTTATATACTTGTATTGGTAGCAGCTGGTGTACGATTCGCTCATCAACATAATTTTTATTTTGTGCTCACGGAGGAATAGTTCAGTTGTTGTTTTTGTGCCTGCTTCCTTCCTAGAGATAGCGGCGTAAATGATCTTCGGGGTTTTCTTTGGCTCTCTTTGGGGCTTGGGTTCTTGCACCTGCATGGGGGTTGTTATGGGGGTGGTGGTGGTAGCTACTTGCTCTACGCTTTTCGGTAGGGCGTGTCGGACTTGCTGCCCTGCGTATAGGCTTTTTGACTGTCGGCGGGGAGGCCGATAGTGAGCGTGCGAATGCGCGTGGGCGCTTCGCTGCTGCGCGCTCTGATGCCAAGGGGGTGGTCATCACTTGCCTTCTGAGCTTTAAAGTCTCTTCACTGTCAGGTGGCAGTAATAGGATTGAGCGGGCAGCGAATTCCAAGATGGAACGATCTTCCGCATTCAACTCAAAACCTTCTAATTCGGCATACCCCTAATCCCGGCTTCCGGTATCCGCAACTATCCCCCTACGGGCGTGATTGGAACTATATTACAATTAAAATAGTTGCAATTCACAAGTGGTGGTGCGAGACGTGTTATCCGTACGGAGTCAACGGCGATCCAACACTGTTTCGTCGTTTTCTTCATCTCACGCCATTACTGGTGTGGGAATGGGCATCAGTGCTACGCACTCTTTCCCAGGCATGTCTCCTCCTCTGACAAGAGCACCATTTCGTGGTGCTGAGGGTGGCAGTGTTAGTGAGGTCCTACCGACCTCCACTCCGACCAGGGCGATCCCAAGCCTCGCCGGGTGGTCCCTTGCCTTAATAAGGGGAGGGCCCAGCGGGCTGATCGTCTGTCACCGGCAGCGGCAGCCGGCGGTGTCTCACTACCGCTCTCTCTCTCTTACTCACTCTTCACTTTCTTTGGCTTCTTCTATGTCTGTCGGTTTCTTGAGTTCCGTGTGTTAGTGGCTTCGCTCGCATGTGCTTATCCGTCGGTCTTCTGCTGTTCTGCACCTCTTCTAGGTGCTGAGGATGCGATTAAGTGCGGGCCAGACCCAGCCTCCGCTCATCCAGGGCGATCCCAAGCCACGCCAGGTTGATCCCCGCGCCATCTGCATTTCTAGCTTTCTGGCGGAATGCTGTCTAGGCATAGGTTCTGCCTACTTTGGGGTTTGGGTTCGTCACGCTTCACAGGGGTTGATTTGGTGGCCTTCTCAACTTTTTTCTGTGGGACGGCCCTTGGGCTCGAATCCCTCTGAGAAGTCTGTTTGTGCGGGGGTGATGGCGATAGCGTTCGCGTACGTCTACGCTTCGCTGCCTCCGTCATCACAGGGGGGCTGGTAGGTGCAGGTGCGAAATACGAAATCATAGCCGACGCCGCCATGTCTAGAATGGCTAGGTCATCTGCAGACAATTCCGTGCCCTCTATTTCGGTCTCTTATAGGCGGGTGTACAATGCCATCCATGAGAACATCCCAGCCGACAGGTGCCCGGTTCTCATGAGTCGGGTGAGCGTCATTACGTCACGCTCGTGCCACCCTCTCGGTGACAGAGACTCGTCCGGTGGCATGTCTCCCAGCATGAAGCTGCTGTCGTCACAAGGGTGGTTACTCCCTGGCGATGACGTACGCAGCGTGCCCTTTTCAGGGCCAGCTACAGCTTGACCCTGAAAAGGGCCTATTTGCACCTCTTGTTGGTGCGGGCGCATGGTTACAGCTTTTATGGTAGCTTCGGCAGGTGATTGCCGTGGACTACGCGTAAGTCTCACACACGCTTCCTGAGAATGGCCCTGAAAAAGGCCTTTTGATGGGCCCGGTGAGGGGTCCATGCTTGGCAGCTACGGGGAGTCCACTCCGTGACCACTGAGAATAGAAGCTGCTGGTGTATGGTTAGCCCAGCATACTCCTGATCCCGGCTTCCGGCTTCTGCAAGCTTTCCCTCCGTAGCGCTCAGCTACGGGCGCAATTAAAATTATTTTATAAATAAAATAATTGTAATTCGCAAGTGGCAGTTCGATACGTGTGATCCGTACGGAGTCAACGGCGATGTTGGGATCGCCGTTGACTCCGTTGACTGGACTGTTTTCTATTACTCTCTAATATTAGTATATAATTACTTTTCAATGCTAGATTGATGCGGGAGCGAGAAGACATGACAGAGATAGCTAGCTAGCTATAACGGTCGTTGTAACGGTCGTTTTTGAACCTAGAATGCGTCTAGATTTAGGTCTCAGTGATTGGCTGATGGGATAGCGTCCCAAGCCGTTGGCGCCACAAACATTACCTTTTAAGGTGATGCTTCGGTTGCAAGAGTGGCGTCCCCAAGCTTAGCGTGGCGTGGGTACGCGCCCCCTTGTATTGTAATTCGTCTTCAGCCTTTTCTCATATTCGAGGCTGGTTAAGGCATCGAGCCATGGCTCATGGCCTTTGCAGAATCTCATGGGGCAACTACCCCATGGTATCTCTTATCACTGCGCAGGCTACTCAAGATTATGTCCGCTCTGCGCAGTGTCTGTTGTGCACTGTAAGTGATTTTACTTGTGTTGAAATCTATTGCTCGATAGCGTCATGCGTACCTGTCTAAGCAGACCGGGGGGACGGAAAAATGTGCGTATATATTATTCTCTCAGATGTAGATCACTACCTTCAAAAATGATAAATATATTGTACTCGATCAGCTTTTGCCAATTTCCTGTATGTTGTGTTTTTTAACCAGCGTGTACACTGCCTCCAGTTATACCATTTTTCAATAATACCTGACTTATGTGATCCCCATATCAGTAATACCTGCCTTATGGGTCACATATATTCAAATATTAAAAATGTTCTAAAATGTCAAATATAGTCAATATTATTAATAAATGCTTTTAAAAACGTAGGCCTGCATGAAAAAACTTTAAACGAAACGAAATAATTACTGATTCCACTATTCATTTGCAATAGCTTATTTATTAGAAATACATACAGATAGGAAAAGTTTAATAACAAAGAAGGATGTGATTCCATCTACCTATGATGTACTTAATAAAAATGTATTTAGGTAACAAACTACTACCCAAAGTCCAAAATCAGGGCCATTGCTCTAAACTATTAAGTTGCCAATTAGTATAACTAAATAAAATTTTAATGAATTCAAGCAAACGGTAAAGTTTTTGAGTAGGTAGGTACAAGTCAATGCACATTTTGGGAAGTTCATTCTTGTCAGGAATCAGCACGGTATAATATTAGAATGTACTTAGTTAAGATTTTTTATGTTGTATTTTTATGATTTGGAAGTTCATGTACGTAATTGCATATTGCACAATGCAGTTATTGTTTATTAATTAAGGTTTTTTATTTGACTTATATATTTCATGTTTTGAACAATTTAAAAATGTAAAAGTTGACAATACTTACTTTAAATATTTGCCAATAAATGATCAGATAGAACTTTGGTTTTCTTTAAATTGTCAGTCAAACTTTAGTACCAGACTTAAGCTAAGACAATGTGTATGTCTCCAGCTTACTCAATTGAAATTTCTTAATTCTGAATATGCCAATATTTAGAGCAGATTTAGTGCAATTATGAATACCAATTCAAAATTTAGGTGCCAAATAAACTTCGATGCTACACGTGATTATAAGTGTGTTAGCTGGCGTTATGGTCTCCAGCTGACACATGCTATATATACGAAACGGCTAAAGGTGTGATTATATACTATAGCCAGGGATTTAGCGCATAATTTGTGCCAGTGGCACAATAAAATTGAAACACCTTACTTGAAAACTGTAGTAGTAATGACCCGATTACAACGTGTAAGCTGGGGACCACGTGTCTACAGCTGCTCATCTGTATCTTCTGAACGAATGGGCCTACGACTTTGTTTAATATGTCAAAATTTAGCGCCAAATTTGTGCCATCGGCACTAAAACTTTCAAGTCTGTGGCTATTAAGGTTTTGGAGCTACAAGCTCAAATAAACGTGTAAGCTGGAGACACATGTCCCCAGCTAGCACATGCTGTACAGCTCAAACGGGAAAGGCTAGACTACTGTTTAATATCTTAAAATGTTGGGTAGAATTTGTGCCATCGGCACCAAAATTTTCAAAACAATGGGCCTCATAGTTTTTGCGTAATAAGCAAAAACATTTCTTCCCGCCTAATTATTTAAATATTTCGTTGAAAACGTTACTGTACGCGGCGTTGCCTTTCCGATGACTGTAGCTACAATCTGTCTTGAACCTTATTTCTATAGGCTTGGAAACTATTATCTCTTTCATACAAAATAAACGCCGTTGAGACATAGGCTAGGAGCATGAAGGTGTAAATATAATCTGACAAATATTTTATACTATGCATGCTTTCCGGATTTCAAAGTTATTGAAGCCGTCACTATTGACGAGTGGTCGTTTTAAAACGTTACGGGTTTCGAAAACTATCTTCCCATCGTTGCAATAGGGGTTTTTCAGTTTTCGTTCTGAAATGAAACTATTTAGATATTCTGAGTTTTGAAAATCCGACGTATTGAATAAGGATATATTACGCGGAAGTCCACGTTTGTAGCTAGTTAGCGCCTACATGCATGCGTAACAACTACTCGTATGTATAGCCGGTATGTACCTATCTCACTAGCTTGCTGTTGTTTGTATTATTTGATAGAGCGCGATGTTTTTGCAGTCTGTTTTTAAATTTAGGTAGGGATGGTCGTAGTGTATTTCGTTAATGTGAACAAACAAAATGTTAAATATTAGTTTATAGATACCTATAAGTGTAAATACCTACATATTTTCGTAGCTAAATAACAATTTTTGGGTTCCGTACTAGAAAACAGGAACCTATTACAAAGCAACATGGATAGCTGACCTTTATAGGTCTGTATCTTTGGAACGGTAATAGGTTACCGGTTGAAATTTTCACAGAATGTGTGTGAATGTGTTAGTATGGCAATCTGCCATACTAAGTCATATTCTGTGAAAATAAGCATTACGGTGTTTCACAAGGCAGCCGTTGCGCGTAGCGTATTAGAAAAAGATAGGTTTTGAAGTAGTGATGGCTCAGTGGCATTGGAAATGGACTGCCGCGCAGCAGGTCCATGATTTGAATCCCGCCGCGGGCTTTCGCTTCACCGCATGATGGTAGGGCATTTTGCGAATGCCCGCCCGGCTAGCGACCACCCTCAAGTAGAAAATCTGTCGACAAGCAGCTAACGGTGTGTTCCGGCAGCTGTCCTTGAGAGCCAGTAATTCTAGGTTAAGCCTGTTAACACCTTCGACCAGATCATCACTTACCATCAGGTGAGATTGTGGTCAAAGGCATACCTATAAGCAATAAAAAAAAAGTTGTATATATACGAGTACATTTTCTTCGACTGGACTGATAATTTCTTATATATTCATATCCTGAAGGTCTTCGAATATGCCCAAAGGAACGTATTAAATCATTTAATACGTGCGGACAACATCGAGGACAAAGGAGCGTATCCCTTACAAAAAATCCATAGCATTTGTTAATTGATCAATTAATCATTTGTAGGGTGTGTTTAGTGATAGGCTTCTTGTGACGGAGCGACGAGTGGGTCCTCTGAAAGTAGGTCCTTCCCGCCCATTTTTCCCACGTGCCTAAGGGCATATATATCGGCTGGTGTCTTCCTGTTACATTCCAGGAGCCCAGTCGAATATGCCACGACATCGTGGTATAGTTTGGGACTACGGGGATCATAAGGGGCCCCATTCCCAAACAAGTGTCCTAAAACAAAGCTTTAAGAAGCAAAGGTTTTAGCAAAGCAAAGGTAAGTATAGTTAGGCAGAGATTTGAAATACTTACATAGATTAGTTATATCCGAACACCACTGCTCTAAAAGCTTACTAGAATTTACCTATATACATACCTACGCCCATGTATATGCAGTTTGTAATGACAAGGAAAGGACGTTCAAATATTATGCGTCATATCTGTTGTTAGAAGGAGATAAATGAGCAATTCGTGTTACCACCGAATAGAGATCCGCGCCACGCCGGCGTGCCGCCGCCGCCGCATGAACAAATTCACGCCGACGTCGAAAATCAATTTAGAGTTTTCTGCCGTGAGGTGCATTACCCTGGATAGCTGAGGTGTGGGGGAGTGCTCCGACCGGAATCCGAACTGCTCCGGTCGGGACTTCGTGTGAGGGGCTATCCGACTTAAGAAGAGGCGTTCAAAGACTTTCGAAATGCATGTAAGTAGAGTGGTAGGCCTGTAATTCTCGGGTCTCCAAACGTCTTTGCCGGGTTTCGGGAACATATCGATGTGGCTCATTTTTCATTGAGAGGGTAAGTGCTCCGTGCGCAGGATCCCATTAAACAGGCGCGTGATAGCTGCCGTGGGTTTAGAGGACAGGTGACGGATCACTGTCCAATATCTTCTTCTGTGTTTTATGGGACACTGAAGTATTCATCGAGGAACTGTTCCACAGAGTCTGAGTGTTCTCTGTTCACTGTGGGATTGGGCTTGAATAAGTTCTCAAGGGATTGGGCAAATATTTCTGCCATGTCCTCTGCTCTGTATCTCAAGTTGCAATTTTCGTGGAAAAGACAACGAATTGGTTCTGAGTGTTTCCTAAGTTGCCTGCAGAGTTTGTGGAGTGAGGCCCAGTTCTGTGGATGGGGTCTCATTAATGTTGCCAGGTTTTTCTGAGCAGGCGTTTTTCTTTTATGAGCTCTCTTATACAGCGGGGGAGGATGGGCAATCTCGATTCTCCTTAGGGGTTTTCTTTAATTGTGGAGGTATGAAGTGCCTTCTGCGTGCATTGAGTGATCTCTTCTGCAAGATTGTCCACTTCTGATGGGGTTGTGACATGCCTTGAAGTTGAGGTATCTCATGCGGTTTTCATAAACTTAGGCCAGTCGATTTTGGGCTTTTGTGGAAGTTTGTGTATCGGTTGGTGGCAAGATCATGTTTCTTCAATATTTTGACTAATTAATTTGAGTAGGAACTTACTTGTATGCAAGAAAATAAACATTTACCCTTTTAGTACATATACAGCAGATTTAATTTTTCTATTCCACCATATAGGTAAAAAAATCAATAACACGCCGGCTACGCCGCGCCGCGCCGGGTACGTTTACCAGCGCGCCGCTGCCGACTTTCATGACCGCGGCGCGGACCTCTACCACCGAACCGCCACGAGACGTTCCGATCATGCTGCGATCTCTTTCACTCTCTCACACAAAACGATACACATATCTCGCTCATCCATTTCATTGAGATTCGTTCTAAGATAAAACAAAATGACGATATTTTCTGTTTTAACAATAAAAGCTATAATTACGCGTGAAATTAAACAGTTTTCTTATCTCTCACAGTGCCTGTATAATTGGTGCCGAGTGATAGAATGATAACAAAGGCAATTAACTCGATTTAACTCTTTATTGAAATAAAAGTTTTCTACAATAAAATTAAATAACTGTGCACGCACATGTGTAGATGAGAGAGAGAGCCTATCAGCTATAGATAACTGACGTCAAGGATATTGCTATTGAATAAAGCGCAGGCGTCCATACTTTCAACATCCTCTCCTGGACGCAGACACTCTAAAACTAAACCCATTGCCGAGGTGAAGTTTTCATGCTTTGGTCGATGAAGTCCTTTTGTCAAAATATCAGCGACCATGTCTCCAGTGCATCTGTATTTAACCATAATTTGTTTGGCAGCAATTTTCTCTCGTATGAAGTGGTAGCGGACATCTATATGTTTACTGCGCGCGTGGTAGACAGCATTTCCTGAAAGACTAATCGCACTCTGATTATCACAGTAAAGCGTTATAGGTGTACCTTTAAGCTCAGGTTGAAACTCGTCTGCCAGTTGTTTTAACCAAAGAGCTTCCTGAATGGCCAATGCTAGTGCCATATATTCAGCCTCACTTGTAGATAGGGCTATGGTCTGTTGTCTCTTAGAAATCCAGCTTATTGCAGCACCCTGGAATAAAAATACATAGCCTGTGCAAGATCTTCGGTCTTCAATATCATTTGCCCAATTCGAATCGCAATAGCCTGAAATATTTCCATCAACTCTCTTTTTATAAACCAGTTTCATATACATTGTAGCTTTCAAATATCTCATAACTCGTTTCAGAGCCATCCAATGTTCATTAGTAGGTTTAGCATTGTATCTACTCAGAGAATTTACAATGTAGGTGATGTCTGGTCGAGTCCCCTGTGATAAGTACAATAAACAGCCAATTATTTCTTGATATGGGATATTTTTTTAAATTTCTTTTTGATTTTCACTTTTCTTCAGCTTAACGTTAGCATCAGCAGGTGTCCACATTGGCTTACAATTGTTCATGCCAAATCTAGTAAGTATAATTTTTATGTATATGGATTGATCAATTGAAATCTCACCTACATTTTCTTCTTGTGAAATTCTAAAACCAATACAATGTTTGGCTGTTCCTAAATCCTTCATATCGAATTTTTCTTTCAACTTTTCTTTTATCATTTGTGAGGTGTCTTCATTATTAAAGAAATAAAGTATGTCATCAACATATACTGCCATAAAAAACATATCATTTTCATTTATAATACGCCAGTAAATGCATGGATCTATATTTGAACGAGTCATTCCAATTTCTAACAGAGCCGTATTTAATTTTTTGTTCCATTGTCTGCTGGCTTGTTTAAGTCCATATATTGACTTGTTCAGTCTACATACTTTATTTATGTCTTCATAGCCAGGTGGTAAGGACATGTATATTTCTTCTTCGATTTCACCTTGTAAAAATGCAGTGATTGCGTCCATTTGGTGTATTTTAAGTCCATATTTGGCAGCAAGACCGATCAGGTATCTTATGGATGTATAGCGGACTACTGGAGCGTAAGTAGGGGAGAATTGGGGGTTCTGCATCTGCATCGCTCTCGCTACGCTCGAGCTCGCGATGCATGACCCCCAATTCTCTCGATTATCTGCTATCCAATCCACATCAAACATACGATTAATAAGTAGTATTGTAATTACAAGGGAACCGACAACTTGTTTGCGCACGGATCATGTGTCAGATGTTTTTATTCTCTATAATCGTCTCGTTAGCGCATTTTACAACATGTATTATGTTCGCTCACTATATTCGTCGCACTGAATTAAAAAAAGCGAGGTTCCCTCTAGCTTATAAACCGCTATCGTTTTATCTGGTCAGTCTGCATTTGTTTATCTGAGCAGTTCATTTTATTTTAGACCGTTCAAGACAGATCAGTTCAGAACATAATACTTTGTCTGTCTAGTGAAACAGATGCGACCGACACATTTATAAGGCATAGGTATATAGTATCCCGATTTAAGTGTGGGTTATACAGCCGTGGTATGTTACCTAGAGTACGTACGAGTACGTATAAAGTGGGGACTTTTTATGATTATTACATTTTATTATTTTGTACTCATGTCAATGATATGTGCAGTCCTATGTACCTAGGCTATCAAGTCAGCCTATATTTGGATTTTCTAGCGTACGTGATTCAACGATATTTTTTTCGTCATATTTTTTTATCAAAGATACGATTAGTCAGACTGTCATGTTGACGTAGTTGGTAAGTTCTTGTCTTCTATGTTGCGGGTACTAGGTTTGATTCCCGACAGTAGCATAAATCTCCTCATCAAGGAAAATATGCACTTCTGGTTCTGGGTGTCATTGTGTGTGTGTGTGTGAAGAAGTGAATGTTTCTAGCACCTAAGATACAAGTCTATGAATTTAGTGTGGGCTATGAGTTTAAAAGTTTTTGTTTTTAGTATTTTCTAAGATATCTATACTTTTCACTATCTATACTATTAAATAGCTTCTTAGCAAACAACAATATTACTGTGATTATATCGATACAAATATTTCTGAAAAGAATTTCTCTTAGCGATAAGACTCCATTGTCACTATCCATAGGTTACTTTACGGGCTTTTGGTTCTTTTGATGTTTTGTAGTAATCATCTTGTATAGAAAATAAAAAAAGTTAAAAAAGAGATTGATTATAATGAATAAATAAATAAATGACGGCCTATGGTTCAAAGATACAACCTTCGTTTCATGATTTTACATAATTAAAATTATAATATACGTTTTGGTTAAAATTTAACGTAGGTACCTACATATTAATGTCTAATAAAAATACTAAATAGGTAACAGTAGTGATCAGAACATTATGTGATTTTTAAATATTTACTTAAGTAGCAATACATTTTTAGTATCGTCAAAAAATACAAATCGACTTATTGATGTTTGTTTCGCTACTAATATCTAAAAGATTTAGTTATAAGGATTTTCATAAAAAGCATTGTTTTATTCGAGAGGTTCTCTCATTACTGGTGATCAATTGAAATATGTTGTTTACCAGTTAAGTGAGATCTGTAATTTAAAAGACTCGTAATTGGTATAAGTACCTGCCACTTCCTTATAGGATTTTTGTCTCCAGTTGCTCGAGAATGTGCAGCAGTCATCGCTTTACATCCCTTGACGACAGCATAAAGTCTCATTCAGATTTGTTTATCGGTTGACAAGATGAAATGAACTTTGTTTACAAGATCGTTAAGGTATACAATCGTTAAAACTTTAACCTTTCTGTTTTTTTATTTTTGTACGTTTTAGTCAAGATTCGACTTGTGAATGCATCTTTATAAAATGAGATTATAAATAGGACTGATTTGGTGCATCTACATTTAAAAGCGGATATTCAGTGGTGGGCGACGACGCTCCAGCATCCAAAAAAAGTGCAGTTATTTACATATTCGGAACTTCAAGGAACCTAACTATGTAAGTAAGTGACCTTAAAGTATTTATTGTTAGTATGAATGAATTATTAGTGAGTGCAAATTGCCTTATAACTTCGGTGAAAAAAATTAGATGCCATGCTGGCGTAGTTGTTAAGTAATTGCCTTCTACACCGGGAGTTTCGGGTTCGATTCCTGACAGAAGCTCAATTTACTTCCCCAAGGGAAATTTGTATTTCTGGTTCAAGGTGAGATTATGAGTGAAGTGAATGTTTCTGGCACCCGCTATACAAGTCATTGAACTAAGTGTGGACTGTGAGTGTGAGGATGTAAACGTATAAAGTGTAATGTGACTTAGGTACCTGTGTTGATCGGCAAACTAACTTGTGTTAACTCATGGATTTTTTATTTATAAAGCATTTTGCTATGCTAGGCTAAAACAATGTTCAGAAACAATGTTGTGTTAACTCGTTGCGAAGTTATCTTCTATTATAATTATTTTAAATTATTGCTTTCAGGCCGGGCTGGTCGCAAAATCCTTTCTGGGCCGATGAGATTGATGTATCGGACGACGAAACACCGGCGGGGTCCGAGCCTGTAGCACCTCCACCTACACCACAACCTCCTGCAAAAAAGGTGGCTCAAGAAAAGAAGAAAGACGGAGGCGCATCAAAGAAACGGACGGCTAGCAGCGGCGCTGGGTCTTCATCGAGAAAGAAAAAACTGCCAGCGGCAGTGTCAACAGAACTGTTGACGACATCCCATTTCTTTGGCTCGGACACGGATGACGTAGAATTACCTCTGGCGCAGCCCTCGATTACACAGGTAATGAAAAAATATTATTCGCTCGTTTACTTATTTTTATGGGTGTGATACTCAGTGTGTGTGTGTGTGATGATTGTTTACGGCACCATGGCCCTCTTAGGCAGGGTATTTTTTTAGTTACGATGGTGGATAAGCGTTGTTTAATGCAGGCTAGATTATTTTTGTAAACATTTATGTAACTTACTTTTGTTACAGCAGTTATATCAATAAACTGTTACGTATGAAGGTCACTTATTATTTGTTTGATTTTTTTTTCAGGAGATCGGAGAAAGCAGCAAGGTGAAACCAGCGCGTGCGGCTACATTGCGGAGCTTCTTTTCACAGCGCGGAACGAGCGGGTATACAACACAACGAGATCTCACACGTGGCGGGGAGTATTACGTCGAGTTAAGGGTCTATAATTCCCGAGAAGCTGAATGTCAGCCTAGCGAAGAACGTTGGAAAAGAGCCCTGGTTACTTTAAAATTGTGTACTGACACCCAAACACCTGTATGGCGCGCATTGTCAACACTTGTAGAAGCCGGGAAAAATGAATTCAAGGCTATACAGCCAATAATGTATCCCATGAAATTACATTGAACAGTATGTTTTAACAGATTGGTACAATCGCAATTGTTTCATTTTGTCTTTACTTTATTATATTACCTTGATATTTTTATTTCTACCTTATAATAGGTAATTACTTGCATATATACTACTTTTGAATTAGTTAATGTTAGTTTTAGATTTTATGAATAAAATTTGAAATGGTTATTCTTATTTTGTGTCTAATAATTGTTTTATTTACAGCAAAACTAAAAATGAGAAATATTGAAATATTGAAATATTGAAAATTGAAATATTGAAAAATTGAAATATAGAAACTGAAATTTGGAATTGAAATATACCAAACATTATAATAATATCTACACAGTAAATTGCAAACTAGGATTACCAAACTATACATTTAAGTATCCCATGATACCGCAATGAACAATATGTTCTAACATACTGACGCAATAATATTCAATTATTTCACTTTTATCTAACTATCTTTACTTAACTGTTATCTTTATTTTATTTATACCTTATAATAGGAAAGCATTTACAATACTTTTTAATCAACAAATGTAAGTTTTATTTTCATGAATAAAATTTTAACTGGTTATTATTATGTTATGTCTAATGATTGTTTTATTTACAGCAAAACTATAAATGAGAAATATTGGAATATTGAAATATTGGAATATTGAAAAATTTAAATATAGAAACTGAAATACTGAAATATACTACTGAAAACTAATTGCAAACAGTAAAATTAAATCTCAGATTACGAAACTATGCATTTATATTATTACCGACATCTAGGCAGGTTAATCGCTTCATATCAATTCATGCAACTATTATATTAAGTAAATACCTCAAATATTTACCTATATTTTTTAATATTTTTTATCAGTTCAAGTTTGTTATCAAGTATACCTACTAAGGAACAAGTGAGGCAAAATGGTATATTGTAGAGAGTGTAATATTGAGGTGTCTCGTATCTCGTCGCATTATAAAAGTAGTATTCATAAATCAAACTGTTTGATCAACTCTGAGTTCCCAGATGTGCAGATTATAGCTAGTGCATTTAAATCTAGAATTGTAAGTTATAAAATAAACCCTATTTCGAATAATATGCTGCCTGAGGAATTTTTGAATAAAGCCTCTACTTCAGTTTTACAATTAATAAAAAAATCATTGATCCAACACAATGCATTAAAAGTCAACATGGAATTTTTTGTGTCATATTATTTACCTAAAAATGATGAAAAAGCCCTTAAGTCATTTAATGTGCCATTTGTAAAGATTTTTTACAACTCTGATTTGATATCGTTTTATAAAACATGTGTCCAAAAGCTGATAACGAAATGTTCAGAATTCGAAATGTCGGGGAGTGGTTGGACACTAAATTCTATCAGTCATTTAGAATTAAATATTAATCAATACAATCCATTACGGGCGGGCTCATACGTGAAATTGCCGCGAGAAATTCAAAACACCAAATCATGTTTAAACATTCAAAACAAAGATGATCGATGTTTCTTATGGAGCATAATTGCGCATATGTATCCAGCAAAAAATAATCCAAATAGAGTGTCGTCATATCCACATTATAAACATATTCTGAACACTTCAGGAATGACTTTTCCTTTGAGTTTAAATGATATTAAAATATTCGAAAAGATAAATCCTTTAATTTCGGTAAATGTGTACGGTTTGGATAAAAACAATATAGTATCTGGTCCCCTCTACAAAACAAAACATCGTAAGTTGACGCATATTAGCCTGCTCCTCATTGAGATAAACGGGAAAAACCATTTCTGTTTGATAAAAGATTTCGGAAAGCTTGTACATAGACAACTTACACAACATAAATGCAGAATTTTTTTGTGTGACGAATGTTTTATTTATTTTCCATCGCAAGAAAAACTGGTAAATCACGATTGCGCTAGAGTAAAAACAATTCTGCCTCAACCAGGTAGTAAGTTATTATTTTCGCATGTTGAACGAACTCGTAGAATTCCTTTCGTAATATATGGTGATTTTGAAAGTTTGCTTAAAGAATATTCGGATAAAAGCAAATCACAACATGTTGAGAACGTGCAAATACATCAAGCGACTTGCTTTGCTTATTACATATGCTGTGAGTCTAAACCGAGTCTAAACAAATTTGTGTCTTATCGGGGCCCAAATTGTGTAAAAAAATTTATTGAAGCTCTAACTAATGATGTAATGGAATTATATCAAATTATATCAATTAAACATGAAATGATGCCGCTAACTGAAAATGAGCTGGCATCGTTTAAACATGCTACCATCTGTCACTTGTGTAAAAAGGAATTTGTAGCTGATGACGTAAAATGCGCAGACCACGATCATTTTGATTCAGCTTATTTAGGTCCGAGTCACGTGGGATGTAATTTGAATGCTAGGACATGTAAATTTATTCCAATCATATTCCACAATCTTTCCGGATATGACTGTCATTTATTTATTACCGAGCTATCTGCGATCATAGGACGTATTAATCTTATTTCAAAAACAAAGGAAAAATACATATCAATCACAAAGTTTATACCAATTGATTCCATCAATGCCGCTCAGTTGAAATTTATTGATTCGTTCAATTTTCTTAGTTGCGGCTTGGATAAGTTAGTAAAAACACTGCAGAAAAGTGACTTTAAAAATTTAAAAAAATATTATCCTGATAGTAAATCGTTTGATTTATTGTGTCAAAAAGGAGTATATTGCTATGATTATTTGAATTCGATGGAACGCTATAATGAACCAAATCTTCCTGACAAGAGTAGTTTTTTTAATAGGCTTTCTTCTGAAGATATATCAGATAAAGATTACGAACATGCGCAAACTATTTGGAATGAATTTAACATAAAAGATTTAGGGGAGTACACCGATTTATATTTAAAATGCGATGTATTATTATTATGTGACGTTTTTGAAAAATTCAGAACAATGAGCTTGACTTACTACAACTTAGATCCTTGTCATTATGTATCATCACCTTCATTAAGTTGGGATGCCATGTTATTGTTTACAAAAGTTGAGCTTGATTTAATTTCCGATGTTGAAATGTATCAAATGCTTGAAAAAGGCATTAGAGGAGGTTTAGCACAATGTTCTCTCAGAAATGCTAAAGCAAATAATAAATATTTGTCTAATTACAATAAATACGAGCCCAATTCTTATCTAATGTACCTCGATTGTGTAAATCTTTATGGATATACGATGATGAAATGTCTTCCTACCAATAATTTTTCCTTTCTAAATGAAGACGAAATTAAAACCCTTAACAACATTGAATCGATACCAGATAGTAACAATCGCGGATACATACTTGAAGTGGACCTTGAATATCCTCCACAAATACATGATCATCATTCTGATTTACCATTCGCGCCAGAAAAATGTATTCCGCCTAATGGAAAATCTCAAAAGCTAATAGCAAACCTACATAATAAATATAAATATGTCATACATTATACTCATTTAAAAGAATGTTTGAGAAACGGACTTGTACTATTAAAAATACACAGAGTATTGGCTTTCGATCAGAAACAATTTCTAAAACCTTACATTGAATTAAACACATTGTTGCGACAAAATGCAACTTCCGAATTTGAAAGGGATTTTTTTAAAAAACAGAATAACTCTATATTTGGTAAAACGATAGAAAACAAAAGAAATCAAGTTGATGTAAAACTAGTTAATGTATGGAAAGATTGTTCTAACAGAACTAATAAAATTTGCGGCGCTGAAAAATATATAAGTGCGCCAAATTTTATGAATCTCTCGATTTTTACAGAAAATTTGGTAGCTATTCAAATGCAGCCAACACAAATCAATCTAGACCGACCAATATATATTGGCTTTACTGTTCTAGAACTCGCGAAGAGACATTTATATAGATTCCATTACGCGATTATGAAAAAAATGTATGGAGAAAATATATGCCTTTGCTACACAGATACTGATAGTCTTTTATATTTGATAAGGACTGATGATTTCTACAAGGATATGAAACTTAACCTACAATACTTTGACACTAGTAATTTTAAAGAAGATAATGTATATGGTATACCTCATGTTAATATTAAACAACCTGGATATTTTAAAGATGAAATGGCTGGTGAGTTAATTACAGAATTCACAGGACTTCGCGCAAACCTTTATTGCATAAATACTGAAACATCTTCACTTAAGAAAGCCAAAGGCACAAAAAAATGTGTAACGAGGAAACTTGACATGGCAAAATATAAACGATGTTTGTTTAGGAATATTGATTTTAGAGATAGTATGTACATTATTAAATCAATTAATCATAAAATATTTACTCAGAGGTTGAATAAATTGATTTTAAATAAATCAGATGATAAGAGACAGATCACGAAAGATATAGTAAAAACTGTACCTTGGGGACATTACAGCAATATATTATAATAATATTGTATTATATTAGAAATATATCATAATAATAAAAGTGACATTTAAAAGCAACATTGAACTGTAAATAATGACAAAATTATATATCTTGTCAACTGAAAACCGTTTTATTTTGGTAAATGTTTACTATAATTCCTAACATAATAACTATATATATATATTTATAAGTAATACATTTGTAAAGTTATATAGTCTGTAAGTCTTGATTTACTGGTAAAAGTTATAATTTGCTATATATAATATATGTGAAATATATATGAAATAAATTGAAATCGCATAAAATATCATTCCTTGCATTTTTCTTAACCTATCCTAATTCCTGTCTGATTTTATAAGATTATTGTTAGTGTTCGACCGAATCCAGATTTACATCGGTCACCGAAATAATGTGTAGGTAAACCCTGCGTAAGCAAGATAAATAAAACAAGTACGTGACTCGTAACTATGTTTATTAGGTTATATATTCAATAATATTACAATAAAATAAAATATCAATAAATACAATTAGATAGATTTATAAAGGTTCTGGGACACATAACTTTTTTGTCATCTTACTTATTAAATCTTGCGTTGCGTCTAAAATGTTATCATATTTATCCTCAACTACATACTGCACACTTACACAACAATCATCACTTGCTAGGGTGTTAATTTCACTGATTTCAATTTTTATTAAGTGATGTCCTTTTCCTGGTATTTTTCTGACAACGAATGATGAATCTGGTGATATTTTTTTCTTAAAACTTAACTTTCCTTTCTTATGAATTGTTTTGAATGATTTATTTTTTGTATTGGTTTCTTTATTTTCTCGAACAATATCTCTATCGTGTTCATGACTGTTCCAGATTAAATTCATGTCTTGAGCCTCTTGTAGATAGAAAGGATCAGCGTCAGCAAAAACTATGCTTGTCATTGTTTCTGTAACAAAATAAAATAATACTTATTAAATTAACCTTCATATGAACTACCAATTAGTTTTAACTGATATTATTAGTAAAAAGTTAAAATAAACACTTACCAAAATCAGGATATATGTAAACCAACAGTGCAATGCAAATTTGTCTGCTATACAGTGGAGCTGGTGCAACAATGAATTAATAAGTATTACAAAAATAATAACTAAAATATAACTAGGTACTTACCTTTTTTGGTAATAGATCACGTGGACAAAGGTTGTTTTTAAAAGCTAAATTTCTTGGAAAGCAAACATTAGAACCGCTAACATTCGATCAATAGAAATGGACATTGTAATGATTTATCTATTTAATATAAATACCCTATACAGTATTGTCAGATATCATTATGAGGTTGATAAAGCAACCCACAACTTTAGAAATTAACAACATAGAAGTAAAATCACATTCCGGAATTAACAGACATAGCGTATTACTTCCCAATACGATTCGCTGTCTAATTTGCGGTCCATCTAATTGTGGAAAGACCAATGTAATGATAGGCTTATTATTACATAAAAACGGCTTAAAATTTAAGAATGTTTATCTGTATTCAAAAACCACATTTCAACCAAAATACTGCTTTTTAAATGAAATCTTGAATCAAATTCCAGATATAAAATTTAACATATTTAATGATAACAAAGACGTTATTGACCCGGATATTGCTTTACCAAATTCTGTTTTTATTTTTGACGATGTGGCATGCGAGAATCAGACAAATATACGTAACTATTTTTCAATGGGACGGCATAAAAATATAGATTGCTTTTACTTGTCCCAAACTTATTCGAAAATACCAAAACAATTAATACGAGATAATGCAAACTTTTTAATAATTTTTAAACAGGATGATATAAATTTAAAACATATTTATAATGAACATGTTAATTCAGTTGTCGGTTCCCTTGTAATTACAATACTACTTATTAATCGTATGTTTGATGTGGATTGGATAGCAGATAATCGAGAGAATTGGGGGTCATGCATCGCGAGCTCGAGCGTAGCGAGAGCGATGCAGATGCAGAACCCCCAATTCTCCCCTACTAGCGTATACCTCATTGTAGTCAATACCCTTTATTTGCTTATATCCTTTTATCACCAGTCTAGCTTTATATCGTGTAACAGATCCATTGCCATCCAGCTTAGTTTTATAAACCCATCTGCTGGAAATAACTGATTTTCCTTCTGGTAAGTTAACTAGTGTCCAAGTATTATTTTTTATTAATGACTCATATTCTTCATCCATAGCTCTCTTCCATTCAGCAGCTTTTGCACTGTTTAGAGCTTCTTGATGACTTAGAGGATCATTGTTCAGTAAATTCATTGTTGACTCAACGTTTTGACACATAAGTGATAAGGGACTTTGATGAATCTCATTATTGTCACTTCTCATTCTTTGCGGCAGAGGTCTCAAATTCATATTATACTCTGGTGGAGAGTCAAGTGTCGTATCAGGTAAGTATGTCTCATCATTAACATCTTCAAATTGATCGGAATCATCTGAACTATATGTACTTTGAGATGCATTCTGTGTTTCTCTTCTTTCATGAATCTCATTAACATCATTGATTCTTCCCACAGATTTATTGAGTTCTTCACACTGAGGTAAGTAAACAATCTTCTTTTCTTTTAATTTTTTACAACTTTCCTTTGTATTTTCATTTTTATTTTCCTCTATCTCTATGTAATTTTTAATAATTTCCTTTTCTTTTTCAGGTACAACATCCACTTTATTTTTTTTAATTGAAGCTTCCAAAAATACAACATCTCTACTTATGATTCCTTTTTTTGTTTCAGGATCTATGAACCGGTAACCTTTTGTGCTGTCGCTGTAGCCAACAAATATTAACTTACGTGACTTTATATCAAGCTTAGTTCTATTTTCTTTTGGTATAAGCACCATTGCGGGACATCCAAAAATTCTCATATGACTCAGATTTGGTTTTTTTTCAGTCCATACTTCATAAGGCGTCGCATCAGATAAGGTGAAGGTGGGAGAGCGGTTCACAATGTATGCAGCTGTAGCAACCGCTTCTGCCCAGAATGTAACCTGCAATTCAGCATTTAAAATCATGCATTTAGCGCGCTCTATCAAAGTTCTGTTCATTCTTTCACTGAGACCATTCTGCTCAGGAGTGTATGGGTTAGACGTCTGGTGCAGAATTCCATGTTTCTTTAAGTAGATCTCAAAATTCTTATTTATGTATTCAGTTCCATTGTCGCTTCTCAGAATTTTTATTTTTGTACTTAACTCATTCTCTACTCTGTTCTTAAATTCCACAAATTTTTCAAATACTTCACTTTTATTCTTAATTAAATAAACACTTACGCGTCGAGAAAAATCATCAATAAAGGTTACAAAGTACCTTGCCCCTCCTATAGAAGTATGCTTCATCGGTCCACATACATCACTGTGGATGAGCTCTAGCAAGCTGGTTGCACGGGAGCCTTCAGTGGGGAACGGTTTTCTCGTTTGCTTACCTTCTAGACAGGTTACATATATGGTATTTTCTGTTCTTGGTGTCAGTTTCACACCTTCTGTACAGACAGGTATTTTATTAAGCTTAGTGAAATTTAAGTGACCCATCCTCTGGTGCCACAGATAAGTACCATCATCAGTCTTAGCCATCATGACTTGTATTTCTTTATTTTTACAAGTATTTAACAGATATGTTTCATTGATTAATTCAGCCTTTGCAACTAACTTGTTACTTGGATTGTAAATTTGACAGCCATATTCATTAAATGTTATTTTGCATCCACTTTTAATTATTTTGCTAACTGACAGTAAATTTGTTTTCAGTTCTGGTACATATAAAACATTCCTTACCTGTATTGATTCGGTGCTGCCATTTTCTGCATTTACCTTGATACATACATTTCCGCAGCATTCAACTGTCAATACTCTGTTGTTAGCAATTCTTATGCTCGGCACTGATGAAGGAGTGATATCAGTGAGCCAGTCCCGGTGCATGGTCATATGCATAGATGCCCCGGAATCAACATGCCAAAAATTGGAGTCATTTGCTGTGGATGCTGAAAAGGCTGCGACATATCCTGTATTTTTATCTGATTTTTGTCTGTTATCTGTCTTCTTATGCCAACATTTTTTACTGAGATGTCCGTACTTATTGCAACTTAAGCATCTAGGGCCTTTTTTATTTTTGTATTGATCACTTTTGGGCTGAAATTTTTTTTGTGTTTGTATAAAGTGCGGTAGTGTCTGATGTCTTTACTTCTTGTAGTAATTTATTTTTCACTAAATCAGCACTAATCTTCATACCGGAACTTTCTAAGCCCATAATCATGGGCCTGTACATTTCTGGTAGCCCTGCCAGCATTAATGTGCCCAACCACTCATCATCCACATTGAATTTTATATTCCTTAGCTTGTGCGCAGCTGTCATTATTTTGTTTATATAGTCTTCAACTGATGAACTATTTTCAAAATTGGTATTAATGAGTTCTTTTAATAAACCAACCTTTCGAGTTAATCCGCTGTCTTCAAATGCCTTTGTCAAATTTTCCCACACCTGTTTTGCATTTTGGGCTTCTTGAATATGTACATATAAAATCGGGTCAACTAATAATATTAATTTTGACTTGGCCTTTATGTCCTGTTTAACTGATTTTGGTTCAGTAGCGTCTGGTTCATTCAAAACGCAGCTGTACAAATCTTCATGTTGTAAGTATGCTTTGACAGCAAAGCTCCAACTTGCCCAATTGTCACGACCCGTTAGCTTCTCAATCGACATTAACGAATTATTTCCAGCCATAGCTACTTATTTATGTACCAATCAAACTGTAAATAAGAGAAATCACTCGCGAGCGCGGTAACTAAAAGTGAGGTTATAATACTCTATTTTTTACTCTTACTCTTTTAATACTGTCCAAAACACCAAGATAACACTAAACGGCAGGCTTGGGACGGCCCATAACCTGATAGAATGATAACAAAGGCAATTAACTCGATTTAACTCTTTATTGAAATAAAAGTTTTCTACAACAAAATTAAATAACTGTGCACGCACATGTGTAGATGAGAGAGAGAGCCCATCAGCTATAGATAACTGACGTCAAGGATATTGCTATTGAATAAAGCGCAAGCGTCCATACTTTCAACACTAACACACATACTTTCTAAGACACAAGGAAGGCATATTGTCCACAGATTATTCCTAAAAAACACGATTAGCGGCGATGTAGGTATTCACCGGATGCTCGGAAGTGCAAGACTGGTAGTACTACTGGTACTCAGGTAATTACCCTGAATTCGTCTAGTAAATATGGAAGGCATACAAATCATCTACAGGTAAAAAAATCTTAGATAGTTAGGTACGCGTTCTATTGAAAACTACCACCTCTTTTGGAGGTCGGTAAACAAAGGGTGTCGACCTTTGAAGGTGCACATAATATGATGATCTGCATACCTAGTAGGTACTTAATTCATATTTGCAAGGAAACGTTTTCATTCGTATTCTAAATAACATTCATACAAGTACAAGGTACAATACCATTCGAAAAGCTTCCGAATCCGAGAGAAAACTGTACCTATCTAGGTACAGTTTATCTATCTATCTATCTAGATACTCTGGAAAATACACTTACACACATTACGTACGTACTTACCTACTTACGAACACCTGACTTTAACATGTAGTAAAAAGTAAAAACATTTACATTATTGTAAAAGAACACAAAAAGTGCGTTTTGTTTTTATCCCAATCCGCAGCGGGAGATGCGCCACGAGCGACGATTGTTCGTTAGTTATAATTTGAATAATATTAATTGTATCAAAAAGGGGCGCCCCCTGCCGCTTAACGCGCCGACGCCGAAACTGACACCGACGCCTATTCCAACAATGACACCGACGCCGACGCAGACATCTATTCCAACAATGACACCGACGCCGATGCGACGCCGAAACTGACACCTATTCCGACACCGACGCCTATTCCAACAATGACACCGACGCAGACGTCGACACCTATTCCAACAATGACACCGACGCCGACGCAGATGCCGATGCGACGCCGAAACTGTCACCTATTCCGACACCGACGCCTATTCCAACAATGACTCCTACGCCGACGCCGGCACCTATTCCAACCATGACACCGACGCCGACGCCGACACCTATGCCAACAATGACACCGACACCTATTCCCAATGACACCGACCGCCGACGCCGACACCTATTCCAACAATGACACCGACGCCGACGCCGACACCTATTCCAACAATGACACCGACGCTATTCCAACAATGACACCGACGCAGACGCCGACACCTATTCCAACAAGGACACCGACGCCGACGCCGACGCCGATGCGACGCTGAAACTGACACCTTTTCGGACACCGACGCCTATTCTAACAATGACACCGACGCCGACGCCGACGCCGATGCGACGCCGAAACTGACACCAATTCCGACACCGACGCCTATTCCAACAATGACACCGACGCCGACGTCGACTCCGATGCGACGCCAAAACTGACACCTATTCCGACACCGACGCCTATCCCAACAATGATACCGATGCCGACGCCGTCACCTATTCCAACAATGACACCGACGCCGACGCCGATGAGACGCCGAAACTGACACCAATTCCGACACCGACGCCTATTCCAACAATGACACCGACGCCGACGCCGACACCTATGCCAACAATGACACCGACGCCTACGCCGACACCTATTCCAACAATGACACCGACGCCGACGCCGACACTTATTCCAACAATGACACCGACGCCGACACCTATGCCGACACCTATTCCAACAATGACACCGACGCCGACGCCGACGCCGACACCGACGCCTACGCCGACACCTATTCCAACAATGACACCGACGCCGACGCCGACACCTATTCCAACAATGACACCGACGCCGACGCCGACACCTATTCCAACAATGACAACGACGCCTATTCCAACAATGACACCGACGCAGACGCCGACACCTATTCCAACAAGGACACCGACGCCGACGCCGACGCCGACGCCGACGCCGATGCGACGCCGAAACTGACACCTATTCCGACACCGACGCCTATTCTAACAATGACACCGACGCCGACGCCGACGCCGATGCGACGCCGAAACTGACACCAATTCCGACACCGACGCCTATTCCAACAATGACACCGCGACGATGCCGACGCTGATGCGACGCCGAAACTGACACCTATTCCGACACCGACGCCTATTCCAACAATGACACCGACGCAGACGCCGACACCTATTCCAACAAGGTCACCGACGCCGACGCCGATGCGACGCCGAAACTGACACCTATTCCGACACCGACGCCTATTCTAACAATGACACCGACGCCGACGCCGATGCGACGCCGAAACTGACACCAATTCCGACACCGACGCCTATTCCAACAATGACACCGCGACGATGCCGACGCCGATGCGACGCCGAAACTGACACCTATTCCGACACCGACGCCTATTCCAACAATGACACCGACGCAGACGCCGACACCTATTCCAACAATGACACCGACGCCGACGCCGACGCCGATGCGACGCCGAAACTGACACCTATTCCGACACCGACACCTATTCCAACAATGACTCCGACGCCGACGCCGACACCTATGCCAACAATGACAATGACGCCTACGCCGACACCTATTCCAACAATGACACCGACGCCGACGCCGACACCTATTCCAACAATGACACCGACGCCAACGCCGATGCGACGCCGAAACTGACACCTATTCCGACACCGACGCCTATTCCAACAACGACACCGACGCCGACGCAGACACCTATTCCAACAATGACACCGACGCCGACGTCGACGCCGATGCGACGCCAAAACTGACACCTATTCCGACACCGACGCCTTTTCCAACAATGACACCGATGCCGACGCCGTCACCTATTCCAACAATGACACTGACGCCGACGCCGACGCCGATGCGACGCCGAAACTGACACCAATTCCGACACCGACGCCTATTCCTACAATGACACCGACGCCGACACCTATTCCAACAATGACACTGACGCCGACGCCGACGCCGATGCGACGCCGAAACTGACACCAATTCCGACACCGACGCCTATTCCTACAATGACACCGACGCCGACGCCGACACCTATTCCAACAATGACACCGACGCCGACGCCGATGCGATGCCGAAACTGACACCTATTCCGACACCGACGCCTATTCCAACAATGACACCGACGCAGACGCCGACACCTATTCCAACAATGACACCGACGCCGACGCCGACGCCGATGCGACGCTGAAACTGACACCTATTCCGACACCGACGCCTATTCTAACAATGACACCGACGCCGACGCCGACACCTATTCCAACAATGACAACGACGCCGACGCCGACACCTATTCCAACAATGACACCGACGCCGACGCCGATGCGATGCCGAAACTGACACCTATTCCGACACCGACGCCTATTCCAACAATGACACCGACGCAGACGCCGACACCTATTCCAACAATGACACCGACGTCGACGCCGACGCTGACGCGACGCCGAAACTGACACCTATTCCGACACCGACGCCTATTCTAACAATGACACCGACGCCGACGCCGACACCTATTCCAACAATGACAACGACGCCGACCTCGACACCTATTCCAACAATGACACCGACGCCGACGCCCACGCCGATGCAACGCCGAAACTGACACCTATTCCGACACCGACGCCTATTCCAACAATGACACCGACGCCGACGCAGACACCTATTCCAACCATGACACCGACGCCGACGCCGACGCCGATGCGACGCCGAAACTGACACCTATATTCATCGAGGAATACTTCAGTAAGTTCAACACTCAGACTCTGTTCCACAGTCTGAGTGTTCTCTGTTCACTGTGGGATTGGGCTTGAATAAGTTCTCAAGGGATTGGTCAAATATTTCTGCCATGTCCTCTGCTCTGTATCTCAAGTTGCAATTTTCGTGGAAAAGACAACGAATTGGTTCTGAGTGTAGGAAAGTTGCCTGCAGAGTTTGTGGAGTGAGGCCCAGTTCTGTGGATGGGGTCTCATTAATGTTGCCAGGTTTTTCTGAACAGGCGTTTTTCTTTTATGAGCTCTCTTATACAGCGGGGGAGGATGGGCAATCTCGATTCTCCTTAGGGGTTTTCTTTAATTGTGGAGGTATGAAGTGCCTTCTGCGTGCATTGAGTGATCTCTTCTGCAAGATTGTCCACTTCTGATGGGGTTGTGACATGCCTTGAAGTTGAGGTATCTCATGCGGTTTTCATAAACTTAGGCCAGTCGATTTTGGGCTTTTGTGGAAGTTTGTGTATCGGTTGGTGGCAAGATCCTGTTTCTTCAATATTTTGACTAATTAATTTGAGTAGGAACTTACTTGTATGCAATAAAATAAACATTTACCCTTTTAGTACATATACAGCAGATTTAATTTTTCTATTCCACCATATAGGTAAAAAAATCAATAACACGCCGGCTACGCCGCGCCGCGCCGGGTACGTTTACCAGCGCGCCGCTGCCGACTTTCATGACCGCGGCGCGGACCTCTAATTTGAAGTGACATATACCAATTAAACATCCAGAAGAGTATTTACTTTTATCTAACATAAATAAAGAAAACACACACCAGCCATGTACGTCTAAAGAAATATCGATCTCTGAAAAAGTTAAGGATTTATGTGTCGGTGTATAATGTGTCGTATTGTTAAGTAACTTAAAAAAAATTACAAAACTACTGATAGAACACTGCAGCACAGAAGCCCAAGATTTTGACTCCCAATCCAAAGATGATGATAACGAATACGATTATGCAGAGCCACAAAACTTTATTAGTGTTGCACAAGAAGAAAGTCAAAATGTATTAAATGTTGATAGCATTATCAACACCATGAACAGTGAATCGATCAAGCCACGTGTAATGCTCTGCGCTGCACAAACCCTTCAACTTGCCGTAAAAGACGCAATAAGACGTTCTAATAAGTGGATAAGTCTCACCTATAGAGTAATAACGCTATCCACCAAAGAACAAAATATTAGTATACTAAAGAAGGACAACAAATTCCTACTAAAATGTTCGCAAGTACGATTCGGCACTCCCCGCAAAATCCTGAATTAATAAATAGTTCGCGGAAAAGAAACAACTTCTTGAAGTGGTGCATAATTAACACTTATTTATGATTTTCTTTTCTCATCAACATTTTCTGTGCTTAAATAAAAAAAAACAAAATAACTTTTTTATTAGAAAAAAGGTATTTTGATTTTTATATCATATATATATATATATATATATATATATATATATATATATATAAATTTAATAACTTTTCTTTCAATATAACAAGTAAATAATTAGAAGATTCAGCTTAAATATTCACGTATAATAAAAATTTACAGCGAAAATGGAAACGTAACAAAATACTTTATAACCAACTATAATATAAGCAAACATTCTAGCTGGGTTTCTAAACTTTCTACATGGGCGCGGGTGTGAGACGCTGTGTATAGGCACGCGGGCAGCACCGCGCGCCGTCCTCAAACCCCTTACGGGTCCCTCTGAAACCTAAAATATAATATCTGCACAACCAGAAGCGCGATGTTCGAGGGGCTCATAAAGATTTGCGCGAACTATACAAAACCTTTATCGATGTATGAGTCCGACTCGCTCTTGGCCAGTTTTTTACCCATCAGCTCTGTAACGGCTTAGATTGGGTAAAGTTTCGTGAGGAGATTATAGATACCCTAGTATAAAATACCTACCTATTTATACTTTTCATCACAGAACTCATGGATAAAGACTCAGTTTGACTAAAAATAAAGATACCGGATAATTCAAAAGATCAGATATACCTACCGGGAAAATGTAAATGATTCAAAACCTAATTTGCGAAAATATTAAGTACCTATCTATATATAAGTAGGTTACATAATATGTTATGTACTTGTAATATAATATTACTTACTTGTAGTGGCCGCTAGTGAAAAATGCGCAAACTTAAGGGATACTTAGTTTTGGGCCAATCAGTTAGGTAGAGTTTTACTTAAATGCAATTTTTTTTTTTATATCAATGGCTAGTATAAACCACTGACTCAGGTATTTTAACTAGGTATGGTAACTACATAACACGTTTTTCCCCTCACCTTTCAAATAAGACATTTACGATCAAAAACCCAAAGTATAGGGTAACCCAGGGTTACCCACCACCAACCCAGGTTTTTAAAAAGTTACAAATACCTCTTCATTCGAAAACCCTAAGCAAAGGGTTACCCTATGGTGTAAAGGGTTATTGATACTTCTAGAAACAAAAGCCCAAACGAAAGGGTAACCCTAACCTATGGAAGGGTTACCCTTTGGTAGGGTTACCCTTTGGTTAGTGTTACAGTTTCTTTTAAGGTTACAGAAAGTTACAAATACCGCTTATATCGAAAACCATAAGCATAGGGTTACCCTATCGTTGGGTTGAAGGCAAGGTAACCGTTTAAATTGGTAACCTCATAGAAATGGTTTTTGATTAATGAAAAACCCTTTCGAAAGGCTTAACCGAAAACCGGGGTTGTACGGTCCCTGAAAATGTCATCGATTATTTTAATAGTGCATTTGTGTTTGCATGTCATGATATTGTATGGATCTTATAATGAAAGCTTTTATCTTTTTTAAATTGCCTATTTTGAAACGTTTCTTCTTTCTTTGCTTCTTCGAACTGATTTCCAGATATATTGCAGCCTTTACTAGTGCTAGGATTTTGGTCAGTATTATGTTTATATAATTTAATTTGCTGTATCTTATTTCCGCCGGTAAGACGGAGTTTTTATTCTCCTGTTAAGCTTGATAAATCAATATTATGTCCTTCTGTTAACTCGTTTCCTGTTTTACTGGATAAATCGGTATTCTCTTCTTCTGTTAGTGCGATTCTTATTTCCTTTACAAATTCGGTATTTTGTTGTCCTGTTAACCCGCTTTTTGTGTCTGTCCACCAAACGAGAAAAAGTGTGTTCCACACACACATTAGAAACCACACACTCCACACACACAGACCAGAAATCAAAGCGGAAAGTTGTAACTATAGCGACGTGACAGACACTTACTAGCAAGCGGCAACAGAAAACATGACACCTAAAATTTTGACCAATGTTTTACTAGAAGAAATATATGTTCTATGGCTTAATTACAAAAAATATATATGATATAGCGATACATACATTTGCTGCACGTCCGCGCGTCTCTTGCTTGCGGCTGCTTTATTAATCTTTTATTTTTGATTCAGTAAGTCAGCCCTAAGAAAGCGCATCAGTCATATGATGGTCAATGGTGAATGCTGCTATCATCACGGGCTGTACATAGCGAAAGTAACGCTAAGTCTAGCGCATTAGACACGTATTTGCGTTTACTGATCTGATAGGGGTAGCGATTAAATTTGTAGGTATTTTTTCTCTTTGAAAGGACAGAGTTAGATCTATTAGTAGGTAATCTGTGCCCTGGTCTTGATTAACGAAGAACTTCAAATAAGTTCGAAACTGGTCGGAGCAATATCCGGTAAATATTACGCGAGTCCTAGCCGGTTACTAAATAATAATTATGGTCTTGATTAGTAAATAAAAGAGAACTGAACTTACCATTTTGCTTTCGATCAACGTTGCACCGTGGATCCACCTTGAAATTCGAAATGAGATTACTCGGATTAAGATTACTCTTAGCCCGGCAGCACTCATCATGCCACAATCGGTATCCTACTAGATTGTATTATAAATATGTATCATAATTCATAATGTGCTGTAATTGCGTTAGATATACTAAGGATGACTAATTGATTTGATGTTTTGATTAAATTGATACTAAATTAGTATGTAACATTGCGTTTTTATTTGTAGTATTCGAAAACAATTCTTCTATTGAATACTAGTCATAAACATTCTACATGGATATAAAGTTCCTATGCTTATTCAGCCTTTGAAAACGAATCTAATAATCCCAAAGATTAAATCACATCTGCTCTTACGCTGCTTATGCTTAGGATCTTTGTTAGAAATGTTTAAGAATCCCTGTCAATTTCGGCGCGCTCCTAGATTAGGCAACTATCGGAGCGCGTTGTGTCTGTGAGCGTTCGAACTATCGCTGACAACCGTAGTGTGCGTTGCCGTACGATGCAGCGGAACGGAATAAATAATCTTGGTCCATTACCGCTATTATCAGCACATTATAGTTTTTACTTACTAGGTTCCGTAATATTTGAGGGATTTTATTGTGATTATGAAATGCAAGCCTATCCAAGGTAATAAAATAAAAATATATTTGTATAAAAATATATACTTAATTATCATAACGTTAGCCTCGTTTAAAAGGTAAGAACGAAGTGTTACGAATGTTCATAGAGCGTGCTTTTCTGGAGTCTACATTTTCTGGCAGTATACATGTCATATAAATTTTTTTAGCTTTTGCTCCATTTTACTTGCCCAGAAATCGTCATTTTTTATTATTTTTTCAACTTTCAGAGGCTGATCTGGTCCAGTCCACACTGCAAACAAACATAATTGTTTTTTTGTAATATGCAACTGGCCTTGTATTTTATAGTACCAGTCGTGTTTTGTATTTACAATGGTTTTATTTTTCTGGACACTCCAAAACTTATTTTTTTTAGCTCTTATGGCGTCATCAGGGTTCATGCCAAACGCTGATAAAGGACATTTTATTTCTATTATACCTTCATTATATAACATTGATGAGTGACCTCAGAATGACAGATGGATCATTTAGTAACTTTACGAGAATGTCGAAAAGTGATTTCGAACATTTTCTAGAAACGGTTAGTCCGTCAATAGCCAAAAGGAAAACAAATATTCGTCAGCCAGTTTCACAAACGAATCTTGCAATTACATTACGGTATCTTGCAACTGAAGATTCATACAGTTCTCTTGCATACACATTTTGGGTCTCAAAACAATTGATCAGCAAAATCATACCACATATATGTGAAAAACTAACTAACTCATTATGAGGATATGTGAAGATAGGTACAAAAACAATGTTCATAATTGTATCGTTGCTCCACACTACTGACATGTTTATAAGCAGTTGCAAACACGTCCACACTCGTCAAAATTTGTTTATAAACTGATGTTTTCGCTCGCCGGGCGTCAACTCTACAACATGGCATTATCCACTCTGCAATACGAGTGTTGCCCGCAATATGTTGACAGAAACTCGACAACATGTTTTATCAACCATGTTGCTCAACAAATGTTTACCATGAATACGAGGCTTTCATCGTAATCGTCGATTATCCGCATCAAAAATATAATTAATATAACAGACAATGTTAATGAACATAATGTAAATATTTTGTTCATGTATTAAGGTACATCTTTCATTAAAACCATCGTCCGTAATATCCGAGAAGTTATTTTCCGTTTATTGACGCCCGAAAAGCTAGAAATGTTACTTTTTCTAACAAAAATATTTATTTATTAAACATAGTTTTTTATTATACATTAGATAGATAGAAGATAGAAAACTCTTTATTGTTACACCACATATAAAATATTAAAGTTTACATCATAACATTTAATTAAATAATAATAACATAGTGTTACAATCGGCGGCCTTATCACTAAAAGTGATCTCTACCAGGCAACCTTAGGATGGAGTTGAATAAACAAAACAGTTGAGGCGGGTGTAGTCTAACAATTAACAATTAAAAAAGTACAAATTCATAAAAATATTTTAAAAATAAAACGAATTTTACTATAGTTTCTAAACAAATGTATAAAAATAGGATGTAAGTTTTTAAAATAAATAAATACATAATATATATACGCATAAATAAATATATACATAAACATATACACATATCAACATACATAAATAGATAATGATATATATACATATAATACATTATAATTATATGGTAATAAATATAATGTTTTTTTTTATTGACGATAGTATGTTTTACAAAAGACAATTATTTCACAATTATAATGGTTGATTATTAAGCGTAATGATCATTAACGTAATCGTAGTCGCTAAATAACAATCGTTTCATCAAAAATAAAATTATTCCTAATGTAAAAGAATTAGGTACCATGTGTCACTACCCTTTTCGCTCATCGATGATTTTCCAGGTAATATTAGATTTTTGGTACATTTCTGCCTATTCAATCTCTAAAAATACAATCAAAATTTTTAGATAATGGTAAAATACACAAACAATATAACTAAAAAAATAAAGATAATAAAATAATATGATATACCTAAGAACTGCTCGCGCTTTTCGTGTTTTTTCATTTTTTCCCTTAATTTTTCCGTGATAGTAGAGTTCACTTCGACCCATTATCTAAAAATTAAACACGTTTTTACTAATAATACAATACATAACATTAATACTCATATGATCACTATATGCATAAATAAATATACTTACAGTATCAAAACCAGTTAGACAAATTGACGCACAACACGCGACTCACGGCGGCGAGAGCGGAGAAAGTCACGAGCGACACAGGTCCGTCGTCGACAAGCCCTTGGGCGCGACTGACTGCAGTAAGCGAGCGCATCGGTTTATAAGGCATTATTTAGATATTTTATTACAATTAAATAAGTAGTTAAAAACCAAAACTAAAAAATGATCTTGGTAGTTAAACATCTCAAATTTTAAAATATTTATTAATTATTGTTATTTCCATTATATTTTTATGCGTAGACGTCAGTTTTGCACATGGTTTTATTGGGTTTTTTCTGCGTGAATCACTTTTTTTTTTAAGTACTTAATCATTAAACTTTAAAAAAATAATTTGTACACTTACTTAAATACTATACACCCAGTATTCATAATTTTTCTCAGTTTGTTATTTGGTACCTGTAAGCTAAAAGAGCAAATAAAAAATATGGTGTTTCGAGCTTATGTAAAAACGTGTGTTAGAGTATTCTTTTTTGTAAATTATATTGAGCAGCTATACAATTTTTAATTAGTCCACTTACTAGATAAATAAGTGATGTCTTACTGTGCATAAAAAACAAAACCATATATCGTAAAGTTATCTAGAAATTCGTGCTGAAAAACCTAGAAATTTCTAGTTTTACGCCGCGAAATTGATAAGGACTCTTAACGCATAGAGCAATGCGTTGTTTCTCCTTAGAAGAAATATGAATATATTGCACTTTAGGTAAAAAAAATTGGGTAATTGATTCAAATAGATCTCGTTCCGTAGATTCCGAATATGTATACATTTCAATTTCACAAAAAATGTCACATGCGTTGTTTATAGTTAGCTCGGCACAGTTAGTAGGTACTCATAAATAACAAAATTACGAGAGAAAAAAATATAGTCTTGTGCGGGATTAATACCTACGATTTTTTTAAACAACATTATTTACTTCCCTTACACATTTACCATAGCAACGCCGTCGTTTGGTAAGTACCTGTTCTGTTACGGCATGCGGCATACGTAGGGCTGCCATCCGTCCGGGATTCCCCGGATTTGTCCTAGTCTAGAGGGTGTCCGGGAGGCGTCCAGTAGGGGTTTACAAATAATCCGGGTAAAACCCGGTCTTTCTACATCATGATTTGTAAATGCTATACCAATTTGGACGTTTGCAAACAAACTAAGAACTTGTATATATCACTTAATGTTGGTTGGTTTTCCATAACAGAATTACGAACAATTATCTTTTTACCAATTTTCTTTTTTTTCAAATTAAATTTTATAATTACAGTATATTCGTAACCAGTTATCACTGATAGATGTAGTGTTGGATTAGATCAGAAAGCAATATCTTGGTCAAACAAAGAGGATGTAATAAAGATCTAGTAAATACGTCAACATTCTGAGAGAAAAAATACCTACCAACATATCTTGTAAATATTGGCATTATATGGTTGTCAAACTACACAACACCTTCTCCTAGTCTATACATTTACTGTTTCTTTGTAACTTCTTCCACATATCCTTAACGTGAAAGCAAAAAGTAAGTTCAAACGCTATAGAAATAAGGTTCAAAACAGATTGCAGTTACAGCGAACGGGACGGCAACGCCGCGTACAGTAACATTTTTAACGAAATATTTAAATATTTAGGCGGGAAGAAATGTTTTTGCTTGTTACGGAAAAACTATGAGGCCCATTGTTTTGAAAATTTTGGTGCCGATGGCACAAATTCTACCCAACATTTTAAGATATTAAACAGTAGTCTAGCCTTATCGTTTGAGCTGTACAGCATGTGCTAGCTGGGGACATGTGTCTCCAGCTTACACGTTTATTTGAGCTTGTAGCTCCAAAACCTTAATAGCCACAGACTTGAAAGTTTTAGTGCCGATGGCACAAATTTGGCGCTAAATTTTGACATATTAAACAAAGTCGTAGGCCCATTCGTTCAGAAGATACAGATGAGCAGCTGTAGACACGTGGTCCCCAGCTTACACGTTGTAATCGGGTCATTACTACTACAGTTTTCAAGTAAGGTGTTTCAATTTTTTTGTGCTACTGGCACAAATTATGCGCTAAATCCCTGGCTATAGTATATAATCACACCTTTAGCCGTTTCGTATATACAGCATGTGTCAGCTGGAGACCATAACGCCAGCTAACATACTTATAATCACGTGTAGCATCGAAGTTTATTTGGCACCTAAATTTTGAATTGGTATTCATAATTGCACTAAATCCGCTCTAAATATTGGCATATTCAGAATTAAAAAAATTCAATTGAGTAAGCTGGAGACATACACATCTAAGACAAACTTATAAACTATGTTTAAGAATTTTCGTTACACGTCTCTAGAGTCGACTCATTACTTCACGTTTTGTAATCAGGCTGAATAAGTTTTGATAACTGTTTACACTATGATTAAGATTTTTTATATGGTATTTTTATGACTTGGAAGTTCATGTAATGAATAGATTCAGGCGTTACTTTGCGGAAATCCATATTTAATAATAACAAATATTTTTAAAATATTTTAAGAAAACATCAAATTAATATTTTAATAAAACACTTAAAAAATACAAAAATATATCAAGTGACAATTCCGCCTAATTTTCCTGGTAAGCCGACGTGACGTCACAAACGCCACGCAGCCAAACCGGAAGAATGTTTTTCGACGAGTTTCGCTTCTACACGAAGCATCTTCAGGAGGTCTTGACTCTTCGAGCGCACGATCGAGACAAATCGCTGTTGCTGTGCGCTTCGAATATGTTGGTGGAGGTTCGAACCAGGGACAGATGACTGTCGGGAACAATGAGTGTGAGATCTTTATACCTACTGTTTAAATGCTTGTATTGTTTATATATATATATATATATATATATATATATATATATTACAAAATCTTGAGTTGAAATAAATACGTAGCTATGTCTACTTGACGATGTAGTCGCAGGCCGAATGAGAGAGCGGGCAGCGCGGCAGTCGGAGGAACTGGTTATGCAGATGTGTGCATGAGAGCAGACATACTAGGATGAACTGACTGGTGCTCGTAGACATCCGTTTTTAGCGGTAAACAAAGTAGAAGGCGTTCTAACATTAATTATAACTACGAAAATGGAATCCTAACCTGTGGTGCTTGTAACCGCACGTTTACCGCTAAAATCGGATATTTTAGTCATATAAGGGCTAAACATGAAAGTCCCTAAATTTAATTTTAAAAAATCCAAAGGCCAAGTCACTGCAGCCGAAAACGGCTAGGTGGGATTATTAATATATGTCGATACGTCGATTTATCGATATGTCAATATGCCAATACGTCACTACGTCAATACTTCGATATGTTTATATGTCGATATGTCAATACGTCACTACGTCAATACTTCGATATGTCGATATACTTAACATGAACTTAATAATAACAAATATTTTAAAAATATTTTAAGAAACATCAAATTAATATTTTAATAATACACTTAAAAAATACAAAAATATATCTAGTGACAATATCGTCTAATTTTCCTGGTAAGCTGACGTGACGTCACAAACGCCACGCAGCCAAACCGGAAGATTTTTTTTCGACGCGTTTTAGTTTCTACACGAAGCATCCTCAGGGGAGGTCTTGACTCTTCGAGCGCACGGTCGAGAAATACCGATAGATAAGCATCGCGTTGAAGAAATGACGCCACGGTGAGGTCACGCTACGGACATCGTGCACCTCCATAACAATTCGAGTGAAAGGCAAGCAAGAGCGACAGTGCTTTTCTATAACAACTTCAAGCTCTCAGTGGTACCTATACCAGGAAAGGTCGTTTGCAGTGCATATCTAGTGAGTCCGTTCCAATTTTTAAATTGCGCAGTTACGTTCCTAGTTTTATTCACATATCTTCAGTTAGATATTATTTCATTTTCATCCATTGCGGATCCACACTCAAATAAAATTATAATAAATAAATAGTTCACCTATCCTTTCGATTACTTACTCTTCAACTCAGCTATAGATCTACATTCCCATCTGCGAGAGAATTAATTCATAACTAACTACCTATACTTGTCTTATTGTAAAAATATCTGCCCAGTTCATACATAATATTTTATAAGTGCTTTCGATTTTTGTCAAACTCTCATCCCGATCTGTGGTTCAAATTATTTGTCATGTGTATTGTCTTGGATTTCTATTACCTTTCTAGTACCTAAGACACGGTAATGTACATTACCGTGCCTAAGGCGTGAGGCTGATCGCGGGCGTTCGAAGCGGTTCAAACCAGTGAGCGCGCCCCGCCCTGTGACGAGGCTGCGTCCACGCAGTCACGTACGCACTGTGCTGTTGGGACTTAATTGCATTAGGTGATTCACGCTTTTCGCGCTCTGCTTCTTCAGCGGTAGTGAGGACACTACCACACTTCTCAACCATCTTCTTCTAAAATTAAGTATCGTTTCAACAGTTTGTAATCTAACTACGTGCTTATTTATGTATTGATTCTTTTGTCACTATTTAGCCGGACAGTTTGAATTTTCGAGCTCTTATTGTGAACTATAACAGCTGGTTTCATAATTACTAAATTTATTTTGTCACTACTTCATTTCATTTATTAATTTAATTTTATTAGTAGCATGGAGTCTCTGAAATCATTAAAAAGAAATAGAGCCTCACATAAGTTAAAACTCACAATTTTTGAGGCCTTTATTGAGCCACTCATACCATAATAGCTTGCGATTGCATGAGTTAAATATTCGATTCAATAAAATCCAAGAAATGTACGATGAGTTTGATTCAAATCAAACTAATATAGAAAATTCGACGGAAATTCCAGATGAGGAGTTCGCTGAGCGAGCGAACTTCGAAGATACCTACTTCAGTGCTGTAGCAGCTGCACAGTAACTGCTGAGCAGGAATCCAGCAGGGGGCGCTGTCTGCGGCGCAGGATTTCGCACGTTCAGGTGGGCCAAACTTAAAGCTTCCGACTATTTCTCTTCCGATCTACAATGGACGCTATCAGAACTGGTTAGAGTTTCACGACGCCTTCAATTCACTCATACACTCAAACACATCTATACCAAACATACACCAATTTCATTATTTAAGAGCAGCCTTGAAGGGTAGTGCAGCCTTAATAATACAATCACTTGATTTTTCTTCTGAAAATTATATAGTGGCGAGGGATTTATTATGTAATCGATACCATAACAATCGCATTTTGATAAACAACCATGTTCAGGCGTTATTCAATATCGAACCAATCTCTAAAGAGTCATCAATGGCTTTACGTAAAATCATAGATACTGTGAACAAAAACTTAAGCCTGCACCGAGGCAGCGATACGTAATTGTGGTTCGTTAGATCCCTCGTTGTGTCTTTATTTCTTAATTTTGAGTTACGTAATAATATATTACATTTAAGGATTTATTCTATAAATCATACACTTTGGAAACAAGGTTTTTTTTTTAATTTTCTCTATAAAAAAAACCCAAATTTACATCTAAAAAACGAAATAAACCCTTAGTACGGCGTAAATACTTAACGGGGAGTCATCCGTTTATGAATAATAATAAAAACAACATGTTTTCTATAACGTATACACATTACATTTTTCAAATAGGTATTTGTTTTTATTATACGAAGGAAATACTCAAATTCAGGCATGTTTCGCCCATTTTAGTCAGAGCCGCGATGCTTTGTCCCTATCCGCTTTAGTATTTCTTCGGCCGTCGGACGGGGACGGTTGCTGTTGGCGTGTCTTACTTACGCACACATACGCGGCGCGCCTAAAAAGCTCGGTGCGCCCTTAAGATCACTAAAGACACTTAATGTACCTACTGAGCACTGGGATATTCTCATAATACACTAGGTATCAAACAAGTTAGACTTTGCGACAACCCGCGACTGGAAAGCTCAACGAAACTCACTAAAAGATATTCATTCTTTAAAATAATTAATTGATTTTCTAAAAAATCGTGCTGACTTGCTGGACACTATGGAGGAAGCACATCGTCAACCATTGCGTATGCATAGTGACACTACACATGTACGACCAAAGGCATTTATAGCAAATCAGACCTTGTCCGAACTTACACAAACTTCATGCCCTGTGTGTAAAAACAATCATTCCATATACCATTGCATGAAATAACGATAGAAAGACGTATGTATTGAGAAGATAAAAGAATTAAAGCTTTGTACAAATTGCCTCCGCAGAGGGCATGATGAAAGGCATTGTAAATATGTTTCATGTAAAATATGTTCATCTAAACATAACACTTTATTACACTTGGAACCAAAGTCTTCATCACATAAAGGTTGTGTGGTGTTGCCAGCTATGCAAGAACAGGCACAGCGGACCGAATCGCAAACACCAAATAATCACAATACTCCTGAGGAGAACATCACATTGTCTCCTAGTCAAAATATGAGTTGATTGATTGTTTGCTACGAATATTTTAAAAGACGCTTTCTGATAAAATATGTTTCTAGTATTAAAAATGATAATGAATTGCAAGCTAAGGGCATTATTTTCATATAAACGCTATATACATTTATTTGACACTATACCTGTGCATTAAACATGTGACATAAGAGATTTGGTGGTTCTGCTGGAGAGTAATATAATGTTGTGCTCCGGGGCAGAACCACCTTGTAAAAAATCAGTTTAAAATGTACATGAAATGTATATATTTGTTGATGCACTTAAGGTTCAGGATTTGATTGATTTTGGTTATTAAAATGAAAAGGCGGGTGCGTTATTGCAGTTGTCTTGGACGACTGATTTATTACCCAAGCAGCGGGCAGGTTTATAATACAAACAATGTACTACTTACGTATTAGCCTGTATGAAATGTATATACTAAAATTTAAGCATTTAACACACAACATACCGCCCACCAAAAGGGCTGTAGGCTCTTTTAAACAATCGAATGAAATAATTAATGGTATCTAAAGCAAAATATTGAACTTAAAATGAAAAAGTAACTAATGTTTCTGAAATTTAACATTTAACTTATATTAGACAACTAACTATGAAATAATATAATTTTAACATTAACCTGTTTATGTTGTATCAATAGGCAAAGCACACAATTTTGTTACAGTTCTCTTTGTTGTCGAACCACCACTTCTCACGCTATATACCCTTGTGAGGTCATCAACTCCAGGATGTTTACCGACAATACGTCCTAGTGACCACTTTCCAGGAGGTAAATTGTCTGTTTTTATCAAGACTATATCACCGATTTTAAATTCCTCCTCTTTCTTATGCCACTTAGGCCGTTGCTGAAGTCTCGACAAATATTCGTCTTGCCATCTTCGCCAAAAATCATGGACAAGCTTTTGTGTGTGTTGCCAACGAGATAAGTTTGAGACCCTTATGTCTCTCAAATCAGGCGATGGTACAACGATCGGTGCTTCTCCTATCAAGAAGTGACCTGGTGTAAGTGGATCTATGTTGTCAGGATCAGTGTCATCTATCGAGCATAATGGCCGAGAATTTAAACAGGCTTCAATTTGGCACAAGATCGTCGTCATTTCTTCATAAGTAAGGGTTGTTGTTAGAACTCGTTTGAGGTGATATTTTATTGATTTGACGCCTGCCTCCCATAGTCCACCGAACGTTGGGCTGTAAGCGGGGATAAAATGCCACTGGGTTCCATCTTCAGCGAGCGTTTGTGCTATTTCCGTACTGAACTGTAAATTTGCTACGTTCCAAGCCTCTCGCAGTTCTTTATTAGCAGCAACAAAATTTCTCCCTTGATCGCTCCACATATGACTGCATTTTCCTCTTCTGGATACAAAACGTCTGAAAGCTCCAATGAAAGCCTCGGAAGTGAGATCACCGACGAGCTCAATGTGTATGGCTTTGGAAGACATGCAAATAAAAATCGCGACATAGGCCTTTGTCGTTCTTTGGCCTCGAGATTTAGACATTAGCACTGGAAAGGGCCCTGCAAAGTCTACTCCACAATTTAAAAAACTCCTGGATGGAGTTACTCTCTGTTTTGGTAAATCTCCCATAATTTGAGCTTTAGTGGTAGCCTTTAGTCTCGCGCAAATAAGACATTTGTGAACATGTTTTTTAGCCAAAGATTTTGCTTTCACAATCCAATATTTAGAGCGTAGGTAGCATAACATCAACTGTATTCCTCCGTGAAGTGTTCTCTTATGTGCGTCTGCCACGATCAATAGTGAGAGCGGATTTTTGTTGCCTAAAATAATAGGATTCCTTCTATTTGCCGGTAAGTCACAGTGACGAAGACGACCGCCCACCTTGAGGACCCCTTCCTCATCTAGATAAGGGTTGAGGTTTCGTATTGGACTGTTTCCTTTAACTTGTTTATTCAAATTTAATCTCTGTATTTCTTCATTGTAGTCCTTTACTTGTACTATTTTTATACAAATAGTCAGGGCATCTTCCAATTCCTGGGTAGATAGATTCTTGTCATAGCTTGAGTATTTTTTGTAATTTAGGAATCTTTTACAATAAGCAACAGCTTTGAGCAATTCTGTTAGATTGTCAAAATTTTCAAATTTATTGAGGATAGAATATTTTTCTTCATCGTCTTCAGTGTTTAGGTAAGTATTTAATTTAATCGGCTTCATTTCCATATCTGTTTGAACTATATCTTGTTTACAAAACATAATTTCTGTTTCAGATAGCCAGCTAGGACCTCTCCACCACAACGTGCAGTCTTTCAGCTCTGATAGCAATATTCCTCTGGAGGCTACATCAGCAGGATTTTGACTTGATTCTACGTGATGCCAGTGTTTGTTGTTCAAGTTTTCTACAATTTCAACAACGCGGTTGGCTACAAATGGTTTCCATCTGTTTGGATCTCCACACAGCCATGCAATGACAATTGTAGAATCTGTCCAAGCATACATGTCTGAAGTCGGAATTCTTAGTGCTTGTCCTACTTGTTTCATTAGTCTTGAGAGAAGTAATGCACCACATAATTCCAAACGTGGTAAAGAAACGGTCTTCAGTGGTGCTACTCTTGTTTTAGCAGCAATAAGAGTTGTTTTAATATTCTGGTTTGGTGTTTCAGTTCTGATATAAACGGTTGCAGAATAAGCTTTAATCGATGTGTCACTGAACCCATGCAATTGTAGTTTTGTTTTGTCAGTTGTGCCAAGCCATCTATCAATTTGAATATATTTACACTTGTAAAATCTGTTTTGATTCGTTTCCATTCTTTTTGTAAGCTTTCACTCACTTCTTCATCCCATGATACCTTTTCTAACCATAATTTCTGTAATAGGATCTTTGCCAGAACTGTACTTGCTGCAATCCAGCCCAGTGGATCGAAAAGTTTTTGAATATCGGACAAGATTCCACGTTTAGTGTAGGTTACGGCGGTCTTTGATAAACTGAAGTTATATTGAAATGTATCATGGTGTAAGTTCCATATAATTCCCAAGGCTTTGATTGTACCATCGAGATTCATATCTACATGGGCGTTAGCTGATCTTTTGTCTTCTTCAATGTTTTTCATAAATTCAATGTCATTTGATGACCATTTTGTAAGCTGGAAACCACCTCTTTGCAACATACTCGTAACATCTTTAGCTAACGTGATAGCAGATTCTGTTTCATCAGCACCATCTAGCCAGTCATCCATATAAAAATTGTTGATGATGCTTTGAACAGCCGCTGGTTTATTGCAACCCTCGTCCTTTGCAATTTGGTGAAGGGTTTTGACTGCAAGGTATGGTGCAGGGGCTGTACCAAACGTCACTCTTAAAAGACGGAACTCTTGTAATTCTTGAGCTTCATCTGCTCTCCAAATGATTCGTTGGAAATCCACGTCGTCTTTGGTAACTAATATCTGTCTATACATTTGTTGTATATCAGCTATGAAGCAGACACGTTTCGTTCGCCATCTCATCAGAAGATTTCTCAGGTCTTCTTGTAGTTGTGGACCCACGAGTAATTCATCGTTTAATGACACGTTGTTTGTTCCCTTACAGGAAGCATCAAATACGACGCGCGTCCGGCTGGTCTCTTTGTCCTGACGTACTACTGCGTGATGAGGCAAGTAGACAGATCTTTTTAATTCTCTTTCTGTTTCAGGTACTTTTTCCAGGTGTTCTTGATGAATGTATTCATTAATAACCTTTGTGTATTCTTTTTTCAGGTCAGGTGACTTCTTGAACTTCCGTTCTAATTGCAAGAATCTTTGTTTAGCTATCTCCTTCGTGTTACCATTAGGTGCTTGTGGACTGTATGTATTAAAAGGTAATTTAACTATGTATCTTCCTTCAATGTTTCTTATGGTTGTGTTGTTGTAAATTTCTTCACACGTTTTCTCTTCCCTTGTGAAATGTCTGTTATGATTAACGTCTACTTCCCAGATCGATATCAGCAATTCATCTACGTCAACTTGATGATGCATCACTAGGTGAGTATCTCCTGCTTGTGTGTCACAGATGTCTCCAAAAAGAATCCAACCAATACGCGTCTTTTGAGCGCAAGGCGTGCCTTCTGGACCTTTGATTAAGTCTGCTTCTATTATCTGTGCATATTCCTTGACTCCTAATAACATGTCTATAGAACCTGGGGTATGATAGCCAATTGGATCAGCTAGTGTGAGCCCCTCGATGTGAGGCCATGGTTCCATTGTAATTGTTTTGGTGGGGATCTTTGTGGTCAACTGCTTGGACATCACATAGGCTTGTACAGGAATGCTAAAGTTTTGATCCCATTGTGATCTAATTTGTAGCTGTACCACATGTTTGATTTCTGTCCGGGTAGATCCCACCCCTACAACACTTCCCTTTGCTGGTTGTCTGGTCAGTTTAAGTTGTTGAGTCGCCTTCTCACTTATGAATGCTGCTTGGGAACCTTGGTCTATAAGTACGCGCAGTGGAATGATGTGGCCGTACTCGTTTACTGCTTCCACTACCGCCGTCGCTAATAGTGCGAACCCGGGTCTATTTGAGAAATGTGACGCTATCATTGTATTAGCCTGAACTTCTTCTTCTTCTTGTACTTCTTCCTCTTCTACTACATGTGAAGCCAGCGGTTGTGATTGTGAAGTACTCGAGTATGCCGCAGGTTGTGTATTTTTATTTTCATGTAGAAGCGAATGATGACGGCGTTGACATATTCGACAGGACACTTGTAATTTGCATCTCGACACTGAATGCCCTGGTGATAGACAGTTGAAGCACAGATTATTTTGTTGTACGAATTCGTTTCTTGCTTTAGGCTCCAAATTAACAAACTTCTTACAGTGACACAATGAATGGTTGTCACTGCACATAACACACACCTTTGCTGTGACCGGTGTAGGTGTGGCAACATGACATGCACTCTTCAATTGCTTGACCTCTCGTGTATTCGCCATGACTAACTCTAGGGTACGAAATTTAGAGTCCAAAAATTGTTTAAATTCACACCACTTCGGCAATGCTTCATTGTCTTCCTTATATGCATGCTCTTCCCAGCTTTTGTGAGTTTCTGGATCTAACTTTTGTACGAGGATATAGATTATTAATAAATCCCAAGAGTCGGTAGGTATTTGTAAATTCTCTAAGCTATTTAGACACTCGGTGGTTGTATCTAATATACCTCTGAGTTGTACTGCAGATTGATGAGTCATCTTCTTTTGATTAAACAATCGTTTCATTATTTGATTAACGATCAAACGTTTGTTGCCATACCTTGTGTTTAAAATATTCCAGGCGGTTGTATAATTACTCGAAATCACAGGTATGTTCTTCAAAAGCGCCTCCGCTTCTCCAGTCACACTTGTTTTCAAATAATGTAATTTCTGAATATCACTGAGAGATGGGTTTTCGTGAACCAAACTATTAAATAAGCCCTTAAAAGACGGGAATCCTTCATAAGAGTTATCAAAGGTAGGTAACTGGATTCTTGGCAAATGTACCGTATTGTTATGTGTACTGGTTAAATTGTGCGTTAGGTTTGTAGAATTCAATTCAGAAGTAAACGAACCTTGCGTAAACGCTGCGTGCATGTCATTTAAGTCACCTTGTAACGTTGAATAGAATTCTTCATAAACAAAATACTCTTCATTTAAAAAGTATGGAAACGCGTCCTTTTGTTCTGTAGTTGTAATTTTAACTAAATCTTGATGTGAACTTTTAAATGACGACCAGCATTCATCTATAATCTTCATACGCGCTTCTATATATCCTTTTGTTAAACGTGATTTAGGACATTTCTTTAAATTAGTTTGGGCTTTTTTTAATGTGTTACCTGTGTCTTCTATCAGGTACAAAAGCTGTTGTTGTTCCTCAGTGATTGTTTTCGACATTTTAACTCACTTAGTTACCGTAATTCTTCACTCCAATAACACTATTACAATGCGCAGAAACGTTTATTATTCCGTATAATCTTCCGTAAACCACAAATTCTTGTTATATTATGAGTCGAATAGTTTATAAGTTCATAAAATAATGAGTTAAAATCGATCACAAACAATATCACTAATTCTTTGTTCACGAACTCCTTATCGCACTTCTATTGTTCTCGGCTCGGCAGCCGGACGACGTTCCGTCGCAGGTAAAATCCGGCAAGATTGCGACCATATGTTGATGCACTTAAGGTTCAGGATTTGATTGATTTTGGTTATTAAAATGAAAAGGCGGGTGCGTTATTGCAGTTGTCTTGGACGACTGATTTATTACCCAAGCAGCGGGCAGGTTTATAATACAAACAATGTACTACTTACGTATTAGCCTGTATGAAATGTATATACTAAAATTTAAGCATTTAACACACAACAATATTTGTAGCGAAATATGTTAAATTGTATATAAGTAGTTTAGTAGTAATCATCATGCAACGGTAGTGCTAAAAGCTTTTCTCATATTACATATATATGTGGGAGATAAAACGTCAACTCACGTTATTTTCAAACATTATTATTATCTGTGTTTGTATTTTATGTTAAGTACTCTGTGGTGAGTTTATTCTCTTTGACTAAGGTCTGTGTTAAAAGACGTGCAACTGACTATTTGTGGTATTCTCTTTGTTAACCTGCCTCAAAAGTTGTTCAGTTGACTATTCGTTGACTACTGACGAGACCGGCTCGGGTATAAATACGTCCACACGAGTTATCGACAGATCAGAAGTTGTCCAGCTACGGGCACGGCACTATCAAGTGCTCTGAACTGTCTCTCCAAGCGTCAGGCATGATAAGTTTGATTACTTATTCTTATATTAAGGATTATTGTAGCAAATCATTTATTGACTTGTTTAGATCTATGTTTACAAGATGTAAATAGAATATTATGGATGTTTAAGTATTATAATAAAATTGTATATTGATAAACTATAATGAATTTCAATTATTGATGCACTCCTCGAATATTTTAACATTGGCTCCCACATCAGAAGCGGGATCTGATAAACAGAAACTACGCCTACGAATGTTTATGATTTCAGGAGCCACAAGATGGATGTTATGGAGTTGCTGCGTCAGAGGACAAGCAGTTTGAGGAAGAACTAGCAGCTGCATCCGAGCAGCACTGACCTTGCATCGCCAATCCTCGGGGCTGCGATAGGCGCTTCATTTTCAAGCAGCTTTTACGCTGCTCCCAGAAATTCAGCAGTGATTCAAGGGCGGTAGACTTTCCTATAATATTTTGATAATGTGTAAAATATGATGACTGACGCCCTGCCTGAGTGGCTGGGGAAGTGGAGGTTGTCTGTCAACGTCAAGAAAACCCAAGCGATCGCCATCGGCTGCAAAAACCCCCCACCACGTCTCCAACTGATGGGAGACGCAGTCGAATGGCTACCTAAAGTGAAATACCTCGGAGTAACGATTGACAGACGCCTCAACTTCCACAAGCACGTCGATGACGTAATAGGAAGAGCGAAAGGAGCCAGCTGGAAGCTATCATCAATAATGAAGTCCAAGCTACCGATAAGAACGAAGCTTATGATATATAAGACTTACATAAGATCACGGCTTTCATACGCGGGACCGGCCTGGTACGGTTTCCTTGCCAACTCGAATAAGAATAGACTCCAAAGAATTGAAAATAGATGCCTCAGAAACATCGTAAATGCGCCCAGATATGTAAGAAATGCCACTATAATAAGAAGACTGGCGACCAACATGTTCACCAGAGCAGATGCCTCAAACCTAGAGCACATAAAGGGCATAGCCCCTTTGCACGCAAGGCCTCCGGACACAAAAGGCAAGAAAACCACGAAGCCCTACCCAAGGGAATTAATAATTCCACAGACGGAAGAAGTAGAAGGTGATACCGCGACCAAATCGGCGATAGCCCCAGTGGGCAACGCCTTGGTTGCTGATCAGCGCGCCGGGCTTCCCACCAGCGGGATTAACCCGGCGGTGCTTCCGTGATCGCCCAGGCACCTACTGCCCACTGGGCGGTAGGACCGATGAGGTCAAGGTAAATACCAACACAATGACTGCCCCGTCGTAACGGGGTAAGAAAAGCCGAAGCAAGAGGGCGACGCCCTGACGCTTCTACCCCAGGCGCAACTCGCGCTTTGAGAAGAATACCCGACTGACCACACACACCAGTCGCTAACGTTGTATTGTTGACATTAATTGTACTGAGTTGTGTATAATATTGTTAACATGCCGCCCAAGACTAGTGGTAAAGCCGCCAAGAAATCTGGCAAAGCCCAGAAGAACATCTCCAAGACCGACAAAAAGAAGAAGAAGCACAAGAGGAAGGAGAGCTACGCCATCTACATCCACAAGGTGCTCAAGCAGGTCCACCCGGACACCGGTATATCGAGCAAGGCCATGTCTATCATGAACTCGTTCGTGAACGACATCTTCGAGCGTATCGCTGCCGAGGCGTCCCGTTTGGCCCACTACAACAAGCGTTCCACCATCACCTCAAGGGAGGTGCAAACATCCGTGAGGCTCCTGCTGCCCGGTGAACTGGCGAAGCACGCCGTCAGCGAGGGGACCAAGGCTGTAACCAAATACACCTCGTCCAAGTGATGTGTTGACCCCGACACTGACGGTATACACTGCGACTTCGGTTCGCATATCACATATAAACAAAAGGCCCTTTTCAGGGCCACAAAATAACTCTTATAAATACACATTGTGTATAATTATTGTTTCTTGACGACACTTAACAACAATCCCTCTCACTTAAACTATACATACACTTACTTTACATACTATAGTTCATATATATCTGTAAGATGATATAACTTATGCATAGGTACCAGCTCTGTCTTATATGTATAGGTAGGTATATAAAATATTATTATTATTAAAATACCACGTGCATGCACATAATTTACTTATTATTTTATTAGTACCGAGCTCTCCTTGAATATAGGTATGAATTGAATTGGATTTTGTTGAAACAATAGTCAAATATTTTTTTTTTTTATTTTTTTTTTCCTTATTATCATATTACATATTGTACATAATAAAATATATGATAAAAATAAATATATTTCTTTGCAATAGTCCGTACCTACCTACGGGCTATGGGGCTTGCGAGTGAACGAGATATATTGCGCGCGCGAGCGAGATGCAAAGACAGACGCGGTCAGAAACGAAAGTGTATAAATATTAATAGGCGAACAGAGCGTCAATTTGGATCGCCGTGTACTCCGTACGGACCACACCTATCGCAGAGCTCACTTGTGAATCGCAATTATTTTATTATTAAAATAATTTCGATTACGCCCGTAGCTAAGCGCTGCGGAGGGGAATACTTGCTGTACCGGAAGCCGGGATTAGGAGTATGCTGGACTAAACCATACGCCAGCAGCTCCTATTCCCAGTGGTCACGGAGTGGACTCCCCCGTTGCCGCCAAGCATGGACCCTTCACCGGGCCCATCCAAAGGCCCTTTTCAGGGCCATTCTCAGGAAGCGAGTGTGAGACGTACGCGTAGTCCGCCGCTATCACCTGATGCTGAAACCATACCAGCTGTAGCTGTAACCATGCGCCCGCACCGCCAAGAGGTGCAAAAAGGCCCTTTTCAGGGCCATGCTGTAGCCACCCCGCTGCGTGCGTCATCGCCAGGGAGTAACCACCCCGGTGATGACAGCAGCTTTGAACTGGGAGACGTGCCACCAAATGATTCCCTCTCTCCGAAAGGACGGCATGAGCGTGACGTCCTCACGCTCGCTCGACTCGTAAGAACCGGGCACCTTTCGCAAGGGATGTTGTCATGGATGGCACTATACACCCGACTTGAAGAAGCCGAAATGGAAGGCACTGAGCTGTCGGTGGAAGACCTAGCCATACTTGAGATGGCCGCGTCGTCTATGATCTCGCTGCCTCCCATTACCAGCGTGACATTTAAACCAAGACGGTACATACAAGCACCGCCCAGCCCCCCTAAGCCATCTGAGGTAGTAAAGCGTAGACGCACGCGGTCGCTATCCCCATCGCCACCGCATAAGAAAACCACTCAGTGGGAATCGAGCCCAAGGGCCGTCCCGCAGAAAGTAACTGAGGAGGCCACCAAAACAGCCCCAGTGAAGCCTGCTGAGCCTAAAGAACAAAGGCCCAAGAAATCGGCACCTATGCCCAGACAGCATCCCGCTAAGAAGCTTGAAATGCCGACTGAAATTCCACGTAAAACGACTACGTTCGCACAAGTCGCGCAACTAGCGAGTAGTTCCGGTGGCGCGACCCAACCCGCCAGACCGGTCGTGGTACCCCAGAAAGCTACCACAGAAGCGATGGATACCGCACCTCCTGCGTCCCAGAAAGCTCCCCTAGCCTCCCAAAGCGGCGAAGCGAAGGCAAAGGAGGCAGCAGGACCGAGATACCCGCCTTTAGTCGTAGAAAAAATCGATAATTGGACGAAACATTTTAAGATTTTAGCTACCAAGCTCGGCCGCCCTCCTAATGGCAGGCCATACGGACAGGGAATCCGCTTCTCACCTACAGACGAGAATGAATACAGGGCGATTCAATCGTACCTCACTCAGCTCGAGAAGGAAGAGAGCATTAGCTGGTTCTCATATTCATTACCAGCAGAGCGAAGCCTAAAGATCGCTATACGCGGATTACCGGCAGATACCGAACCGCAGGAAGTGAAACAAGATCTGGAAGAGAAGGGTTTCACTCCAGAATATGTGAAATGCATTAAAGGGCGGCAGGGGCGCCCCGGATGTGTGTTCCACGTTCAAATGAAGAAGACGCCTGATCTTATCCCGGCCATCTACGACATTACTGAGATGTTATATATGCCTGGCGTAAGAATAGATGCATGGCGCGGGAAGAAGGGCCCGGCGCAGTGTCACCGCTGCCAGAAGTTTAGGCACAGCTCCCATAACTGCCACAGGGAGCTGGCCTGCGTTAAATGCGGAGAGCCTCATCGCGCGAATGAATGCCCAAGGCCCCGCGAAGAACCCGCAACTTGTGTTAACTGTGAAGGTACACACCCAGCCAACTACGCTGCCTGCCCCGTGTTCAAACGGGAGACCAGGAATAAGAAGGCAGGAACACTAGCAGCCACTCAAATAATAAAAAGAGGCACTGCGCCGGTCGTACCGGCCACGGTAGAGGAGTCGGCCGCCACGACTCTTATGGCACCGGCTAACCTACCTAGACAGACCGGAAAGAGTGCCAAGAAGAAGCAGAAGAAGAAGAAGAAGGCTGACGCACAGAAAGCACAGCCAGAGCCCCCCGCGCCGCACGCCCCTGCGCCGCGCACCTCAGCACCACGCGCCCCCGCGCCCCGCACCCCCTCCGCGCACCCAGCCCAACCTGCAGAGCGAAGGGACTCGCTAGGACAGACTATCGGGGTCCTTAAGGACATTCTGGAGGCGGTACAGACCGGAATGGACCCCGAGACCGCGACCCTTCGCGGGCTTATGAAGATCCTTAACTCAGTCAATGGATCACAAACATAAGAAAATAGTGCATTGGAATGCCCAAACGCTCCGGGGGAAGAAAAGAAGGCTGATCGTCTTCCTCCAGGAGCACAAAATAGATATTATGTTGATCAGCGAAACACATTTGAACGCCAAGCACGATCTGAAGATACCTAATTACCACGTGTATCGTAAGGACGAGGTCAGCGCGGAGGGCTTAGCCTACAGAGGGCTCGCCGTCCTGGTTCACCGAAGAGTCATTCACCAGCAGATGCCAATAAACGAATATAGCTCCTTTCAAGCATTGGGTGTGCTCGTAAATATCGCCGGTCAATTACACCGGATCTATGCAATTTACAAGCCCCCGAGTAGCACCCTTATTACCTCCGAGCTAAGGTCGCTAATGGCAGGAGAGATACCAATCATCGTGGCCGGCGATATGAATTCAAAGCACACCCACTGGAACGCTAATAAAACAGATCGCCATGGACAGCTACTCTATAACGACTCGGTGAACCAGGACTATGACGTCATAGGCCCGAGTGAACCCACACATTACTCAGAAACGGGCGAAGATAGTGTAATTGACATCGCGATAATTAGGGGCCTGCGAACTACACCAGCCCAAACTGTGCTTCCGGACCTGCAGTCGGATCACAGACCGGTACTTCTGACGCTGGAAGAGCTCCCAACAAGAGTGGCCGCTCCCACTGTAAGGCAGAACATCTGTTGGGAGACCTTCGCGACAGAAGCGCAGAAGTTAACCACCACCGCTCCCATTACTACAGCACAAGATGTCGAGCGTGAATGTGAAAACCTCACCGCGGCCATCCAGGCCTCCCTCAAGACAGCCTCACGCACCACCAAGCCGGGAGAGCGTTCCGATTCCCTCCCGGCACGGATAAGGAAACTTATTAGTGAAAAGAGGGAAGCACGGAAGCAATGGCAAATAACGCGCTGCCCACAGCTTAAGAGAAAAGTGAATGCCATGATTGAAGAAATAAAAATAGCTCTTCATGAACATGCCGGAGACTCCTGGGAAGAACACATACTGTCCATAGGCGACCACGTGCCCTCCGTTCACCGCCTATGTCGCCAGTTATCATGCGTGCCTCAACCCACCCGACCTTTATTAGGCAGCGACGGCCTTTTGAAATTTGAAGCCAAGGCACGGGCAGAAATCTTCGCCGTCGCTTCTTCGTCGCGCGGAAATGCGTTCTGCGCGGACGCGCCTTCGGGCGTTATGGCCCCTTTGCGCGGCAGTCCTGCGCCGTCTGCTTCAAGTGCAGGCGGGTCGGTGGGTTGGAGTCAGGGAACCTGGCACCGCTTCATGGTCTGGGTATTTGGCAAGTCAGGTGTCTTCTTCTGCCTCCCTAGTCAACTCCAGCCCACCGGGGGGTCCCAGTGAGCGAGTCGTTCGGGAGGCGGGAGGTAGAGCGCGCCCAGGCCGGCCCTTAGAGCCTGGGCGACGCGGCGTCATATTTCTTCTGCATGAGGTGTGCTGCCTAGCGGCAGGAAAGGAGTTTGCCGACCCCCGCTAGTACTAGCGGGATCGGGTCCGCTCCCTCCCTGAGCGCCTGGAGCACCTCTTGGAGGGTGCATAGGGCGGCCTCGATAATTTCGAGCTCCGCTGCTGTCCTTGTTCTGCTCTTCTTGCCTGTCTCGCTCGCACATGTGGGCGGGACAGGGATGTTCTGCCGTCTCGTTCTCGCAGCCTGTGCACGTGGTGCTTGGGCGGCGGTGTCTTCTGTATGGTAAGGGACGGGTGGCAGGGGTGCGCCTTCCCGTGATCTCTTGGTTTTGGTTTTCTTCTTCTTTTCTTCCTCTTTTTACCCGCATGGTCGGTGCTTCGTGGTGGCGGGTTGTTGGCGGCGGCCATGAGGGAAGTCGGGGCTGTCATCTCGTTGTTGGTCACGGTCGCTTTGGGTTGAGCGACGGTGGTAGGTGGAGGTCGCGGGGTTGTGGTTGGAGCTTGAGTTGCAAGCGCCGTTGTGCCCGCGCGCTTGTTCCGCGCCTCCTCGCGGAACACAGCGCAGCGGGGGTTGTTCGCGGTGTGCGCTCCGCCACAATTAGCGCACGTCGCGGGCTCGTCGAGTGGGCGTGGGCAGTCGCGCGCATAGTGCTCACCCCCGCACCGTACGCACGCCAGCCGCCGGAAACAGTTGTGGGAGGAGTGCCGGAATGCCTGGCATCGGTGGCATTGTGCTGGGCCCCTCCTCCCACGCCATGACTCGATCTTCACCCCCGGCATACACAGAAGCTCGTCCGTTTCATAGATGCCGGGGGTCAGGTTGGGTGTCTTTTTCATGCTCGCAAAGAAAATCTTCGCCGATCACCTTGAAAAACAGTTTCAACCGAACCCCACAAGCAACCCTATACATGTGCAGTACGTAGAAAATAAGCTACGCGAATACTTCGAGCGACCGAGCGAGACAGCATGCGTTGAACGGAGAGGCAACACGTGCGAAAGAGAAATGGAACGCGAGAGTGGGACGGAGAGAGCTGAGACGGAGCCTACTGTCTTCTCCCCGGGACGCGTCGCGCGCCTAATTTCAAGGCTGCCTACGAAGAAAGCGCCCGGGATCGACAGGATCACTAATGCAGCGCTAAGACACCTACCTATGAAGTCAATAGCCGCCCTTACACGCATCTACAACGGCATTATGAGATCCGGCCACTTCCCATCCTCGTGGAAATTGGGAAAAGTAGTGATGATACCTAAACCCGGAAAGGACCCCAAAAAGCCAGGCAGCTACCGACCGATCACCTTGCTGAGCACCCTCTCAAAAGTCTTTGAGAGGTTGTTGCTATCGCAGGTGGTCCCACACATCCGACCGCGCGAGGAACAGTACGGGTTTAGGTCCGAACATTCCACTACGCTGCAGGTCACGAGGATGGTGAATGAGATGTCCACGAGCCACAATAAAAAGGAGGTTGTCGCAGTGATCCTGTTAGACATGGAAAAGGCGTTCGACAGGGTATGGCACGAGGGGCTGCTGTACAAACTGTCGGAGTCAGCCTTACCACGGAAGACAGTAGACGTCCTCGCATCGTTCCTCAAGGATACAGAGATCACAGTGGCAGTTGAAGACGCCCTGTCCACCAAGAAGCCGGTACGTGCAGGAGTACCCCAAGGAAGCTGCATCTCACCCGCATGCTACTCCTGGTACACCAACGACATCCCAGTCGTTGGGCAGGCGAAGCTGGCATTGTACGCGGACGATGCAGCTTACTACGCATCCTCATACAAACCCGAGTTTGCAGTAAGAAGACTGCAACCTACATTGGAAGCTCTGCCAGAATGGCTCGAAAAATGGCGGCTCACGGTCAATGTAGACAAGACACAGGCCATGCTCACTGGGAGAACCAAGCTACCATCCCCTTTGAACCTCCTCGGGAAAGACATCCCATGGAGCCCCAGTGTGCAATACCTCGGCGTTAACATTGACCGCAGATTGACGTTCTCCAAACACATAGATACCACGATAGGTAAGGTGAAAGGAGCCCGCGCAGTCCTAACCCCAATATTAAGATCACCGCTACCACTCCGGACGAAGATAGGAATTTACAAAACTTATGTTCGTTCACGTATAACCTACGCAGCGCCGGCGTGGTACGCATTCATCTCAAAAACAAGTAAAAAACGACTCCAAGCGCAAGAGAATATGTGCCTCAGAGCAATTGTCAATGCCCCGAGGTATGTAAGAAACTCCACAATAGCAAGAGACCTACAACACGAAGACATAGAGACCTTTGTTACTGCATTAACAACAGGAATGTTCAAGCGTGCAGATGAAGCTAGAAACGAGCACCTCAGAGGTATCGCGCCCTTACACGCGAGGCCACCAGATGAAAAGGGTTTGAGAGTCGAACGTAAAAGCTCTGTGGTCACCTCTGAACTCCCACCAATCACCTTAGCGACTTACGCTGAGGTGGAGAGACTGATCAAGGCCCTCCGACCGCGCAAATCCCCCGGTGCCGATGGCATCTCCAACAGGGTTCTTAAAACCCTCTCTCCTCCTCTCATCCATCTCTTAGTCAGCATCTTCAATGCTGCTATGAGCCACTGCTTATTCCCAGACACCTGGAAATGTGCAAATGTCATTGGCATTCACAAGCCAGGCAAAAGCTCATCTGACCCCACCAGTTACCGCCCCATCAGCCTCCTCAGTGCCTTAGGCAAACTTTACGAGCGGTTACTTGCAAACCGTCTCCAGTCCCATGCTAAGGAACACCACCTTATCCCAGATGAGCAGTTTGGCTTCAGACCCGGACACTCATGCGTCCAACAGGTGCACCGCCTCACGGAGCACATCATTGAGGGCTTCAATAAGTACCCCAAACCCCAGACTACGCTAGCAGTCTTCCTCGACGTAGCGAAAGCTTTTGACAAAGTCTGGCACAATGGCTTGATCTACAAGCTATACCAATTTGGCGTGCCAGAACGTCTTGTGCTCATCCTACAAGACTTCCTTAAAGCCAGAAGCTTTCGCTATCGCGTGGAAGGCACCCTCTCCTCCCCCCACCCAGTCAGAGCCGGAGTCCCTCAGGGCTCCGTGCTATCACCTATTCTCTTTGCACTGTATACCAGTGACATCCCACGCTCTCAGCCCAAAGTATTCCTAGCCCAATATGCGGACGATACCGCCATTTACACCACTGGGTGGCATATCAACAGACAGTCCTATTTCGTCATTCAACGGGCCGTCACCGAGATCGGTGACTGGTTCCGAAAATGGCGCATCGCGGTCAACCCAGCTAAAAGCACAGCTATGTGCTTTACTGAGAAGACACGCTCCCCTTACCCGAAACCGCTTATTTTGTTCGACGAACCCATTCCCTGGGTTCCTAGAACAAAATACCTCGGAATCACCCTTGATCGTCATCTCACCTTTAACGACCACATAACAACCGTCCGTAACAGAGCGGCCTTCGTAATGGGTCGCCTTGGTCCCCTACTTCGCAAAGAGAGTAAAATGTCTCTTAGTAATAAGAAGACACTTTACACTGCCTGCATCCGCCCCATCATGACTTACGCATCAGTAGTGTTTAGTCATGCTAGTGAGGCCCACCTTCATAAACTTCAAGTCATCCAAAACCGTTTTCTTCGTAATGCAACCGGCGCCCCGTGGTATATCCGGAACACCGAGTTGCATTGCGACTTAAACCTTCCCTCTCTAGCGCAGTTCAATAAGGACTGCGCCCGCCGATACTTTGATCGAGCGCCCCACCACCCGAACCCATTGCTTGTCCAGGCATCGAAATACTCGACTGCCTCTTCTATCCCATTTTTCAAACCCCCCCGTCGCCGACCACGGCAGGTATTAGACGACCCGGATGACCCCATCGCAGCCATTATTGGCAGCTTTAGCGTTATCCGCAAGTCGTCGAGGTAAAATCCCCAGGTGTGAGGTAATCAGAGGTCACACAATCAAACACCGAGCTCGCCGGCGAGCTCGAGGCAAAAACAAGGTCACGATAAATTGCTCTCCAAATAGTCAAAGAGTATTATTCAGTAGGGCCCAATTGTGCAACACTGCAGTTGCACAGAGGCATTTTGCTCCGATCCCCCCCATGTCTCTCGACAGCGAGACAAGCCGAGGTCCGAACCACAGTGGTGCCCTTGAGCTCGCTGTCAACCCCTCCTATAATAGCGGTACGTTTTCGGCGTCCGCAGGAGACGGAGGTAGAAAGCGCTTTTCGCCTTCTACGACCGTCTCGGGAGAAGTGCCTTCGGCACTTCTCCCTCCCGGGCTATTGTAGGGCCAGGCCCTCGCCCAAAACCCGGTGGAGCTGGACGACCGCACAGGCGGTAGCCAGCATCTATGTCCTCCCTAAACAAACGAGCGTCAATTTAACCATTTGCCCTCAGTCTTCTGTTAGCGGAGCACGCGTCTTGTACCGTACTACATATAAAGTTTGACATAAGTGAGTTTCGTGTGTTAGTTTGAAGTCATGGCCCGTACCAAGCAGACCGCACGTAAGTCTACCGGTGGTAAAGCGCCGCGTAAACAGCTCGCCACTAAGGCGGCACGCAAGAGCGCGCCCGCCACAGGTGGTGTAAAGAAGCCCCATCGCTACAGGCCCGGAACGGTCGCCCTTCGTGAGATCCGTCGCTACCAGAAGAGCACAGAGCTGTTGATCCGCAAGCTGCCGTTCCAGCGTCTGGTCCGTGAGATCGCCCAGGACTTCAAGACCGATCTCCGTTTCCAGAGCTCTGCCGTTATGGCGCTCCAGGAGGCTAGCGAGGCTTATCTCGTCGGTCTTTTCGAAGACACCAACCTTTGCGCCATTCACGCTAAGCGTGTCACCATCATGCCCAAGGACATACAGTTGGCGCGAATAATCAGAGGCGAACGCGCCTAAGCCCTCTCGACTGCTTGTTTACGTTGTGTCTTGTTGTTTGTATGTAGTACCTACCTAGGTATCTACATACATCATCATTACCTACGTCGCGGTTCGAGCAAAACTTTACAAACAAACAAAAGGCCCTTTTCAGGGCCGCATATGTTTCATGGTTTTATAAAAATGGAATGTTTCTTAAGCACATACAACATCAGTAATAGTATCAAACGTAATAAGTATAGCGATATACGTATATATATATTATAAGCGACATAAGTATGATCGGGAAATATTATTATTATTATTATTATCTGGTTACTTTATACTATGCTTATATGAGCGTAAATAATAATAATAATTGTTATGGTATGATACATACAATAATACGTAGGTACTTATAATTAAGGCATATAATCACATCTATACCTAGTCACCAATTTAATAATAATAATAATAATAATAATTTAATAATAATAATAATATAATAATATTATTATTATATATATAATAATAATATATCGTAATCATCGAAAAGTTATACTATTACAATTTAATTTACCTACATATTATATTATAGGCAACTGACGACGAATCCTCCCCTCCCCCGTACCCCTCTGATCTGACTCCACGGTGTTTCGTCTCGTAAACGTATATCGCGCTCTCTTTTCGACTTCGAACGTGTGTTTGATGGTATAAATATAAGGGGCGTATAAAACGGACATTGGGAGTTTGCTGTTGACCGTCGTACGGACCATACCATACTCGAAAGCGAAATCTCCAAAATTTCTTAGAGAAATTTCCTGGTGATTGCGCCCGTAGCTGTCGTGTAGCTGCGGCGGGGATTATTTTGTTAGCGGAAGCCGGGGTTGGTAGTGATGTCAGAGTAACCACTGATACCTACCTTCCCCTGTGGTCACGCAGGTCATCTCCCACGTAGCTGCCGACATGGACCCTTCACCGGGACCATCTCACACTAGTGCCGGACGTACGTCAGCAATGAACCCTACAAAAGGCCCTTCTCAGGGCCAAACCAGCCCTTCTCAGGGCTACGATGCTGTAACCATACAGAGCCCGCTCCGTCAAGAGGAGCAAAAAAGCTCTTTTCAGAGCTCCTGGTATGTAACCACACCGACGTCGGCTACCACCAGCCCGTCGCAGGCGGTGCCACCCGCGTCAGCACTCTCCCCGAAGGGACAGCACGAGATTGATATTCTCAATCTCGCCCGACTTGTCGAACTCGGGGTCCTTTCTGAGGGGATGCTGACGTGGATGTCACTGTACCTACGCCTCCAAGAGGCCGAATTAGAAGGGACAGAGCTGAGTGGGGAGGACCGAACTATTTTGGAATTCGCCGCCAACTCCGTTCTCTCACTGCCGCCCGTCACTGAAGAGACGTTTATGCTTCGTCGGAAGTCGATTGCCAGACCACTGGTACCGCAAGAGCGCATGGCAGCGAAGCGCCAGCGCACATGCTCATTATCGGCCTCCCCACCGACAGCTAAAAAGCCTCCTCGCAGGGTAGAGAGCCCTAAGGGCCGCCCTACTGAAAGCGTCGAGCTTGTGAGTAAGTCCTCAGAGTCTGCAAAAGGGGCATCGCAAACCATGCAGGTAGACGCACCGAAGCCACAAAGACCACCAAAACCAGCACAGCCCCAGCCAAAAGCCCAGGGAGCAACAATGTCGCTTCTTCATCACGCAGAACGGCATGTTCCGCGCGGTCGCGGTATCGGGCACATTGGGCCCCTGCCCGCGGTGTTCAAACGCCGGTTGTGCTTCACAGCCGGGTCGTGGGGGTGTGCCTCTTTTCAGTGGCACCTTCGTCATAGTCGGGGTAGTAGGTAAGTCCAATGATCTTCTGCCTCCCTACTCGCGCTCAGCCCGTCGGAGGGACCAATGGGCGAGGCGCTCGGGAGGCGAGATGTTAGCGCGCTCAGGCCGGCCCTTAGGGCCCGGGCGTCGCGGCGTCGCTGGGGGTCCAGTCCGTGCTGTCTAGCGGCGGGCCAGGAGTTTTCCCACTCCCGCTAGTAGTAGCTGGGTGGGGTCTACTCCCTCCCGGATGGCCAGGAGCGCTTCGTGGAGAATGCTAAGGGCGGTTTCGAGCATTTCTAGCTCCGCCGCCGTCCTTGTCTTCGTCATGGCTGTCTCTTCCGCACGTGGGGTTGAGACAGGTATATAGCTCCGTCCTTGTCTCGCGGCCTGGGCGGATGGCGCCTTGGCCGGCGAGAGATCTTTTGCTGGTGCGGTGGGTGGGGCGGCACCCTTCCGCGCGCTCTTCCTTTTATTCTTCTTCTTCCTCTTCTTCTTCTGTTTCTTCTCCCCCTGGTCGGTGCCACGGGCTGCGGGGCCGTTGGCAGCGGCCATAAGGGTGGCACTAGGTTCGGGTTTTGTAGCAGTCGGTGTGGGGCGCGCGATTGCGCTCTGGGCTCTGGCTGCGGTGGTGGTCGTTGCAGTTGTGCCCGCGCGCTTGTTCCGCGCCTCCTCGCGGAACACAGCGCAGCGGGGGTTGTTTGCGGTATGCGCACCGCCGCAGTTGGCACATGTAGCGGGCTCATCCAGGGGACGTGGGCAGTCGCGCGCGAAGTGTTCGCCTCCGCACCTCACGCACGCCTGTTTCCGGTAGCAGTTGTGGGAGGAGTGTCTGAATGCCTGGCATCTATGGCATTGCGCTGGGCCACTCCTCCCTCTCCAGTGTTCTAGTCTTATTCCCGGCATGCACAGGAGTTCGTTGACTTCGTAAATGCCGGGGGTGAGTTGGTGGTGGTTGGTTGGTGGGTGTCCTTCGTCGGGGCGTATGAGAACCAGGTCACCTTGTCTGCCTCTCCCAGGTTTGAGAGGTAGGCTTGGATGACCCGGTATTCTTCGCCGTCAGTGGGTGTGAAGCGAACGCCTTGGTTGTAGGGGCGAACTGTGGGTGGTCTGCCGAGTCTTTCCTTCAAGGCACGGAGGTGGGTAGAGCAATTCGGAAAAGACTCGATGACTATGGGCGGATATCGGGGCTCCTTAGTCGGCTTGGGGGCCGGCTGTGCGTCTGGTGATGGCTTGGCAGGCATGGGCGTTGTGTCCGCTCGCGAAGTAGATGCTCCTTCCGATGAGCGGCACCGAACATGTCCCGTCCCTTTCCCTCCTCGGAGGGGTAGGGCGGGCGGTGGGCGGAATGTTTCTTCGTGCGCAGGTACGATTTTCATCGATGCCACCGTCTTAGCTGTGGTTGTCTTGGCTGCTGGGGGCGGTGCGTGCCTAGTGCTGGCCGTGGTTACAGCGGCATAGGTTGCACGCGGTCCCGGCGTAGGGCCGGAGGTCGGGATCGGTTGGCGGTGAAGATCACGTGGATATGGCGTATCAGGCGCTGCGTTTGAGACGCGGGCGCAGGTGCGCTTGTTCTCTGCTGTGGCCTCCTCGTTGCGTTTGCGGCGCAAACCGGGGGCCGGGTCTTCTGATGTCGTGGGACATGGGGTTGGGGGTGGTGACGGGTCCGGCGAGATCAACGATACCAGGGGTGGTTCGTCGTCCAGCGGTTCGACTCGCCACTGTTGAATTTCTCGTCTGGCGGCCGCGGCAGTTTCCTGCACGGCGAGCATAAATTGGCTGGATCTCTCAGTTTCTTCCTCATCGGAGGAGGCGTCAGTGGGGATCCTCCGCGTGGACAGGGATCTGTCTCTGGCGGGGGGTCTGGACGATCGGGGTTTCCTTGGTGCGCCTGGGCATGCACCGCTAGCAGCGGCGTGTTCCTGGCGCTTTCCGGAGGAACTCATTTCGTGGTTTGCTGAGCGTCGTGCGAATCGTAAGCCGGCGTTTTAGTGCCCGCTTGGCAGTCAGGGGCTTGGGCGGTCACCGCCCTCTTGCAGAGGGGCGAGTTCGGAGGGCGTTTTCAATAAAACGCCCCCGAGTTCCGCTGAAGACTGGGGGATTCCGTACACAAAATTGATAATTCAAGCGCTAAGCAAGACTTTCCGCCCAGGGAGCCATCCCGAAAGCAACGAGGTCGTTCGCCGAAGCCGCACAATTAGCGGTGGCATCCGCGGGCGCGAAGTCGGCTAAACAGCCCAACCGACCAATCACAGCACAGAATGCTAATATTGGAATCGCGTCGAAACCAACTACTCAGAAGGAGTTACAAACCTCCCAAGCCACCGAAGCAAAGGTCCAAGAAGCATCAGGACCCAAGTACCCACCACTTATAGTGGAGAAAATTGATTCCTGGACGCGACATTTCAAAATACTCGTGTCCAAACTGGGACGCCCGCCGAATGGCAGGCCGTTCAGACAAGGAATACGATTTACACCAACAGAAGAAAATGAATACAGAATCATTCAAGCGTACCTCACGGAGCTAGAGAGAGACGAGAACATATCTTGGTTCTCGTACTCGCTCCCCGCTGAAAAGAACTTGAAGGTAGCGATCCGCGGCCTGCCAGCGGATACCAAACCGGAAGAAATCAAAGAGGCCCTGGAAGAAAAAGGTTTCTCCCCAGAATTCGTCAAATGCATCCAGGCCCGCGAAGGGCGTCCCGGCTGCATTTTCTACTCGCAGATTAAGAAGACTACCGACCTGATACCGGCGATATATGAAGTGGACGAGCTGCTACTCATGCCAGGTATCACCATCGAGGCATGGCGCGGAAAAAGGGGACCCGCGCAGTGCCACAGATGTCAAAAGTTCAGGCACAGCTCCCATAACTGTCACCGCCCGCAGGCGTGTGTTAGATGCGGCGAGCCTCACATGGCCAAGGAATGCCCGCGCCCATTAGAACTACCGGCAACTTGCGCCAATTGCGAGGGCTCACACCCTGCAAACTTCAAATCGTGCCCTGTCTTCAAGCAGGAGATGAAAAACAAGAAGGCAGGCACGGTCGCGGAAACCAAAGCCCCACGCGGCAGGAAAGGCACTGCGCCGGTCATCCCGGCTACGGTTGAGGAAACGGCGCCAACCACCCTTATGGCACCAGCTAACCTCCCCAAAATGACCAACGAGCGCAGAGGCAAACGCGCAAAGAAACCTAAAGCTAAGAAGGCAGGGAAAACAGATAAGCAGACGGCTCCCACTGCTCCCGCTGCTCCCGTAGCCACCGCAGCTCCCACAGAACGCAGGGACTCTCTAGGGCAGACAATAGGAGTCCTGAAAGACATTCTGGAGGCTGTGCAAACAGGGATGGATCCCGAAACCGCCACCCTCCGCGGGTTAATGAAGATATTAAACGCCCAACATGGATCAAACAACTAATGTTGTATGTTTCTGGAATGCCCAGGGGCTCGCGAGGGAAAGGACACGGCTGACCTCTTTCCTTCGCGAGCATAAGATTAACATATTTTTGGTCAGCGAGACATTATTAAACCCCAAGACGGGATATAAAATTCCAAATTACCACGTCTACAGAAAGGATGAAACAAACGCGGAGGGCAGGGCAATGCGCGGACTCGCTGTAATGGTTCACCGCCGCGTCGTCCACCAACTCCTTCCCATCGTGGAATATAGCTCCTTCCAAGCACTGGGTGTGCTTGTGAGCCTAGCGGGGCAGGAATACCGCTTCTACTCAATATACAGACCTCCGCACAGCGACCTTAAAGCTGCGGAGGTCAAGAAACTCTTAGAAGGAAACACTCCCACGGTCATAGCCGGTGACCTTAACTCCAAGCACACCCATTGGAATTCCACTAAAATCAACGCACATGGAAGACGCCTATATCAAGCCGCGGTGGACCATAACTTTGAAGTCATTGGGCCCGACGAGCCGACGCATTACGCCCCAAATGGCGAGGGTGACGTCATCGACGTTGCCTTAATGAAGAATGTCACCATGATACCAACTCTCACAGTCCTACCGGACCTTACTTCCGACCACAGGCCCGTGCTGATGACCCTCAATGCCCTCCCAACCAGAGTAGCCGCCCCGCAGGGGAGAAGGAAAATCTGTTGGGAGACATTTACGAAAGAGATTCACATCAGCACGGAAACGATGCCAATAGAGTCCGCCTCAGATGTCGACAGGACAACGGATTTACTGACAACGGCGCTGCAAGAGTCTGTAAAAGCAGCGTCGTACACGTCCGCACCGGGAGTGCGTACCGACTCCCTCCCGCGGCGGATAAGGGACCTTATTAAAGAGAAAAAGGAGACCCGAGTGTTATGGCAGGAAACCCGTTGCCCACGTGTTAAGAAAAAGCTTAACGCGCTCATAGAAACTGTGAGAGTAGCCCTTGGAGATTACTCTGAAAAATCGTGGGAGGAGCACATCGACCGTGTGAGCGAGAGCATACATACGCATGGCAGCGAAGCGCCAGCGCACATGCTCATTATCGGCCTCCCCACCGACAGCTAAAAAGCCTCCTCGCAGGGTAGAGAGCCCTAAGGGCCGCCCTACTGAAAGCGTCGAGCTTGTGAGTAAGTCCTCAGAGTCTGCAAAAGGGGCATCGCAAACCATGCAGGTAGACGCACCGAAGCCACAAAGACCACCAAAACCAGCACAGCCCCAGCCAAAAGCCCAGGGAGCAACAATGTCGCTTCTTCATCACGCAGAACGGCATGTTCCGCGCGGTCGCGGTATCGGGCACATTGGGCCCCTGCCCGCGGTGTTCAAACGCCGGTTGTGCTTCACAGCCGGGTCGTGGGGGTGTGCCTCTTTTCAGTGGCACCTTCGTCATAGTCGGGGTAGTAGGTAAGTCCAATGATCTTCTGCCTCCCTACTCGCGCTCAGCCCGTCGGAGGGACCAATGGGCGAGGCGCTCGGGAGGCGAGATGTTAGCGCGCTCAGGCCGGCCCTTAGGGCCCGGTCGTCGCGGCGTCGCTGGGGGTCCAGTCCGTGCTGTCTAGCGGCGGGCCAGGAGTTTTCCCACTCCCGCTAGTAGTAGCTGGGTGGGGTCTACTCCCTCCCGGATGGCCAGGAGCGCTTCGTGGAGAATGCTAAGGGCGGTTTCGAGCATTTCTAGCTCCGCCGCCGTCCTTGTCTTCGTCATGGCTGTCTCTTCCGCACGTGGGGTTGAGACAGGTATATAGCTCCGTCCTTGTCTCGCGGCCTGGGCGGATGGCGCCTTGGCCGGCGAGAGATCTTTTGCTGGTGCGGTGGGTGGGGCGGCACCCTTCCGCGCGCTCTTCCTTTTATTCTTCTTCTTCCTCTTCTTCTTCTGTTTCTTCTCCCCCTGGTCGGTGCCACGGGCTGCGGGGCCGTTGGCAGCGGCCATAAGGGTGGCACTAGGTTCGGGTTTTGTAGCAGTCGGTGTGGGGCGCGCGATTGCGCTCTGGGCTCTGGCTGCGGTGGTGGTCGTTGCAGTTGTGCCCGCGCGCTTGTTCCGCGCCTCCTCGCGGAACACAGCGCAGCGGGGGTTGTTTGCGGTATGCGCACCGCCGCAGTTGGCACATGTAGCGGGCTCATCCAGGGGACGTGGGCAGTCGCGCGCGAAGTGTTCGCCTCCGCACCTCACGCACGCCTGTTTCCGGTAGCAGTTGTGGGAGGAGTGTCTGAATGCCTGGCATCTATGGCATTGCGCTGGGCCACTCCTCCCTCTCCAGTGTTCTAGTCTTATTCCCGGCATGCACAGGAGTTCGTTGACTTCGTAAATGCCGGGGGTGAGGTTGTCGGTTTTCTTGAAGGAGGCAAAGAAGATGCATCCTGGTCTGCCTCTTCTTGCTTGAATCTTCTTGACTATTTCGGGCTCATACCCAAGTGCGATGAGCTCGTTCTTGATTTCATCGGGGTCGGTATTATATGGCAGTCCTCTGATGGCCAGCTTCAAGTTCCTGTCCTTCGTCGGGGCGTATGAGAACCAGGTCACCTTGTCTGCCTCTCCCAGGTTTGAGAGGTAGGCTTGGATGACCCGGTATTCTTCGCCGTCAGTGGGTGTGAAGCGAACGCCTTGGTTGTAGGGGCGAACTGTGGGTGGTCTGCCGAGTCTTTCCTTCAAGGCACGGAGGTGGGTAGAGCAATTCGGAAAAGACTCGATGACTATGGGCGGATATCGGGGCTCCTTAGTCGGCTTGGGGGCCGGCTGTGCGTCTGGTGATGGCTTGGCAGGCATGGGCGTTGTGTCCGCTCGCGAAGTAGATGCTCCTTCCGATGAGCGGCACCGAACATGTCCCGTCCCTTTCCCTCCTCGGAGGGGTAGGGCGGGCGGTGGGCGGAATGTTTCTTCGTGCGCAGGTACGATTTTCATCGATGCCACCGTCTTAGCTGTGGTTGTCTTGGCTGCTGGGGGCGGTGCGTGCCTAGTGCTGGCCGTGGTTACAGCGGCATAGGTTGCACGCGGTCCCGGCGTAGGGCCGGAGGTCGGGATCGGTTGGCGGTGAAGATCACGTGGATATGGCGTATCAGGCGCTGCGTTTGAGACGCGGGCGCAGGTGCGCTTGTTCTCTGCTGTGGCCTCCTCGTTGCGTTTGCGGCGCAAACCGGGGGCCGGGTCTTCTGATGTCGTGGGACATGGGGTTGGGGGTGGTGACGGGTCCGGCGAGATCAACGATACCAGGGGTGGTTCGTCGTCCAGCGGTTCGACTCGCCACTGTTGAATTTCTCGTCTGGCGGCCGCGGCAGTTTCCTGCACGGCGAGCATAAATTGGCTGGATCTCTCAGTTTCTTCCTCATCGGAGGAGGCGTCAGTGGGGATCCTCCGCGTGGACAGGGATCTGTCTCTGGCGGGGGGTCTGGACGATCGGGGTTTCCTTGGTGCGCCTGGGCATGCACCGCTAGCAGCGGCGTGTTCCTGGCGCTTTCCGGAGGAACTCATTTCGTGGTTTGCTGAGCGTCGTGCGAATCGTAAGCCGGCGTTTTAGTGCCCGCTTGGCAGTCAGGGGCTTGGGCGGTCACCGCCCTCTTGCAGAGGGGCGAGTTCGGAGGGCGTTTTCAATAAAACGCCCCCGAGTTCCGCTGAAGACTGGGGGATTCCGTACACAAAATTGATAATTCAAGCGCTAAGCAAGACTTTCCGCCCAGGGAGCCATCCCGAAAGCAACGAGGTCGTTCGCCGAAGCCGCACAATTAGCGGTGGCATCCGCGGGCGCGAAGTCGGCTAAACAGCCCAACCGACCAATCACAGCACAGAATGCTAATATTGGAATCGCGTCGAAACCAACTACTCAGAAGGAGTTACAAACCTCCCAAGCCACCGAAGCAAAGGTCCAAGAAGCATCAGGACCCAAGTACCCACCACTTATAGTGGAGAAAATTGATTCCTGGACGCGACATTTCAAAATACTCGTGTCCAAACTGGGACGCCCGCCGAATGGCAGGCCGTTCAGACAAGGAATACGATTTACACCAACAGAAGAAAATGAATACAGAATCATTCAAGCGTACCTCACGGAGCTAGAGAGAGACGAGAACATATCTTGGTTCTCGTACTCGCTCCCCGCTGAAAAGAACTTGAAGGTAGCGATCCGCGGCCTGCCAGCGGATACCAAACCGGAAGAAATCAAAGAGGCCCTGGAAGAAAAAGGTTTCTCCCCAGAATTCGTCAAATGCATCCAGGCCCGCGAAGGGCGTCCCGGCTGCATTTTCTACTCGCAGATTAAGAAGACTACCGACCTGATACCGGCGATATATGAAGTGGACGAGCTGCTACTCATGCCAGGTATCACCATCGAGGCATGGCGCGGAAAAAGGGGACCCGCGCAGTGCCACAGATGTCAAAAGTTCAGGCACAGCTCCCATAACTGTCACCGCCCGCAGGCGTGTGTTAGATGCGGCGAGCCTCACATGGCCAAGGAATGCCCGCGCCCATTAGAACTACCGGCAACTTGCGCCAATTGCGAGGGCTCACACCCTGCAAACTTCAAATCGTGCCCTGTCTTCAAGCAGGAGATGAAAAACAAGAAGGCAGGCACGGTCGCGGAAACCAAAGCCCCACGCGGCAGGAAAGGCACTGCGCCGGTCATCCCGGCTACGGTTGAGGAAACGGCGCCAACCACCCTTATGGCACCAGCTAACCTCCCCAAAATGACCAACGAGCGCAGAGGCAAACGCGCAAAGAAACCTAAAGCTAAGAAGGCAGGGAAAACAGATAAGCAGACGGCTCCCACTGCTCCCGCTGCTCCCGTAGCCACCGCAGCTCCCACAGAACGCAGGGACTCTCTAGGGCAGACAATAGGAGTCCTGAAAGACATTCTGGAGGCTGTGCAAACAGGGATGGATCCCGAAACCGCCACCCTCCGCGGGTTAATGAAGATATTAAACGCCCAACATGGATCAAACAACTAATGTTGTATGTTTCTGGAATGCCCAGGGGCTCGCGAGGGAAAGGACACGGCTGACCTCTTTCCTTCGCGAGCATAAGATTAACATATTTTTGGTCAGCGAGACATTATTAAACCCCAAGACGGGATATAAAATTCCAAATTACCACGTCTACAGAAAGGATGAAACAAACGCGGAGGGCAGGGCAATGCGCGGACTCGCTGTAATGGTTCACCGCCGCGTCGTCCACCAACTCCTTCCCATCGTGGAATATAGCTCCTTCCAAGCACTGGGTGTGCTTGTGAGCCTAGCGGGGCAGGAATACCGCTTCTACTCAATATACAGACCTCCGCACAGCGACCTTAAAGCTGCGGAGGTCAAGAAACTCTTAGAAGGAAACACTCCCACGGTCATAGCCGGTGACCTTAACTCCAAGCACACCCATTGGAATTCCACTAAAATCAACGCACATGGAAGACGCCTATATCAAGCCGCGGTGGACCATAACTTTGAAGTCATTGGGCCCGACGAGCCGACGCATTACGCCCCAAATGGCGAGGGTGACGTCATCGACGTTGCCTTAATGAAGAATGTCACCATGATACCAACTCTCACAGTCCTACCGGACCTTACTTCCGACCACAGGCCCGTGCTGATGACCCTCAATGCCCTCCCAACCAGAGTAGCCGCCCCGCAGGGGAGAAGGAAAATCTGTTGGGAGACATTTACGAAAGAGATTCACATCAGCACGGAAACGATGCCAATAGAGTCCGCCTCAGATGTCGACAGGACAACGGATTTACTGACAACGGCGCTGCAAGAGTCTGTAAAAGCAGCGTCGTACACGTCCGCACCGGGAGTGCGTACCGACTCCCTCCCGCGGCGGATAAGGGACCTTATTAAAGAGAAAAAGGAGACCCGAGTGTTATGGCAGGAAACCCGTTGCCCACGTGTTAAGAAAAAGCTTAACGCGCTCATAGAAACTGTGAGAGTAGCCCTTGGAGATTACTCTGAAAAATCGTGGGAGGAGCACATCGACCGTGTGAGCGAGAGCGTACCGTCAGTGCACCGCTTGTGTCGCAGCTTGGCTGGGACACGCCCACCTACGCGACCGTTACTTGGAAATGATGGCCTGCTCAAATTTCAAGCAACTGACAGAGCAGAAATCCTAGCCGAGCATTTAGAGCAGCAGTTTCAACCAAATGAGTGCAGAAACACAGAGCACCTGCTACATGTTGAGAAACACCTGAATGAATACTTCACTCAAACACAAGCGGCGTGCACTGGCGAGAAAGAGACAGAGATAGACGACCATATCGTCTTCTCACCCGGTCGAGTCATGCGCACGATAAGCAAGCTCCCCACGAAGAAAGCTCCGGGCCTAGACGGTATTACCAACGCGGCTCTAAGACACCTCCCGATGAAGACAGTGGCAGCCCTGACCCGCATTTTCAACGGGATCATGAGAACCGGGCATTTCCCATCCTTGTGGAAAACTGGAAAAGTCATAATGATACCTAAACCCGGAAAGGACCTCAAGAAACCGGCAAGCTACCGACCGATTACGTTGCTAAGTACCTTGTCTAAGCTATTTGAAAAGCTCCTACTTACGCAACTGATACCTCACATCACGCCAAGAGACGAGCAGTACGGGTTTAGGTACGAACACTCGACAACATTGCAAGTCACAAGGATGGTGAATGAAATGGCCACCAGCTCGAACAAAAAAGAGTACGTGGTGGTAATACTACTCGACATGGAAAAGGCGTTCGACAGAGTATGGCACGAAGGGCTCCTATACAAACTGTCGAACGCCGTACCACGAAGAATTTTAAATGTGATAGCCTCGTTCCTTAAAGACCGCCGTATCACAGTAGCGGTTGAAGACGCCCTATCTACGGTGAAGCCAGTGAAGGCCGGAGTACCACAAGGCAGCTGCATCTCACCTGTATGCTACGCCTGGTACACCAACGACATCCCGGTCGTTGGGCAGGCGCAGCTCGCACTCTACGCTGACGATGCAGCATACTACGCCTCATCGTATAGACCAGCCTTCGCAGCCAAGCGGTTACAACCGACGTTAGACGCCCTGCCAGAATGGCTAGACAAGTGGAGACTCGCGGTCAATGTGGACAAGACACAGGCGATGATCACGGGAAACACACAGCTGCCAACACCACTCAAGCTACTAGGCAAAGACATCGCCTGGAGCCCGCAAGTCACTTACCTCGGAGTCCAGATTGACCGACGACTGAGCTTCAAACACCACATTGACGCCACAATAGGAAAGGCAAAGGGGGCTAGAATGCTACTGCAGCCCATCCTAAAGTCTAAGCTACCACTCCGGACCAAGACGGGGATCTATAAGACCTATATTAGATCCCGTCTCACGTACGCGGCGCCGGCGTGGTACGCATTCGCATCTACGACTAATAAAAAGAGACTGCAAGTACAAGAAAACCAGACGCTACGCATGATCGTTGACGCGCCTAGGTACGTGCGCAACAATACCATTGCAAGAGACCTAAAGCAAGAAAACCTAGACGCCTTCATCAGACAGTTGACCACGCGAATGTTCAGCAGAGCGGACCAAGCGGACCATGAACACCTCCGGGGCATAGCGCCTCAACACGCCAGACCACCGGACGAAAAAGGAAAACGCAAGATGAAACCATATTCACGTGATATAATAACATCCCAAGACATCCATGAGCGAGAAGGAAGACAAGAAGAGAGTGAGACAGCAACAGGTGCGGGGCCGCCGGCCGCCGTGGCCAGTGTCGCTGATCGGCTCGCTGGGCTTTCCCCGTGTAGGCGGGGGATCAACCTGGTGCGGCCTCCGTGATCGCCCTGGCTAACTAAGCGGCGGCCGGGTCAAGGCCGCCCTGTTGCACAATGAGTCCACCAAGCACCGTCAAAAGGTGCAAATGACCTACCTCATCCGCGACGCAGCCACTTACACTGAGCACGCCAAGAGGAAGACCGTCACCGCCATGGATGTCGTATACGCTCTGAAGCGCCAAGGCCGCACCCTCTACGGTTTCGGAGGTTAAGCTGTGTAGCTTTGTGTCCGTCTTCGTGATGATGCGTGTCGCGATGTGTTTTTTTGTTAACTAATAAATGGTTGACAAAGACTCCACCGCTGCCGCATTTAAAATTTAAAAAAAGGCCCTTTTCAGGGCCGCATAAGTTTCATGAGATCATTTATAGATTATTGTTTCTTTACAACATAACAACATAATGCAAAAATGTCATACGGTACATAAATTGCACACCTACACTAACAAGTTATTATTATATTATATACATACCTACCTACCTACCTACCTAATTGTTGTGGTTGATGATGATGATTATAAATTTATGTAGGTAACAACAATCACAGAAAATTTTTATAAAAAAATATACCAATGTTCATTGCACGTGGTATTTTTGTTTGAAATAATATTTTATATACCTACCTATACATATAAGACAGAGTTGGTACCTATGCATAAGTTATATCATCTTACAGATATATATGAACTATAGTATGTAAAGTAAGTGTATGTATAGTTTAAGTGAGGGATTGTTGTTAACAACAACAACTAAAGAAAAATTGTATATTAAGTGTAGTTTTTTTTTTTTTTTTTTTTTTTTCCACTGGTAATATTTAGCTTCCTACATACATAGATTATTAGTGTATCTATTATAATTATTTATATAGGTGTGTATTATCTGATATAAAGTTAAGAATATTATTATATGAAACTAGGTATGTTATAAGAGCGGCGGTGTTGTCTTTTCGAACGCGCGCGCCACACACATTGTTTTTATTATTATCGTGTGTGTGTTCTATAATAATACATTAACGTTTGATGCAATTTAATGTAATAAGTGATTTATAACATATTTCGTTAATGCCAATAGATATTTCTTTGAAAAGAAACTTGCACGTCCTGCACTAAGACTATCCATCCTTTGAATACAAAATGTTCAGAGTTGTTTTACGAGCACCAAAACATTTATCGTTTTATACGTTAAAAACTTACATGTTTGCATTTATTTTACTATATGCTATGAAAACGATATCCTAGTGGTTTAATTGTCAAATAAAACTATACGGATGTGTTTGTTTTATAGAGAAAATTCAATTTTAAACATGACGCGACCTATACTGTGCCTTTAGTGGCGCGAATAAGTCAATTTATTGTCCAAACGGTGAGTCCTGTGTACATAATGGGTATTTCTATACGTTACCATGTTCAAAATGTTTAAGTTGAAACGTTCTGCGCGTCTAGTGTGCTATAAAAAAATTATAATAAAGCAATTTAACCAGATCAATGTTAGTGAAAAGTAGTGAGCGTTCTTACGAGAAATCGTCTCTCGGCCGTGGTGTTCTCTTTACGGTTCCCGAGAGGACCAACGTAGTGACGTCACCGGGACCACACGCTTGACACAACCCTCAACCCCTAACGTTATCGCGTACCATTTGGCTGTGTGGTCGAGTCTCCGCTAGTCGTTGAGACTCCCACACGCCACCCCCGTACGTTTTAGCGCTCTTTGCCACCCTCCGGCAACTAGCGAGTGTTGCACCCGCGCGTGCGCAGCTCTGCACCGTTAGTTCCGTGCAGTCACTGTTAGCAATTTTATTGAAAAATTGCAACGCAGTGCCGCCCCGACACATCTGCAATACCCATTCACTCTGCTTTCTACGCGTTGGCAACCTTCGGCGGTCGCTTTACCGAGCTATCCCGAACGGGGTTTCCCTCGGTAGGGGACGCACCGCCAGCGGAAGCCGCGCGTAGCTGCAGATAAGAGCAGCGTGTCACCACCACCAGTGATCAACACCACCAACTACGTGATCACCATCACCATACCACCCGGAATCAACATCTTTCACCATGGCGGAGGGTGGACACCCCCCGCCCCGCAAGGATCCGGACCCGGAAACGAATGTTTCCAATGAAGGCATCGTATGCCGCTATTTGCTAGACCCATCCAAGTCCGTCATCGTGCCCGCGGCCGCGCTCGGCTTGCGCAAGGCACCGAGGCAGAGACGTAAGGACCGCGCCAGGGCGTCGGAAGGACTCGCAGCGTCGGGGACTGAGCTCCCCGGAGGCAGCGAAACCGAGCCAGCCACCCTAGGCTCAGCTACTCAACAAGCGGGATCATCCCGCTCCCCACGTAAACGCATAGAAGAGGCGATTATCTTCACACCCCAGGTAACTTCCGACCCAGGACTCACGGCTGGGGGGTCTGAGTACCAACCACGCCGTGAAACCGCACGGAAACCGCAAACAAGGGTGTGTAAACCAAGGAGGCCGTCGTCCTCCACAGATACGGATGCAGACGTCGGGAACGACGAGAAACGTTATAAAGTACGTACCTCTACAACGCCTACACATAAAAAAGCATCAAAAGGTGAAAAACGGTCACCCATCCAAAAACGGTCACCCATCCAAAAATTGACCGGACCCGACGACCCTCAAGATTTTTCGAGTTCTATCAAGCAAACGGACTCGCACAGTACCAGAACGCATAGAATGCTCCAAAAGCAAGCCAACTTGAGTGATACATCATCCTCAGGTGTACCGGCTAACATCACAAAGGACACAACATCAGAGTCATCGGCACCACCATCGGAAAGTGAGATGGAACACGAACATGCAACTCATAATACGCGATCCACATCCTACGCGGGTATAGAACCGGTTCCCCTACACGCCGCGCCTATGCCGTCTCCACCATCACCGCCGCAAGAGGCGGCTATGTCCTACGTGGAGGCGTTGGTATCGCCCACGCCGGCACGTTCATCACCTGGAGCGTCGAGAACAGCACCGACGCAGACACAGCCAACACAGGAACCGGAGGTGATTAAAGGTTACCCACCAATTATTATCGAGTCGCTTAGTAATTGGATCCCTGTGTTTGCAAAAATTAAGGCAAAGCTTGGCCACCCATTAAATGTCAAACCGCAAGGCAAGGGATTCAGGTTCACTGCTAGAACCGAGAATGAGTTCCGCGTAGTACAGAGATGCCTTGCGGAGGAGGCAGAGAAGGATAAAGCGGTAGCGTGGCATTGTTTTGCCATAGAGAAGGAGCTGCCCCTAAAAGTAGCTATAAAAGGGCTACCGTACTTCATCAAACCCGACGAAATCAAAGACGACTTAATCCAGAAAGGATTTCCAGCCAATTACGTGAGAGAAATACCACCCAGAAGAGGCCGAGCAGGGGCGGTATACTTTGTCTCACTAAACCGCCTGGAAGCCGCAGAGAGAGACAAACTCTACGCAACCACCGAAATGCTGAACATACCGGGCATAACAATAGAAGGATGGGCACCTAGAGGAGGAATAGTGCCTCAATGCCACCGGTGTCAGCAATTTGGCCATGCTTCAGGAGGCTGTCACAAACCGCAGAAATGCGTTAAATGCGCAGGCGAGCACAGCGCAAAAGAGTGCGACAGGCCAAGCGGACAGCGCCCCCTATGTGCCAACTGCAAGGGACCGCACATAGCATGTAGTCGTAAATGTCCACACTACATAAGAGAGGCTCGCAGAAGGGGGGTGAAAGTTCCCCCTCCCCCACCCCCCCAATATATACCACAAACCCAAGAACAAGCAACCCAGCAGAGGCGTGCAGAACCAACAACAACAGTACAACCACCGGCACCTGCAGACCTGAACGCCTACCCTGCAATGCGTTATAGAGAACTACTGCAGGCCCCAGAAGCTAACCCGCCCACAGCAAGGGGAGCACCACTGCCGCGTAGGCGCAAACACAAAAAGAGATCCAAGTCGGCAAAAAGCACGGGCTCAGCACCAACAGCAGCATCCACCCCACTGCCAGAAAAAGTGGCGGTACCCACCAAGGCCACTCGCAGCGGACCTACCGTACACGAATTTGTTCCGATACAAGTTCAGAGACACCGGGTACAGGCAGAAATCCATGCGCCACCCTCCAGCCGCCCAGAACCCAGACCTACCAGGGCTCAGGGCCAAGGACAGGGCCAATCCGCACAACCGGCACAGCCAATGCACCAAAACCAAAATCAAGATCCAAGAGCTCAAGTAAAGCCCGTCGAACACCAAACAAGGGGCACGGTTGACCCCTTCCCACATACGCAAGAGAGACGTAGGCCTCCTCTACAACATGAGGGACCAAGGGAACAAGCATGGATACCACAACACCCACAACCCGTATGGGCAGCGAGGGGTCAATGGACAGAAGCACCTCAACCAGTTCCAATGCAACCAAGACAAACAGTAGAGGGACGCCCAATATATTATGATCCCTCTAATCAGCAACAAACAAGGGGAGTGCCGCCTCCCTTAATGCACAACAACGAGCCAACAAGTAGCGCCGGAAACCCATTAATAATAATAATTGGGATTCTGACGGATCTCCTTGTCTCAATAGCTGCTGGTGGAAATATCCAAGAAGTGGCGAGGAGGGGCCTATCCATGCTGAGCAGGATACAGTATGGATAGCGACCTAAGAATGATATACTGGAACCCAGGAGGGGTCAGAGACAAGAAATCAGAACTCAGGGTCTTAGCGCAGATGCACAAAGTCCATTTCATCCTGCTGGGCGAGACGAAGCTAACGCCCAACATTGTCTTCAACTTGCCCAACTATGTCACATATAGACAAGACTGCATATCGGCCGCCAATGTGGCATACAGAGGAACGGCTGTCTTGGTTAGAAAGGACATTATACATGACGAGATGAAATGTCCCAAGTTCACCGATCTCATAGCCAACGGAGTAACGGTCAAAACTAACCAAGGTGAGCTTAGAATCATAGCTGCCTATAGGCCACCGTCAACGAGACTGATTACTCAAGACTTCAGGAAAATATTCAAGGACGAGACACCAACATTACTGGCAGGCGACCTCAACCTGAAACACAAGTCATGGGGAGCACGCTTGGATACACCCCATGGTAAAATGCTTTACGATCTCGCAGAGAAAATGGGGTTTGATGCAATAGGACCGAACGAGCCTACGCACGTACCGGCCAATATTAAACACAAACCAGACGTGCTAGACATCGCCCTATACAAAGGATTAAAAGGCAGCATAAACGTGGAGGTGCTGTACGATCTAGACGAACAGCACCTCCCCATCCTGATCACAGCTGGACTTACAACTAAAGCGCTGATAGCCCAACCCAGACTACGTGTGAACTGGGACGTATACACACGAGAACTGGAAGATCTACACATCGACCCTATAGCGACTCCAGATGACGTGGAAGCGGCGAACAAAGAACTCACGGAAAGAATGCAGAAGGCAAAGAACACAGCCACCACCCAACAAAGGCCTCCAAACAAAAGGCATGAACTACCCATCTACATCCAAAGGGACATCATCAACAAAAGAGCCTTAAGGAAGCAGTGGGCAAGTGTGAGATGCCCAGTGCTCAAAAAAAGACTCAATGCACTGACGGCAAAAATCTCCCAAGACGTCCAAACTTGGAGAGGTGATACCTGGGAGACGGAGATTGATCATGCAGCAGATAACGTGACCAACCTGTACCAATTAAACAGGAGACTGACCAAATCTAGACCACCTACACACCCCCTACTCGAAGACGGTGTGAGGAAATACGACGCTGAAGACAGAGCCAGAATATTCTCTGAGCATCTCGAAACCCAATTTACCCTCCACCCTATTCGAGAGGGGGCGAGTCAAGAGATAAAAAGGCATCACACAGCAATAGAGCTATGGATAAGTCAGTACTTCCAAAACCCAGTGGAACCACTGAAAGGAGAGGACTATATCTCCCCAGCTGAAACGTACAGAGCGGTTAGGAGACTCCCAAGGAGGAAGGCGGCCGGCCATGATGATTTACCCATAGCCGCAATACATCAATTGCCAAGAAAAGGCATCACGGCTATCACAAAGCTTTTCAATGGCATTCTTCGCACGGGGCATTTTCCAGAACCCTGGAAAACTGCTAAAATAATAATGCTACCCAAAGCGAAAAAGGACAAGAGGCTACCATCATCGTATCGACCCATCTCACTGTTACCACATTTGGCCAAACTGTTCGAACGATTGATGCTGAACAGAATCCGCCCATTCATCGAACTTAGAGCAGAACAGTTTGGATTTAGGAGACAACACTCCACAACTCTTCAACTCACTAGAGTTCTGCACAAACTGTCTCATGATATGAATCGCAACAAGCATTCAGTGGCCATCTTCCTGGATGTGGAGAAGGCCTTCGATAGGGTGTGGCACGAGGGCCTTCTCCACAAACTTGCAAGCAGAGGAGTACCAAGCGGCTACATGAAGATAATTCAAGCATTCCTATTGAATAGGAACTTCTACGTGACAGTAGAGCAACAGAAGTCCAGCCTCAAGCCAGTGAAAGCAGGCGTGCCGCAAGGTAGCTGTCTCTCGCCCCTGCTGTACGCCGCTTACACAGACGACATCCCTACACTCGAGAGAAGGGAATGGGAACATGAAGAGCGAGTCACTCTTGCACTTTTCGCTGACGACAGTGCATTCATGACCGCCTCAAGAAACCCAAAGATCGCCATAAAGGTGATGCAAAGGCAACTGGATTTGCTCCCTGATTGGCTCGACAAATGGAGGATGGCGGTCAATGTAGGAAAAACAGCCGCACTGTTCGTCAGCGGAAAACGCAACCCAAGTACCAAGCTTCACATGCAGAACCAAGCGATCGATTGGCAAAACAGCGCAAAGTACTTGGGAGTGCATATAGACAAGCGTCTAAGAATGAACATTCAGTCCAAGCACGCGACGCAAAACGCCAGAGCAGCGAGAGCATTACTGCGTCCAGTTCTAGGCTCAAGATTACCCACGAGAACCAAGCTGGGGATTTACAAAACGTATGTTAGATCAATACTAACATACGCAGCCCCAGCTTGGTGGCAACTATGCTCCAGATCAAACAAGGACCGAATGGAGAGCACACAAAATGGAGCACTGAGAACCATAGTGCAAGCCGGACGATACATCAGAAATAGCACAATCAAAAAGGACCTGGGCGTAGAATCGGTGGAGGAGTTCGTTATCCGCATAGCACGCAAGATGTACGACGCAGCGGATAACGGACCACACAAACACCTCCAAGGATTCGCGCCACTTCATAGCAGACCACCTGATTGCAAAATCAAACCACGTCCGCTTCCCCGGGAGCTGTTACCAATGGCTTCAGAGGAGGAAGAGGACGCCTAGCAACACACATGCACAGCCGAACCCTTAACGTAGTAAGGGAACGCGGTAGAAGCACCAAAACAACATAACAGAATAAGACAATCAAGAAGATGAAGAGGAGAAATAAACCAGCATTCAGAAAAATAAAGCACAAATAACGTGCATTCATACTTCGCATAGAGCGGTACATGAGTAGCCTATGCGAAGCACAGATACCGAGGGGCAGAGACCCCTCGAGATGAAGCAAGGGTAAGGGGCACCAGCCCGACACCCTCTCCAAACCACTCAGGTGGTTTGACGACGAAATGATGATGCTCGCGCCAGAGGAGCAAGTACGTGACGTCACGCGACCCACATGCTATGCACATCCCTCACTGTTTCAGCTACCCTAGCGCGTCCCGGTTCGGTAGTGTGGTGGTCGATCCTCCGCGAAAGCGTCGAGGCTCCCACCGCACTCTGCACCACCACCCTAAGGTGTGCTGAACACAAACTCCGGAATTACCACGTGTTGCAGGCGGCCCGTGCACTCCGCGCTGGTAAGTTCCGTGCAGGAACTAGCTAGGCATTTTATTATAAAACGCCAGAACTAGTTTCGCAGTGATACATACATATCGTAAACATCTGTTTGCTGCTTGGCGGTCTCCTTGTGCGGCTACCTTGCTGGGCTATCCCGAACGGGGTTCAACCTGGTAGGGGAAGCGCCGCTTTGAGGCCCCAAGTAGTAGCAGACCAGAGAGTACGTCATCACCATCATCGCGTATCACCGATCATCAGCTATACAACATCATCATCACCACCATTAAGTCATGGCGGATGAAGACCCGCCACCGCGGAAGGATCCCGATCCAACCGCAAAGAAGACTTCGGTAGAGGAAGGCATAGTATGCCGGAACCTTTTCCACCCGGAGAAATCCGTAATAGTTCCCGCGGCAGCCCTGGGACTGCGTAGAGCACCCCGCCCTAGAGCCGCAAAGGAAGCAACGAAGAAGGCAGCAGGCGGACTCACAACGTCAAGGGATGATCCCTTGCCGTGTGAAACCGAATTGGCATCCACTTCGAAAGGAATTACTCAGGTAACAACAGCATCACTTACGGTCAAGCCGACCGAAAGTAAAAGCCAAGAGGCTGAGCCCGACCAAGGGCTTGAGGTGACTCGACCTGAGCGTCAAGCTAAACCCCAACCTGAACGGGCAAGCCTTGGCAGGCCGCCCAAACAAGGAAGGCGGTCACACTCCGAAGAGGAGGAGGGGGGTGATGAAAAGCGCTATAAGCCCAAAACATCAATCACTCCCACAAAGAAAGCATTAAGGAAGAAGACCGCTGCAAGCTCGCGCAAGAGTGGCAGCTCATCCTCATCCTCATCATCATCATCTGCATCATCCTCATCATCAACAACCAGTTCGGAGGCAGAATCTGAGCAGGAAAATAACGAGGTATACATACAGGGGCACACGGATTCAACGTCCTATGCGGCCATCGAATCCGTGCCCATGGAAGCGGCACCAATGCCGTCACCACCAGCACCATCACCAGCAGCGGCCGCATCATACGCGGCAACACTGGAGTCACCACCACCTGTAAGAATAAGCACATTAAATGTTACTACGGGCTCTAACAACATTAATTCAAACATAGTGCCTGCAGATAACATAGCGCAACTAGCGACCACCTCCGCTGCGTTGAAAGGGTACCCGCCGATAATAGTAGACATGCTACCGGACTGGGTTTCTATATTCGCAAAGATGCGTAACAAGCTGGGCAGACCGCCAAATGTTAAGCCTGTAGGCAAGGGCTTCAGGTTCAACTGCACCACAACAGAGGAATTCCGGCTAGTTCAGAAATGCTTGTCGGAAGCTGCAACTAAAGACGTGAGAGTGGCTTGGCATTGTTTTGCCACAAAGGAAGAATTACCGTCGAAAGTCGCGGTTAAAGGACTCCCGTACGGCATAAGCTCCACGGAAATTATTCAAGCTTTCGAAGCGATGCAGTTTAAAGCAACCTACGCAAAGGAAATACTACCACGTAAGGGGGCCAAGGGGGGTCCCATGTACTACGTAGTCTTAGAACGACAATCAGAAGAAAAACTAAAGGAGTTATACCTAATAACTGAAATGCTTAATATCCCGAAAATAAGTATAGAAGGATGGGCCCCCAGGAAAGGGTCGGTCCCACAGTGCCACCGCTGCCAGGCGTTTGGACACGCCTCCGGCGGCTGCCACAGACCCCCGCGGTGCGTGAAGTGCGCGGGGGAGCATCTAGCAGCGAACTGCGACTCAACCGGGCAAATAAAATGCGCCAACTGCAAGGGGCCACACGTGGCCTGCAACAGAAGGTGCCCTCATTTCCTACGAGAAGCGCGCAAACGCGGAGTTACAATCCCACCACCGTACCCAAAACAACAAAAACAACAAAACTACAATAATGAAGAAGAAGAAGAACAAAACATAAGACAGCCATATGTAGACCCGTATTTTCAACCAATGGGCCATAACATAATATACCAAACTACCGAGGCCAATCTGCCTACACCGAGAGGCGCCCCCTTGCCTGGTAAGAAAAGGAATAAAAAGAAAAACCGTAGGCGTAGTCAGGCCAAACGAGAAGAGGAGATGCAGCCACCCGCGGCAGCGTCAACTCCTCTACAAGCAGAGGCCGGCACCCAAGGGGTACAATTACAAACCCAAGACACAGAAGCAACCCAGAAGAGGCAACAGGCACCTATGTTCGTCCCCCCACAAGTGGAAAGGAAGGGACAACGCAATAATGCACCAGAGGCCAACAGTGAAACAGCCAAAACCAAACAAAACAGAAAACCCCGCTCTCAATCAAGGGGAAAAGGGAAGGCGCCATCCAGACCACAGTCACGTGAGGCCAGTGTGCAACAACAATGCCCGCAATCACGTGGCCCGCAGATGCATCAACAAAGGCCGCAATCAAGGGGGCCTACTACTCATCAATCTCGCCCCCAGTCAAGAGGGCCAAATGTGCAGCAACAAAGACCTAATTCAAGGGGCCCACAACCAGCAGGGGATCAACGCCAACAAATCCCCTTCTATATGGATCCCAGATTAGGACCGCATACCGGACCACCTGATTTCAACAGGGGGATACCGCACCAACAACAATTCCAATACTTGGGAGGTCCAATGCAACTGAGACCACCAATGCCACAACAACAACAACAACAGTGGAGGGGACCAGTACCACCACCAGCAGCAGTACACCCAGCGAGCGGCGGTGGGAACCCTATGACAATAATCATAGGCGTCCTGACGGAACTGCTCGTCTCCATAGCCGCCGGAGCAGACATCCAGGAAGCGGCAAGGAGAGGGCTAACCATCTTGGCCAGAATCCAGTATGGATAGCAACCTACGAATATTATACTGGAACTCCGGCGGCATCCGGGAGAAAAAGCAGGCACTCAAGGTACTCGCACAAGCACAAAACTGCCACTTAATACTACTAGGCGAGACCAAGCTCAAACCGAAGTTAGACTTTAAAATGCCTAACTACTACACTTACCGCAAAGATTGTTTAACAGAGCGAGGACAGGCATATAGAGGCACTGCCGTATTGGTGAGAAGAGACGTCATCCACGACGAATTACCACTACCACAGTTAGTAGAACTCGTGGCCAACGGTATAGTCACCAATACAAATCAAGGTGAGCTGAGAATATACGCTGGCTACAGACCTCCATCATCGTCAATAAACACGAAGGATTTTGAAAAGATTTTGGACGGGAAGGCGCCCACACTGCTGGTAGGCGACCTCAACGCAAAGCATACGGCCTGGGGATCACGCATAATATCTCCCACAGGCAGAGCGCTATTTAGAGCAGCGGAGAAAGCAGCGTACGAAATCATTGGTCCTGACGAACCTACACACATACCCAACAACACCAATCACAACCCTGACGTCCTGGACGTAGTAGCCTACCAAGGTCTACAAGGCAGCATAAGTGTGGAGGTGCTGTACGACCTGGACGAGCAGCACCTCCCCATATTAGTCACAGTGGGACTAACAACGTGCCCAATTAACTTTGCACCTAGGGTCAGGACAAACTGGCTAGCATATGCACAGGAGCTGGAAAACATGAGCATCAGCCCACTGAATAACGCAGAAGACATTGAATCAGCAATACAATACATAAATGACAGCATGATGAAAGCCAAAGAAGGAGCCACAACCAAATGCCCACCGCCGACCAAGAGATCCGACTTGCCAATATTCCTCCAAAAAAATATTGCCAGGAAACGTGAACTCAGGAAACAGTGGGCAACAACTAGATGCCCAAAGCTCAAAAAAGAGCTAAATGCACTAGCCGCCGAAATTTCAATCGCGGTGCAAGGATGGCAAGGTGAAAACTGGGACCGAGTCATAGACAAGGCAACCGAACACAACACCAACCTACACCAATTGAACAGGGTGCTAACCAGAGCCCCTCAGCCGATCTACCCACTACTGAAAGACGGAGAGAGAAAATACGACCCAAAGGCGAGGGCAGAAATACTGGCAGAACACCTGGAGACACAGTTCACACTGCACCCAGTGCGTCCAGGCGCCAGTACGGAAGCCCACAAACACCATGCAACAGTATCTAAAACTGTACAACAGATACTCGAAGAAGAAGCAACACAGCTGGAGGGGAAAGAGTTTATCTCCCCAGCAGAAACCTGGCGGGCGATTCGCAGGCTCCCCAGGAAAAAAGCAGCGGGACATGATGGCCTTCCGATTGCCGCGATCCACCAACTCCCAAAGAAGGGCATTGTGACCATCACGAAGCTCTTCAATGGGATCCTAAGAACAGGACACTTCCCAGAGATCTGGAAACGCGCGAAGGTCATCATGCTGCCCAAACCAGGAAAGGACAGGCGATTAGCGCAGTCATATAGACCAATTTCGCTGCTCCCGCACTTGGCCAAATTATTCGAGCGCCTACTACTAAGAAGACTGAGGCCCTATATAATCCCCCGAGACGACCAATACGGATTCCGCAGTCACCATTCTACCACCCTTCAGCTCACAAGGGTGATACACAAGGTGACTGCGAATATGAACAGAAACAAGAGTACAGTGGGAGTATTCTTGGACGTGGAGAAGGCCTTCGATAGAGTGTGGCACGAAGGCCTTCTCTACAAGCTTGCCGAAACAGAACTCCCCAAACAATACCTACACATCATAGCGTTTCTGAAAGGAAGAGACTTCTACGTTTCGGTAGAGCAAAGAGACTCGCAGCTCAGAAGAATTCAAGCAGGCGTACCCCAGGGGAGCTGTCTGTCCCCTGGGCTCTACGCCTTATACACCAATGACATACCGGTCCTAGAAGAGAGATGGGAAGGACAAGGCAATATGATGCTCGCACTATTCGCTGACGATAGTGCATTTATATCTACATCAGTAAACGTAAAGCAAGCAATCAAGACAATGCAAGCACAGCTTAACTTACTACCAGAGTGGCTGGATAGATGGAAGATTGCAGTGAATGTTGGTAAAACAGCTGCAATCTGCATAAACAGAAGAAGAACACCAACACTAAAACTCACGTTCCAAGGCCACGAGATCGATTGGCAGCGCTCGATAAAATACCTGGGCGTAACCATCGATAGAGGCCTTACAATGGCCAAACAAGTGGACCACGCAGTCAAACAGGCAAGAGCGGCAAGAGCGATGCTGCGGCCTGTATTAAACTCTAAACTGCCACTAAGAACCAAGCTGGGGATATACAAAACGTATATCAGAACCAGACTAACGTACGCCGCCCCAGCTTGGTACAACCTCTGCTCGGAAACAAACAAGAAGAAAATACAGGCCCAGCAAAATATCGCTCTCCGCGTGATTACTGGAGCTGGCCGCTATGTTAGCAACGACACCATCAAGAAAGATCTGCAGTTCGAGACGGTCCAGGAGTTCATTGTCCGCTTAGCAAAGGCAATGTTTGATAAGGCGGACAATGGCCCACATCAACATCTGCACGGACTGGCGCCATTGCACGCCAGGCCGCCGGAAATAAAACACCGGTGGCGCCCCCTACCCAGGGAGTATCCCTAAAGGGTATGGAAACACCACCAAGCCATGAAGGCAGAAGCAGGACTATGCTATAATAGTAAGCAATGCACATAGGCAAATCATCTACATAGCCGAAAATCAAAATAATCGGAAAAACCGACAAAAATGAGAAACAGACACTGCGTAGAGCGGCAAATATATAGTGAAGCCTACGCAGTGACGAGATACCGTGGGGTAATAGCCCCACGAGACCCAGCAGAGGCCATGAGCCATGGCTCGATGCCTCAACCGGCCAGAAAGGCCGAGGGAAAATGATGATGATGATGCTCGCGCCCAAGTTTATACGCTAAATATTGTTATTATAATCTAATTAAATCATCATCAACAATGGCAGATACCGCAGTAGCAGCAGAGGCTCCCGCTCCGGCCACCCCCGCCAAGAAACCAAAGTCTTCCGCCGCCGCCGGTGCCAAGAAACCAAAATCGAAACCGACCCACCCGAAAACTTCGGAAATGGTGAACAGCGCCATCAAAGAGCTCAAAGAGCGCAGCGGATCATCATTGAAGGCGATCAAGAAATACATTGCCGCTCAATACAAGGTTGACGCTGAGAAACTAGCACCGTTCATCAGGAAGTATTTGAAGAGCGCCGTCGAATCCGGTGCATTGATCCAGACCAAAGGCAAGGGTGCCTCCGGTAGTTTCAAGCTCGAGTCTAAGTCTTCCTCTTCGAAGAAGCCGACCGCTTCCAAAGCCTCCGGCAAGTCCGCCGGCGCTAAGGAAAGTGGTGCCGCTTCATCAGCCAAGTCGAAGAAGGCCGCCGCGTCCTCTGCCGCCGCCAGCGGCGGCAGGGGTAGGAAATCCGCCGCTGCTTCTTCGCCCGCCAAGTCGAAGCCTTCCGCCGCTACGAAGGACAAGAAAGCCGCCGCCGCTAAGAAGAAGCCCGCCGCTGCCGCCGCGAAGAAAGCCGCCGCTCCAGCGAAGGCGAAGAGCGCAGCCGCGCCTAAAGCTAAGAAAACCGCCAAGCCGCCCACTAAGAAGCCCAAAGCGCCCAAACCGAAGAGGGCCGCCGCCACACCGACCAAGAAGGCCGCCGCGAAGAAATCATCCGCCGCTAAGAAATAAGCGTGGACACCGCACAAGCATCGGTGTCGTCGTTTGTGCGTGGTGGTGTGTGTACTACGTGCTTGCTTGCGTGCCGTGCTTCGCCCTCGTCGTCGAGTATCTGTGTCCGCTCGTGTGTAGTAGTTATGTGAACGTCAAAGTTCAAACTTCTACCGCGCGCGGACCCGGGAAAGACATGAGCGCGCGTTGCTCGCTGTTGCTAGCACGTTATGCGCTCTCACCTCAATCGCCGACATCACCGGTCGTCGTGGTCTTCCGTGGGACCCGCTTGCGTGGGGTAGGAGGCGATGAGATGAAGAGAAATCTCTCTATCACTCCTCCTCATTTCGCACCAAAAAGCCCTTTTCAGGGCTAACAAAAATATCAAAAAATGGTTGTTAAACCTCTTATGTTTCTGAACGCAACGAACAACAACAACAATAATATCATCACTCATAATTCAATTATGCGTGTACCTATTGAGTACGCAATAGTAATCATTTATCCATACATATTGTTATTACTATATAGGTACACACATTGAACATTAGGACCTCGCCCGACTGCCCGACTATAACAGACTACAACACCCACTAACTATAATCAGTTGATTAGCTAGAATCTCCTAAGAAGTGTTTTATTTTAACTTCAGTGTTAGGTACTGTTTTATTACTGACAACTCACAAATATATAAATAACAATCTAAGCTAAAGTCGGTAAGTGACGTAAATACATGGCTATACTTTCATTTTGTCTATGTGAATTTGTCGAATAAGGTGCCAATAATCATAAATATGTGTGTGGATTGAAAACCTAAGATCCTAAGGTAGCAAGTAGGTATACTGTAATTCAAGCATTGAATTGAATATAGGTTGGTTGTTGATGATCTAAATATTATGTTAAAATACTTAAAAAATACATCGTAATCGTTTAGTACCTACCTACATAATACAATCATAACAATGATTTCAGTTAGATAAAAATGTGTTCAATTTCAGGTTTCCTCTTTAGCTACCTATATGTGTCTATATCTTTCTCTTTTTCTAATGTTTACGTCTCTCCCTCTAACCGTTGTTACTTACCTGCTAATGGTCGATACGGTCGAATGTGGTTCGCAAACTTGCTCCCGATGTGCTCTCGCCGCTCGCATCTATAAATATTGAAAAAACTCACTAGTAGGACAATCTGACACTCCTGTGCCGCCACGCCGTGCACACCTGTCTACAGCTCCGCCAGTATCTCCCAGTGAGACCGCAATAGTCCCCGCACTATTGCCGTCTCACTCGGGTCATCGTTCCGACGCTAGTTGCAGACCAGTGCCTTGGAATACGCAGTCCTGACGAAGTTTTTGTTTTGTGTGCAGAAGCTGAGCAGCCGCCGAACGCCGAGCAACGCGAGCTACGAGCTCGCCGTGCCGTCGCGCAGAGGCGCTCTAAGACGTCTGGCATTACCACCTACCCAGTCCCTTGTTTCGGACGAACAACATCATATCGGGCTGGTGGTCTTGCTTCGACCGCACTTTTCGGTGCGCATCTCACCACTTTACTATCCGACACAACATAGTAACAGTCGCGTAACAACACACTTTGTGCTGTTAAGCGACGTCGTTCAGGCGTGGGGTAGCGTCAGCCAAACCCGTCTGAACGATCAAATCCGCCATTTGCTGCGGTCGCAGTGTGACACCCTACGGTGACAACGGCCACTGTTGTTGTTTTGGTTTAACCTTGCACCGTGGCCTTTCCCGCTTCACGGGTCAGCCGAAGCAAGCTGGGCTCCGGGATTACTGGCCTTGGGGTCACCCCTAGTCAAACCCGGAGTAGCGCTTAGGAGCACCCCTCTCCGCCGAGAAAAAAGCTCGGAGAGGGTACACAACTAGGGCACACCGTAGGTACACACTCCCTCTCACACAGTGAGCTCACAAGGTGTGTGAGGGAATTCAAACCCTGGATAGGGCGTCCTGAGTATTCCCCTCAGGATGCAGTCCCGTCCCTCTAACGGTGAGGTGCAGGTCCTTCAGACCTTCGCCCTCCGCCACCCCGATCTATACGTTGCACATATGCAACTCCTAGAAGAGGAAGAGAATGCCCGCTTCACGGACACTCTCATCGCTCCCTCCGGGACTTCAAATCCGGAGGCCAACGTCCCTCCTCTGACCCGGTCCTTCTCAGAGGACAGTCCGCTTTCGCCCGCTCCGGGCCCAGACAACAGACGCACGGTGGCAGCCCCTCCCCGTGAGAGGTCTCGCTCGCGCTCACCGATCGGGAGGCCAGCGAGCACCCGTCCCTCCATCGCCGTTGTAGAGCCCACTTCGGACTCCGAAGCGGAGATGGAGGTAGATCCGAGTCGCGCCTTACGCACTGACTCGGACTCAGATAACGACGGCTATACCGTCGTAGATAGAAAGCGCAAGCGTGCTCCTAAAGCCGCTAGTTGCGCAACTTCCGCCCCTCCCGCCAAGGCACCCGCTAAGGCCCCCGCCTCCGGCAAGAAGCCGACCCCCGCCCCGCGCCCCGCGTCTCCTCCCTCCGCTCCGGCCACCACTGCCGCGTCCCCTCAGGACGCGAGCGCGCGCCGCGAAAAACCGCCTCCGCCCCTGTTCATTCAGGACAAAACCAAATGGGACATGCTGTCCCGTTTAGTTTCGGATCGTGGGATCCATTATACTAATGCCCGCTCCACGCAGCAGGGCATTAAAGTCCAAGTCTCCTCCATTAGCGACCACAGAGCGCTAACAAAACTCCTCCGCAACGAGAGCATAAGTTTTCACACTTATGCGCTCGAAGAGGAGAAAGTCCTCCGAGTGGTCATCCGCGGTGTGCCCAAGGAGGTACATACCGATTCGGTATGTGCCGACCTGAAGGCACAAGACTTCCCCGTACATGCAGTTCACCGCATGTACAGCGGGAAGGACCGCAGTCCCTACGATCTAGTACTCGTAGTACTAGATCGTACTCCTGAAGGCAAGGCCATTTTTAATTTAAAAAAGGTCTGTGGCCTCTCAGGACTCGATGTCCAAGCCCCATACAAGAATGGGAGTCCCTCGCAGTGCCACAACTGCCAACTATACGGGCACGCCTCCCGATTCTGCTTCGCTCGCGCTAGGTGCGTTAAGTGCCTAGGCGATCACGCGACAGCAGCGTGCACTCGCACCCGGGATTCGCCGGACCCACCCAGCTGTGTGTTATGCGGCGCTCAAGGGCATACCGCGAATTACCGTGGTTGCCCTAAAGCACAACGAGTGAACCACAGGGTGGCAAGGCATAGGCCAACCCGTCCCTCATACGACCGTTACCAACGGGTAAGCCCCAAACTAACGGTAGTACCTGCCTCACAGGTAATACCCGCGCCGCTCCCAGCCCGTAACGCATGGTCTAAACCACCCAGTATGGTTAAGACCGTCGCTACCGCCCGCGCCCCGGCCCGCGCGCCCGCACCCGCGCCCGCACCCGCACCCGCCCGCGCCGCGGCCCCTGCCCGCGCACCGGCCCCGGCTCGCCCCGCGCTCCCGGCACCCGTCGCCAACACCATTCGCGCGCCTCCCCGCGCCGCTTCCCGGCCACAAGCTCCACCTATGCCATTGATGGCTGCCCCTCTTCAAGAGGCAATCAACCTAGTCAGCGATCTGGCTATGTCGGTTGACATCAATGAGGTACAAGAGCTATTCCACAAGATGCAATACGCTCAATCCCCAGCGGACGTGATCCAATACACATTGGAACACGCGAATTTACTTAGCGCCTAGAAATGTGCAACTGTCATTGGCATTCACAAACCAGGCAAAAGCTCATCTGACCCCACCAGTTACCGCCCAATCAGCCTCCTCAGTGCCTTAGGCAAACTTTACGAGCGGTTACTTGCAAACCGCCTCCAGTCCCATGCTAAGGAACACCACCTTATCCCAGATGAGCAGTTTGGCTTCAGACCCGGACACTCATGCGTCCAACAGGTGCACCGCCTCACGGAGCACATCATTGAGGGCTTTAACAAGTACCCCAAACCCCAGACCACGCTAGCAGTCTTCCTCGACGTGGCGAAAGCTTTTGACAAAGTCTGGCACAATGGCTTGATTTACAAGCTATACCAACTTGGCGTGCCAGAACGTCTTGTGCTCATCCTACAAGACTTCCTTAAAGCCAGAAGCTTTCGCTATCGCGTGGAAGGCACCCTCTCCTCCCCCCACCCAGTCAGAGCCGGAGTCCCGCAGGGCTCCGTGCTATCACCCATTCTCTTCGCGCTGTATACCAGCGACATCCCACGCTCTCAGCCAGACGTCCTATTGGCCCAATACGCGGATGATACCGCTATTTATACCACTGGGTGGCGTATCAGCAGAAAGTCCATTTTCGCCCTCCAACGGGCCATCACCGAGATCGGTGACTGGTTCCGTAAATGGCGCATCGCGGTCAACCCAGTTAAAAGTGCAGCTATGTACTTTACTGAGAAGACTCGCCCCCGTTACCCGCAACCTTTAACTTTGTTTGACCAACCCATCCCCTGGGTTAGTAAAACAAAATATCTCGGAGTCACCCTTGATCGGAATCTCACCTTTAGCGATCATATAACAACCGTCCGAAACAGAGCGGCCTTTGTAATGGGTCGCCTTGGTCCCCTGATTCGCAAAGAGAGTAAAATGTCTCTTAGTAATAAGAAGACACTTTACACTGCCTGCATCCGCCCCATCATGACTTACGCATCAGTAGTGTTTAGTCATGCTAGTGAGGCCCATCTCCATAAGCTTCAAGTCATTCAAAATCGTTTTCTTCGTAGTGCAACCGGCGCTCCGTGGTATGTCCGGAACACCGAGTTGCACTGCGACCTAAACCTTCCCTCTTTAGCGCAGTTCAATAAGGACTGCGCTCGCCGATACTTTGATCGAGCGCCCCACCACTCGAACCCATTGGTTGTCCAGGCATCGAACTACTCGACCGCCTCTTCTATCCCATTTTTCAAACCCCCCCGTCGCCGACCACGGCAGGTATTAGACGACCCGGATGACCCCATCGCAGTCATTACATTGGCAGCTTTAGCGTTATCCGCAAGTCGTCGAGGTAAAATCCCCAGGTGTGAGGTAATTAGAGGTCACACAATCAAACACCGAGCTCGCCGGCGAGCTCGAGGCAAAAACAAGGTCACGATAAATTGCTCTCCAAATAGTCAAAGAGTTTTATTCAGTAGGGCCCAATTGTGCAACACTGCAGTTGCACAGAGGCATTTTGCTCCGATCCCCCCCATGTCTCTCGACAGTGAGACAAGCCGAGGTCCGAACCACAGTGGTGCCCTTGAGCTCGCTGTCAACCCCTCCTATAATAGCGGTACGTTTTCGGCGTCCGCAGGAGACGGAGGTAGAAGGCGCTTTTCGCCTTCTACGCCCGTCTCGGGAGAAGTGCCTTCGGCACTTCTCCCTCCCGGGCTATTGTAGGGCCAGGCCCTCGCCCAAAACCCGGTGGAGCTGGACGACCGCACAGGCGGTAGCCAGCATCTATGTCCTCCCTAAAAAAAAAAAAAAACAGTGGATTTTTCATTGCTCTGTCGTTAACGTTGTATTGTTGACATTAATTGTACTGAGTTGTGTATATTATTAACATGCCGCCCAAGACTAGTGGTAAAGCCGCCAAGAAATCTGGCAAAGCCCAGAAGAACATCTCCAAGACCGACAAAAAGAAGAAGAAGCACAAGAGGAAGGAGAGCTACGCCATCTACATCTACAAGGTGCTCAAGCAGGTCCACCCGGACACCGGTATATCGAGCAAGGCCATGTCTATCATGAACTCGTTCGTGAACGACATCTTCGAGCGTATCGCTGCCGAGGCGTCCCGTTTGGCCCACTACAACAAGCGTTCCACCATCACCTCAAGGGAGGTGCAAACATCCGTGAGGCTCCTGCTGCCCGGTGAACTGGCTAAGCACGCCGTCAGCGAGGGGACCAAGGCTGTAACCAAATACACCTCGTCCAAGTGATGTGTTGACCCCGACACTGACGGTATACACTGCGACTTCGGTTCGCATATCACATATAAACAAAAGGCCCTTTTCAGGGCCACAAAATAACTCTTATAAATACACATTGTGTATAATTATTGTTTCTTGACGACACTTAACAACAATCCCTCTCACTTAAAATATACATACACTTACTTTACATACTATAGTTCATATATATCTGTAAGATGATATAATTTATGCATAGGTACCAGCTCTGTCTTATATGTATAGGTAGGTATATAAAATATTATTTCAAACAAAAATACCACGTGCAATAAACATTGGTATATTTTTTTAAATACCACGTGCATGCACATAATTTACTTATTATTTTATTAGTACCGAGCTCTCCTTGAATATAGGTATGAATTGAATTGGATTTTGTTGAAACTATAGTCTAATATTTTTTTTTTTTTTTTTTCTCCTTATTATAATATTACATATTGTACATAATAAAATATATGATTAAAATAAATATATTTCTTTGCAATAGTCCGTACCTACCTACCTACGGGCTATGGGGCTTGCGAGTGAACGAGATATATTGCGCGCGCGAGCGAGATGCAAAGACAGACGCGGTCAGAAACGAAAGTGTATAAATATTAATAGGCGAACAGAGCGTCAATCCCTCCGCTCCGGCCACCACTGCCGCGTCCCCTCAGGACGCGAGCGCGCGCCGCGAAAAACCGCCTCCGCCCCTGTTCATTCAGGACAAAACCAAATGGGACATGCTGTCCCGTTTAGTTTCGGATCGTGGGATCCACTATACTAATGCCCGCTCCACGCAGCAGGGCATTAAAGTCCAAGTTTCCACCATTAGCGACCACAGAGCGCTAACTAAACTCCTCCGCCACGAGAGCATAAGTTTTCACACTTATGCGCTCGAAGAGGAGAAAGTCCTCCGAGTGGTCATCCGCGGTGTGCCCAAGGAGGTACATACCGATTCGGTATGTGCCGACCTGAAGGCACAAGACTTCCCCGTACATGCAGTTCACCGCATGTACAGCGGGAAGGACCGCAGCCCCTACGATCTAGTACTCGTAGTACTAGATCGTACTCCTGAAGGCAAGGCCATTTTTAATTTAAAAAAGGTCTGTGGCCTCTCAGGACTCGATGTCCAAGCCCCATACAAGAATGGGAGTCCCTCGCAGTGCCATAACTGCCAACTATACGGGCACGCCTCCCGTTTCTGCTTCGCTCGCGCTAGGTGCGTTAAGTGCCTAGGCGATCACGCGACAGCAGCGTGCACTCGCACCCGTGATTCGCCGGACCCACCCAGCTGTGTTTTATGCGGTGCTCAAGGGCATACCGCGAATTACCGTGGCTGCCCTAAAGCACCACGAGTGAACCACAGGGTGGCAAGGCATAGGCCGACCCGTCCCTCTTACGACCGTTACCAACGGGTAAGCCCTAAATTAACGGTAGTACCTGCCTCACAGGTAATACCCGCGCCGCTCCCAGCCCGTAACGCATGGTCTAAACCACCCAGTATGGTTAAGACCGTCGCTACCGCCCGCGCCCCGGCCCGCGCGCCCGCACCCGCGCCCGCACCCGCACCCGCCCGCGCCGCGGCCCCTGCCCGCGCACCGGCCCCGGCTCGCCCCGCGCTCCCGGCACCCGTCGCCAACCCCATTCGCGCGCCTCCCCGCGCCGCTTCCCGGCCACAAGCTCCACCTATGCCATTGATGGCTGCCCCTCTTCAAGAGGCAATCAACCTAGTCAGCGATCTGGCTATGTCGGTTGACATCAATGAGGTACAAGAGCTATTCCACAAGATGCAATACGCTCAATCCCCAGCGGACGTGATCCAATACACATTGGAACACGCGAATTTACTTAGCGCCCTTAAGCGCTTCGTTCCCCAGGCCCCTCCCCAGTACAACCACTATGGGTAGTACAACCGCACGCACGAAACCGCGCTCAGTTTCGTTAGCGTCATTCAACGCTAACGGTTTCTTTAGACAACGTGACCTTGTCCACGACTTTTGTTGCACCCACCTTATCGACATTATATGCGTGCAGGAAACCCTTCTAAAACCGGGGAAGGCGAACCCTAGGTTTGCCAATTACAGAACGGTACGTGATGATAGAGTGAACTCCCGTGGGGGAGGCACTCTTATCTATTACAAAAGGTCCCTGCACTGCATTCCCCTACCTACCCCAACTCTTGTTAATATGGAAGCATCTTGTTGCCTCCTAGCTATGACTGGTCATCAACCTATAGTCATAGCATCCTGTTACCAAGCTTGCAAAAAGCCGATCGTCCGTGCTGACTTAGAAGCCCTATTCTCATTAGGAAGCGCCGTCATTCTGATTGGCGACTTCAACAGTAAGCACATCCTATGGAATTGTAACGTCAACAATCCCAGAGGTATTGCACTTGAAAACCTAATCGCAGAACTTAACTTTGACATAATTGCGCCCACTGAGCCCACTCACTACCCTTATATGGAAGACCACCGATCTGACCTGCTTGACATGGCACTATTCAGAGGCGTAACACTCCGGTTACGCTCCATAGAAGTGGTTCACGAGCTTCACTCTGACCACCGACCCATTATACTGCGACTAGGTCCCGACCCAACGACTGACCTCCCCCGCCCCACTAAGACGATAGTGAACTGGAAGCAAGTAGGCGATGCCCTAAAGGCTATCAGTTCACCGGACCTAGACAAGATCCCTGACGACATCCTGACAAAAGATGACGTAACCCTTGCGATCGATTCGTTCACCAATCACCTCTCCACCGTAGTAGGTGCATCCGCAAAGGAGGTCATAGTGCCGGACGACCGGCGCCTTGTCATTCCAGCGGATGTGAGACGATTGGTGACGGAGAGTAAAGCAGTGACCCGACATTACGACTCTTACCCCAGTAAAGAGAACAAAACTAAGAAACGCCACTTTGAACGCATGGTTCAAAGTCGCATGTCTGAGTTGCGTGATCAACAATGGGGCGATAAACTTTCAAACCTCGTGCCAAGCCACCATGCTTATTGGAACTTGGCGCGAAGTATGAAAGGTAGTAACCATAACGACATGCCTCCCTTATACAGACCAGTCCCACTAGTCCCAGCGTTCTTTGACGAAGACAAAGCTGAGTGCCTAGCTGATAGCCTAGAGGCTCAGTGTTCCCCTAACGTAGATCACGTTGACCAAGCTCACCTCGATTCGGTGGATGCTGAAGTCGAACGTAAAAGCTCTGTGGTCACCTCTGAACTCCCACCTGCCACCTTAGCGACTTACGCTGAGGTGGCGAGACTGATCAAGGCCCTCCGACCGCGCAAATCCCCCGGTGCCGATGGCATCTCCAACAGGGTTCTTAAAACCCTCTCTCCTCCTCTCATCCATCTCCTAGTCAGCATCTTCAATGCTGCTATGAGCCACTGCTTATTCCCAGACACCTGGAAATGTGCAACTGTCATTGGCATTCACAAACCAGGCAAAAGCTCATCTGACCCCACCAGTTACCGCCCAATCAGCCTCCTCAGTGCCTTAGGCAAACTTTACGAGCGGTTACTTGCAAACCGCCTCCAGTCCCATGCTAAGGAACACCACCTTATCCCAGATGAGCAGTTTGGCTTCAGACCCGGACACTCATGCGTCCAACAGGTGCACCGCCTCACGGAGCACATCATTGAGGGCTTTAACAAGTACCCCAAACCCCAGACCACGCTAGCAGTCTTCCTCGACGTGGCGAAAGCTTTTGACAAAGTCTGGCACAATGGCTTGATTTACAAGCTATACCAACTTGGCGTGCCAGAACGTCTTGTGCTCATCCTACAAGACTTCCTTAAAGCCAGAAGCTTTCGCTATCGCGTGGAAGGCACCCTCTCCTCCCCCCACCCAGTCAGAGCCGGAGTCCCTCAGGGCTCCGTGCTATCACCCATTCTCTTCGCGCTGTATACCAGCGACATCCCACGCTCTCAGCCAGACGTCCTATTGGCCCAATACGCGGATGATACCGCTATTTATACCACTGGGTGGCGTATCAGCAGAAAGTCCATTTTCGCCCTCCAACGGGCCATCACCGAGATCGGTGACTGGTTCCGTAAATGGCGCATCGCGGTCAACCCAGTTAAAAGTGCAGCTATGTACTTTACTGAGAAGACTCGCCCCCGTTACCCGCAACCTTTAACTTTGTTTGACCAACCCATCCCCTGGGTTAGTAAAACAAAATATCTCGGAGTCACCCTTGATCGGAATCTCACCTTTAGCGATCATATAACAACCGTCCGAAACAGAGCGGCCTTTGTAATGGGTCGCCTTGGTCCCCTGATTCGCAAAGAGAGTAAAATGTCTCTTAGTAATAAGAAGACACTTTACACTGCCTGCATCCGCCCCATCATGACTTACGCATCAGTAGTGTTTAGTCATGCTAGTGAGGCCCATCTCCACAAGCTTCAAGTCATTCAAAATCGTTTTCTTCGTAGTGCAACCGGCGCTCCGTGGTATGTCCGGAACACCGAGTTGCACTGCGACCTAAACCTTCCCTCTTTAGCGCAGTTCAATAAGGACTGCGCTCGCCGATACTTTGATCGAGCGCCCCACCACTCGAACCCATTGGTTGTCCAGGCATCGAACTACTCGACCGCCTCTTCTATCCCATTTTTCAAACCCCCCCGTCGCCGACCACGGCAGGTATTAGACGACCCGGATGACCCCATCGCAGTCATTACATTGGCAGCTTTAGCGTTATCCGCAAGTCGTCGAGGTAAAATCCCCAGGTGTGAGGTAATTAGAGGTCACACAATCAAACACCGAGCTCGCCGGCGAGCTCGAGGCAAAAACAAGGTCACGATAAATTGCTCTCCAAATAGTCAAAGAGTTTTATTCAGTAGGGCCCAATTGTGCAACACTGCAGTTGCACAGAGGCATTTTGCTCCGATCCCCCCCATGTCTCTCGACAGTGAGACAAGCCGAGGTCCGAACCACAGTGGTGCCCTTGAGCTCGCTGTCAACCCCTCCTATAATAGCGGTACGTTTTCGGCGTCCGCAGGAGACGGAGGTAGAAGGCGCTTTTCGCCTTCTACGCCCGTCTCGGGAGAAGTGCCTTCGGCACTTCTCCCTCCCGGGCTATTGTAGGGCCAGGCCCTCGCCCAAAACCCGGTGGAGCTGGACGACCGCACAGGCGGTAGCCAGCATCTATGTCCTCCCTAAAAAAAAAAAAAAGAGCGTCAATTTAACCATTTGCCCTCAGTCTTCTGTTAGCGGAGCACGCGTACATATAAAGTTTGACATAAGTGAGTTTCGTGTGTTCGAAACCGTACTCAGTTTCGTTAGCGTCATTTAACGCTGACGGCCTCTTCAAACAACGTGACCTCGTCCACGACTTTTGTTGTACCCACCTTATCGATATCATATGCGTGCAGGAAACCTTTCTAAAACCGGGGAAGGCGAACCCTAGGTTTGCCAACTACAGAACGGTACGTGATGATAGAGTGAACTCCCGTGGGGGAGGCACTCTTATCTATTACAAAAGGTCCCTGCACTGCATTCCCCTACCTACCCCGACTCTTGTTAATATGGAAGCATCTTGTTGCCTCCTAGCTATGACTGGTCATCAACCTATAGTCATAGCATCCTGTTACCAAGCTTGCAAAAAGCCGATCGTCCGAGCTGACTTAGAAGCCCTATTCTCATTAGGAAGCGCCGTCATTCTGATTGGCGACTTCAACAGTAAGCACATCCTATGGAATTGTAACGTCAACAATCCCAGAGGTATTGCACTTGAAAACCTAATCGCAGAACTTAACTTTGACATAATTGCGCCCACTGAGCCCACTCACTACCCTTATATGGAAAACCACCGATCTGACTTGCTTGACATGGCACTATTCAGAGGCGTAACACTCCGGTTACGCTCCATAGAAGTGGTTCACGAGCTTCACTCTGACCACAGACCCATTATACTGCGACTAGGTCCCGACCCAACGACTGACCTCCCCCGCCCCACTAAGACGATAGTGAACTGGAAGCAAGTAGGCGATGCCCTAAAGGCTATCAGTTCACCGGACCTAGACAAGATCCCTGACGACATCCTGACAAAAGATGACGTAACCCTTGCGATCGATTCGTTCACCAATCACCTCTCCACCGTAGTAGGTGCATCCGCAAAGGAGGTCATAGTGCCGGACGACCGGCGCCTTGTCATTCCAGCGGATGTGAGACGATTGGTGACGGAGAGTAAAGCAGTGACCCGACATTACGACTCTTACCCCAGTAAAGAGAACAAAACTAAGAAACGCCACTTTGAACGCATGGTTCAAAGTCGCGTGTCTGAGTTGCGTGATCAACAATGGGGCGATAAACTTTCAAACCTCGTGCCAAGCCACCATGCTTACTGGGACTTGGCGCGAGGCTTGAAAGGAAGTAACCATAACGACATGCCTCCCTTATACAGACCAGTCCCACTTGTCCCAGCGTTCTTTGACGAAGACAAAGCTGAGTGCCTAGCTGATAGCCTAGAGGCTCAGTGTTCCCCTAACGTAGATCACGTTGACCAAGCTCACCTCGATTCGGTGGATGCTGAAGTCGAACGTAAAAGCTCTGTGGTCACCTCTGAACTCCCACCAATCACCTTAGCGACTTACGCTGAGGTGGAGAGACTGATCAAGGCCCTCCGACCGCGCAAATCCCCCGGTGCCGATGGCATCTCCAACAGGGTTCTTAAAACCCTCTCTCCTCCTCTCATCCATCTCTTAGTCAGCATCTTCAATGCTGCTATGAGCCACTGCTTATTCCCAGACACCTGGAAATGTGCAAATGTCATTGGCATTCACAAACCAGGCAAAAGCTCATCTGACCCCACCAGTTACCGCCCCATCAGCCTCCTCAGTGCCTTAGGCAAACTTTACGAGCGGTTACTTGCAAACCGTCTCCAGTCCCATGCTAAGGAACACCACCTTATCCCAGATGAGCAGTTTGGCTTCAGACCCGGACACTCATGCGTCCAACAGGTGCACCGCCTCACGGAGCACATCATTGAGGGCTTCAATAAGTACCCCAAACCCCAGACTACGCTAGCAGTCTTCCTCGACGTAGCGAAAGCTTTTGACAAAGTCTGGCACAACGGCTTGATCTACAAGCTATACCAATTTGGCGTGCCAGAACGTCTTGTGCTCATCCTACAAGACTTCCTTAAAGCCAGAAGCTTTCGCTATCGCGTGGAAGGCACCCTCTCCTCCCCCCACCCAGTCAGAGCCGGAGTCCCTCAGGGCTCCGTGCTATCACCTATTCTCTTTGCACTGTATACCAGTGACATCCCACGCTCTCAGCCCAAAATATTCCTAGCCCAATATGCGGATGATACCGCCATTTACACCACTGGGTGGCATATCAACAGACAGTCCTATTTCGTCATGCAACGGGCCATCACCGAGATCGGTGACTGGTTCCGAAAATGGCGCATCGCGGTCAACCCAGCTAAAAGCACAGCTATGTGCTTTACTGAGAAGACACGCTCCCCTTACCCGAAACCGCTTATTTTGTTCGACGAACCCATTCCCTGGGTTCCTAGAACAAAATACCTCGGAGTCACCCTTGATCGTCATCTCACCTTTAACGATCACATAACAACCGTCCGAAACAGAGCGGCCTTCATAATGGGTCGCCTTGGTCCCCTACTTCGCAAAGAGAGTAAAATGTCTCTTAGTAATAAGAAGACACTTTACACTGCCTGCATCCGCCCCATCATGACTTACGCATCAGTAGTGTTTAGTCATGCTAGTGAGGCCCACCTTCATAAACTTCAAGTCATCCAAAACCGTTTTCTTCGTAATGCAACCGGCGCCCCGTGGTATATCCGGAACACCGAGTTGCATTGCGACTTAAACCTTCCCTCTCTAGCGCAGTTCAATAAGGACTGCGCCCGCCGATACTTTGATCGAGCGCCCCACCACCCGAACCCATTGGTTGTCCAGGCATCGAACTACTCGACTGCCTCTTCTATCCCATTTTTCAAACCCCCCCGTCGCCGACCACGGCAGGTATTAGACGACCCGGATGACCCCATCGCAGCCATTACATTGGCAGCTTTAGCGTTATCCGCAAGTCGTCGAGGTAAAATCCCCAGGTGTGAGGTAATCAGAGGTCACACAATCAAACACCGAGCTCGCCGGCGAGCTCGAGGCAAAAACAAGGTCACGATAAATTGCTCTCCAAATAGTCAAAGAGTATTATTCAGTAGGGCCCAATTGTGCAACACTGCAGTTGCACAGAGGCATTTTGCTCCGATCCCCCCCATGTCTCTCGACAGCGAGACAAGCCGAGGTCCGAACCACAGTGGTGCCCTTGAGCTCGCTGTCAACCCCTCCTATAGTAGCGGTACGTTTTCGGCGTCCGCAGGAGACGGAGGTAGAAAGCGCTTTTCGCCTTCTACGCCCGTCTCGGGAGAAGTGCCTTCGGCACTTCTCCCTCCCGGGCTATTGTAGGGCCAGGCCCTCGCCCAAAACCCGGTGGAGCTGGACGACCGCACAGGCGGTAGCCAGCATCTATGTCCTCCCTAAACAACAAAAACAACAACAGTCGTTCGTTCACCGGCGCAGTGGAAACTCGTGTGTCAGTTTAATTTCGATTAAACGTACTTTGTGCTCATTGAAAAATGACCGGTCGCGGTAAGGGAGGAAAGGGTCTGGGGAAAGGTGGCGCTAAGCGTCACAGGAAAGTGCTCCGCGATAACATCCAGGGTATCACGAAGCCAGCGATCCGTCGTCTTGCGCGCAGAGGTGGCGTGAAGCGTATCTCCGGTTTGATATACGAAGAGACCAGAGGCGTGCTGAAGGTGTTCCTCGAGAACGTCATCCGCGACGCAGTCACTTACACTGAGCACGCCAAGAGGAAGACCGTCACCGCCATGGATGTCGTATACGCTCTGAAGCGCCAAGGCCGCACCCTCTACGGTTTCGGAGGTTAAGCTGTGTAGCTTTGTGTCAGTCTTCGTGATGATGCGTGTCGCGATGTGTTTTTTTGTTAACTAATAAATGGTTGACAAAGACTCCACCGCTGCCGCATTTAAAATTTAAAAAAAGGCCCTTTTCAGGGCCGCATAAGTTTCATGAGATCATTTATAGATTATTGTTTCTTTACAACATAACAACATAATGCAAAAATGTCATACGGTACATAAATTGCACACCTACACTAACAAGTTATTATTATATTATATACATACCTACCTACCTAATTGTTGAGGTTGATGATGATGATTATAAATTTATGTAGGTAACAACAATCACAGAAAATTTTTATAAAAAAATATACCAATGTTCATTGCACGTGGTATTTTTGTTTGAAATAATATTTTATATACCTACCTATACATATAAGACAGAGTTGGTACCTATGCATAAGTTATATCATCTTACAGATATATATATGAACTATAGTATGTAAAGTAAGTGTATGTATAGTTTAAGTGAGGGATTGTTGTTAACAACAACAACTAAAGAAAAATTGTATATTAGAGTGTAGTTTTTTTTTTTTTTTTTTTTTTTCCCACTGGTAATATTTAGCTTCCTACATACATAGATTATTAGTGTATCTATTATAATTATTTATATATAGGTGTGTATTATCTGATATAAAGTTAAGAATATTATTATATGAAACTAGGTATGTTATAAGAGCGGCGGTGTTGTCTTTTCGAACGCGCGCGCCACACACATTGTTTTTATTATTATCGTGTGTGTGTTCTATAATAATACATTAACGTTTGATGCAATTTAATGTAATAAGTGATTTATAACATATTTCGTTAATGCTAATAGATATTTCTTTGAAAAGAAACTTGCACGTCCTGCACTAAGACTATCCATCCTTTGAATACAAAATGTTCAGAGTTGTTTTACGAGCACCAAAACATTTATCGTTTTATACGTTAAAAACTTACATGTTTGCATTTATTTTACTATATGCTATGAAAACGATATCCTAGTGGTTTAATTGTCAAATAAAACTATACGGATGTGTTTGTTTTATAGAGAAAATTCAATTTTAAACATGACGCGACCTATACTGTGCCTTTAGTGGCGCGAATAAATCAATTTATTGTCTAAACGGTGAGTCCTGTGTACATAATGGGTATTTCTATACGTTACCATGTTCAAAATGTTTAAGTTGAAACGTTCTGCGCGTCTAGTGTGCTATAAAAAAATTATAATAAAGCAATTTAACCAGATCAATGTTAGTGAAAAGTAGTGAGCGTTCTTACGAGAAATCGTCTCTCGGCCGTGGTGTTCTCTTTACGGTAAAGGTTGGAATCTAAATACAAATTTTGAAATGTGCTCGCGCCCCGAGGAGCAACGTAGTGACGTCACCGGGACCACACGTATGACCCAACCCTCAACCCCCGTTAGCGCGTACCCTTTGGCTGTGTGGTCGAGTCTCCGCTAGTCGTTGAGACTCCCGCACGCCACCCCCGTACGTACTAGCGCTTTTTGCCACCCTCCGGCAACTAGCGAGTGTTGCAATCGCAACGCGCAGCTCTGCACCGCTAGTTACCGTGCAGACACTACTAGCAATTTTATGGTAAAATTGCAACGCAGTGCCGCCCTGACACATCTGTAAGCATCATTCATCCCTACTTTCTACGTGTTAGGCAACCTTCAGCGGTCGCCTTGCTGGGCTATCCCGAACGGGGTTCCCCCTGGCAGGGGACGCACCGCTAGCGGAAGCCGCACGTAGCTGTAGGCGATCACCCGAGCAGCGTGTCACCACCGTAAGTGATCACCATTATCATCACGTGATCATCTCATTCATACCACCCGGCATCTCCATCATCACCATCAAATCATCATCAACATCACCATCATACATCATCATCCGTTACCATGGCGGACCCCCCGCCCCGTAAGGATCCTGATCCCGACCCACCAGAAGGCATAGTATGCCGTTATTTAATGGACCCCACCAAGTCCGTGATTGTGCCGGCAGCCGCGTTAGGATTACGCAAGGCGCCGCGGCACAAGAAAAAGGACAGAACCAAGGCGGCGGAAGGACTCGCCACTGTGGAGGCTGAGCCCACCACCAGTGCCGAAACCGCACCAGCCGCACTAGGTGCATCAACATCAACCCAAGCGGGATCACCCCGCAGACGCATTGAAGAATCCATCTTACCGCAGGCAAGGACGTTACCCGGTCCAGGACTCACAACGAGTGGGTCTGAGTACCCACTGCGTAGTGAAACCGCAGGGGAGCCCTCCACCAGAAGGTGCAAGGTAAGAAGGCCACCCACCTCCTCGGACTCCGACACTGAAGCGGGCGGAGACGAAAAAAGGGCTAAAATCAAAAAATCTATCACTCCGAAGAAACGGTCACCCATCCATAAATTGGACCGACCACTACGACCCTCAGGTCAATCGACTACAGCGGCGTCCCTGGACGTCTCACACGAGTCCTCATCGGGTGGGGGGCCAGCCAATATCACCGCTGACAGCACCTCACCCGACTCATCATCATCATCATCACCATCCGACAATGAACAGCAAATGTTCAGGGATACCCACTCTACGTCATACGCTGGTATAGAACCAGTGCCAATGCACGCGGCCCCTATGCCGTCACCACCACCCCAGGAGCAAGCAGCGATGTCCTATGTAGAGGCAGCCGCTTCACCAGCCCGCACCACCACAAACTCACCGAAGGCAGGCCCCTCACGCCAGCCGACACGATCATCACCAGCCCTACCCCAGGAAAATGAACCTAAGGTAATTAAAGGCTACCCACCCATAGTGATTGAATCCTTGAGCAACTGGATCCCTGTGTTTGCCAAGATCAAAGCTAAATTGGGCCACTCACTCAACGTCAAACCAAGCGGAAAAGGGTTCCGCTTTACAGCCAGATCTGCAGAAGAGTTCCGTACAGTGCAGAAATTCTTGACGGAGGAGGCAGAAAAAGACAAAACCGTCTCCTGGCACTGCTATGCAGTTGATGAGGATCTGCCACTTAAAGTGGCAATCAAAGGACTCACATTCTTCATTCACCCGGACGAGATTAAGAAGGACCTTGAGGATAAAGGCTTCCCAGCTAAATACGTCCGCGAGATCCCACCAAGGAGAAGAGGCATAGGGCCTGTATACTTTGTGACGCTGGAGAGGCTCAGCGAGGTTGAACGGACCCGCCTCTATGCCACAGACGAAATCCTAAACATCCCAGGTGTCACCATTGAAGGTTGGGCACCCAAAGGCGGAGTCGTCCCCCAATGCCACCGGTGCCAACAATTCGGGCACGCGTCGGGAGGATGTCACAAACAGCAGCGGTGTGTAAAATGTGCAGGTGAGCACAGCGCGAAAGACTGCACCAAACCAAGCGGGCAAAGGCCTACATGTGCAAACTGTAATGGCCCCCATATCGCCTGCAGTCGCAAATGCCCCCATTATATCAGGGAGGCAAGAAGGAGGGGAGTAAAGGTACCCCCCCCTATAAACAGACAGCCGCCTAGGCAGGAGCAACAGCCTAGGCAAACCCAGCCGCCTAGGCAAGCACAGCCACGTGCCCCCCCAACCGAAAGGAGACCCCAACAACCAGCATGGCAAGCCCATACACCAGCTCCCCCCCAGACAGGGGACATGTACGCCTGGCCTACCATGCAGTATGCGGGCATCATTCAGCCCACTGCGGCAAACCCCCCTACGGCAAGGGGAGCCCCCCTCCCGAAGAAACGCAAGAAGAAGGGAGGACGACGGGCTAAATCCAACAGGAGGGGGAAAACGGCAGCATCATCAGCTGCACCAACAGCAGCATCAACCCCCATACCCGACCAGAGAGGCACCGAAACTGAAGGTGCCACCACAGACTACGAGCGACCTACTGCCAAAACTTTTGTACCCATACAAGTACAAAAGCAAGCAGCACGCCAGACTGCCGACAGCAGACCCACACAGACGAAGTACCAAGGGGAAGCCCAATTAGCTCCCCCACCAGCGCCTATCCAACAAGACCCCCGCCACAGAGAGGGTCCACAACCACAAAGAGAGGAAGGAAGAAGACCTCAACCCCCACAGCAGGGAGAAACAATCACCAGAAGCAGACCTCCACTGCAACATGAAGCCCCCCCCAGGCCAGAATGGGTCAGGCCACAACCAAGAATGCCCACACCCGTATGGGCAGCCAGGGCGCCCTGGGGACACACCCAGTACCCAGCACCAAGATACCCCCCGGCAGGAGCACCCCCCCCACACCAGGGGCCCAACCAATACTACCCACATAGAGGGGAGAACACTCACCAAGCACCAACAAGTAGCGGCGGGAACCCCCTGATGGCGATCATAGGGATCCTGACGGATCTTCTTGTATCCTTGGCCTCTGGAGGCGATATCCAGGAAGTGGCAAGGAGAGGCCTATCCATACTTGCTCAAATTCAATATGGATAGGCAAATACGAATAATATACTGGAATCCTGGAGGCATTAGAAGCAAAAAATCAGAACTGACGCTGCTTGCGCAGACGCAGAAGGCCCACCTCATATTACTGGGGGAGACTAAACTAAAGCCCTCAATACAATTTAAAATAGCCAACTACCACACTCACCGAGTCGACTGCCTCTCCGCAAAGGACAAAGCATATAGGGGTACTGCAGTACTGGTGCGAAGAGACATCGTTCATGACGAATTACCAATGCCCCAGCTCATTGAACTAATTGCCAATGGCATAGTTCTTAAAACCAGCCAAGGAGAGCTGAAAGTTTATGCAGGCTACAGACCACCATCATCAACCCTGATTGCAAAGGACTTCTCCAAGATAATGGATAACCAAACCCCTACCATCTTCGCAGGGGACTTTAATGCGAAACACACTTCCTGGGGATCACGCATTATCACCCCGCAAGGCAGAACCCTATACGAAGCAGCGGAAAAGGGGAACTTTGAAATCCTAGGACCGGATGAACCGACTCATGTGCCTACTAACCCCCTACACCGTGCCGACGTTTTAGACGTGGTGGCCTACCAAGGTCTAAAGGGAACCATCAATGTCGAAGTATTATACGATATGGATGAGCAACACTTCCCCATCCTCATAACGATAGGCCTGTCACTAAACTCAATTAATAGGCAACCTACTCAAAGAACTGACTGGCAGGCGTATGCAGCGGAACTAGAAGATCTTAGTATTGGACCCATCGAGAAACCTACCGATGTCGACCAAGCTGCTATCGCCATCACCAACAGACTCCAAGAAGCCAAAGACAAACACACAAAAATAGTCCAACCACCAGCAAAGAAATACGAGCTACCTATAAAGCTACAAAAAGCCCTAGCCGACAAGAGGCTATTAAGGAAGCAATGGGCAAACACTCGCTGCCCCATACTCAAAAAGCGACTCAATGCCATCAAACTGCGCCTAAGCCAAGAAGTAGAAACCTGGCGAGGCGAAATCTGGCACAAAGAGATAGACCGCGCAGGAGAACAGATCACCAACCTCCACAGACTAAACAGAAGGATGACAAAAACTTTTCCACCCGTATATCCTCTATTAGAAAATGGTGTGCGAAAATACGCACCCAAAGACAGAGCGAGGATTCTGGCCCAACATCTGGAAACGCAGTTCAAGTTGCACCCAGTGAGGAACGAAGCCAGCTCAACAGCCAGAGCGCACCATGAGATGGTTAACTCCTGGGCCGACGAGTACCGCAAAACTCCAGCCCCCCCACTGGATGGCGACAACTTCATCTCACCTGCCGAAACCTGGAAGGCAATTAGACGCCTGCCCAGAAGAAAGGCGGCCGGATACGACGGACTACCGATTGCGGCGATCCATCAGCTGCCCAGGAAAGGCATAGCTACCATTACCCGGCTGTTCAACGGGATCTTACGTACAGGCCACTACCCAGAGTCCTGGAAGATGGCCAAGGTCATAATGATCCCGAAGCCGGGTAAGGATAGACGTCAACCAGCCGCATACCGCCCAATCTCACTGCTGCCCCACATGGCGAAACTGCTAGAGAGACTGCTACTGAACAGGCTGCGACCCTTCATAACACCAAGAAAGGAGCAGTTTGGGTTCAGGCAGCACCACTCAACTACCCTGCAGCTAACTAGAGTCATCCATCAATTGAGCAACAAGTTGAACAAAAGAAGACACTCAGTAGCGGTATTCCTTGACGTAGAGAAGGCCTTCGATAGAGTGTGGCACGAAGGTCTTCTCTACAAATTGGCACAGCTCGAAATACCTAAGATGTACCTGAAAATCGTAGATAGCTTCTTGGCAAACAGAAGCTTTATCGTCTCGGTTGACCAAGAAGAATCCCAACAGAAGAGCATCAAAGCTGGCGTCCCGCAGGGCAGCTGCCTCTCTCCACTACTATACGCAGCGTTCACGGACGATATACCGACAATTGAGAACAGGGAATGGGACCATGAAGACCGAGTAACATTAGCCTTGTTCGCTGATGATAGTGCGTTCATATCATCCTCCACCCAACCAATGCAAGCTATTAAGGTTATGCAAAGACAGCTGAACCTCTTACCTGAATGGCTCGACAAATGGCGCATGGCTGTCAACGTAGAAAAGACGGCCGCGCTATTTGTCAGCAGGAAAACCATCCCTAAGGAAAAACTGTCACTACATGGCAAAGACATCGACTGGCAAACTGACACCAAATACTTAGGTGTCAGTATAGACAGGAAACTGAGTATGACAGCACAAGTCAACCAAACAGTCCACAACACAAGAGCGGCGAGAGCGTTATTGAGACCCGTCCTGAACTCCAATCTGCCACTGCGAGCCAAGCTGGGGATCTACAAAACGTACATAAGGTCAAGACTGACGTACGCATCCCCAGCTTGGTACGCACTATGCTCCAGCTCTAACAAAGCAAGACTACAGGCTCAACAAAATATCGCACTGCGCATTGCCACTGGCGCAGGGCGATACGTCCGGAATTCAACAATAGCCAAAGACGTGGCTATGGAAACGGTGGAAGAATTCGTTGTCCGCCTTGCGAAGAAAATGTATGACGCGGCGGACAACGGACCCCATGAGCATCTGCGGGGCATAGCCCCGCTCCATACTAGGCCACCAGACACGAAACCTAGATGGCGCCCGCTCCCTAGAGAGCTGGTAGCACCAACTTCATCGTCAACAAGTGACTAATCAAACAATAAGGCACCAATGTGCAATTCAGACCTTGCGCAGAGCGGCATTACAGAGAGTAGCCTGCGCAAGTTAACAGATACCTTGTGACCGTAGTCACATGAGAAAAAGCAGGGGAAATGGGTAAAAACCCGATGCCCCATCCGACTCTCCCCCCCCAGATAAGGGAGTGTCGAAGAAGAAATCAGCAGCTCGCGCCCAAGTTTATACGCTAAATATTGTTATTATAATCTAATTAAATCATCATCAACAATGGCAGATACCGCAGTAGCAGCAGAGGCTCCCGCTCCGGCCACCCCCGCCAAGAAACCAAAGTCTTCCGCCGCCGCCGGTGCCAAGAAACCAAAATCGAAACCGACCCACCCGAAAACTTCGGAAATGGTGAACAGCGCCATCAAAGAGCTCAAAGAGCGCAGCGGATCATCATTGAAGGCGATCAAGAAATACATTGCCGCTCAATACAAGGTTGACGCTGAGAAACTAGCACCGTTCATCAGGAAGTATTTGAAGAGCGCCGTCGAATCCGGTGCATTGATCCAGACCAAAGGCAAGGGTGCCTCCGGTAGTTTCAAGCTCGAGTCTAAGTCTTCCTCTTCGAAGAAGCCGACCGCTTCCAAAGCCTCCGGCAAGTCCGCCGGCGCTAAGGAAAGTGGTGCCGCTTCATCAGCCAAGTCGAAGAAAGCCGCCGCGTCCTCTGCCGCCGCCAGCGGCGGCAGGGGTAGGAAATCCGCCGCTGCTTCTTCGCCCGCCAAGTCGAAGCCTTCCGCCGCTACGAAGGACAAGAAAGCCGCCGCCGCTAAGAAGAAGCCCGCCGCTGCCGCCGCGAAGAAAGCCGCCGCTCCAGCGAAGGCGAAGAGCGCAGCCGCGCCTAAAGCTAAGAAAACCGCCAAGCCGCCCACTAAGAAGCCCAAAGCGCCCAAACCGAAGAGGGCCGCCGCCACACCGACCAAGAAGGCCGCCGCGAAGAAATCATCCGCCGCTAAGAAATAAGCGTGGACACCGCACAAGCATCGGTGTCGTCGTTTGTGCGTGGTGGTGTGTGTACTACGTGCTTGCTTGCGTGCCGTGCTTCGCCCTCGTCGTCGAGTATCTGTGTCCGCTCGTGTGTAGTAGTTATGTGAACGTCAAAGTTCAAACTTCTACCGCGCGCGGACCCGGGAAAGACATGAGCGCGCGTTGCTCGCTGTTGCTAGCACGTTATGCGCTCTCACCTCAATCGCCGACATCACCGGTCGTCGTGGTCTTCCGTGGGACCCGCTTGCGTGGGGTAGGAGGCGATGAGATGAAGAGAAATCTCTCTATCACTCCTCCTCATTTCGCACCAAAAAGCCCTTTTCAGGGCTAACAAAAATATCAAAAAATGGTTGTTAAACCTCTTATGTTTCTGAACGCAACGAACAACAACAACAATAATATCATCACTCATAATTCAATTATGCGTGTACCTATTGAGTACGCAATAGTAATCATTTATCCATACATATTGTTATTACTATATAGGTACACACATTGAACATTAGGACCTCGCCCGACTGCCCGACTATAACAGACTACAACACCCACTAACTATAATCAGTTGATTAGCTAGAATCTCCTAAGAAGTGTTTTATTTTAACTTCAGTGTTAGGTACTGTTTTATTACTGACAACTCACAAATATATAAATAACAATCTAAGCTAAAGTCGGTAAGTGACGTAAATACATGGCTATACTTTCATTTTGTCTATGTGAATTTGTCGAATAAGGTGCCAATAATCATAAATATGTGTGTGGATTGAAAACCTAAGATCCTAAGGTAGCAAGTAGGTATACTGTAATTCAAGCATTGAATTGAATATAGGTTGGTTGTTGATGATCTAAATATTATGTTAAAATACTTAAAAAATACATCGTAATCGTTTAGTACCTACCTACATAATACAATCATAACAATGATTTCAGTTAGATAAAAATGTGTTCAATTTCAGGTTTCCTCTTTAGCTACCTATATGTGTCTATATCTTTCTCTTTTTCTAATGTTTACGTCTCTCCCTCTAACCGTTGTTACTTACCTGCTAATGGTCGATACGGTCGAATGTGGTTCGCAAACTTGCTCCCGATGTGCTCTCGCCGCTCGCATCTATAAATATTGAAAAAACTCACTAGTAGGACAATCACACACACTCATTCCGACCTGTGCCGCCACGCCGAGCACACCTGTCTACAGCTCCGCCAGTATCTCCCAGTGAGACCGCAATAGTCCCCGCACTATTGCCGTCTCACTCGGGTCATCGTTCCGACGCTAGTTGCAGACCAGTGCCTTGGAATACGCAGTCCTGACGAAGCTTTGTTTTCTGTGCAGAAGCTCCGCAGCCACCGAACGCCGTGCAACGCGAGCTACGAGCCCGCCGTGCCGTCGCGCAGAGGCGCTCTAAGACGTCTGGCATTACCACCTACCCAGTCCCTTGTTTCGGACGAACAACATCATATCGGGCTGGTGGTCTTGCTTCGACCGCACTTTTCGGTGCGCATTTCACCACTTTACTATCCGACACAACATAGTAACAGTCGCGTAACAACACACTTTGTGCTGTTAAGCGACGTCGTTCAGGCGTGGGGTAGCGTCAGCCAAACCCGTCTGAACGATCAAATCCGCCATTTGCTGCGGTCGCAGTGTGACACCCTACGGTGACAACGGCCACTGTTGTTGTTTTGGTTTAACCTTGCACCGTGGCCTTTCCCGCTTCACGGGTCAGCCGAAGCAAGCTGGGCTCCGGAATTCTGGCCTTGGGGTCGCCCCTAGTCAAACCCGGAGTAGCGCTTAGGAGCACCCCTCTCCGCCGAGAAAAAAGCTCGGAGAGGGTACACAACTAGGGCACACCGTAGGTACACACTCCCTCTCACACAGTGAGCTCACAAGGTGTGTGAGGGAATTCAAACCCTGGATAGGGCGTCCTGAGTATTCCCCTCAGGATGCAGTCCCGTCCCTCTAACGGTGAGGTGCAGGTCCTTCAGACCTTCGCCCTCCGCCACCCCGATCTATACGTTGCACATATGCAACTCCTAGAAGAGGAAGAGAATGCCCGCTTCACGGACACTCTCATCGCTCCCTCCGGGACTTCAAACCCGGAGGCCAACGTCCCTCCTCTGACCCGGTCCTTCTCAGAGGACAGTCCGCTTTCGCCCGCTCCGGGCCCAGACAACAGACGCACGGTGGCAGCCCCTCCCCGTGAGAGGTCTCGCTCGCGCTCACCGATCGGGAGGCCAGCGAGCACCCGTCCCTCCATCGCCGTTGTAGAGCCCACTTCGGACTCCGAAGCGGAGATGGAGGTAGATCCGAGTCGCGCCTTACGCACTGACTCGGACTCAGATAACGACGGCTATACCGTCGTAGATAGAAAGCGCAAGCGTGCTCCTAAAGCCGCTAGTTGCGCAACTTCCGCCCCTCCCGCCAAGGCACCCGCTAAGGCCCCCGCCTCCGGCAAGAAGCCGACCCCCGCCCCGCGCCCCGCGTCTCCTCCCTCCGCTCCGGCCACCACTGCCGCGTCCCCTCAGGACGCGAGCGCGCGCCGCGAAAAACCGCCTCCGCCCCTGTTCATTCAGGACAAAACCAAATGGGACATGCTGTCCCGTTTAGTTTCGGATCGTGGGATCCATTATACTAATGCCCGCTCCACGCAGCAGGGCATTAAAGTCCAAGTCTCCTCCATTAGCGACCACAGAGCGCTAACAAAACTCCTCCGCAACGAGAGCATAAGTTTTCACACTTATGCGCTCGAAGAGGAGAAAGTCCTCCGAGTGGTCATCCGCGGTGTGCCCAAGGAGGTACATACCGATTCGGTATGTGCCGACCTGAAGGCACAAGACTTCCCCGTACATGCAGTTCACCGCATGTACAGCGGGAAGGACCGCAGTCCCTACGATCTAGTACTCGTAGTACTAGATCGTACTCCTGAAGGCAAGGCCATTTTTAATTTAAAAAAGGTCTGTGGCCTCTCAGGACTCGATGTCCAAGCCCCATACAAGAATGGGAGTCCCTCGCAGTGCCACAACTGCCAACTATACGGGCACGCCTCCCGATTCTGCTTCGCTCGCGCTAGGTGCGTTAAGTGCCTAGGCGATCACGCGACAGCAGCGTGCACTCGCACCCGGGATTCGCCGGACCCACCCAGCTGTGTGTTATGCGGCGCTCAAGGGCATACCGCGAATTACCGTGGTTGCCCTAAAGCACCACGAGTGAACCACAGGGTGGCAAGGCATAGGCCAACCCGTCCCTCTTACGACCGTTACCAACGGGTAAGCCCCAAACTAACGGTAGTACCTGCCTCACAGGTAATACCCGCGCCGCTCCCAGCCCGTAACGCATGGTCTAAACCACCCAGTATGGTTAAGACCGTCGCTACCGCCCGCGCCCCGGCCCGCGCGCCCGCACCCGCGCCCGCACCCGCACCCGCCCGCGCCGCGGCCCCTGCCCGCGCACCGGCCCCGGCTCGCCCCGCGCTCCCGGCACCCGTCGCCAACACCATTCGCGCGCCTCCCCGCGCCGCTTCCCGGCCACAAGCTCCACCTATGCCATTGATGGCTGCCCCTCTTCAAGAGGCAATCAACCTAGTCAGCGATCTGGCTATGTCGGTTGACATCAATGAGGTACAAGAGCTATTCCACAAGATGCAATACGCTCAATCCCCAGCGGACGTGATCCAATACACATTGGAACACGCGAATTTACTTAGCGCCCTTAAGCGCTTCGTTCCCCAGGCCCCTCCCCAGTACAACCACTATGGGTAGTACAACCGAACGCACGAAACCGTACTCAGTTTCGTTAGCGTCATTTAACGCTGACGGCCTCTTCAAACAACGCGACCTCGTCCACGACTTTTGTTGTACCCACCTTATCGATATCATATGCGTGCAGGAAACCTTTCTAAAACCGGGGAAGGCGAACCCTAGGTTTGCCAACTACAGAACGGTACGTGATGATAGAGTGAACTCCCGTGGGGGAGGCACTCTTATCTATTACAAAAGGTCCCTGCACTGCATTCCCCTACCTACCCCGACTCTTGTTAATATGGAAGCATCTTGTTGCCTCCTAGCTATGACTGGTCATCAACCTATAGTCATAGCATCCTGTTACCAAGCTTGCAAAAAGCCGATCGTCCGAGCTGACTTAGAAGCCCTATTCTCATTAGGAAGCGCCGTCATTCTGATTGGCGACTTCAACAGTAAGCACATCCTATGGAATTGTAACGTCAACAATCCCAGAGGTATTGCACTTGAAAACCTAATCGCAGAACTTAACTTTGACATAATTGCGCCCACTGAGCCCACTCACTACCCTTATATGGCAGACCACCGATCTGACTTGCTTGACATGGCACTATTCAGAGGCGTAACACTCCGGTTACGCTCCATAGAAGTGGTTCACGAGCTTCACTCTGACCACCGACCCATCATACTGCGACTAGGTCCCGACCCAACGACTGACCTCCCCCGCCCCACTAAGACGATAGTGAACTGGAAGCAAGTAGGCGATGCCCTAAAGGCTATCAGTTCACCGGACCTAGACAAGATCCCTGACGACATCCTGACAAAAGATGACGTAACCCTTGCGATCGATTCGTTCACCAATCACCTCTCCACCGTAGTAGGTGCATCCGCAAAGGAGGTCATAGTGCCGGACGACCGGCGCCTTGTCATTCCAGCGGATGTGAGACGATTGGTGACGGAGAGTAAAGCAGTGACCCGACATTACGACTCTTACCCCAGTAAAGAGAACAAAACTAAGAAACGCCACTTCGAACGCATGGTTCAAAGTCGCATGTCTGAGTTGCGTGATCAACAATGGGGCGATAAACTTTCAAACCTCGTGCCAAGCCACCATGCTTACTGGGACTTGGCGCGAGGCTTGAAAGGAAGTAACCATAACGACATGCCTCCCTTATACAGACCAGTCCCACTAGTCCCAGCGTTCTTTGACGAAGACAAAGCTGAGTGCCTAGCTGATAGCCTAGAGGCTCAGTGTTCCCCTAACGTAGATCACGTTGACCAAGCTCACCTCGATTCGGTGGATGCTGAAGTCGAACGTAAAAGATCTGTGGTCACCTCTGAACTCCCACCAATCACCTTAGCGACTTACGCTGAGGTGGAGAGACTGATCAAGGCCCTCCGACCGCGCAAATCCCCCGGTGCCGATGGCATCTCCAACAGGGTTCTTAAAACCCTCTCTCCTCCTCTCATCCATCTCTTAGTCAGCATCTTCAATGCTGCTATGAGCCACTGCTTATTCCCAGACACCTGGAAATGTGCAAATGTCATTGGCATTCACAAACCAGGCAAAAGCTCATCTGACCCCACCAGTTACCGCCCCATCAGCCTCCTCAGTGCCTTAGGCAAACTTTACGAGCGGTTACTTGCAAACCGTCTCCAGTCCCATGCTAAGGAACACCACCTTATCCCAGATGAGCAGTTTGGCTTCAGACCCGGACACTCATGCGTCCAACAGGTGCACCGCCTCACGGAGCACATCATTGAGGGCTTCAATAAGTACCCCAAACCCCAGACTACGCTAGCAGTCTTCCTCGACGTAGCGAAAGCCTTTGACAAAGTCTGGCACAACGGCTTGATCTACAAGCTATACCAATTTGGCGTGCCAGAACGTCTTGTGCTCATCCTACAAGACTTCCTTAAAGCCAGAAGCTTTCGCTATCGCGTGGAAGGCACCCTCTCCTCCCCCCACCCAGTCAGAGCCGGAGTCCCTCAGGGCTCCGTGCTATCACCTATTCTCTTTGCACTGTATACCAGTGACATCCCACGCTCTCAGCCCAAAGTATTCCTAGCCCAATATGCGGATGATACCGCCATTTACACCACTGGGTGGCATATCAACAGACAGTCCTATTTCGTCATGCAACGGGCCATCACCGAGATCGGTGACTGGTTCCGAAAATGGCGCATCGCGGTCAACCCAGCTAAAAGCACAGCTATGTGCTTTACTGAGAAGACACGCTCCCCTTACCCGAAACCGCTTATTTTGTTCGACGAACCCATTCCCTGGGTTCCTAGAACAAAATACCTCGGAGTCACCCTTGATCGTCATCTCACCTTTAACGATCACATAACAACCGTCCGTAACAGAGCGGCCTTCATAATGGGTCGCCTTGGTCCCCTACTTCGCAAAGAGAGTAAAATGTCTCTTAGTAATAAGAAGACACTTTACACTGCCTGCATCCGCCCCATCATGACTTACGCATCAGTAGTGTTTAGTCATGCTAGTGAGGCCCACCTTCATAAACTTCAAGTCATCCAAAACCGTTTTCTTCGTAATGCAACCGGCGCCCCGTGGTATATCCGGAACACCGAGTTGCATTGCGACTTAAACCTTCCCTCTCTAGCGCAGTTCAATAAGGACTGCGCCCGCCGATACTTTGATCGAGCGCCCCACCACCCGAACCCATTGGTTGTCCAGGCATCGAACTACTCGACTGCCTCTTCTATCCCATTTTTCAAACCCCCCCGTCGCCGACCACGGCAGGTATTAGACGACCCGGATGACCCCATCGCAGCCATTACATTGGCAGCTTTAGCGTTATCCGCAAGTCGTCGAGGTAAAATCCCCAGGTGTGAGGTAATCAGAGGTCACACAATCAAACACCGAGCTCGCCGGCGAGCTCGAGGCAAAAACAAGGTCACGATAAATTGCTCTCCAAATAGTCAAAGAGTATTATTCAGTAGGGCCCAATTGTGCAACACTGCAGTTGCACAGAGGCATTTTGCTCCGATCCCCCCCATGTCTCTCGACAGCGAGACAAGCCGAGGTCCGAACCACAGTGGTGCCCTTGAGCTCGCTGTCAACCCCTCCTATAGTAGCGGTACGTTTTCGGCGTCCGCAGGAGACGGAGGTAGAAAGCGCTTTTCGCCTTCTACGCCCGTCTCGGGAGAAGTGCCTTCGGCACTTCTCCCTCCCGGGCTATTGTAGGGCCAGGCCCTCGCCCAAAACCCGGTGGAGCTGGACGACCGCACAGGCGGTAGCCAGCATCTATGTCCTCCCTAAACAAACAAACAAACTAGTAGGACAATCTGACACTCCTGTGCCGCCACGCCGTGCACACCTGTCTACAGCTCCGCCAGTATCTCCCAGTGAGACCGCAATAGTCCCCGCACTATTGCCGTCTCACTCGGGTCATCGTTCCGACGCTAGTTGCAGACCAGTGCCTTGGAATACGCAGTCCTGACGAAGTTTTTGTTTTGTGTGCAGAAGCTGAGCAGCCGCCGAACGCCGAGCAACGCGAGCTACGAGCTCGCCGTGCCGTCGCGCAGAGGCGCTCTAAGACGTCTGGCATTACCACCTACCCAGTCCCTTGTTTCGGACGAACAACATCATATCGGGCTGGTGGTCTTGCTTCGACCGCACTTTTCGGTGCGCATCTCACCACTTTACTACCCGACACAACATAGTAACAGTCGCGTAACAACACACTTTGTGCTGTTAAGCGACGTCGTTCAGGCGTGGGGTAGCGTCAGCCAAACCCGTCTGAACGATCAAATCCGCCATTTGCTGCGGTCGCAGTGTGACACCCTACGGTGACAACGGCCACTGTTGTTGTTTTGGTTTAACCTTGCACCGTGGCCTTTCCCGCTTCACGGGTCAGCCGAAGCAAGCTGGGCTCCGGGATTACTGGCCTTGGGGTCACCCCTAGTCAACCCCGGAGTAGCGCTTAGGAGCACCCCTCTCCGCCGAGAAAAAAGCTCGGAGAGGGTACACAACTAGGGCACACCTTAGGTACACACTCCCTCTCACACAGTGAGCTCACAAGGTGTGTGAGGGAATTCAAACCCTTGATAGGGCGTCCTGAGTATTCCCGTCAGGATGCAGTCCCGTCCCTCTAACGGTGAGGTGCAGGTCCTTCAGACCTTCGCCCTCCGCCACCCCGATCTGTATGTTGCTCATATGCAACTCCTCGAAGAGGAAGCGAGTGCCCGCCTCACGGACACTCTTATTGCTCCCTCCGGGACTTCAATCCCGGAGGCCAACGTCCCTCCTCTGACCCGGTCCTTCTCAGAGGACAGCCCGCTTTCGCCCGCTCCGGGCCCGGATAATAGACGCACGGTGGCAGCCCCTCCCCGTGAGAGGTCTCGCTCGCGCTCACCGATCGGGAGGCCAGCGAGCACCCGTCCCTCCATCGCCGTTGTCGAGCCCACTTCGGACTCCGAAACGGAGATGGAAGTAGATCCGAGTCGCGCCTTACGCACTGACTCGGACTCCGATAACGACGGCTATACCGTCGTTGACCGCAAACGCAAGCGTGCTCCTAAAGCCGCTAGTTGCGCAACTTCCGCCCCTCCCGCCAAGGCACCCGCTAAGGCCCCCGCCTCCGGCAAGAAGCCGACCCCCGCCCCGCGCCCCGCGTCTCCTCCCTCCGCTCCGGCCACCACTGCCGCGTCCCCTCAGGACGCGAGCGCGCGCCGCGAAAAACCGCCTCCGCCCCTGTTCATTCAGGACAAAACCAAATGGGACATGCTGTCCCGTTTAGTTTCGGATCGTGGGATCCACTATACTAATGCCCGCTCCACGCAGCAGGGCATTAAAGTCCAAGTTTCCACCATTAGCGACCACAGAGCGCTAACTAAACTCCTCCGCCACGAGAGCATAAGTTTTCACACTTATGCGCTCGAAGAGGAGAAAGTCCTCCGAGTGGTCATCCGCGGTGTGCCCAAGGAGGTACATACCGATTCGGTATGTGCCGACCTGAAGGCACAAGACTTCCCCGTACATGCAGTTCACCGCATGTACAGCGGGAAGGACCGCAGCCCCTACGATCTAGTACTCGTAGTACTAGATCGTACTCCTGAAGGCAAGGCCATTTTTAATTTAAAAAAGGTCTGTGGCCTCTCAGGACTCGATGTCCAAGCCCCATACAAGAATGGGAGTCCCTCGCAGTGCCATAACTGCCAACTATACGGGCACGCCTCCCGTTTCTGCTTCGCTCGCGCTAGATGCGTTAAGTGCCTAGGCGATCACGCGACAGCAGCGTGCACTCGCACCCGGGATTCGCCGGACCCACCCAGCTGTGTTTTATGCGGTGCTCAAGGGCATACCGCGAATTACCGTGGCTGCCCTAAAGCACCTCGAGTGAACCACAGGGTGGCAAGGCATAGGCCGACCCGTCCCTCTTACGACCGTTACCAACGGGTAAGCCCTAAACTAACGGTAGTACCTGCCTCACAGGTAATACCCGCGCCGCTCCCAGCCCGTAACGCATGGTCTAAACCACCCAGTATGGTTAAGACCGTCGCTACCGCCCGCGCCCCGGCCCGCGCGCCCGCACCCGCGCCCGCACCCGCACCCGCCCGCGCCGCGGCCCCTGCCCGCGCACCGGCCCCGGCTCGCCCCGCGCTCCCGGCACCCGTCGCCAACACCATTCGCGCGCCTCCCCGCGCCGCTTCCCGGCCACAAGCTCCACCTATGCCATTGATGGCTGCCCCTCTTCAAGAGGCAATCAACCTAGTCAGCGATCTGGCTATGTCGGTTGACATCAATGAGGTACAAGAGCTATTCCACAAGATGCAATACGCTCAATCCCCAGCGGACGTGATCCAATACACATTGGAACACGCGAATTTACTTAGCGCCCTTAAGCGCTTCGTTCCCCCCCCTCCCCAGTACAACCACCATGGGTAGTACAACCGAACGCACGAAACCGTACTCAGTTTCGTTAGCGTCATTTAACGCTGACGGCCTCTTCAAACAACGTGACCTCGTCCACGACTTTTGTTGTACCCACCTTATCGATATCATATGCGTGCAGGAAACCTTTCTAAAACCGGGGAAGGCGAACCCTAGGTTTGCCAACTACAGAACGGTACGTGATGATAGAGTGAACTCCCGTGGGGGAGGCACTCTTATCTATTACAAAAGGTCCCTGCACTGCATTCCCCTACCTACCCCGACTCTTGTTAATATGGAAGCATCTTGTTGCCTCCTAGCTATGACTGGTCATCAACCTATAGTCATAGCATCCTGTTACCAAGCTTGCAAAAAGCCGATCGTCCGAGCTGACTTAGAAGCCCTATTCTCATTAGGAAGCGCCGTCATTCTGATTGGCGACTTCAACAGTAAGCACATCCTATGGAATTGTAACGTCAACAATCCCAGAGGTATTGCACTTGAAAACCTAATCGCAGAACTTAACTTTGACGTAATTGCGCCCACTGAGCCCACTCACTACCCTTATATGGCAGACCACCGATCTGACTTGCTTGACATGGCACTATTCAGAGGCGTAACACTCCGGTTACGCTCCATAGAAGTGGTTCACGAGCTTCACTCTGACCACCGACCCATTATACTGCGACTAGGTCCCGACCCAACGACTGACCTCCCCCGCCCCACTAAGACGATAGTGAACTGGAAGCAAGTAGGCGATGCCCTAAAGGCTATCAGTTCACCGGACCTAGACAAGATCCCTGACGACATCCTGACAAAAGATGACGTAACCCTTGCGATCGATTCGTTCACCAATCACCTCTCCACCGTAGTAGGTGCATCCGCAAAGGAGGTCATAGTGCCGGACGACCGGCGCCTTGTCATTCCAGCGGATGTGAGACGATTGGTGACGGAGAGTAAAGCAGTGACCCGACATTACGACTCTTACCCCAGTAAAGAGAACAAAACTAAGAAACGCCACTTTGAACGCATGGTTCAAAGTCGCATGTCTGAGTTGCGTGATCAACAATGGGGCGATAAACTTTCAAACCTCGTGCCAAGCCACCATGCTTACTGGGACTTGGCGCGAGGCTTGAAAGGAAGTAACCATAACGACATGCCTCCCTTATACAGACCAGTCCCACTAGTCCCAGCGTTCTTTGACGAAGACAAAGCTGAGTGCCTAGCTGATAGCCTAGAGGCTCAGTGTTCCCCTAACGTAGATCACGTTGACCAAGCTCACCTCGATTCGGTGGATGCTGAAGTCGAACGTAAAAGCTCTGTGGTCACCTCTGAACTCCCACCAATCACCTTAGCGACTTACGCTGAGGTGGAGAGACTGATCAAGGCCCTCCGACCGCGCAAATCCCCCGGTGCCGATGGCATCTCCAACAGGGTTCTTAAAACCCTCTCTCCTCCTCTCATCCATCTCTTAGTCAGCATCTTCAATGCTGCTATGAGCCACTGCTTATTCCCAGACACCTGGAAATGTGCAAATGTCATTGGCATTCACAAACCAGGCAAAAGCTCATCTGACCCCACCAGTTACCGCCCCATCAGCCTCCTCAGTGCCTTAGGCAAACTTTACGAGCGGTTACTTGCAAACCGTCTCCAGTCCCATGCTAAGGAACACCACCTTATCCCAGATGAGCAGTTTGGCTTCAGACCCGGACACTCATGCGTCCAACAGGTGCACCGCCTCACGGAGCACATCATTGAGGGCTTCAATAAGTACCCCAAACCCCAGACTACGCTAGCAGTCTTCCTCGACGTAGCGAAAGCTTTTGACAAAGTCTGGCACAACGGCTTGATCTACAAGCTATACCAATTTGGCGTGCCAGAACGTCTTGTGCTCATCCTACAAGACTTCCTTAAAGCCAGAAGCTTTCGCTATCGCGTAGAAGGCACCCTCTCCTCCCCCCACCCAGTCAGAGCCGGAGTCCCTCAGGGCTCCGTGCTATCACCTATTCTCTTTGCACTGTATACCAGTGACATCCCACGCTCTCAGCCCAAAGTATTCCTAGCCCAATATGCGGATGATACCGCCATTTACACCACTGGGTGGCATATCAACAGACAGTCCTATTTCGTCATGCAACGGGCCATCACCGAGATCGGTGACTGGTTCCGAAAATGGCGCATCGCGGTCAACCCAGCTAAAAGCACAGCTATGTGCTTTACTGAGAAGACACGCTCCCCTTACCCGAAACCGCTTATTTTGTTCGACGAACCCATTCCCTGGGTTCCTAGAACAAAATACCTCGGAGTCACCCTTGATCGTCATCTCACCTTTAACGATCACATAACAACCGTCCGTAACAGAGCGGCCTTCATAATGGGTCGCCTTGGTCCCCTACTTCGCAAAGAGAGTAAAATGTCTCTTAGTAATAAGAAGACACTTTACACTGCCTGCATCCGCCCCATCATGACTTACGCATCAGTAGTGTTTAGTCATGCTAGTGAGGCCCACCTTCATAAACTTCAAGTCATCCAAAACCGTTTTCTTCGTAGTGCAACCGGCGCCCCGTGGTATATCCGGAACACCGAGTTGCATTGCGACTTAAACCTTCCCTCTCTAGCGCAGTTCAATAAGGACTGCGCCCGCCGATACTTTGATCGAGCGCCCCACCACCCGAACCCATTGGTTGTCCAGGCATCGAACTACTCGACTGCCTCTTCTATCCCATTTTTCAAACCCCCCCGTCACCGACCACGGCAGGTATTAGACGACCCGGATGACCCCATCGCAGCCATTACATTGGCAGCTTTAGCGTTATCCGCAAGTCGTCGAGGTAAAATCCCCAGGTGTGAGGTAATCAGAGGTCACACAATCAAACACCGAGCTCGCCGGCGAGCTCGAGGCAAAAACAAGGTCACGATAAATTGCTCTCCAAATAGTCAAAGAGTATTATTCAGTAGGGCCCAATTGTGCAACACTGCAGTTGCACAGAGGCATTTTGCTCCGATCCCCCCCATGTCTCTCGACAGCGAGACAAGCCGAGGTCCGAACCACAGTGGTGCCCTTGAGCTCGCTGTCAACCCCTCCTATAGTAGCGGTACGTTTTCGGCGTCCGCAGGAGACGGAGGTAGAAAGCGCTTTTCGCCTTCTACGCCCGTCTCGGGAGAAGTGCCTTCGGCACTTCTCCCTCCCGGGCTATTGTAGGGCCAGGCCCTCGCCCAAAACCCGGTGGAGCTGGACGACCGCACAGGCGGTAGCCAGCATCTATGTCCTCCCTAAACAAACAAACAAACTAGTAGGACACTAGTACGCTACGTGGCGCAGTGCGAAGCGAACGTATATAGTTTTTATATTGATATTAATTCATTTAATAAACTACTCCTATAATGTCGGGACGCGGTAAAGGTGGCAAAGTTAAGGGGAAGGCAAAGTCTCGCTCCAACCGTGCAGGTTTACAATTCCCAGTGGGTCGTATTCATCGTCTTTTGCGTAACGGCAATTACGCAGAGCGCGTTGGTGCCGGTGCTCCGGTGTATTTAGCGGCCGTGATGGAATATCTAGCCGCTGAGGTGCTAGAGTTGGCCGGTAACGCGGCGAGGGACAACAAGAAGACCAGGATAATTCCGCGTCATCTCCAACTGGCGATCAGGAACGACGAGGAGTTGAACAAGCTGCTCTCCGGGGTCACCATCGCACAGGGCGGTGTTCTGCCTAACATCCAAGCAGTGCTCCTCCCCAAGAAGACCGAGAAGAAGGCTTAATATGCCAGCTCTCAATATTTTGTTGGTGCACGGACATGTATATGAAAATACATCGCCAATGCACCTATATATGTAACACAAAAGGCCCTTTTCAGGGCCACAAATTATTTCCGATATATATATGTTTGTCTCTCAACAAACAGTAAGATATATATTGTTTCTTGAACACAAAATGACATAATAATAATAAATATCAAACAAGTCGAGGTGTGCTACATTTCATAATACTTACTAGTATTTATGTATGTACCCACTTACCTAATTTTGTGAATGTTGCATGCATTTCACTTAATACGTAGTGTTGGAAACGTCATTACTTTTAAAAAATGAAACGTATATAATATTTACTACACTCAGATATCGACTTTTAACATCTTCTTACAAGTAAGTACCTAATTAATTTCAAGAAATAGGATTTTATTGCGTTACAGTCTTAGGTTTTCTTCAAACCACACACATATATTATAATTGGCACTTTCACTTATGTACCCACATTTTTATATACTTGTGTTGCCAGTATTGACAATGACAAAATCAAGCATGGAAAATTTAAATAAAGCAATCGCGCGCGATCAATAATAAATAAAACAGGGCGAATGTTGTACATTTTTACAACGATATGTTCCGTTAAGTGTAGGTGTTGTCATCAGTCATGTGATGTGTATGTGTAGGTATGTATTATATGAAAGAGAATTTCAATATAAATCGTTAAGTATTATTATTTTTTTTTTTTTTATTTAAACATATATATTAATTAACCTTACTCTATATCAGTACTAATATTATAAATGCGAATGTTAGCGACGCCACATGAAACTTGTATATAATATAGTTCTAGACCATAAGCTAAGCTATAGTTCTAAGTAAAATACGTAATAAAGATGATACAACCACGTAGAATAAGTTAGCAGTAAATAGTTCATAAGCGCTTTAAATGTATATTGCTATATAAGTATAGATAACGTATGATAAGAAATAGGTAAGAATCTAAGGTAAGTAGAATGTCGCAAAATGGAAAACCGAGTAGCTCCAGTTCGGTGTCAAAAGAGGTAGAATAGGAATGTAACTAGGTTATAGAAAAAACTCTTGCCTATCTCATACCACTTGTCACTCTCGCATAAGTCCCCGGGTTTTCCAGGAAAACACAGGGAAAGTTGTATAATGTAATAAAATAGCTTTAGATAATGTAGAAATAACATAGGTGGTCTATAATTACCTATTACGAATATTTGTGAAGGTAAAATCACATAAAAACTAGACTTTTCTAGAAAATGTAAAAATTATTATATTTCAATAATCTTTGCCAGTCTACGTACACAATAGCGAAAGTAACTCTTGTCTGTCTGTCTGTCTGTTACGCTTTCACGCCAAAACTACTGGACCGATTTGAATGAAATTTGGTATGGAGATAGTTTGAGACCCGGGAAAAAAAAAAAAACATAGGATAGTTTTTATCTGACTGGGCAAAAAGAGGTTAATGTTTTCGCGCGATAACCGACATACGCGCGGGCGGATCCGCGCCCAGAAAACTAGTTTTATATAAATAACAACAGCAAATTGTTACAACTGCATAGATTGATATTATTATATAGGTAGATAGATAGATAGATATAAAAATCTGTATATTATTGTTAAAACTATTTGATTAGGATCGATGAGTATCGCGTCCGTCTGTTGAATCTGCTCTCTCACTCTCGCACACACCGTCATTGGTTGAATACGACACGTTTATCCAGTGTTGATGGGGGATACATGTAGCACGTATAACTGATAAAATTCGATGGACGTTTCAGTTTTTTTTTTTTTACATCAGTGCAATTTAACAATTCATTCCGACCTGTGCCGCCACGCCGAGCACACCTGTCTACAGCTCCGCCAGTATCTCCCAGTGAGACCGCAATAGTCCCCGCACTATTGCCGTCTCACTCGGGTCATCGTTCCGACGATAGTTGCAGACCAGTGCCTTGGAATACGCAGTCCTGACGAAGTTTTTGTTTTGTGTGCAGAAGCTGAGCAGCCGCCGAACGCCGAGCAACGCGAGCTACGAGCTCGCCGTGCCGTCGCGCAGAGGCGCTCTAAGACGTCTGGCATTACCACCTACCCAGTCCCTTGTTTCGGACGAACAACATCATATCGGGCTGGTGGTCTTGCTTCGACCGCACTTTTCGGTGCGCATTTCACCACTTTACTATCCGACACAACATAGTAACAGTCGCGTAACAACACACTTTGTGCTGTTAAGCGACGTCGTTCAGGCGTGGGGTAGCGTCAGCCAAACCCGTCTGAACGATCAAATCCGCCATTTGCTGCGGTCGCAGTGTGACACCCTACGGTGACAACGGCCACTGTTGTTGTTTTGGTTTAACCTTGCACCGTGGCCTTTCCCGCTTCACGGGTCAGCCGAAGCAAGCTGGGCTCCGGGATTCTGGCCTTGGGGTCACCCCTAGTCAAACCCGGAGTAGCGCTTAGGAGCACCCCTCTCCGCCGAGAAAAAAGCTCGGAGAGGGTACACAACTAGGGCACACCATAGGTACTCACTCCCTCTCACACAAGTGAGCTCACGAGTTGCGAGAGGGAGACAGAACCCGTTAGGCCATCCTGAGTATTCCCCTCAGGATGCAACGTCCCTCTAACGGTGAGGTGGAGGTCCTTCAGACCTTCGCCCTCCGCTACCCCGAACTCTACGCTGATCATCAGCAATCGCTTAACGATGCAGAGAGTGCCCGCCTCACGGACACTCTCATCGCTCCCTCCGGAATTCCAATTCCGGAGGCCATCGTCCCTCCTCTGACCCGGTCCTTCTCAGAGGACAGCCCGACTTCGCCCGCTCCGGGCCCTGACAACAGACGCACGGTGGCAGCCCCTCCCCGTGAGAGGTCTCGCTCGCGCTCACCGATCGGGAGGCCAGCGAGCACCCGTCCCTCCATCGCCGTTGTCGAGCCCACTTCGGACTCCGAAGCGGAGATGGAGGTAGATCCGAGTCGCGCCTTACGCACTGACTCGGACTCAGATAACGACGGCTACACCGTCGTAGATAGAAAGCGCAAGCGTGCTCCTAAAGCCGCTAGTTGCGCAACTTCCGCCCCTCCCGCCAAGGCACCCGCTAAGGCCCCCGCCTCCGGCAAGAAGCCGACCCCCGCCCCGCGCCCCGCGTCTCCTCCCTCCGCTCCGGCCACCACTGCCGCGTCCCCTCAGGACGCGAGCGCGCGCCGCGAAAAACCGCATCCGCCCCTGTTCATTCAGGACAAAACCAAATGGGACATGCTGTCCCGTTTAGTTTCGGATCGTGGGATCCACTATACTAATGCCCGCTCCACGCAGCAGGGCATTAAAGTCCAAGTTTCCACCATTAGCGACCACAGAGCGCTAACTAAACTCCTCCGCCACGAGAGCATAAGTTTTCACACTTATGCGCTCGAAGAGGAGAAAGTCCTCCGAGTGGTCATCCGCGGTGTGCCCAAGGAGGTACATACCGATTCGGTATGTGCCGACCTGAAGGCACAAGACTTCCCCGTACATGCAGTTCACCGCATGTACAGCGGGAAGGACCGCAGCCCCTACGATCTAGTACTCGTAGTACTAGATCGTACTCCTGAAGGCAAGGCCATTTTTAATTTAAAAAAGGTCTGTGGCCTCTCAGGACTCGATGTCCAAGCCCCATACAAGAATGGGAGTCCCTCGCAGTGCCATAACTGCCAACTATACGGGCACGCCTCCCGTTTCTGCTTCGCTCGCGCTAGGTGCGTTAAGTGCCTAGGCGATCACGCGACAGCAGCGTGCACTCGCACCCGTGATTCGCCGGACCCACCCAGCTGTGTTTTATGCGGTGCTCAAGGGCATACCGCGAATTACCGTGGCTGCCCTAAAGCACCACGAGTGAACCACAGGGTGGCAAGGCATAGGCCGACCCGTCCCTCTTACGACCGTTACCAACGGGTAAGCCCTAAATTAACGGTAGTACCTGCCTCACAGGTAATACCCGCGCCGCTCCCAGCCCGTAACGCATGGTCTAAACCACCCAGTATGGTTAAGACCGTCGCTACCGCCCGCGCCCCGGCCCGCGCGCCCGCACCCGCGCCCGCACCCGCACCCGCCCGCGCCGCGGCCCCTGCCCGCGCACCGGCCCCGGCTCGCCCCGCGCTCCCGGCACCCGTCGCCAACACCATTCGCGCGCCTCCCCGCGCCGCTTCCCGGCCACAAGCTCCACCTATGCCATTGATGGCTGCCCCTCTTCAAGAGGCAATCAACCTAGTCAGCGATCTGGCTATGTCGGTTGACATCAATGAGGTACAAGAGCTATTCCACAAGATGCAATACGCTCAATCCCCAGCGGACGTGATCCAATACACATTGGAACACGCGAATTTACTTAGCGCCCTTAAGCGCTTCGTTCCCCAGGCCCCTCCCCAGTACAACCACTATGGGTAGTACAACCGAACGCACGAAACCGTACTCAGTTTCGTTAGCGTCATTTAACGCTGACGGCCTCTTCAGACAACGTGACCTCGTCCACGACTTTTGTTGTACCCACCTTATCGATATCATATGCGTGCAGGAAACCTTTCTAAAACCGGGGAAGGCGAACCCTAGGTTTGCCAATTACAGAACGGTACGTGATGATAGAGTGAACTCCCGTGGGGGAGGCACTCTTATCTATTACAAAAGGTCCCTGCACTGCATTCCCCTACCTACCCCAACTCTTGTTAATATGGAAGCATCTTGTTGCCTCCTAGCTATGACTGGTCATCAACCTATAGTCATAGCATCCTGTTACCAAGCTTGCAAAAAGCCGATCGTCCGAGCTGACTTAGAAGCCCTATTCTCATTAGGAAGCGCCGTCATTCTGATTGGCGACTTCAACAGTAAGCACATCCTATGGAATTGTAACGTCAACAATCCCAGAGGTATTGCACTTGAAAACCTAATCGCAGAACTTAACTTTGACATAATTGCGCCCACTGAGCCCACTCACTACCCTTATATGGAAGACCACCGATCTGACTTGCTTGACATGGCACTATTCAGAGGCGTAACACTCCGGTTACGCTCCATAGAAGTGGTTCACGAGCTTCACTCTGACCACCGACCCATTATACTGCGACTAGGTCCCGACCCAACGACTGACCTCCCCCGCCCCACTAAGACGATAGTGAACTGGAAGCAAGTAGGCGATGCCCTAAAGGCTATCAGTTCACCGGACCTAGACAAGATCCCTGACGACATCCTGACAAAAGATGACGTAACCCTTGCGATCGATTCGTTCACCAATCACCTCTCCACCGTAGTAGGTGCATCCGCAAAGGAGGTCATAGTGCCGGACGACCGGCGCCTTGTCATTCCAGCGGATGTGAGACGATTGGTGACGGAGAGTAAAGCAGTGACCCGACATTACGACTCTTACCCCAGTAAAGAGAACAAAACTAAGAAACGCCACTTTGAACGCATGGTTCAAAGTCGCATGTCTGAGTTGCGTGATCAACAATGGGGCGATAAACTTTCAAACCTCGTGCCAAGCCACCATGCTTATTGGAACTTGGCGCGAAGTATGAAAGGTAGTAACCATAACGACATGCCTCCCTTATACAGACCAGTCCCATTAGTCCCGGCGTTCTTTGACGAAGACAAAGCTGAGTGCCTAGCTGATAGCCTAGAGGCTCAGTGTTCCCCTAACGTAGATCACGTTGACCAAGCTCACCTCGATTCGGTGGATGCTGAAGTCGAACGTAAAAGCTCTGTGGTCACCTCTGAACTCCCACCTGCCACCTTAGCGACTTACGCTGAGGTGGCGAGACTGATCAAGGCCCTCCGACCGCGCAAATCCCCCGGTGCCGATGGCATCTCCAACAGGGTTCTTAAAACCCTCTCTCCTCCTCTCATCCATCTCCTAGTCAGCATCTTCAATGCTGCTATGAGCCACTGCTTATTCCCAGACACCTGGAAATGTGCAACTGTCATTGGCATTCACAAACCAGGCAAAAGCTCATCTGACCCCACCAGTTACCGCCCAATCAGCCTCCTCAGTGCCTTAGGCAAACTTTACGAGCGGTTACTTGCCAACCGCCTCCAGTCCCATGCTAAGGAACACCACCTTATCCCAGATGAGCAGTTTGGCTTCAGACCCGGACACTCATGCGTCCAACAGGTGCACCGCCTCACGGAGCACATCATTGAGGGCTTTAACAAGTACCCCAAACCCCAGACCACGCTAGCAGTCTTCCTCGACGTGGCGAAAGCTTTTGACAAAGTCTGGCACAATGGCTTGATTTACAAGCTATACCAACTTGGCGTGCCAGAACGTCTTGTGCTCATCCTACAAGACTTCCTTAAAGCCAGAAGCTTTCGCTATCGCGTGGAAGGCACCCTCTCCTCCCCCCACCCAGTCAGAGCCGGAGTCCCGCAGGGCTCCGTGCTATCACCCATTCTCTTCGCGCTGTATACCAGCGACATCCCACGCTCTCAGCCAGACGTCCTATTGGCCCAATACGCGGATGATACCGCTATTTATACCACTGGGTGGCGTATCAGCAGAAAGTCCATTTTCGCCCTCCAACGGGCCATCACCGAGATCGGTGACTGGTTCCGTAAATGGCGCATCGCGGTCAACCCAGTTAAAAGTGCAGCTATGTACTTTACTGAGAAGACTCGCCCCCGTTACCCGCAACCTTTAACTTTGTTTGACCAACCCATCCCCTGGGTTAGTAAAACAAAATATCTCGGAGTCACCCTTGATCGGAATCTCACCTTTAGCGATCATATAACAACCGTCCGAAACAGAGCGGCCTTTGTAATGGGTCGCCTTGGTCCCCTGATTCGCAAAGAGAGTAAAATGTCTCTTAGTAATAAGAAGACACTTTACACTGCCTGCATCCGCCCCATCATGACTTACGCATCAGTAGTGTTTAGTCATGCTAGTGAGGCCCATCTCCATAAGCTTCAAGTCATTCAAAATCGTTTTCTTCGTAGTGCAACCGGCGCTCCGTGGTATGTCCGGAACACCGAGTTGCACTGCGACCTAAACCTTCCCTCTTTAGCGCAGTTCAATAAGGACAGCGCTCGCCGATACTTTGATCGAGCGCCCCACCACTCGAACCCATTGGTTGTCCAGGCATCGAACTACTCGACCGCCTCTTCTATCCCATTTTTCAAACCCCCCCGTCGCCGACCACGGCAGGTATTAGACGACCCGGATGACCCCATCGCAGCCATTACATTGGCAGCTTTAGCGTTATCCGCAAGTCGTCGAGGTAAAATCCCCAGGTGTGAGGTAATCAGAGGTCACACAATCAAACACCGAGCTCGCCGGCGAGCTCGAGGCAAAAACAAGGTCACGATAAATTGCTCTCCAAATAGTCAAAGAGTATTATTCAGTAGGGCCCAATTGTGCAACACTGCAGTTGCACAGAGGCATTTTGCTCCGATCCCCCCCATGTCTCTCGACAGCGAGACAAGCCGAGGTCCGAACCACAGTGGTGCCCTTGAGCTCGCTGTCAACCCCTCCTATAATAGCGGTACGTTTTCGGCGTCCGCAGGAGACGGAGGTAGAAAGCGCTTTTCGCCTTCTACGCCCGTCTCGGGAGAAGTGCCTTCGGCACTTCTCCCTCCCGGGCTATTGTAGGGCCAGGCCCTCGCCCAAAACCCGGTGGAGCTGGACGACCGCACAGGCGGTAGCCAGCATCTATGTCCTCCCTAAAAAAAAAAAAAGTGCAATTTAATTGTACTGAGTTGTGTATAATATTGTTAACATGCCGCCCAAGACTAGTGGTAAAGCCGCCAAGAAATCTGGCAAAGCCCAGAAGAACATCTCCAAGACCGACAAAAAGAAGAAGAAGCACAAGAGGAAGGAGAGCTACGCCATCTACATCTACAAGGTGCTCAAGCAGGTCCACCCGGACACCGGTATATCGAGCAAGGCCATGTCTATCATGAACTCGTTCGTGAACGACATCTTCGAGCGTATCGCTGCCGAGGCGTCCCGTTTGGCCCACTACAACAAGCGTTCCACCATCACCTCAAGGGAGGTGCAAACATCCGTGAGGCTCCTGCTGCCCGGTGAACTGGCGAAGCACGCCGTCAGCGAGGGGACCAAGGCTGTAACCAAATACACCTCGTCCAAGTGATGTGTTGACCCCGACACTGACGGTATACACTGCGACTTCGGTTCGCATATATCACATATAAACAAAAGGCCCTTTTCAGGGCCACAAAATAACTCTTATAAATACACATTGTGTATAATTATTGTTTCTTGACGACACTTAACAACAATCCCTCTCACTTAAACTATACATACACTTACTTTACATACTATAGTTCATATATATCTGTAAGATGATATAACTTATGCATAGGTACCAACTCTGTCTTATATGTATAGGTGGGTATATAAAATATTATTATTATTTCAAACAAAAATACTACCACGTGCAATAAACATTGGTATATTTTTTTTTTTTTTTAAATACCACGTGCATGCACATAATTTACTTATTATTTTAGCGTACCGAGCTCTCCTTGAATATAGGTATGAATTGAATTGGATTTTGTTGAAACTATAGTCAAATTTTTTTTTTTTTTTTTTTTTTTTTTTTTCTTTTTCTCCTTATTATAATATTACATATTGTACATGATAAAATATATGATTAAAATAAATATATTTCTTTGCAATAGTCCGTACCTACCTACCTACCTACCTACCTACGGGCTATGGGGCTTGCGAGTGAACGAGATATATTGCGCGCGCGAGCGAGATGCAAAGACAGACGCGGTCAGAAACGAAAGTGTATAAATATTAATAGGCGAACAGAGCGTCAATTTAACCATTTGCCCTCAGTCTTCTGTTAGCGGAGCACGCGTCTTGTACCGTACTACATATAAAGTTTGACATAAGTGAGTTTCGTGTGTTAGTTTGAAGTCATGGCCCGTACCAAGCAGACCGCACGTAAGTCTACCGGTGGTAAAGCGCCGCGTAAACAGCTCGCCACTAAGGCGGCACGCAAGAGCGCGCCCGCCACAGGTGGTGTAAAGAAGCCCCATCGCTACAGGCCCGGAACGGTCGCCCTTCGTGAGATCCGTCGCTACCAGAAGAGCACAGAGCTGTTGATCCGCAAGCTGCCGTTCCAGCGTCTGGTCCGTGAGATCGCCCAGGACTTCAAGACCGATCTCCGTTTCCAGAGCTCTGCCGTTATGGCGCTCCAGGAGGCTAGCGAGGCTTATCTCGTCGGTCTTTTCGAAGATACCAACCTTTGCGCCATTCACGCTAAGCGTGTCACCATCATGCCCAAGGACATACAGTTGGCGCGAAGAATCAGAGGCGAACGCGCCTAAGCCCTCTCGACTGCGTGTTTACGTTGTGTCTTGTTGTTTGTATGTAGTACCTACCTAGGTATCTACATACATCATCATTACCTACGTCGCGGTTTGAGCAAAACTTTACAAACAAAAGGCCCTTTTCAGGGCCGCATATGTTTCATGGTTTTATAAAAATGGAATGTTTCTTAAGCACATACAACATCAGTAATAGTATCAAACGTAATAAGTATAGCGATATACGTATATATATATATATTATAAGCGACATAAGTATGATCGGGAAATATTATTATTATCTGGTTACTTTATACTATGCTTATATGAGCGTAAATAATAATAATAATAATAATTGTTATGGTATGATACATACATACAATAATACGTAGGTACTTATAATTAAGGAATATAATCACATCTATACCTAGTCACCAATTTAATAATAATAATAATATATCGTAATCATCGAAAAGTTATAATATTACAATTTAATTTACCTACATATTATATTATAGGCAACTGAATTATGACGACGAATCCTCCCCTCCCCCGTACCCCTCTGATCTGACTCCACGGTGCTTCGTCTCGTAAACGTATATCGCGCTCTCTTTTCGACTTCGAACGTGTGTTTGATGGTATAAATATAAGGGGCGTATAAAACGGACATTGCCACCAGTCGTTCGTTCACACATTCCGACCTGTGCCGCCACGCCGTGCACACCTGTCTACAGCTCCGCCAGTATCTCCCAGTGAGACCGCAATAGTCCCCGCACTATTGCCGTCTCACTCGGGTCATCGTTCCGACGCTAGTTGCAGACCAGTGCCTTGGAATACGCAGTCCTGACGAAGTTTTTGTTTTGTGTGCAGAAGCTGAGCAGCCGCCGAACGCCGAGCAACGCGAGCTACGAGCTCGCCGTGCCGTCGCGCAGAGGCGCTCTAAGACGTCTGGCATTACCACCTACCCAGTCCCTTGTTTCGGACGAACAACATCATATCGGGCTGGTGGTCTTGCTTCGACCGCACTTTTCGGTGCGCATCTCACCACTTTACTATCCGACACAACATAGTAACAGTCGCGTAACAACACACTTTGTGCTGTTAAGCGACGTCGTTCAGGCGTGGGGTAGCGTCAGCCAAACCCGTCTGAACGATCAAATCCGCCATTTGCTGCGGTCGCAGTGTGACACCCTACGGTGACAACGGCCACTGTTGTTGTTTTGGTTTAACCTTGCACCGTGGCCTTTCCCGCTTCACGGGTCAGCCGAAGCAAGCTGGGCTCCGGAATTCTGGCCTTGGGGTCGCCCCTAGTCAAACCCGGAGTAGCGCTTAGGAGCACCCCTCTCCGCCGAGAAAAAAGCTCGGAGAGGGTACACAACTAGGGCACACCGTAGGTACACACTCCCTCTCACACAGTGAGCTCACAAGGTGTGTGAGGGAATTCAAACCCTGGATAGGGCGTCCTGAGTATTCCCCTCAGGATGCAGTCCCGTCCCTCTAACGGTGAGGTGCAGGTCCTTCAGACCTTCGCCCTCCGCCACCCCGATCTATACGTTGCACATATGCAACTCCTAGAAGAGGAAGAGAATGCCCGCTTCACGGACACTCTCATCGCTCCCTCCGGGACTTCAAACCCGGAGGCCAACGTCCCTCCTCTGACCCGGTCCTTCTCAGAGGACAGTCCGCTTTCGCCCGCTCCGGGCCCAGACAACAGACGCACGGTGGCAGCCCCTCCCCGTGAGAGGTCTCGCTCGCGCTCACCGATCGGGAGGCCAGCGAGCACCCGTCCCTCCACCGCCGTTGTAGAGCCCACTTCGGACTCCGAAGCGGAGATGGAGGTAGATCCGAGTCGCGCCTTACGCACTGACTCGGACTCAGATAACGACGGCTATACCGTCGTAGATAGAAAGCGCAAGCGTGCTCCTAAAGCCGCTAGTTGCGCAACTTCCGCCCCTCCCGCCAAGGCACCCGCTAAGGCCCCCGCCTCCGGCAAGAAGCCGACCCCCGCCCCGCGCCCCGCGTCTCCTCCCTCCGCTCCGGCCACCACTGCCGCGTCCCCTCAGGACGCGAGCGCGCGCCGCGAAAAACCGCCTCCGCCCCTGTTCATTCAGGACAAAACCAAATGGGACATGCTGTCCCGTTTAGTTTCGGATCGTGGGATCCATTATACTAATGCCCGCTCCACGCAGCAGGGCATTAAAGTCCAAGTCTCCTCCATTAGCGACCACAGAGCGCTAACAAAACTCCTCCGCAACGAGAGCATAAGTTTTCACACTTATGCGCTCGAAGAGGAGAAAGTCCTCCGAGTGGTCATCCGCGGTGTGCCCAAGGAGGTACATACCGATTCGGTATGTGCCGACCTGAAGGCACAAGACTTCCCCGTACATGCAGTTCACCGCATGTACAGCGGGAAGGACCGCAGTCCCTACGATCTAGTACTCGTAGTACTAGATCGTACTCCTGAAGGCAAGGCCATTTTTAATTTAAAAAAGGTCTGTGGCCTCTCAGGACTCGATGTCCAAGCCCCATACAAGAATGGGAGTCCCTCGCAGTGCCACAACTGCCAACTATACGGGCACGCCTCCCGATTCTGCTTCGCTCGCGCTAGGTGCGTTAAGTGCCTAGGCGATCACGCGACAGCAGCGTGCACTCGCACCCGGGATTCGCCGGACCCACCCAGCTGTGTGTTATGCGGCGCTCAAGGGCATACCGCGAATTACCGTGGTTGCCCTAAAGCACCACGAGTGAACCACAGGGTGGCAAGGCATAGGCCAACCCGTCCCTCTTACGACCGTTACCAACGGGTAAGCCCCAAACTAACGGTAGTACCTGCCTCACAGGTAATACCCGCGCCGCTCCCAGCCCGTAACGCATGGTCTAAACCACCCAGTATGGTTAAGACCGTCGCTACCGCCCGCGCCCCGGCCCGCGCGCCCGCACCCGCACCCGCACCCGCCCGCGCCGCGGCCCCTGCCCGCGCACCGGCCCCGGCTCGCCCCGCGCTCCCGGCACCCGTCGCCAACACCATTCGCGCGCCTCCCCGCGCCGCTTCCCGGCCACAAGCTCCACCTATGCCATTGATGGCTGCCCCTCTTCAAGAGGCAATCAACCTAGTCAGCGATCTGGCTATGTCGGTTGACATCAATGAGGTACAAGAGCTATTCCACAAGATGCAATACGCTCAATCCCCAGCGGACGTGATCCAATACACATTGGAACACGCGAATTTACTTAGCGCCCTTAAGCGCTTCGTTCCCCAGGCCCCTCCCCAGTACAACCACTATGGGTAGTACAACCGAACGCACGAAACCGTACTCAGTTTCGTTAGCGTCATTTAACGCTGACGGCCTCTTCAGACAACGTGACCTCGTCCACGACTTTTGTTGTACCCACCTTATCGATATCATATGCGTGCAGGAAACCTTTCTAAAACCGGGGAAGGCGAACCCTAGGTTTGCCAATTACAGAACGGTACGTGATGATAGAGTGAACTCCCGTGGGGGAGGCACTCTTATCTATTACAAAAGGTCCCTGCACTGCATTCCCCTACCTACCCCGACTCTTGTTAATATGGAAGCATCTTGTTGCCTCCTAGCTATGACTGGTCATCAACCTATAGTCATAGCATCCTGTTACCAAGCTTGCGCAAAGCCGATCGTCCGAGCTGACTTAGAAGCCCTATTCTCATTAGGAAGCGCCGTCATTCTGATTGGCGACTTCAACAGTAAGCACATCCTATGGAATTGTAACGTCAACAATCCCAGAGGTATTGCACTTGAAAACCTAATCGCAGAACTTAACTTTGACATAATTGCGCCCACTGAGCCCACTCACTACCCTTATATGGCAGACCACCGATCTGACTTGCTTGACATGGCACTATTCAGAGGCGTAACACTCCGGTTACGCTCCATAGAAGTGGTTCACGAGCTTCACTCTGACCACCGACCCATTATACTGCGACTAGGTCCCGACCCAACGACTGACCTCCCCCGCCCCACTAAGACGATAGTGAACTGGAAGCAAGTAGGCGATGCCCTAAAGGCTATCAGTTCACCGGACCTAGACAAGATCCCTGACGACATCCTGACAAAAGATGACGTAACCCTTGCGATCGATTCGTTCACCAATCACCTCTCCACCGTAGTAGGTGCATCCGCAAAGGAGGTCATAGTGCCGGACGACCGGCGCCTTGTCATTCCAGCGGATGTGAGACGATTGGTGACGGAGAGTAAAGCAGTGACCCGACATTACGACTCTTACCCCAGTAAAGAGAACAAAACTAAGAAACGCCACTTTGAACGCATGGTTCAAAGTCGCATGTCGGAGTTGCGTGATCAACAATGGGGCGATAAACTTTCAAACCTCGTGCCAAGCCACCATGCTTACTGGGACTTGGCGCGAGGCTTGAAAGGAAGTAACCATAACGACATGCCTCCCTTATACAGACCAGTCCCACTTGTCCCAGCGTTCTTTGACGAAGACAAAGCTGAGTGCCTAGCTGATAGCCTAGAGGCTCAGTGTTCCCCTAACGTAGATCACGTTGACCAAGCTCACCTCGATTCGGTGGATGCTGAAGTCGAACGTAAAAGCTCTGTGGTCACCTCTGAACTCCCACCAATCACCTTAGCGACTTACGCTGAGGTGGAGAGACTGATCAAGGCCCTCCGACCGCGCAAATCCCCCGGTGCCGATGGCATCTCCAACAGGGTTCTTAAAACCCTCTCTCCTCCTCTCATCCATCTCTTAGTCAGCATCTTCAATGCTGCTATGAGCCACTGCTTATTCCCAGACACCTGGAAATGTGCAAATGTCATTGGCATTCACAAACCAGGCAAAAGCTCATCTGACCCCACCAGTTACCGCCCCATCAGCCTCCTCAGTGCCTTAGGCAAACTTTACGAGCGGTTACTTGCAAACCGTCTCCAGTCCCATGCTAAGGAACACCACCTTATCCCAGATGAGCAGTTTGGCTTCAGACCCGGACACTCATGCGTCCAACAGGTGCACCGCCTCACGGAGCACATCATTGAGGGCTTCAATAAGTACCCCAAACCCCAGACTACGCTAGCAGTCTTCCTCGACGTAGCGAAAGCTTTTGACAAAGTCTGGCACAACGGCTTGATCTACAAGCTATTCCAATTTGGCGTGCCAGAACGTCTTGTGCTCATCCTACAAGACTTCCTTAAAGCCAGAAGCTTTCGCTATCGCGTGGAAGGCACCCTCTCCTCCCCCCACCCAGTCAGAGCCGGAGTCCCTCAGGGCTCCGTGCTATCACCTATTCTCTTTGCACTGTATACCAGTGACATCCCACGCTCTCAGCCCAAAATATTCCTAGCCCAATATGCGGATGATACCGCCATTTACACCACTGGGTGGCATATCAACAGACAGTCCTATTTCGTCATGCAACGGGCCATCACCGAGATCGGTGACTGGTTCCGAAAATGGCGCATCGCGGTCAACCCAGCTAAAAGCACAGCTATGTGCTTTACTGAGAAGACACGCTCCCCTTACCCGAAACCGCTTATTTTGTTCGACGAACCCATTCCCTGGGTTCCTAGAACAAAATACCTCGGAGTCACCCTTGATCGTCATCTCACCTTTAACGATCACATAACAACCGTCCGAAACAGAGCGGCCTTCATAATGGGTCGCCTTGGTCCCCTACTTCGCAAAGAGAGTAAAATGTCTCTTAGTAATAAGAAGACACTTTACACTGCCTGCATCCGCCCCATCATGACTTACGCATCAGTAGTGTTTAGTCATGCTAGTGAGGCCCACCTTCATAAACTTCAAGTCATCCAAAACCGTTTTCTTCGTAATGCAACCGGCGCCCCGTGGTATATCCGGAACACCGAGTTGCATTGCGACTTAAACCTTCCCTCTCTAGCGCAGTTCAATAAGGACTGCGCCCGCCGATACTTTGATCGAGCGCCCCACCACCCGAACCCATTGGTTGTCCAGGCATCGAACTACTCGACTGCCTCTTCTATCCCATTTTTCAAACCCCCCCGTCGCCGACCACGGCAGGTATTAGACGACCCGGATGACCCCATCGCAGTCATTACATTGGCAGCTTTAGCGTTATCCGCAAGTCGTCGAGGTAAAATCCCCAGGTGTGAGGTAATTAGAGGTCACACAATCAAACACCGAGCTCGCCGGCGAGCTCGAGGCAAAAACAAGGTCACGATAAATTGCTCTCCAAATAATCAAAGAGTATTATTCAGTAGGGCCCAATTGTGCAACACTGCAGTTGCACAGAGGCATTTTGCTCCGATCCCCCCCATGTCTCTCGACAGCGAGACAAGCCGAGGTCCGAACCACAGTGGTGCCCTTGAGCTCGCTGTCAACCCCTCCTATAGTAGCGGTACGTTTTCGGCGTCCGCAGGAGACGGAGGTAGAAAGCGCTTTTCGCCTTCTACGCCCGTCTCGGGAGAAGTGCCTTCGGCACTTCTCCCTCCCGGGCTATTGTAGGGCCAGGCCCTCGCCCAAAACCCGGTGGAGCTGGACGACCGCACAGGCGGTAGCCAGCATCTATGTCCTCCCTAAAAAAAAAAAAAAAAAAGTCGTTCGTTCACCGGCGCAGTGGAAACTCGTGTGTCAGTTTAATTTCGATTAAACGTACTTTGTGCTCATTGAAAAATGACCGGTCGCGGTAAGGGAGGAAAGGGTCTGGGGAAAGGTGGCGCTAAGCGTCACAGGAAAGTGCTCCGCGATAACATCCAGGGTATCACGAAGCCAGCGATCCGTCGTCTTGCGCGCAGAGGTGGCGTGAAGCGTATCTCCGGTTTGATATACGAAGAGACCAGAGGCGTGCTGAAGGTGTTCCTCGAGAACGTCATCCGCGACGCAGTCACTTACACTGAGCACGCCAAGAGGAAGACCGTCACCGCCATGGATGTCGTATACGCTCTGAAGCGCCAAGGCCGCACCCTCTACGGTTTCGGAGGTTAAGCTGTGTAGCTTTGTGTCAGTCTTCGTGATGATGCGTGTCGCGATGTGTTTTTTTGTTAACTAATAAATGGTTGACAAAGACTCCACCGCTGCCGCATTTAAAATTTAAAAAAAGGCCCTTTTCAGGGCCGCATAAGTTTCATGAGATCATTTATAGATTATTGTTTCTTTACAACATAACAACATAATGCAAAAATGTCATACGGTACATAAATTGCACACCTACACTAACAAGTTATTATTATATTATATACATACCTACCTACCTAATTGTTGAGGTTGATGATGATGATTATAAATTTATGTAGGTAACAACAATCACAGAAAATTTTTATAAAAAAATATACCAATGTTCATTGCACGTGGTATTTTTGTTTGAAATAATATTTTATATACCTACCTATACATATAAGACAGAGTTGGTACCTATGCATAAGTTATATCATCTTACAGATATATATATGAACTATAGTATGTAAAGTAAGTGTATGTATAGTTTAAGTGAGGGATTGTTGTTAACAACAACAACTAAAGAAAAATTGTATATTAGAGTGTAGTTTTTTTTTTTTTTTTTTTTTTTCCCACTGGTAATATTTAGCTTCCTACATACATAGATTATTAGTGTATCTATTATAATTATTTATATATAGGTGTGTATTATCTGATATAAAGTTAAGAATATTATTATATGAAACTAGGTATGTTATAAGAGCGGCGGTGTTGTGTTGTCTTTTCGAACGCGCGCGCCACACACATTGTTTTTATTATTATCGTGTGTGTGTTCTATAATAATACATTAACGTTTGATGCAATTTAATGTAATAAGTGATTTATAACATATTTCGTTAATGCCAATAGATATTTCTTTGAAAAGAAACTTGCACGTCCTGCACTAAGACTATCCATCCTTTGAATACAAAATGTTCAGAGTTGTTTTACGAGCACCAAAACATTTATCGTTTTATACGTTAAAAACTTACATGTTTGCATTTATTTTACTATATGCTATGAAAACGATATCCTAGTGGTTTAATTGTCAAATAAAACTATACGGATGTGTTTGTTTTATAGAGAAAATTCAATTTTAAACATGACGCGACCTATACTGTGCCTTTAGTGGCGCGAATAAATCAATTTATTGTCCAAACGGTGAGTCCTGTGTACATAATGGGTATTTCTATACGTTACCATGTTCAAAATGTTTAAGTTGAAACGTTCTGCGCGTCTAGTGTGCTATAAAAAAATTATAATAAAGCAATTTAACCAGATCAATGTTAGTGAAAAGCAGTGAGCGTTCTTACGAGAAATCGTCTCTCGGCCGTGGTGTTCTCTTTACGGTAAAGGTTGGAATCTAAATACAAATTTTGAAATGTGCTCGCGCCCATGGATCGATTGTGTACTGTTCCCGGAACTATACCCTTCGACACCCATACCAAGTTCACTACAAAGCGCGCCCGCGTTCGGTGGTGTTAGTGGTCGAGTCTCCGCTTAGGCGTTGAGAATCCCACTACACCAAGTTCACCACCTTTCTAGTGAACTCTCGGCAACTAGCGTGTATTCAACCGCGCACGTTCGCTCCACGAGTTAGAAGCCGAGTAGAGACTGGCTAGGCGTTTTGCTACAAAACACCAGAACCAGTTTCGCAGCGACACAACCCACACCTTGATACATCCTCTGCTACGCGTAGTCTCTGTGCGCGGTCACTTAGCTGGGCTTTCCCGAACGGGGATCCACCTGGCTTGGGAAGAACCGCCTCTGGGACGGCTGCGTGTAGTAGTGGATTCAGAGCAAGACAAGTGTCACCAAAAGCAACGCATCATCATCGTGATCGCCACTGTTGTCACTAACTAGTGATCGTCATCATCATAGTTACATCAATACCTACATCTTCATCATTACTACTCGCCACCATTACCAACAAGAATGGCGGATGGAGAAAGGCCTCCCCCTCGGAAGGACCCGGACCCATCAAAAGAAGATGAAGCACCAGGTGAAGAAGGCATAGTGTGCCGTAACCTATTTCATCCTGAGCAATCAGTGATTGTCCCGGTGTCAGCACTAGGGTTAAGGAAAGCCCCGCGCCCTAGGAAGACAGGCGAGGAAAAATTGGAAAAGCATGCAGGTGGTCTCACCATGTCCGGGGGTGCCCCCCGCCCAGGAGAAACCGAATCAGCTGCCATCCAAGTTCAACAAACCCCATCAATTTCGGTCATGCCGGCCGAAAAAAGGGTACAGGACCTGAGGGAATCAACCGACCACACTGCAATGCTAGGGGCAGCTGCTACCCAAGCAGGAAGCCCTAAACGCAGGTTAGAAATAGACAACATCAAGATAAGCCAATCTGAATCACCCGCACAAGGACTCGCGATTAATCGACCTATGTGTCAATTGAAGCGCGAAACCGACAGGGCAAACAAGGGCAGGCCGCCAAAACCCAGGAGGCGGCTATCTTCCTCCACAGAAGAACAGGGGGGGGATGAAAAGCGTTTTAAACTAAGAACGTCCATCACCCCACCCAAAGCAGCATCTGAAAAGAAGTCAAGGGCACGCAGGAAGAGTCGCCGCAGCTCTTCAACCAGCTCGAGTGAATATTCAGACTCATCTTCAACTACAACTTCATCTGCGGGAGAAGCACCTGCAAATATAACAGCAGACAGCATGGAATCAGAGGCTATAGGTGAGCAATACCAGGGGCAAGCGGACTCAACGCCATACGTTGACATTGAATCAGTGCCCATGGACGCGGCGCCAATACCTTCACCACCATCACCAACACCGGAAGCAGCATTATCATATGCAGCGATGCTAGAATCGCCGCCGCTTCCTAGAAACAACACATACAGAAATCAAGAAATACCACCACAAAACGCGACACCACGAAGACAGGAAACACCAGCATCAGTAGCAACCAACTACAATGATAACCACACTGCCACGCAGGACCCAGCAGCTCCCAACCAAGCCATGACAACCAAAGGTTACCCACCAATAATAGTGGACCAACTGCCCGACTGGGTACCACTATTTGCCCAAATGAGGACTAAACTAGGCAGAGCACCAAACGCCAAGCCCTTTGGGAAAGGGTTCAGGTTCGCGTGCACATCGGTTGAAGAATTCCGACTGGTCCAAAGAACTCTCACCGAGGCTGCGGACAAGGACAAGAGGGTCTCGTGGCACTGCTTCGCCACACCTGAAGAATTACCAACCAAGGTAGCCATAAGAGGGCTACCTTTTGAAATTAACCCAGCAGATATAATCCTGGCACTGAAAAATATTAACTTCAATGCCAGCTACATTAAAGAAATACTACCAAGAAAAGGGACAAGAGGAGGCCCCATATATTATACAATATTGGAGAGATTAAACGAAGAGGAAAAAAGGAGACTCTACGCCACAACGGAGCTCCTGAATATACCGAACATAATGATAGAGGGGTGGGCACCCAGGAAAGGGACCATCCCCCAATGTCACAGATGCCAAGCATTCGGCCATGCATCAGGCGGTTGTCACAGGCCGCCGCGTTGTGTAAAATGTGCAGAAGAGCACTTCGCATCCGAATGCACCAAGGAACCTGGACAGACACCAAAATGCGCAAACTGCAACGGTGCTCATGTGGCTTGCAGCAGACGTTGCACCCACTACCTACGCGAAGCAAGAAAAAGGGGGGTATTAGTACCAGCTCCTTACCCTAAATCAAACCGCCAGGGCGTGGACCCTAGGCAGCGCCTAAATCAACAACAACAAATGATCCAACAACAGCCTCAAGAAGATTATCAACAGACATGGAGGAACTACCAACCTCCTCCACCACAGTGCCCTTCGTTCCCACAACCCTACACGGGAAATGAAAGGTTTACAGAACATCCAAGAAGAGAACAATGGCCAGTCCTACCGACACAAATATTCGAAGCCACGGCGGCAAACCCACCCACGCAAAGGGGAGAGCCTCTCCCACAAAGAAAAAGGAAGAAAAAGAAAAATAGGAGGAGAAGCCAAAAGCGAGGGGAGGAGGGATTGGACCACCCAGCCCCCACAGCAGCCTCAACTCCCATCCCTACAACCCAACCTGAAATAGAAAGTCAAGAACAAAGAAACATAAAACCCCAACCTCCACCACCTACCTTCGTGCCACTTCAGGCGATGGGGAGGTCTGCGCCTACAAGTACAATGAACCAACCAACAACGAGGCCTACCCCCACCATTGCCCAGCCTACCCACCAACCGCACGACGACCGCCCATCGCAAAGACCTAGATCACAGGGACCTAGGGGGACCCAATCTAGATCACAATCCAGGGGGAAGCAACACCCAACTGACCCAAGAAGAACAGAAAGTCATCACCAACAAGCCCCAGCAGGATGGAATGAACACCACCACCAGCAACAGGCCACCCAACCAACCCAACCAACCCAACAAAGACCTCAAGTACCGGAAGGTCATTACATACCATACCATCATCAACAATACATACCTAGACCAGCGAGCAGCGCCGGGAACCCACTGATGATCATCATTGGGATCCTGACGGATCTGCTCGCCTCATTAGCCTCTGGAGCCAACCTCCAAGAAGCGGCAATGAGAGGGCTCCAGAATCTTCACAGACTCCAATATGGACAGTAGTATAAAAATACTGTACTGGAACCCCAATGGCATCACGGGGAAAATACAGATGCTACGTATCCTCGCCCAGTCGCAGAATGTACACATTATTCTCCTGGGCGAAACCCTACTAAAGCCTAACAAGGATCTACGATTACCAAACTTCACACCGTATAGAAGAGATTGCATCTCCCCCACAGGCAGAGCATACAGGGGCACAGCGGCTCTTGTTAGACGGGATGTAATCCACGAGGAGTTGAAGCACCCAGATACAACGGACCTAATTGCAAATGGCGTCGTGATAAAAACAAACCAAGGTGAACTGAAGGTGTTCGCAGGATACAGGCCCCCAACCGCGTCACTCTCGGCATCTGACTTCAGCAAAATATACGACGACACAACTCCCACGCTGTTGATAGGCGATCTAAATGCCAAGCACACGGCGTGGGGTTCACATACAATCAACCCAGCAGGAAGAACTCTGTACACAACGGCGGATAATCAGCAATTCGAAGTCATAGGACCTGATGAACCAACGCACGTACCGACAGCGATAAACAGCAGACCGGACGTACTAGACGTGGCAACATACAAGAACATCAGAGGCTCAATACACATTGAAGTACTTTACGACCTCGATGAACAACACCTGCCAATCCTGGTTACTCTATCGCAAGGAGTAAGCCTAGCGGCTAGAAACCCGCGCACCAAAACGAACTGGATGGCATATCAAGAAAAGCTCAGAGAAATGACAACAACGGGTCCCATAAACACACCACAAGAGGTGGATTTGGAACAGAAGCATCTAACTAGAATGATGTTGGAAGCTAAGGAAGCATCAACCACCATCTGTCCGACACCAACCAAAAAATCGGAACTTCCATTGAGAATACAAAGAGACATTCAGCAAAAAAGATTCTTAAGAAAAAACTGGGCACAAACAAGATGCCCAGTTATCAAAAGAAGATTGAACGCACTAGCCACTAAAGTTTCTCAAGAAGTGGAGGAATGGAGGGGCTCCGGATGGGAACATACCATCGAGAAAGCTGGAGAGAACATGACCAACCTCCACTTCTTAAACAAATGCCTAACTAATAAACCGCAACCAATATACCCATTGTTGGACGAGAGTGGGACAAGAAACTACAAACCAGAAGACAGAGCCAACATTCTGGCTGACCATATGGAGAATCAATTTACGCTCCATCCAATCAGACCAGAAATATCCAGAAGCTCAGTAAACCACCACCAAATGGTGACCAAAGCGGTTGAAGAATTCCTGGCAAGTCAAACAGAACCTCTAGCAGGCGGAGAATACATCTCACCATCTGAAGTGGCCAAAGCAATCAGAAGACTTCCAAGGAAGAAAGCCGCAGGACAAGACGGACTACCTATAGCGGCAATATACCAACTTCCAAGGAAGGGAGTAGTGGCCATCACGAAGCTATTCAATGGCATATTGAGAACAGCCCACTTCCCCGAAGAATGGAAACAGGCAAAACTGATTGTAATACCCAAACCAGGAAAAGACAAAAGGAAGGCAGCATCTTATAGACCGATCTCCTTGCTCCCGCAGTTAAGCAAACTATTCGAGCGGCTGTTGCTGTGGCGCATAAAACCGTCCATCACACCAAGGAACGAGCAGTTCGGTTTCAGACCCATGCACTCCACCACGCTCCAATTAACTAGGGTCTTGCACGAACTAGCCACTGAAATGAACAATGGTAAACACACAGTAACTGTGTTTCTAGACATTGAGAAGGCCTTCGATAGAGTGTGGCACGAAGGCCTTCTCTATAAGATGATACAAGCAAAAATGCAGCCACAGTACATAAGATTATTAGCATCATTCCTGAAGAACCGTAGTTTCTTCGTATCAGTCGAAGGGAAGAACTCGGTAACCAAGAAGATACAAGCGGGAGTGCCACAAGGCAGCACAGTATCACCAGGGTTGTACGCGCTGTACACTGATGACATCCCGACCCTGGCCGAAAGTATCCGAGAAGGAGAACGGGATGTAACACTAGCACTCTTTGCGGACGACAGCGCGTACCTCTCAACTTCAAGAACTCCCAAAGGAGCCACAAAGAGGATGCAACGACTACTAAATCTCTTACCAGACTGGCTAGATAAATGGCGCATGGCAGTCAACGTGGGGAAGACTGCCGCCATGCTAGTCAGTCGGAAAAGCAGAAACCCTCCACTAATGCAACTGATGGGTCAAGACATAGAATGGAGGAACACCGTCAAATACCTAGGAGTAGAAATAGATAAAAGACTTACAATGACAGCACAAACGGAGAACGTAATAAGACAGTCCAGAGCGGCAAGAGCCATGCTACGCCCCGTACTGAGCTCAAAACTTCAAACAAAAACCAAGCTGGGAGTCTACAAAACGTATGTACGGTCAAGACTGACCTACGCGACCCCAGCTTGGTACCAGCTTTGCTCCAAAGCAAATAAAAAAAAGCTGCAAACAATCCAAAATGTCGCACTACGCATAATTACCAAGGCTGGTAGATACGTAAGGAACGACGTAATCAGCAGAGACTTGGCTATAGAGTCAGTCGAACAATTCGTAGTACGACTGTCGAAAAAAATGTTCGACAAAGCGGACAACGGGAGACACATACACCTGCACGGGATCGCCCCGCTGCATACAAGACCACCAGACGCAAAGAAATCCTGGCGAGTTCTCCCCCGAGAGCTACTTCCACAAGAGGAGACCTCAGGAAGTCAGGGGGATGACTAGAAGCCGGGGGATGAAACCCTAAACATCCAAATGGAACACCAAGCAACGAAGTAAGCTTACCTCAAAATACTTTGGTATGATGGTAAGCTGAAATCAAAGAAGAAGAAGAAGAAAACATCGAATAAATCATCCAGATAAACGAAAAACACGAAAGTGTAGTCAGACATTATGCAGAGCGGTCATTTTCCAGAGTAGCCTGCACAATGAAGAGACACCGTGGAGTAGTAGCCCCACGAGTTCAAGCAGAGGCCATGAGTATGAAAACTCGATGCCTCCACCAGCCCCGCCAAAGGTTGACGAAATAAACATTATGCTCGCGCCCAAGTTTATACGCTAAATATTGTTATTATAATCTAATTAAATCATCATCAACAATGGCAGATACCGCAGTAGCAGCAGAGGCTCCCGCTCCGGCCACCCCCGCCAAGAAACCAAAGTCTTCCGCCGCCGCCGGTGCCAAGAAACCAAAATCGAAACCGACCCACCCGAAAACTTCGGAAATGGTGAACAGCGCCATCAAAGAGCTCAAAGAGCGCAGCGGATCATCATTGAAGGCGATCAAGAAATACATTGCCGCTCAATACAAGGTTGACGCTGAGAAACTAGCACCGTTCATCAGGAAGTATTTGAAGAGCGCCGTCGAATCCGGTGCATTGATCCAGACCAAAGGCAAGGGTGCCTCCGGTAGTTTCAAGCTCGAGTCTAAGTCTTCCTCTTCGAAGAAGCCGACCGCTTCCAAAGCCTCCGGCAAGTCCGCCGGCGCTAAGGAAAGTGGTGCCGCTTCATCAGCCAAGTCGAAGAAGGCCGCCGCGTCCTCTGCCGCCGCCAGCGGCGGCAGGGGTAGGAAATCCGCCGCTGCTTCTTCGCCCGCCAAGTCGAAGCCTTCCGCCGCTACGAAGGACAAGAAAGCCGCCGCCGCTAAGAAGAAGCCCGCCGCTGCCGCCGCGAAGAAAGCCGCCGCTCCAGCGAAGGCGAAGAGCGCAGCCGCGCCTAAAGCTAAGAAAACCGCCAAGCCGCCCACTAAGAAGCCCAAAGCGCCCAAACCGAAGAGGGCCGCCGCCACACCGACCAAGAAGGCCGCCGCGAAGAAATCATCCGCCGCTAAGAAATAAGCGTGGACACCGCACAAGCATCGGTGTCGTCGTTTGTGCGTGGTGGTGTGTGTACTACGTGCTTGCTTGCGTGCCGTGCTTCGCCCTCGTCGTCGAGTATCTGTGTCCGCTCGTGTGTAGTAGTATTGTGAACGTCAAAGTTCAAACTTCTACCGCGCGCGGACCCGGGAAAGACATGAGCGCGCGTTGCTCGCTGTTGCTAGCACGTTATGCGCTCTCACCTCAATCGCCGACATCACCGGTCGTCGTGGTCTTCCGTGGGACCCGCTTGCGTGGGGTAGGAGGCGATGAGATGAAGAGAAATCTCTCTATCACTCCTCCTCATTTCGCACCAAAAAGCCCTTTTCAGGGCTAACAAAAATATCAAAAAATGGTTGTTAAACCTCTTATGTTTCTGAACGCAACGAACAACAACAACAACAACAACAATAATATCATCACTCATAATTCAATTATGCGTGTACCTATTGAGTACGCAATAGTAATCATTTATCCATACATATCGTTATTACTATATAGGTACACACATTGAACATTAGGACCCCGCCCGACTGCCCGACTATAACAGACTACAACACCCACTAACTATAATCAGTTGATTAGCTAGAATCTCCTAAGAAGTGTTTTATTTTAACTTCAGTGTTAGGTACTGTTATTACTGACAACTCACAAATATATAAATAACAATCTAAGCTAAAGTCGGTAAGTGACGTAAATACATGGCTATACTTTCATTTTGTATATGCGAATTTGTCGAATAAGGTGCCAATAATCATAAATATGTGTGTGGTTTATATTGGTATAGGTTGGTTGTTGATTTCTAAATATTATGTTAAAATTAGTGTTCAATTTCAGGTTTCCTCTTTAGCTACCTATATGTGTCTATCTATATCTTTCTCTTTTTCTAATGTTTACGTCTCTCCCTCTAACCGTTGTTACTTACCTGCTAATGGTGGATACGGTCGAATGTGGTTCGTAAACTTGCTCCCGATGTGCTCTCGCCGCTCGCATCTATAAATATTGAAAAAACTTAAATTATGACACTAGTACGCTACGTGGCGCAGTGCGAAGCGAACGTATATAGTTTTTATTGAAATTAACTCATTTAATAAACTACTCCTATAATGTCGGGACGCGGTAAAGGTGGCAAAGTTAAGGGGAAGGCAAAGTCTCGCTCCAACCGTGCAGGTTTACAATTCCCAGTGGGTCGTATTCATCGTCTTTTGCGTAACGGCAATTACGCAGAGCGCGTTGGTGCCGGTGCTCCGGTGTATTTAGCGGCCGTGATGGAATATCTAGCCGCTGAGGTGCTAGAGTTGGCCGGTAACGCGGCGAGGGACAACAAGAAGACCAGGATAATTCCGCGTCATCTCCAACTGGCGATCAGGAACGACGAGGAGTTGAACAAGCTGCTCTCCGGGGTCACCATCGCACAGGGCGGTGTTCTGCCTAACATCCAAGCAGTGCTCCTCCCCAAGAAGACCGAGAAGAAGGCTTAATATGCCAGCTCTCAATATTTTGTTGGTGCACGGACATGTATATGAAAATACATCGCCAATGCACCTATATATGTAACACAAAAGGCCCTTTTCAGGGCCACAAATTATTTCCGATATATATGTTTGTCTCTCAACAAACAGTAAGATATATATTGTTTCTTGAACACAAAATGACATAATAATAATAATAAATATCAAACAAGTCGAGGTGTGCTACATTTCATAATACTTACTAGTATTTATGTATGTACCCACTTACCTAATTTTGTGAATGTTGCATGCATTTCACTTAATACGTAGTGTTGGAAACGTCATTACTTTTAAAAAATGAAACGTCTAAGTAAAATACGTAATAAAGATGATACAACCACGTAGAATAAGTTAGCAGTAAATAGTTCATAAGCGCTTTAAATGTATTGCTATATAAGTATAGATAACGTATGATAAGAAATAGGTAAGAATCTAAGTAAGTAGAATGAGTAGCTCCAGTTCGGTGTCAAAAGAGGTAGAATAGGAATGTAACCAGGTTATAGAAAAAACTCTTGCCTATCTCATACCACTTGTCACTCTCGCACAAGTCCCCGGGTTTTCCAGGAAAACACAGGGAAAGTCAGGGAATAGTATTTAATTGTGTATAATGTAATAAAATAGCTTTAGATAATGTAGAAATAACATAGGTGGTCTAATAATTACCTATTACGAATATTTGTGAAGGTAAAATCACATAAAAACTAGACTTTTCTAGAAAATGTAAAAATTATATTTTATTTTAATAATCTTTGCCAGTCTACGTACACAATAGCGAAAGTAACTCTTGTCTGTCTGTCTGTTACGCTTTCACGCCAAAACTACTGGACCGATTTGAATGAAATTTGGTATGGAGATAGTTTGAGACCCGGGGAAAAAAAAAAAAAAAAAAAAAAAACATAGGATAGAATTTATCTGACTGCGCAAAAAGAGGTTAATGTTTTCGCGCGATAACCGACATACGCGCGGGCGGAGCCGCGCCCAGAAAGCTAGTTTTAACTAAATAAATAACAACAGCAAATTGTTACAACTGCATTGATTGATATTATTATATAGATAGATATAAAAATCTGTATATTATTGTTAAAACTATTTGATTAGGATCGATGAGTATCGCGTCCGTCTGTTGAATCTGCTCTCTCACTCTCGCACACACCGTCATTGGTTGAATACGACACGTTTAGCCAGTGTTGATGTGGGATACATGTAGCACGTATAACTGATAATATTCGATGACGTTCAGTGCAATTTACACACAATCAAACACCGAGCTCGCCGGCGAGCTCGAGGCAAAAACAAGGTCACGATAAATTGCTCTCCAAATAGTCAAAGAGTTTTATTCAGTAGGGCCCAATTGTGCAACACTGCAGTTGCACAGAGGCATTTTGCTCCGATCCCCCCCATGTCTCTCGACAGTGAGACAAGCCGAGGTCCGAACCACAGTGGTGCCCTTGAGCTCGCTGTCAACCCCTCCTATAATAGCGGTACGTTTTCGGCGTCCGCAGGAGACGGAGGTAGAAGGCGCTTTTCGCCTTCTACGCCCGTCTCGGGAGAAGTGCCTTCGGCACTTCTCCCTCCCGGGCTATTGTAGGGCCAGGCCCTCGCCCAAAACCCGGTGGAGCTGGACGACCGCACAGGCGGTAGCCAGCATCTATGTCCTCCCTAAACAAACAACAAGTGCAATTTAATTGTACTGAGTTGTGTATAATATTGTTAACATGCCGCCCAAGACTAGTGGTAAAGCCGCCAAGAAATCTGGCAAAGCCCAGAAGAACATCTCCAAGACCGACAAAAAGAAGAAGAAGCACAAGAGGAAGGAGAGCTACGCCATCTACATCTACAAGGTGCTCAAGCAGGTCCACCCGGACACCGGTATATCGAGCAAGGCCATGTCTATCATGAACTCGTTCGTGAACGACATCTTCGAGCGTATCGCTGCCGAGGCGTCCCGTTTGGCCCACTACAACAAGCGTTCCACCATCACCTCAAGGGAGGTGCAAACATCCGTGAGGCTCCTGCTGCCCGGTGAACTGGCGAAGCACGCCGTCAGCGAGGGGACCAAGGCTGTAACCAAATACACCTCGTCCAAGTGATGTGTTGACCCCGACACTGACGGTATACACTGCGACTTCGGTTCGCATATATCACATATAAACAAAAGGCCCTTTTCAGGGCCACAAAATAACTCTTATAAATACACATTGTGTATAATTATTGTTTCTTGACGACACTTAACAACAATCCCTCTCACTTAAACTATACATACACTTACTTTACATACTATAGTTCATATATATCTGTAAGATGATATAACTTATGCATAGGTACCAACTCTGTCTTATATGTATAGGTGGGTATATAAAATATTATTATTATTTCAAACAAAAATACTACCACGTGCAATAAACATTGGTATATTTTTTTTTTTTTTAAATACCACGTGCATGCACATAATTTACTTATTATTTTAGCGTACCGAGCTCTCCTTGAATATAGGTATGAATTGAATTGGATTTTGTTGAAACTATAGTCAAATTTTTTTTTTTTTTTTTTTTTTTTTTTTTCTTTTTCTCCTTATTATAATATTACATATTGTACATGATAAAATATATGATTAAAATAAATATATTTCTTTGCAATAGTCCGTACCTACCTACCTACCTACCTACCTACGGGCTATGGGGCTTGCGAGTGAACGAGATATATTGCGCGCGCGAGCGAGATGCAAAGACAGACGCGGTCAGAAACGAAAGTGTATAAATATTAATAGGCGAACAGAGCGTCAATTTAACCATTTGCCCTCAGTCTTCTGTTAGCGGAGCACGCGTCTTGTACCGTACTACATATAAAGTTTGACATAAGTGAGTTTCGTGTGTTAGTTTGAAGTCATGGCCCGTACCAAGCAGACCGCACGTAAGTCTACCGGTGGTAAAGCGCCGCGTAAACAGCTCGCCACTAAGGCGGCACGCAAGAGCGCGCCCGCCACAGGTGGTGTAAAGAAGCCCCATCGCTACAGGCCCGGAACGGTCGCCCTTCGTGAGATCCGTCGCTACCAGAAGAGCACAGAGCTGTTGATCCGCAAGCTGCCGTTCCAGCGTCTGGTCCGTGAGATCGCCCAGGACTTCAAGACCGATCTCCGTTTCCAGAGCTCTGCCGTTATGGCGCTCCAGGAGGCTAGCGAGGCTTATCTCGTCGGTCTTTTCGAAGATACCAACCTTTGCGCCATTCACGCTAAGCGTGTCACCATCATGCCCAAGGACATACAGTTGGCGCGAAGAATCAGAGGCGAACGCGCCTAAGCCCTCTCGACTGCGTGTTTACGTTGTGTCTTGTTGTTTGTATGTAGTACCTACCTAGGTATCTACATACATCATCATTACCTACGTCGCGGTTTGAGCAAAACTTTACAAACAAAAGGCCCTTTTCAGGGCCGCATATGTTTCATGGTTTTATAAAAATGGAATGTTTCTTAAGCACATACAACATCAGTAATAGTATCAAACGTAATAAGTATAGCGATATACGTATATATATATATATTATAAGCGACATAAGTATGATCGGGAAATATTATTATTATCTGGTTACTTTATACTATGCTTATATGAGCGTAAATAATAATAATAATAATAATTGTTATGGTATGATACATACATACAATAATACGTAGGTACTTATAATTAAGGAATATAATCACATCTATACCTAGTCACCAATTTAATAATAATAATAATATATCGTAATCATCGAAAAGTTATAATATTACAATTTAATTTACCTACATATTATATTATAGGCAACTGAATTATGACGACGAATCCTCCCCTCCCCCGTACCCCTCTGATCTGACTCCACGGTGCTTCGTCTCGTAAACGTATATCGCGCTCTCTTTTCGACTTCGAACGTGTGTTTGATGGTATAAATATAAGGGGCGTATAAAACGGACATTGCCACCAGTCGTTCGTTCACCGGCGCAGTGGAAACTCGTGTGTCAGTTTAATTTCGATTAAACGTACTTTGTGCTCATTGAAAAATGACCGGTCGCGGTAAGGGAGGAAAGGGTCTGGGGAAAGGTGGCGCTAAGCGTCACAGGAAAGTGCTCCGCGATAACATCCAGGGTATCACGAAGCCAGCGATCCGTCGTCTTGCGCGCAGAGGTGGCGTGAAGCGTATCTCCGGTTTGATATACGAAGAGACCAGAGGCGTGCTGAAGGTGTTCCTCGAGAACGTCATCCGCGACGCAGTCACTTACACTGAGCACGCCAAGAGGAAGACCGTCACCGCCATGGATGTCGTATACGCTCTGAAGCGCCAAGGCCGCACCCTCTACGGTTTCGGAGGTTAAGCTGTGTAGCTTTGTGTCAGTCTTCGTGATGATGCGTGTCGCGATGTGTTTTTTTGTTAACTAATAAATGGTTGACAAAGACTCCACCGCTGCCGCATTTAAAATTTAAAAAAAGGCCCTTTTCAGGGCCGCATAAGTTTCATGAGATCATTTATAGATTATTGTTTCTTTACAACATAACAACATAATGCAAAAATGTCATACGGTACATAAATTGCACACCTACACTAACAAGTTATTATTATATTATATACATACCTACCTACCTAATTGTTGAGGTTGATGATGATGATTATAAATTTATGTAGGTAACAACAATCACAGAAAATTTTTATAAAAAAATATACCAATGTTCATTGCACGTGGTATTTTTGTTTGAAATAATATTTTATATACCTACCTATACATATAAGACAGAGTTAGGAGTTCGTTGTCCGCATAGCGAGAAAAATGTATGACAGCGCGGACAACGGACCACACAAACACCTCCAGGGATTTGCACCGCTTCATACCAGACCACCAGACCTTAAAACACAACCTCGCCCACTTCCAAGGGAGCTTATACTACAAGCCCCAGATGAGGAGGGGGACGCCTAAATCACCAAAACAACACACTACCCTTTACATAGGGGTATAGTGTAAGAAAACAAAACACCAAATGAAACTGAATCAATCAAGAAGACATAGAAGAAGAAATAGAATACTCCAAGAACAAAGCACTATAACGTGCAAAGCATACTTCACTTAGAGCGGAACATTTCAGGGTAGCCTAAGTGAAGCAAGATACCGAGGAGCAGTGCCCCCTCGAGTTGAAGCAGGGGTAATGGGCATCAAGCCCGACACCCTATCCGACCCAGATAAAAATGGGTTGAAGACGAAATAGCTAGCTCGCGCCCGAGGACCAACGTAGTGACGTCACCGGGACCACACGCTTGACACAACCCTCAACCCCTAACGTTATCGCGTACCATTTGGCTGTGTGGTTGAGTCTCCGCTAGTCGTTGAGACTCCCACACGCCCCCCCCGTACGTGCTAACGCTTCTTACCACCCTCCGGTAACTAGCGTATGTTGCAACCGCGTTCGCGTAGCTCTGCATAGCTAGAAGCCGTGCAGACACTGTCAATAATTTTATGAGAAAATTACGACGCAGTGCCGCCCAGACACATCCCGCATATCAATCATCCTGCTTTCTACGCGTGGGCAACCTTCAGCGGTCGCCTTACCGAGCTATCCCGAACGGGGTTTCCCTCGGTAGGGGACGCACCGCTAGCGGAAGCCGCGCGTAGCTGCAGACAAGAGCGACGTGTCACCATTTTAGTGATCACCACCACCAACCCGTGACCACTATCACCATACTACCCGGTACCACCATTACCGTCTACTATGGCGGACCCCCCGCCCCGTAAAGACCCGGACCCTGACCCGGAAACAGTTAAGGAAGGCATAGTATGCCGCTATCTCCTCGACCCCAGTAAGTCCGTCATAATGCCAGCAGCCGCGCTAGGACTGCGCAAGGCTCCGCGGCAGAAGCGGAAGGACAATCCCAGAACGGCGGAAGGACTCGTCACTGGGGAGGCTGAGCCCTCCACCAGCGGCGAAACTGCACCAGCCGCACTAGGAGCAGCGTCAGTATCTCAAACGGGATCACCCCGAAGACGCATAGAACATACCGTCATCACACCCTCAAGGACTATACCTGACCAAGGACTCGCGGCGAGCGGGTCTGAGTACCCACTACGCAGCGAAACCGCAGGGGAGCCCTCCACCAGAAGGTGCAAGATTAGACGACCACCCATCTCCTCGGACTCCGATACAGAGGTAGGCGGAGACGAGAAAAGACCAAAAATTAAAAAATCCATCACTCCGAAAAAAGTAGGTCAACGGTCACCCATCCAAAAAATGGACCGACCAAAACGACCCTCCGGTCAGTCGACTTTTATGACTTCACCGAATGCTTCACGCGACTCCTCATCTGGTGGAGGGCCGGCCAACATCACCGCCGACAGCTCTTCATCAGAATCATCATCATCACCATCATCATCTGACGAAGAAAGTCGAAAATTCAGAGACACCCACTCTACATCATACGCCGGCATAGAACCCGTCCCACTAAATGCTGCACCGATGCCATCACCACCATCACCTGAGCAAGCGGTGATGTCATATGTGGAAGCAGTAGCATCACCAGCTCGAAACGAAGCTGACTCACCTAGGGCAGGACCCTCCCACCAACCGACCCGCCCATCACCCCAAGCACATTCACAACCACAAACCACTGAACCACCGGTGCTCCAAGGCTACCCACCGATCATCATCGAGTCCCTGAGTAACTGGATACCCGTTTTTGCCAGAATTAAGGCAAAACTAGGACATGCACTCAACGTAAAGCCTAGAGGTAAAGGGTTCCGTTTTGCGGCAAGGACAGCAGATGAATTCCGCACCGTCCAAAGAATACTTACTGAAGAAGCAGAAAAAGACAAATCAGTCTCGTGGCATTGCTACGCTGTTGACGAGGAGTTACCACTCAAAGTGGCCATAAAAGGCCTAACCTACTTCATCCCTCCAGATGAAATCAAAAAAGATTTGGAGGAGAAAGGATTCCCCGCTAGGTATGTTAGGGAGATACCCCCAAGAAGAGGAGGAAACAGCCCAGTATACTTTGTGTCACTAGATCGTATCTGTGACACCGAGAAAGCTCGTCTCTACGCCACCACGGAAATTCTGAACATCCCAGAAGTCATCATCGAAGGCTGGGCACCGAAAGGTGGTACGGTGCCACAATGCCACCGATGCCAGCAATTTGGCCACGCTTCGGGAGGCTGCCACAAGCAGCAGCGCTGTGTCAAGTGCGCAGGTGAACACAGCGCCAAAGAATGCACCAAACCCAAGGGCCACAAACCCACCTGCGCAAACTGCAATGGACCTCACATCGCCTGCAGCCGAAAATGCCCCCACTACTTGAGGGAGGCAAGAAGAAGGGGAGTCAAAGTTCCCCCCCCACTCAACAGACAGCCGCCTAGACAAGCGCAATTCGACGACCCACCAGCCATAAGAAGGCCATCTCAACCAGAATGGCAAACATCAGCACCCCCCCTACGGGAGCCAGCACCGCATCCACCCAGGACAGGTGACCTGAACGCCTGGCCTACAATACCAGTAATGAGATATACAGGCATCATACATCCACCGGAAGCCAACCCCCCCACTGCAAGAGGAGCTCCACTCCCTAGCAAACGTAAAAAGAAAGGAGGGAGAAGGACAAAGTCCTCCAAGCGAAGGGCAGCTACAACAGAAACACCCGCGCCTACAGCAGCGTCAACCCCTATACCCACTCCAAGGGGTACTGACACTGAAGCAGCAGCCACCGATAACGAGCGCCCTATTGCCCAGACATTTGTACCTATTCAAGTGCAACGGCAGCTGACACGAAAGACCACCACTACCGGACCAGCTGAACCTAAGACTAGGCATCAGCGTACCACACAGGCTGATGATAAGCGCACACCCCACTCTAATGACCCAAGACAAGGAGAAGCGCCAACAATTCATCAAGAGAATCAACTAAATCGGCCTCACCCCCCCCAGCAGGGAGAAACCATAACGAGGAACAGACCGCCATTACAACACGAGGCACCAAGACCCGAATGGGCTAGGCCACAACCACAGCCAGTGTGGATGGCAAGAGAAACATGGGGACCACCCCCTCAACCAACACCAAGATACGCCGTAAGAGGCCCCCCCCCATTCCAGGGTCCCATGCAATACCACCCACATAGAGGGGAATTCATTCACCAAACTCCAGCAAGTAGCGGCGGGAACCCCCTGATGGCTATCATAGGGATCCTTACGGAACTACTTGTATCCTTAGCCTCAGGGGGTAACATCCAGGAGGTAGCTAAGAGAGGTCTACTCATATTATCCCAATTGCAGTATGGATAGAAAACTAAGAATACTGTACTGGAATCCCGGAGGAGTACGGGAGAAGAAAGCAGCAATATCACTCCTCGCCCAAACACAAAAGGCCCACCTCATTCTGTTGGGTGAGACCAAATTGAAGCCTTCCATCAAATTTAGAGTCGCAAACTACCACACACATCGCCAAGACTGCGTCACGGCCCGAGATACTGCGTATAGAGGTACAGCAGTACTCGTGCGCCGTGACATTATTCATGATATCTTACCACCACCTCAGCTTACAGAACTAGTAGCCAATGGAGTAGTAGTCAAGACCAGTCAAGGGGAACTGAGAATCTACTCCGGCTACCGACCTCCATCCTCAGCACTGATCCCCCACGACTTTGCAACTATATTGGACGAGCAAGCACCCACAATACTAGCAGGCGACTTCAACGCCAAGCATACGTCGTGGGGGTCAAGAGTTATCACACCCCCAGGAAGGTCACTCTACCAGACCGCAGAGACGGCCAATTTCGAAGTCATAGGACCGGATGAGCCCACCCACGTGCCAGCGAATACCAACCACCGGGCTGATGTGCTGGATGTGGTTGCCTACCAAGGCCTAACGGGCAGTATCAGTGTGGAAGTGCTGTACGACCTAGACGAGCAGCACTTCCCAATACTGATCACAGTGGGTCTCTCATTATACTCACTGACAAGACAGCCTGTCCAAAGGATTAACTGGCAGGCATACGCAGCCGAGATGGAAGATATAAGCATAGGACCCATAACCAAAGCCGAAGAAGTTGACAAGGCTGTTGACTTAATAACTAAAAAGATGCAAGAGGCCAAAGAAAACAACTCGAAAGAAGCTCAACCTCCTACAAGACGATTTGAACTCCCTATCAGGATTCAACAAGCGCTCTCCAACAAGAGGACACTCAAAAAACAATGGGTAGCCACAAGATGCCCAGTACTCAAAAGACGCCTTAATGCCATCTCAACCCGAATATCCCAAGAGGTAGAAGCTTGGAGAGGGGAGGAATGGAATAAGGAAATTGATCAAGCAGGCGAACAGATGGGGAACCTACACAGACTGAACCGGAGGCTGACCAAGGCAGCACCTCCAATACAACCACTTCTGGAGAACGGAATAAGAAAATACGGAGCCAAAGACAGAGCTCGTATACTTGCACAGCACCTGGAGAATCAATTTAAACTGCACCCGGTGAGGCAGGAAGCCAGCCCAACGGCTAGAGCGCACCACACAATGGTTGACTCCTGGGCCAGTTCACACAGAGCAGCACCGACACCACCGCTAGAGGGAAGCGCCTATATATCCCCTACTGAGACATGGAAGGCCATTAGGCGCTTACCCCGAAGAAAAGCCGCTGGCCACGATGGGCTGCCTATAGCGGCGATCCACCAACTGCCACGTAAAGGCATTGTAGCTTTAACCCGGCTGTACAACGGAATCCTCCGCACTGGCCACTTCCCAGAGCCCTGGAAGAAGGCCAAGGTTATAATGATTCCGAAGCCGGGTAAGGACAGACGTCAACCATCTGCATACCGCCCCATATCGCTCTTACCCCACCTGGCGAAGCTGTTTGAGAGGTTGCTGCTGCACAGGCTGAGACCGCTCATAATCCCAAGAGCGGAACAGTTTGGATTCAGGCGGCAGCACTCAACGACTCTCCAACTGACAAGAGTCATCCATCAGATGTCAGACAACCTCAACAACAAGAAACATACCGTGGCCGTCTTCCTGGATGTAGAGAAGGCCTTCGATAGAGTGTGGCACGAGGGTCTTCTCTACAAACTGGCTAAACTAGACCTACCCGAACAATACCTGACAATAATCGACAACTTCCTGAAAGGCAGAAGTTTCTATGTCTCTGTTGATCAGGAACAATCAGATCCGAGAAGTATCCAAGCGGGCGTCCCCCAGGGCAGCTGCCTCTCTCCACTACTGTATGCAAGTTATACAGACGACATACCAACCTTGGAGAAGAGGCCCTGGGACCACGAACCAAGAATCACACTGGCCTTATTCGCAGACGATAGTGCCTTCTTAACTGCATCCCACAAACCATCGTTTGCAATAAAGGTCATGCAGAAGCAGCTGAACCTCATGCCGGAGTGGCTTGACACGTGGAGAATGGCAGTCAATGTGGGCAAGACCGCCGCCATACTTGTCAGCCGCAAAAGCATCCCACGAGAGACACTATTTATGTATGGCAAATCAATAGAGTGGCAAACCCACACCAAGTACCTTGGCGTCCAAATCGATAGGAAGTTGACTATGGCAGCCCAGGTTAATCATGCGATTAACAGCGCGAGGACAGCGAGAGCCCAGTTAAGACCGGTCCTGAACTCCAAGCTGCCTCTGAAAACCAAGCTGGGGATCTACAAAACGTACATAAGGTCCAGACTGACGTACGCATCCCCAGCTTGGTACATTCTGTGCTCCAAATCAAACAAAAAGAGAATTCAGGCCCAACAAAATCTAGCACTCCGCATAGCCACAGGTGCCGGAAGATATGTGCGAAACACAACAATATCCAAGGACACAGCAATGGAAACAGTAGAACAGTTCGTTGTCCGCCTAGCCAAGAGGATGTATGACGCGGCGGACAACGGACCACATGAACATCTGAGGGGCATAGCGCCCCTTCATGCCAGGCCACCAGATACCAAGCCAAAACGGCGTCCACTCCCCCGGGAGTTGACAGCAAACCAGGCAACGGAAGAAGAATAAACAAAGACATCAACAACACTAACAACAAATCCACAAATCAAAGCACGACAAGTGTGCAATACAGACTTTGCGCAGAGCGGCACATCTGAGTAGCCTGCGCAAAGGAAGATACCTTGAGGCCGTTGCCTCATGAGATGAAGCAGGGGAAATGGGCAAGAGCCCGAACCCCAACCGACTCCCCAATAAAGGGAGAGTTGAAGATGAAATAGCTAGCTAGCTAGCTCGCGCCCAAGTTTATACGCTAAATATTGTTATTATAATCTAATTAAATCATCATCAACAATGGCAGATACCGCAGTAGCAGCAGAGGCTCCCGCTCCGGCCACCCCCGCCAAGAAACCAAAGTCTTCCGCCGCCGCCGGTGCCAAGAAACCAAAATCGAAACCGACCCACCCGAAAACTTCGGAAATGGTGAACAGCGCCATCAAAGAGCTCAAAGAGCGCAGCGGATCATCATTGAAGGCGATCAAGAAATACATTGCCGCTCAATACAAGGTTGACGCTGAGAAACTAGCACCGTTCATCAGGAAGTATTTGAAGAGCGCCGTCGAATCCGGTGCATTGATCCAGACCAAAGGCAAGGGTGCCTCCGGTAGTTTCAAGCTCGAGTCTAAGTCTTCCTCTTCGAAGAAGCCGACCGCTTCCAAAGCCTCCGGCAAGTCCGCCGGCGCTAAGGAAAGTGGTGCCGCTTCATCAGCCAAGTCGAAGAAGGCCGCCGCGTCCTCTGCCGCCGCCAGCGGCGGCAGGGGTAGGAAATCCGCCGCTGCTTCTTCGCCCGCCAAGTCGAAGCCTTCCGCCGCTACGAAGGACAAGAAAGCCGCCGCCGCTAAGAAGAAGCCCGCCGCTGCCGCCGCGAAGAAAGCCGCCGCTCCAGCGAAGGCGAAGAGCGCAGCCGCGCCTAAAGCTAAGAAAACCGCCAAGCCGCCCACTAAGAAGCCCAAAGCGCCCAAACCGAAGAGGGCCGCCGCCACACCGACCAAGAAGGCCGCCGCGAAGAAATCATCCGCCGCTAAGAAATAAGCGTGGACACCGCACAAGCATCGGTGTCGTCGTTTGTGCGTGGTGGTGTGTGTACTACGTGCTTGCTTGCGTGCCGTGCTTCGCCCTCGTCGTCGAGTATCTGTGTCCGCTCGTGTGTAGTAGTATTGTGAACGTCAAAGTTCAAACTTCTACCGCGCGCGGACCCGGGAAAGACATGAGCGCGCGTTGCTCGCTGTTGCTAGCACGTTATGCGCTCTCACCTCAATCGCCGACATCACCGGTCGTCGTGGTCTTCCGTGGGACCCGCTTGCGTGGGGTAGGAGGCGATGAGATGAAGAGAAATCTCTCTATCACTCCTCCTCATTTCGCACCAAAAAGCCCTTTTCAGGGCTAACAAAAATATCAAAAAATGGTTGTTAAACCTCTTATGTTTCTGAACGCAACGAACAACAACAACAACAACAACAATAATATCATCACTCATAATTCAATTATGCGTGTACCTATTGAGTACGCAATAGTAATCATTTATCCATACATATCGTTATTACTATATAGGTACACACATTGAACATTAGGACCCCGCCCGACTGCCCGACTATAACAGACTACAACACCCACTAACTATAATCAGTTGATTAGCTAGAATCTCCTAAGAAGTGTTTTATTTTAACTTCAGTGTTAGGTACTGTTATTACTGACAACTCACAAATATATAAATAACAATCTAAGCTAAAGTCGGTAAGTGACGTAAATACATGGCTATACTTTCATTTTGTATATGCGAATTTGTCGAATAAGGTGCCAATAATCATAAATATGTGTGTGGTTTATATTGGTATAGGTTGGTTGTTGATTTCTAAATATTATGTTAAAATTAGTGTTCAATTTCAGGTTTCCTCTTTAGCTACCTATATGTGTCTATCTATATCTTTCTCTTTTTCTAATGTTTACGTCTCTCCCTCTAACCGTTGTTACTTACCTGCTAATGGTGGATACGGTCGAATGTGGTTCGTAAACTTGCTCCCGATGTGCTCTCGCCGCTCGCATCTATAAATATTGAAAAAACTTAAATTATGACACTAGTACGCTACGTGGCGCAGTGCGAAGCGAACGTATATAGTTTTTATTGAAATTAACTCATTTAATAAACTACTCCTATAATGTCGGGACGCGGTAAAGGTGGCAAAGTTAAGGGGAAGGCAAAGTCTCGCTCCAACCGTGCAGGTTTACAATTCCCAGTGGGTCGTATTCATCGTCTTTTGCGTAACGGCAATTACGCAGAGCGCGTTGGTGCCGGTGCTCCGGTGTATTTAGCGGCCGTGATGGAATATCTAGCCGCTGAGGTGCTAGAGTTGGCCGGTAACGCGGCGAGGGACAACAAGAAGACCAGGATAATTCCGCGTCATCTCCAACTGGCGATCAGGAACGACGAGGAGTTGAACAAGCTGCTCTCCGGGGTCACCATCGCACAGGGCGGTGTTCTGCCTAACATCCAAGCAGTGCTCCTCCCCAAGAAGACCGAGAAGAAGGCTTAATATGCCAGCTCTCAATATTTTGTTGGTGCACGGACATGTATATGAAAATACATCGCCAATGCACCTATATATGTAACACAAAAGGCCCTTTTCAGGGCCACAAATTATTTCCGATATATATGTTTGTCTCTCAACAAACAGTAAGATATATATTGTTTCTTGAACACAAAATGACATAATAATAATAATAAATATCAAACAAGTCGAGGTGTGCTACATTTCATAATACTTACTAGTATTTATGTATGTACCCACTTACCTAATTTTGTGAATGTTGCATGCATTTCACTTAATACGTAGTGTTGGAAACGTCATTACTTTTAAAAAATGAAACGTCTAAGTAAAATACGTAATAAAGATGATACAACCACGTAGAATAAGTTAGCAGTAAATAGTTCATAAGCGCTTTAAATGTATTGCTATATAAGTATAGATAACGTATGATAAGAAATAGGTAAGAATCTAAGTAAGTAGAATGAGTAGCTCCAGTTCGGTGTCAAAAGAGGTAGAATAGGAATGTAACCAGGTTATAGAAAAAACTCTTGCCTATCTCATACCACTTGTCACTCTCGCACAAGTCCCCGGGTTTTCCAGGAAAACACAGGGAAAGTCAGGGAATAGTATTTAATTGTGTATAATGTAATAAAATAGCTTTAGATAATGTAGAAATAACATAGGTGGTCTAATAATTACCTATTACGAATATTTGTGAAGGTAAAATCACATAAAAACTAGACTTTTCTAGAAAATGTAAAAATTATATTTTATTTTAATAATCTTTGCCAGTCTACGTACACAATAGCGAAAGTAACTCTTGTCTGTCTGTCTGTTACGCTTTCACGCCAAAACTACTGGACCGATTTGAATGAAATTTGGTATGGAGATAGTTTGAGACCCGGGGAAAAAAAAAAAAAAAAAAAAAAAACATAGGATAGAATTTATCTGACTGCGCAAAAAGAGGTTAATGTTTTCGCGCGATAACCGACATACGCGCGGGCGGAGCCGCGCCCAGAAAGCTAGTTTTAACTAAATAAATAACAACAGCAAATTGTTACAACTGCATTGATTGATATTATTATATAGATAGATATAAAAATCTGTATATTATTGTTAAAACTATTTGATTAGGATCGATGAGTATCGCGTCCGTCTGTTGAATCTGCTCTCTCACTCTCGCACACACCGTCATTGGTTGAATACGACACGTTTAGCCAGTGTTGATGTGGGATACATGTAGCACGTATAACTGATAATATTCGATGACGTTCAGTGCAATTTACACACAATCAAACACCGAGCTCGCCGGCGAGCTCGAGGCAAAAACAAGGTCACGATAAATTGCTCTCCAAATAGTCAAAGAGTTTTATTCAGTAGGGCCCAATTGTGCAACACTGCAGTTGCACAGAGGCATTTTGCTCCGATCCCCCCCATGTCTCTCGACAGTGAGACAAGCCGAGGTCCGAACCACAGTGGTGCCCTTGAGCTCGCTGTCAACCCCTCCTATAATAGCGGTACGTTTTCGGCGTCCGCAGGAGACGGAGGTAGAAGGCGCTTTTCGCCTTCTACGCCCGTCTCGGGAGAAGTGCCTTCGGCACTTCTCCCTCCCGGGCTATTGTAGGGCCAGGCCCTCGCCCAAAACCCGGTGGAGCTGGACGACCGCACAGGCGGTAGCCAGCATCTATGTCCTCCCTAAACAAACAACAAGTGCAATTTAATTGTACTGAGTTGTGTATAATATTGTTAACATGCCGCCCAAGACTAGTGGTAAAGCCGCCAAGAAATCTGGCAAAGCCCAGAAGAACATCTCCAAGACCGACAAAAAGAAGAAGAAGCACAAGAGGAAGGAGAGCTACGCCATCTACATCTACAAGGTGCTCAAGCAGGTCCACCCGGACACCGGTATATCGAGCAAGGCCATGTCTATCATGAACTCGTTCGTGAACGACATCTTCGAGCGTATCGCTGCCGAGGCGTCCCGTTTGGCCCACTACAACAAGCGTTCCACCATCACCTCAAGGGAGGTGCAAACATCCGTGAGGCTCCTGCTGCCCGGTGAACTGGCGAAGCACGCCGTCAGCGAGGGGACCAAGGCTGTAACCAAATACACCTCGTCCAAGTGATGTGTTGACCCCGACACTGACGGTATACACTGCGACTTCGGTTCGCATATATCACATATAAACAAAAGGCCCTTTTCAGGGCCACAAAATAACTCTTATAAATACACATTGTGTATAATTATTGTTTCTTGACGACACTTAACAACAATCCCTCTCACTTAAACTATACATACACTTACTTTACATACTATAGTTCATATATATCTGTAAGATGATATAACTTATGCATAGGTACCAACTCTGTCTTATATGTATAGGTGGGTATATAAAATATTATTATTATTTCAAACAAAAATACTACCACGTGCAATAAACATTGGTATATTTTTTTTTTTTTTTAAATACCACGTGCATGCACATAATTTACTTATTATTTTAGCGTACCGAGCTCTCCTTGAATATAGGTATGAATTGAATTGGATTTTGTTGAAACTATAGTCAAATTTTTTTTTTTTTTTTTTTTTTTTTTTTTCTTTTTCTCCTTATTATAATATTACATATTGTACATGATAAAATATATGATTAAAATAAATATATTTCTTTGCAATAGTCCGTACCTACCTACCTACCTACCTACCTACGGGCTATGGGGCTTGCGAGTGAACGAGATATATTGCGCGCGCGAGCGAGATGCAAAGACAGACGCGGTCAGAAACGAAAGTGTATAAATATTAAAAGGCGAACAGAGCGTCAATTTGGATCGCCGTTGACTCCGTACGGATCACACGTATCGCCAGCGCCACTTGCAAATTGAGATTATTTTCGTTGTAAAATAATATCAATTACGCCCGTAGCGAAGCGCTGCGGAGGGGATTATCTGCGCTAACCGGAAGCCGGGATTAGGGGTATGCTGTCCTAACCATACACGGCATATCCCCTATTCCCAGTGGTCACGGAGTTGACTCCCCCGTAGCTGCCAAGCATGGACCCCTCACCGGGACCATCCAAAGGCCCTTTTCAGGGCCCTAAACAGGGAGCGAGTGTGAAGCGTACGCGCAGTCCACCGCAATCTGAAGCTACCATACTCAGCCAAGCTGTAACGGCTGAAAAAGCTGTAACCATGCATCCGCACCGTGAAGAGGTGCAAAAAGGTCCTTCTCAGGGCCAAGCTGCTACCTACCATACCCCGCTCCATGAAGAGGAGCCAGGATGCTCTTCTCAGAGCTGGTATGTTACCACCCCGCCGCAGGCTACCACCAGCCCGACGCAAACGGCTACATACACGGAGGCACTCTCACCGAGGGGGCAACACGAGGCTGATATCCTCAATCTCGCCCGACTTCTCGAAGTGGGGGCCCTATCGAGTGGAATGCTCTCGTGGATGGCGCTGTATTTGCGCCTACAGGAAGCCGAACTAGAAGGCATTGAGCTGAGCGCAGAAGACCGCTCTATCCTAGAGTTTGCTGCCCGCTCAATCCTCTCACTGCCACCGATCAGCGAAGAAACCTTTAAGCTCAGAAGGCAAGCGTTCACCACGCCTGTGGCATCTGAGCGGGCAGTAGCTAAACGCCCACGCGCACGCTCAGTATCGGCATCCCCGCCGACAGCTGCCAAGAAGCCTCTACGTAGGGCAGCGAGTCCGTCTCGCCCTACTGAAAGCGTAGAGCGCATAGCATCCACTCACACCCCCGTTGCAACCCCCATTGCAACCCCCATGGAGGTACAAGAGCCTAAGCCCCAAAGAGAGCAAAAGAAAGCCCCGAAGCCTGTATTCACGCCGCTATCCGTAGAAAGGAAGCAGGCGCAGAAACTAACAGAAACGAGGTCGTTTGCCGAAGCCGCGCAACTAGCGGCTAGTTCCGCCGTGCAAAGCGCCCGCACCAGACAAGCGGCACCTATCATTCCGATAGCCGCTAAATCTACTGAGAAGCCACAGAATGTCCCTCAGGCCGTTGATACGCAAGAAGCTAAGGCCAAAGAGGCAACAGGGCCTAGGTACCCGCCCTTAGTCGTAGAAAAAATCGACAACTGGACGAGACATTTTAAGATTTTAGCTACCAAGCTCGGCCGCCCCCCTAACGGCAGGCCTTATGGACAGGGAATCCGCTTCTCACCTACTGATGAAGATGAATATAGGGCGATTCAATCGTACCTTACTCAGCTTGAGAAGGAAGAGAGCATTAGCTGGTTCTCATATTCACTACCAGCAGAGCGAAGCCTAAAGATCGCTATACGCGGATTACCGGCAGACACCGAACCGCAGGAAGTGAAACAAGACCTAGAAGAGAAGGGTTTCACTCCAGAATATGTGAAATGCATTAAAGGGCGGCAGGGGCGCCCCGGATGTGTGTTCCATGTTCAAATGAAGAAGACGCCAAACCTTATACCGGCCATCTACGACATTACTGAGATGTTATACATGCCTGGCGTAAGAATAGATGCATGGCGCGGGAAGAAGGGCCCGGCGCAGTGCCACCGCTGCCAGAAGTTTAGGCACAGCTCCCACAACTGCCACAGGGAGCTGGCCTGCGTCAAATGCGGAGAGCCTCATCGCGCGAATGAATGCCCAAGGCCCCGCGAAGAACCCGCAACCTGTGTTAACTGTGAAGGTACACACCCAGCCAACTACGCCGCCTGCCCCGTGTTCAAACGGGAGACCAGGAACAAGAAGGCAGGCACACTAGCAGCCACTCAAATAATCAAAAGAGGCACTGCGCCGGTAGTACCGGCCACGGTAGAGGAGTCGGCCGCCACGACTCTTATGGCACCGGCTAACCTACCTAGACAGACCGGAAAGAGTGCCAAGAAGAAGCAGAAGAAGAAGAAGAAGGCTGACGCACAGAAAGCACAGCCAGAGCCCCCCGCGCCGCACGCCCCCGCGCCGCGCGCCCCTGCGCCGCAAGCCCCTGCGCCGCGCACCTCAGCACCACGCGCCCCCGCGCCCCGCACCCCCTCCGCGCACTCAGCCCAACCTGCAGAGCGAAGGGACTCGCTAGGACAGACTATCGGGGTCCTTAAGGACATTCTGGAGGCGGTACAGACCGGAATGGACCCCGAAACCGCGACCCTTCGCGGGCTCATGAAGATCCTTAACTCAGTCAATGGATCACAAACATAAGAAAATAGTGCATTGGAATGCCCAAACGCTCCGGGGGAAGAAAAGAAGGCTGATCGTCTTCCTCCAGGAGCACAAAATAGATATTATGCTGATCAGCGAAACACATTTGAACGCCAAGCACGATCTGAAGATACCAAATTACCACGTGTATCGTAAGGACGAGGTCAGCGCGGAGGGCTTAGCCTACAGAGGGCTCGCCGTCCTGGTTCACCGAAGAGTCATACACCAGCAGATGCCAATAAACGAATATAGCTCCTTTCAAGCATTGGGTGTGCTCGTAAATATCGCCGGTCAATTACACCGGATCTATGCAATTTACAAGCCCCCGAGTAGCACCCTTATTACCTCCGAGCTAAGGTCGCTAATGGCAGGAGAGATACCAATCATCGTGGCCGGCGATATGAATTCAAAGCACACCCACTGGAACGCTAACAAAACAGATCGCCATGGACAGCTACTCTATAACGACTCGGTGAACCAGGACTATGACGTCATAGGCCCGAGTGAACCCACCCATTACTCAGACACGGGCGAAGATAGTGTAATTGACATCGCGCTAATTAGGGGCCTGCGAACTACACCAGCCCAAACTGTGCTTCCGGACCTGCAGTCGGACCACAGACCGGTGCTTCTGACGCTGGAAGAGCTCCCAACAAGAGTGGCCGCTCCCACTGTAAGGCAGAACATCTGTTGGGAGACCTTCGCGACAGAAGCGCAGAAGTTAACCACCACCGCTCCCATTACCACTGCACAAGATGTCGAGCGTGAATGTGAAAACCTCACCGCGGCCATCCAGGCCTCCCTCAAGACAGCCTCACGCACCACCAAGCCGGGAGAGCGTTCCGATTCCCTCCCGGCACGGATAAGGAAGCTTATTAGTGAAAAGAGGGAAGCACGGAAGCAATGGCAAATAACGCGCTGCCCACAGCTTAAGAGAAAAGTGAATGCCATGATTGAAGAAATAAAAGTAGCTCTTCATGAACATGCCGGAGACTCCTGGGAAGAACACATACTGTCCATAGGCGACCACGTGCCCTCCGTTCATCGCCTATGTCGCCAGTTATCATGCGTGCCTCAACCTACCCGACCTTTATTAGGCAGCGACGGCCTTTTGAAATTTGAAGCCAAGGCACGGGCAGAAATCTTCGCCGATCACCTTGAAAAACAGTTTCAACCGAACCCCACAAGCAACCCTATACATGTGCAGTACGTAGAAAACAAGCTACGCGAATACTTCGAGCGACCGAGCGAGACAGCATGCGTTGGACGGAGAGGCGACACGTGCGAAAGAGAAATGGAACGCGAGAGCGGGACGGAGAGAGCTGAGACGGAGCCTACTGTCTTCTCCCCGGGACGCGTCGCGCGCCTAATTTCAAGGCTGCCTACGAAGAAAGCGCCCGGGATCGACAGGATCACTAATGCAGCGCTAAGACACCTACCTATGAAGTCAATAGCCGCCCTTACACGCATCTACAACGGCATTATGAGATCCGGCCACTTCCCATCCTCGTGGAAATTGGGAAAAGTAGTGATGATACCTAAACCCGGAAAGGACCCCAAAAAGCCAGGCAGCTACCGACCGATCACCTTGCTGAGCACCCTCTCAAAAGTCTTTGAGAGGTTGTTGCTATCGCAGGTGGTCCCACACATCCGACCGCGCGAGGAACAGTACGGGTTTAGGTCCGAACATTCCACTACGCTGCAGGTCACGAGGATGGTGAATGAGATGTCCACGAGCCACAATAAAAAAGAGGTTGTCGCAGTGATCCTGTTAGACATGGAAAAGGCGTTCGACAGGGTATGGCATGAGGGGCTGCTGTACAAACTGTCGGAGTCAGCCTTACCACGGAAGACAGTAGACGTCCTCGCATCGTTCCTCAAGGACAGACAGATCACAGTGGCAGTTGAAGACGCCCTGTCCACCAAGAAGCCGGTACGTGCAGGCGTACCCCAAGGAAGCTGCATCTCACCCGCATGCTACTCCTGGTACACCAACGACATCCCAGTCGTTGGGCAGGCGAAGCTGGCATTGTACGCGGACGATGCAGCTTACTACGCATCCTCATACAAACCCGAGTTTGCAGTAAGAAGACTGCAACCTACATTAGAAGCTCTGCCAGAATGGCTCGAAAAATGGCGGCTCACGGTCAATGTAGACAAGACACAGGCCATGCTCACTGGGAGAACCAAGCTACCATCCCCTTTGAACCTCCTCGGGAAAGACATCCCATGGAGCCCCAGTGTGCAATACCTAGGCGTTAACATTGACCGCAGATTGACGTTCTCCAAACACATAGATACCACGATAGGTAAGGTGAAAGGAGCCCGCGCAGTCCTAACCCCAGTACTAAGATCACCGCTACCACTCCGGACGAAGATAGGAATTTACAAAACTTACATTCGTTCACGTATAACCTACGCAGCGCCGGCGTGGTACGCATTCATCTCAAAAACCAGCAAAAAACGACTCCAAGCCCAAGAAAACATGTGCCTCAGAGCAATTGTCAATGCCCCGAGGTATGTAAGAAACTCCACAATAGCTAGAGACCTACAACACGAAGACATAGAGACCTTTGTTACTGCATTAACAACAGGAATGTTCAAGCGTGCAGACGAAGCTAGAAACGAGCACCTCAGAGGTATCGCGCCCTTACACGCGAGGCCACCAGATGAAAAGGGAAGACGAAAAACGAAGCCATTTTCTAGAGACCTTGTTAAGCCAGACAAGGACAGAGACACCGAGAGAGAGAGGTCGACAGTGCGGGAGCCGCCGGCTGCCGCTGCCAGCGCCCGCGGATCGGTCCGCCGGGCTTCTCCCGTGTAGGCGGGGGATTCACTCGGCGCGGCTTGGGATCGCCCTGGTGGAGCGGAGGCCGGGTCTGGCCCGCACTGCATCGCACCCTCTGCACCTTGAAGAGGTGCTGAAGAGCAGAAAGCCGACGAGAAAGCCTAAAGCGAGCGAAACCATGACAACACACGAAACCAGCAAGACAGAGATGCCATAATTGGAAAAACAGAGAGTGAGAGAGAGAGCGCGATAGTGAGGCACCGCCGGCTGCCGCTGCCGGAGACAGACGATCGGCCCGCCGGGCCCTCAACCTACGGGGCGAGGGACCACCCGGCGTCGCTTGGGATCGCCCCGGTCGGGAGTGGAGGCCGGTAGGACCTCACTACATCGCCACCTACCGCACCGAGAAATGGTGCCGAAGACATCTCTCTAGTAAGAGAGATAGACGAGCCTGGGACAGAGTGCTTAGCACTGAAGCCCATTCCCCACGTCATACACCAGTGATGTGAGATGAAGAATACTGACTGAGCGTCAATTTAACCATTTGCCCTCAGTCTTCTGTTAGCGGAGCACGCGTCTTGTACCGTACTACATATAAAGTTTGACATAAGTGAGTTTCGTGTGTTAGTTTGAAGTCATGGCCCGTACCAAGCAGACCGCACGTAAGTCTACCGGTGGTAAAGCGCCGCGTAAACAGCTCGCCACTAAGGCGGCACGCAAGAGCGCGCCCGCCACAGGTGGTGTAAAGAAGCCCCATCGCTACAGGCCCGGAACGGTCGCCCTTCGTGAGATCCGTCGCTACCAGAAGAGCACAGAGCTGTTGATCCGCAAGCTGCCGTTCCAGCGTCTGGTCCGTGAGATCGCCCAGGACTTCAAGACCGATCTCCGTTTCCAGAGCTCTGCCGTTATGGCGCTCCAGGAGGCTAGCGAGGCTTATCTCGTCGGTCTTTTCGAAGATACCAACCTTTGCGCCATTCACGCTAAGCGTGTCACCATCATGCCCAAGGACATACAGTTGGCGCGAAGAATCAGAGGCGAACGCGCCTAAGCCCTCTCGACTGCGTGTTTACGTTGTGTCTTGTTGTTTGTATGTAGTACCTACCTAGGTATCTACATACATCATCATTACCTACGTCGCGGTTTGAGCAAAACTTTACAAACAAAAGGCCCTTTTCAGGGCCGCATATGTTTCATGGTTTTATAAAAATGGAATGTTTCTTAAGCACATACAACATCAGTAATAGTATCAAACGTAATAAGTATAGCGATATACGTATATATATATATATTATAAGCGACATAAGTATGATCGGGAAATATTATTATTATCTGGTTACTTTATACTATGCTTATATGAGCGTAAATAATAATAATAATAATAATTGTTATGGTATGATACATACATACAATAATACGTAGGTACTTATAATTAAGGAATATAATCACATCTATACCTAGTCACCAATTTAATAATAATAATAATATATCGTAATCATCGAAAAGTTATAATATTACAATTTAATTTACCTACATATTATATTATAGGCAACTGAATTATGACGACGAATCCTCCCCTCCCCCGTACCCCTCTGATCTGACTCCACGGTGCTTCGTCTCGTAAACGTATATCGCGCTCTCTTTTCGACTTCGAACGTGTGTTTGATGGTATAAATATAAGGGGCGTATAAAACGGACATTGCCACCAGTCGTTCGTTCACCGGCGCAGTGGAAACTCGTGTGTCAGTTTAATTTCGATTAAACGTACTTTGTGCTCATTGAAAAATGACCGGTCGCGGTAAGGGAGGAAAGGGTCTGGGGAAAGGTGGCGCTAAGCGTCACAGGAAAGTGCTCCGCGATAACATCCAGGGTATCACGAAGCCAGCGATCCGTCGTCTTGCGCGCAGAGGTGGCGTGAAGCGTATCTCCGGTTTGATATACGAAGAGACCAGAGGCGTGCTGAAGGTGTTCCTCGAGAACGTCATCCGCGACGCAGTCACTTACACTGAGCACGCCAAGAGGAAGACCGTCACCGCCATGGATGTCGTATACGCTCTGAAGCGCCAAGGCCGCACCCTCTACGGTTTCGGAGGTTAAGCTGTGTAGCTTTGTGTCAGTCTTCGTGATGATGCGTGTCGCGATGTGTTTTTTTGTTAACTAATAAATGGTTGACAAAGACTCCACCGCTGCCGCATTTAAAATTTAAAAAAAGGCCCTTTTCAGGGCCGCATAAGTTTCATGAGATCATTTATAGATTATTGTTTCTTTACAACATAACAACATAATGCAAAAATGTCATACGGTACATAAATTGCACACCTACACTAACAAGTTATTATTATATTATATACATACCTACCTACCTAATTGTTGAGGTTGATGATGATGATTATAAATTTATGTAGGTAACAACAATCACAGAAAATTTTTATAAAAAAATATACCAATGTTCATTGCACGTGGTATTTTTGTTTGAAATAATATTTTATATACCTACCTATACATATAAGACAGAGTTGGTACCTATGCATAAGTTATATCATCTTACAGATATATATATGAACTATAGTATGTAAAGTAAGTGTATGTATAGTTTAAGTGAGGGATTGTTGTTAACAACAACAACTAAAGAAAAATTGTATATTAGAGTGTAGTTTTTTTTTTTTTTTTTTTTTTTCCCACTGGTAATATTTAGCTTCCTACATACATAGATTATTAGTGTATCTATTATAATTATTTATATATAGGTGTGTATTATCTGATATAAAGTTAAGAATATTATTATATGAAACTAGGTATGTTATAAGAGCGGCGGTGTTGTGTTGTCTTTTCGAACGCGCGCGCCACACACATTGTTTTTATTATTATCGTGTGTGTGTTCTATAATAATACATTAACGTTTGATGCAATTTAATGTAATAAGTGATTTATAACATATTTCGTTAATGCCAATAGATATTTCTTTGAAAAGAAACTTGCACGTCCTGCACTAAGACTATCCATCCTTTGAATACAAAATGTTCAGAGTTGTTTTACGAGCACCAAAACATTTATCGTTTTATACGTTAAAAACTTACATGTTTGCATTTATTTTACTATATGCTATGAAAACGATATCCTAGTGGTTTAATTGTCAAATAAAACTATACGGATGTGTTTGTTTTATAGAGAAAATTCAATTTTAAACATGACGCGACCTATACTGTGCCTTTAGTGGCGCGAATAAATCAATTTATTGTCCAAACGGTGAGTCCTGTGTACATAATGGGTATTTCTATACGTTACCATGTTCAAAATGTTTAAGTTGAAACGTTCTGCGCGTCTAGTGTGCTATAAAAAAATTATAATAAAGCAATTTAACCAGATCAATGTTAGTGAAAAGCAGTGAGCGTTCTTACGAGAAATCGTCTCTCGGCCGTGGTGTTCTCTTTACGGTAAAGGTTGGAATCTAAATACAAATTTTGAAATGTGCTCGCGCCCGAGGAGCAACGTAGTGACGTCACCGGGACCACACGTATGACCCAACCCTCAACCCCCGTTAGCGCGTACCCTTTGGCTGTGTGGTCGAGTCTCCGCTAGTCGTTGAGACTCCCGCACGCCACCCCCCGTACGTACTAACGCTTCTTACCACCCTCCGGTAACTAGCGTATGTTGCAACCGCGTTCGCGTAGCTCTGCATAGCTAGAAACCGTGCAGACACTGTCAATAATTTTATGAGAAAATTACGACGCAGTGCCGCCCAGACACATCCCGCATATCAATCATCCTGCTTTCTACGCGTTGGCAACCTTCAGCGGTCGCCTTACCGAGCTATCCCGAACGGGGTTTCCCTCGGTAGGGGACGCACCGCTAGCGGAAGCCGCGCGTAGCTGCAGACAAGAGCGACGTGTCACCATTTTAGTGATCACCACCACCAACCCGTGACCACTATCACCATACTACCCGGTACCACCATTACCGTCTACTATGGCGGACCCCCCGCCCCGTAAAGACCCGGACCCTGACCCGGAAACAGTTAAGGAAGGCATAGTATGCCGCTATCTCCTCGACCCCAGTAAGTCCGTCATAATGCCAGCAGCCGCGCTAGGACTGCGCAAGGCTCCGCGGCAGAAGCGGAAGGACAATCCCAGAACGGCGGAAGGACTCGTCACTGGGGAGGCTGAGCCCTCCACCAGCGGCGAAACTGCACCAGCCGCACTAGGAGCAGCGTCAGTATTTCAAACGGGATCACCCCGAAGACGCATAGAACATACCGTCATCACACCCTCAAGGACTATACCTGATCAAGGACTCGCGGCGAGCGGGTCTGAGTACCCACTACGCAGCGAAACCGCAGGGGAGCCCTCCACCAGAAGGTGCAAGATTAGACGGCCACCCATCTCCTCGGACTCCGATACAGAGGTAGGCGGAGACGAGAAAAGACCAAAAATAAAAAAATCCATCACTCCGAAAAAAGTAGGTCAACGGTCACCCATCCAAAAAATGGACCGACCAAAACGACCCTCCGGTCAGTCGACTTTTATGACTTCACCGAATGCTTCACGCGACTCCTCATCTGGTGGAGGGCCGGCCAACATCACCGCCGACAGCTCTTCATCAGAATCATCATCATCACCATCATCATCTGACGAAGAAAGTCGAAAATTCAGAGATACCCACTCTACATCATACGCCGGCATAGAACCCGTCCCACTAAATGCCGCACCGATGCCATCACCACCATCACCTGAGCAAGCGGTGATGTCATATGTGGAAGCAGTAGCATCACCAGCCCGAAACGAAGCTGACTCACCTAGGGCAGGACCCTCCCACCAACCGACCCGCCCATCACCCCAAGCACATTCACAACCACAAACCACTGAACCACCGGTGCTCCAAGGCTACCCACCGATCATCATCGAGTCCCTGAGTAACTGGATACCCGTTTTTGCTAAAATCAAGCAATTGCTAGGCCACGCGCTAAACGTAAAACCGCAAGGCAAAGGCTTTAGATTCACGGCTAGAACAGAAAACGAGTTCAGAATAATCCAAAAATGCTTAGCTGAAGAGGCAGCTAATGACAAGACAGTGGCTTGGCACTGTTATGCAATCGAACAGGAGCTCCCCTTGAAAGTGGCCGTCAAAGGGCTACCGCTATTCATAAAGCCAGATGACATCAAAAACGACCTGATACAGAAAGGCTTTCCGGCCAAATATGTACGAGAGATACCACCAAGGAGAGGAGGGGCAGGGCCGGTATATTTCGTCCTACTAGACCGGCTAGATAATACAGAAAGAACAAAATTATACGCAGTACCAGAATTACTAAACATACCGGGCATCCAAATAGAAGGGTGGGCACCAAAGGGAGGCATAGTACCCCAATGCCACCGGTGCCAACAGTTTGGCCACGCGTCAGGCGGATGTCACCGCCCGCAAAAATGCGTTAAGTGTGCAGGGGAGCACAGTGCCAAAGAATGCGACAGGCCCAGCGGGCAGCGGCCACTATGCGCAAACTGCAAGGGCCCCCACATTGCATGCAGCCGCAAATGCCCGCATTATATACGGGAGGCCCGCCGAAGAGGGGTAAGAGTCCCCCCACCTCCCCCACGGTACAACCCACAAGCACCTATAGAAGAGCAGCCAAGACGTACTGTAATACCCTCAACAACCTCAACACCAGCTCCCCCATTACAAGGAGATCTCAATGCATACCCCAATATGCGGTATACTGAGCTGATTCAAGAACCGCTAGCCAACCCCCCAACAGCTCGGGGAGCACCACTCCCCAGCAGACGCCGTAGAAGGAGACGAAGCAAGTCAAATAAAAGAACAACTGCACCACCAACACCGGCCGCAGCATCCACACCACTGCCCAATCAAGAGGCGCTACCCATCAAGACAGCCAACATCAGAAGGCCAGCAGGACACGAATTCGTACCAATCCAAGTACAAAGACGCGTTCAAGCCGAAATACATGCCCCTCCCCCAAATCGACCCGAACCAAGAGGAGGCCAAAGGGAACAAGGACAAAGACAACCTACCGCCCAACCGCAGGACCCAAGAAACCATGAGAAACCTGTAGAAAAGCAACAACACCAAGCAAGACCTACAGCAGAACCCACACAAATACGACCTGAACAAAGGCCTCCACTACATCACGAAAAAACCCAAGAGCAACACTGGCGACCACAACACCCTCAGCCTGTATGGGAGACAAGAGGCGCATGGGCAGCGGCGCGCCAGATCGATCCAGCACAGGCGGCAGAAGGGCATACAGGTCTCTATGCAACCCATCAGCCACAACAAATGAGGGGAGCACCTCAACCATTCCCACATACCAATGTACAAACCAACATACCAGCGAGCGGCGCCGGAAACCCACTTATACTTATAATTGGTATTCTGACGGACTTGCTCGTCTCCATCGCCTCCGGAGGGAACATTCAGGAGGTCGCTAGGAGAGGACTAGCCATGCTTACCAGAATACAGTATGGATAGAGACATCAAAATAATTTACTGGAACCCAGGAGGGGTGAGAGAAAAGAAGAACGCATTAAGAACACTGGCGCAGATGCAAAACGCACATCTCATACTACTGGGCGAAACGAAGCTGCGACCAAACATGACCTTCAAACTACCAAATTATACAACATATCGGCAAGATTGCATATCAGCCACAAATCAGGCATACAGGGGAACAGCAGTGCTAATCAGGAAGGATATAATCCATGACGAACTGCAGCCACCCAGCTTAATAGATACTATTGCGAACGGCGTAATTATCAAAACAAACAAAGGTGAACTTAAAATATATGCCGCGTACCGACCACCATCATCAAGAATAGTCACTCAAGATTTCACCGAATTATTCAAAGACACTACCCCCACACTTGTGGCAGGCGACCTTAACGCTAAACACACGGCGTGGGGGTCACACACAATAACCCAGCAGGGGAGAAAACTGTTCGACACTGCCGAGAAGGACGGTTTCGAAGTAACAGGCCCTAATGAACCCACACATGTGCCCACAAACCCAAACCATAGACCCGATGTACTGGATGTGGCACTGTATAAGGGACTAAAGGGTAGCATCAATGTGGAGGTGCTGTACGACCTGGACGAGCAGCACCTCCCCATTCTGATCACGGTGGGAATGTCAATCCAAGCACTACCATCACAACCAATAAACAGAGTGAACTGGATACAATACAACAGTGAACTAGAAGACCTCAGCGTCCCACCCATATCAACCCCGGAAGACGTGGAATCAGCGGTAACACAGCTGACGGAAAGAATGCGAGCTGCGAAAACAGCGTCCACCTCTCAATCAAAACCACCAGACAGACGTTACGAATTACCCATCAGGATACAAAGAGACATCATCACTAAAAGAGAGATGAGGAAACAATGGGCCACACTAAGATGTCCGGCACTTAAGAGAAAACTAAATGCATTGACGGAAAAAATCTCGTTGGAAGTACAAACGTGGAGAGGAGAATCATGGGAGAGGGAGATTGACCATGCAGCGGATAAGACAACAAACCTGCACCAACTCAATAGAAGAATTACGAAAACAAGACCACCTACCCACCCCCTACTCGAGGACGGCGTGAGGAGGTACAGCCCAGACGACAGAGCCAGGATCTTTGCTGTGCACCTCGAATCACAATTCACCCTCCACCCAATCAGAGAGGGGGCAGGAAATGAAATTCGCACCCATCACACCGACATAGAGGAGAAGGTGCATAGATACCTACAAACACCAGTCCAACCATTACAAGGCGAAGACTACATATCACCGGCGGAAACCTGGAGAGCCATTAGAAGGCTCCCAAGGAGGAAAGCGGCTGGGCACGATGGGCTGCCCATCGCTGCCATCCATCAACTTCCCAAGAGAGGAATCACTGCCATCACCAAATTATTCAACGGAATCCTCCGCACGGGGCACTTTCCGGAAACATGGAAAACGGCAAAAATCATTATGATACCAAAGCCAAGAAAAGACAAACGTCACCCGTCATCATACAGGCCTATTTCCCTACTGCCCCACTTAGCAAAACTTTTCGAACGGCTAATACTCCATAGACTGCGACCGCTAGTGGAAATAAGAGAAGAGCAGTTCGGATTTAGAAGGCATCATTCGACATCACTTCAACTAACCAGAGTGATACACAGGCTATCAATGGACATGAACCTGGGCAAACATTCAGTGGCAATCTTCCTGGACGTGGAGAAGGCCTTCGACAGGGTGTGGCATGAGGGCCTTCTCCACAAACTGACCACCAGAAACATTCCAAGTGGATACATAAAGCTGATAAAAGCATTCCTGACCGACAGAAGATTCTTCGTGACAGTAGAACAATGCAACTCCAGCATCAAAACCATGAAAGCCGGCGTACCGCAGGGGAGCTGTCTTTCACCCCTACTGTACGCCGTCTACACGGATGATATTCCAACCCTACCCAGGAGAGAGTGGGAAGAGGAAGAAAGAGTCACACTGGCGCTCTTTGCCGACGACAGTGCCTACCTGACAGCCTCACGAAGCCCTAAGCAAGCCATTAGAGCCATGCAACAACAATTAGACATGCTCCCCGACTGGCTCGACAAATGGAGGATGGCGGTCAATGTAGGGAAGACCGCCGCTCTATTTGTCAGCAGAAAACGAAACCCAAGCACCACGCTACAAATGCAAGACCAACAAATAGAATGGCAAGCAAGCGCCAAGTACCTAGGGGTACAAATAGACAGAAAACTTAGAATGACAATGCAAGCAAAACAGGCAATAAACAGCGCAAGGGCAGCAAGAGCGCTATTACGCCCTGTGCTGAGCTCAAGACTGCCAACAAGAACCAAGCTGGGGATCTATAAAACATATATTAGATCCAGGCTAACATATGCAGCCCCAGCTTGGTGGCATCTCTGCGCCAAAACCACCAAAACCAAACTGGAAAGCGTGCAAAACATAGCATTGCGAATTATCCTACAAGCAGGACGATATGTCAGAAATGACACAATCAGGAACGACATAGGCATGCAAACAGTGGAGGAGTTCGTTGTCCGCATAGCGAGAAAAATGTATGACAGCGCGGACAACGGACCACACAAACACCTCCAGGGATTTGCACCGCTTCATACCAGACCACCAGACCTTAAAACACAACCTCGCCCACTTCCAAGGGAGCTTATACTACAAGCCCCAGATGAGGAGGGGGACGCCTAAATCACCAAAACAACACACTACCCTTTACATAGGGGTATAGTGTAAGAAAACAAAACACCAAATGAAACTGAAGCAATCAAGAAGACATAGAAGAAGAAATAGAATACTCCAAGAACAAAGCACTATAACGTGCAAAGCATACTTCACTTAGAGCGGAACATTTCAGGGTAGCCTAAGTGAAGCAAGATACCGAGGAGCAGTGCCCCCTCGAGTTGAAGCAGGGGTAATGGGCATCAAGCCCGACACCCTATCCGACCCAGATAAAAAAAAAAAAAAAAATGGGTTGAAGACGAAATAGCTAGCTCGCGCCCCGAGGAGCAACGTAGTGACGTCACCGGGACCACACGCTTGACACAACCCTCAACCCCTAACGTTATCGCGTACCATTTGGCTGTGTGGTTGAGTCTCCGCTAGTCGTTGAGACTCCCACACGCCCCCCCCGTACGTGCTAACGCTTCTTACCACCCTCCGGTAACTAGCGTATGTTGCAACCGCGTTCGCGTAGCTCTGCATAGCTAGAAGCCGTGCAGACACTGTCAATAATTTTATGAGAAAATTACGACGCAGTGCCGCCCAGACACATCCCGCATACCAATCATCCTGCTTTCTACGCGTTGGCAACCTTCAGCGGTCGCCTTACCGAGCTATCCCGAACGGGGTTTCCCTCGGTAGGGGACGCACCGCTAGCGGAAGCCGCGCGTAGCTGCAGACAAGAGCGACGTGTCACCATTTTAGTGATCACCACCACCAACCCGTGACCACTATCACCATACTACCCGGTACCACCATTACCGTCTACTATGGCGGACCCCCCGCCCCGTAAAGACCCGGACCCTGACCCGGAAACAGTTAAGGAAGGCATAGTATGCCGCTATCTCCTCGACCCCAGTAAGTCCGTCATAATGCCAGCAGCCGCGCTAGGACTGCGCAAGGCTCCGCGGCAGAAGCGGAAGGACAACCCCAGAACGGCGGAAGGACTCGTCACTGGGGAGGCTGAGCCCTCCACCAGCGGCGAAACTGCACCAGCCGCACTAGGAGCAGCGTCAGTATCTCAAACGGGATCACCCCGAAGACGCATAGAACATACCGTCATCACACCCTCAAGGACTATACCTGACCAAGGACTCGCGGCGAGCGGGTCTGAGTACCCACTACGCAGCGAAACCGCAGGGGAACCCTCCACCAGAAGGTGCAAGATTAGACGACCACCCATCTCCTCGGACTCCGATACAGAGGTAGGCGGAGACGAGAAAAGACCAAAAATTAAAAAATCCATCACTCCGAAAAAAGTAGGTCAACGGTCACCCATCCAAAAAATGGACCGACCAAAACGACCCTCCGGTCAGTCGACTTTTATGACTTCACCGAATGCTTCACGCGACTCCTCATCTGGTGGAGGGCCGGCCAACATCACCGCCGACAGCTCTTCATCAGAATCATCATCATCACCATCATCATCTGACGAAGAAAGTCGAAAATTCAGAGACACCCACTCTACATCATACGCCGGCATAGAACCCGTCCCACTAAATGCTGCACCGATGCCATCACCACCATCACCTGAGCAAGCGGTGATGTCATATGTGGAAGCAGTAGCATCACCAGCCCGAAACGAAGCTGACTCACCTAGGGCAGGACCCTCCCACCAACCGACCCGCCCATCACCCCAAGCACATTCACAACCACAAACCACTGAACCACCGGTGCTCCAAGGCTACCCACCGATCATCATCGAGTCCCTGAGTAACTGGATACCCGTTTTTGCCAGAATTAAGGCAAAACTAGGACATGCACTCAACGTAAAGCCTAGAGGTAAAGGGTTCCGTTTTGCGGCAAGGACAGCAGACGAATTCCGCACCGTCCAAAGAATACTTACCGAAGAAGCAGAAAAAGACAAATCAGTCTCGTGGCATTGCTACGCTGTTGACGAGGAGTTACCACTCAAAGTGGCCATAAAAGGCCTAACCTACTTCATCCCTCCAGATGAAATCAAAAAAGATTTGGAGGAGAAAGGATTCCCCGCTAGGTATGTCAGGGAGATACCCCCAAGAAGAGGAGGAAACAGCCCAGTATACTTTGTGTCACTAGATCGTATCTGTGACACCGAGAAAGCTCGTCTCTACGCCACCACGGAAATTCTGAACATCCCAGAAGTCATCATCGAAGGCTGGGCACCGAAAGGTGGTACGGTGCCACAATGCCACCGATGCCAGCAATTTGGCCACGCTTCGGGAGGCTGCCACAAGCAGCAGCGCTGTGTCAAGTGCGCAGGTGAACACAGCGCCAAAGAATGCACCAAACCCAAGGGCCACAAACCCACCTGCGCAAACTGCAATGGACCTCACATTGCCTGCAGCCGAAAATGCCCCCACTACTTGAGGGAGGCAAGAAGAAGGGGAGTCAAAGTTCCCCCCCCACTCAACAGACAGCCGCCTAGACAAGCGCAATTCGACGACCCACCAGCCATAAGAAGGCCATCTCAACCAGAATGGCAAACATCAGCACCCCCCCTACGGGAGCCAGCACCGCATCCACCCAGGACAGGTGACCTGAACGCCTGGCCTACAATACCAGTAATGAGATATACAGGCATCATACATCCACCGGAAGCCAACCCCCCCACTGCAAGAGGAGCTCCACTCCCTAGCAAACGTAAAAAGAAAGGAGGGAGAAGGACAAAGTCCTCCAAGCGAAGGGCAGCTACAACAGAAACACCCGCGCCTACAGCAGCGTCAACCCCTATACCCACTCCAAGGGGTACTGACACTGAAGCAGCAGCCACCGATAACGAGCGCCTTATTGCCCAGACATTTGTACCTATTCAAGTGCAACGGCAGCTGACACGAAAGACCACCACTACCGGACCAGCTGAACCTAAGACTAGGCATCAGCGTACCACACAGGCTGATGATAAGCGCACACCCCACTCTAATGACCCAAGACAAGGAGAAGCGCCAACAATTCATCAAGAGAATCAACTAAATCGGCCTCACCCCCCCCAGCAGGGAGAAACCATAACGAGGAACAGACCGCCATTACAACACGAGGCACCAAGACCCGAATGGGCTAGGCCACAACCACAGCCAGTGTGGATGGCAAGAGAAACATGGGGACCACCCCCTCAACCAACACCAAGATACGCCGTAAGAGGCCCCCCCCCATTCCAGGGTCCCATGCAATACCACCCACATAGAGGGGAATTCATTCACCAAACTCCAGCAAGTAGCGGCGGGAACCCCCTGATGGCTATCATAGGGATCCTTACGGAACTACTTGTATCCTTAGCCTCAGGGGGTAACATCCAGGAGGTAGCTAAGAGAGGTCTACTCATATTATCCCAATTGCAATATGGATAGAAAACTAAGAATACTGTACTGGAATCCCGGAGGAGTACGGGAGAAGAAAGCAGCAATATCACTCCTCGCCCAAACACAAAAGGCCCACCTCATTCTGTTGGGTGAGACCAAATTGAAGCCTTCCATCAAATTTAGAGTCGCAAACTACCACACACATCGCCAAGACTGCGTCACGGCCCGAGATACTGCGTATAGAGGTACAGCAGTACTCGTGCGCCGTGACATTATTCATGATATCTTACCACCACCCCAGCTTACAGAACTAGTAGCCAATGGAGTAGTAGTCAAGACCAGTCAAGGGGAACTGAGAATCTACTCCGGCTACCGACCTCCATCCTCAGCACTGATCCCCCACGACTTTGCAACTATATTGGACGAGCAATCACCCACAATACTAGCAGGCGACTTCAACGCCAAGCATACGTCGTGGGGGTCAAGAGTTATCACACCCCCAGGAAGGTCACTCTACCAGACCGCAGAGACGGCCAATTTCGAAGTCATAGGACCGGATGAGCCCACCCACGTGCCAGCGAATACCAACCACCGGGCTGATGTGCTGGATGTGGTTGCCTACCAAGGCCTAGCGGGCAGTATCAGTGTGGAAGTGCTGTACGACCTAGACGAGCAGCACTTCCCAATACTGATCACAGTGGGTCTCTCCTTATACTCACTGACAAGACAACCTGTCCAAAGGATTAACTGGCAGGCATACGCAGCCGAGATGGAAGATATGAGCATAGGACCCATAACCAAAGCCGAAGAAGTTGACAAGGCTGTTGAATCAATAACAAAAAAAATGCAAGAGGCCAAAGAAAACAACTCGAAAGAAGCTCAACCTCCTACAAGACGATTTGAACTCCCTATCAGGATTCAACAAGCGCTCTCCAACAAGAGGACACTCAAAAAACAATGGGTAGCCACAAGATGCCCAGTACTCAAAAGACGCCTTAATGCCATCTCAACCCGAATATCCCAAGAGGTAGAAGCTTGGAGAGGGGAGGAATGGAATAAGGAAATTGATCAAGCAGGCGAACAGATGGGGAACCTACACAGACTGAACCGGAGGCTGACCAAGGCAGCACCCCCAATACAACCACTTCTGGAGAACGGAATAAGAAAATACGGAGCCAAAGACAGAGCTCGTATACTTGCGCAGCACCTGGAGAATCAATTTAAACTGCACCCGGTGAGGCAGGAAGCCAGCCCAACGGCTAGAGCGCACCACACAATGGTTGACTCCTGGGCCAGTTCACACAGAGCAGCACCGACACCACCGCTAGAGGGAAGCGCCTATATATCCCCTACTGAGACATGGAAGGCCATTAGGCGCTTACCCCGAAGAAAAGCCGCTGGCCACGATGGGCTGCCTATAGCGGCGATCCACCAACTGCCACGTAAAGGCATTGTAGCTTTAACCCGGCTGTACAACGGAATCCTCCGCACTGGCCACTTCCCAGAGCCCTGGAAGAAGGCCAAGGTTATAATGATTCCGAAGCCGGGTAAGGACAGACGTCAACCATCTGCATACCGCCCCATATCGCTCTTACCCCACCTGGCGAAACTGTTTGAGAGGTTGCTGCTGCACAGGCTGAGACCGCTCATAATCCCAAGAGCGGAACAGTTTGGATTCAGGCGGCAGCACTCAACGACTCTCCAACTGACAAGAGTCATCCATCAGATGTCAGACAACCTCAACAACAAGAAACATACCGTGGCCGTCTTCCTGGATGTAGAGAAGGCCTTCGATAGAGTGTGGCACGAGGGTCTTCTCTACAAGCTGGCTAAACTAGACCTACCCGAACAATACCTGACAATAATCGACAACTTCCTGAAAGGCAGAAGTTTCTATGTCTCTGTTGATCAGGAACAATCAGATCTGAGAAGTATCCAAGCGGGCGTCCCCCAGGGCAGCTGCCTCTCTCCACTACTGTATGCAAGTTATACAGACGACATACCAACCTTGGAGAAGAGGCCCTGGGACCACGAACCAAGAATCACACTGGCCTTATTCGCAGACGATAGTGCCTTCTTAACTGCATCCCACAAACCATCGTTTGCAATAAAGGTCATGCAGAAGCAGCTGAACCTCATGCCGGAGTGGCTTGACACGTGGAGAATGGCGGTCAATGTGGGCAAGACCGCCGCCATACTTGTCAGCCGCAAAAGCATCCCACGAGAGACACTATCTATGTATGGCAAATCAATAGAGTGGCAAACCCACACCAAGTACCTTGGCGTCCAAATCGATAGGAAGTTGACTATGGCAGCCCAGGTGAATCATGCGATTAACAGTGCGAGGACAGCGAGAGCCCAGTTAAGACCGGTCCTGAACTCCAAGCTGCCTCTGAAAACCAAGCTGGGGATCTACAAAACGTACATAAGGTCCAGACTGACGTACGCATCCCCAGCTTGGTACATTCTGTGCTCCAAATCAAGCAAAAAGAGAATTCAGGCCCAACAAAATCTAGCACTCCGCATAGCCACAGGTGCCGGAAGATATGTGCGAAACACAACAATATCCAAGGACACAGCAATGGAAACAGTAGAACAGTTCGTTGTCCGCCTAGCCAAGAGGATGTATGACGCGGCGGACAACGGACCACATGAACATCTGAGGGGCATAGCGCCCCTTCATGCCAGGCCACCAGATACCAAGCCAAAATGGCGTCCACTCCCCCGGGAGTTGACAGCAAACCAGGCAACGGAAGAAGAATAAATAAAGACATCAACAACACTAACAACAAATCCACAAATCAAAGCACGACAAGTGTGCAATACAGACTTTGCGCAGAGCGGCACATCTGAGTAGCCTGCGCAAAGGAAGATACCTTGAGGCCGTTGCCTCATGAGATGAAGCAGGGGAAATGGGCAAGAGCCCGAACCCCAACCGACTCCCCAATAAAGGGAGAGTTGAAGACGAAATAGCTAGCTCGCGCCCAAGTTTATACGCTAAATATTGTTATTATAATCTAATTAAATCATCATCAACAATGGCAGATACCGCAGTAGCAGCAGAGGCTCCCGCTCCGGCCACCCCCGCCAAGAAACCAAAGTCTTCCGCCGCCGCCGGTGCCAAGAAACCAAAATCGAAACCGACCCACCCGAAAACTTCGGAAATGGTGAACAGCGCCATCAAAGAGCTCAAAGAGCGCAGCGGATCATCATTGAAGGCGATCAAGAAATACATTGCCGCTCAATACAAGGTTGACGCTGAGAAACTAGCACCGTTCATCAGGAAGTATTTGAAGAGCGCCGTCGAATCCGGTGCATTGATCCAGACCAAAGGCAAGGGTGCCTCCGGTAGTTTCAAGCTCGAGTCTAAGTCTTCCTCTTCGAAGAAGCCGACCGCTTCCAAAGCCTCCGGCAAGTCCGCCGGCGCTAAGGAAAGTGGTGCCGCTTCATCAGCCAAGTCGAAGAAGGCCGCCGCGTCCTCTGCCGCCGCCAGCGGCGGCAGGGGTAGGAAATCCGCCGCTGCTTCTTCGCCCGCCAAGTCGAAGCCTTCCGCCGCTACGAAGGACAAGAAAGCCGCCGCCGCTAAGAAGAAGCCCGCCGCTGCCGCCGCGAAGAAAGCCGCCGCTCCAGCGAAGGCGAAGAGCGCAGCCGCGCCTAAAGCTAAGAAAACCGCCAAGCCGCCCACTAAGAAGCCCAAAGCGCCCAAACCGAAGAGGGCCGCCGCCACACCGACCAAGAAGGCCGCCGCGAAGAAATCATCCGCCGCTAAGAAATAAGCGTGGACACCGCACAAGCATCGGTGTCGTCGTTTGTGCGTGGTGGTGTGTGTACTACGTGCTTGCTTGCGTGCCGTGCTTCGCCCTCGTCGTCGAGTATCTGTGTCCGCTCGTGTGTAGTAGTATTGTGAACGTCAAAGTTCAAACTTCTACCGCGCGCGGACCCGGGAAAGACATGAGCGCGCGTTGCTCGCTGTTGCTAGCACGTTATGCGCTCTCACCTCAATCGCCGACATCACCGGTCGTCGTGGTCTTCCGTGGGACCCGCTTGCGTGGGGTAGGAGGCGATGAGATGAAGAGAAATCTCTCTATCACTCCTCCTCATTTCGCACCAAAAAGCCCTTTTCAGGGCTAACAAAAATATCAAAAAATGGTTGTTAAACCTCTTATGTTTCTGAACGCAACGAACAACAACAACAACAACAACAATAATATCATCACTCATAATTCAATTATGCGTGTACCTATTGAGTACGCAATAGTAATCATTTATCCATACATATCGTTATTACTATATAGGTACACACATTGAACATTAGGACCCCGCCCGACTGCCCGACTATAACAGACTACAACACCCACTAACTATAATCAGTTGATTAGCTAGAATCTCCTAAGAAGTGTTTTATTTTAACTTCAGTGTTAGGTACTGTTATTACTGACAACTCACAAATATATAAATAACAATCTAAGCTAAAGTCGGTAAGTGACGTAAATACATGGCTATACTTTCATTTTGTATATGCGAATTTGTCGAATAAGGTGCCAATAATCATAAATATGTGTGTGGTTTATATTGGTATAGGTTGGTTGTTGATTTCTAAATATTATGTTAAAATTAGTGTTCAATTTCAGGTTATAGTTTTAGTTTTAGGGAGGACATAGATGCTGGCTACCGCCTGTGCGGTCGTCCAGCTCCACCGGGTTTTGGGCGAGGGCCTGGCCCTACAATAGCCCGGGAGGGAGAAGTGCCGAAGGCACTTCTCCCGAGACGGGCGTAGAAGGCGAAAAGCGCCTTCTACCTCCGTCTCCTGCGGACGCCGAAAACGTACCGCTATTATAGGAGGGGTTGACAGCGAGCTCAAGGGCACCACTGTGGTTCGGACCTCGGCTTGTCTCACTGTCGAGAGACATGGGGGGGATCGGAGCAAAATGCCTCTGTGCAACTGCAGTGTTGCACAATTGGGCCCTACTGAATAAAACTCTTTGACTATTTGGAGAGCAATTTATCGTGACCTTGTTTTTGCCTCGAGCTCGCCGGCGAGCTCGGTGTTTGATTGTGTGACCTCTAATTACCTCACACCTGGGGATTTTACCTCGACGACTTGCGGATAACGCTAAAGCTGCCAATGTAATGACTGCGATGGGGTCATCCGGGTCGTCTAATACCTGCCGTGGTCGGCGACGGGGGGGTTTGAAAAATGGGATAGAAGAGGCGGTCGAGTAGTTCGATGCCTGGACAACCAATGGGTTCGAGTGGTGGGGCGCTCGATCAAAGTATCGGCGAGCGCAGTCCTTATTGAACTGCGCTAAAGAGGGAAGGTTTAGGTCGCAGTGCAACTCGGTGTTCCGGACATACCACGGAGCGCCGGTTGCACTACGAAGAAAACGATTTTGAATGACTTGAAGCTTATGGAGATGGGCCTCACTAGCATGACTAAACACTACTGATGCGTAAGTCATGATGGGGCGGATGCAGGCAGTGTAAAGTGTCTTCTTATTACTAAGAGACATTTTACTCTCTTTGCGAATCAGGGGACCAAGGCGACCCATTACAAAGGCCGCTCTGTTTCGGACGGTTGTTATATGATCGCTAAAGGTGAGATTCCGATCAAGGGTGACTCCGAGATATTTTGTTTTACTAACCCAGGGGATGGGTTGGTCAAACAAAGTTAAAGGTTGCGGGTAACGGGGGCGAGTCTTCTCAGTAAAGTACATAGCTGCACTTTTAACTGGGTTGACCGCGATGCGCCATTTACGGAACCAGTCACCGATCTCGGTGATGGCCCGTTGGAGGGCGAAAATGGACTTTCTGCTGATACGCCACCCAGTGGTATAAATAGCGGTATCATCCGCGTATTGGGCCAATAGGACGTCTGGCTGAGAGCGTGGGATGTCGCTGGTATACAGCGCGAAGAGAATGGGTGATAGCACGGAGCCCTGCGGGACTCCGGCTCTGACTGGGTGGGGGGAGGAGAGGGTGCCTTCCACGCGATAGCGAAAGCTTCTGGCTTTAAGGAAGTCTTGTAGGATGAGCACAAGACGTTCTGGCACGCCAAGTTGGTATAGCTTGTAAATCAAGCCATTGTGCCAGACTTTGTCAAAAGCTTTCGCCACGTCGAGGAAGACTGCTAGCGTGGTCTGGGGTTTGGGGTACTTGTTAAAGCCCTCAATGATGTGCTCCGTGAGGCGGTGCACCTGTTGGACGCATGAGTGTCCGGGTCTGAAACCAAACTGCTCATCTGGGATAAGGTGGTGTTCCTTAGCATGGGACTGGAGGCGGTTTGCAAGTAACCGCTCGTAAAGTTTGCCTAAGGCACTGAGGAGGCTGATTGGGCGGTAACTGGTGGGGTCAGATGAGCTTTTGCCTGGTTTGTGAATGCCAATGACAGTTGCACATTTCCAGGTGTCTGGGAATAAGCAGTGGCTCATAGCTGCATTGAAGATGCTGACTAGGAGATGGATGAGAGGAGGAGAGAGGGTTTTAAGAACCCTGTTGGAGATGCCATCGGCACCGGGGGATTTGCGCGGTCGGAGGGCCTTGATCAGTCTCGCCACCTCAGCGTAAGTCGCTAAGGTGGCAGGTGGGAGTTCAGAGGTGACCACAGAGCTTTTACGTTCGACTTCAGCATCCACCGAATCGAGGTGAGCTTGGTCAACGTGATCTACGTTAGGGGAACACTGAGCCTCTAGGCTATCAGCTAGGCACTCAGCTTTGTCTTCGTCAAAGAACGCTGGGACTAGTGGGACTGGTCTGTATAAGGGAGGAATGTCGTTATGGTAACTACCTTTCATACTTCGCGCCAAGTTCCAATAAGCATGGTGGCTTGGCACGAGGTTTGAAAGTTTGTCGCCCCATTGTTGATCACGCAACTCAGACATGCGACTTTGAACCATGCGTTCAAAGTGGCGTTTCTTAGTTTTGTTCTCTTTACTGGGGTAAGAGTCGTAATGTCGGGTCACTGCTTTACTCTCCGTCACCAATCGTCTCACATCCGCTGGAATGACAAGGCGCCGGTCGTCCGGCACTATGACCTCCTTTGCGGATGCACCTACTACGGTGGAGAGGTGATTGGTGAACGAATCGATCGCAAGGGTTACGTCATCTTTTGTCAGGATGTCGTCAGGGATCTTGTCTAGGTCCGGTGAACTGATAGCCTTTAGGGCATCGCCTACTTGCTTCCAGTTCACTATCGTCTTAGTGGGGCGGGGGAGGTCAGTCGTTGGGTCGGGACCTAGTCGCAGTATAATGGGTCGGTGGTCAGAGTGAAGCTCGTGAACCACTTCTATGGAGCGTAACCGGAGTGTTACGCCTCTGAATAGTGCCATGTCAAGCAAGTCAGATCGGTGGTCTTCCATATAAGGGTAGTGAGTGGGCTCAGTGGGCGCAATTATGTCAAAGTTAAGTTCTGCGATTAGGTTTTCAAGTGCAATACCTCTGGGATTGTTGACGTTACAATTCCATAGGATGTGCTTACTGTTGAAGTCGCCAATCAGAATGACGGCGCTTCCTAATGAGAATAGGGCTTCTAAGTCAGCTCGGACGATCGGCTTTTTGCAAGCTTGGTAACAGGATGCTATGACTATAGGTTGATGACCAGTCATAGCTAGGAGGCAACAAGATGCTTCCATATTAACAAGAGTTGGGGTAGGTAGGGGAATGCAGTGCAGGGACCTTTTGTAATAGATAAGAGTGCCTCCCCCACGGGAGTTCACTCTATCATCACGTACCGTTCTGTAATTGGCAAACCTAGGGTTCGCCTTCCCCGGTTTTAGAAAGGTTTCCTGCACGCATATGATATCGATAAGGTGGGTACAACAAAAGTCGTGGACGAGGTCACGTTGTCTGAAGAGGCCGTCAGCGTTAAATGACGCTAACGAAACTGAGTACGGTTTCGTGCGTTCGGTTGTACTACCCATAGTGGTTGTACTGGGGAGGGGCCTGGGGAACGAAGCGCTTAAGGGCGCTAAGTAAATTCGCGTGTTCCAATGTGTATTGGATCACGTCCGCTGGGGATTGAGCGTATTGCATCTTGTGGAATAGCTCTTGTACCTCATTGATGTCAACCGACATAGCCAGATCGCTGACTAGGTTGATTGCCTCTTGAAGAGGGGCAGCCATCAATGGCATTGGTGGAGCTTGTGGCCGGGAAGCGGCGCGGGGAGGCGCGCGAATGGTGTTGGCGACGGGTGCCGGGAGCGCGGGGCGAGCCGGGGCCGGTGCGCGGGCAGGGGCCGCGGCGCGGGCGGGTGCGGGTGCGGGCGCGGGTGCGGGCGCGCGGGCCGGGGCGCGGGCGGTAGCGACGGTCTTAACCATACTGGGTGGTTTAGACCATGCGTTACGGGCTGGGAGCGGCGCGGGTATTACCTGTGAGGCAGGTACTACCGTTAATTTAGGGCTTACCCGTTGGTAACGGTCGTAAGAGGGACGGGTCGGCCTATGCCTTGCCACCCTGTGGTTCACTCGTGGTGCTTTAGGGCAGCCACGGTAATTCGCGGTATGCCCTTGAGCACCGCATAACACACAGCTGGGTGGGTCCGGCGAATCACGGGTGCGAGTGCACGCTGCTGTCGCGTGATCGCCTAGGCACTTAACGCACCTAGCGCGAGCGAAGCAGAAACGGGAGGCGTGCCCGTATAGTTGGCAGTTATGGCACTGCGAGGGACTCCCATTCTTGTATGGGGCTTGGACATCGAGTCCTGAGAGGCCACAGACCTTTTTTAAATTAAAAATGGCCTTGCCTTCAGGAGTACGATCTAGTACTACGAGTACTAGATCGTAGGGGCTGCGGTCCTTCCCGCTGTACATGCGGTGGACTGCATGTACGGGGAAGTCTTGTGCCTTCAGGTCGGCACATACCGAATCGGTGTGTACCTCCTTGGGCACACCGCGGATGACCACTCGGAGGACTTTCTCCTCTTCGAGCGCATAAGTGTGAAAACTTATGCTCTCGTGGCGGAGGAGTTTAGTTAGCGCTCTGTGGTCGCTAATGGTGGAAACTTGGACTTTAATGCCCTGCTGCGTGGAGCGGGCATTAGTATAGTGGATCCCACGATCCGAAACTAAACGGGACAGCATGTCCCATTTGGTTTTGTCCTGAATGAACAGGGGCGGAGGCGGTTTTTCGCGGCGCGCGCTCGCGTCCTGAGGGGACGCGGCAGTGGTGGCCGGAGCGGAGGGAGGAGACGCGGGGCGCGGGGCGGGGGTCGGCTTCTTGCCGGAGGCGGGGGCCTTAGCGGGTGCCTTGGCGGGAGGGGCGGAAGTTGCGCAACTAGCGGCTTTAGGAGCACGCTTGCGCTTTCTATCTACGACGGTATAGCCGTCGTTATCTGAGTCCGAGTCAGTGCGTAAGGCGCGACTCGGATCTACCTCCATCTCCGCTTCGGAGTCCGAAGTGGGCTCGACAACGGCGATGGAGGGATGGGTGCTCGCTGGCCTCCCGATCGGTGAGCGCGAGCGAGACCTCTCACGGGGAGGGGCTGCCACCGTGCGTCTGTTGTCAGGGCCCGGAGCGGGCGAAGTCGGGCTGTCCTCTGAGAAGGACCGGGTCAGAGGAGGGACGATGGCCTCCGGAATTGGAATTCCGGAGGGAGCGATGAGAGTGTCCGTGAGGCGGGCACTCTCTGCATCGTTAAGCGATTGCTGATGATCAGCGTAGAGTTCGGGGTAGCGGAGGGCGAAGGTCTGAAGGACCTCCACCTCACCGTTAGAGGGACGTTGCATCCTGAGGGGAATACTCAGGATGGCCTAACGGGTTCTGTCTCCCTCTCGCAACTCGTGAGCTCACTTGTGTGAGAGGGAGTGAGTACCTATGGTGTGCCCTAGTTGTGTACCCTCTCCGAGCTTTTTTCTCGGCGGAGAGGGGTGCTCCTAAGCGCTACTCCGGGTTTGACTAGGGGTGACCCCAAGGCCAGAATCCCGGAGCCCAGCTTGCTTCGGCTGACCCGTGAAGCGGGAAAGGCCACGGTGCAAGGTTAAACCAAAACAACAACAGTGGCCGTTGTCACCGTAGGGTGTCACACTGCGACCGCAGCAAATGGCGGATTTGATCGTTCAGACGGGTTTGGCTGACGCTACCCCACGCCTGAACGACGTCGCTTAACAGCACAAAGTGTGTTGTTACGCGACTGTTACTATGTTGTGTCGGATAGTAAAGTGGTGGAATGCGCACCGAAAAGTGCGGTCGAAGCAAGACCACCAGCCCGATATGATGTTGTTCGTCCGAAACAAGGGACTGGGTAGGTGGTAATGCCAGACGTCTTAGAGCGCCTCTGCGCGACGGCACGGCGAGCTCGTAGCTCGCGTTGCTCGGCGTTCGGCGGCTGCTCAGCTTCTGCACACAAAACAAAAACTTCGTCAGGACTGCGTATTCCAAGGCACTGGTCTGCAACTATCGTCGGAACGATGACCCGAGTGAGACGGCAATAGTGCGGGGACTATTGCGGTCTCACTGGGAGATACTGGCGGAGCTGTAGACAGGTGTGCTCGGCGTGGCGGCACAGGTCGGAATGGGGATTGATGCAATTTCAGGTTTTTTTTTTTTTTTTTTAGGGAGGACATAGATGCTGGCTACCGCCTGTGCGGTCGTCCAGCTCCACCGGGTTTTGGGCGAGGGCCTGGCCCTACAATAGCCCGGGAGGGAGAAGTGCCGAAGGCACTTCTCCCGAGACGGGCGTAGAAGGCGAAAAGCGCCTTCTACCTCCGTCTCCTGCGGACGCCGAAAACGTACCGCTATTATAGGAGGGGTTGACAGCGAGCTCAAGGGCACCACTGTGGTTCGGACGAGATTTCAGGTTTCCTCTTTAGCTACCTATATGTGTCTATCTATATCTTTCTCTTTTTCTAATGTTTACGTCTCTCCCTCTAACCGTTGTTACTTACCTGCTAATGGTGGATACGGTCGAATGTGGTTCGTAAACTTGCTCCCGATGTGCTCTCGCCGCTCGCATCTATAAATATTGAAAAAACTTAAATTATGACACTAGTACGCTACGTGGCGCAGTGCGAAGCGAACGTATATAGTTTTTATTGAAATTAACTCATTTAATAAACTACTCCTATAATGTCGGGACGCGGTAAAGGTGGCAAAGTTAAGGGGAAGGCAAAGTCTCGCTCCAACCGTGCAGGTTTACAATTCCCAGTGGGTCGTATTCATCGTCTTTTGCGTAACGGCAATTACGCAGAGCGCGTTGGTGCCGGTGCTCCGGTGTATTTAGCGGCCGTGATGGAATATCTAGCCGCTGAGGTGCTAGAGTTGGCCGGTAACGCGGCGAGGGACAACAAGAAGACCAGGATAATTCCGCGTCATCTCCAACTGGCGATCAGGAACGACGAGGAGTTGAACAAGCTGCTCTCCGGGGTCACCATCGCACAGGGCGGTGTTCTGCCTAACATCCAAGCAGTGCTCCTCCCCAAGAAGACCGAGAAGAAGGCTTAATATGCCAGCTCTCAATATTTTGTTGGTGCACGGACATGTATATGAAAATACATCGCCAATGCACCTATATATGTAACACAAAAGGCCCTTTTCAGGGCCACAAATTATTTCCGATATATATGTTTGTCTCTCAACAAACAGTAAGATATATATTGTTTCTTGAACACAAAATGACATAATAATAATAATAAATATCAAACAAGTCGAGGTGTGCTACATTTCATAATACTTACTAGTATTTATGTATGTACCCACTTACCTAATTTTGTGAATGTTGCATGCATTTCACTTAATACGTAGTGTTGGAAACGTCATTACTTTTAAAAAATGAAACGTCTAAGTAAAATACGTAATAAAGATGATACAACCACGTAGAATAAGTTAGCAGTAAATAGTTCATAAGCGCTTTAAATGTATTGCTATATAAGTATAGATAACGTATGATAAGAAATAGGTAAGAATCTAAGTAAGTAGAATGAGTAGCTCCAGTTCGGTGTCAAAAGAGGTAGAATAGGAATGTAACCAGGTTATAGAAAAAAACTCTTGCCTATCTCATACCACTTGTCACTCTCGCACAAGTCCCCGGGTTTTCCAGGAAAACACAGGGAAAGTCAGGGAATAGTATTTAATTGTGTATAATGTAATAAAATAGCTTTAGATAATGTAGAAATAACATAGGTGGTCTAATAATTACCTATTACGAATATTTGTGAAGGTAAAATCACATAAAAACTAGACTTTTCTAGAAAATGTAAAAATTATATTTTATTTTAATAATCTTTGCCAGTCTACGTACACAATAGCGAAAGTAACTCTTGTCTGTCTGTCTGTTACGCTTTCACGCCAAAACTACTGGACCGATTTGAATGAAATTTGGTATGGAGATAGTTTGAGACCCGGGGAAAAAAAAAAAAAAAAAAAAAAAAACATAGGATAGAATTTATCTGACTGCGCAAAAAGAGGTTAATGTTTTCGCGCGATAACCGACATACGCGCGGGCGGAGCCGCGCCCAGAAAGCTAGTTTTAACTAAATAAATAACAACAGCAAATTGTTACAACTGCATTGATTGATATTATTATATAGATAGATATAAAAATCTGTATATTATTGTTAAAACTATTTGATTAGGATCGATGAGTATCGCGTCCGTCTGTTGAATCTGCTCTCTCACTCTCGCACACACCGTCATTGGTTGAATACGACACGTTTAGCCAGTGTTGATGTGGGATACATGTAGCACGTATAACTGATAATATTCGATGACGTTCAGTGCAATTTAACTTTTTTTTCACTTTTCAATCTCATTCCGACCTGTGCCGCCACGCCGTGCACACCTGTCTACAGCTCCGCCAGTATCTCCCAGTGAGACCGCAATAGTCCCCGCACTATTGCCGTCTCACTCGGGTCATCGTTCCGACGCTAGTTGCAGACCAGTGCCTTGGAATACGCAGTCCTGACGAAGTTTTGTTTTCTGTGCAGACGCTGAGCAGCCGCCGAACGCCGAGCAACGCGAGCTACGAGCTCGCCGTGCCGTCGCGCAGAGGCGCTCTAAGACGTCTGGCATTACCACCTACCCAGTCCCTTGTTTCGGACGAACAACATCATATCGGGCTGGTGGTCTAGCTTCGACCGCACTTTTCGGTGCGCATTTCACCACTTTACTATCCGACACAACATAGTAACAGTCGCGTAACAACACACTTTGTGCTGTTAAGCGACGTCGTTCAGGCGTGGGGTAGCGTCAGCCAAACCCGTCTGAACGATCAAATCCGCCATTTGCTGCGGTCGCAGTGTGACACCCTACGGTGACAACGGCCACTGTTGTTGTTTTGGTTTAACCTTGCACCGTGGCCTTTCCCGCTTCACGGGTCAGCCGAAGCAAGCTGGGCTCCGGGATTCTGGCCTTGGGGTCACCCCTAGTCAAACCCGGAGTAGCGCTTAGGAGCACCCCTCTCCGCCGAGAAAAAAGCTCGGAGAGGGTACACAACTAGGGCACACCATAGGTACTCACTCCCTCTCACACAAGTGAGCTCACGAGTTGCGAGAGGGAGACAGAACCCGTTAGGCCATCCTGAGTATTCCCCTCAGGATGCAACGTCCCTCTAACGGTGAGGTGGAGGTCCTTCAGACCTTCGCCCTCCGCTACCCCGAACTCTACGCTGATCATCAGCAATCGCTTAACGATGCAGAGAGTGCCCGCCTCACGGACACTCTCATCGCTCCCTCCGGAATTCCAATTCCGGAGGCCATCGTCCCTCCTCTGACCCGGTCCTTCTCAGAGGACAGCCCGACTTCGCCCGCTCCGGGCCCTGACAACAGACGCACGGTGGCAGCCCCTCCCCGTGAGAGGTCTCGCTCGCGCTCACCGATCGGGAGGCCAGCGAGCACCCGTCCCTCCATCGCCGTTGTCGAGCCCACTTCGGACTGCGAAGCGGAGATGGAGGTAGATCCGAGTCGCGTCTTACGCACTGACTCGGACTCAGATAACGACGGCTATACCGTCGTAGATAGAAAGCGCAAGCGTGCTCCTAAAGCCGCTAGTTGCGCAACTTCCGCCCCTCCCGCCAAGGCACCCGCTAAGGCCCCCGCCTCCGGCAAGAAGCCGACCCCCGCCCCGCGCCCCGCGTCTCCTCCCTCCGCTCCGGCCACCACTGCCGCGTCCCCTCAGGACGCGAGCGCGCGCCGCGAAAAACCGCCTCCGCCCCTGTTCATTCAGGACAAAACCAAATGGGACATGCTGTCCCGTTTAGTTTCGGATCGTGGGATCCACTATACTAATGCCCGCTCCACGCAGCAGGGCATTAAAGTCCAAGTTTCCACCATTAGCGACCACAGAGCGCTAACTAAACTCCTCCGCCACGAGAGCATAAGTTTTCACACTTATGCGCTCGAAGAGGAGAAAGTCCTCCGAGTGGTCATCCGCGGTGTGCCCAAGGAGGTACATACCGATTCGGTATGTGCCGACCTGAAGGCACAAGACTTCCCCGTACATGCAGTTCACCGCATGTACAGCGGGAAGGACCGCAGCCCCTACGATCTAGTACTCGTAGTACTAGATCGTACTCCTGAAGGCAAGGCCATTTTTAATTTAAAAAAGGTCTGTGGCCTCTCAGGACTCGATGTCCAAGCCCCATACAAGAATGGGAGTCCCTCGCAGTGCCATAACTGCCAACTATACGGGCACGCCTCCCGTTTCTGCTTCGCTCGCGCTAGGTGCGTTAAGTGCCTAGGCGATCACGCGACAGCAGCGTGCACTCGCACCCGTGATTCGCCGGACCCACCCAGCTGTGTTTTATGCGGTGCTCAAGGGCATACCGCGAATTACCGTGGCTGCCCTAAAGCACCACGAGTGAACCACAGGGTGGCAAGGCATAGGCCGACCCGTCCCTCTTACGACCGTTACCAACGGGTAAGCCCTAAATTAACGGTAGTACCTGCCTCACAGGTAATACCCGCGCCGCTCCCAGCCCGTAACGCATGGTCTAAACCACCCAGTATGGTTAAGACCGTCGCTACCGCCCGCGCCCCGGCCCGCGCGCCCGCACCCGCGCCCGCACCTGCACCCGCCCGCGCCGCGGCCCCTGCCCGCGCACCGGCCCCGGCTCGCCCCGCGCTCCCGGCACCCGTCGCCAACCCCATTCGCGCGCCTCCCCGCGCCGCTTCCCGGCCACAAGCTCCACCTATGCCATTGATGGCTGCCCCTCTTCAAGAGGCAATCAACCTAGTCAGCGATCTGGCTATGTCGGTTGACATCAATGAGGTACAAGAGCTATTCCACAAGATGCAATACGCTCAATCCCCAGCGGACGTGATCCAATACACATTGGAACACGCGAATTTACTTAGCGCCCTTAAGCGCTTCGTTCCCCAGGCCCCTCCCCAGTACAACCACTATGGGTAGTACAACCGCACGCACGAAACCGCGCTCAGTTTCGTTAGCGTCATTCAACGCTAACGGTTTCTTTAGACAACGTGACCTTGTCCACGACTTTTGTTGCACCCACCTTATCGACATTATATGCGTGCAGGAAACCCTTCTAAAACCGGGGAAGGCGAACCCTAGGTTTGCCAATTACAGAACGGTACGTGATGATAGAGTGAACTCCCGTGGGGGAGGCACTCTTATCTATTACAAAAGGTCCCTGCACTGCATTCCCCTACCTACCCCAACTCTTGTTAATATGGAAGCATCTTGTTGCCTCCTAGCTATGACTGGTCATCAACCTATAGTCATAGCATCCTGTTACCAAGCTTGCAAAAAGCCGATCGTCCGAGCTGACTTAGAAGCCCTATTCTCATTAGGAAGCGCTGTCATTCTGATTGGCGACTTCAACAGTAAGCACATCCTATGGAATTGTAACGTCAACAATCCCAGAGGTATTGCACTTGAAAACCTAATCGCAGAACTTAACTTTGACATAATTGCGCCCACTGAGCCCACTCACTACCCTTATATGGAAGACCACCGATCTGACTTGCTTGACATGGCACTATTCAGAGGCGTAACACTCCGGTTACGCTCCATAGAAGTGGTTCACGAGCTTCACTCTGACCACCGACCCATTATACTGCGACTAGGTCCCGACCCAACGACTGACCTCCCCCGCCCCACTAAGACGATAGTGAACTGGAAGCAAGTAGGCGATGCCCTAAAGGCTATCAGTTCACCGGACCTAGACAAGATCCCTGACGACATCCTGACAAAAGATGACGTAACCCTTGCGATCGATTCGTTCACCAATCACCTCTCCACCGTAGTAGGTGCATCCGCAAAGGAGGTCATAGTGCCGGACGACCGGCGCCTTGTCATTCCAGCGGATGTGAGACGATTGGTGACGGAGAGTAAAGCAGTGACCCGACATTACGACTCTTACCCCAGTAAAGAGAACAAAACTAAGAAACGCCACTTTGAACGCATGGTTCAAAGTCGCATGTCTGAGTTGCGTGATCAACAATGGGGCGATAAACTTTCAAACCTCGTGCCAAGCCACCATGCTTATTGGAACTTGGCGCGAAGTATGAAAGGTAGTAACCATAACGACATGCCTCCCTTATACAGACCAGTCCCACTAGTCCCAGCGTTCTTTGACGAAGACAAAGCTGAGTGCCTAGCTGATAGCCTAGAGGCTCAGTGTTCCCCTAACGTAGATCACGTTGACCAAGCTCACCTCGATTCGGTGGATGCTGAAGTCGAACGTAAAAGCTCTGTGGTCACCTCTGAACTCCCACCTGCCACCTTAGCGACTTACGCTGAGGTGGCGAGACTGATCAAGGCCCTCCGACCGCGCAAATCCCCCGGTGCCGATGGCATCTCCAACAGGGTTCTTAAAACCCTCTCTCCTCCTCTCATCCATCTCCTAGTCAGCATCTTCAATGCTGCTATGAGCCACTGCTTATTCCCAGACACCTGGAAATGTGCAACTGTCATTGGCATTCACAAACCAGGCAAAAGCTCATCTGACCCCACCAGTTACCGCCCAATCAGCCTCCTCAGTGCCTTAGGCAAACTTTACGAGCGGTTACTTGCAAACCGCCTCCAGTCCCATGCTAAGGAACACCACCTTATCCCAGATGAGCAGTTTGGCTTCAGACCCGGACACTCATGCGTCCAACAGGTGCACCGCCTCACGGAGCACATCATTGAAGGCTTTAACAAGTACCCCAAACCCCAGACCACGCTAGCAGTCTTCCTCGACGTGGCGAAAGCTTTTGACAAAGTCTGGCACAATGGCTTGATTTACAAGCTATACCAACTTGGCGTGCCAGAACGTCTTGTGCTCATCCTACAAGACTTCCTTAAAGCCAGAAGCTTTCGCTATCGCGTGGAAGGCACCCTCTCCTCCCCCCACCCAGTCAGAGCCGGAGTCCCGCAGGGCTCCGTGCTATCACCCATTCTCTTCGCGCTGTATACCAGCGACATCCCACGCTCTCAGCCAGACGTCCTATTGGCCCAATACGCGGATGATACCGCTATTTATACCACTGGGTGGCGTATCAGCAGAAAGTCCATTTTCGCCCTCCAACGGGCCATCACCGAGATCGGTGACTGGTTCCGTAAATGGCGCATCGCGGTCAACCCAGTTAAAAGTGCAGCTATGTACTTTACTGAGAAGACTCGCCCCCGTTACCCGCAACCTTTAACTTTGTTTGACCAACCCATCCCCTGGGTTAGTAAAACAAAATATCTCGGAGTCACCCTTGATCGGAATCTCACCTTTAGCGATCATATAACAACCGTCCGAAACAGAGCGGCCTTTGTAATGGGTCGCCTTGGTCCCCTGATTCGCAAAGAGAGTAAAATGTCTCTTAGTAATAAGAAGACACTTTACACTGCCTGCATCCGCCCCATCATGACTTACGCATCAGTAGTGTTTAGTCATGCTAGTGAGGCCCATCTCCATAAGCTTCAAGTCATTCAAAATCGTTTTCTTCGTAGTGCAACCGGCGCTCCGTGGTATGTCCGGAACACCGAGTTGCACTGCGACCTAAACCTTCCCTCTTTAGCGCAGTTCAATAAGGACTGCGCTCGCCGATACTTTGATCGAGCGCCCCACCACTCGAACCCATTGGTTGTCCAGGCATCGAACTACTCGACCGCCTCTTCTATCCCATTTTTCAAACCCCCCCGTCGCCGACCACGGCAGGTATTAGACGACCCGGATGACCCCATCGCAGCCATTACATTGGCAGCTTTAGCGTTATCCGCAAGTCGTCGAGGTAAAATCCCCAGGTGTGAGGTAATCAGAGGTCACACAATCAAACACCGAGCTCGCCGGCGAGCTCGAGGCAAAAACAAGGTCACGATAAATTGCTCTCCAAATAGTCAAAGAGTATTATTCAGTAGGGCCCAATTGTGCAACACTGCAGTTGCACAGAGGCATTTTGCTCCGATCCCCCCCATGTCTCTCGACAGCGAGACAAGCCGAGGTCCGAACCACAGTGGTGCCCTTGAGCTCGCTGTCAACCCCTCCTATAATAGCGGTACGTTTTCGGCGTCCGCAGGAGACGGAGGTAGAAAGCGCTTTTCGCCTTCTACGCCCGTCTCGGGAGAAGTGCCTTCGGCACTTCTCCCTCCCGGGCTATTGTAGGGCCAGGCCCTCGCCCAAAACCCGGTGGAGCTGGACGACCGCACAGGCGGTAGCCAGCATCTATGTCCTCCCTAAAAAAAAAAAAAGTGCAATTTAATGATTCCGACCTGTGCCGCCACGCCGTGCACACCTGTCTACAGCTCCGCCAGTATCTCCCAGTGAGACCGCAATAGTCCCCGCACTATTGCCGTCTCACTCGGGTCATCGTTCCGACGCTAGTTGCAGACCAGTGCCTTGGAATACGCAGTCCTGACGAAGTTTTTGTTTGTGTGCAGAAGCTGAGCAGCCGCCGAACGCCGAGCAACGCGAGCTACGAGCTCGCCGTGCCGTCGCGCAGAGGCGCTCTAAGACGTCTGGCATTACCACCTACCCAGTCCCTTGTTTCGGACGAACAACATCATATCGGGCTGGTGGTCTTGCTTCGACCGCACTTTTCGGTGCGCATCTCACCACTTTACTATCCGACACAACATAGTAACAGTCGCGTAACAACACACTTTGTGCTGTTAAGCGACGTCGTTCAGGCGTGGGGTAGCGTCAGCCAAACCCGTCTGAACGATCAAATCCGCCATTTGCTGCGGTCGCAGTGTGACACCCTACGGTGACAACGGCCACTGTTGTTGTTTTGGTTTAACCTTGCACCGTGGCCTTTCCCGCTTCACGGGTCAGCCGAAGCAAGCTGGGCTCCGGAATTCTGGCCTTGGGGTCGCCCCTAGTCAAACCCGGAGTAGCGCTTAGGAGCACCCCTCTCCGCCGAGAAAAAAGCTCGGAGAGGGTACACAACTAGGGCACACCGTAGGTACACACTCCCTCTCACACAGTGAGCTCACAAGGTGTGTGAGGGAATTCAAACCCTGGATAGGGCGTCCTGAGTATTCCCCTCAGGATGCAGTCCCGTCCCTCTAACGGTGAGGTGCAGGTCCTTCAGACTTTCGCCCTCCGCCACCCCGATCTATACGTTGCACATATGCAACTCCTAGAAGAGGAAGAGAATGCCCGCTTCACGGACACTCTCATCGCTCCCTCCGGGACTTCAAACCCGGAGGCCAACGTCCCTCCTCTGACCCGGTCCTTCTCAGAGGACAGTCCGCTTTCGCCCGCTCCGGGCCCAGACAACAGACGCACGGTGGCAGCCCCTCCCCGTGAGAGGTCTCGCTCGCGCTCACCGATCGGGAGGCCAGCGAGCACCCGTCCCTCCATCGCCGTTGTAGAGCCCACTTCGGACTCCGAAGCGGAGATGGAGGTAGATCCGAGTCGCGCCTTACGCACTGACTCGGACTCAGATAACGACGGCTATACCGTCGTTGACCGCAAACGCAAGCGTGCTCCTAAAGCCGCTAGTTGCGCAACTTCCGCCCCTCCCGCCAAGGCACCCGCTAAGGCCCCCGCCTCCGGCAAGAAGCCGACCCCCGCCCCGCGCCCCGCGTCTCCTCCCTCCGCTCCGGCCACCACTGCCGCGTCCCCTCAGGACGCGAGCGCGCGCCGCGAAAAACCGCCTCCGCCCCTGTTCATTCAGGACAAAACCAAATGGGACATGCTGTCCCGTTTAGTTTCGGATCGTGGGATCCACTATACTAATGCCCGCTCCACGCAGCAGGGCATTAAAGTCCAAGTTTCCACCATTAGCGACCACAGAGCGCTAACTAAACTCCTCCGCCACGAGAGCATAAGTTTTCACACTTATGCGCTCGAAGAGGAGAAAGTCCTCCGAGTGGTCATCCGCGGAGTGCCCAAGGAGGTACATACCGATTCGGTATGTGCCGACCTGAAGGCACAAGACTTCCCCGTACATGCAGTTCACCGCATGTACAGCGGGAAGGACCGCAGCCCCTACGATCTAGTACTCGTAGTACTAGATCGTACTCCTGAAGGCAAGGCCATTTTTAATTTAAAAAAGGTCTGTGGCCTCTCAGGACTCGATGTCCAAGCCCCATACAAGAATGGGAGTCCCTCGCAGTGCCACAACTGCCAACTATACGGGCACGCCTCCCGTTTCTGCTTCGCTCGCGCTAGGTGCGTTAAGTGCCTAGGCGATCACGCGACAGCAGCGTGCACTCGCACCCGGGATTCGCCGGACCCACCCAGCTGTGTTTTATGCGGTGCTCAAGGGCATACCGCGAATTACCGTGGCTGCCCTAAAGCACCACGAGTGAACCACAGGGTGGCAAGGCATAGGCCGACCCGTCCCTCTTACGACCGTTACCAACGGGTAAGCCCTAAATTAACGGTAGTACCTGCCTCACAGGTAATACCCGCGCCGCTCCCAGCCCGTAACGCATGGTCTAAACCACCCAGTATGGTTAAGACCGTCGCTACCGCCCGCGCCCCGGCCCGCGCGCCCGCACCCGCGCCCGCACCCGCACCCGCCCGCGCCGCGGCCCCTGCCCGCGCACCGGCCCCGGCTCGCCCCGCGCTCCCGGCACCCGTCGCCAACACCATTCGCGCGCCTCCCCGCGCCGCTTCCCGGCCTCAAGCTCCACCTATGCCATTGATGGCTGCCCCTCTTCAAGAGGCAATCAACCTAGTCAGCGATCTGGCTATGTCGGTTGACATCAATGAGGTACAAGAGCTATTCCACAAGATGCAATACGCTCAATCCCCAGCGGACGTGATCCAATACACATTGGAACACGCGAACTTACTAAGCGCCCTTAAGCGCTTCGTTCCCCAGGCCCCTCCCCAGTACAACCACTATGGGTAGTACAACCGCACGCACGAAACCGCGCTCAGTTTCGTTAGCGTCATTCAACGCTAACGGTTTCTTTAGACAACGTGACCTTGTCCACGACTTTTGTTGCACCCACCTTATCGACATTATATGCGTCCAGGAAACCCTTCTAAAACCGGGGAAGGCGAACCCTAGGTTTGCCAATTACAGAACGGTACGTGATGATAGAGTGAACTCCCGTGGGGGAGGCACTCTTATCTATTACAAAAGGTCCCTGCACTGCATCCCCTTACCTACCCCGACTCTTGTTAATATGGAAGCATCTTGTTGCCTTCTAGCTATGACTGGTCATCAACCTATAGTCATAGCGTCCTGTTACCAAGCTTGTCAAAAGCCGATCGTCCGAGCTGACTTAGAAGCATTGTTCTCATTAGGAAGCGCCGTCCTTCTGATTGGCGACTTCAATAGTAAGCACATCCTATGGAATTGTAACGTCAACAATCCCAGAGGCATTGCACTTGAAAAACTAGTCGCAGAACTTAATTTTGACATAATTGCGCCCACTGAGCCCACTCACTACCCTCATACGGAAGACTTTCGACCTGACTTGCTTGACATGGCACTACTCAGAGGCGTAACACTCCAGTTACGCTCCATAGAAGTGGTTCACGAGCTTCACTCTGACCACCGACCCATTATACTGCGACTAGGTCCCGACCCAACAACAGACCTCCCCCGCCCCACTAAGACGATAGTGAACTGGAAGCAATTAGGCATTGCCCTAAAGGCTATCAGTTCACCGGACCTTGACAAAATCCCTGACGACATCCTGACTAAAGATGACGTAACCCTTGCGATCGATTCGTTCACTAATCACCTCTCCGCCGTAGTAGGTGCATCCGCAAAGGAGGTCATGGTGCCGGATGACCGGCGCCTTGTCATTCCAGCGGATGTGAGACGATTAGTGACGGAAAGTAAAGCAGTGACCCGACATTACGACTCTTACCCCAGTAAAGAGAACAAAACTAAGAAACGCCACTTTGAACGCATGGTTCAAAGTCGCATGTCTGAGTTGCGTGATCAACAATGGGGTGACAAACTTTCAAACCTCGTGCCAAGCCACCAGGCTTATTGGGACTTGGCGCGAGGTATGAAAGGAAGTAACTACAACGACATGCCTCCCTTATACAGACCAGTCCCACTAGTCCCGGCGTTCTTTGACGAAGACAAAGCTGAGTGCCTAGCTGATAGCCTAGAGGCTCAGTGTTCCCCTAACGTAGATCACGTTGACCAAGCTCACCTCGATTCGGTGGATGCTGAAGTCGAACGTAAAAGCTCTGTGGTCACCTCTGAACTCCCACCAATCACCTTAGCGACTTACGCTGAGGTGGCGAGACTGATCAAGGCCCTCCGACCGCGCAAATCCCCCGGTGCCGATGGCATCTCCAACAGGGTTCTTAAAACCCTCTCTCCTCCTCTCATCCATCTCCTAGTCAGCATCTTCAATGCTGCTATGAGCCACTGCTTATTCCCAGACACCTGGAAATGTGCAAATGTCATTGGCATTCACAAACCAGGCAAAAGCTCATCTGACCCCACCAGTTACCGCCCCATCAGCCTCCTCAGTGCCTTAGGCAAACTTTACGAGCGGTTACTTGCAAACCGTCTCCAGTCCCATGCTAAGGAACACCACCTTATCCCAGATGAGCAGTTTGGCTTCAGGCCCGGACACTCATGCGTCCAACAGGTGCACCGCCTCACGGAGCACATCATTGAGGGCTTTAACAAGTACCCCAAACCCCAGACAACGCTAGCAGTCTTCCTCGACGTAGCGAAAGCTTTTGACAAAGTCTGGCACAATGGCTTGATTTACAAGCTATACCAATTTGGCGTGCCAGAACGTCTTGTGCTCATCCTACAAGACTTCCTTAAAGCCAGAAGCTTTCGCTATCGCGTGGAAGGCACCCTCTCCTCCCCCCACCCAGTCAGAGCCGGAGTCCCTCAGGGCTCCGTGCTATCACCCATTCTTTTCGCGCTGTATACCAGCGACATCCCACGCTCTCAACCTAACGTCCTATTAGCCCAATACGCGGATGATACCGCTATTTATACCACTGGGTGGCATATCAGTAGAAAGTCCATTCCCGCCCTCCAACGGGCCATCACCGAGATCGGTGACTGGTTCCGTAAATGGCGCATCGCGGTCAACCCAGTTAAAAGTGCAGCTATGTACTTTACTGAGAAGGGCCGCCCCCGTTACCCGCAACCTATAACTTTGTTCGACCAACCCATCCCCTGGGTTAGTAAAACAAAATATCTCGGAGTCACCCTTGATCGGAATCTCACCTTTAGCGATCATATAACAACCGTCCGTAACAGAGCGGCCTTTGTAATGGGTCGCCTTGGTCCCCTGATTCGCAAAGAGAGTAAAATGTCTCTTAGTAATAAGAAGACACTTTACACTGCCTGCATCCGCCCCATCATGACTTACGCATCAGTAGTGTTTAGTCATGCTAGTGAGGCCCATCTCCATAAGCTTCAAGTCATTCAAAACCGTTTTCTTCGTAGTGCAACCGGCGCTCCGTGGTATATCCGGAACACCGAGTTGCATTGCGACCTAAACCTTCCCTCTTTAGCGCAGTTCAATAAGGACTGCGCCCGCCGATACTTTGATCGAGCGCCCCACCACTCGAACCCATTGGTTGTCCAGGCATCGAACTACTCGACCGCCTCTTCTATCCCATTTTTCAAACCCCCCCGTCGCCGACCACGGCAGGTATTAGACGACCCGGATGACCCCATCGCAGTCATTACATTGGCAGCTTTAGCGTTATCCGCAAGTCGTCGAGGTAAAATCCCCAGGTGTGAGGTAATTAGAGGTCACACAATCAAACACCGAGCTCGCCGGCGAGCTCGAGGCAAAAACAAGGTCACGATAAATTGCTCTCCAAATAGTCAAAGAGTATTATTCAGTAGGGCCCAATTGTGCAACACTGCAGTTGCACAGAGGCATTTTGCTCCGATCCCCCCCATGTCTCTCGACAGCGAGACAAGCCGAGGTCCGAACCACAGTGGTGCCCTTGAGCTCGCAGTCAACCCCTCCTATAATAGCGGTACGTTTTCGGCGTCCGCAGGAGACGGAGGTAGAAAGCGCTTTTCGCCTTCTACGCCCGTCTCGGGAGAAGTGCCTTCGGCACTTCTCCCTCCCGGGCTATTGTAGGGCCAGGCCCTCGCCCAAAACCCGGTGGAGCTGGACGACCGCACAGGCGGTAGCCAGCATCTATGTCCTCCCTAAATAAAAAATAAAATGCAATTTAATTGTACTGAGTTGTGTATAATATTGTTAACATGCCGCCCAAGACTAGTGGTAAAGCCGCCAAGAAATCTGGCAAAGCCCAGAAGAACATCTCCAAGACCGACAAAAAGAAGAAGAAGCACAAGAGGAAGGAGAGCTACGCCATCTACATCTACAAGGTGCTCAAGCAGGTCCACCCGGACACCGGTATATCGAGCAAGGCCATGTCTATCATGAACTCGTTCGTGAACGACATCTTCGAGCGTATCGCTGCCGAGGCGTCCCGTTTGGCCCACTACAACAAGCGTTCCACCATCACCTCAAGGGAGGTGCAAACATCCGTGAGGCTCCTGCTGCCCGGTGAACTGGCGAAGCACGCCGTCAGCGAGGGGACCAAGGCTGTAACCAAATACACCTCGTCCAAGTGATGTGTTGACCCCGACACTGACGGTATACACTGCGACTTCGGTTCGCATATATCACATATAAACAAAAGGCCCTTTTCAGGGCCACAAAATAACTCTTATAAATACACATTGTGTATAATTATTGTTTCTTGACGACACTTAACAACAATCCCTCTCACTTAAACTATACATACACTTACTTTACATACTATAGTTCATATATATCTGTAAGATGATATAACTTATGCATAGGTACCAACTCTGTCTTATATGTATAGGTGGGTATATAAAATATTATTATTATTTCAAACAAAAATACTACCACGTGCAATAAACATTGGTATATTTTTTTTTTTTTTTTTTTAAATACCACGTGCATGCACATAATTTACTTATTATTTTAGCGTACCGAGCTCTCCTTGAATATAGGTATGAATTGAATTGGATTTTGTTGAAACTATAGTCAAATTTTTTTTTTTTTTTTTTTTTTTTTTTTTCTTTTTCTCCTTATTATAATATTACATATTGTACATGATAAAATATATGATTAAAATAAATATATTTCTTTGCAATAGTCCGTACCTACCTACCTACCTACCTACCTACGGGCTATGGGGCTTGCGAGTGAACGAGATATATTGCGCGCGCGAGCGAGATGCAAAGACAGACGCGGTCAGAAACGAAAGTGTATAAATATTAAAAGGCGAACAGAGCGTCAATTTGGATCGCCGTTGACTCCGTACGGATCACACGTATCGCCAGCGCCACTTGCAAATTGAGATTATTTTCGTTGTAAAATAATATCAATTACGCCCGTAGCGAAGCGCTGCGGAGGGGATTATCTGCGCTAACCGGAAGCCGGGATTAGGGGTATGCTGTCCTAACCATACACGGCATATCCCCTATTCCCAGTGGTCACGGAGTTGACTCCCCCGTAGCTGCCAAGCATGGACCCCTCACCGGGACCATCCAAAGGCCCTTTTCAGGGCCCTAAACAGGGAGCGAGTGTGAAGCGTACGCGCAGTCCACCGCAATCTGAAGCTACCATACTCAGCCAAGCTGTAACGGCTGAAAAAGCTGTAACCATGCATCCGCACCGTGAAGAGGTGCAAAAAGGTCCTTTTCAGGGCCAAGCTGCTACCTACCATACCCCGCTCCATGAAGAGGAGCCAGGATGCTCTTCTCAGAGCTGGTATGTTACCACCCCGCCGCAGGCTACCACCAGCCCGACGCAAACGGCTACATACACGGAGGCACTCTCACCGAGGGGGCAACACGAGGCTGATATCCTCAATCTCGCCCGACTTCTCGAAGTGGGGGCCCTATCGAGTGGAATGCTCTCGTGGATGGCGCTGTATTTGCGCCTACAGGAAGCCGAACTAGAAGGCATTGAGCTGAGCGCAGAAGACCGCTCTATCCTAGAGTTTGCTGCCCGCTCAATCCTCTCACTGCCACCGATCAGCGAAGAAACCTTTAAGCTCAGAAGGCAAGCGTTCACCACGCCTGTGGCATCTGAGCGGGCAGTAGCTAAACGCCCACGCGCACGCTCAGTATCGGCATCCCCGCCGACAGCTGCCAAGAAGCCTCTACGTAGGGCAGCGAGTCCGTCTCGCCCTACTGAAAGCGTAGAGCGCATAGCATCCACTCACACCCCCGTTGCAACCCCCATTGCAACCCCCATGGAGGTACAAGAGCCTAAGCCCCAAAGAGAGCAAAAGAAAGCCCCGAAGCCTGTATTCACGCCGCTATCCGTAGAAAGGAAGCAGGCGCAGAAACTAACAGAAACGAGGTCGTTTGCCGAAGCCGCGCAACTAGCGGCTAGTTCCGCCGTGCAAAGCGCCCGCACCAGACAAGCGGCACCTATCATTCCGATAGCCGCTAAATCTACTGAGAAGCCACAGAATGTCCCTCAGGCCGTTGATACGCAAGAAGCTAAGGCCAAAGAGGCAACAGGGCCTAGGTACCCGCCCCTAGTCGTAGAAAAAATCGACAACTGGACGAGACATTTTAAGATTTTAGCTACCAAGCTCGGCCGCCCCCCTAACGGCAGGCCTTATGGACAGGGAATCCGCTTCTCACCTACTGATGAAGATGAATATAGGGCGATTCAATCGTACCTTACTCAGCTTGAGAAGGAAGAGAGCATTAGCTGGTTCTCATATTCACTACCAGCAGAGCGAAGCCTAAAGATCGCTATACGCGGATTACCGGCAGACACCGAACCGCAGGAAGTGAAACAAGACCTAGAAGAGAAGGGTTTCACTCCAGAATATGTGAAATGCATTAAAGGGCGGCAGGGGCGCCCCGGATGTGTGTTCCATGTTCAAATGAAGAAGACGCCAAACCTTATACCGGCCATCTACGACATTACTGAGATGTTATACATGCCTGGCGTAAGAATAGATGCATGGCGCGGGAAGAAGGGCCCGGCGCAGTGCCACCGCTGCCAGAAGTTTAGGCACAGCTCCCACAACTGCCACAGGGAGCTGGCCTGCGTCAAATGCGGAGAGCCTCATCGCGCAAATGAATGCCCAAGGCCCCGCGAAGAACCCGCAACCTGTGTTAACTGTGAAGGTACACACCCAGCCAACTACGCCGCCTGCCCCGTGTTCAAACGGGAGACCAGGAACAAGAAGGCAGGCACACTAGCAGCCACTCAAATAATCAAAAGAGGCACTGCGCCGGTAGTACCGGCCACGGTAGAGGAGTCGGCCGCCACGACTCTTATGGCACCGGCTAACCTACCTAGACAGACCGGAAAGAGTGCCAAGAAGAAGCAGAAGAAGAAGAAGAAGGCTGACGCACAGAAAGCACAGCCAGAGCCCCCCGCGCCGCACGCCCCCGCGCCGCGCGCCCCTGCGCCGCAAGCCCCTGCGCCGCGCACCTCAGCACCACGCGCCCCCGCGCCCCGCATCCCCTCCGCGCACTCAGCCCAACCTGCAGAGCGAAGGGACTCGCTAGGACAGACTATCGGGGTCCTTAAGGACATTCTGGAGGCGGTACAGACCGGAATGGACCCCGAAACCGCGACCCTTCGCGGGCTCATGAAGATCCTTAACTCAGTCAATGGATCACAAACATAAGAAAATAGTGCATTGGAATGCCCAAACGCTCCGGGGGAAGAAAAGAAGGCTGATCGTCTTCCTCCAGGAGCACAAAATAGATATTATGCTGATCAGCGAAACACATTTGAACGCCAAGCACGATCTGAAGATACCAAATTACCACGTGTATCGTAAGGACGAGGTCAGCGCGGAGGGCTTAGCCTACAGAGGGCTCGCCGTCCTGGTTCACCGAAGAGTCATACACCAGCAGATGCCAATAAACGAATATAGCTCCTTTCAAGCATTGGGTGTGCTCGTAAATATCGCCGGTCAATTACACCGGATCTATGCAATTTACAAGCCCCCGAGTAGCACCCTTATTACCTCCGAGCTAAGGTCGCTAATGGCAGGAGAGATACCAATCATCGTGGCCGGCGATATGAATTCAAAGCACACCCACTGGAACGCTAACAAAACAGATCGCCATGGACAGCTACTCTATAACGACTCGGTGAACCAGGACTATGACGTCATAGGCCCGAGTGAACCCACCCATTACTCAGACACGGGCGAAGATAGTGTAATTGACATCGCGCTAATTAGGGGCCTGCGAACTACACCAGCCCAAACTGTGCTTCCGGACCTGCAGTCGGACCACAGACCGGTGCTTCTGACGCTGGAAGAGCTCCCAACAAGAGTGGCCGCTCCCACTGTAAGGCAGAACATCTGTTGGGAGACCTTCGCGACAGAAGCGCAGAAGTTAACCACCACCGCTCCCATTACCACTGCACAAGATGTCGAGCGTGAATGTGAAAACCTCACCGCGGCCATCCAGGCCTCCCTCAAGACAGCCTCACGCACCACCAAGCCGGGAGAGCGTTCCGATTCCCTCCCGGCACGGATAAGGAAGCTTATTAGTGAAAAGAGGGAAGCACGGAAGCAATGGCAAATAACGCGCTGCCCACAGCTTAAGAAAAAAGTGAATGCCATGATCGAAGAAATAAAAGTAGCTCTTCATGAACATGCCGGAGACTCCTGGGAAGAACACATACTGTCCATAGGCGACCACGTGCCCTCCGTTCATCGCCTATGTCGCCAGTTATCATGCGTGCCTCAACCTACCCGACCTTTACTAGGCAGCGACGGCCTTTTGAAATTTGAAGCCAAGGCACGGGCAGAAATCTTCGCCGATCACCTTGAAAAACAGTTTCAACCGAACCCCACAAGCAACCCTATACATGTGCAGTACGTAGAAAACAAGCTACGCGAATACTTCGAGCGACCGAGCGAGACAGCATGCGTTGGACGGAGAGGCGACACGTGCGAAAGAGAAATGGAACGCGAGAGCGGGACGGAGAGAGCTGAGACGGAGCCTACTGTCTTCTCCCCGGGACGCGTCGCGCGCCTAATTTCAAGGCTGCCTACGAAGAAAGCGCCCGGGATCGACAGGATCACTAATGCAGCGCTAAGACACCTACCTATGAAGTCAATAGCCGCCCTTACACGCATCTACAACGGCATTATGAGATCCGGCCACTTCCCATCCTCGTGGAAATTGGGAAAAGTAGTGATGATACCTAAACCCGGAAAGGACCCCAAAAAGCCAGGCAGCTACCGACCGATCACCTTGCTGAGCACCCTCTCAAAAGTCTTTGAGAGGTTGTTGCTATCGCAGGTGGTCCCACACATCCGACCGCGCGAGGAACAGTACGGGTTTAGGTCCGAACATTCCACTACGCTGCAGGTCACGAGGATGGTGAATGAGATGTCCACGAGCCACAATAAAAAGGAGGTTGTCGCAGTGATCCTGCTAGACATGGAAAAGGCGTTCGACAGGGTATGGCATGAGGGGCTGCTGTACAAACTGTCGGAGTCAGCCTTACCACGGAAGACAGTAGACGTCCTCGCATCGTTCCTCAAGGACAGACAGATCACAGTGGCAGTTGAAGACGCCCTGTCCACCAAGAAGCCGGTACGTGCAGGCGTACCCCAAGGAAGCTGCATCTCACCCGCATGCTACTCCTGGTACACCAACGACATCCCAGTCGTTGGGCAGGCGAAGCTGGCATTGTACGCGGACGATGCAGCTTACTACGCATCCTCATACAAACCCGAGTTTGCAGTAAGAAGACTGCAACCTACATTGGAAGCTCTGCCAGAATGGCTCGAAAAATGGCGGCTCACGGTCAATGTAGACAAGACACAGGCCATGCTCACTGGGAGAACCAAGCTACCATCCCCTTTGAACCTCCTCGGGAAAGACATCCCATGGAGCCCCAGTGTGCAATACCTAGGCGTTAACATTGACCGCAGATTGACGTTCTCCAAACACATAGATACCACGATAAGTAAGGTGAAAGGAGCCCGCGCAGTCCTAACCCCAGTACTAAGATCACCGCTACCACTCCGGACGAAGATAGGAATTTACAAAACTTACATTCGTTCACGTATAACCTACGCAGCGCCGGCGTGGTACGCATTCATCTCAAAAACCAGCAAAAAACGACTCCAAGCCCAAGAAAACATGTGCCTCAGAGCAATTGTCAATGCCCCGAGGTATGTAAGAAACTCCACAATAGCTAGAGACCTACAACACGAAGACATAGAGACCTTTGTTACTGCATTAACAACAGGAATGTTCAAGCGTGCAGACGAAGCTAGAAACGAGCACCTCAGAGGTATCGCGCCCTTACACGCGAGGCCACCAGATGAAAAGGGAAGACGAAAAACGAAGCCATTTTCTAGAGACCTTGTTAAGCCAGACAAGGACAGAGACACCGAGAGAGAGAGGTCGACAGTGCGGGAGCCGCCGGCTGCCGCTGCCAGCGCCCGCGGATCGGTCCGCCGGGCTTCTCCCGTGTAGGCGGGGGATTCACTCGGCGCGGCTTGGGATCGCCCTGGTGGAGCGGAGGCCGGGTCTGGCCCGCACTGCATCGCATCCTCTGCACCTTGAAGAGGTGCTGAAGAGCAGAAAGCCGACGAGAAAGCCTAAAGCGAGCGAAACCATGACAACACACGAAACCAGCAAGACAGAGATGCCATAATTAGAAAAACAGAGAGTGAGAGAGAGAGCGCGATAGAGAGGCACCGCCGGCTGCCGCTGCCGGAGACAGACGATCGGCCCGCCGGGCCCTCAACCTACGGGGCGAGGGACCACCCGGCGTCGCTTGGGATCGCCCCGGTCGGGAGTGGAGGCCGGTAGGACCTCACTACATCGCCACCTACCGCACCGAGAAATGGTGCCGAAGACATCTCTCTAGTAAGAGAGATAGACGAGCCTGGGACAGAGTGCTTAGCACTGAAGCCCATTCCCCACGTCATACACCAGTGATGTGAGATGAAGAATACTGACTGAGCGTCAATTTAACCATTTGCCCTCAGTCTTCTGTTAGCGGAGCACGCGTCTTGTACCGTACTACATATAAAGTTTGACATAAGTGAGTTTCGTGTGTTAGTTTGAAGTCATGGCCCGTACCAAGCAGACCGCACGTAAGTCTACCGGTGGTAAAGCGCCGCGTAAACAGCTCGCCACTAAGGCGGCACGCAAGAGCGCGCCCGCCACAGGTGGTGTAAAGAAGCCCCATCGCTACAGGCCCGGAACGGTCGCCCTTCGTGAGATCCGTCGCTACCAGAAGAGCACAGAGCTGTTGATCCGCAAGCTGCCGTTCCAGCGTCTGGTCCGTGAGATCGCCCAGGACTTCAAGACCGATCTCCGTTTCCAGAGCTCTGCCGTTATGGCGCTCCAGGAGGCTAGCGAGGCTTATCTCGTCGGTCTTTTCGAAGATACCAACCTTTGCGCCATTCACGCTAAGCGTGTCACCATCATGCCCAAGGACATACAGTTGGCGCGAAGAATCAGAGGCGAACGCGCCTAAGCCCTCTCGACTGCGTGTTTACGTTGTGTCTTGTTGTTTGTATGTAGTACCTACCTAGGTATCTACATACATCATCATTACCTACGTCGCGGTTTGAGCAAAACTTTACAAACAAAAGGCCCTTTTCAGGGCCGCATATGTTTCATGGTTTTATAAAAATGGAATGTTTCTTAAGCACATACAACATCAGTAATAGTATCAAACGTAATAAGTATAGCGATATACGTATATATATATATATTATAAGCGACATAAGTATGATCGGGAAATATTATTATTATCTGGTTACTTTATACTATGCTTATATGAGCGTAAATAATAATAATAATAATAATTGTTATGGTATGATACATACATACAATAATACGTAGGTACTTATAATTAAGGAATATAATCACATCTATACCTAGTCACCAATTTAATAATAATAATAATATATCGTAATCATCGAAAAGTTATAATATTACAATTTAATTTACCTACATATTATATTATAGGCAACTGAATTATGACGACGAATCCTCCCCTCCCCCGTACCCCTCTGATCTGACTCCACGGTGCTTCGTCTCGTAAACGTATATCGCGCTCTCTTTTCGACTTCGAACGTGTGTTTGATGGTATAAATATAAGGGGCGTATAAAACGGACATTGCCACCAGTCGTTCGTTCACCGGCGCAGTGGAAACTCGTGTGTCAGTTTAATTTCGATTAAACGTACTTTGTGCTCATTGAAAAATGACCGGTCGCGGTAAGGGAGGAAAGGGTCTGGGGAAAGGTGGCGCTAAGCGTCACAGGAAAGTGCTCCGCGATAACATCCAGGGTATCACGAAGCCAGCGATCCGTCGTCTTGCGCGCAGAGGTGGCGTGAAGCGTATCTCCGGTTTGATATACGAAGAGACCAGAGGCGTGCTGAAGGTGTTCCTCGAGAACGTCATCCGCGACGCAGTCACTTACACTGAGCACGCCAAGAGGAAGACCGTCACCGCCATGGATGTCGTATACGCTCTGAAGCGCCAAGGCCGCACCCTCTACGGTTTCGGAGGTTAAGCTGTGTAGCTTTGTGTCAGTCTTCGTGATGATGCGTGTCGCGATGTGTTTTTTTGTTAACTAATAAATGGTTGACAAAGACTCCACCGCTGCCGCATTTAAAATTTAAAAAAAGGCCCTTTTCAGGGCCGCATAAGTTTCATGAGATCATTTATAGATTATTGTTTCTTTACAACATAACAACATAATGCAAAAATGTCATACGGTACATAAATTGCACACCTACACTAACAAGTTATTATTATATTATATACATACCTACCTACCTAATTGTTGAGGTTGATGATGATGATTATAAATTTATGTAGGTAACAACAATCACAGAAAATTTTTATAAAAAAATATACCAATGTTCATTGCACGTGGTATTTTTGTTTGAAATAATATTTTATATACCTACCTATACATATAAGACAGAGTTGGTACCTATGCATAAGTTATATCATCTTACAGATATATATGAACTATAGTATGTAAAGTAAGTGTATGTATAGTTTAAGTGAGGGATTGTTGTTAACAACAACAACTAAAGAAAAATTGTATATTAGAGTGTAGTTTTTTTTTTTTTTTTTTTTTTTCCCACTGGTAATATTTAGCTTCCTACATACATAGATTATTAGTGTATCTATTATAATTATTTATATATAGGTGTGTATTATCTGATATAAAGTTAAGAATATTATTATATGAAACTAGGTATGTTATAAGAGCGGCGGTGTTGTGTTGTCTTTTCGAACGCGCGCGCCACACACATTGTTTTTATTATTATCGTGTGTGTGTTCTATAATAATACATTAACGTTTGATGCAATTTAATGTAATAAGTGATTTATAACATATTTCGTTAATGCCAATAGATATTTCTTTGAAAAGAAACTTGCACGTCCTGCACTAAGACTATCCATCCTTTGAATACAAAATGTTCAGAGTTGTTTTACGAGCACCAAAACATTTATCGTTTTATACGTTAAAAACTTACATGTTTGCATTTATTTTACTATATGCTATGAAAACGATATCCTAGTGGTTTAATTGTCAAATAAAACTATACGGATGTGTTTGTTTTATAGAGAAAATTCAATTTTAAACATGACGCGACCTATACTGTGCCTTTAGTGGCGCGAATAAATCAATTTATTGTCCAAACGGTGAGTCCTGTGTACATAATGGGTATTTCTATACGTTACCATGTTCAAAATGTTTAAGTTGAAACGTTCTGCGCGTCTAGTGTGCTATAAAAAAATTATAATAAAGCAATTTAACCAGATCAATGTTAGTGAAAAGCAGTGAGCGTTCTTACGAGAAATCGTCTCTCGGCCGTGGTGTTCTCTTTACGGTAAAGGTTGGAATCTAAATACAAATTTTGAAATGTGCTCGCGCCCGAGGAGCAACGTAGTGACGTCACCGGGACCACACGTATGACCCAACCCTCAACCCCCGTTAGCGCGTACCCTTTGGCTGTGTGGTCGAGTCTCCGCTAGTCGTTGAGACTCCCGCACGCCACCCCCCGTACGTACTAACGCTTCTTACCACCCTCCGGTAACTAGCGTATGTTGCAACCGCGTTCGCGTAGCTCTGCATAGCTAGAAACCGTGCAGACACTGTCAATAATTTTATGAGAAAATTACGACGCAGTGCCGCCCAGACACATCCCGCATATCAATCATCCTGCTTTCTACGCGTTGGCAACCTTCAGCGGTCGCCTTACCGAGCTATCCCGAACGGGGTTTCCCTCGGTAGGGGACGCACCGCTAGCGGAAGCCGCGCGTAGCTGCAGACAAGAGCGACGTGTCACCATTTTAGTGATCACCACCACCAACCCGTGACCACTATCACCATACTACCCGGTACCACCATTACCGTCTACTATGGCGGACCCCCCGCCCCGTAAAGACCCGGACCCTGACCCGGAAACAGTTAAGGAAGGCATAGTATGCCGCTATCTCCTCGACCCCAGTAAGTCCGTCATAATGCCAGCAGCCGCGCTAGGACTGCGCAAGGCTCCGCGGCAGAAGCGGAAGGACAATCCCAGAACGGCGGAAGGACTCGTCACTGGGGAGGCTGAGCCCTCCACCAGCGGCGAAACTGCACCAGCCGCACTAGGAGCAGCGTCAGTATTTCAAACGGGATCACCCCGAAGACGCATAGAACATACCGTCATCACACCCTCAAGGACTATACCTGATCAAGGACTCGCGGCGAGCGGGTCTGAGTACCCACTACGCAGCGAAACCGCAGGGGAGCCCTCCACCAGAAGGTGCAAGATTAGACGGCCACCCATCTCCTCGGACTCCGATACAGAGGTAGGCGGAGACGAGAAAAGACCAAAAATAAAAAAATCCATCACTCCGAAAAAAGTAGGTCAACGGTCACCCATCCAAAAAATGGACCGACCAAAACGACCCTCCGGTCAGTCGACTTTTATGACTTCACCGAATGCTTCACGCGACTCCTCATCTGGTGGAGGGCCGGCCAACATCACCGCCGACAGCTCTTCATCAGAATCATCATCATCACCATCATCATCTGACGAAGAAAGTCGAAAATTCAGAGATACCCACTCTACATCATACGCCGGCATAGAACCCGTCCCACTAAATGCCGCACCGATGCCATCACCACCATCACCTGAGCAAGCGGTGATGTCATATGTGGAAGCAGTAGCATCACCAGCCCGAAACGAAGCTGACTCACCTAGGGCAGGACCCTCCCACCAACCGACCCGCCCATCACCCCAAGCACATTCACAACCACAAACCACTGAACCACCGGTGCTCCAAGGCTACCCACCGATCATCATCGAGTCCCTGAGTAACTGGATACCCGTTTTTGCTAAAATCAAGCAATTGCTAGGCCACGCGCTAAACGTAAAACCGCAAGGCAAAGGCTTTAGATTCACGGCTAGAACAGAAAACGAGTTCAGAATAATCCAAAAATGCTTAGCTGAAGAGGCAGCTAATGACAAGACAGTGGCTTGGCACTGTTATGCAATCGAACAGGAGCTCCCCTTGAAAGTGGCCGTCAAAGGGCTACCGCTATTCATAAAGCCAGATGACATCAAAAACGACCTGATACAGAAAGGCTTTCCGGCCAAATATGTACGAGAGATACCACCAAGGAGAGGAGGGGCAGGGCCGGTATATTTCGTCCTACTAGACCGGCTAGATAATACAGAAAGAACAAAATTATACGCAGTACCAGAATTACTAAACATACCGGGCATCCAAATAGAAGGGTGGGCACCAAAGGGAGGCATAGTACCCCAATGCCACCGGTGCCAACAGTTTGGCCACGCGTCAGGCGGATGTCACCGCCCGCAAAAATGCGTTAAGTGTGCAGGGGAGCACAGTGCCAAAGAATGCGACAGGCCCAGCGGGCAGCGGCCACTATGCGCAAACTGCAAGGGCCCCCACATTGCATGCAGCCGCAAATGCCCGCATTATATACGGGAGGCCCGCCGAAGAGGGGTAAGAGTCCCCCCACCTCCCCCACGGTACAACCCACAAGCACCTATAGAAGAGCAGCCAAGACGTACTGTAATACCCTCAACAACCTCAACACCAGCTCCCCCATTACAAGGAGATCTCAATGCATACCCCAATATGCGGTATACTGAGCTGATTCAAGAACCGCTAGCCAACCCCCCAACAGCTCGGGGAGCACCACTCCCCAGCAGACGCCGTAGAAGGAGACGAAGCAAGTCAAATAAAAGAACAACTGCACCACCAACACCGGCCGCAGCATCCACACCACTGCCCAATCAAGAGGCGCTACCCATCAAGACAGCCAACATCAGAAGGCCAGCAGGACACGAATTCGTACCAATCCAAGTACAAAGACGCGTTCAAGCCGAAATACATGCCCCTCCCCCAAATCGACCCGAACCAAGAGGAGGCCAAAGGGAACAAGGACAAAGACAACCTACCGCCCAACCGCAGGACCCAAGAAACCATGAGAAACCTGTAGAAAAGCAACAACACCAAGCAAGACCTACAGCAGAACCCACACAAATACGACCTGAACAAAGGCCTCCACTACATCACGAAAAAACCCAAGAGCAACACTGGCGACCACAACACCCTCAGCCTGTATGGGAGACAAGAGGCGCATGGGCAGCGGCGCGCCAGATCGATCCAGCACAGGCGGCAGAAGGGCATACAGGTCTCTATGCAACCCATCAGCCACAACAAATGAGGGGAGCACCTCAACCATTCCCACATACCAATGTACAAACCAACATACCAGCGAGCGGCGCCGGAAACCCACTTATACTTATAATTGGTATTCTGACGGACTTGCTCGTCTCCATCGCCTCCGGAGGGAACATTCAGGAGGTCGCTAGGAGAGGACTAGCCATGCTTACCAGAATACAGTATGGATAGAGACATCAAAATAATTTACTGGAACCCAGGAGGGGTGAGAGAAAAGAAGAACGCATTAAGAACACTGGCGCAGATGCAAAACGCACATCTCATACTACTGGGCGAAACGAAGCTGCGACCAAACATGACCTTCAAACTACCAAATTATACAACATATCGGCAAGATTGCATATCAGCCACAAATCAGGCATACAGGGGAACAGCAGTGCTAATCAGGAAGGATATAATCCATGACGAACTGCAGCCACCCAGCTTAATAGATACTATTGCGAACGGCGTAATTATCAAAACAAACAAAGGTGAACTTAAAATATATGCCGCGTACCGACCACCATCATCAAGAATAGTCACTCAAGATTTCACCGAATTATTCAAAGACACTACCCCCACACTTGTGGCAGGCGACCTTAACGCTAAACACACGGCGTGGGGGTCACACACAATAACCCAGCAGGGGAGAAAACTGTTCGACACTGCCGAGAAGGACGGTTTCGAAGTAACAGGCCCTAATGAACCCACACATGTGCCCACAAACCCAAACCATAGACCCGATGTACTGGATGTGGCACTGTATAAGGGACTAAAGGGTAGCATCAATGTGGAGGTGCTGTACGACCTGGACGAGCAGCACCTCCCCATTCTGATCACGGTGGGAATGTCAATCCAAGCACTACCATCACAACCAATAAACAGAGTGAACTGGATACAATACAACAGTGAACTAGAAGACCTCAGCGTCCCACCCATATCAACCCCGGAAGACGTGGAATCAGCGGTAACACAGCTGACGGAAAGAATGCGAGCTGCGAAAACAGCGTCCACCTCTCAATCAAAACCACCAGACAGACGTTACGAATTACCCATCAGGATACAAAGAGACATCATCACTAAAAGAGAGATGAGGAAACAATGGGCCACACTAAGATGTCCGGCACTTAAGAGAAAACTAAATGCATTGACGGAAAAAATCTCGTTGGAAGTACAAACGTGGAGAGGAGAATCATGGGAGAGGGAGATTGACCATGCAGCGGATAAGACAACAAACCTGCACCAACTCAATAGAAGAATTACGAAAACAAGACCACCTACCCACCCCCTACTCGAGGACGGCGTGAGGAGGTACAGCCCAGACGACAGAGCCAGGATCTTTGCTGTGCACCTCGAATCACAATTCACCCTCCACCCAATCAGAGAGGGGGCAGGAAATGAAATTCGCACCCATCACACCGACATAGAGGAGAAGGTGCATAGATACCTACAAACACCAGTCCAACCATTACAAGGCGAAGACTACATATCACCGGCGGAAACCTGGAGAGCCATTAGAAGGCTCCCAAGGAGGAAAGCGGCTGGGCACGATGGGCTGCCCATCGCTGCCATCCATCAACTTCCCAAGAGAGGAATCACTGCCATCACCAAATTATTCAACGGAATCCTCCGCACGGGGCACTTTCCGGAAACATGGAAAACGGCAAAAATCATTATGATACCAAAGCCAAGAAAAGACAAACGTCACCCGTCATCATACAGGCCTATTTCCCTACTGCCCCACTTAGCAAAACTTTTCGAACGGCTAATACTCCATAGACTGCGACCGCTAGTGGAAATAAGAGAAGAGCAGTTCGGATTTAGAAGGCATCATTCGACATCACTTCAACTAACCAGAGTGATACACAGGCTATCAATGGACATGAACCTGGGCAAACATTCAGTGGCAATCTTCCTGGACGTGGAGAAGGCCTTCGACAGGGTGTGGCATGAGGGCCTTCTCCACAAACTGACCACCAGAAACATTCCAAGTGGATACATAAAGCTGATAAAAGCATTCCTGACCGACAGAAGATTCTTCGTGACAGTAGAACAATGCAACTCCAGCATCAAAACCATGAAAGCCGGCGTACCGCAGGGGAGCTGTCTTTCACCCCTACTGTACGCCGTCTACACGGATGATATTCCAACCCTACCCAGGAGAGAGTGGGAAGAGGAAGAAAGAGTCACACTGGCGCTCTTTGCCGACGACAGTGCCTACCTGACAGCCTCACGAAGCCCTAAGCAAGCCATTAGAGCCATGCAACAACAATTAGACATGCTCCCCGACTGGCTCGACAAATGGAGGATGGCGGTCAATGTAGGGAAGACCGCCGCTCTATTTGTCAGCAGAAAACGAAACCCAAGCACCACGCTACAAATGCAAGACCAACAAATAGAATGGCAAGCAAGCGCCAAGTACCTAGGGGTACAAATAGACAGAAAACTTAGAATGACAATGCAAGCAAAACAGGCAATAAACAGCGCAAGGGCAGCAAGAGCGCTATTACGCCCTGTGCTGAGCTCAAGACTGCCAACAAGAACCAAGCTGGGGATCTATAAAACATATATTAGATCCAGGCTAACATATGCAGCCCCAGCTTGGTGGCATCTCTGCGCCAAAACCACCAAAACCAAACTGGAAAGCGTGCAAAACATAGCATTGCGAATTATCCTACAAGCAGGACGATATGTCAGAAATGACACAATCAGGAACGACATAGGCATGCAAACAGTGGAGGAGTTCGTTGTCCGCATAGCGAGAAAAATGTATGACAGCGCGGACAACGGACCACACAAACACCTCCAGGGATTTGCACCGCTTCATACCAGACCACCAGACCTTAAAACACAACCTCGCCCACTTCCAAGGGAGCTTATACTACAAGCCCCAGATGAGGAGGGGGACGCCTAAATCACCAAAACAACACACTACCCTTTACATAGGGGTATAGTGTAAGAAAACAAAACACCAAATGAAACTGAATCAATCAAGAAGACATAGAAGAAGAAATAGAATACTCCAAGAACAAAGCACTATAACGTGCAAAGCATACTTCACTTAGAGCGGAACATTTCAGGGTAGCCTAAGTGAAGCAAGATACCGAGGAGCAGTGCCCCCTCGAGTTGAAGCAGGGGTAATGGGCATCAAGCCCGACACCCTATCCGACCCAGATAAAAATGGGTTGAAGACGAAATAGCTAGCTCGCGCCCAAGTTTATACGCTAAATATTGTTATTATAATCTAATTAAATCATCATCAACAATGGCAGATACCGCAGTAGCAGCAGAGGCTCCCGCTCCGGCCACCCCCGCCAAGAAACCAAAGTCTTCCGCCGCCGCCGGTGCCAAGAAACCAAAATCGAAACCGACCCACCCGAAAACTTCGGAAATGGTGAACAGCGCCATCAAAGAGCTCAAAGAGCGCAGCGGATCATCATTGAAGGCGATCAAGAAATACATTGCCGCTCAATACAAGGTTGACGCTGAGAAACTAGCACCGTTCATCAGGAAGTATTTGAAGAGCGCCGTCGAATCCGGTGCATTGATCCAGACCAAAGGCAAGGGTGCCTCCGGTAGTTTCAAGCTCGAGTCTAAGTCTTCCTCTTCGAAGAAGCCGACCGCTTCCAAAGCCTCCGGCAAGTCCGCCGGCGCTAAGGAAAGTGGTGCCGCTTCATCAGCCAAGTCGAAGAAGGCCGCCGCGTCCTCTGCCGCCGCCAGCGGCGGCAGGGGTAGGAAATCCGCCGCTGCTTCTTCGCCCGCCAAGTCGAAGCCTTCCGCCGCTACGAAGGACAAGAAAGCCGCCGCCGCTAAGAAGAAGCCCGCCGCTGCCGCCGCGAAGAAAGCCGCCGCTCCAGCGAAGGCGAAGAGCGCAGCCGCGCCTAAAGCTAAGAAAACCGCCAAGCCGCCCACTAAGAAGCCCAAAGCGCCCAAACCGAAGAGGGCCGCCGCCACACCGACCAAGAAGGCCGCCGCGAAGAAATCATCCGCCGCTAAGAAATAAGCGTGGACACCGCACAAGCATCGGTGTCGTCGTTTGTGCGTGGTGGTGTGTGTACTACGTGCTTGCTTGCGTGCCGTGCTTCGCCCTCGTCGTCGAGTATCTGTGTCCGCTCGTGTGTAGTAGTATTGTGAACGTCAAAGTTCAAACTTCTACCGCGCGCGGACCCGGGAAAGACATGAGCGCGCGTTGCTCGCTGTTGCTAGCACGTTATGCGCTCTCACCTCAATCGCCGACATCACCGGTCGTCGTGGTCTTCCGTGGGACCCGCTTGCGTGGGGTAGGAGGCGATGAGATGAAGAGAAATCTCTCTATCACTCCTCCTCATTTCGCACCAAAAAGCCCTTTTCAGGGCTAACAAAAATATCAAAAAATGGTTGTTAAACCTCTTATGTTTCTGAACGCAACGAACAACAACAACAACAACAACAATAATATCATCACTCATAATTCAATTATGCGTGTACCTATTGAGTACGCAATAGTAATCATTTATCCATACATATCGTTATTACTATATAGGTACACACATTGAACATTAGGACCCCGCCCGACTGCCCGACTATAACAGACTACAACACCCACTAACTATAATCAGTTGATTAGCTAGAATCTCCTAAGAAGTGTTTTATTTTAACTTCAGTGTTAGGTACTGTTATTACTGACAACTCACAAATATATAAATAACAATCTAAGCTAAAGTCGGTAAGTGACGTAAATACATGGCTATACTTTCATTTTGTATATGCGAATTTGTCGAATAAGGTGCCAATAATCATAAATATGTGTGTGGTTTATATTGGTATAGGTTGGTTGTTGATTTCTAAATATTATGTTAAAATTAGTGTTCAATTTCAGGTTTGTTTAGGGAGGACATAGATGCTGGCTACCGCCTGTGCGGTCGTCCAGCTCCACCGGGTTTTGGGCGAGGGCCTGGCCCTACAATAGCCCGGGAGGGAGAAGTGCCGAAGGCACTTCTCCCGAGACGGGCGTAGAAGGCGAAAAGCGCCTTCTACCTCCGTCTCCTGCGGACGCCGAAAACGTACCGCTATTATAGGAGGGGTTGACAGCGAGCTCAAGGGCACCACTGTGGTTCGGACCTCGGCTTGTCTCACTGTCGAGAGACATGGGGGGGATCGGAGCAAAATGCCTCTGTGCAACTGCAGTGTTGCACAATTGGGCCCTACTGAATAAAACTCTTTGACTATTTGGAGAGCAATTTATCGTGACCTTGTTTTTGCCTCGAGCTCGCCGGCGAGCTCGGTGTTTGATTGTGTGACCTCTAATTACCTCACACCTGGGGATTTTACCTCGACGACTTGCGGATAACGCTAAAGCTGCCAATGTAATGACTGCGATGGGGTCATCCGGGTCGTCTAATACCTGCCGTGGTCGGCGACGGGGGGGTTTGAAATATGGGATAGAAGAGGCGGTCGAGTAGTTCGATGCCTGGACAACCAATGGGTTCGAGTGGTGGGGCGCTCGATCAAAGTATCGGCGAGCGCAGTCCTTATTGAACTGCGCTAAAGAGGGAAGGTTTAGGTCGCAGTGCAACTCGGTGTTCCGGACATACCACGGAGCGCCGGTTGCACTACGAAGAAAACGATTTTGAATGACTTGAAGCTTATGGAGATGGGCCTCACTAGCATGACTAAACACTACTGATGCGTAAGTCATGATGGGGCGGATGCAGGCAGTGTAAAGTGTCTTCTTATTACTAAGAGACATTTTACTCTCTTTGCGAATCAGGGGACCAAGGCGACCCATTACAAAGGCCGCTCTGTTTCGGACGGTTGTTATATGATCGCTAAAGGTGAGATTCCGATCAAGGGTGACTCCGAGATATTTTGTTTTACTAACCCAGGGGATGGGTTGGTCAAACAAAGTTAAAGGTTGCGGGTAACGGGGGCGAGTCTTCTCAGTAAAGTACATAGCTGCACTTTTAACTGGGTTGACCGCGATGCGCCATTTACGGAACCAGTCACCGATCTCGGTGATGGCCCGTTGGAGGGCGAAAATGGACTTTCTGCTGATACGCCACCCAGTGGTATAAATAGCGGTATCATCCGCGTATTGGGCCAATAGGACGTCTGGCTGAGAGCGTGGGATGTCGCTGGTATACAGCGCGAAGAGAATGGGTGATAGCACGGAGCCCTGCGGGACTCCGGCTCTGACTGGGTGGGGGGAGGAGAGGGTGCCTTCCACGCGATAGCGAAAGCTTCTGGCTTTAAGGAAGTCTTGTAGGATGAGCACAAGACGTTCTGGCACGCCAAGTTGGTATAGCTTGTAAATCAAGCCATTGTGCCAGACTTTGTCAAAAGCTTTCGCCACGTCGAGGAAGACTGCTAGCGTGGTCTGGGGTTTGGGGTACTTGTTAAAGCCCTCAATGATGTGCTCCGTGAGGCGGTGCACCTGTTGGACGCATGAGTGTCCGGGTCTGAAGCCAAACTGCTCATCTGGGATAAGGTGGTGTTCCTTAGCATGGGACTGGAGGCGGTTTGCAAGTAACCGCTCGTAAAGTTTGCCTAAGGCACTGAGGAGGCTGATTGGGCGGTAACTGGTGGGGTCAGATGAGCTTTTGCCTGGTTTGTGAATGCCAATGACAGTTGCACATTTCCAGGTGTCTGGGAATAAGCAGTGGCTCATAGCAGCATTGAAGATGCTGACTAGGAGATGGATGAGAGGAGGAGAGAGGGTTTTAAGAACCCTGTTGGAGATGCCATCGGCACCGGGGGATTTGCGCGGTCGGAGGGCCTTGATCAGTCTCGCCACCTCAGCGTAAGTCGCTAAGGTGGCAGGTGGGAGTTCAGAGGTGACCACAGAGCTTTTACGTTCGACTTCAGCATCCACCGAATCGAGGTGAGCTTGGTCAACGTGATCTACGTTAGGGGAACACTGAGCCTCTAGGCTATCAGCTAGGCACTCAGCTTTGTCTTCGTCAAAGAACGCTGGGACTAGTGGGACTGGTCTGTATAAGGGAGGCATGTCGTTATGGTTACTACCTTTCATACTTCGCGCCAAGTTCCAATAAGCATGGTGGCTTGGCACGAGGTTTGAAAGTTTATCGCCCCATTGTTGATCACGCAACTCAGACATGCGACTTTGAACCATGCGTTCAAAGTGGCGTTTCTTAGTTTTGTTCTCTTTACTGGGGTAAGAGTCGTAATGTCGGGTCACTGCTTTACTCTCCGTCACCAATCGTCTCACATCCGCTGGAATGACAAGGCGCCGGTCGTCCGGCACTATGACCTCCTTCGCGGATGCACCTACTACGGTGGAGAGGTGATTGGTGAACGAATCGATCGCAAGGGTTACGTCATCTTTTGTCAGGATGTCGTCAGGGATCTTGTCTAGGTCCGGTGAACTGATAGCCTTTAGGGCATCGCCTACTTGCTTCCAGTTCACTATCGTCTTAGTGGGGCGGGGGAGGTCAGTCGTTGGGTCGGGACCTAGTCGCAGTATAATGGGTCGGTGGTCAGAGTGAAGCTCGTGAACCACTTCTATGGAGCGTAACCGGAGTGTTACGCCTCTGAATAGTGCCATGTCAAGCAAGTCAGATCGGTGGTCTTCCATATAAGGGTAGTGAGTGGGCTCAGTGGGCGCAATTATGTCAAAGTTAAGTTCTGCGATTAGGTTTTCAAGTGCAATACCTCTGGGATTGTTGACGTTACAATTCCATAGGATGTGCTTACTGTTGAAGTCGCCGATCAGAATGACGGCGCTTCCTAATGAGAATAGGGCTTCTAAGTCAGCTCGGACGATCGGCTTTTTGCAAGCTTGGTAACAGGATGCTATGACTATAGGTTGATGACCAGTCATAGCTAGGAGGCAACAAGATGCTTCCATATTAACAAGAGTTGGGGTAGGTAGGGGAATGCAGTGCAGGGACCTTTTGTAATAGATAAGAGTGCCTCCCCCACGGGAGTTCACTCTATCATCACGTACCGTTCTGTAATTGGCAAACCTAGGGTTCGCCTTCCCCGGTTTTAGAAAGGTTTCCTGCACGCATATGATATCGATAAGGTGGGTACAACAAAAGTCGTGGACGAGGTCACGTTGTCTGAAGAGGCCGTCAGCGTTAAATGACGCTAACGAAACTGAGTACGGTTTCGTGCGTTCGGTTGTACTACCCATAGTGGTTGTACTGGGGAGGGGCCTGGGGAACGAAGCGCTTAAGGGCGCTAAGTAAATTCGCGTGTTCCAATGTGTATTGGATCACGTCCGCTGGGGATTGAGCGTATTGCATCTTGTGGAATAGCTCTTGTACCTCATTGATGTCAACCGACATAGCCAGATCGCTGACTAGGTTGATTGCCTCTTGAAGAGGGGCAGCCATCAATGGCATAGGTGGAGCTTGTGGCCGGGAAGCGGCGCGGGGAGGCGCGCGAATGGGGTTGGCGACGGGTGCCGGGAGCGCGGGGCGAGCCGGGGCCGGTGCGCGGGCAGGGGCCGCGGCGCGGGCGGGTGCGGGTGCGGGCGCGGGTGCGGGCGCGCGGGCCGGGGCGCGGGCGGTAGCGACGGTCTTAACCATACTGGGTGGTTTAGACCATGCGTTACGGGCTGGGAGCGGCGCGGGTATTACCTGTGAGGCAGGTACTACCGTTAATTTAGGGCTTACCCGTTGGTAACGGTCGTAAGAGGGACGGGTCGGCCTATGCCTTGCCACCCTGTGGTTCACTCGTGGTGCTTTAGGGCAGCCACGGTAATTCGCGGTATGCCCTTGAGCACCGCATAAAACACAGCTGGGTGGGTCCGGCGAATCACGGGTGCGAGTGCACGCTGCTGTCGCGTGATCGCCTAGGCACTTAACGCACCTAGCGCGAGCGAAGCAGAAACGGGAGGCGTGCCCGTATAGTTGGCAGTTATGGCACTGCGAGGGACTCCCATTCTTGTATGGGGCTTGGACATCGAGTCCTGAGAGGCCACAGACCTTTTTTAAATTAAAAATGGCCTTGCCTTCAGGAGTACGATCTAGTACTACGAGTACTAGATCGTAGGGGCTGCGGTCCTTCCCGCTGTACATGCGGTGAACTGCATGTACGGGGAAGTCTTGTGCCTTCAGGTCGGCACATACCGAATCGGTATGTACCTCCTTGGGCACACCGCGGATGACCACTCGGAGGACTTTCTCCTCTTCGAGCGCATAAGTGTGAAAACTTATGCTCTCGTGGCGGAGGAGTTTAGTTAGCGCTCTGTGGTCGCTAATGGTGGAAACTTGGACTTTAATGCCCTGCTGCGTGGAGCGGGCATTAGTATAGTGGATCCCACGATCCGAAACTAAACGGGACAGCATGTCCCATTTGGTTTTGTCCTGAATGAACAGGGGCGGAGGCGGTTTTTCGCGGCGCGCGCTCGCGTCCTGAGGGGACGCGGCAGTGGTGGCCGGAGCGGAGGGAGGAGACGCGGGGCGCGGGGCGGGGGTCGGCTTCTTGCCGGAGGCGGGGGCCTTAGCGGGTGCCTTGGCGGGAGGGGCGGAAGTTGCGCAACTAGCGGCTTTAGGAGCACGCTTGCGCTTTCTATCTACGACGGTATAGCCGTCGTTATCTGAGTCCGAGTCAGTGCGTAAGGCGCGACTCGGATCTACCTCCATCTCCGCTTCGGAGTCCGAAGTGGGCTCGACAACGGCGATGGAGGGACGGGTGCTCGCTGGCCTCCCGATCGGTGAGCGCGAGCGAGACCTCTCACGGGGAGGGGCTGCCACCGTGCGTCTGTTGTCAGGGCCCGGAGCGGGCGAAGTCGGGCTGTCCTCTGAGAAGGACCGGGTCAGAGGAGGGACGATGGCCTCCGGAATTGGAATTCCGGAGGGAGCGATGAGAGTGTCCGTGAGGCGGGCACTCTCTGCATCGTTAAGCGATTGCTGATGATCAGCGTAGAGTTCGGGGTAGCGGAGGGCGAAGGTCTGAAGGACCTCCACCTCACCGTTAGAGGGACGTTGCATCCTGAGGGGAATACTCAGGATGGCCTAACGGGTTCTGTCTCCCTCTCGCAACTCGTGAGCTCACTTGTGTGAGAGGGAGTGAGTACCTATGGTGTGCCCTAGTTGTGTACCCTCTCCGAGCTTTTTTCTCGGCGGAGAGGGGTGCTCCTAAGCGCTACTCCGGGTTTGACTAGGGGTGACCCCAAGGCCAGAATCCCGGAGCCCAGCTTGCTTCGGCTGACCCGTGAAGCGGGAAAGGCCACGGTGCAAGGTTAAACCAAAACAACAACAGTGGCCGTTGTCACCGTAGGGTGTCACACTGCGACCGCAGCAAATGGCGGATTTGATCGTTCAGACGGGTTTGGCTGACGCTACCCCACGCCTGAACGACGTCGCTTAACAGCACAAAGTGTGTTGTTACGCGACTGTTACTATGTTGTGTCGGATAGTAAAGTGGTGAAATGCGCACCGAAAAGTGCGGTCGAAGCAAGACCACCAGCCCGATATGATGTTGTTCGTCCGAAACAAGGGACTGGGTAGGTGGTAATGCCAGACGTCTTAGAGCGCCTCTGCGCGACGGCACGGCGAGCTCGTAGCTCGCGTTGCTCGGCGTTCGGCGGCTGCTCAGCTTCTGCACACAAAACAAAAACTTCGTCAGGACTGCGTATTCCAAGGCACTGGTCTGCAACTAGCGTCGGAACGATGACCCGAGTGAGACGGCAATAGTGCGGGGACTATTGCGGTCTCACTGGGAGATACTGGCGGAGCTGTAGACAGGTGTGCACGGCGTGGCGGCACAGGTCGGAATGGGAGTGTGATTGTCTTGTCAATTTCAGGTTTTTTTTTTTTTTTTAGGGAGGACATAGATGCTGGCTACCGCCTGTGCGGTCGTCCAGCTCCACCGGGTTTTGGGCGAGGGCCTGGCCCTACAATAGCCCGGGAGGGAGAAGTGCCGAAGGCACTTCTCCCGAGACGGGCGTAGAAGGCGAAAAGCGCTTTCTACCTCCGTCTCCTGCGGACGCCGAAAACGTACCGCTACTATAGGAGGGGTTGACAGCGAGCTCAAGGGCACCACTGTGGTTCGGACCTCGGCTTGTCTCGCTGTCGAGAGACATGGGGGGGATCGGAGCAAAATGCCTCTGTGCAACTGCAGTGTTGCACAATTGGGCCCTACTGAATAATACTCTTTGATTATTTGGAGAGCAATTTATCGTGACCTTGTTTTTGCCTCGAGCTCGCCGGCGAGCTCGGTGTTTGATTGTGTGACCTCTAATTACCTCACACCTGGGGATTTTACCTCGACGACTTGCGGATAACGCTAAAGCTGCCAATGTAATGACTGCGATGGGGTCATCCGGGTCGTCTAATACCTGCCGTGGTCGGCGACGGGGGGGTTTGAAAAATGGGATAGAAGAGGCAGTCGAGTAGTTCGATGCCTGGACAACCAATGGGTTCGGGTGGTGGGGCGCTCGATCAAAGTATCGGCGGGCGCAGTCCTTATTGAACTGCGCTAGAGAGGGAAGGTTTAAGTCGCAATGCAACTCGGTGTTCCGGATATACCACGGGGCGCCGGTTGCATTACGAAGAAAACGGTTTTGGATGACTTGAAGTTTATGAAGGTGGGCCTCACTAGCATGACTAAACACTACTGATGCGTAAGTCATGATGGGGCGGATGCAGGCAGTGTAAAGTGTCTTCTTATTACTAAGAGACATTTTACTCTCTTTGCGAAGTAGGGGACCAAGGCGACCCATTATGAAGGCCGCTCTGTTTCGGACGGTTGTTATGTGATCGTTAAAGGTGAGATGACGATCAAGGGTGACTCCGAGGTATTTTGTTCTAGGAACCCAGGGAATGGGTTCGTCGAACAAAATAAGCGGTTTCGGGTAAGGGGAGCGTGTCTTCTCAGTAAAGCACATAGCTGTGCTTTTAGCTGGGTTGACCGCGATGCGCCATTTTCGGAACCAGTCACCGATCTCGGTGATGGCCCGTTGCATGACGAAATAGGACTGTCTGTTGATATGCCACCCAGTGGTGTAAATGGCGGTATCATCCGCATATTGGGCTAGGAATATTTTGGGCTGAGAGCGTGGGATGTCACTGGTATACAGTGCAAAGAGAATAGGTGATAGCACGGAGCCCTGAGGGACTCCGGCTCTGACTGGGTGGGGGGAGGAGAGGGTGCCTTCCACGCGATAGCGAAAGCTTCTGGCTTTAAGGAAGTCTTGTAGGATGAGCACAAGACGTTCTGGCACGCCAAATTGGAATAGCTTGTAGATCAAGCCGTTGTGCCAGACTTTGTCAAAAGCTTTCGCTACGTCGAGGAAGACTGCTAGCGTAGTCTGGGGTTTGGGGTACTTATTGAAGCCCTCAATGATGTGCTCCGTGAGGCGGTGCACCTGTTGGACGCATGAGTGTCCGGGTCTGAAGCCAAACTGCTCATCTGGGATAAGGTGGTGTTCCTTAGCATGGGACTGGAGACGGTTTGCAAGTAACCGCTCGTAAAGTTTGCCTAAGGCACTGAGGAGGCTGATGGGGCGGTAACTGGTGGGGTCAGATGAGCTTTTGCCTGGTTTGTGAATGCCAATGACATTTGCACATTTCCAGGTGTCTGGGAATAAGCAGTGGCTCATAGCAGCATTGAAGATGCTGACTAAGAGATGGATGAGAGGAGGAGAGAGGGTTTTAAGAACCCTGTTGGAGATGCCATCGGCACCGGGGGATTTGCGCGGTCGGAGGGCCTTGATCAGTCTCTCCACCTCAGCGTAAGTCGCTAAGGTGATTGGTGGGAGTTCAGAGGTGACCACAGAGCTTTTACGTTCGACTTCAGCATCCACCGAATCGAGGTGAGCTTGGTCAACGTGATCTACGTTAGGGGAACACTGAGCCTCTAGGCTATCAGCTAGGCACTCAGCTTTGTCTTCGTCAAAGAACGCTGGGACAAGTGGGACTGGTCTGTATAAGGGAGGCATGTCGTTATGGTTACTTCCTTTCAAGCCTCGCGCCAAGTCCCAGTAAGCATGGTGGCTTGGCACGAGGTTTGAAAGTTTATCGCCCCATTGTTGATCACGCAACTCCGACATGCGACTTTGAACCATGCGTTCAAAGTGGCGTTTCTTAGTTTTGTTCTCTTTACTGGGGTAAGAGTCGTAATGTCGGGTCACTGCTTTACTCTCCGTCACCAATCGTCTCACATCCGCTGGAATGACAAGGCGCCGGTCGTCCGGCACTATGACCTCCTTTGCGGATGCACCTACTACGGTGGAGAGGTGATTGGTGAACGAATCGATCGCAAGGGTTACGTCATCTTTTGTCAGGATGTCGTCAGGGATCTTGTCTAGGTCCGGTGAACTGATAGCCTTTAGGGCATCGCCTACTTGCTTCCAGTTCACTATCGTCTTAGTGGGGCGGGGGAGGTCAGTCGTTGGGTCGGGACCTAGTCGCAGTATAATGGGTCGGTGGTCAGAGTGAAGCTCGTGAACCACTTCTATGGAGCGTAACCGGAGTGTTACGCCTCTGAATAGTGCCATGTCAAGCAAGTCAGATCGGTGGTCTGCCATATAAGGGTAGTGAGTGGGCTCAGTGGGCGCAATTATGTCAAAGTTAAGTTCTGCGATTAGGTTTTCAAGTGCAATACCTCTGGGATTGTTGACGTTACAATTCCATAGGATGTGCTTACTGTTGAAGTCGCCAATCAGAATGACGGCGCTTCCTAATGAGAATAGGGCTTCTAAGTCAGCTCGGACGATCGGCTTTGCGCAAGCTTGGTAACAGGATGCTATGACTATAGGTTGATGACCAGTCATAGCTAGGAGGCAACAAGATGCTTCCATATTAACAAGAGTCGGGGTAGGTAGGGGAATGCAGTGCAGGGACCTTTTGTAATAGATAAGAGTGCCTCCCCCACGGGAGTTCACTCTATCATCACGTACCGTTCTGTAATTGGCAAACCTAGGGTTCGCCTTCCCCGGTTTTAGAAAGGTTTCCTGCACGCATATGATATCGATAAGGTGGGTACAACAAAAGTCGTGGACGAGGTCACGTTGTCTGAAGAGGCCGTCAGCGTTAAATGACGCTAACGAAACTGAGTACGGTTTCGTGCGTTCGGTTGTACTACCCATAGTGGTTGTACTGGGGAGGGGCCTGGGGAACGAAGCGCTTAAGGGCGCTAAGTAAATTCGCGTGTTCCAATGTGTATTGGATCACGTCCGCTGGGGATTGAGCGTATTGCATCTTGTGGAATAGCTCTTGTACCTCATTGATGTCAACCGACATAGCCAGATCGCTGACTAGGTTGATTGCCTCTTGAAGAGGGGCAGCCATCAATGGCATAGGTGGAGCTTGTGGCCGGGAAGCGGCGCGGGGAGGCGCGCGAATGGTGTTGGCGACGGGTGCCGGGAGCGCGGGGCGAGCCGGGGCCGGTGCGCGGGCAGGGGCCGCGGCGCGGGCGGGTGCGGGTGCGGGTGCGGGCGCGCGGGCCGGGGCGCGGGCGGTAGCGACGGTCTTAACCATACTGGGTGGTTTAGACCATGCGTTACGGGCTGGGAGCGGCGCGGGTATTACCTGTGAGGCAGGTACTACCGTTAGTTTGGGGCTTACCCGTTGGTAACGGTCGTAAGAGGGACGGGTTGGCCTATGCCTTGCCACCCTGTGGTTCACTCGTGGTGCTTTAGGGCAACCACGGTAATTCGCGGTATGCCCTTGAGCGCCGCATAACACACAGCTGGGTGGGTCCGGCGAATCCCGGGTGCGAGTGCACGCTGCTGTCGCGTGATCGCCTAGGCACTTAACGCACCTAGCGCGAGCGAAGCAGAATCGGGAGGCGTGCCCGTATAGTTGGCAGTTGTGGCACTGCGAGGGACTCCCATTCTTGTATGGGGCTTGGACATCGAGTCCTGAGAGGCCACAGACCTTTTTTAAATTAAAAATGGCCTTGCCTTCAGGAGTACGATCTAGTACTACGAGTACTAGATCGTAGGGACTGCGGTCCTTCCCGCTGTACATGCGGTGAACTGCATGTACGGGGAAGTCTTGTGCCTTCAGGTCGGCACATACCGAATCGGTATGTACCTCCTTGGGCACACCGCGGATGACCACTCGGAGGACTTTCTCCTCTTCGAGCGCATAAGTGTGAAAACTTATGCTCTCGTTGCGGAGGAGTTTTGTTAGCGCTCTGTGGTCGCTAATGGAGGAGACTTGGACTTTAATGCCCTGCTGCGTGGAGCGGGCATTAGTATAATGGATCCAACGATCCGAAACTAAACGGGACAGCATGTCCCATTTGGTTTTGTCCTGAATGAACAGGGGCGGAGGCGGTTTTTCGCGGCGCGCGCTCGCGTCCTGAGGGGACGCGGCAGTGGTGGCCGGAGCGGAGGGAGGAGACGCGGGGCGCGGGGCGGGGGTCGGCTTCTTGCCGGAGGCGGGGGCCTTAGCGGGTGCCTTGGCGGGAGGGGCGGAAGTTGCGCAACTAGCGGCTTTAGGAGCACGCTTGCGCTTTCTATCTACGACGGTATAGCCGTCGTTATCTGAGTCCGAGTCAGTGCGTAAGGCGCGACTCGGATCTACCTCCATCTCCGCTTCGGAGTCCGAAGTGGGCTCTACAACGGCGGTGGAGGGACGGGTGCTCGCTGGCCTCCCGATCGGTGAGCGCGAGCGAGACCTCTCACGGGGAGGGGCTGCCACCGTGCGTCTGTTGTCTGGGCCCGGAGCGGGCGAAAGCGGACTGTCCTCTGAGAAGGACCGGGTCAGAGGAGGGACGTTGGCCTCCGGGTTTGAAGTCCCGGAGGGAGCGATGAGAGTGTCCGTGAAGCGGGCATTCTCTTCCTCTTCTAGGAGTTGCATATGTGCAACGTATAGATCGGGGTGGCGGAGGGCGAAGGTCTGAAGGACCTGCACCTCACCGTTAGAGGGACGGGACTGCATCCTGAGGGGAATACTCAGGACGCCCTATCCAGGGTTTGAATTCCCTCACACACCTTGTGAGCTCACTGTGTGAGAGGGAGTGTGTACCTACGGTGTGCCCTAGTTGTGTACCCTCTCCGAGCTTTTTTCTCGGCGGAGAGGGGTGCTCCTAAGCGCTACTCCGGGTTTGACTAGGGGCGACCCCAAGGCCAGAATTCCGGAGCCCAGCTTGCTTCGGCTGACCCGTGAAGCGGGAAAGGCCACGGTGCAAGGTTAAACCAAAACAACAACAGTGGCCGTTGTCACCGTAGGGTGTCACACTGCGACCGCAGCAAATGGCGGATTTGATCGTTCAGACGGGTTTGGCTGACGCTACCCCACGCCTGAACGACGTCGCTTAACAGCACAAAGTGTGTTGTTACGCGACTGTTACTATGTTGTGTCGGATAGTAAAGTGGTGAGATGCGCACCGAAAAGTGCGGTCGAAGCAAGACCACCAGCCCGATATGATGTTGTTCGTCCGAAACAAGGGACTGGGTAGGTGGTAATGCCAGACGTCTTAGAGCGCCTCTGCGCGACGGCACGGCGAGCTCGTAGCTCGCGTTGCTCGGCGTTCGGCGGCTGCTCAGCTTCTGCACACAAAACAAAAACTTCGTCAGGACTGCGTATTCCAAGGCACTGGTCTGCAACTAGCGTCGGAACGATGACCCGAGTGAGACGGCAATAGTGCGGGGACTATTGCGGTCTCACTGGGAGATACTGGCGGAGCTGTAGACAGGTGTGCACGGCGTGGCGGCACAGGTCGGAATGTGTGAACGAACGACTGGTGGCAATGCAATTTCAGGTTTCCTCTTTAGCTACCTATATGTGTCTATCTATATCTTTCTCTTTTTCTAATGTTTACGTCTCTCCCTCTAACCGTTGTTACTTACCTGCTAATGGTGGATACGGTCGAATGTGGTTCGTAAACTTGCTCCCGATGTGCTCTCGCCGCTCGCATCTATAAATATTGAAAAAACTTAAATTATGACACTCACTACTCATTCCGACCTGTGCCGCCACGCCGTGCACACCTGTCTACAGCTCCGCCAGTATCTCCCAGTGAGACCGCAATAGTCCCCGCACTATTGCCGTCTCACTCGGGTCATCGTTCCGACGCTAGTTGCAGACCAGTGCCTTGGAATACGCAGTCCTGACGAAGTTTTTGTTTTGTGTGCAGAAGCTGAGCAGCCGCCGAACGCCGAGCAACGCGAGCTACGAGCTCGCCGTGCCGTCGCGCAGAGGCGCTCTAAGACGTCTGGCATTACCACCTACCCAGTCCCTTGTTTCGGACGAACAACATCATATCGGGCTGGTGGTCTTGCTTCGACCGCACTTTTCGGTGCGCATCTCACCACTTTACTATCCGACACAACATAGTAACAGTCGCGTAACAACACACTTTGTGCTGTTAAGCGACGTCGTTCAGGCGTGGGGTAGCGTCAGCCAAACCCGTCTGAACGATCAAATCCGCCATTTGCTGCGGTCGCAGTGTGACACCCTACGGTGACAACGGCCACTGTTGTTGTTTTGGTTTAACCTTGCACCGTGGCCTTTCCCGCTTCACGGGTCAGCCGAAGCAAGCTGGGCTCCGGAATTCTGGCCTTGGGGTCGCCCCTAGTCAAACCCGGAGTAGCGCTTAGGAGCACCCCTCTCCGCCGAGAAAAAAGCTCGGAGAGGGTACACAACTAGGGCACACCGTAGGTACACACTCCCTCTCACACAGTGAGCTCACAAGGTGTGTGAGGGAATTCAAACCCTGGATAGGGCGTCCTGAGTATTCCCCTCAGGATGCAGTCCCGTCCCTCTAACGGTGAGGTGCAGGTCCTTCAGACCTTCGCCCTCCGCCACCCCGATCTATACGTTGCACATATGCAACTCCTAGAAGAGGAAGAGAATGCCCGCTTCACGGACACTCTCATCGCTCCCTCCGGGACTTCAAACCCGGAGACCAACGTCCCTCCTCTGACCCGGTCCTTCTCAGAGGACAGTCCGCTTTCGCCCGCTCCGGGCCCAGACAACAGACGCACGGTGGCAGCCCCTCCCCGTGAGAGGTCTCGCTCGCGCTCACCGATCGGGAGGCCAGCGAGCACCCGTCCCTCCATCGCCGTTGTAGAGCCCACTTCGGACTCCGAAGCGGAGATGGAGGTAGATCCGAGTCGCGCCTTACGCACTGACTCGGACTCAGATAACGACGGCTATACCGTCGTAGATAGAAAGCGCAAGCGTGCTCCTAAAGCCGCTAGTTGCGCAACTTCCGCCCCTCCCGCCAAGGCACCCGCTAAGGCCCCCGCCTCCGGCAAGAAGCCGACCCCCGCCCCGCGCCCCGCGTCTCCTCCCTCCGCTCCGGCCACCACTGCCGCGTCCCCTCAGGACGCGAGCGCGCGCCGCGAAAAACCGCCTCCGCCCCTGTTCATTCAGGACAAAACCAAATGGGACATGCTGTCCCGTTTAGTTTCGGATCGTGGGATCCATTATACTAATGCCCGCTCCACGCAGCAGGGCATTAAAGTCCAAGTCTCCTCCATTAGCGACCACAGAGCGCTAACAAAACTCCTCCGCAACGAGAGCATAAGTTTTCACACTTATGCGCTCGAAGAGGAGAAAGTCCTCCGAGTGGTCATCCGCGGTGTGCCCAAGGAGGTACATACCGATTCGGTATGTGCCGACCTGAAGGCACAAGACTTCCCCGTACATGCAGTTCACCGCATGTACAGCGGGAAGGACCGCAGTCCCTACGATCTAGTACTCGTAGTACTAGATCGTACTCCTGAAGGCAAGGCCATTTTTAATTTAAAAAAGGTCTGTGGCCTCTCAGGACTCGATGTCCAAGCCCCATACAAGAATGGGAGTCCCTCGCAGTGCCACAACTGCCAACTATACGGGCACGCCTCCCGATTCTGCTTCGCTCGCGCTAGGTGCGTTAAGTGCCTAGGCGATCACGCGACAGCAGCGTGCACTCGCACCCGGGATTCGCCGGACCCACCCAGCTGTGTGTTATGCGGCGCTCAAGGGCATACCGCGAATTACCGTGGTTGCCCTAAAGCACCACGAGTGAACCACAGGGTGGCAAGGCATAGGCCAACCCGTCCCTCTTACGACCGTTACCAACGGGTAAGCCCCAAACTAACGGTAGTACCTGCCTCACAGGTAATACCCGCGCCGCTCCCAGCCCGTAACGCATGGTCTAAACCACCCAGTATGGTTAAGACCGTCGCTACCGCCCGCGCCCCGGCCCGCGCGCCCGCACCCGCGCCCGCACCCGCACCCGCCCGCGCCGTGGCCCCTGCCCGCGCACCGGCCCCGGCTCGCCCCGCGCTCCCGGCACCCGTCGCCAACACCATTCGCGCGCCTCCCCGCGCCGCTTCCCGGCCACAAGCTCCACCTATGCCATTGATGGCTGCCCCTCTTCAAGAGGCAATCAACCTAGTCAGCGATCTGGCTATGTCGGTTGACATCAATGAGGTACAAGAGCTATTTCACAAGATGCAATACGCTCAATCCCCAGCGGACGTGATCCAATACACATTGGAACACGCGAATTTACTTAGCGCCCTTAAGCGCTTCGTTCCCCAGGCCCCTCCCCAGTACAACCACTATGGGTAGTACAACCGAACGCACGAAACCGTACTCAGTTTCGTTAGCGTCATTTAACGCTGACGGCCTCTTCAGACAACGTGACCTCGTCCACGACTTTTGTTGTACCCACCTTATCGATATCATATGCGTGCAGGAAACCTTTCTAAAACCGGGGAAGGCGAACCCTAGGTTTGCCAATTACAGAACGGTACGTGATGATAGAGTGAACTCCCGTGGGGGAGGCACTCTTATCTATTACAAAAGGTCCCTGCACTGCATTCCCCTACCTACCCCGACTCTTGTTAATATGGAAGCATCTTGTTGCCTCCTAGCTATGACTGGTCATCAACCTATAGTCATAGCATCCTGTTACCAAGCTTGCGCAAAGCCGATCGTCCGAGCTGACTTAGAAGCCCTATTCTCATTAGGAAGCGCCGTCATTCTGATTGGCGACTTCAACAGTAAGCACATCCTATGGAATTGTAACGTCAACAATCCCAGAGGTATTGCACTTGAAAACCTAATCGCAGAACTTAACTTTGACATAATTGCGCCCACTGAGCCCACTCACTACCCTTATATGGCAGACCACCGATCTGACTTGCTTGACATGGCACTATTCAGAGGCGTAACACTCCGGTTACGCTCCATAGAAGTGGTTCACGAGCTTCACTCTGACCACCGACCCATTATACTGCGACTAGGTCCCGACCCAACGACTGACCTCCCCCGCCCCACTAAGACGATAGTGGACTGGAAGCAAGTAGGCGATGCCCTAAAGGCTATCAGTTCACCGGACCTAGACAAGATCCCTGACGACATCCTGACAAAAGATGACGTAACCCTTGCGATCGATTCGTTCACCAATCACCTCTCCACCGTAGTAGGTGCATCCGCAAAGGAGGTCATAGTGCCGGACGACCGGCGCCTTGTCATTCCAGCGGATGTGAGACGATTGGTGACGGAGAGTAAAGCAGTGACCCGACATTACGACTCTTACCCCAGTAAAGAGAACAAAACTAAGAAACGCCACTTTGAACGCATGGTTCAAAGTCGCATGTCTGAGTTGCGTGATCAACAATGGGGCGATAAACTTTCAAACCTCGTGCCAAGCCACCATGCTTACTGGGACTTGGCGCGAGGCTTGAAAGGAAGTAACCATAATGACATGCCTCCCTTATACAGACCAGTCCCACTAGTCCCAGCGTTCTTTGACGAAGACAAAGCTGAGTGCCTAGCTGATAGCCTAGAGGCTCAGTGTTCCCCTAACGTAGATCACGTTGACCAAGCTCACCTCGATTCGGTGGATGCTGAAGTCGAACGTAAAAGCTCTGTGGTCACCTCTGAACTCCCACCAATCACCTTAGCGACTTACGCTGAGGTGGAGAGACTGATCAAGGCCCTCCGACCGCGCAAATCCCCCGGTGCCGATGGCATCTCCAACAGGGTTCTTAAAACCCTCTCTCCTCCTCTCATCCATCTCTTAGTCAGCATCTTCAATGCTGCTATGAGCCACTGCTTATTCCCAGACACCTGGAAATGTGCAAATGTCATTGGCATTCACAAACCAGGCAAAAGCTCATCTGACCCCACCAGTTACCGCCCCATCAGCCTCCTCAGTGCCTTAGGCAAACTTTACGAGCGGTTACTTGCAAACCGTCTCCAGTCCCATGCTAAGGAACACCACCTTATCCCAGATGAGCAGTTTGGCTTCAGACCCGGACACTCATGCGTCCAACAGGTGCACCGCCTCACGGAGCACATCATTGAGGGCTTCAATAAGTACCCCAAACCCCAGACTACGCTAGCAGTCTTCCTCGACGTGGCGAAAGCTTTTGACAAAGTCTGGCACAACGGCTTGATCTACAAGCTATACCAATTTGGCGTGCCAGAACGTCTTGTGCTCATCCTACAAGACTTCCTTAAAGCCAGAAGCTTTCGCTATCGCGTGGAAGGCACCCTCTCCTCCCCCCACCCAGTCAGAGCCGGAGTCCCTCAGGGCTCCGTGCTATCACCTATTCTCTTTGCACTGTATACCAGTGACATCCCACGCTCTCAGCCCAAAATATTCCTAGCCCAATATGCGGATGATACCGCCATTTACACCACTGGGTGGCATATCAACAGACAGTCCTATTTCGTCATGCAACGGGCCATCACCGAGATCGGTGACTGGTTCCGAAAATGGCGCATCGCGGTCAACCCAGCTAAAAGCACAGCTATGTGCTTTACTGAGAAGACACGCTCCCCTTACCCGAAACCGCTTATTTTGTTCGACGAACCCATTCCCTGGGTTCCTAGAACAAAATACCTCGGAGTCACCCTTGATCGTCATCTCACCTTTAACGATCACATAACAACCGTCCGAAACAGAGCGGCCTTCATAATGGGTCGCCTTGGTCCCCTACTTCGCAAAGAGAGTAAAATGTCTCTTAGTAATAAGAAGACACTTTACACTGCCTGCATCCGCCCCATCATGACTTACGCATCAGTAGTGTTTAGTCATGCTAGTGAGGCCCACCTTCATAAACTTCAAGTCATCCAAAACCGTTTTCTTCGTAATGCAACCGGCGCCCCGTGGTATATCCGGAACACCGAGTTGCATTGCGACTTAAACCTTCCCTCTCTAGCGCAGTTCAATAAGGACTGCGCCCGCCGATACTTTGATCGAGCGCCCCACCACCCGAACCCATTGGTTGTCCAGGCATCGAACTACTCGACTGCCTCTTCTATCCCATTTTTCAAACCCCCCCGTCGCCGACCACGGCAGGTATTAGACGACCCGGATGACCCCATCGCAGCCATTACATTGGCAGCTTTAGCGTTATCCGCAAGTCGTCGAGGTAAAATCCCCAGGTGTGAGGTAATCAGAGGTCACACAATCAAACACCGAGCTCGCCGGCGAGCTCGAGGCAAAAACAAGGTCACGATAAATTGCTCTCCAAATAGTCAAAGAGTATTATTCAGTAGGGCCCAATTGTGCAACACTGCAGTTGCACAGAGGCATTTTGCTCCGATCCCCCCCATGTCTCTAGACAGCGAGACAAGCCGAGGTCCGAACCACAGTGGTGCCCTTGAGCTCGCTGTCAACCCCTCCTATAGTAGCGGTACGTTTTCGGCGTCCGCAGGAGACGGAGGTAGAAAGCGCTTTTCGCCTTCTACGCCCGTCTCGGGAGAAGTGCCTTCGGCACTTCTCCCTCCCGGGCTATTGTAGGGCCAGGCCCTCGCCCAAAACCCGGTGGAGCTGGACGACCGCACAGGCGGTAGCCAGCATCTATGTCCTCCCTAAAAAAAAAAAAAAAAAAGTGCAATTTAATTGTACTGAGTTGTGTATAATATTGTTAACATGCCGCCCAAGACTAGTGGTAAAGCCGCCAAGAAATCTGGCAAAGCCCAGAAGAACATCTCCAAGACCGACAAAAAGAAGAAGAAGCACAAGAGGAAGGAGAGCTACGCCATCTACATCTACAAGGTGCTCAAGCAGGTCCACCCGGACACCGGTATATCGAGCAAGGCCATGTCTATCATGAACTCGTTCGTGAACGACATCTTCGAGCGTATCGCTGCCGAGGCGTCCCGTTTGGCCCACTACAACAAGCGTTCCACCATCACCTCAAGGGAGGTGCAAACATCCGTGAGGCTCCTGCTGCCCGGTGAACTGGCGAAGCACGCCGTCAGCGAGGGGACCAAGGCTGTAACCAAATACACCTCGTCCAAGTGATGTGTTGACCCCGACACTGACGGTATACACTGCGACTTCGGTTCGCATATATCACATATAAACAAAAGGCCCTTTTCAGGGCCACAAAATAACTCTTATAAATACACATTGTGTATAATTATTGTTTCTTGACGACACTTAACAACAATCCCTCTCACTTAAACTATACATACACTTACTTTACATACTATAGTTCATATATATCTGTAAGATGATATAACTTATGCATAGGTACCAACTCTGTCTTATATGTATAGGTGGGTATATAAAATATTATTATTATTTCAAACAAAAATACTACCACGTGCAATAAACATTGGTATATTTTTTTTTTTTTTTTTTTAAATACCACGTGCATGCACATAATTTACTTATTATTTTAGCGTACCGAGCTCTCCTTGAATATAGGTATGAATTGAATTGGATTTTGTTGAAACTATAGTCAAATTTTTTTTTTTTTTTTTTTTTTTTTTTTTCTTTTTCTCCTTATTATAATATTACATATTGTACATGATAAAATATATGATTAAAATAAATATATTTCTTTGCAATAGTCCGTACCTACCTACCTACCTACCTACCTACGGGCTATGGGGCTTGCGAGTGAACGAGATATATTGCGCGCGCGAGCGAGATGCAAAGACAGACGCGGTCAGAAACGAAAGTGTATAAATATTAAAAGGCGAACAGAGCGTCAATTTAACCATTTGCCCTCAGTCTTCTGTTAGCGGAGCACGCGTCTTGTACCGTACTACATATAAAGTTTGACATAAGTGAGTTTCGTGTGTTAGTTTGAAGTCATGGCCCGTACCAAGCAGACCGCACGTAAGTCTACCGGTGGTAAAGCGCCGCGTAAACAGCTCGCCACTAAGGCGGCACGCAAGAGCGCGCCCGCCACAGGTGGTGTAAAGAAGCCCCATCGCTACAGGCCCGGAACGGTCGCCCTTCGTGAGATCCGTCGCTACCAGAAGAGCACAGAGCTGTTGATCCGCAAGCTGCCGTTCCAGCGTCTGGTCCGTGAGATCGCCCAGGACTTCAAGACCGATCTCCGTTTCCAGAGCTCTGCCGTTATGGCGCTCCAGGAGGCTAGCGAGGCTTATCTCGTCGGTCTTTTCGAAGATACCAACCTTTGCGCCATTCACGCTAAGCGTGTCACCATCATGCCCAAGGACATACAGTTGGCGCGAAGAATCAGAGGCGAACGCGCCTAAGCCCTCTCGACTGCGTGTTTACGTTGTGTCTTGTTGTTTGTATGTAGTACCTACCTAGGTATCTACATACATCATCATTACCTACGTCGCGGTTTGAGCAAAACTTTACAAACAAAAGGCCCTTTTCAGGGCCGCATATGTTTCATGGTTTTATAAAAATGGAATGTTTCTTAAGCACATACAACATCAGTAATAGTATCAAACGTAATAAGTATAGCGATATACGTATATATATATATATTATAAGCGACATAAGTATGATCGGGAAATATTATTATTATCTGGTTACTTTATACTATGCTTATATGAGCGTAAATAATAATAATAATAATAATTGTTATGGTATGATACATACATACAATAATACGTAGGTACTTATAATTAAGGAATATAATCACATCTATACCTAGTCACCAATTTAATAATAATAATAATATATCGTAATCATCGAAAAGTTATAATATTACAATTTAATTTACCTACATATTATATTATAGGCAACTGAATTATGACGACGAATCCTCCCCTCCCCCGTACCCCTCTGATCTGACTCCACGGTGCTTCGTCTCGTAAACGTATATCGCGCTCTCTTTTCGACTTCGAACGTGTGTTTGATGGTATAAATATAAGGGGCGTATAAAACGGACATTGCCGGCGCAGTGGAAACTCGTGTGTCAGTTTAATTTCGATTAAACGTACTTTGTGCTCATTGAAAAATGACCGGTCGCGGTAAGGGAGGAAAGGGTCTGGGGAAAGGTGGCGCTAAGCGTCACAGGAAAGTGCTCCGCGATAACATCCAGGGTATCACGAAGCCAGCGATCCGTCGTCTTGCGCGCAGAGGTGGCGTGAAGCGTATCTCCGGTTTGATATACGAAGAGACCAGAGGCGTGCTGAAGGTGTTCCTCGAGAACGTCATCCGCGACGCAGTCACTTACACTGAGCACGCCAAGAGGAAGACCGTCACCGCCATGGATGTCGTATACGCTCTGAAGCGCCAAGGCCGCACCCTCTACGGTTTCGGAGGTTAAGCTGTGTAGCTTTGTGTCAGTCTTCGTGATGATGCGTGTCGCGATGTGTTTTTTTGTTAACTAATAAATGGTTGACAAAGACTCCACCGCTGCCGCATTTAAAATTTAAAAAAAGGCCCTTTTCAGGGCCGCATAAGTTTCATGAGATCATTTATAGATTATTGTTTCTTTACAACATAACAACATAATGCAAAAATGTCATACGGTACATAAATTGCACACCTACACTAACAAGTTATTATTATATTATATACATACCTACCTACCTAATTGTTGAGGTTGATGATGATGATTATAAATTTATGTAGGTAACAACAATCACAGAAAATTTTTATAAAAAAATATACCAATGTTCATTGCACGTGGTATTTTTGTTTGAAATAATATTTTATATACCTACCTATACATATAAGACAGAGTTGGTACCTATGCATAAGTTATATCATCTTACAGATATATATATGAACTATAGTATGTAAAGTAAGTGTATGTATAGTTTAAGTGAGGGATTGTTGTTAACAACAACAACTAAAGAAAAATTGTATATTAGAGTGTAGTTTTTTTTTTTTTTTTTTTTTTTCCCACTGGTAATATTTAGCTTCCTACATACATAGATTATTAGTGTATCTATTATAATTATTTATATATAGGTGTGTATTATCTGATATAAAGTTAAGAATATTATTATATGAAACTAGGTATGTTATAAGAGCGGCGGTGTTGTGTTGTCTTTTCGAACGCGCGCGCCACACACATTGTTTTTATTATTATCGTGTGTGTGTTCTATAATAATACATTAACGTTTGATGCAATTTAATGTAATAAGTGATTTATAACATATTTCGTTAATGCCAATAGATATTTCTTTGAAAAGAAACTTGCACGTCCTGCACTAAGACTATCCATCCTTTGAATACAAAATGTTCAGAGTTGTTTTACGAGCACCAAAACATTTATCGTTTTATACGTTAAAAACTTACATGTTTGCATTTATTTTACTATATGCTATGAAAACGATATCCTAGTGGTTTAATTGTCAAATAAAACTATACGGATGTGTTTGTTTTATAGAGAAAATTCAATTTTAAACATGACGCGACCTATACTGTGCCTTTAGTGGCGCGAATAAATCAATTTATTGTCCAAACGGTGAGTCCTGTGTACATAATGGGTATTTCTATACGTTACCATGTTCAAAATGTTTAAGTTGAAACGTTCTGCGCGTCTAGTGTGCTATAAAAAAATTATAATAAAGCAATTTAACCAGATCAATGTTAGTGAAAAGCAGTGAGCGTTCTTACGAGAAATCGTCTCTCGGCCGTGGTGTTCTCTTTACGGTAAAGGTTGGAATCTAAATACAAATTTTGAAATGTGCTCGCGCCCAAGTTTATACGCTAAATATTGTTATTATAATCTAATTAAATCATCATCAACAATGGCAGATACCGCAGTAGCAGCAGAGGCTCCCGCTCCGGCCACCCCCGCCAAGAAACCAAAGTCTTCCGCCGCCGCCGGTGCCAAGAAACCAAAATCGAAACCGACCCACCCGAAAACTTCGGAAATGGTGAACAGCGCCATCAAAGAGCTCAAAGAGCGCAGCGGATCATCATTGAAGGCGATCAAGAAATACATTGCCGCTCAATACAAGGTTGACGCTGAGAAACTAGCACCGTTCATCAGGAAGTATTTGAAGAGCGCCGTCGAATCCGGTGCATTGATCCAGACCAAAGGCAAGGGTGCCTCCGGTAGTTTCAAGCTCGAGTCTAAGTCTTCCTCTTCGAAGAAGCCGACCGCTTCCAAAGCCTCCGGCAAGTCCGCCGGCGCTAAGGAAAGTGGTGCCGCTTCATCAGCCAAGTCGAAGAAGGCCGCCGCGTCCTCTGCCGCCGCCAGCGGCGGCAGGGGTAGGAAATCCGCCGCTGCTTCTTCGCCCGCCAAGTCGAAGCCTTCCGCCGCTACGAAGGACAAGAAAGCCGCCGCCGCTAAGAAGAAGCCCGCCGCTGCCGCCGCGAAGAAAGCCGCCGCTCCAGCGAAGGCGAAGAGCGCAGCCGCGCCTAAAGCTAAGAAAACCGCCAAGCCGCCCACTAAGAAGCCCAAAGCGCCCAAACCGAAGAGGGCCGCCGCCACACCGACCAAGAAGGCCGCCGCGAAGAAATCATCCGCCGCTAAGAAATAAGCGTGGACACCGCACAAGCATCGGTGTCGTCGTTTGTGCGTGGTGGTGTGTGTACTACGTGCTTGCTTGCGTGCCGTGCTTCGCCCTCGTCGTCGAGTATCTGTGTCCGCTCGTGTGTAGTAGTATTGTGAACGTCAAAGTTCAAACTTCTACCGCGCGCGGACCCGGGAAAGACATGAGCGCGCGTTGCTCGCTGTTGCTAGCACGTTATGCGCTCTCACCTCAATCGCCGACATCACCGGTCGTCGTGGTCTTCCGTGGGACCCGCTTGCGTGGGGTAGGAGGCGATGAGATGAAGAGAAATCTCTCTATCACTCCTCCTCATTTCGCACCAAAAAGCCCTTTTCAGGGCTAACAAAAATATCAAAAAATGGTTGTTAAACCTCTTATGTTTCTGAACGCAACGAACAACAACAACAACAACAACAATAATATCATCACTCATAATTCAATTATGCGTGTACCTATTGAGTACGCAATAGTAATCATTTATCCATACATATCGTTATTACTATATAGGTACACACATTGAACATTAGGACCCCGCCCGACTGCCCGACTATAACAGACTACAACACCCACTAACTATAATCAGTTGATTAGCTAGAATCTCCTAAGAAGTGTTTTATTTTAACTTCAGTGTTAGGTACTGTTATTACTGACAACTCACAAATATATAAATAACAATCTAAGCTAAAGTCGGTAAGTGACGTAAATACATGGCTATACTTTCATTTTGTATATGCGAATTTGTCGAATAAGGTGCCAATAATCATAAATATGTGTGTGGTTTATATTGGTATAGGTTGGTTGTTGATTTCTAAATATTATGTTAAAATTAGTGTTCAATTTCAGGTTTCCTCTTTAGCTACCTATATGTGTCTATCTATATCTTTCTCTTTTTCTAATGTTTACGTCTCTCCCTCTAACCGTTGTTACTTACCTGCTAATGGTGGATACGGTCGAATGTGGTTCGTAAACTTGCTCCCGATGTGCTCTCGCCGCTCGCATCTATAAATATTGAAAAAACTTAAATTATGACACTAGTACGCTACGTGGCGCAGTGCGAAGCGAACGTATATAGTTTTTATTGAAATTAACTCATTTAATAAACTACTCCTATAATGTCGGGACGCGGTAAAGGTGGCAAAGTTAAGGGGAAGGCAAAGTCTCGCTCCAACCGTGCAGGTTTACAATTCCCAGTGGGTCGTATTCATCGTCTTTTGCGTAACGGCAATTACGCAGAGCGCGTTGGTGCCGGTGCTCCGGTGTATTTAGCGGCCGTGATGGAATATCTAGCCGCTGAGGTGCTAGAGTTGGCCGGTAACGCGGCGAGGGACAACAAGAAGACCAGGATAATTCCGCGTCATCTCCAACTGGCGATCAGGAACGACGAGGAGTTGAACAAGCTGCTCTCCGGGGTCACCATCGCACAGGGCGGTGTTCTGCCTAACATCCAAGCAGTGCTCCTCCCCAAGAAGACCGAGAAGAAGGCTTAATATGCCAGCTCTCAATATTTTGTTGGTGCACGGACATGTATATGAAAATACATCGCCAATGCACCTATATATGTAACACAAAAGGCCCTTTTCAGGGCCACAAATTATTTCCGATATATATGTTTGTCTCTCAACAAACAGTAAGATATATATTGTTTCTTGAACACAAAATGACATAATAATAATAATAAATATCAAACAAGTCGAGGTGTGCTACATTTCATAATACTTACTAGTATTTATGTATGTACCCACTTACCTAATTTTGTGAATGTTGCATGCATTTCACTTAATACGTAGTGTTGGAAACGTCATTACTTTTAAAAAATGAAACGTCTAAGTAAAATACGTAATAAAGATGATACAACCACGTAGAATAAGTTAGCAGTAAATAGTTCATAAGCGCTTTAAATGTATTGCTATATAAGTATAGATAACGTATGATAAGAAATAGGTAAGAATCTAAGTAAGTAGAATGAGTAGCTCCAGTTCGGTGTCAAAAGAGGTAGAATAGGAATGTAACCAGGTTATAGAAAAAACTCTTGCCTATCTCATACCACTTGTCACTCTCGCACAAGTCCCCGGGTTTTCCAGGAAAACACAGGGAAAGTCAGGGAATAGTATTTAATTGTGTATAATGTAATAAAATAGCTTTAGATAATGTAGAAATAACATAGGTGGTCTAATAATTACCTATTACGAATATTTGTGAAGGTAAAATCACATAAAAACTAGACTTTTCTAGAAAATGTAAAAATTATATTTTATTTTAATAATCTTTGCCAGTCTACGTACACAATAGCGAAAGTAACTCTTGTCTGTCTGTCTGTTACGCTTTCACGCCAAAACTACTGGACCGATTTGAATGAAATTTGGTATGGAGATAGTTTGAGACCCGGGGAAAAAAAAAAAAAAAAAAAAAAAAACATAGGATAGAATTTATCTGACTGCGCAAAAAGAGGTTAATGTTTTCGCGCGATAACCGACATACGCGCGGGCGGAGCCGCGCCCAGAAAGCTAGTTTTAACTAAATAAATAACAACAGCAAATTGTTACAACTGCATTGATTGATATTATTATATAGATAGATATAAAAATCTGTATATTATTGTTAAAACTATTTGATTAGGATCGATGAGTATCGCGTCCGTCTGTTGAATCTGCTCTCTCACTCTCGCACACACCGTCATTGGTTGAATACGACACGTTTAGCCAGTGTTGATGTGGGATACATGTAGCACGTATAACTGATAATATTCGATGACGTTCAGTGCAATTCAACGACCGGCGCCTTGTCATTCCAGCGGATGTGAGACGATTGGTGACGGAGAGTAAAGCAGTGACCCGACATTACGACTCTTACCCCAGTAAAGAGAACAAAACTAAGAAACGCCACTTTGAACGCATGGTTCAAAGTCGCATGTCTGAGTTGCGTGATCAACAATGGGGCGATAAACTTTCAAACCTCGTGCCAAGCCACCATGCTTATTGGAACTTGGCGCGAAGTATGAAAGGTAGTAACCATAACGACATGCCTCCCTTATACAGACCAGTCCCACTAGTCCCAGCGTTCTTTGACGAAGACAAAGCTGAGTGCCTAGCTGATAGCCTAGAGGCTCAGTGTTCCCCTAACGTAGATCACGTTGACCAAGCTCACCTTGATTCGGTGGATGCTGAAGTCGAACGTAAAAGCTCTGTGGTCACCTCTGAACTCCCACCTGCCACCTTAGCGACTTACGCTGAGGTGGCGAGACTGATCAAGGCCCTCCGACCGCGCAAATCCCCCGGTGCCGATGGCATCTCCAACAGGGTTCTTAAAACCCTCTCTCCTCCTCTCATCCATCTCCTAGTCAGCATCTTCAATGCTGCTATGAGCCACTGCTTATTCCCAGACACCTGGAAATGTGCAACTGTCATTGGCATTCACAAACCAGGCAAAAGCTCATCTGACCCCACCAGTTACCGCCCAATCAGCCTCCTCAGTGCCTTAGGCAAACTTTACGAGCGGTTACTTGCAAACCGCCTCCAGTCCCATGCTAAGGAACACCACCTTATCCCAGATGAGCAGTTTGGCTTCAGACCCGGACACTCATGCGTCCAACAGGTGCACCGCCTCACGGAGCACATCATTGAGGGCTTTAACAAGTACCCCAAACCCCAGACCACGCTAGCAGTCTTCCTCGACGTGGCGAAAGCTTTTGACAAAGTCTGGCACAATGGCTTGATTTACAAGCTATACCAACTTGGCGTGCCAGAACGTCTTGTGCTCATCCTACAAGACTTCCTTAAAGCCAGAAGCTTTCGCTATCGCGTGGAAGGCACCCTCTCCTCCCCCCACCCAGTCAGAGCCGGAGTCCCTCAGGGCTCCGTGCTATCACCCATTCTCTTCGCGCTGTATACCAGCGACATCCCACGCTCTCAGCCAGACGTCCTATTGGCCCAATACGCGGATGATACCGCTATTTATACCACTGGGTGGCGTATCAGCAGAAAGTCCATTTTCGCCCTCCAACGGGCCATCACCGAGATCGGTGACTGGTTCCGTAAATGGCGCATCGCGGTCAACCCAGTTAAAAGTGCAGCTATGTACTTTACTGAGAAGACTCGCCCCCGTTACCCGCAACCTTTAACTTTGTTTGACCAACCCATCCCCTGGGTTAGTAAAACAAAATATCTCGGAGTCACCCTTGATCGGAATCTCACCTTTAGCGATCATATAACAACCGTCCGAAACAGAGCGGCCTTTGTAATGGGTCGCCTTGGTCCCCTGATTCGCAAAGAGAGTAAAATGTCTCTTAGTAATAAGAAGACACTTTACACTGCCTGCATCCGCCCCATCATGACTTACGCATCAGTAGTGTTTAGTCATGCTAGTGAGGCCCATCTCCATAAGCTTCAAGTCATTCAAAATCGTTTTCTTCGTAGTGCAACCGGCGCTCCGTGGTATGTCCGGAACACCGAGTTGCACTGCGACCTAAACCTTCCCTCTTTAGCGCAGTTCAATAAGGACTGCGCTCGCCGATACTTTGATCGAGCGCCCCACCACTCGAACCCATTGGTTGTCCAGGCATCGAACTACTCGACCGCCTCTTCTATCCCATTTTTCAAACCCCCCCGTCGCCGACCACGGCAGGTATTAGACGACCCGGATGACCCCATCGCAGCCATTACATTGGCAGCTTTAGCGTTATCCGCAAGTCGTCGAGGTAAAATCCCCAGGTGTGAGGTAATCAGAGGTCACACAATCAAACACCGAGCTCGCCGGCGAGCTCGAGGCAAAAACAAGGTCACGATAAATTGCTCTCCAAATAGTCAAAGAGTATTATTCAGTAGGGCCCAATTGTGCAACACTGCAGTTGCACAGAGGCATTTTGCTCCGATCCCCCCCATGTCTCTCGACAGCGAGACAAGCCGAGGTCCGAACCACAGTGGTGCCCTTGAGCTCGCTGTCAACCCCTCCTATAATAGCGGTACGTTTTCGGCGTCCGCAGGAGACGGAGGTAGAAAGCGCTTTTCGCCTTCTACGCCCGTCTCGGGAGAAGTGCCTTCGGCACTTCTCCCTCCCGGGCTATTGTAGGGCCAGGCCCTCGCCCAAAACCCGGTGGAGCTGGACGACCGCACAGGCGGTAGCCAGCATCTATGTCCTCCCTAAATATAAAGTGCAATTTAATTGTACTGAGTTGTGTATAATATTGTTAACATGCCGCCCAAGACTAGTGGTAAAGCCGCCAAGAAATCTGGCAAAGCCCAGAAGAACATCTCCAAGACCGACAAAAAGAAGAAGAAGCACAAGAGGAAGGAGAGCTACGCCATCTACATCTACAAGGTGCTCAAGCAGGTCCACCCGGACACCGGTATATCGAGCAAGGCCATGTCTATCATGAACTCGTTCGTGAACGACATCTTCGAGCGTATCGCTGCCGAGGCGTCCCGTTTGGCCCACTACAACAAGCGTTCCACCATCACCTCAAGGGAGGTGCAAACATCCGTGAGGCTCCTGCTGCCCGGTGAACTGGCGAAGCACGCCGTCAGCGAGGGGACCAAGGCTGTAACCAAATACACCTCGTCCAAGTGATGTGTTGACCCCGACACTGACGGTATACACTGCGACTTCGGTTCGCATATATCACATATAAACAAAAGGCCCTTTTCAGGGCCACAAAATAACTCTTATAAATACACATTGTGTATAATTATTGTTTCTTGACGACACTTAACAACAATCCCTCTCACTTAAACTATACATACACTTACTTTACATACTATAGTTCATATATATCTGTAAGATGATATAACTTATGCATAGGTACCAACTCTGTCTTATATGTATAGGTGGGTATATAAAATATTATTATTATTTCAAACAAAAATACTACCACGTGCAATAAACATTGGTATATTTTTTTTTTTTTTTTTTTTAAATACCACGTGCATGCACATAATTTACTTATTATTTTAGCGTACCGAGCTCTCCTTGAATATAGGTATGAATTGAATTGGATTTTGTTGAAACTATAGTCAAATTTTTTTTTTTTTTTTTTTTTTTTTTTTTCTTTTTCTCCTTATTATAATATTACATATTGTACATGATAAAATATATGATTAAAATAAATATATTTCTTTGCAATAGTCCGTACCTACCTACCTACCTACCTACCTACGGGCTATGGGGCTTGCGAGTGAACGAGATATATTGCGCGCGCGAGCGAGATGCAAAGACAGACGCGGTCAGAAACGAAAGTGTATAAATATTAAAAGGCGAACAGAGCGTCAATTTAACCATTTGCCCTCAGTCTTCTGTTAGCGGAGCACGCGTCTTGTACCGTACTACATATAAAGTTTGACATAAGTGAGTTTCGTGTGTTAGTTTGAAGTCATGGCCCGTACCAAGCAGACCGCACGTAAGTCTACCGGTGGTAAAGCGCCGCGTAAACAGCTCGCCACTAAGGCGGCACGCAAGAGCGCGCCCGCCACAGGTGGTGTAAAGAAGCCCCATCGCTACAGGCCCGGAACGGTCGCCCTTCGTGAGATCCGTCGCTACCAGAAGAGCACAGAGCTGTTGATCCGCAAGCTGCCGTTCCAGCGTCTGGTCCGTGAGATCGCCCAGGACTTCAAGACCGATCTCCGTTTCCAGAGCTCTGCCGTTATGGCGCTCCAGGAGGCTAGCGAGGCTTATCTCGTCGGTCTTTTCGAAGATACCAACCTTTGCGCCATTCACGCTAAGCGTGTCACCATCATGCCCAAGGACATACAGTTGGCGCGAAGAATCAGAGGCGAACGCGCCTAAGCCCTCTCGACTGCGTGTTTACGTTGTGTCTTGTTGTTTGTATGTAGTACCTACCTAGGTATCTACATACATCATCATTACCTACGTCGCGGTTTGAGCAAAACTTTACAAACAAAAGGCCCTTTTCAGGGCCGCATATGTTTCATGGTTTTATAAAAATGGAATGTTTCTTAAGCACATACAACATCAGTAATAGTATCAAACGTAATAAGTATAGCGATATACGTATATATATATATATTATAAGCGACATAAGTATGATCGGGAAATATTATTATTATCTGGTTACTTTATACTATGCTTATATGAGCGTAAATAATAATAATAATAATAATTGTTATGGTATGATACATACATACAATAATACGTAGGTACTTATAATTAAGGAATATAATCACATCTATACCTAGTCACCAATTTAATAATAATAATAATATATCGTAATCATCGAAAAGTTATAATATTACAATTTAATTTACCTACATATTATATTATAGGCAACTGAATTATGACGACGAATCCTCCCCTCCCCCGTACCCCTCTGATCTGACTCCACGGTGCTTCGTCTCGTAAACGTATATCGCGCTCTCTTTTCGACTTCGAACGTGTGTTTGATGGTATAAATATAAGGGGCGTATAAAACGGACATTGCCACCAGTCGTTCGTTCACCGGCGCAGTGGAAACTCGTGTGTCAGTTTAATTTCGATTAAACGTACTTTGTGCTCATTGAAAAATGACCGGTCGCGGTAAGGGAGGAAAGGGTCTGGGGAAAGGTGGCGCTAAGCGTCACAGGAAAGTGCTCCGCGATAACATCCAGGGTATCACGAAGCCAGCGATCCGTCGTCTTGCGCGCAGAGGTGGCGTGAAGCGTATCTCCGGTTTGATATACGAAGAGACCAGAGGCGTGCTGAAGGTGTTCCTCGAGAACGTCATCCGCGACGCAGTCACTTACACTGAGCACGCCAAGAGGAAGACCGTCACCGCCATGGATGTCGTATACGCTCTGAAGCGCCAAGGCCGCACCCTCTACGGTTTCGGAGGTTAAGCTGTGTAGCTTTGTGTCAGTCTTCGTGATGATGCGTGTCGCGATGTGTTTTTTTGTTAACTAATAAATGGTTGACAAAGACTCCACCGCTGCCGCATTTAAAATTTAAAAAAAGGCCCTTTTCAGGGCCGCATAAGTTTCATGAGATCATTTATAGATTATTGTTTCTTTACAACATAACAACATAATGCAAAAATGTCATACGGTACATAAATTGCACACCTACACTAACAAGTTATTATTATATTATATACATACCTACCTACCTAATTGTTGAGGTTGATGATGATGATTATAAATTTATGTAGGTAACAACAATCACAGAAAATTTTTATAAAAAAATATACCAATGTTCATTGCACGTGGTATTTTTGTTTGAAATAATATTTTATATACCTACCTATACATATAAGACAGAGTTGGTACCTATGCATAAGTTATATCATCTTACAGATATATATATGAACTATAGTATGTAAAGTAAGTGTATGTATAGTTTAAGTGAGGGATTGTTGTTAACAACAACAACTAAAGAAAAATTGTATATTAGAGTGTAGTTTTTTTTTTTTTTTTTTTTTTTCCCACTGGTAATATTTAGCTTCCTACATACATAGATTATTAGTGTATCTATTATAATTATTTATATATAGGTGTGTATTATCTGATATAAAGTTAAGAATATTATTATATGAAACTAGGTATGTTATAAGAGCGGCGGTGTTGTGTTGTCTTTTCGAACGCGCGCGCCACACACATTGTTTTTATTATTATCGTGTGTGTGTTCTATAATAATACATTAACGTTTGATGCAATTTAATGTAATAAGTGATTTATAACATATTTCGTTAATGCCAATAGATATTTCTTTGAAAAGAAACTTGCACGTCCTGCACTAAGACTATCCATCCTTTGAATACAAAATGTTCAGAGTTGTTTTACGAGCACCAAAACATTTATCGTTTTATACGTTAAAAACTTACATGTTTGCATTTATTTTACTATATGCTATGAAAACGATATCCTAGTGGTTTAATTGTCAAATAAAACTATACGGATGTGTTTGTTTTATAGAGAAAATTCAATTTTAAACATGACGCGACCTATACTGTGCCTTTAGTGGCGCGAATAAATCAATTTATTGTCCAAACGGTGAGTCCTGTGTACATAATGGGTATTTCTATACGTTACCATGTTCAAAATGTTTAAGTTGAAACGTTCTGCGCGTCTAGTGTGCTATAAAAAAATTATAATAAAGCAATTTAACCAGATCAATGTTAGTGAAAAGCAGTGAGCGTTCTTACGAGAAATCGTCTCTCGGCCGTGGTGTTCTCTTTACGGTAAAGGTTGGAATCTAAATACAAATTTTGAAATGTGCTCGCGCCCCATGGATCGATTGTGTACTGTTCCCGGAACCTTACCAAACGATACCCTTACAAGTTCACTACAAAGCGCGCCCGCGTTCGGTGGTGTTAGTGGTCGAGTCTCCGCTTAGGCGTTGAGAATCCCACTACACCAAGTTCACCACCTTTCTAGTGAACTCTCGGCAACTAGCGTGTATTCAACCGCGCACGTTCGCTCCACGAGTTAGAAGCCGAGTAGAGACTGGCTAGGCGTTTTGCTACAAAACACCAGAACCAGTTTCGCAGCGACACAACCCACACCTTGATACATCCTCTGCTACGCGTAGTCTCTGTGCGCGGTCACTTAGCTGGGCTTTCCCGAACGGGGATCCACCTGGCTTGGGAAGAACCGCCTCTGGGACGGCTGCGTGTAGTAGTGGATTCAGAGCAAGACAAGTGTCACCAAAAGCACCGCATCACCATCGTGATCGCCACTGTTGTCACTAACTAGTGATCGTCATCATCATAGTTACATCAATACCTACATCTTCATCATTACTACTCGCCACCATTACCAACAAGAATGGCGGATGGAGAAAGGCCTCCCCCTCGGAAGGACCCGGACCCATCAAAAGAAGATGAAGCACCAGGTGAAGAAGGCATAGTGTGCCGTAACCTATTTCATCCTGAGCAATCAGTGATTGTCCCGGTGTCAGCACTAGGGTTAAGGAAAGCCCCGCGCCCTAGGAAGACAGGCGAGGAAAAATTGGAAAAGCATGCAGGTGGTGTCACCATGTCCGGGGGTGCCCCCCGCCCAGGAGATACCGAATCAGCTGCCATCCAAGTTCAACAAACCCCATCAATTTCGGTCAAGCCGGCCGAAAAAAGGGTACAGGACCTGAGGGAATCAACCGACCACACTGCAATGCTAGGGGCAGCTGCTACCCAAGCAGGAAGCCCTAAACGCAGGTTAGAAATAGACAACATCAAGATAAGCCAATCTGAATCACCCGCACAAGGACTCGCGATTAATCGACCTATGTGTCAATTGAAGCGCGAAACCGACAGGGCAACCAAGGGCAGGCCGCCAAAACCCAGGAGGCGGCTATCTTCCTCCACAGAAGAACAGGGGGGGGATGAAAAGCGTTTTAAACTAAGAACGTCCATCACCCCACCCAAAGCAGCATCTGAAAAGAAGTCAAGGGCACGCAGGAAGAGTCACCGCAGCTCTTCAACCAGCTCGAGTGAATATTCAGACTCATCTTCAACTACAACTTCATCTGCGGGAGAAGCACCTGCAAATATAACAGCAGACAGCATGGAATCAGAGGCTATAGGTGAGCAATACCAGGGGCAAGCGGACTCAACGCCATACGTTGACATTGAATCAGTGCCCATGGACGCGGCGCCAATACCTTCACCACCATCACCAACACCGGAAGCAGCATTATCATATGCAGCGATGCTAGAATCGCCGCCGCTTCCTAGAAACAACACATACAGAAATCAAGAAATACCACCACAAAACGCGACACCACGAAGACAGGTAACACCAGCATCAGTAGCAACCAACTACAATGATAACCACACTGCCACGCAGGACCCAGCAGCTCCCAACCAAGCCATGACAACCAAAGGTTACCCACCAATAATAGTGGACCAACTGCCCGACTGGGTACCACTATTTGCCCAAATGAGGACTAAACTAGGCAGAGCACCAAACGCCAAGCCCTTTGGGAAAGGGTTCAGGTTCGCGTGCACATCGGTTGAAGAATTCCGACTGGTCCAAAGAACTCTCACCGAGGCTGCGGACAAGGACAAGAGGGTCTCGTGGCACTGCTTCGCCACACCTGAAGAATTACCAACCAAGGTAGCCATAAGAGGGCTACCTTTTGAAATTAACCCAGCAGATATAATCCTGGCACTGAAAAATATTAACTTCAATGCCAGCTACATTAAAGAAATACTACCAAGAAAAGGGACAAGAGGAGGCCCCATATATTATACAATATTGGAGAGATTAAACGAAGAGGAAAAAAGGAGACTCTACGCCACAACGGAGCTCCTGAATATACCGAACATAATGATAGAGGGGTGGGCACCCAGGAAAGGGACCATCCCCCAATGTCACAGATGCCAAGCATTCGGTCATGCATCAGGCGGTTGTCACAGGCCGCCGCGTTGTGTAAAATGTGCAGAAGAGCACTTCGCATCCGAATGCACCAAGGAACCTGGACAGACACCAAAATGCGCAAACTGCAACGGTGCTCATGTGGCTTGCAGCAGACGTTGCACCCACTACCTACGCGAAGCAAGAAAAAGGGGGGTATTAGTACCAGCTCCTTACCCTAAATCAAACCGCCAGGGCGTGGACCCTAGGCAGCGCCTAAATCAACAACAACAAATGATCCAACAACAGCCTCAAGAAGATTATCAACAGACATGGAGGAACTACCAACCTCCTCCACCACAGTGCCCTTCCTTCCCACAACCCTACACGGGAAATGAAAGGTTTACAGAACATCCAAGAAGAGAACAATGGCCAGTCCTACCGACACAAATATTCGAAGCCACGGCGGCAAACCCACCCACGCAAAGGGGAGAGCCTCTCCCACAAAGAAAAAGGAAGAAAAAGAAAAATAGGAGGAGAAGCCAAAAGCGAGGGGAGGAGGGATTGGACCACCCAGCCCCCACAGCAGCCTCAACTCCCATCCCTACAACCCAACCTGAAATAGAAGGTCAAGAACAAAGAAACATAAAACCCCAACCTCCACCACCTACCTTCGTGCCACTTCAGGCGATGGGGAGGTCTGCGCCTACAAGTACAATGAACCAACCAATAACGAGGCCTACCCCCACCATTGCCCAGCCTACCCACCAACCGCACGACGACCGCCCATCGCAAAGACCTAGATCACAGGGACCTAGGGGGACCCAATCTAGATCACAATCCAGGGGGAAGCAACACCCAACTGACCCAAGAAGAACAGAAAGTCATCACCAACAAGCCCCAGCAGGATGGAATGAACACCACCACCAGCAACAGGCCACCCAACCAACCCAACCAACCCAACAAAGACCTCAAGTACCGGAAGGTCATTACATACCATACCATCATCAACAATACATACCTAGACCAGCGAGCAGCGCCGGGAACCCACTGATGATCATCATTGGGATCCTGACGGATCTGCTCGCCTCATTAGCCTCTGGAGCCAACCTCCAAGAAGCGGCAATGAGAGGGCTCCAGAATCTTCACAGACTCCAATATGGACAGTAGTATAAAAATACTGTACTGGAACCCCAATGGCATCACGGGGAAAATACAGATGCTACGTATCCTCGCCCAGTCGCAGAATGTACACATTATTCTCCTGGGCGAAACTCTACTAAAGCCTAACAAGGATCTACGATTACCAAACTTCACACCGTATAGAAGAGATTGCATCTCCCCCACAGGCAGAGCATACAGGGGCACAGCGGCTCTTGTTAGACGGGATGTAATCCACGAGGAGTTGAAGCACCCAGATACAACGGACCTAATTGCAAATGGCGTCGTGATAAAAACAAACCAAGGTGAACTGAAGGTGTTCGCAGGATACAGGCCCCCAACCGCGTCACTCTCGGCATCTGACTTCAGCAAAATATACGACGACACAACTCCCACGCTGTTGATAGGCGATCTAAATGCCAAGCACACGGCGTGGGGTTCACATACAATCAACCCAGCAGGAAGAACTCTGTACACAACGGCGGATAATCAGCAATTCGAAGTCATAGGACCTGATGAACCAACGCACGTACCGACAGCGATAAACAGCAGACCGGACGTACTAGACGTGGCAACATACAAGAACATCAGAGGCTCAATACACATTGAAGTACTTTACGACCTCGATGAACAACACCTGCCAATCCTGGTTACTCTATCGCAAGGAGTAAGCCTAGCGGCTAGAAACCCGCGCACCAAAACGAACTGGATGGCATATCAAGAAAAGCTCAGAGAAATGACAACAACGGGTCCCATAAACACACACCAAGAGGTGGATTTGGAACAGAAGCATCTAACTAGAATGATGTTGGAAGCTAAGGAAGCATCAACCACCATCTGTCCGACACCAACCAAAAAATCGGAACTTCCATTGAGAATACAAAGAGACATTCAGCAAAAAAGATTCTTAAGAAAAAACTGGGCACAAACAAGATGCCCAGTTATCAAAAGAAGATTGAACGCACTAGCCACTAAAGTTTCTCAAGAAGTGGAGGAATGGAGGGGCTCCGGATGGGAACATACCATCGATAAAGCTGGAGAGAACATGACCAACCTCCACTTCTTAAACAAATGCCTAACTAATAAACCGCAACCAATATACCCATTGTTGGACGAGAGTGGGACAAGAAACTACAAACCAGAAGACAGAGCCAACATTCTGGCTGACCATATGGAGAATCAATTTACGCTCCATCCAATCAGACCAGAAATATCCAGAAGCTCAGTAAACCACCACCAAATGGTGACCAAAGCGGTTGAAGAATTCCTGGCAAGTCAAACAGAACCTCTAGCAGGCGGAGAATACATCTCACCATCTGAAGTGGCCAAAGCAATCAGAAGACTTCCAAGGAAGAAAGCCGCAGGCCAAGACGGACTACCTATAGCGGCAATATACCAACTTCCAAGGAAGGGAGTAGTGGCCATCACGAAGCTATTCAATGGCATATTGAGAACAGCCCACTTCCCCGAAGAATGGAAACAGGCAAAACTGATTGTAATACCCAAACCAGGAAAAGACAAAAGGAAGGCAGCATCTTATAGACCGATCTCCTTGCTCCCGCAGTTAAGCAAACTATTCGAGCGGCTGTTGCTGTGGCGCATAAAACCGTCCATCACACCAAGGAACGAGCAGTTCGGTTTCAGACCCATGCACTCCACCACGCTCCAATTAACTAGGGTCTTGCACGAACTAGCCACTGAAATGAACAATGGTAAACACACAGTAACTGTGTTTCTAGACATTGAGAAGGCCTTCGATAGAGTGTGGCACGAAGGCCTTCTCTATAAGATGATACAAGCAAAAATGCAGCCACAGTACATAAGATTATTAGCATCATTCCTGAAGAACCGTAGTTTCTTCGTATCAGTCGAAGGGAAGAACTCGGCAACCAAGAAGATACAAGCGGGAGTGCCACAAGGCAGCACAGTATCACCAGGGTTGTACGCGCTGTACACTGATGACATCCCGACCCTGGCCGAAAGTATCCGAGAAGGAGAACGGGATGTAACACTAGCACTCTTTGCAGACGACAGCGCGTACCTCTCAACTTCAAGAACTCCCAAAGGAGCCACAAAGAGGATGCAACGACTACTAAATCTCTTACCAGACTGGCTAGATAAATGGCGCATGGCAGTCAACGTGGGGAAGACTGCCGCCATGCTAGTCAGTCGGAAAAGCAGAAACCCTCCACTAATGCAACTGATGGGTCAAGACATAGAATGGAGGAACACCGTCAAATACCTAGGAGTAGAAATAGATAAAAGACTTACAATGACAGCACAAACGGAGAACGTAATAAGACAGTCCAGAGCGGCAAGAGCCATGCTACGCCCCGTACTGAGCTCAAAACTTCAAACAAAAACCAAGCTGGGAGTCTACAAAACGTATGTACGGTCAAGACTGACCTACGCGACCCCAGCTTGGTACCAGCTTTGCTCCAAAGCAAATAAAAAAAAGCTGCAAACAATCCAAAATGTCGCACTACGCATAATTACCAAGGCTGGTAGATACGTAAGGAACGACGTAATCAGCAGAGACTTGGCTATAGAGTCAGTCGAACAATTCGTAGTACGACTGTCGAAAAAAATGTTCGACAAAGCGGACAACGGGAGACACATACACCTGCACGGGATCGCCCCGCTGCATACAAGACCACCAGACGCAAAGAAATCCTGGCGAGCTCTCCCCCGAGAGCTACTTCCACAAGAGGAGACCTCAGGAAGTCAGGGGGATGACTAGAAGCCGGGGGATGAAACCCTAAACATCCAAATGGAACACCAAGCAACGAAATAAGCTTACCTCAAAATACTTTGGTATGATGGTAAGCTGAAATCAAAGAAGAAGAAGAAGAAAACATCGAATAAATCATCCAGATAAACGAAAAACACGAAAGTGTAGTCAGACATTATGCAGAGCGGTCATTTTCCAGAGTAGCCTGCACAATGAAGAGACACCGTGGAGTAGTAGCCCCACGAGTTCAAGCAGAGGCCATGAGTATGAAAACTCGATGCCTCCACCAGCCCCGCCAAAGGTTGACGAAATAAACATATATATGCTCGCGCCCAAGTTTATACGCTAAATATTGTTATTATAATCTAATTAAATCATCATCAACAATGGCAGATACCGCAGTAGCAGCAGAGGCTCCCGCTCCGGCCACCCCCGCCAAGAAACCAAAGTCTTCCGCCGCCGCCGGTGCCAAGAAACCAAAATCGAAACCGACCCACCCGAAAACTTCGGAAATGGTGAACAGCGCCATCAAAGAGCTCAAAGAGCGCAGCGGATCATCATTGAAGGCGATCAAGAAATACATTGCCGCTCAATACAAGGTTGACGCTGAGAAACTAGCACCGTTCATCAGGAAGTATTTGAAGAGCGCCGTCGAATCCGGTGCATTGATCCAGACCAAAGGCAAGGGTGCCTCCGGTAGTTTCAAGCTCGAGTCTAAGTCTTCCTCTTCGAAGAAGCCGACCGCTTCCAAAGCCTCCGGCAAGTCCGCCGGCGCTAAGGAAAGTGGTGCCGCTTCATCAGCCAAGTCGAAGAAGGCCGCCGCGTCCTCTGCCGCCGCCAGCGGCGGCAGGGGTAGGAAATCCGCCGCTGCTTCTTCGCCCGCCAAGTCGAAGCCTTCCGCCGCTACGAAGGACAAGAAAGCCGCCGCCGCTAAGAAGAAGCCCGCCGCTGCCGCCGCGAAGAAAGCCGCCGCTCCAGCGAAGGCGAAGAGCGCAGCCGCGCCTAAAGCTAAGAAAACCGCCAAGCCGCCCACTAAGAAGCCCAAAGCGCCCAAACCGAAGAGGGCCGCCGCCACACCGACCAAGAAGGCCGCCGCGAAGAAATCATCCGCCGCTAAGAAATAAGCGTGGACACCGCACAAGCATCGGTGTCGTCGTTTGTGCGTGGTGGTGTGTGTACTACGTGCTTGCTTGCGTGCCGTGCTTCGCCCTCGTCGTCGAGTATCTGTGTCCGCTCGTGTGTAGTAGTATTGTGAACGTCAAAGTTCAAACTTCTACCGCGCGCGGACCCGGGAAAGACATGAGCGCGCGTTGCTCGCTGTTGCTAGCACGTTATGCGCTCTCACCTCAATCGCCGACATCACCGGTCGTCGTGGTCTTCCGTGGGACCCGCTTGCGTGGGGTAGGAGGCGATGAGATGAAGAGAAATCTCTCTATCACTCCTCCTCATTTCGCACCAAAAAGCCCTTTTCAGGGCTAACAAAAATATCAAAAAATGGTTGTTAAACCTCTTATGTTTCTGAACGCAACGAACAACAACAACAACAACAACAATAATATCATCACTCATAATTCAATTATGCGTGTACCTATTGAGTACGCAATAGTAATCATTTATCCATACATATCGTTATTACTATATAGGTACACACATTGAACATTAGGACCCCGCCCGACTGCCCGACTATAACAGACTACAACACCCACTAACTATAATCAGTTGATTAGCTAGAATCTCCTAAGAAGTGTTTTATTTTAACTTCAGTGTTAGGTACTGTTATTACTGACAACTCACAAATATATAAATAACAATCTAAGCTAAAGTCGGTAAGTGACGTAAATACATGGCTATACTTTCATTTTGTATATGCGAATTTGTCGAATAAGGTGCCAATAATCATAAATATGTGTGTGGTTTATATTGGTATAGGTTGGTTGTTGATTTCTAAATATTATGTTAAAATTAGTGTTCAATTTCAGGTTTCCTCTTTAGCTACCTATATGTGTCTATCTATATCTTTCTCTTTTTCTAATGTTTACGTCTCTCCCTCTAACCGTTGTTACTTACCTGCTAATGGTGGATACGGTCGAATGTGGTTCGTAAACTTGCTCCCGATGTGCTCTCGCCGCTCGCATCTATAAATATTGAAAAAACTTAAATTATGACACTAGTACGCTACGTGGCGCAGTGCGAAGCGAACGTATATAGTTTTTATTGAAATTAACTCATTTAATAAACTACTCCTATAATGTCGGGACGCGGTAAAGGTGGCAAAGTTAAGGGGAAGGCAAAGTCTCGCTCCAACCGTGCAGGTTTACAATTCCCAGTGGGTCGTATTCATCGTCTTTTGCGTAACGGCAATTACGCAGAGCGCGTTGGTGCCGGTGCTCCGGTGTATTTAGCGGCCGTGATGGAATATCTAGCCGCTGAGGTGCTAGAGTTGGCCGGTAACGCGGCGAGGGACAACAAGAAGACCAGGATAATTCCGCGTCATCTCCAACTGGCGATCAGGAACGACGAGGAGTTGAACAAGCTGCTCTCCGGGGTCACCATCGCACAGGGCGGTGTTCTGCCTAACATCCAAGCAGTGCTCCTCCCCAAGAAGACCGAGAAGAAGGCTTAATATGCCAGCTCTCAATATTTTGTTGGTGCACGGACATGTATATGAAAATACATCGCCAATGCACCTATATATGTAACACAAAAGGCCCTTTTCAGGGCCACAAATTATTTCCGATATATATGTTTGTCTCTCAACAAACAGTAAGATATATATTGTTTCTTGAACACAAAATGACATAATAATAATAATAAATATCAAACAAGTCGAGGTGTGCTACATTTCATAATACTTACTAGTATTTATGTATGTACCCACTTACCTAATTTTGTGAATGTTGCATGCATTTCACTTAATACGTAGTGTTGGAAACGTCATTACTTTTAAAAAATGAAACGTCTAAGTAAAATACGTAATAAAGATGATACAACCACGTAGAATAAGTTAGCAGTAAATAGTTCATAAGCGCTTTAAATGTATTGCTATATAAGTATAGATAACGTATGATAAGAAATAGGTAAGAATCTAAGTAAGTAGAATGAGTAGCTCCAGTTCGGTGTCAAAAGAGGTAGAATAGGAATGTAACCAGGTTATAGAAAAAACTCTTGCCTATCTCATACCACTTGTCACTCTCGCACAAGTCCCCGGGTTTTCCAGGAAAACACAGGGAAAGTCAGGGAATAGTATTTAATTGTGTATAATGTAATAAAATAGCTTTAGATAATGTAGAAATAACATAGGTGGTCTAATAATTACCTATTACGAATATTTGTGAAGGTAAAATCACATAAAAACTAGACTTTTCTAGAAAATGTAAAAATTATATTTTATTTTAATAATCTTTGCCAGTCTACGTACACAATAGCGAAAGTAACTCTTGTCTGTCTGTCTGTTACGCTTTCACGCCAAAACTACTGGACCGATTTGAATGAAATTTGGTATGGAGATAGTTTGAGACCCGGGGAAAAAAAAAAAAAAAAAAAAAAAACATAGGATAGAATTTATCTGACTGCGCAAAAAGAGGTTAATGTTTTCGCGCGATAACCGACATACGCGCGGGCGGAGCCGCGCCCAGAAAGCTAGTTTTAACTAAATAAATAACAACAGCAAATTGTTACAACTGCATTGATTGATATTATTATATAGATAGATATAAAAATCTGTATATTATTGTTAAAACTATTTGATTAGGATCGATGAGTATCGCGTCCGTCCGTTGAATCTGCTCTCTCACTCTCGCACACACCGTCATTGGTTGAATACGACACGTTTAGCCAGTGTTGATGTGGGATACATGTAGCACGTATAACTGATAATATTCGATGACGTTCAGTGCAATTTAATCGGATCGCTGTAACCCGTTCATGCGCACGGACTAACCACCTGCCATAACGCTCTTCAAAAAATCAAAATTATTTCTTGTTGAAATAATCGCGATTTTGCCAGTGGCTGCGGCTACTGTGGGGAACACCAAGCCAACGATGACCGGTGTGAACTAGAAATAGTTCACACCCATAGTCGCGCCGGGTTACCCCCTTACCGCAATCATGGACCCTAGATCCAGGTCCGAAAAAGGCCCTTTTCAGGGCCAACCCAATAAGGATGTTTCCATGCAGCCGCGCCCTCAAGAGGCGCAAAAAGGTCCTTCTCAGGGCCAACCAGATCGCAGCTCGGCCGAAGCCTCCGCAACAGTGGTGATTCAGTCAAGCCCCGAAGCCGCCGCAGGATCTTCAACTGCCAGCGCCCCGTTGTCACCGTTCGGGATACAGCTATCGCCGAAAGGGTTGCATGAGAGTGACCTGCTCATGCTTTCCAATCTTGTTCAGACTGGAGCCCTTTCCGACGGTATGCTGTCCTGGATGGCACTATACCTACGCATAGAGGAAGCTGAAGCCCTAGGAGTTAAGCTCTCTGAAACTGATCGCCTCATCTTAGAGAATGCATCTAAAACTGTACTGAAGCTACCACCGTCCCCGCATGAGATAGTGAGTATGTGGCCTAGAGGCCCGTCTGCCATGGACATAACCGAACCCCAAGAAGGGAGAAAACGCCCAAGAAGCCGCTCCCTTTCTGCGACCCCCCCGGCCGCAAAGAAGGGACAACCCCGGGTGATCCCGGTTAGCCCCGAGCCGGCACTAATGCCAAGACAGGCTAAGAAGCCGGCTCCAACTGAAGAACCGAAGCCCCAGAGGACTAAACCCGCAGCACCCACATTTGCACAAGTAGCAAACAAAATAGAAAAGGATAGCAAGAAGGCCCCACCCCGCGCTACCCCGCAGCCTCCCCTGCCAAGCCAGAGCAGGACAGCACCACCGCAAGAGCGAGATGGCAAGATGCCCGCTCCCTCCCGCAAGCTTCCCCTGCCCCCGCAAGGAAAGACAAGGACGGAAGATGACGTCAGAAGAGAGACGCAAACCGTCCCCGCCCCAGTCGAAGGCAAAGAGAAGGCCATTAGATATCCGCCCCTAATTGTCGAAAAAATAGAAAATTGGACGCACCATTTTAAACAAATCGCTGCCAAATTAGGAAGAACACCTAATGGAAGACCTTTTGGGCAGGGTATTCGATTCATGCCTAATGATGACAACGAGTACCGGGTAATCCAAGCATACCTGACGCAGCTAGAAAAAGAGCAGAACATTAGCTGGTTCAGTTATTCGCTGCCAGCTGAGCGATCATTGAAGGTAGCCATCCGTGGCCTGCCCTGCGATACACCAATTGACGAAATCACAGAAGCCTTTATAGCACTCGGATATGAACCAGAGTATATTAAAAACATAAAAGGAAGGCAAGGGAGGCCAGGTAGTATCTTTTATGCCCAATTCAAGAAAACTCCGAACCTACTACCTTCCATATATGACGTCACGGAGCTACTATATATGCCCGGCATAACTATTGTGGCATGGCGTGGCAAACAGGGGCCAGCGCAGTGCCACCGCTGCCAGAAGTTCCGCCATAGCTCACACAACTGCCATAGAGTCCAGGCTTGTGTGCGCTGTGGCGAGGAGCATATTGCAAGTGAATGCCCACGCCCAAGAGAGGAGCCAGCTACTTGTGCGAATTGTCAGGGCACCCACCCAGCCAATTTTAAGTCCTGCCCAGTTTTCAAGAGGGAAATTAGAAACAAAAAGGCAGGCACAATAGCGCTCACAGAGACCAAGAGAGGCATCGCCCCGGTAATTAGTACTACCGTAGAAGAAACTACAGAGGCATCATTAATGGCACCGGCGAACCTGCCCAGACAAGCCGTACCGAAAGCCGCAAAGAAGAAGCCTGCTAAGAAAAAGAAAACACAGACTGTAAAACCAGCCACAGAAACCAAGCCGGCCCAGCCAGAACAAAGCGCAAACCGCCGTGATTCATTGGGCCAGACCATAGAGGTACTAAAAGGCATCCTAGAAGCAGTTCAGGGCGGCACCGACCCTGAAACGGCCACACTCCAAGGCCTTATGAGCATACTAACACCTCATAATGGATCACGGCCTTAGAGTGGTTCACTGGAATGCCCAAACGCTCACGGGGAAGAGAAGACAGCTGACCCTCTTCCTCCGTGAGCACAATATTGATATAATTTTGGTCAGTGAGACGCAGCTGAAAGCAAGTATTAAGTTCCGGATACCTAACTACCATACCTACAGAAAGGATGAAGTTACCGCAAGAGGCGCTGCATACCGTGGACTCGCGGTCATAGTGCATCGCAAAATCATCCATCAACTGCTGCCCGTGGAGGAACTGAATTCTATGCAAGCCCTGGGTGTGCTTGTCAACATAAACGGTCAGAACCACCGCATCTTCGCAGTATATCGGCCCCCTGGCAACAGAATGAATACTGCTGACATTAAGAAACTGCTAAACTCAAACGAGCCCACACTGATAGCAGGAGACATGAATGCCAAGCACACCCATTGGAACTCGACGCACATCGACACCCACGGGAGAGTGCTATTCCAAGACGCCTGCGCGAATGGATATGACGTCATCGGCCCAGACGAACCAACGCACTATGACCCGAGGGGCTACGGACAAGTCATAGATCTATGCATCCTTAAAAACGTCAGAACACCGCCGACGCAACAGGTATTACCGGACTTACCATCGGACCACCGGCCGGTTCTATTACACTACAAGGATCTCCCAACCAGAGTCGCCGCCCCCGCGAGGAGGCGGAAAATCTGTTGGGAGACCTTCAGCACAGAAGTCCACGAACGGACAAGAACCGGGCCGATAATGACTCCCGAAGACGTAGAAGCCGCCACTGCAGAACTCACCACAGCGATCCGTGACTCCCTTACTGCCGCATCTCACACCTCCACGATGGACGAGCAGTCTGACTCTCTTCCCTCGTGGATAAGGGACATGATTAGAGAGAAAAGGGAGACGAGAAAGCTGTGGCAAGAAACCAGATGCCCAACCTTAAAGACCAAACTCAACCAGCTTATCATTAAGGTGAAGACTGCATTACAAGACAATGCATCCTCGTCCTGGGAACGCTATATCTACGATATAAAGGAAGAGATTCCATCAGTGCATAAGTTGTGCAAACGGCTAGCACAAGAACCCACACCCGTGAGACCACTGATTGGGGCGGACGGCTTACTCAAATTCGAAGCAGCTGATAGAGCGGAAATCTTCGCCACTCACCTCGAAAATCAGTTCAAGCCAAACCCCATCAGAGATCAACAGCACCATGACACGGTACTGAATGAACTTACCACCTACTGGTCACAGATACAGACACCGGAACAGGAAGAGAAGGAGATGATACACTACTCACCTAGTAGCGTGGTAAGGTGTATCAGAAGATTGCCAAATCGCAAAGCACCTGGTAAGGACGGAATCCCCAATGAGGCCCTTAAAAGACTCCCACCAAGAGCCATTGCAGCGTTGACCCGCATTTACAATGGAATCATGCGCTGTGGTCATTTCCCTACGCCCTGGAAGGCAGGAAAAGTGATAGTCCTCCCTAAGCCCGGAAAGAATCCAAGAAAACCTGAGAGCTACCGACCTATTACACTATTGAGCACCCTCTCTAAAGTTTTTGAGAAACTACTGCTGCAGCGTCTGGTACCGCATATACAACCCAGAGAGGAACAATTCGGGTTTAGGGCGGAACATTCGACGACTCTCCAAGTCATAAGACTAGTGCACGAGATGACCACAGCGATGAACAAGAAGGAGTATACCATCGCTGTCCTGTTGGATATGGAGAAGGCCTTCGACAGAGTGTGGCACGAGGGGCTAGTGCACAAGCTGTCGAGGTCTTCTGCCCCTAAGAAAGTCATTAAGGTCGTAGAGTCGTACCTTCAAGACAGACGATTCCAAGTCTCTATAGAGGGAGTACTTTCAACAGAGAAGAAGATTGAAGCCGGAGTCCCGCAGGGTAGCTGCATCGCGCCGTTCTGCTATGCGTGGTATACTGACGACATCCCTGTCGTCGGGCACGCTAAGCTCGCACTCTATGCGGACGATGCAGCTTACTTTGCAACTTCTAGAAAGCGAGAAAACGCTGTAAAGAAGCTACAGCCTACACTGGACGCACTACCAGACTGGTTGGGGAAGTGGAGGCTGTCAGTAAACATCAAGAAAACGCAGGCCATAGCAATCGGATGCAAGAACCCGCCGCCCCACCTTACTCTCCAAGGTGAGCCCATTGAATGGCAGAGTAGCGTCAAGTATTTGGGCGTGAATATTGACAGAAACCTCAACTTCCACCAACACGCAGAGGAAGTTGTCAACAAGGCCAAGGCAGCCAGTACAAAATTGAGACCCATACTTCAATCTAATCTGAAAACCAGTACCAAACTGATGGTGTACAAAGCTTATATAAGATCTCGTATATCTTATGCGGGACCGGCCTGGTACGCTTATCTGGCAGATACCAACAAGTACAGTCTACAGAAAGTAGAGAACAGATGCCTGAGACAGATTGTCAATGCACCTAGATACGTGCGCAATGCCACGATATTTAGAGACCTAAGACATGAGGACATAAATAGCTTCATTCGAAGATCAGCCACAAATCTTTTCAGAAAAGCAGACAGCTCAAGCCTGCCCCATATCAAGGGCATTGCCCCTCTACATGCAAGACCGCCGGACATTAGAGGCAAGAAAAAATCGAAGCCATACGCTAGGGAACTCATGCTCCCTGAAGACACCACTGAAGAAGGAAGAGATACCTCGGTGGACGCGGCGATACCCCCAGTGGGCAACGCCTCGGACGCTGATCGGCGCGCTGGGCTTCCCACCAGCGGGATCAACCTGGCGGAGCCTTCGTGATCGCCCAGGCTCTACCGCCCGCTGGGTGGTGGAACCGCAGAAACCGACGGTAACACCGAACACGATGACCGCCCCATAGTAATGGGGTGAGAAAAGCCACAGCAAGAGAGCAAACTGCTCTGACGCTGTTCCCCCTGGCACAGAATGTGCCTTGGAAGAAGACCCACGAGCAATTTAATCAGGGTTCTTAAAACCCTCTCTCCTCCTCTCATCCATCTCCTAGTCAGCATCTTCAATGCTGCTATGAGCCACTGCTTATTCCCAGACACCTGGAAATGTGCAACTGTCATTGGCATTCACAAACCAGGCAAAAGCTCATCTGACCCCACCAGTTACCGCCCAATCAGCCTCCTCAGTGCCTTAGGCAAACTTTACGAGCGGTTACTTGCAAACCGCCTCCAGTCCCATGCTAAGGAACACCACCTTATCCCAGATGAGCAGTTTGGCTTCAGACCCGGACACTCATGCGTCCAACAGGTGCACCGCCTCACGGAGCACATCATTGAGGGCTTTAACAAGTACCCCAAACCCCAGACCACGCTAGCAGTCTTCCTCGACGTGGCGAAAGCTTTTGACAAAGTCTGGCACAATGGCTTGATTTACAAGCTATACCAACTTGGCGTGCCAGAACGTCTTGTGCTCATCCTACAAGACTTCCTTAAAGCCAGAAGCTTTCGCTATCGCGTGGAAGGCACCCTCTCCTCCCCCCACCCAGTCAGAGCCGGAGTCCCTCAGGGCTCCGTGCTATCACCCATTCTCTTCGCGCTGTATACCAGCGACATCCCACGCTCTCAGCCAGACGTCCTATTGGCCCAATACGCGGATGATACCGCTATTTATACCACTGGGTGGCGTATCAGCAGAAAGTCCATTTTCGCCCTCCAACGGGCCATCACCGAGATCGGTGACTGGTTCCGTAAATGGCGCATCGCGGTCAACCCAGTTAAAAGTGCAGCTATGTACTTTACTGAGAAGACTCGCCCCCGTTACCCGCAACCTTTAACTTTGTTTGACCAACCCATCCCCTGGGTTAGTAAAACAAAATATCTCGGAGTCACCCTTGATCGGAATCTCACCTTTAGCGATCATATAACAACCGTCCGAAACAGAGCGGCCTTTGTAATGGGTCGCCTTGGTCCCCTGATTCGCAAAGAGAGTAAAATGTCTCTTAGTAATAAGAAGACACTTTACACTGCCTGCATCCGCCCCATCATGACTTACGCATCAGTAGTGTTTAGTCATGCTAGTGAGGCCCATCTCCACAAGCTTCAAGTCATTCAAAATCGTTTTCTTCGTAGTGCAACCGGCGCTCCGTGGTATGTCCGGAACACCGAGTTGCACTGCGACCTAAACCTTCCCTCTTTAGCGCAGTTCAATAAGGACTGCGCTCGCCGATACTTTGATCGAGCGCCCCACCACTCGAACCCATTGGTTGTCCAGGCATCGAACTACTCGACCGCCTCTTCTATCCCATTTTTCAAACCCCCCCGTCGCCGACCACGGCAGGTATTAGACGACCCGGATGACCCCATCGCAGTCATTACATTGGCAGCTTTAGCGTTATCCGCAAGTCGTCGAGGTAAAATCCCCAGGTGTGAGGTAATTAGAGGTCACACAATCAAACACCGAGCTCGCCGGCGAGCTCGAGGCAAAAACAAGGTCACGATAAATTGCTCTCCAAATAGTCAAAGAGTTTTATTCAGTAGGGCCCAATTGTGCAACACTGCAGTTGCACAGAGGCATTTTGCTCCGATCCCCCCCATGTCTCTCGACAGTGAGACAAGCCGAGGTCCGAACCACAGTGGTGCCCTTGAGCTCGCTGTCAACCCCTCCTATAATAGCGGTACGTTTTCGGCGTCCGCAGGAGACGGAGGTAGAAGGCGCTTTTCGCCTTCTACGCCCGTCTCGGGAGAAGTGCCTTCGGCACTTCTCCCTCCCGGGCTATTGTAGGGCCAGGCCCTCGCCCAAAACCCGGTGGAGCTGGACGACCGCACAGGCGGTAGCCAGCATCTATGTCCTCCCTAATTAATTAATTAATTAGTGCAATTTAATTGTACTGAGTTGTGTATAATATTGTTAACATGCCGCCCAAGACTAGTGGTAAAGCCGCCAAGAAATCTGGCAAAGCCCAGAAGAACATCTCCAAGACCGACAAAAAGAAGAAGAAGCACAAGAGGAAGGAGAGCTACGCCATCTACATCTACAAGGTGCTCAAGCAGGTCCACCCGGACACCGGTATATCGAGCAAGGCCATGTCTATCATGAACTCGTTCGTGAACGACATCTTCGAGCGTATCGCTGCCGAGGCGTCCCGTTTGGCCCACTACAACAAGCGTTCCACCATCACCTCAAGGGAGGTGCAAACATCCGTGAGGCTCCTGCTGCCCGGTGAACTGGCGAAGCACGCCGTCAGCGAGGGGACCAAGGCTGTAACCAAATACACCTCGTCCAAGTGATGTGTTGACCCCGACACTGACGGTATACACTGCGACTTCGGTTCGCATATATCACATATAAACAAAAGGCCCTTTTCAGGGCCACAAAATAACTCTTATAAATACACATTGTGTATAATTATTGTTTCTTGACGACACTTAACAACAATCCCTCTCACTTAAACTATACATACACTTACTTTACATACTATAGTTCATATATATCTGTAAGATGATATAACTTATGCATAGGTACCAACTCTGTCTTATATGTATAGGTGGGTATATAAAATATTATTATTATTTCAAACAAAAATACTACCACGTGCAATAAACATTGGTATATTTTTTTTTTTTTTTTTTTTAAATACCACGTGCATGCACATAATTTACTTATTATTTTAGCGTACCGAGCTCTCCTTGAATATAGGTATGAATTGAATTGGATTTTGTTGAAACTATAGTCAAATTTTTTTTTTTTTTTTTTTTTTTTTTTTTCTTTTTCTCCTTATTATAATATTACATATTGTACATGATAAAATATATGATTAAAATAAATATATTTCTTTGCAATAGTCCGTACCTACCTACCTACCTACCTACCTACGGGCTATGGGGCTTGCGAGTGAACGAGATATATTGCGCGCGCGAGCGAGATGCAAAGACAGACGCGGTCAGAAACGAAAGTGTATAAATATTAAAAGGCGAACAGAGCGTCAATTTAACCATTTGCCCTCAGTCTTCTGTTAGCGGAGCACGCGTCTTGTACCGTACTACATATAAAGTTTGACATAAGTGAGTTTCGTGTGTTAGTTTGAAGTCATGGCCCGTACCAAGCAGACCGCACGTAAGTCTACCGGTGGTAAAGCGCCGCGTAAACAGCTCGCCACTAAGGCGGCACGCAAGAGCGCGCCCGCCACAGGTGGTGTAAAGAAGCCCCATCGCTACAGGCCCGGAACGGTCGCCCTTCGTGAGATCCGTCGCTACCAGAAGAGCACAGAGCTGTTGATCCGCAAGCTGCCGTTCCAGCGTCTGGTCCGTGAGATCGCCCAGGACTTCAAGACCGATCTCCGTTTCCAGAGCTCTGCCGTTATGGCGCTCCAGGAGGCTAGCGAGGCTTATCTCGTCGGTCTTTTCGAAGATACCAACCTTTGCGCCATTCACGCTAAGCGTGTCACCATCATGCCCAAGGACATACAGTTGGCGCGAAGAATCAGAGGCGAACGCGCCTAAGCCCTCTCGACTGCGTGTTTACGTTGTGTCTTGTTGTTTGTATGTAGTACCTACCTAGGTATCTACATACATCATCATTACCTACGTCGCGGTTTGAGCAAAACTTTACAAACAAAAGGCCCTTTTCAGGGCCGCATATGTTTCATGGTTTTATAAAAATGGAATGTTTCTTAAGCACATACAACATCAGTAATAGTATCAAACGTAATAAGTATAGCGATATACGTATATATATATATATTATAAGCGACATAAGTATGATCGGGAAATATTATTATTATCTGGTTACTTTATACTATGCTTATATGAGCGTAAATAATAATAATAATAATAATTGTTATGGTATGATACATACATACAATAATACGTAGGTACTTATAATTAAGGAATATAATCACATCTATACCTAGTCACCAATTTAATAATAATAATAATATATCGTAATCATCGAAAAGTTATAATATTACAATTTAATTTACCTACATATTATATTATAGGCAACTGAATTATGACGACGAATCCTCCCCTCCCCCGTACCCCTCTGATCTGACTCCACGGTGCTTCGTCTCGTAAACGTATATCGCGCTCTCTTTTCGACTTCGAACGTGTGTTTGATGGTATAAATATAAGGGGCGTATAAAACGGACATTGCCACCAGTCGTTCGTTCACCGGCGCAGTGGAAACTCGTGTGTCAGTTTAATTTCGATTAAACGTACTTTGTGCTCATTGAAAAATGACCGGTCGCGGTAAGGGAGGAAAGGGTCTGGGGAAAGGTGGCGCTAAGCGTCACAGGAAAGTGCTCCGCGATAACATCCAGGGTATCACGAAGCCAGCGATCCGTCGTCTTGCGCGCAGAGGTGGCGTGAAGCGTATCTCCGGTTTGATATACGAAGAGACCAGAGGCGTGCTGAAGGTGTTCCTCGAGAACGTCATCCGCGACGCAGTCACTTACACTGAGCACGCCAAGAGGAAGACCGTCACCGCCATGGATGTCGTATACGCTCTGAAGCGCCAAGGCCGCACCCTCTACGGTTTCGGAGGTTAAGCTGTGTAGCTTTGTGTCAGTCTTCGTGATGATGCGTGTCGCGATGTGTTTTTTTGTTAACTAATAAATGGTTGACAAAGACTCCACCGCTGCCGCATTTAAAATTTAAAAAAAGGCCCTTTTCAGGGCCGCATAAGTTTCATGAGATCATTTATAGATTATTGTTTCTTTACAACATAACAACATAATGCAAAAATGTCATACGGTACATAAATTGCACACCTACACTAACAAGTTATTATTATATTATATACATACCTACCTACCTAATTGTTGAGGTTGATGATGATGATTATAAATTTATGTAGGTAACAACAATCACAGAAAATTTTTATAAAAAAATATACCAATGTTCATTGCACGTGGTATTTTTGTTTGAAATAATATTTTATATACCTACCTATACATATAAGACAGAGTTGGTACCTATGCATAAGTTATATCATCTTACAGATATATATATGAACTATAGTATGTAAAGTAAGTGTATGTATAGTTTAAGTGAGGGATTGTTGTTAACAACAACAACTAAAGAAAAATTGTATATTAGAGTGTAGTTTTTTTTTTTTTTTTTTTTTTTCCCACTGGTAATATTTAGCTTCCTACATACATAGATTATTAGTGTATCTATTATAATTATTTATATATAGGTGTGTATTATCTGATATAAAGTTAAGAATATTATTATATGAAACTAGGTATGTTATAAGAGCGGCGGTGTTGTGTTGTCTTTTCGAACGCGCGCGCCACACACATTGTTTTTATTATTATCGTGTGTGTGTTCTATAATAATACATTAACGTTTGATGCAATTTAATGTAATAAGTGATTTATAACATATTTCGTTAATGCCAATAGATATTTCTTTGAAAAGAAACTTGCACGTCCTGCACTAAGACTATCCATCCTTTGAATACAAAATGTTCAGAGTTGTTTTACGAGCACCAAAACATTTATCGTTTTATACGTTAAAAACTTACATGTTTGCATTTATTTTACTATATGCTATGAAAACGATATCCTAGTGGTTTAATTGTCAAATAAAACTATACGGATGTGTTTGTTTTATAGAGAAAATTCAATTTTAAACATGACGCGACCTATACTGTGCCTTTAGTGGCGCGAATAAATCAATTTATTGTCCAAACGGTGAGTCCTGTGTACATAATGGGTATTTCTATACGTTACCATGTTCAAAATGTTTAAGTTGAAACGTTCTGCGCGTCTAGTGTGCTATAAAAAAATTATAATAAAGCAATTTAACCAGATCAATGTTAGTGAAAAGCAGTGAGCGTTCTTACGAGAAATCGTCTCTCGGCCGTGGTGTTCTCTTTACGGTAAAGGTTGGAATCTAAATACAAATTTTGAAATGTGCTCGCGCCCCATGGATCGATTGTGTACTGTTCCCGGAACCTTACCAAACGATACCCTTACAAGTTCACTACAAAGCGCGCCCGCGTTCGGTGGTGTTAGTGGTCGAGTCTCCGCTTAGGCGTTGAGAATCCCACTACACCAAGTTCACCACCTTTCTAGTGAACTCTCGGCAACTAGCGTGTATTCAACCGCGCACGTTCGCTCCACGAGTTAGAAGCCGAGTAGAGACTGGCTAGGCGTTTTGCTACAAAACACCAGAACCAGTTTCGCAGCGACACAACCCACACCTTGATACATCCTCTGCTACGCGTAGTCTCTGTGCGCGGTCACTTAGCTGGGCTTTCCCGAACGGGGATCCACCTGGCTTGGGAAGAACCGCCTCTGGGACGGCTGCGTGTAGTAGTGGATTCAGAGCAAGACAAGTGTCACCAAAAGCACCGCATCACCATCGTGATCGCCACTGTTGTCACTAACTAGTGATCGTCATCATCATAGTTACATCAATACCTACATCTTCATCATTACTACTCGCCACCATTACCAACAAGAATGGCGGATGGAGAAAGGCCTCCCCCTCGGAAGGACCCGGACCCATCAAAAGAAGATGAAGCACCAGGTGAAGAAGGCATAGTGTGCCGTAACCTATTTCATCCTGAGCAATCAGTGATTGTCCCGGTGTCAGCACTAGGGTTAAGGAAAGCCCCGCGCCCTAGGAAGACAGGCGAGGAAAAATTGGAAAAGCATGCAGGTGGTGTCACCATGTCCGGGGGTGCCCCCCGCCCAGGAGATACCGAATCAGCTGCCATCCAAGTTCAACAAACCCCATCAATTTCGGTCAAGCCGGCCGAAAAAAGGGTACAGGACCTGAGGGAATCAACCGACCACACTGCAATGCTAGGGGCAGCTGCTACCCAAGCAGGAAGCCCTAAACGCAGGTTAGAAATAGACAACATCAAGATAAGCCAATCTGAATCACCCGCACAAGGACTCGCGATTAATCGACCTATGTGTCAATTGAAGCGCGAAACCGACAGGGCAACCAAGGGCAGGCCGCCAAAACCCAGGAGGCGGCTATCTTCCTCCACAGAAGAACAGGGGGGGGATGAAAAGCGTTTTAAACTAAGAACGTCCATCACCCCACCCAAAGCAGCATCTGAAAAGAAGTCAAGGGCACGCAGGAAGAGTCACCGCAGCTCTTCAACCAGCTCGAGTGAATATTCAGACTCATCTTCAACTACAACTTCATCTGCGGGAGAAGCACCTGCAAATATAACAGCAGACAGCATGGAATCAGAGGCTATAGGTGAGCAATACCAGGGGCAAGCGGACTCAACGCCATACGTTGACATTGAATCAGTGCCCATGGACGCGGCGCCAATACCTTCACCACCATCACCAACACCGGAAGCAGCATTATCATATGCAGCGATGCTAGAATCGCCGCCGCTTCCTAGAAACAACACATACAGAAATCAAGAAATACCACCACAAAACGCGACACCACGAAGACAGGTAACACCAGCATCAGTAGCAACCAACTACAATGATAACCACACTGCCACGCAGGACCCAGCAGCTCCCAACCAAGCCATGACAACCAAAGGTTACCCACCAATAATAGTGGACCAACTGCCCGACTGGGTACCACTATTTGCCCAAATGAGGACTAAACTAGGCAGAGCACCAAACGCCAAGCCCTTTGGGAAAGGGTTCAGGTTCGCGTGCACATCGGTTGAAGAATTCCGACTGGTCCAAAGAACTCTCACCGAGGCTGCGGACAAGGACAAGAGGGTCTCGTGGCACTGCTTCGCCACACCTGAAGAATTACCAACCAAGGTAGCCATAAGAGGGCTACCTTTTGAAATTAACCCAGCAGATATAATCCTGGCACTGAAAAATATTAACTTCAATGCCAGCTACATTAAAGAAATACTACCAAGAAAAGGGACAAGAGGAGGCCCCATATATTATACAATATTGGAGAGATTAAACGAAGAGGAAAAAAGGAGACTCTACGCCACAACGGAGCTCCTGAATATACCGAACATAATGATAGAGGGGTGGGCACCCAGGAAAGGGACCATCCCCCAATGTCACAGATGCCAAGCATTCGGTCATGCATCAGGCGGTTGTCACAGGCCGCCGCGTTGTGTAAAATGTGCAGAAGAGCACTTCGCATCCGAATGCACCAAGGAACCTGGACAGACACCAAAATGCGCAAACTGCAACGGTGCTCATGTGGCTTGCAGCAGACGTTGCACCCACTACCTACGCGAAGCAAGAAAAAGGGGGGTATTAGTACCAGCTCCTTACCCTAAATCAAACCGCCAGGGCGTGGACCCTAGGCAGCGCCTAAATCAACAACAACAAATGATCCAACAACAGCCTCAAGAAGATTATCAACAGACATGGAGGAACTACCAACCTCCTCCACCACAGTGCCCTTCCTTCCCACAACCCTACACGGGAAATGAAAGGTTTACAGAACATCCAAGAAGAGAACAATGGCCAGTCCTACCGACACAAATATTCGAAGCCACGGCGGCAAACCCACCCACGCAAAGGGGAGAGCCTCTCCCACAAAGAAAAAGGAAGAAAAAGAAAAATAGGAGGAGAAGCCAAAAGCGAGGGGAGGAGGGATTGGACCACCCAGCCCCCACAGCAGCCTCAACTCCCATCCCTACAACCCAACCTGAAATAGAAGGTCAAGAACAAAGAAACATAAAACCCCAACCTCCACCACCTACCTTCGTGCCACTTCAGGCGATGGGGAGGTCTGCGCCTACAAGTACAATGAACCAACCAATAACGAGGCCTACCCCCACCATTGCCCAGCCTACCCACCAACCGCACGACGACCGCCCATCGCAAAGACCTAGATCACAGGGACCTAGGGGGACCCAATCTAGATCACAATCCAGGGGGAAGCAACACCCAACTGACCCAAGAAGAACAGAAAGTCATCACCAACAAGCCCCAGCAGGATGGAATGAACACCACCACCAGCAACAGGCCACCCAACCAACCCAACCAACCCAACAAAGACCTCAAGTACCGGAAGGTCATTACATACCATACCATCATCAACAATACATACCTAGACCAGCGAGCAGCGCCGGGAACCCACTGATGATCATCATTGGGATCCTGACGGATCTGCTCGCCTCATTAGCCTCTGGAGCCAACCTCCAAGAAGCGGCAATGAGAGGGCTCCAGAATCTTCACAGACTCCAATATGGACAGTAGTATAAAAATACTGTACTGGAACCCCAATGGCATCACGGGGAAAATACAGATGCTACGTATCCTCGCCCAGTCGCAGAATGTACACATTATTCTCCTGGGCGAAACTCTACTAAAGCCTAACAAGGATCTACGATTACCAAACTTCACACCGTATAGAAGAGATTGCATCTCCCCCACAGGCAGAGCATACAGGGGCACAGCGGCTCTTGTTAGACGGGATGTAATCCACGAGGAGTTGAAGCACCCAGATACAACGGACCTAATTGCAAATGGCGTCGTGATAAAAACAAACCAAGGTGAACTGAAGGTGTTCGCAGGATACAGGCCCCCAACCGCGTCACTCTCGGCATCTGACTTCAGCAAAATATACGACGACACAACTCCCACGCTGTTGATAGGCGATCTAAATGCCAAGCACACGGCGTGGGGTTCACATACAATCAACCCAGCAGGAAGAACTCTGTACACAACGGCGGATAATCAGCAATTCGAAGTCATAGGACCTGATGAACCAACGCACGTACCGACAGCGATAAACAGCAGACCGGACGTACTAGACGTGGCAACATACAAGAACATCAGAGGCTCAATACACATTGAAGTACTTTACGACCTCGATGAACAACACCTGCCAATCCTGGTTACTCTATCGCAAGGAGTAAGCCTAGCGGCTAGAAACCCGCGCACCAAAACGAACTGGATGGCATATCAAGAAAAGCTCAGAGAAATGACAACAACGGGTCCCATAAACACACACCAAGAGGTGGATTTGGAACAGAAGCATCTAACTAGAATGATGTTGGAAGCTAAGGAAGCATCAACCACCATCTGTCCGACACCAACCAAAAAATCGGAACTTCCATTGAGAATACAAAGAGACATTCAGCAAAAAAGATTCTTAAGAAAAAACTGGGCACAAACAAGATGCCCAGTTATCAAAAGAAGATTGAACGCACTAGCCACTAAAGTTTCTCAAGAAGTGGAGGAATGGAGGGGCTCCGGATGGGAACATACCATCGATAAAGCTGGAGAGAACATGACCAACCTCCACTTCTTAAACAAATGCCTAACTAATAAACCGCAACCAATATACCCATTGTTGGACGAGAGTGGGACAAGAAACTACAAACCAGAAGACAGAGCCAACATTCTGGCTGACCATATGGAGAATCAATTTACGCTCCATCCAATCAGACCAGAAATATCCAGAAGCTCAGTAAACCACCACCAAATGGTGACCAAAGCGGTTGAAGAATTCCTGGCAAGTCAAACAGAACCTCTAGCAGGCGGAGAATACATCTCACCATCTGAAGTGGCCAAAGCAATCAGAAGACTTCCAAGGAAGAAAGCCGCAGGCCAAGACGGACTACCTATAGCGGCAATATACCAACTTCCAAGGAAGGGAGTAGTGGCCATCACGAAGCTATTCAATGGCATATTGAGAACAGCCCACTTCCCCGAAGAATGGAAACAGGCAAAACTGATTGTAATACCCAAACCAGGAAAAGACAAAAGGAAGGCAGCATCTTATAGACCGATCTCCTTGCTCCCGCAGTTAAGCAAACTATTCGAGCGGCTGTTGCTGTGGCGCATAAAACCGTCCATCACACCAAGGAACGAGCAGTTCGGTTTCAGACCCATGCACTCCACCACGCTCCAATTAACTAGGGTCTTGCACGAACTAGCCACTGAAATGAACAATGGTAAACACACAGTAACTGTGTTTCTAGACATTGAGAAGGCCTTCGATAGAGTGTGGCACGAAGGCCTTCTCTATAAGATGATACAAGCAAAAATGCAGCCACAGTACATAAGATTATTAGCATCATTCCTGAAGAACCGTAGTTTCTTCGTATCAGTCGAAGGGAAGAACTCGGCAACCAAGAAGATACAAGCGGGAGTGCCACAAGGCAGCACAGTATCACCAGGGTTGTACGCGCTGTACACTGATGACATCCCGACCCTGGCCGAAAGTATCCGAGAAGGAGAACGGGATGTAACACTAGCACTCTTTGCAGACGACAGCGCGTACCTCTCAACTTCAAGAACTCCCAAAGGAGCCACAAAGAGGATGCAACGACTACTAAATCTCTTACCAGACTGGCTAGATAAATGGCGCATGGCAGTCAACGTGGGGAAGACTGCCGCCATGCTAGTCAGTCGGAAAAGCAGAAACCCTCCACTAATGCAACTGATGGGTCAAGACATAGAATGGAGGAACACCGTCAAATACCTAGGAGTAGAAATAGATAAAAGACTTACAATGACAGCACAAACGGAGAACGTAATAAGACAGTCCAGAGCGGCAAGAGCCATGCTACGCCCCGTACTGAGCTCAAAACTTCAAACAAAAACCAAGCTGGGAGTCTACAAAACGTATGTACGGTCAAGACTGACCTACGCGACCCCAGCTTGGTACCAGCTTTGCTCCAAAGCAAATAAAAAAAAGCTGCAAACAATCCAAAATGTCGCACTACGCATAATTACCAAGGCTGGTAGATACGTAAGGAACGACGTAATCAGCAGAGACTTGGCTATAGAGTCAGTCGAACAATTCGTAGTACGACTGTCGAAAAAAATGTTCGACAAAGCGGACAACGGGAGACACATACACCTGCACGGGATCGCCCCGCTGCATACAAGACCACCAGACGCAAAGAAATCCTGGCGAGCTCTCCCCCGAGAGCTACTTCCACAAGAGGAGACCTCAGGAAGTCAGGGGGATGACTAGAAGCCGGGGGATGAAACCCTAAACATCCAAATGGAACACCAAGCAACGAAATAAGCTTACCTCAAAATACTTTGGTATGATGGTAAGCTGAAATCAAAGAAGAAGAAGAAGAAAACATCGAATAAATCATCCAGATAAACGAAAAACACGAAAGTGTAGTCAGACATTATGCAGAGCGGTCATTTTCCAGAGTAGCCTGCACAGTGAAGAGACACCGTGGAGTAGTAGCCACACGAGTTCAAGCAGAGGCCATGAGTATGAAAACTCGATGCCTCCACCAGCCCCGCCAAAGGTTGACGAAATAAACATGCTCGCGCCCCCATGGATCGATTGTGTACTGTTCCCGGAACCTTACCAAACGATACCCTTACAAGTTCACTACAAAGCGCGCCCGCGTTCGGTGGTGTTAGTGGTCGAGTCTCCGCTTAGGCGTTGAGAATCCCACTACACCAAGTTCACCACCTTTCTAGTGAACTCTCGGCAACTAGCGTGTATTCAACCGCGCACGTTCGCTCCACGAGTTAGAAGCCGAGTAGAGACTGGCTAGGCGTTTTGCTACAAAACACCAGAACCAGTTTCGCAGCGACACAACCCACACCTTGATACATCCTCTGCTACGCGTAGTCTCTGTGCGCGGTCACTTAGCTGGGCTTTCCCGAACGGGGATCCACCTGGCTTGGGAAGAACCGCCTCTGGGACGGCTGCGTGTAGTAGTGGATTCAGAGCAAGACAAGTGTCACCAAAAGCACCGCATCACCATCGTGATCGCCACTGTTGTCACTAACTAGTGATCGTCATCATCATAGTTACATCAATACCTACATCTTCATCATTACTACTCGCCACCATTACCAACAAGAATGGCGGATGGAGAAAGGCCTCCCCCTCGGAAGGACCCGGACCCATCAAAAGAAGATGAAGCACCAGGTGAAGAAGGCATAGTGTGCCGTAACCTATTTCATCCTGAGCAATCAGTGATTGTCCCGGTGTCAGCACTAGGGTTAAGGAAAGCCCCGCGCCCTAGGAAGACAGGCGAGGAAAAATTGGAAAAGCATGCAGGTGGTGTCACCATGTCCGGGGGTGCCCCCCGCCCAGGAGATACCGAATCAGCTGCCATCCAAGTTCAACAAACCCCATCAATTTCGGTCAAGCCGGCCGAAAAAAGGGTACAGGACCTGAGGGAATCAACCGACCACACTGCAATGCTAGGGGCAGCTGCTACCCAAGCAGGAAGCCCTAAACGCAGGTTAGAAATAGACAACATCAAGATAAGCCAATCTGAATCACCCGCACAAGGACTCGCGATTAATCGACCTATGTGTCAATTGAAGCGCGAAACCGACAGGGCAACCAAGGGCAGGCCGCCAAAACCCAGGAGGCGGCTATCTTCCTCCACAGAAGAACAGGGGGGGGATGAAAAGCGTTTTAAACTAAGAACGTCCATCACCCCACCCAAAGCAGCATCTGAAAAGAAGTCAAGGGCACGCAGGAAGAGTCACCGCAGCTCTTCAACCAGCTCGAGTGAATATTCAGACTCATCTTCAACTACAACTTCATCTGCGGGAGAAGCACCTGCAAATATAACAGCAGACAGCATGGAATCAGAGGCTATAGGTGAGCAATACCAGGGGCAAGCGGACTCAACGCCATACGTTGACATTGAATCAGTGCCCATGGACGCGGCGCCAATACCTTCACCACCATCACCAACACCGGAAGCAGCATTATCATATGCAGCGATGCTAGAATCGCCGCCGCTTCCTAGAAACAACACATACAGAAATCAAGAAATACCACCACAAAACGCGACACCACGAAGACAGGTAACACCAGCATCAGTAGCAACCAACTACAATGATAACCACACTGCCACGCAGGACCCAGCAGCTCCCAACCAAGCCATGACAACCAAAGGTTACCCACCAATAATAGTGGACCAACTGCCCGACTGGGTACCACTATTTGCCCAAATGAGGACTAAACTAGGCAGAGCACCAAACGCCAAGCCCTTTGGGAAAGGGTTCAGGTTCGCGTGCACATCGGTTGAAGAATTCCGACTGGTCCAAAGAACTCTCACCGAGGCTGCGGACAAGGACAAGAGGGTCTCGTGGCACTGCTTCGCCACACCTGAAGAATTACCAACCAAGGTAGCCATAAGAGGGCTACCTTTTGAAATTAACCCAGCAGATATAATCCTGGCACTGAAAAATATTAACTTCAATGCCAGCTACATTAAAGAAATACTACCAAGAAAAGGGACAAGAGGAGGCCCCATATATTATACAATATTGGAGAGATTAAACGAAGAGGAAAAAAGGAGACTCTACGCCACAACGGAGCTCCTGAATATACCGAACATAATGATAGAGGGGTGGGCACCCAGGAAAGGGACCATCCCCCAATGTCACAGATGCCAAGCATTCGGTCATGCATCAGGCGGTTGTCACAGGCCGCCGCGTTGTGTAAAATGTGCAGAAGAGCACTTCGCATCCGAATGCACCAAGGAACCTGGACAGACACCAAAATGCGCAAACTGCAACGGTGCTCATGTGGCTTGCAGCAGACGTTGCACCCACTACCTACGCGAAGCAAGAAAAAGGGGGGTATTAGTACCAGCTCCTTACCCTAAATCAAACCGCCAGGGCGTGGACCCTAGGCAGCGCCTAAATCAACAACAACAAATGATCCAACAACAGCCTCAAGAAGATTATCAACAGACATGGAGGAACTACCAACCTCCTCCACCACAGTGCCCTTCCTTCCCACAACCCTACACGGGAAATGAAAGGTTTACAGAACATCCAAGAAGAGAACAATGGCCAGTCCTACCGACACAAATATTCGAAGCCACGGCGGCAAACCCACCCACGCAAAGGGGAGAGCCTCTCCCACAAAGAAAAAGGAAGAAAAAGAAAAATAGGAGGAGAAGCCAAAAGCGAGGGGAGGAGGGATTGGACCACCCAGCCCCCACAGCAGCCTCAACTCCCATCCCTACAACCCAACCTGAAATAGAAGGTCAAGAACAAAGAAACATAAAACCCCAACCTCCACCACCTACCTTCGTGCCACTTCAGGCGATGGGGAGGTCTGCGCCTACAAGTACAATGAACCAACCAATAACGAGGCCTACCCCCACCATTGCCCAGCCTACCCACCAACCGCACGACGACCGCCCATCGCAAAGACCTAGATCACAGGGACCTAGGGGGACCCAATCTAGATCACAATCCAGGGGGAAGCAACACCCAACTGACCCAAGAAGAACAGAAAGTCATCACCAACAAGCCCCAGCAGGATGGAATGAACACCACCACCAGCAACAGGCCACCCAACCAACCCAACCAACCCAACAAAGACCTCAAGTACCGGAAGGTCATTACATACCATACCATCATCAACAATACATACCTAGACCAGCGAGCAGCGCCGGGAACCCACTGATGATCATCATTGGGATCCTGACGGATCTGCTCGCCTCATTAGCCTCTGGAGCCAACCTCCAAGAAGCGGCAATGAGAGGGCTCCAGAATCTTCACAGACTCCAATATGGACAGTAGTATAAAAATACTGTACTGGAACCCCAATGGCATCACGGGGAAAATACAGATGCTACGTATCCTCGCCCAGTCGCAGAATGTACACATTATTCTCCTGGGCGAAACTCTACTAAAGCCTAACAAGGATCTACGATTACCAAACTTCACACCGTATAGAAGAGATTGCATCTCCCCCACAGGCAGAGCATACAGGGGCACAGCGGCTCTTGTTAGACGGGATGTAATCCACGAGGAGTTGAAGCACCCAGATACAACGGACCTAATTGCAAATGGCGTCGTGATAAAAACAAACCAAGGTGAACTGAAGGTGTTCGCAGGATACAGGCCCCCAACCGCGTCACTCTCGGCATCTGACTTCAGCAAAATATACGACGACACAACTCCCACGCTGTTGATAGGCGATCTAAATGCCAAGCACACGGCGTGGGGTTCACATACAATCAACCCAGCAGGAAGAACTCTGTACACAACGGCGGATAATCAGCAATTCGAAGTCATAGGACCTGATGAACCAACGCACGTACCGACAGCGATAAACAGCAGACCGGACGTACTAGACGTGGCAACATACAAGAACATCAGAGGCTCAATACACATTGAAGTACTTTACGACCTCGATGAACAACACCTGCCAATCCTGGTTACTCTATCGCAAGGAGTAAGCCTAGCGGCTAGAAACCCGCGCACCAAAACGAACTGGATGGCATATCAAGAAAAGCTCAGAGAAATGACAACAACGGGTCCCATAAACACACACCAAGAGGTGGATTTGGAACAGAAGCATCTAACTAGAATGATGTTGGAAGCTAAGGAAGCATCAACCACCATCTGTCCGACACCAACCAAAAAATCGGAACTTCCATTGAGAATACAAAGAGACATTCAGCAAAAAAGATTCTTAAGAAAAAACTGGGCACAAACAAGATGCCCAGTTATCAAAAGAAGATTGAACGCACTAGCCACTAAAGTTTCTCAAGAAGTGGAGGAATGGAGGGGCTCCGGATGGGAACATACCATCGATAAAGCTGGAGAGAACATGACCAACCTCCACTTCTTAAACAAATGCCTAACTAATAAACCGCAACCAATATACCCATTGTTGGACGAGAGTGGGACAAGAAACTACAAACCAGAAGACAGAGCCAACATTCTGGCTGACCATATGGAGAATCAATTTACGCTCCATCCAATCAGACCAGAAATATCCAGAAGCTCAGTAAACCACCACCAAATGGTGACCAAAGCGGTTGAAGAATTCCTGGCAAGTCAAACAGAACCTCTAGCAGGCGGAGAATACATCTCACCATCTGAAGTGGCCAAAGCAATCAGAAGACTTCCAAGGAAGAAAGCCGCAGGCCAAGACGGACTACCTATAGCGGCAATATACCAACTTCCAAGGAAGGGAGTAGTGGCCATCACGAAGCTATTCAATGGCATATTGAGAACAGCCCACTTCCCCGAAGAATGGAAACAGGCAAAACTGATTGTAATACCCAAACCAGGAAAAGACAAAAGGAAGGCAGCATCTTATAGACCGATCTCCTTGCTCCCGCAGTTAAGCAAACTATTCGAGCGGCTGTTGCTGTGGCGCATAAAACCGTCCATCACACCAAGGAACGAGCAGTTCGGTTTCAGACCCATGCACTCCACCACGCTCCAATTAACTAGGGTCTTGCACGAACTAGCCACTGAAATGAACAATGGTAAACACACAGTAACTGTGTTTCTAGACATTGAGAAGGCCTTCGATAGAGTGTGGCACGAAGGCCTTCTCTATAAGATGATACAAGCAAAAATGCAGCCACAGTACATAAGATTATTAGCATCATTCCTGAAGAACCGTAGTTTCTTCGTATCAGTCGAAGGGAAGAACTCGGCAACCAAGAAGATACAAGCGGGAGTGCCACAAGGCAGCACAGTATCACCAGGGTTGTACGCGCTGTACACTGATGACATCCCGACCCTGGCCGAAAGTATCCGAGAAGGAGAACGGGATGTAACACTAGCACTCTTTGCAGACGACAGCGCGTACCTCTCAACTTCAAGAACTCCCAAAGGAGCCACAAAGAGGATGCAACGACTACTAAATCTCTTACCAGACTGGCTAGATAAATGGCGCATGGCAGTCAACGTGGGGAAGACTGCCGCCATGCTAGTCAGTCGGAAAAGCAGAAACCCTCCACTAATGCAACTGATGGGTCAAGACATAGAATGGAGGAACACCGTCAAATACCTAGGAGTAGAAATAGATAAAAGACTTACAATGACAGCACAAACGGAGAACGTAATAAGACAGTCCAGAGCGGCAAGAGCCATGCTACGCCCCGTACTGAGCTCAAAACTTCAAACAAAAACCAAGCTGGGAGTCTACAAAACGTATGTACGGTCAAGACTGACCTACGCGACCCCAGCTTGGTACCAGCTTTGCTCCAAAGCAAATAAAAAAAAGCTGCAAACAATCCAAAATGTCGCACTACGCATAATTACCAAGGCTGGTAGATACGTAAGGAACGACGTAATCAGCAGAGACTTGGCTATAGAGTCAGTCGAACAATTCGTAGTACGACTGTCGAAAAAAATGTTCGACAAAGCGGACAACGGGAGACACATACACCTGCACGGGATCGCCCCGCTGCATACAAGACCACCAGACGCAAAGAAATCCTGGCGAGCTCTCCCCCGAGAGCTACTTCCACAAGAGGAGACCTCAGGAAGTCAGGGGGATGACTAGAAGCCGGGGGATGAAACCCTAAACATCCAAATGGAACACCAAGCAACGAAATAAGCTTACCTCAAAATACTTTGGTATGATGGTAAGCTGAAATCAAAGAAGAAGAAGAAGAAAACATCGAATAAATCATCCAGATAAACGAAAAACACGAAAGTGTAGTCAGACATTATGCAGAGCGGTCATTTTCCAGAGTAGCCTGCACAATGAAGAGACACCGTGGAGTAGTAGCCCCACGAGTTCAAGCAGAGGCCATGAGTATGAAAACTCGATGCCTCCACCAGCCCCGCCAAAGGTTGACGAAATAAACATATATATGCTCGCGCCCAAGTTTATACGCTAAATATTGTTATTATAATCTAATTAAATCATCATCAACAATGGCAGATACCGCAGTAGCAGCAGAGGCTCCCGCTCCGGCCACCCCCGCCAAGAAACCAAAGTCTTCCGCCGCCGCCGGTGCCAAGAAACCAAAATCGAAACCGACCCACCCGAAAACTTCGGAAATGGTGAACAGCGCCATCAAAGAGCTCAAAGAGCGCAGCGGATCATCATTGAAGGCGATCAAGAAATACATTGCCGCTCAATACAAGGTTGACGCTGAGAAACTAGCACCGTTCATCAGGAAGTATTTGAAGAGCGCCGTCGAATCCGGTGCATTGATCCAGACCAAAGGCAAGGGTGCCTCCGGTAGTTTCAAGCTCGAGTCTAAGTCTTCCTCTTCGAAGAAGCCGACCGCTTCCAAAGCCTCCGGCAAGTCCGCCGGCGCTAAGGAAAGTGGTGCCGCTTCATCAGCCAAGTCGAAGAAGGCCGCCGCGTCCTCTGCCGCCGCCAGCGGCGGCAGGGGTAGGAAATCCGCCGCTGCTTCTTCGCCCGCCAAGTCGAAGCCTTCCGCCGCTACGAAGGACAAGAAAGCCGCCGCCGCTAAGAAGAAGCCCGCCGCTGCCGCCGCGAAGAAAGCCGCCGCTCCAGCGAAGGCGAAGAGCGCAGCCGCGCCTAAAGCTAAGAAAACCGCCAAGCCGCCCACTAAGAAGCCCAAAGCGCCCAAACCGAAGAGGGCCGCCGCCACACCGACCAAGAAGGCCGCCGCGAAGAAATCATCCGCCGCTAAGAAATAAGCGTGGACACCGCACAAGCATCGGTGTCGTCGTTTGTGCGTGGTGGTGTGTGTACTACGTGCTTGCTTGCGTGCCGTGCTTCGCCCTCGTCGTCGAGTATCTGTGTCCGCTCGTGTGTAGTAGTATTGTGAACGTCAAAGTTCAAACTTCTACCGCGCGCGGACCCGGGAAAGACATGAGCGCGCGTTGCTCGCTGTTGCTAGCACGTTATGCGCTCTCACCTCAATCGCCGACATCACCGGTCGTCGTGGTCTTCCGTGGGACCCGCTTGCGTGGGGTAGGAGGCGATGAGATGAAGAGAAATCTCTCTATCACTCCTCCTCATTTCGCACCAAAAAGCCCTTTTCAGGGCTAACAAAAATATCAAAAAATGGTTGTTAAACCTCTTATGTTTCTGAACGCAACGAACAACAACAACAACAACAACAATAATATCATCACTCATAATTCAATTATGCGTGTACCTATTGAGTACGCAATAGTAATCATTTATCCATACATATCGTTATTACTATATAGGTACACACATTGAACATTAGGACCCCGCCCGACTGCCCGACTATAACAGACTACAACACCCACTAACTATAATCAGTTGATTAGCTAGAATCTCCTAAGAAGTGTTTTATTTTAACTTCAGTGTTAGGTACTGTTATTACTGACAACTCACAAATATATAAATAACAATCTAAGCTAAAGTCGGTAAGTGACGTAAATACATGGCTATACTTTCATTTTGTATATGCGAATTTGTCGAATAAGGTGCCAATAATCATAAATATGTGTGTGGTTTATATTGGTATAGGTTGGTTGTTGATTTCTAAATATTATGTTAAAATTAGTGTTCAATTTCAGGTTTCCTCTTTAGCTACCTATATGTGTCTATCTATATCTTTCTCTTTTTCTAATGTTTACGTCTCTCCCTCTAACCGTTGTTACTTACCTGCTAATGGTGGATACGGTCGAATGTGGTTCGTAAACTTGCTCCCGATGTGCTCTCGCCGCTCGCATCTATAAATATTGAAAAAACTTAAATTATGACACTAGTACGCTACGTGGCGCAGTGCGAAGCGAACGTATATAGTTTTTATTGAAATTAACTCATTTAATAAACTACTCCTATAATGTCGGGACGCGGTAAAGGTGGCAAAGTTAAGGGGAAGGCAAAGTCTCGCTCCAACCGTGCAGGTTTACAATTCCCAGTGGGTCGTATTCATCGTCTTTTGCGTAACGGCAATTACGCAGAGCGCGTTGGTGCCGGTGCTCCGGTGTATTTAGCGGCCGTGATGGAATATCTAGCCGCTGAGGTGCTAGAGTTGGCCGGTAACGCGGCGAGGGACAACAAGAAGACCAGGATAATTCCGCGTCATCTCCAACTGGCGATCAGGAACGACGAGGAGTTGAACAAGCTGCTCTCCGGGGTCACCATCGCACAGGGCGGTGTTCTGCCTAACATCCAAGCAGTGCTCCTCCCCAAGAAGACCGAGAAGAAGGCTTAATATGCCAGCTCTCAATATTTTGTTGGTGCACGGACATGTATATGAAAATACATCGCCAATGCACCTATATATGTAACACAAAAGGCCCTTTTCAGGGCCACAAATTATTTCCGATATATATGTTTGTCTCTCAACAAACAGTAAGATATATATTGTTTCTTGAACACAAAATGACATAATAATAATAATAAATATCAAACAAGTCGAGGTGTGCTACATTTCATAATACTTACTAGTATTTATGTATGTACCCACTTACCTAATTTTGTGAATGTTGCATGCATTTCACTTAATACGTAGTGTTGGAAACGTCATTACTTTTAAAAAATGAAACGTCTAAGTAAAATACGTAATAAAGATGATACAACCACGTAGAATAAGTTAGCAGTAAATAGTTCATAAGCGCTTTAAATGTATTGCTATATAAGTATAGATAACGTATGATAAGAAATAGGTAAGAATCTAAGTAAGTAGAATGAGTAGCTCCAGTTCGGTGTCAAAAGAGGTAGAATAGGAATGTAACCAGGTTATAGAAAAAACTCTTGCCTATCTCATACCACTTGTCACTCTCGCACAAGTCCCCGGGTTTTCCAGGAAAACACAGGGAAAGTCAGGGAATAGTATTTAATTGTGTATAATGTAATAAAATAGCTTTAGATAATGTAGAAATAACATAGGTGGTCTAATAATTACCTATTACGAATATTTGTGAAGGTAAAATCACATAAAAACTAGACTTTTCTAGAAAATGTAAAAATTATATTTTATTTTAATAATCTTTGCCAGTCTACGTACACAATAGCGAAAGTAACTCTTGTCTGTCTGTCTGTTACGCTTTCACGCCAAAACTACTGGACCGATTTGAATGAAATTTGGTATGGAGATAGTTTGAGACCCGGGGAAAAAAAAAAAAAAAAAAAAAAAACATAGGATAGAATTTATCTGACTGCGCAAAAAGAGGTTAATGTTTTCGCGCGATAACCGACATACGCGCGGGCGGAGCCGCGCCCAGAAAGCTAGTTTTAACTAAATAAATAACAACAGCAAATTGTTACAACTGCATTGATTGATATTATTATATAGATAGATATAAAAATCTGTATATTATTGTTAAAACTATTTGATTAGGATCGATGAGTATCGCGTCCGTCTGTTGAATCTGCTCTCTCACTCTCGCACACACCGTCATTGGTTGAATACGACACGTTTAGCCAGTGTTGATGTGGGATACATGTAGCACGTATAACTGATAATATTCGATGACGTTCAGTGCAATTCAACTCCTCCGACCTGTGCCGCCACGCCGTGCACACCTGTCTACAGCTCCGCCAGTATCTCCCAGTGAGACCGCAATAGTCCCCGCACTATTGCCGTCTCACTCGGGTCATCGTTCCGACGCTAGTTGCAGACCAGTGCCTTGGAATACGCAGTCCTGACGAAGTTTTGTTTTCTGTGCAGACGCTGAGCAGCCGCCGAACGCCGAGCAACGCGAGCTACGAGCTCGCCGTGCCGTCGCGCAGAGGCGCTCTAAGACGTCTGGCATTACCACCTACCCAGTCCCTTGTTTCGGACGAACAACATCATATCGGGCTGGTGGTCTTGCTTCGACCGCACTTTTCGGTGCGCATTTCACCACTTTACTATCCGACACAACATAGTAACAGTCGCGTAACAACACACTTTGTGCTGTTAAGCGACGTCGTTCAGGCGTGGGGTAGCGTCAGCCAAACCCGTCTGAACGATCAAATCCGCCATTTGCTGCGGTCGCAGTGTGACACCCTACGGTGACAACGGCCACTGTTGTTGTTTTGGTTTAACCTTGCACCGTGGCCTTTCCCGCTTCACGGGTCAGCCGAAGCAAGCTGGGCTCCGGGATTCTGGCCTTGGGGTCACCCCTAGTCAAACCCGGAGTAGCGCTTAGGAGCACCCCTCTCCGCCGAGAAAAAAGCTCGGAGAGGGTACACAACTAGGGCACACCATAGGTACTCACTCCCTCTCACACAAGTGAGCTCACGAGTTGCGAGAGGGAGACAGAACCCGTTAGGCCATCCTGAGTATTCCCCTCAGGATGCAACGTCCCTCTAACGGTGAGGTGGAGGTCCTTCAGACCTTCGCCCTCCGCTACCCCGAACTCTACGCTGATCATCAGCAATCGCTTAACGATGCAGAGAGTGCCCGCCTCACGGACACTCTCATCGCTCCCTCCGGAATTCCAATTCCGGAGGCCATCGTCCCTCCTCTGACCCGGTCCTTCTCAGAGGACAGCCCGACTTCGCCCGCTCCGGGCCCTGACAACAGACGCACGGTGGCAGCCCCTCCCCGTGAGAGGTCTCGCTCGCGCTCACCGATCGGGAGGCCAGCGAGCACCCGTCCCTCCATCGCCGTTGTCGAGCCCACTTCGGACTCCGAAGCGGAGATGGAGGTAGATCCGAGTCGCGCCTTACGCACTGACTCGGACTCAGATAACGACGGCTATACCGTCGTAGATAGAAAGCGCAAGCGTGCTCCTAAAGCCGCTAGTTGCGCAACTTCCGCCCCTCCCGCCAAGGCACCCGCTAAGGCCCCCGCCTCCGGCAAGAAGCCGACCCCCGCCCCGCGCCCCGCGTCTCCTCCCTCCGCTCCGGCCACCACTGCCGCGTCCCCTCAGGACGCGAACGCGCGCCGCGAAAAACCGCCTCCGCCCCTGTTCATTCAGGACAAAACCAAATGGGACATGCTGTCCCGTTTAGTTTCGGATCGTGGGATCCACTATACTAATGCCCGCTCCACGCAGCAGGGCATTAAAGTCCAAGTTTCCACCATTAGCGACCACAGAGCGCTAACTAAACTCCTCCGCCACGAGAGCATAAGTTTTCACACCTATGCGCTCGAAGAGGAGAAAGTCCTCCGAGTGGTCATCCGCGGTGTGCCCAAGGAGGTACATACCGATTCGGTATGTGCCGACCTGAAGGCACAAGACTTCCCCGTACATGCAGTTCACCGCATGTACAGCGGGAAGGACCGCAGCCCCTACGATCTAGTACTCGTAGTACTAGATCGTACTCCTGAAGGCAAGGCCATTTTTAATTTAAAAAAGGTCTGTGGCCTCTCAGGACTCGATGTCCAAGCCCCATACAAGAATGGGAGTCCCTCGCAGTGCCATAACTGCCAACTATACGGGCACGCCTCCCGTTTCTGCTTCGCTCGCGCTAGGTGCGTTAAGTGCCTAGGCGATCACGCGACAGCAGCGTGCACTCGCACCCGTGATTCGCCGGACCCACCCAGCTGTGTTTTATGCGGTGCTCAAGGGCATACCGCGAATTACCGTGGCTGCCCTAAAGCACCACGAGTGAACCACAGGGTGGCAAGGCATAGGCCGACCCGTCCCTCTTACGACCGTTACCAACGGGTAAGCCCTAAATTAACGGTAGTACCTGCCTCACAGGTAATACCCGCGCCGCTCCCAGCCCGTAACGCATGGTCTAAACCACCCAGTATGGTTAAGACCGTCGCTACCGCCCGCGCCCCGGCCCGCGCGCCCGCACCCGCGCCCGCACCCGCACCCGCCCGCGCCGCGGCCCCTGCCCGCGCACCGGCCCCGGCTCGCCCCGCGCTCCCGGCACCCGTCGCCAACACCATTCGCGCGCCTCCCCGCGCCGCTTCCCGGCCACAAGCTCCACCTATGCCATTGATGGCTGCCCCTCTTCAAGAGGCAATCAACCTAGTCAGCGATCTGGCTATGTCGGTTGACATCAATGAGGTACAAGAGCTATTCCACAAGATGCAATACGCTCAATCCCCAGCGGACGTGATCCAATACACATTGGAACACGCGAATTTACTTAGCGCCCTTAAGCGCTTCGTTCCCCAGGCCCCTCCCCAGTACAACCACTATGGGTAGTACAACCGAACGCACGAAACCGTACTCAGTTTCGTTAGCGTCATTTAACGCTGACGGCCTCTTCAGACAACGTGACCTCGTCCACGACTTTTGTTGTACCCACCTTATCGATATCATATGCGTGCAGGAAACCTTTCTAAAACCGGGGAAGGCGAACCCTAGGTTTGCCAATTACAGAACGGTACGTGATGATAGAGTGAACTCCCGTGGGGGAGGCACTCTTATCTATTACAAAAGGTCCCTGCACTGCATTCCCCTACCTACCCCAACTCTTGTTAATATGGAAGCATCTTGTTGCCTCCTAGCTATGACTGGTCATCAACCTATAGTCATAGCATCCTGTTACCAAGCTTGCAAAAAGCCGATCGTCCGAGCTGACTTAGAAGCCCTATTCTCATTAGGAAGCGCCGTCATTCTGATTGGCGACTTCAACAGTAAGCACATCCTATGGAATTGTAACGTCAACAATCCCAGAGGTATTGCACTTGAAAACCTAATCGCAGAACTTAACTTTGACATAATTGCGCCCACTGAGCCCACTCACTACCCTTATATGGAAGACCACCGATCTGACTTGCTTGACATGGCACTATTCAGAGGCGTAACACTCCGGTTACGCTCCATAGAAGTGGTTCACGAGCTTCACTCTGACCACCGACCCATTATACTGCGACTAGGTCCCGACCCAACGACTGACCTCCCCCGCCCCACTAAGACGATAGTGAACTGGAAGCAAGTAGGCGATGCCCTAAAGGCTATCAGTTCACCGGACCTAGACAAGATCCCTGACGACATCCTGACAAAAGATGACGTAACCCTTGCGATCGATTCGTTCACCAATCACCTCTCCACCGTAGTAGGTGCATCCGCAAAGGAGGTCATAGTGCCGGACGACCGGCGCCTTGTCATTCCAGCGGATGTGAGACGATTGGTGACGGAGAGTAAAGCAGTGACCCGACATTACGACTCTTACCCCAGTAAAGAGAACAAAACTAAGAAACGCCACTTTGAACGCATGGTTCAAAGTCGCATGTCTGAGTTGCGTGATCAACAATGGGGCGATAAACTTTCAAACCTCGTGCCAAGCCACCATGCTTATTGGAACTTGGCGCGAAGTATGAAAGGTAGTAACCATAACGACATGCCTCCCTTATACAGACCAGTCCCACTAGTCCCAGCGTTCTTTGACGAAGACAAAGCTGAGTGCCTAGCTGATAGCCTAGAGGCTCAGTGTTCCCCTAACGTAGATCACGTTGACCAAGCTCACCTCGATTCGGTGGATGCTGAAGTCGAACGTAAAAGCTCTGTGGTCACCTCTGAACTCCCACCTGCCACCTTAGCGACTTACGCTGAGGTGGCGAGACTGATCAAGGCCCTCCGACCGCGCAAATCCCCCGGTGCCGATGGCATCTCCAACAGGGTTCTTAAAACCCTCTCTCCTCCTCTCATCCATCTCCTAGTCAGCATCTTCAATGCTGCTATGAGCCACTGCTTATTCCCAGACACCTGGAAATGTGCAACTGTCATTGGCATTCACAAACCAGGCAAAAGCTCATCTGACCCCACCAGTTACCGCCCAATCAGCCTCCTCAGTGCCTTAGGCAAACTTTACGAGCGGTTACTTGCAAACCGCCTCCAGTCCCATGCTAAGGAACACCACCTTATCCCAGATGAGCAGTTTGGCTTCAGACCCGGACACTCATGCGTCCAACAGGTGCACCGCCTCACGGAGCACATCATTGAGGGCTTTAACAAGTACCCCAAACCCCAGACCACGCTAGCAGTCTTCCTCGACGTGGCGAAAGCTTTTGACAAAGTCTGGCACAATGGCTTGATTTACAAGCTATACCAACTTGGCGTGCCAGAACGTCTTGTGCTCATCCTACAAGACTTCCTTAAAGCCAGAAGCTTTCGCTATCGCGTGGAAGGCACCCTCTCCTCCCCCCACCCAGTCAGAGCCGGAGTCCCGCAGGGCTCCGTGCTATCACCCATTCTCTTCGCGCTGTATACCAGCGACATCCCACGCTCTCAGCCAGACGTCCTATTGGCCCAATACGCGGATGATACCGCTATTTATACCACTGGGTGGCGTATCAGCAGAAAGTCCATTTTCGCCCTCCAACGGGCCATCACCGAGATCGGTGACTGGTTCCGTAAATGGCGCATCGCGGTCAACCCAGTTAAAAGTGCAGCTATGTACTTTACTGAGAAGACTCGCCCCCGTTACCCGCAACCTTTAACTTTGTTTGACCAACCCATCCCCTGGGTTAGTAAAACAAAATATCTCGGAGTCACCCTTGATCGGAATCTCACCTTTAGCGATCATATAACAACCGTCCGAAACAGAGCGGCCTTTGTAATGGGTCGCCTTGGTCCCCTGATTCGCAAAGAGAGTAAAATGTCTCTTAGTAATAAGAAGACACTTTACACTGCCTGCATCCGCCCCATCATGACTTACGCATCAGTAGTGTTTAGTCATGCTAGTGAGGCCCATCTCCATAAGCTTCAAGTCATTCAAAATCGTTTTCTTCGTAGTGCAACCGGCGCTCCGTGGTATGTCCGGAACACCGAGTTGCACTGCGACCTAAACCTTCCCTCTTTAGCGCAGTTCAATAAGGACTGCGCTCGCCGATACTTTGATCGAGCGCCCCACCACTCGAACCCATTGGTTGTCCAGGCATCGAACTACTCGACCGCCTCTTCTATCCCATTTTTCAAACCCCCCCGTCGCCGACCACGGCAGGTATTAGACGACCCGGATGACCCCATCGCAGTCATTACATTGGCAGCTTTAGCGTTATCCGCAAGTCGTCGAGGTAAAATCCCCAGGTGTGAGGTAATTAGAGGTCACACAATCAAACACCGAGCTCGCCGGCGAGCTCGAGGCAAAAACAAGGTCACGATAAATTGCTCTCCAAATAGTCAAAGAGTTTTATTCAGTAGGGCCCAATTGTGCAACACTGCAGTTGCACAGAGGCATTTTGCTCCGATCCCCCCCATGTCTCTCGACAGTGAGACAAGCCGAGGTCCGAACCACAGTGGTGCCCTTGAGCTCGCTGTCAACCCCTCCTATAATAGCGGTACGTTTTCGGCGTCCGCAGGAGACGGAGGTAGAAGGCGCTTTTCGCCTTCTACGCCCGTCTCGGGAGAAGTGCCTTCGGCACTTCTCCCTCCCGGGCTATTGTAGGGCCAGGCCCTCGCCCAAAACCCGGTGGAGCTGGACGACCGCACAGGCGGTAGCCAGCATCTATGTCCTCCCTAAAAAAAAAAAAAAAAAAAAGTGCAATTTAATTGTACTGAGTTGTGTATAATATTGTTAACATGCCGCCCAAGACTAGTGGTAAAGCCGCCAAGAAATCTGGCAAAGCCCAGAAGAACATCTCCAAGACCGACAAAAAGAAGAAGAAGCACAAGAGGAAGGAGAGCTACGCCATCTACATCTACAAGGTGCTCAAGCAGGTCCACCCGGACACCGGTATATCGAGCAAGGCCATGTCTATCATGAACTCGTTCGTGAACGACATCTTCGAGCGTATCGCTGCCGAGGCGTCCCGTTTGGCCCACTACAACAAGCGTTCCACCATCACCTCAAGGGAGGTGCAAACATCCGTGAGGCTCCTGCTGCCCGGTGAACTGGCGAAGCACGCCGTCAGCGAGGGGACCAAGGCTGTAACCAAATACACCTCGTCCAAGTGATGTGTTGACCCCGACACTGACGGTATACACTGCGACTTCGGTTCGCATATATCACATATAAACAAAAGGCCCTTTTCAGGGCCACAAAATAACTCTTATAAATACACATTGTGTATAATTATTGTTTCTTGACGACACTTAACAACAATCCCTCTCACTTAAACTATACATACACTTACTTTACATACTATAGTTCATATATATCTGTAAGATGATATAACTTATGCATAGGTACCAACTCTGTCTTATATGTATAGGTGGGTATATAAAATATTATTATTATTTCAAACAAAAATACTACCACGTGCAATAAACATTGGTATATTTTTTTTTTTTTTTTTTTAAATACCACGTGCATGCACATAATTTACTTATTATTTTAGCGTACCGAGCTCTCCTTGAATATAGGTATGAATTGAATTGGATTTTGTTGAAACTATAGTCAAATTTTTTTTTTTTTTTTTTTTTTTTTTTTTCTTTTTCTCCTTATTATAATATTACATATTGTACATGATAAAATATATGATTAAAATAAATATATTTCTTTGCAATAGTCCGTACCTACCTACCTACCTACCTACCTACGGGCTATGGGGCTTGCGAGTGAACGAGATATATTGCGCGCGCGAGCGAGATGCAAAGACAGACGCGGTCAGAAACGAAAGTGTATAAATATTAAAAGGCGAACAGAGCGTCAATTTAACCATTTGCCCTCAGTCTTCTGTTAGCGGAGCACGCGTCTTGTACCGTACTACATATAAAGTTTGACATAAGTGAGTTTCGTGTGTTAGTTTGAAGTCATGGCCCGTACCAAGCAGACCGCACGTAAGTCTACCGGTGGTAAAGCGCCGCGTAAACAGCTCGCCACTAAGGCGGCACGCAAGAGCGCGCCCGCCACAGGTGGTGTAAAGAAGCCCCATCGCTACAGGCCCGGAACGGTCGCCCTTCGTGAGATCCGTCGCTACCAGAAGAGCACAGAGCTGTTGATCCGCAAGCTGCCGTTCCAGCGTCTGGTCCGTGAGATCGCCCAGGACTTCAAGACCGATCTCCGTTTCCAGAGCTCTGCCGTTATGGCGCTCCAGGAGGCTAGCGAGGCTTATCTCGTCGGTCTTTTCGAAGATACCTGTAGGCGAGTACGGCGAACGTCGCTCAAATTCCGCATTGTTCTCTATCTATAGACATAGGTATATATAGATATAGTATGTTGATTTGTATAGCGCATAATAACAATAAGATTTCATTGTTTCAATAAAGCTTAGTTTAAGTCCCTTTTTTAGTAATAATAAGTTACATAGGATAGGTAAATGTACTCAGTTATAAGCGTAGATTAAGTAAATAAATAAAGATAAGTGAAATAAGATGATTAGGTTAGATATAAGGCTTTAACAAATATTTTATGTCAGACTTTGTACTAGAAATCAATGTTTACGGACGATAAATGTAAGATTATAAACATTTAGGGATCATATACCTCCATCAGAGGTATATATTCGGTAAAGGTTAACCCCTGGAACAGTATATACATTAGATTACCGGCCATAAGCCAGAACTTTGGTAGTTAGGGGGCAAAATGTATGATATCGATAGAGAAAATGAATGATGTCAAAGTTCACTTTAGAAAATAGGGCGTCCAATCACAGCGCCGCTTTAGGTCAGGCGGCCGATTAATTATAGCCAATTAATCAAATGGTGCGAGTGCAATTGACCTTGAACGTGAGATAGAGACGGGTAGTACGGTGTTCTAATTGGGTCAAATGATGTAATTAGCAAAGCAGTGTGTAAGTTATATGCATAGTTGATAATTGTAATATAAGAAAGAACTATTTTCATTGAATTTATGTGGTCCAGTAATACAACAAGTAAAATAACAACTAGAAAATAAGAAGAAATAAATCCGCCTTTGAAACTGAAACCCCGGAATTTTCCTGCACCTAAATTGAACCCTGCGACCGGCATTCACGTAGACGCAAGAAAATATACAGTCCACTGAGACCGTGTGTGTGTGCATGCATTGCCACATCTGTGTGCACAGCCACGGTGAACCCCTGCAGAACGCGAAGTCGTCTACAACGTGGTCCTTGCGAGCCGAATATAAGGAAAATTCAAGAAAATGAGTGAACACTCGGCAGTTACGACGCGCGGCCAGCTCCGACAGCTGGCTGCGGAACAGGAGAAGCGTCGGGCCGCCGAGGAAAAGGCGGACTCCGGACTACCGTCCGACCGTGCTATTGATAGTGCGTCAATGGCACCAACGGCGACGTCGTCCCTCACACCGGTTATACCGGCGGCGGGTGGTCGTGTGATCGACCACCGGATTATTGGGCCGCCGCCGGCACCAACGTCGGGACGGAGGAATCGACCCGGTTCCCTCTCCAGCGGCGCGTCTTCAGTAGGAAGCCGTAGAAGCACGGACTTCCGCAAGAAGCGCGCGGAATATGAAGCTGAGAGGGAATTAGTGCGCATACGTGAAAGTTTAGTGCGAAAGAAATTGGAAGTGGATCTCGCAGAGATCGAAGCAACAATAACTGACGATGAAGAGGACACACTACGACGTGTCGAAGACTGGGTGGAGACCACACCGCGAGACGTCCGGCGCGAGGAAGACGCGCCTGCGGCGGTCCACGGGGAACAAGAAGTGCGGCCCCTACCCAGGAAGTCAGTAACAATTATGGCGGGTGAGTCACCCTTCTCACCCAACCCAGGGACAACGCGAAACGAGCCACCGAGACATGCTCACGTGTCACGCATACGGCAAGCGCGCGGAGAAACGGCGGCACCCACGCCCAATGCGCAGCACGCCGACCACGTGACACAGGCGTTCCCGCACGAAGAAAAACAAGAAAGACTGAGGCGAACACCCAGTACAGACAGAAGAGACCGAGGCATCGATCAGCTAGCGGACGCAATCACAAAGCTGGCAAGACCACGACCGGTGCCTAGGCAAGCATACGAGTTGCCCTACTTCAATGGGAACTCATCTGACTGGATTACATATAAACATATGTACTACGAAACATCGCAGCTATACGAGTTTCAACCGCACGAGAATCTAGCCCGGATAAGAACATCATTACAGGGCGAAGCAAAGGCCGCAGTGGAAGATTTGTTACGTTCATCTACTAACCCGAAACAAATCATGGACGCCTTGGATATGATGTTCGGGCACCCAGTGTTAATATTGGAATGTGCTATTAAGAAAATTAAGGCGTTACCTAAAGTGTCGGCAAGTGGTAGAGAACTACCGAAATTCGCGGCCGCAGTGAGAAATTGTGTGTCATTGCTGCGTAATATCCGAGCAGACGGATATTTGAACAACCCTCAACTCATCAACGAACTCCTGGGCAAGCTCACACAAAGCCAACGAGAGAAGTATGGAGACTTTGCGATGGGTATGGACCAAGGCAGAGGCGTGGATCTCCGAGTATCACCAAACTTAGAGATGTTGTCGGAGTTCCTAGATCACCTATCGCACGCCGCATCTTATTACACGCAAATGGAGTTCAATGTCCCTGACGGAACATTGACGGCAACCGCTCGGCAACCATTGCGCACCACAATCGCGCAGTCGCACAGGTTTGTGCCGCGCGCTCAAGTGCAACAAGTTCACGTACAAAGTGACCTACCAACGACATCCACACAGTGCAAAAACAATGAACAAAAAGTGAAGTGCTTAGTGTGTGACGCGGAACACTCTATAGTGAAGTGCCCGCGATTCTTGGATATGTGCACAAACGATAGGTGGTTGGTTGCGAAAAACAATAAACTGTGCTTCAAGTGCTTGGTGAAACGCCACTCGCGGGACTTATGTAAAGCAAAGCGATGTGAGACGTGTAATTACTCACATCACGTACTATTGCACGCGGACAAACCAGCCATCGAAACAGTGACAAACGTAGGTGAAGTGCGCGCTAAAGCTCTATTAAAAGTGTTGCCTGTGTCGATATCGCACGTGAACGGACTACAAAAGGATTTGCAGTGTTACGCATTATTGGATGATGGAGCTACCGTGTCACTTATAGACAGTGAACTAGTGAAAGACGCTACGGGACCGGTAGTACCCCTAGTGATAAGAAGTGCGCGTGGACACGAAGTGTCGGACAATACATCGCGTGTGCTCGACATCACTCTGAGTGGACCCAATGGCCATAGCCATAAGGTTCAATGTCGCTCGCTGGTCCGAATGGACTTGCCGGCGCAATCAGTGGCAGCGGCCACTATCGACGACTGCGCTCACCTGCGTGGCTTGGGCTGTGAGGAAATGAGGGACGCCAAGCCGTTGCTTCTGCTGGGCCAAGACAACTGGGAGCTACTCGTCAGCCAGGACATCCGACAAGGAAAATCCGGTAAGCCAGTTGCCTCTCTGACTAGTCTAGGTTGGGTACTACACGGACCGGTAGGCGGCGCGCGGGGTCAACAAGCGGTAAACTGCATGGCGGCCTCCCTCACCGATCTCCACGAGGTGGTAAGAGCTCAGTTTGAATTAGAGTCAATAGGTATAGCGGAAGACACCCGTAAACACCGCGACATAGAACGTGCAGTCGAGATACTCGACAACACAAGTCGGCGCACGGCGGACGGCTCGCGGTGGGAAACGGGGTTGCTATGGAAACGGGACGAGATAGACCTACCGGACAATCGCAGGTATGCTCAGCAGCGACTCGACAATCTTGAGAAAAAGATGGAACGAAATGCAGAGTTCGCGGCCACATATACTGCGCAAGTAGAGAGGTTAGTACACGAGGGGTACGCGCGGGAAGTGACGGGCGGGTTAGACGGCAGTCCGGTATGGTATTTACCGCACTTCGGTGTTGTAAATCCCAACAAGCCGGGGAAATTGAGATTAGTATTTGACGCCGCCGCAACTTTCCGCGGGATCTGTCTAAACGACAACCTGCTTGTCGGCCCCGACTTACTTAATTCGCTCTTAGGCATTCTACTTAAATTTAGGCTATGTCCGGTAGCATTCTCAGGGGACATAAAAGACATGTTCCTTCGTATAAACATTAGAAAACAGGATCGCGGTGCTCAGCTGTTTTTATGGCGCGGAGAGGACAAGAGCGCGGAGCCGAAAACATATGCAATGAATGCTATGATTTTCGGCGCCGTCTCCTCACCTACAACAGCGAGCTACATATTAAAGAAAAATGCCGGTGAGTATGAGAACAAGTATCCACGGGCAGTCGAAGCGATACGGTCCAAGCACTACATGGACGATTATTTAGATAGTGCGTGGACCGTAGAGCAAGCGAGTCAACTTATCAGCGAGGTAACGCGGGTTCACGCCGCGGGTGGATTCGAGATTCGCGGCTGGGTAACTAACTCGCCAGCCTTGCGTCAACAGTTGAAGGTAAGTATGCCGGAACGCGTGTCACTAGAAAAAGGTGATAACGCCGTCGAACGCACTTTAGGTATGATCTGGTCGCCGGAGGCGGATCTGTTAACTTTTGACCTATCATTCAAAAGGCTTCCCGACGACATAGTATCAGGAACGAAAATACCTACTAAACGTGAGTTTTTGCGATTTATTATGTCTATTTTTGACCCGTTAGGTTTTGTATATCCGTGTATAATTCAATCGCGCATTATAATGCAGCAAATTTGGAAATCAGGAATAGGTTGGGATGAGCCGCTGCGCGCTAACGAGGCAAAAAGCTGGTTTGGGTGGCTAGCTAGTCTCGTAGCGCTACGGGAAATAAACGTACCAAGGTTCTACGGCATAGACATCTACGCCGCCGACGTAGAATTACATGTGTTCGGGGATAGTAGCGAATTGGCTTATTCATCGGTTGGTTATTTTTTGAGTACGAATCCTAGCGGAGTGAGGGAGACCGCCATTGTAATGGGGAAGGCGCGCGTAGCGCCTCAAAAGGTAATTTCAATCCCGCGATTGGAATTGCAAGCGGCGGTACTTACGTGCAGACTGGCTCGCACAATCAAAAACGAGTTAGCATTGCACAACGTAAAAACGTACTTATGGACCGATAGTAAAACGGTATTGAAATGGATAAACTCAGACGCGCATGAGTTTCAACGGTTCGTTTCGCATAGGCTGTCTGAGATAGATAAACATAGTCGGAGAGAGGACTGGCACTGGGTACCTACGTCGGAGAATCCTGCTGACAAGGCTACTCGGTGGGATTGGCCCAGTAATTGCAAAGAATGGTTTTCTGGCCCCTCTTTTCTTACATGTTCACAGCGCACCTGGCCAGCGAGCGACGGGAACGAAGTCGCAGAAGCGGACCTCGAGCGAGCGCACCGCGTCCACGTGACGGCGGCAGCGCCTGATGCCGCGATCATTCAATACGAGCGGCATTCTACGTGGACGCGAGCAGTGCGCGTAGTAGCGCGCGCACTCGCCTTCGTCGAGCGGTGTCGGCGGCGTCGAGCGTCGGCCGCACTGACCGCCGACGACTTATACAATGCAGAACAATATTTGTTCCGCACGGCGCAGCGAGAGAGCTTCGCACCGGAGGCGGCGGCGCTGCAGAGTGGGCTACCATTACCCAAAAGTAGCAAGATACGCAACCTGGACCCCATGCAGTATGAAGACGGCCTATTGCGAGTGCGTGGGAGACTGAAGGCAACTCTGAACGAGCGAGCCCCGCGTGAGGAGGTATTACACACCCTCCTCGCAGAAGCGGAGCTAATTGTAAACAGCCGACCTCTGACGTATGTGACAAGCGACAGCGAGCAGCCGGTAGTACTCACCCCAAACCACCTACTGTTGGGGACCGCATCAGGCAGTACTACATTCACACGCCGCAATGATGACGACGTAAGCGCCAAACAACAATGGCGAAAAGTCAACGCCCTCGCCGATCTCTTCTGGAGGCGGTGGCGACGCGAATACCTTCCCACGCTTCAGCAGCGGCAGAAGTGGATCGACGGGGCTCCCAACGTGAAAGAAGGCGACGTGGTGATCATCATAGAAGATAACAAGCCACGCAATCAATGGTCGAAGGGCGTCATCGCGGCGGTACATCAAGGCAAAGATGCCGTAGTCCGAATCGTAGACATTAGGACCGAACGCGGTATTGTAAGAAGGCCAGTAGTGAAGATCGCCGTACTACCTACTGAACAAAGTGATGTAATCGGTTGAAGCCTCTTACAGGAGGCGGAAATTGTAGGCGAGTACGGCGAACGTCGCTCAAATTCCGCATTGTTCTCTATCTATAGACATAGGTATATATAGATATAGTATGTTGATTTGTATAGCGCATAATAACAATAAGATTTCATTGTTTCAATAAAGCTTAGTTTAAGTCCCTTTTTTAGTAATAATAAGTTACATAGGATAGGTAAATGTACTCAGTTATAAGCGTAGATTAAGTAAATAAATAAAGATAAGTGAAATAAGATGATTAGGTTAGATATAAGGCTTTAACAAATATTTTATGTCAGACTTTGTACTAGAAATCAATGTTTACGGACGATAAATGTAAGATTATAAACATTTAGGGATCATATACCTCCATCAGAGGTATATATTCGGTAAAGGTTAACCCCTGGAACAGTATATACATTAGATTACCGGCCATAAGCCAGAACTTTGGTAGTTAGGGGGCAAAATGTATGATATCGATAGAGAAAATGAATGATGTCAAAGTTCACTTTAGAAAATAGGGCGTCCAATCACAGCGCCGCTTTAGGTCAGGCGGCCGATTAATTATAGCCAATTAATCAAATGGTGCGAGTGCAATTGACCTTGAACGTGAGATAGAGACGGGTAGTACGGTGTTCTAATTGGGTCAAATGATGTAATTAGCAAAGCAGTGTGTAAGTTATATGCATAGTTGATAATTGTAATATAAGAAAGAACTATTTTCATTGAATTTATGTGGTCCAGTAATACAACAAGTAAAATAACAACTAGAAAATAAGAAGAAATAAATCCGCCTTTGAAACTGAAACCCCGGAATTTTCCTGCACCTAAATTGAACCCTGCGACCGGCATTCACGTAGACGCAAGAAAATATACAGTCCACTGAGACCGTGTGTGTGTGCATGCATTGCCACATCTGTGTGCACAGCCACGGTGAACCCCTGCAGAACGCGAAGTCGTCTACAATACCAACCTTTGCGCCATTCACGCTAAGCGTGTCACCATCATGCCCAAGGACATACAGTTGGCGCGAAGAATCAGAGGCGAACGCGCCTAAGCCCTCTCGACTGCGTGTTTACGTTGTGTCTTGTTGTTTGTATGTAGTACCTACCTAGGTATCTACATACATCATCATTACCTACGTCGCGGTTTGAGCAAAACTTTACAAACAAAAGGCCCTTTTCAGGGCCGCATATGTTTCATGGTTTTATAAAAATGGAATGTTTCTTAAGCACATACAACATCAGTAATAGTATCAAACGTAATAAGTATAGCGATATACGTATATATATATATATTATAAGCGACATAAGTATGATCGGGAAATATTATTATTATCTGGTTACTTTATACTATGCTTATATGAGCGTAAATAATAATAATAATAATAATTGTTATGGTATGATACATACATACAATAATACGTAGGTACTTATAATTAAGGAATATAATCACATCTATACCTAGTCACCAATTTAATAATAATAATAATATATCGTAATCATCGAAAAGTTATAATATTACAATTTAATTTACCTACATATTATATTATAGGCAACTGAATTATGACGACGAATCCTCCCCTCCCCCGTACCCCTCTGATCTGACTCCACGGTGCTTCGTCTCGTAAACGTATATCGCGCTCTCTTTTCGACTTCGAACGTGTGTTTGATGGTATAAATATAAGGGGCGTATAAAACGGACATTGCCACCAGTCGTTCGTTCACCGGCGCAGTGGAAACTCGTGTGTCAGTTTAATTTCGATTAAACGTACTTTGTGCTCATTGAAAAATGACCGGTCGCGGTAAGGGAGGAAAGGGTCTGGGGAAAGGTGGCGCTAAGCGTCACAGGAAAGTGCTCCGCGATAACATCCAGGGTATCACGAAGCCAGCGATCCGTCGTCTTGCGCGCAGAGGTGGCGTGAAGCGTATCTCCGGTTTGATATACGAAGAGACCAGAGGCGTGCTGAAGGTGTTCCTCGAGAACGTCATCCGCGACGCAGTCACTTACACTGAGCACGCCAAGAGGAAGACCGTCACCGCCATGGATGTCGTATACGCTCTGAAGCGCCAAGGCCGCACCCTCTACGGTTTCGGAGGTTAAGCTGTGTAGCTTTGTGTCAGTCTTCGTGATGATGCGTGTCGCGATGTGTTTTTTTGTTAACTAATAAATGGTTGACAAAGACTCCACCGCTGCCGCATTTAAAATTTAAAAAAAGGCCCTTTTCAGGGCCGCATAAGTTTCATGAGATCATTTATAGATTATTGTTTCTTTACAACATAACAACATAATGCAAAAATGTCATACGGTACATAAATTGCACACCTACACTAACAAGTTATTATTATATTATATACATACCTACCTACCTAATTGTTGAGGTTGATGATGATGATTATAAATTTATGTAGGTAACAACAATCACAGAAAATTTTTATAAAAAAATATACCAATGTTCATTGCACGTGGTATTTTTGTTTGAAATAATATTTTATATACCTACCTATACATATAAGACAGAGTTGGTACCTATGCATAAGTTATATCATCTTACAGATATATATATGAACTATAGTATGTAAAGTAAGTGTATGTATAGTTTAAGTGAGGGATTGTTGTTAACAACAACAACTAAAGAAAAATTGTATATTAGAGTGTAGTTTTTTTTTTTTTTTTTTTTTTTCCCACTGGTAATATTTAGCTTCCTACATACATAGATTATTAGTGTATCTATTATAATTATTTATATATAGGTGTGTATTATCTGATATAAAGTTAAGAATATTATTATATGAAACTAGGTATGTTATAAGAGCGGCGGTGTTGTGTTGTCTTTTCGAACGCGCGCGCCACACACATTGTTTTTATTATTATCGTGTGTGTGTTCTATAATAATACATTAACGTTTGATGCAATTTAATGTAATAAGTGATTTATAACATATTTCGTTAATGCCAATAGATATTTCTTTGAAAAGAAACTTGCACGTCCTGCACTAAGACTATCCATCCTTTGAATACAAAATGTTCAGAGTTGTTTTACGAGCACCAAAACATTTATCGTTTTATACGTTAAAAACTTACATGTTTGCATTTATTTTACTATATGCTATGAAAACGATATCCTAGTGGTTTAATTGTCAAATAAAACTATACGGATGTGTTTGTTTTATAGAGAAAATTCAATTTTAAACATGACGCGACCTATACTGTGCCTTTAGTGGCGCGAATAAATCAATTTATTGTCCAAACGGTGAGTCCTGTGTACATAATGGGTATTTCTATACGTTACCATGTTCAAAATGTTTAAGTTGAAACGTTCTGCGCGTCTAGTGTGCTATAAAAAAATTATAATAAAGCAATTTAACCAGATCAATGTTAGTGAAAAGCAGTGAGCGTTCTTACGAGAAATCGTCTCTCGGCCGTGGTGTTCTCTTTACGGTAAAGGTTGGAATCTAAATACAAATTTTGAAATGTGCTCGCGCCCCCTATGATTTCAAATTCATCTTTTTCGGCTGTGTCGTATAATGTTTTGCCTTGTGGTGTGATGATTCTGGAGCCCCAAGACGTGTGTTTTGCATTAAGATCTCCAGCTAGTATCATTGGGGTCTCTCCGTTCAGGACTTTTGAGAAGTCTTGCGGTATGAGCCTTGAGGTTGGTGGTCTATATGCTGCATACACCGCCAGTTCTCCGTGGTTTGTCTTGAGCATAATTCCATTAGCAATCAGCTCAACTAAGTTTGGTGTGTGTAGTTCATCATGTATAAGATCTCTGCGAACTAAGACTGCTGTACCTCTGTATGCCCGATCTGCGGTCGTCAGGCAGTCTAATCTGTAGATATAGTAGTTAGCTATTTTAAAGTTGGTTGTTGGGTTCAGCTTGGTTTCTCCCAGTAGTATGATGTGGGCTTGCTGTGTTTGGGCAAGCAGTGTGAGTGCTGTCTTTTTCTTCCGGATACCTCCGGAGTTCCAATATATGATTCTTAGTTGTTTATCCATATTGGATATTGGAAAGCATGGTTAAACCTCTCCTTGCCACCTCCTGGATATTGCCTCCAGAGGCCAGGGAGACAAGCAGATCCGTCAATATCCCGATGATTGCGATCAAAGGGTTCATGCCGCCGCTTGCTGGTACAAAGTTGTAGGTGGGTGGTGTTCCTCTAAATGGTTGTTGTTGGTAGTGGGGTCCCATGGGATGAGCGGTACCACTTGGCATCGGATGTCTTGGGTCCGGTTGGGGTACCGCGCTCCACGGGGCTCTTCCTGCCCATACTGGTTGTGGTTGTCTTCTTGCCCATTCTTGTCTGGCTTGTATCTCATGCTGCAGTAGAGGCCTGCGTCCTGGCGCTGTTTCTGTGTAATGAGGGGGGGGGTGGAGGAGTGGAGTCCTCTTTTCCCTTGGGTCCCCTGTGGGTTCGTCTCTTTCCCTCGGGTTCTGCATTTGATAAGGGGCTTGAATAGGGGTGGGGGTGGGGGCGGTGGGTTCAGTAGGCTGTTGCCCCCCTCTTTGTCTTGAGCGGCTTGCCTTTCTACGGCGTGTGGTGCGGCTTTGAACTTGAATTGGGATAAATTCATGGGCCGCCGGCTCGCTTCTTATTGCTGGTTCTTGAGGTGCTGCGACCCTTGCGCCCTGGTCGGGCAGGGGTGTTGACACTGCTGAGGGTGCAGATGGTGCAGGTGCAGGTGTTTTTGACCTCGTGGATTTAGATCTCTTACGTTTGGTCCTCTTCTTCTTTTTGTGGCTGGGTAGTGGGGCTCCCCTAGCCGTGGGGGGGTTTGCCATCACTGGTTGTGTGATACCGGTGTATTGGATCACCGGCCAGGCGTTTAGATCCCCTGCTGCGGGGATTTGCGCTGATATAAATTGATTTCTTGGTGTTCTTACAGGTTGATCTGCCCTCTGCTGCCTGGTGGGGGGCTGGTCTGTTCTCTGTTGCCCTATGGCGGGCTGGTCTCTGTTTAGCGGTGGAGGGACTTTTAGTCCCCTTCTCCGTGCCTCCCTCAGGTAGTGGGGGCAGCGCCTACTGCACGCCACATGGGGGCCCTTGCAGTTGGCGCATGTTGGTCGCTGGCTGCTGGGTTTGTCACATTGCCTAGCGCTGTGCTCACCTGCACATTTGACACAGCGTTGTGTTTTATGGCAGCCACCCGAAGCGTGTCCGAATTGCTGACAGCGGTGGCATTGTGGTACTATGCCGCCTTTTGGTGCCCATCCCTCAATAGTGATGCCTGGGATGTTGAGGATTTCCGTGGTCGCATAGAGCCTCGTACGTTCTGTTTCTTGTAGGCGCTCCAGAGATACAAAGTATACAGGGCTCGTACTGCCGCGTCTTGGTGGTATTTCCTTGACGTATTTGGCAGGGAACCCTTTTGCCTCGAGATCTTTCTTAATTTCTTCGGGCGGTATGAAGTAGGTAAGGCCTTTAATGGCTACTTTGAGTGGTAGGTCTTCTTCGACTGCGAAACAGTGCCAGGCCACTGTTTTGTCTCTTTCCGCTTCTTCTATGAGGCACCGCTGCACTATGCGGAATTCTTCCGCGGTGCGTGCTGAGAAACGGAACCCTTTACCATAGGGTTTTACATTTAATGCATGGCCTAGTTTTTCTTTGATTCTCGCGAACACCGGAATCCAATTATTTAGGGATTCTATAATTATAGGCGGGTAGCCTTTTAGTACCTGCGGTTGTTGGTTCTGCGGTCCGCGCGGTGGTGATGGTGCTGTTGTTGTTGTGATCGCCTGTGGTGCTGATGATGGCCCTGCTTGAGGGGAGGCGGGTCTTGATTGTGTGGGGGAGGTGATGACCTCTGCGTAGGACATCGTGTTCCTGTGCGGTGGTGTCGGCAGCGTGGGCATCGGAGCCGCGTCCAACGGCACAGATTCAATGCCCGCATAAGATGTGGAGCGTGTTTCATGCATCTGCTGTTCATGCTCCATTTCGGATTCTGCTGATGATGATGGTGATGAATATGATGTTGAACTGTCAGCTGTAATGTTGGCTGGCAATCCGCTTGATGAGGAATCTTGTGATGCATGTTGGGCCGCTTCTATACCCATTTGACCTAAGGGTTGCAGTAGTCGGTCATTTTTTTGGATGGGTGTGCGTTTTTTCAGATTCGCTTTTTGGCCGTCTTTTTTCGGCGGGGTGATGGATTTCTTTATTCTAGGGCGTTTCTCATCGCCGCCCACCTCTGTTTCTGAGTCCGATGAGGTTACTGGCCGTCTTTGTTTGCGCCTCCTGGCTGGTAATGCTCGTACGGTTTCGCCTGCGGGCGGGTGCTCAGACCTACTCGCCGCGAGTCCTATGTCGGGCATTGAAAGTGAGGGGTTTATGACGGCCTCCTCGATGCGTCTTCTTGGTGATCCCACTTGGGATGATGATGCTGGACCGAGTGAAGCTGGTTCAGTTTCACTCACAGCAGTGCACACAGGCTCCGCTGTGGTGAGCCCTTCCGCTTTCTGTTTGCGGTCCTTGGCCTGCCTAGGTGCCTTGCGTAGTCCGAGTGCCGATGCCGGCATGATTACGGACTTTGTTGGGTCCATGAGGTAACGGCATACGATACCTTCCTGTTTGTCTGGGTCTGGGTCCGGATCTTTCCGGGGCGGGGGGCGTCCGCCTTCCGCCATGATTGGTAAAAACAATTGGTGAAAATGATTTTACCGGTGATGATATGATGATGAGATGATGGTGATGATGATGATTCAGTGACTTCTCTAGCTCTGCTACTGCCTGTGGCCTCCAGGAGGCGGTTCTTCCCACACCGGGTGAAACCCCGTTCGGGATAGCCCAGCGAGGTGACCGCGCACAGATACCACAAGCAGCAAACAGTTGATGAAGGGTGATGATGAATCAAGGCGCTACTACGTCCGTATTTATTAACTAAATACTTAGTAGTAACTGCACGGCCTTTACCAACGTGGAGTGCACGGGCCGAATCGACACGTGGTAATTACCGGGGGGGGTGTTTTCCAGCTCACCTGAGGGTGGTGGCCGATGGTGCGGTGGGAGCCTCGACGCTTTCGCGGAGGATCAACCACCAACACTACCGAACCGAGCGCGCTAAGGGTGCTGAAAAACAGTGAGGGATGTGCATACCATATGGGTCGCGTGACGTCATACATTTGAAATCATAGGGCCGGATGAGCCAACGCATATACCCACAAATCCCAATCACCGCGCTGACGTCCTAGACGTTGTGGCGTACAAGGGGTTGCGTGGAAGTATAAACGTGGAAGTGCTGTACGACATGGACGAACAGCACTTCCCCATACTCATCACCACCAACCTCACAACCACATCAATTACCAGAAACCAGATCCTAAGAGTAAACTGGCAGGCCTACACAAGAGAGCTAGAAGACCTCAGCGTGGGCCCTCTTCAAACACCTGAGGAAGTAGAAGCAGCCACCAAGCTAATAACCAAAAGGTTACAGGAAGCAAACAAGGCACACACCAAAATAGCGAAACCTCCGAACAGGAGATGGGAATTACCCATACCAATCCAGCGCGACCTAATGGAAAAAAGACTACTCAGAAAACAATGGGCCAGTACCAGATGCCCCATACTCAAGAGAAAACTTAACTCACTACAAGTAAAAGTAACACAAGAAGTGGAATCCTGGAGAGGGGCATCATGGGAAAAAGAAATAGACTTTGCAGGGGAAGATATGGCCAATCTGTACCAACTCAACAGACGGCTCACCAAAGCAACACAACCAACTTACCCACTAATAGAAAATGGAGTACGCAAGTACGCACCACAGGACAGAGCCAGATTGTTTGCCCAACACCTGGAGAAACAATTTGAACTTCACCCAATACGCCAAAATGCAAGCGAGACCACTCGCGCCCACCATCAAGTCGTAAACCAATGGATGACAAACTACATGAAAGAGCCATCTCCCTCCCTGGATGGAGTGAACTTCATCTCACCAACGGAAACATATAAGGCAATTAGACGCCTGCCCAGAAGGAAGGCGGCGGGGCACGACGACCTGCCCATAGCAGCGCTGCACCAGCTGCCCAGAAAGGGCATCACCACCATAACACGCCTGTTTAATGGCATACTTAGAACGGGCCACTATCCGGAAGAATGGAAGAAGGCAAAAGTCATAATGATCCCGAAGTCGGGCAAGGACCGAAGACAACCGGCGTCTTACCGACCTATATCACTGCTGCCCCACTTGGGAAAGCTGTTTGAAAGGTTGCTGCTACATAGAATACGTCCCTCTATAAATATTAGAGAAGAGCAGTTCGGTTTCAGAAGATACCACTCTACAACATTACAATTGACGAGAGTACTACATCAGATGGCACACTCAATGAACCGAAACAAACACACGGTGGCGGTGTTCCTGGATGTGGAGAAGGCCTTCGATAGGGTGTGGCACGAGGGCCTTCTCTACAAACTAGCGCAGTCAGACATACACAGACAGTACCTGAAAATATTGCACGCGTTCCTGACAAAGAGACAATTCTATGTTACGGTAGAACAGAGGAACTCGGACAACAAATACATACATGCAGGCGTCCCACAGGGCAGCTGCCTGTCACCAATTCTATATGCCGCATATGCGGACGACATACCCAAGCTGGAAGACCTGCCATGGCACCGAGAGGAGAGGGTCACCCTCGCGTTGTACGCTGACGACAGCGCATACATGACCACCTCCGGCAACCCAAAGCAGGCGGTCAGAACGATGCAGCTGCAGTTAGACCTGCTACCCGACTGGCTCGACAGATGGCGGATGGCAGTCAACGTGAGCAAGACGGCAGCAATTGTAATCAGTCGAAAAAGAGACCCAGAAAAGAAACTCAAGCTATACGGACAAGAACTGACATGGCAGAACAATGTAAAGTATCTGGGAGTCAAGATAGATAAAAGACTCACCATGACTGCACAAGTCAACCATGCAGTGAAAACGGCAAGAACAGCCAGAGCCCTTTTACGCCCAGTAATAGGATCAAGGCTACCCCTAAGGACCAAGCTGGGGATCTTTAAAACATATATAAGGTCAAGATTGACATACGCGTCCCCAGCCTGGTTCGCACTATGTTCCAAATCAAATAAAAACAAAATTCAAAGCCAACAGAACATAGCCCTCAGAATAGCCACGAGAGCAGGGCGATATGTTAGAAATTCCACAATATCCAAAGACACAGCGATAGAAACCGTGGAGCAGTTCGTTGTCCGCCTGGCAAGGAAGATGTACGACACGGCGGACAACGGACCCCACACCCACCTCCAGGGACTGGCGCCCTTACACGCTAGACCACCAGAGGTCAAACCCTCATGGCGGCCGCTTCCCCGGGAGCTACTTCTAACAGCTTCAGAGGAGGAGGTGGAGCCATGAGGGCCCAAAGCAAATAATACACACAAACATTATAACATTATAAAGTAGAACCAAATCAAAAAGCACAGAGTGCAAATTCAGCCTTCACCTAGAGCGGCACTAAACAGAGAAGCCTAAGTGAAGAACAAATACCAGGGAGTAGTGACTCCCTGAGATTATGCAGGAGTAAGGGGCGACAGCCCGAGACTCCATCCGACCCAGAAAGGGTTGAAGAAGAATAACGTAAACGCTCGCGCCCCCATGGATCGATTGTGTACTGTTCCCGGAACCTTACCAAACGATACCCTTACAAGTTCACTACAAAGCGCGCCCGCGTTCGGTGGTGTTAGTGGTCGAGTCTCCGCTTAGGCGTTGAGAATCCCACTACACCAAGTTCACCACCTTTCTAGTGAACTCTCGGCAACTAGCGTGTATTCAACCGCGCACGTTCGCTCCACGAGTTAGAAGCCGAGTAGAGACTGGCTAGGCGTTTTGCTACAAAACACCAGAACCAGTTTCGCAGCGACACAACCCACACCTTGATACATCCTCTGCTACGCGTAGTCTCTGTGCGCGGTCACTTAGCTGGGCTTTCCCGAACGGGGATCCACCTGGCTTGGGAAGAACCGCCTCTGGGACGGCTGCGTGTAGTAGTGGATTCAGAGCAAGACAAGTGTCACCAAAAGCACCGCATCACCATCGTGATCGCCACTGTTGTCACTAACTAGTGATCGTCATCATCATAGTTACATCAATACCTACATCTTCATCATTACTACTCGCCACCATTACCAACAAGAATGGCGGATGGAGAAAGGCCTCCCCCTCGGAAGGACCCGGACCCATCAAAAGAAGATGAAGCACCAGGTGAAGAAGGCATAGTGTGCCGTAACCTATTTCATCCTGAGCAATCAGTGATTGTCCCGGTGTCAGCACTAGGGTTAAGGAAAGCCCCGCGCCCTAGGAAGACAGGCGAGGAAAAATTGGAAAAGCATGCAGGTGGTGTCACCATGTCCGGGGGTGCCCCCCGCCCAGGAGATACCGAATCAGCTGCCATCCAAGTTCAACAAACCCCATCAATTTCGGTCAAGCCGGCCGAAAAAAGGGTACAGGACCTGAGGGAATCAACCGACCACACTGCAATGCTAGGGGCAGCTGCTACCCAAGCAGGAAGCCCTAAACGCAGGTTAGAAATAGACAACATCAAGATAAGCCAATCTGAATCACCCGCACAAGGACTCGCGATTAATCGACCTATGTGTCAATTGAAGCGCGAAACCGACAGGGCAACCAAGGGCAGGCCGCCAAAACCCAGGAGGCGGCTATCTTCCTCCACAGAAGAACAGGGGGGGGATGAAAAGCGTTTTAAACTAAGAACGTCCATCACCCCACCCAAAGCAGCATCTGAAAAGAAGTCAAGGGCACGCAGGAAGAGTCACCGCAGCTCTTCAACCAGCTCGAGTGAATATTCAGACTCATCTTCAACTACAACTTCATCTGCGGGAGAAGCACCTGCAAATATAACAGCAGACAGCATGGAATCAGAGGCTATAGGTGAGCAATACCAGGGGCAAGCGGACTCAACGCCATACGTTGACATTGAATCAGTGCCCATGGACGCGGCGCCAATACCTTCACCACCATCACCAACACCGGAAGCAGCATTATCATATGCAGCGATGCTAGAATCGCCGCCGCTTCCTAGAAACAACACATACAGAAATCAAGAAATACCACCACAAAACGCGACACCACGAAGACAGGTAACACCAGCATCAGTAGCAACCAACTACAATGATAACCACACTGCCACGCAGGACCCAGCAGCTCCCAACCAAGCCATGACAACCAAAGGTTACCCACCAATAATAGTGGACCAACTGCCCGACTGGGTACCACTATTTGCCCAAATGAGGACTAAACTAGGCAGAGCACCAAACGCCAAGCCCTTTGGGAAAGGGTTCAGGTTCGCGTGCACATCGGTTGAAGAATTCCGACTGGTCCAAAGAACTCTCACCGAGGCTGCGGACAAGGACAAGAGGGTCTCGTGGCACTGCTTCGCCACACCTGAAGAATTACCAACCAAGGTAGCCATAAGAGGGCTACCTTTTGAAATTAACCCAGCAGATATAATCCTGGCACTGAAAAATATTAACTTCAATGCCAGCTACATTAAAGAAATACTACCAAGAAAAGGGACAAGAGGAGGCCCCATATATTATACAATATTGGAGAGATTAAACGAAGAGGAAAAAAGGAGACTCTACGCCACAACGGAGCTCCTGAATATACCGAACATAATGATAGAGGGGTGGGCACCCAGGAAAGGGACCATCCCCCAATGTCACAGATGCCAAGCATTCGGTCATGCATCAGGCGGTTGTCACAGGCCGCCGCGTTGTGTAAAATGTGCAGAAGAGCACTTCGCATCCGAATGCACCAAGGAACCTGGACAGACACCAAAATGCGCAAACTGCAACGGTGCTCATGTGGCTTGCAGCAGACGTTGCACCCACTACCTACGCGAAGCAAGAAAAAGGGGGGTATTAGTACCAGCTCCTTACCCTAAATCAAACCGCCAGGGCGTGGACCCTAGGCAGCGCCTAAATCAACAACAACAAATGATCCAACAACAGCCTCAAGAAGATTATCAACAGACATGGAGGAACTACCAACCTCCTCCACCACAGTGCCCTTCGTTCCCACAACCCTACACGGGAAATGAAAGGTTTACAGAACATCCAAGAAGAGAACAATGGCCAGTCCTACCGACACAAATATTCGAAGCCACGGCGGCAAACCCACCCACGCAAAGGGGAGAGCCTCTCCCACAAAGAAAAAGGAAGAAAAAGAAAAATAGGAGGAGAAGCCAAAAGCGAGGGGAGGAGGGATTGGACCACCCAGCCCCCACAGCAGCCTCAACTCCCATCCCTACAACCCAACCTGAAATAGAAGGTCAAGAACAAAGAAACATAAAACCCCAACCTCCACCACCTACCTTCGTGCCACTTCAGGCGATGGGGAGGTCTGCGCCTACAAGTACAATGAACCAACCAATAACGAGGCCTACCCCCACCATTGCCCAGCCTACCCACCAACCGCACGACGACCGCCCATCGCAAAGACCTAGATCACAGGGACCTAGGGGGACCCAATCTAGATCACAATCCAGGGGGAAGCAACACCCAACTGACCCAAGAAGAACAGAAAGTCATCACCAACAAGCCCCAGCAGGATGGAATGAACACCACCACCAGCAACAGGCCACCCAACCAACCCAACCAACCCAACAAAGACCTCAAGTACCGGAAGGTCATTACATACCATACCATCATCAACAATACATACCTAGACCAGCGAGCAGCGCCGGGAACCCACTGATGATCATCATTGGGATCCTGACGGATCTGCTCGCCTCATTAGCCTCTGGAGCCAACCTCCAAGAAGCGGCAATGAGAGGGCTCCAGAATCTTCACAGACTCCAATATGGACAGTAGTATAAAAATACTGTACTGGAACCCCAATGGCATCACGGGGAAAATACAGATGCTACGTATCCTCGCCCAGTCGCAGAATGTACACATTATTCTCCTGGGCGAAACTCTACTAAAGCCTAACAAGGATCTACGATTACCAAACTTCACACCGTATAGAAGAGATTGCATCTCCCCCACAGGCAGAGCATACAGGGGCACAGCGGCTCTTGTTAGACGGGATGTAATCCACGAGGAGTTGAAGCACCCAGATACAACGGACCTAATTGCAAATGGCGTCGTGATAAAAACAAACCAAGGTGAACTGAAGGTGTTCGCAGGATACAGGCCCCCAACCGCGTCACTCTCGGCATCTGACTTCAGCAAAATATACGACGACACAACTCCCACGCTGTTGATAGGCGATCTAAATGCCAAGCACACGGCGTGGGGTTCACATACAATCAACCCAGCAGGAAGAACTCTGTACACAACGGCGGATAATCAGCAATTCGAAGTCATAGGACCTGATGAACCAACGCACGTACCGACAGCGATAAACAGCAGACCGGACGTACTAGACGTGGCAACATACAAGAACATCAGAGGCTCAATACACATTGAAGTACTTTACGACCTCGATGAACAACACCTGCCAATCCTGGTTACTCTATCGCAAGGAGTAAGCCTAGCGGCTAGAAACCCGCGCACCAAAACGAACTGGATGGCATATCAAGAAAAGCTCAGAGAAATGACAACAACGGGTCCCATAAACACACACCAAGAGGTGGATTTGGAACAGAAGCATCTAACTAGAATGATGTTGGAAGCTAAGGAAGCATCAACCACCATCTGTCCGACACCAACCAAAAAATCGGAACTTCCATTGAGAATACAAAGAGACATTCAGCAAAAAAGATTCTTAAGAAAAAACTGGGCACAAACAAGATGCCCAGTTATCAAAAGAAGATTGAACGCACTAGCCACTAAAGTTTCTCAAGAAGTGGAGGAATGGAGGGGCTCCGGATGGGAACATACCATCGATAAAGCTGGAGAGAACATGACCAACCTCCACTTCTTAAACAAATGCCTAACTAATAAACCGCAACCAATATACCCATTGTTGGACGAGAGTGGGACAAGAAACTACAAACCAGAAGACAGAGCCAACATTCTGGCTGACCATATGGAGAATCAATTTACGCTCCATCCAATCAGACCAGAAATATCCAGAAGCTCAGTAAACCACCACCAAATGGTGACCAAAGCGGTTGAAGAATTCCTGGCAAGTCAAACAGAACCTCTAGCAGGCGGAGAATACATCTCACCATCTGAAGTGGCCAAAGCAATCAGAAGACTTCCAAGGAAGAAAGCCGCAGGCCAAGACGGACTACCTATAGCGGCAATATACCAACTTCCAAGGAAGGGAGTAGTGGCCATCACGAAGCTATTCAATGGCATATTGAGAACAGCCCACTTCCCCGAAGAATGGAAACAGGCAAAACTGATTGTAATACCCAAACCAGGAAAAGACAAAAGGAAGGCAGCATCTTATAGACCGATCTCCTTGCTCCCGCAGTTAAGCAAACTATTCGAGCGGCTGTTGCTGTGGCGCATAAAACCGTCCATCACACCAAGGAACGAGCAGTTCGGTTTCAGACCCATGCACTCCACCACGCTCCAATTAACTAGGGTCTTGCACGAACTAGCCACTGAAATGAACAATGGTAAACACACAGTAACTGTGTTTCTAGACATTGAGAAGGCCTTCGATAGAGTGTGGCACGAAGGCCTTCTCTATAAGATGATACAAGCAAAAATGCAGCCACAGTACATAAGATTATTAGCATCATTCCTGAAGAACCGTAGTTTCTTCGTATCAGTCGAAGGGAAGAACTCGGCAACCAAGAAGATACAAGCGGGAGTGCCACAAGGCAGCACAGTATCACCAGGGTTGTACGCGCTGTACACTGATGACATCCCGACCCTGGCCGAAAGTATCCGAGAAGGAGAACGGGATGTAACACTAGCACTCTTTGCAGACGACAGCGCGTACCTCTCAACTTCAAGAACTCCCAAAGGAGCCACAAAGAGGATGCAACGACTACTAAATCTCTTACCAGACTGGCTAGATAAATGGCGCATGGCAGTCAACGTGGGGAAGACTGCCGCCATGCTAGTCAGTCGGAAAAGCAGAAACCCTCCACTAATGCAACTGATGGGTCAAGACATAGAATGGAGGAACACCGTCAAATACCTAGGAGTAGAAATAGATAAAAGACTTACAATGACAGCACAAACGGAGAACGTAATAAGACAGTCCAGAGCGGCAAGAGCCATGCTACGCCCCGTACTGAGCTCAAAACTTCAAACAAAAACCAAGCTGGGAGTCTACAAAACGTATGTACGGTCAAGACTGACCTACGCGACCCCAGCTTGGTACCAGCTTTGCTCCAAAGCAAATAAAAAAAAGCTGCAAACAATCCAAAATGTCGCACTACGCATAATTACCAAGGCTGGTAGATACGTAAGGAACGACGTAATCAGCAGAGACTTGGCTATAGAGTCAGTCGAACAATTCGTAGTACGACTGTCGAAAAAAATGTTCGACAAAGCGGACAACGGGAGACACATACACCTGCACGGGATCGCCCCGCTGCATACAAGACCACCAGACGCAAAGAAATCCTGGCGAGCTCTCCCCCGAGAGCTACTTCCACAAGAGGAGACCTCAGGAAGTCAGGGGGATGACTAGAAGCCGGGGGATGAAACCCTAAACATCCAAATGGAACACCAAGCAACGAAATAAGCTTACCTCAAAATACTTTGGTATGATGGTAAGCTGAAATCAAAGAAGAAGAAGAAGAAAACATCGAATAAATCATCCAGATAAACGAAAAACACGAAAGTGTAGTCAGACATTATGCAGAGCGGTCATTTTCCAGAGTAGCCTGCACAATGAAGAGACACCGTGGAGTAGTAGCCCCACGAGTTCAAGCAGAGGCCATGAGTATGAAAACTCGATGCCTCCACCAGCCCCGCCAAAGGTTGACGAAATAAACATATATATGCTCGCGCCCAAGTTTATACGCTAAATATTGTTATTATAATCTAATTAAATCATCATCAACAATGGCAGATACCGCAGTAGCAGCAGAGGCTCCCGCTCCGGCCACCCCCGCCAAGAAACCAAAGTCTTCCGCCGCCGCCGGTGCCAAGAAACCAAAATCGAAACCGACCCACCCGAAAACTTCGGAAATGGTGAACAGCGCCATCAAAGAGCTCAAAGAGCGCAGCGGATCATCATTGAAGGCGATCAAGAAATACATTGCCGCTCAATACAAGGTTGACGCTGAGAAACTAGCACCGTTCATCAGGAAGTATTTGAAGAGCGCCGTCGAATCCGGTGCATTGATCCAGACCAAAGGCAAGGGTGCCTCCGGTAGTTTCAAGCTCGAGTCTAAGTCTTCCTCTTCGAAGAAGCCGACCGCTTCCAAAGCCTCCGGCAAGTCCGCCGGCGCTAAGGAAAGTGGTGCCGCTTCATCAGCCAAGTCGAAGAAGGCCGCCGCGTCCTCTGCCGCCGCCAGCGGCGGCAGGGGTAGGAAATCCGCCGCTGCTTCTTCGCCCGCCAAGTCGAAGCCTTCCGCCGCTACGAAGGACAAGAAAGCCGCCGCCGCTAAGAAGAAGCCCGCCGCTGCCGCCGCGAAGAAAGCCGCCGCTCCAGCGAAGGCGAAGAGCGCAGCCGCGCCTAAAGCTAAGAAAACCGCCAAGCCGCCCACTAAGAAGCCCAAAGCGCCCAAACCGAAGAGGGCCGCCGCCACACCGACCAAGAAGGCCGCCGCGAAGAAATCATCCGCCGCTAAGAAATAAGCGTGGACACCGCACAAGCATCGGTGTCGTCGTTTGTGCGTGGTGGTGTGTGTACTACGTGCTTGCTTGCGTGCCGTGCTTCGCCCTCGTCGTCGAGTATCTGTGTCCGCTCGTGTGTAGTAGTATTGTGAACGTCAAAGTTCAAACTTCTACCGCGCGCGGACCCGGGAAAGACATGAGCGCGCGTTGCTCGCTGTTGCTAGCACGTTATGCGCTCTCACCTCAATCGCCGACATCACCGGTCGTCGTGGTCTTCCGTGGGACCCGCTTGCGTGGGGTAGGAGGCGATGAGATGAAGAGAAATCTCTCTATCACTCCTCCTCATTTCGCACCAAAAAGCCCTTTTCAGGGCTAACAAAAATATCAAAAAATGGTTGTTAAACCTCTTATGTTTCTGAACGCAACGAACAACAACAACAACAACAACAATAATATCATCACTCATAATTCAATTATGCGTGTACCTATTGAGTACGCAATAGTAATCATTTATCCATACATATCGTTATTACTATATAGGTACACACATTGAACATTAGGACCCCGCCCGACTGCCCGACTATAACAGACTACAACACCCACTAACTATAATCAGTTGATTAGCTAGAATCTCCTAAGAAGTGTTTTATTTTAACTTCAGTGTTAGGTACTGTTATTACTGACAACTCACAAATATATAAATAACAATCTAAGCTAAAGTCGGTAAGTGACGTAAATACATGGCTATACTTTCATTTTGTATATGCGAATTTGTCGAATAAGGTGCCAATAATCATAAATATGTGTGTGGTTTATATTGGTATAGGTTGGTTGTTGATTTCTAAATATTATGTTAAAATTAGTGTTCAATTTCAGGTTTCCTCTTTAGCTACCTATATGTGTCTATCTATATCTTTCTCTTTTTCTAATGTTTACGTCTCTCCCTCTAACCGTTGTTACTTACCTGCTAATGGTGGATACGGTCGAATGTGGTTCGTAAACTTGCTCCCGATGTGCTCTCGCCGCTCGCATCTATAAATATTGAAAAAACTTAAATTATGACACTAGTACGCTACGTGGCGCAGTGCGAAGCGAACGTATATAGTTTTTATTGAAATTAACTCATTTAATAAACTACTCCTATAATGTCGGGACGCGGTAAAGGTGGCAAAGTTAAGGGGAAGGCAAAGTCTCGCTCCAACCGTGCAGGTTTACAATTCCCAGTGGGTCGTATTCATCGTCTTTTGCGTAACGGCAATTACGCAGAGCGCGTTGGTGCCGGTGCTCCGGTGTATTTAGCGGCCGTGATGGAATATCTAGCCGCTGAGGTGCTAGAGTTGGCCGGTAACGCGGCGAGGGACAACAAGAAGACCAGGATAATTCCGCGTCATCTCCAACTGGCGATCAGGAACGACGAGGAGTTGAACAAGCTGCTCTCCGGGGTCACCATCGCACAGGGCGGTGTTCTGCCTAACATCCAAGCAGTGCTCCTCCCCAAGAAGACCGAGAAGAAGGCTTAATATGCCAGCTCTCAATATTTTGTTGGTGCACGGACATGTATATGAAAATACATCGCCAATGCACCTATATATGTAACACAAAAGGCCCTTTTCAGGGCCACAAATTATTTCCGATATATATGTTTGTCTCTCAACAAACAGTAAGATATATATTGTTTCTTGAACACAAAATGACATAATAATAATAATAAATATCAAACAAGTCGAGGTGTGCTACATTTCATAATACTTACTAGTATTTATGTATGTACCCACTTACCTAATTTTGTGAATGTTGCATGCATTTCACTTAATACGTAGTGTTGGAAACGTCATTACTTTTAAAAAATGAAACGTCTAAGTAAAATACGTAATAAAGATGATACAACCACGTAGAATAAGTTAGCAGTAAATAGTTCATAAGCGCTTTAAATGTATTGCTATATAAGTATAGATAACGTATGATAAGAAATAGGTAAGAATCTAAGTAAGTAGAATGAGTAGCTCCAGTTCGGTGTCAAAAGAGGTAGAATAGGAATGTAACCAGGTTATAGAAAAAACTCTTGCCTATCTCATACCACTTGTCACTCTCGCACAAGTCCCCGGGTTTTCCAGGAAAACACAGGGAAAGTCAGGGAATAGTATTTAATTGTGTATAATGTAATAAAATAGCTTTAGATAATGTAGAAATAACATAGGTGGTCTAATAATTACCTATTACGAATATTTGTGAAGGTAAAATCACATAAAAACTAGACTTTTCTAGAAAATGTAAAAATTATATTTTATTTTAATAATCTTTGCCAGTCTACGTACACAATAGCGAAAGTAACTCTTGTCTGTCTGTCTGTTACGCTTTCACGCCAAAACTACTGGACCGATTTGAATGAAATTTGGTATGGAGATAGTTTGAGACCCGGGGAAAAAAAAAAAAAAAAAAAAAAAACATAGGATAGAATTTATCTGACTGCGCAAAAAGAGGTTAATGTTTTCGCGCGATAACCGACATACGCGCGGGCGGAGCCGCGCCCAGAAAGCTAGTTTTAACTAAATAAATAACAACAGCAAATTGTTACAACTGCATTGATTGATATTATTATATAGATAGATATAAAAATCTGTATATTATTGTTAAAACTATTTGATTAGGATCGCACCCGCCCGCGCCGCGGCCCCTGCCCGCGCACCGGCCCCGGCTCGCCCCGCGCTCCCGGCACCCGTCGCCAACACCATTCGCGCGCCTCCCCGCGCCGCTTCCCGGCCACAAGCTCCACCTATGCCATTGATGGCTGCCCCTCTTCAAGAGGCAATCAACCTAGTCAGCGATCTGGCTATGTCGGTTGACATCAATGAGGTACAAGAGCTATTCCACAAGATGCAATACGCTCAATCCCCAGCGGACGTGATCCAATACACATTGGAACACGCGAATTTACTTAGCGCCCTTAAGCGCTTCGTTCCCCAGGCCCCTCCCCAGTACAACCACTATGGGTAGTACAACCGAACGCACGAAACCGTACTCAGTTTCGTTAGCGTCATTTAACGCTGACGGCCTCTTCAGACAACGTGACCTCGTCCACGACTTTTGTTGTACCCACCTTATCGATATCATATGCGTGCAGGAAACCTTTCTAAAACCGGGGAAGGCGAACCCTAGGTTTGCCAATTACAGAACGGTACGTGATGATAGAGTGAACTCCCGTGGGGGAGGCACTCTTATCTATTACAAAAGGTCCCTGCACTGCATTCCCCTACCTACCCCAACTCTTGTAAATATGGAAGCATCTTGTTGCCTCCTAGCTATGACTGGTCATCAACCTATAGTCATAGCATCCTGTTACCAAGCTTGCAAAAAGCCGATCGTCCGAACTGACTTAGAAGCCCTATTCTCATTAGGAAGCGCCGTCATTCTGATTGGCGACTTCAACAGTAAGCACATCCTATGGAATTGTAACGTCAACAATCCCAGAGGTATTGCACTTGAAAACCTAATCGCAGAACTTAACTTTGACATAATTGCGCCCACTGAGCCCACTCACTACCCTTATATGGAAGACCACCGATCTGACTTGCTTGACATGGCACTATTCAGAGGCGTAACACTCCGGTTACGCTCCATAGAAGTGGTTCACGAGCTTCACTCTGACCACCGACCCATTATACTGCGACTAGGTCCCGACCCAACGACTGACCTCCCCCGCCCCACTAAGACGATAGTGAACTGGAAGCAAGTAGGCGATGCCCTAAAGGCTATCAGTTCACCGGACCTAGACAAGATCCCTGACGACATCCTGACAAAAGATGACGTAACCCTTGCGATCGATTCGTTCACCAATCACCTCTCCACCGTAGTAGGTGCATCCGCAAAGGAGGTCATAGTGCCGGACGACCGGCGCCTTGTCATTCCAGCGGATGTGAGACGATTGGTGACGGAGAGTAAAGCAGTGACCCGACATTACGACTCTTACCCCAGTAAAGAGAACAAAACTAAGAAACGCCACTTTGAACGCATGGTTCAAAGTCGCATGTCTGAGTTGCGTGATCAACAATGGGGCGATAAACTTTCAAACCTCGTGCCAAGCCACCATGCTTATTGGAACTTGGCGCGAAGTATGAAAGGTAGTTACCATAACGACATGCCTCCCTTATACAGACCAGTCCCACTAGTCCCAGCGTTCTTTGACGAAGACAAAGCTGAGTGCCTAGCTGATAGCCTAGAGACTCAGTGTTCCCCTAACGTAGATCACGTTGACCAAGCTCACCTCGATTCGGTGGATGCTGAAGTCGAACGTAAAAGCTCTGTGGTCACCTCTGAACTCCCACCTGCCACCTTAGCGACTTACGCTGAAGTGGCGAGACTGATCAAGGCCCTCCGACCGCGCAAATCCCCCGGTGCCGATGGCATCTCCAACAGGGTTCTTAAAACCCTCTCTCCTCCTCTCATCCATCTCCTAGTCAGCATCTTCAATGCTGCTATGAGCCACTGCTTATTCCCAGACACCTGGAAATGTGCAACTGTCATTGGCATTCACAAACCAGGCAAAAGCTCATCTGACCCCACCAGTTACCGCCCAATCAGCCTCCTCAGTGCCTTAGGCAAACTTTACGAGCGGTTACTTGCAAACCGCCTCCAGTCCCATGCTAAGGAACACCACCTTATCCCAGATGAGCAGTTTGGCTTCAGACCCGGACACTCATGCGTCCAACAGGTGCACCGCCTCACGGAGCACATCATTGAGGGCTTTAACAAGTACCCCAAACCCCAGACCACGCTAGCAGTCTTCCTCGACGTGGCGAAAGCTTTTGACAAAGTCTGGCACAATGGCTTGATTTACAAGCTATACCAACTTGGCGTGCCAGAACGTCTTGTGCTCATCCTACAAGACTTCCTTAAAGCCAGAAGCTTTCGCTATCGCGTGGAAGGCACCCTCTCCTCCCCCCACCCAGTCAGAGCCGGAGTCCCGCAGGGCTCCGTGCTATCACCCATTCTCTTCGCGCTGTATACCAGCGACATCCCACGCTCTCAGCCAGACGTCCTATTGGCCCAATACGCGGATGATACCGCTATTTATACCACTGGGTGGCGTATCAGCAGAAAGTCCATTTTCGCCCTCCAACGGGCCATCACCGAGATCGGTGACTGGTTCCGTAAATGGCGCATCGCGGTCAACCCAGTTAAAAGTGCAGCTATGTACTTTACTGAGAAGACTCGCCCCCGTTACCCGCAACCTTTAACTTTGTTTGACCAACCCATCCCCTGGGTTAGTAAAACAAAATATCTCGGAGTCACCCTTGATCGGAATCTCACCTTTAGCGATCATATAACAACCGTCCGAAACAGAGCGGCCTTTGTAATGGGTCGCCTTGGTCCCCTGATTCGCAAAGAGAGTAAAATGTCTCTTAGTAATAAGAAGACACTTTACACTGCCTGCATCCGCCCCATCATGACTTACGCATCAGTAGTGTTTAGTCATGCTAGTGAGGCCCATCTCCATAAGCTTCAAGTCATTCAAAATCGTTTTCTTCGTAGTGCAACCGGCGCTCCTTGGTATGTCCGGAACACCGAGTTGCACTGCGACCTAAACCTTCCCTCTTTAGCGCAGTTCAATAAGGACTGCGCTCGCCGATACTTTGATCGAGCGCCCCACCACTCGAACCCATTGGTTGTCCAGGCATCGAACTACTCGACCGCCTCTTCTATCCCATTTTTCAAACCCCCCCGTCGCCGACCACGGCAGGTATTAGACGACCCGGATGACCCCATCGCAGTCATTACATTGGCAGCTTTAGCGTTATCCGCAAGTCGTCGAGGTAAAATCCCCAGGTGTGAGGTAATTAGAGGTCACACAATCAAACACCGAGCTCGCCGGCGAGCTCGAGGCAAAAACAAGGTCACGATAAATTGCTCTCCAAATAGTCAAAGAGTTTTATTCAGTAGGGCCCAATTGTGCAACACTGCAGTTGCACAGAGGCATTTTGCTCCGATCCCCCCCATGTCTCTCGACAGTGAGACAAGCCGAGGTCCGAACCACAGTGGTGCCCTTGAGCTCGCTGTCAACCCCTCCTATAATAGCGGTACGTTTTCGGCGTCCGCAGGAGACGGAGGTAGAAGGCGCTTTTCGCCTTCTACGCCCGTCTCGGGAGAAGTGCCTTCGGCACTTCTCCCTCCCGGGCTATTGTAGGGCCAGGCCCTCGCCCAAAACCCGGTGGAGCTGGACGACCGCACAGGCGGTAGCCAGCATCTATGTCCTCCCTAAACAAAAACAACAACGTGCAATTTAATGGATTCCGACCTGTGCCGCCACGCCGAGCACACCTGTCTACAGCTCCGCCAGTATCTCCCAGTGAGACCGCAATAGTCCCCGCACTATTGCCGTCTCACTCGGGTCATCGTTCCGACGATAGTTGCAGACCAGTGCCTTGGAATACGCAGTCCTGACGAAGTTTTTGTTTTGTGTGCAGAAGCTGAGCAGCCGCCGAACGCCGAGCAACGCGAGCTACGAGCTCGCCGTGCCGTCGCGCAGAGGCGCTCTAAGACGTCTGGCATTACCACCTACCCAGTCCCTTGTTTCGGACGAACAACATCATATCGGGCTGGTGGTCTTGCTTCGACCGCACTTATCGGTGCGCATTTCACCACTTTACTATCCGACACAACATAGTAACAGTCGCGTAACAACACACTTTGTGCTGTTAAGCGACGTCGTTCAGGCGTGGGGTAGCGTCAGCCAAACCCGTCTGAACGATCAAATCCGCCATTTGCTGCGGTCGCAGTGTGACACCCTACGGTGACAACGGCCACTGTTGTTGTTTTGGTTTAACCTTGCACCGTGGCCTTTCCCGCTTCACGGGTCAGCCGAAGCAAGCTGGGCTCCGGGATTCTGGCCTTGGGGTCACCCCTAGTCAAACCCGGAGTAGCGCTTAGGAGCACCCCTCTCCGCCGAGAAAAAAGCTCGGAGAGGGTACACAACTAGGGCACACCATAGGTACTCACTCCCTCTCACACAAGTGAGCTCACGAGTTGCGAGAGGGAGACAGAACCCGTTAGGCCATCCTGAGTATTCCCCTCAGGATGCAACGTCCCTCTAACGGTGAGGTGGAGGTCCTTCAGACCTTCGCCCTCCGCTACCCCGAACTCTACGCTGATCATCAGCAATCGCTTAACGATGCAGAGAGTGCCCGCCTCACGGACACTCTCATCGCTCCCTCCGGAATTCCAATTCCGGAGGCCATCGTCCCTCCTCTGACCCGGTCCTTCTCAGAGGACAGCCCGACTTCGCCCGCTCCGGGCCCTGACAACAGACGCACGGTGGCAGCCCCTCCCCGTGAGAGGTCTCGCTCGCGCTCACCGATCGGGAGGCCAGCGAGCACCCGTCCCTCCATCGCCGTTGTCGAGCCCACTTCGGACTCCGAAGCGGAGATGGAGGTAGATCCGAGTCGCGCCTTACGCACTGACTCGGACTCAGATAACGACGGCTATACCGTCGTAGATAGAAAGCGCAAGCGTGCTCCTAAAGCCGCTAGTTGCGCAACTTCCGCCCCTCCCGCCAAGGCACCCGCTAAGGCCCCCGCCTCCGGCAAGAAGCCGACCCCCGCCCCGCGCCCCGCGTCTCCTCCCTCCGCTCCGGCCACCACTGCCGCGTCCCCTCAGGACGCGAGCGCGCGCCGCGAAAAACCGCCTCCGCCCCTGTTCATTCAGGACAAAACCAAATGGGACATGCTGTCCCGTTTAGTTTCGGATCGTGGGATCCACTATACTAATGCCCGCTCCACGCAGCAGGGCATTAAAGTCCAAGTTTCCACCATTAGCGACCACAGAGCGCTAACTAAACTCCTCCGCCACGAGAGCATAAGTTTTCACACTTATGCGCTCGAAGAGGAGAAAGTCCTCCGAGTGGTCATCCGCGGTGTGCCCAAGGAGGTACATACCGATTCGGTATGTGCCGACCTGAAGGCACAAGACTTCCCCGTACATGCAGTTCACCGCATGTACAGCGGGAAGGACCGCAGCCCCTACGATCTAGTACTTGTAGTACTAGATCGTACTCCTGAAGGCAAGGCCATTTTTAATTTAAAAAAGGTCTGTGGCCTCTCAGGACTCGATGTCCAAGCCCCATACAAGAATGGGAGTCCCTCGCAGTGCCATAACTGCCAATTATACGGGCACGCCTCCCGTTTCTGCTTCGCTCGCGCTAGGTGCGTTAAGTGCCTAGGCGATCACGCGACAGCAGCGTGCACTCGCACCCGGGATTCGCCGGACCCACCCAGCTGTGTTTTATGCGGTGCTCAAGGGCATACCGCGAATTACCGTGGTTGCCCTAAAGCACCACGAGTGAACCACAGGGTGGCAAGGCATAGGCCAACCCGTCCCTCTTACGACCGTTACCAACGGGTAAGCCCCAAACTAACGGTAGTACCTGCCTCACAGGTAATACCCGCGCCGCTCCCAGCCCGTAACGCATGGTCTAAACCACCCAGTATGGTTAAGACCGTCGCTACCGCCCGCGCCCCGGCCCGCGCGCCCGCACCCGCGCCCGCACCCGCACCCGCCCGCGCCGCGGCCCCTGCCCGCGCACCGGCCCCGGCTCGCCCCGCGCTCCCGGCACCCGTCGCCAACACCATTCGCGCGCCTCCCCGCGCCGCTTCCCGGCCACAAGCTCCACCTATGCCATTGATGGCTGCCCCTCTTCAAGAGGCAATCAACCTAGTCAGCGATCTGGCTATGTCGGTTGACATCAATGAGGTACAAGAGCTATTCCACAAGATGCAATACGCTCAATCCCCAGCGGACGTGATCCAATACACATTGGAACACGCGAATTTACTTAGCGCCCTTAAGCGCTTCGTTCCCCAGGCCCCTCCCCAGTACAACCACTATGGGTAGTACAACCGCACGCACGAAACCGCGCTCAGTTTCGTTAGCGTCATTCAACGCTAACGGTTTCTTTAGACAACGTGACCTTGTCCACGACTTTTGTTGCACCCACCTTATCGACATTATATGCGTGCAGGAAACCCTTCTAAAACCGGGGAAGGCGAACCCTAGGTTTGCCAATTACAGAACGGTACGTGATGATAGAGTGAACTCCCGTGGGGGAGGCACTCTTATCTATTACAAAAGGTCCCTGCACTGCATTCCCCTACCTACCCCAACTCTTGTTAATATGGAAGCATCTTGTTGCCTCCTAGCTATGACTGGTCATCAACCTATAGTCATAGCATCCTGTTACCAAGCTTGCAAAAAGCCGATCGTCCGAGCTGACTTAGAAGCCCTATTCTCATTAGGAAGCGCCGTCATTCTGATTGGCGACTTCAACAGTAAGCACATCCTATGGAATTGTAACGTCAACAATCCCAGAGGTATTGCACTTGAAAACCTAATCGCAGAACTTAACTTTGACATAATTGCGCCCACTGAGCCCACTCACTACCCTTATATGGAAGACCACCGATCTGACTTGCTTGACATGGCACTATTCAGAGGCGTAACACTCCGGTTACGCTCCATAGAAGTGGTTCACGAGCTTCACTCTGACCACCGACCCATTATACTGCGACTAGGTCCCGACCCAACGACTGACCTCCCCCGCCCCACTAAGACGATAGTGAACTGGAAGCAAGTAGGCGATGCCCTAAAGGCTATCAGTTCACCGGACCTAGACAAGATCCCTGACGACATCCTGACAAAAGATGACGTAACCCTTGCGATCGATTCGTTCACCAATCACCTCTCCACCGTAGTAGGTGCATCCGCAAAGGAGGTCATAGTGCCGGACGACCGGCGCCTTGTCATTCCAGCGGATGTGAGACGATTGGTGACGGAGAGTAAAGCAGTGACCCGACATTACGACTCTTACCCCAGTAAAGAGAACAAAACTAAGAAACGCCACTTTGAACGCATGGTTCAAAGTCGCATGTCTGAGTTGCGTGATCAACAATGGGGCGATAAACTTTCAAACCTCGTGCCAAGCCACCATGCTTATTGGAACTTGGCGCGAAGTATGAAAGGTAGTAACCATAACGACATGCCTCCCTTATACAGACCAGTCCCACTAGTCCCAGCGTTCTTTGACGAAGACAAAGCTGAGTGCCTAGCTGATAGCCTAGAGGCTCAGTGTTCCCCTAACGTAGATCACGTTGACCAAGCTCACCTCGATTCGGTGGATGCTGAAGTCGAACGTAAAAGCTCTGTGGTCACCTCTGAACTCCCACCTGCCACCTTAGCGACTTACGCTGAGGTGGCGAGACTGATCAAGGCCCTCCGACCGCGCAAATCCCCCGGTGCCGATGGCATCTCCAACAGGGTTCTTAAAACCCTCTCTCCTCCTCTCATCCATCTCCTAGTCAGCATCTTCAATGCTGCTATGAGCCACTGCTTATTCCCAGACACCTGGAAATGTGCAACTGTCATTGGCATTCACAAACCAGGCAAAAGCTCATCTGACCCCACCAGTTACCGCCCAATCAGCCTCCTCAGTGCCTTAGGCAAACTTTACGAGCGGTTACTTGCAAACCGCCTCCAGTCCCATGCTAAGGAACACCACCTTATCCCAGATGAGCAGTTTGGCTTCAGACCCGGACACTCATGCGTCCAACAGGTGCACCGCCTCACGGAGCACATCATTGAGGGCTTTAACAAGTACCCCAAACCCCAGACCACGCTAGCAGTCTTCCTCGACGTGGCGAAAGCTTTTGACAAAGTCTGGCACAATGGCTTGATTTACAAGCTATACCAACTTGGCGTGCCAGAACGTCTTGTGCTCATCCTACAAGACTTCCTTAAAGCCAGAAGCTTTCGCTATCGCGTGGAAGGCACCCTCTCCTCCCCCCACCCAGTCAGAGCCGGAGTCCCGCAGGGCTCCGTGCTATCACCCATTCTCTTCGCGCTGTATACCAGCGACATCCCACGCTCTCAGCCAGACGTCCTATTGGCCCAATACGCGGATGATACCGCTATTTATACCACTGGGTGGCGTATCAGCAGAAAGTCCATTTTCGCCCTCCAACGGGCCATCACCGAGATCGGTGACTGGTTCCGTAAATGGCGCATCGCGGTCAATCCAGTTAAAAGTGCAGCTATGTACTTTACTGAGAAGACTCGCCCCCGTTACCCGCAACCTTTAACTTTGTTTGACCAACCCATCCCCTGGGTTAGTAAAACAAAATATCTCGGAGTCACCCTTGATCGGAATCTCACCTTTAGCGATCATATAACAACCGTCCGAAACAGAGCGGCCTTTGTAATGGGTCGCCTTGGTCCCCTGATTCGCAAAGAGAGTAAAATGTCTCTTAGTAATAAGAAGACACTTTACACTGCCTGCATCCGCCCCATCATGACTTACGCATCAGTAGTGTTTAGTCATGCTAGTGAGGCCCATCTCCATAAGCTTCAAGTCATTCAAAATCGTTTTCTTCGTAGTGCAACCGGCGCTCCGTGGTATGTCCGGAACACCGAGTTGCACTGCGACCTAAACCTTCCCTCTTTAGCGCAGTTCAATAAGGACTGCGCTCGCCGATACTTTGATCGAGCGCCCCACCACTCGAACCCATTGGTTGTCCAGGCATCGAACTACTCGACCGCCTCTTCTATCCCATTTTTCAAACCCCCCCGTCGCCGACCACGGCAGGTATTAGACGACCCGGATGACCCCATCGCAGTCATTACATTGGCAGCTTTAGCGTTATCCGCAAGTCGTCGAGGTAAAATCCCCAGGTGTGAGGTAATTAGAGGTCACACAATCAAACACCGAGCTCGCCGGCGAGCTCGAGGCAAAAACAAGGTCACGATAAATTGCTCTCCAAATAGTCAAAGAGTTTTATTCAGTAGGGCCCAATTGTGCAACACTGCAGTTGCACAGAGGCATTTTGCTCCGATCCCCCCCATGTCTCTCGACAGTGAGACAAGCCGAGGTCCGAACCACAGTGGTGCCCTTGAGCTCGCTGTCAACCCCTCCTATAATAGCGGTACGTTTTCGGCGTCCGCAGGAGACGGAGGTAGAAGGCGCTTTTCGCCTTCTACGCCCGTCTCGGGAGAAGTGCCTTCGGCACTTCTCCCTCCCGGGCTATTGTAGGGCCAGGCCCTCGCCCAAAACCCGGTGGAGCTGGACGACCGCACAGGCGGTAGCCAGCATCTATGTCCTCCCTAAAAAAAAAAAAAAGTGCAATTTAATTGTACTGAGTTGTGTATAATATTGTTAACATGCCGCCCAAGACTAGTGGTAAAGCCGCCAAGAAATCTGGCAAAGCCCAGAAGAACATCTCCAAGACCGACAAAAAGAAGAAGAAGCACAAGAGGAAGGAGAGCTACGCCATCTACATCTACAAGGTGCTCAAGCAGGTCCACCCGGACACCGGTATATCGAGCAAGGCCATGTCTATCATGAACTCGTTCGTGAACGACATCTTCGAGCGTATCGCTGCCGAGGCGTCCCGTTTGGCCCACTACAACAAGCGTTCCACCATCACCTCAAGGGAGGTGCAAACATCCGTGAGGCTCCTGCTGCCCGGTGAACTGGCGAAGCACGCCGTCAGCGAGGGGACCAAGGCTGTAACCAAATACACCTCGTCCAAGTGATGTGTTGACCCCGACACTGACGGTATACACTGCGACTTCGGTTCGCATATATCACATATAAACAAAAGGCCCTTTTCAGGGCCACAAAATAACTCTTATAAATACACATTGTGTATAATTATTGTTTCTTGACGACACTTAACAACAATCCCTCTCACTTAAACTATACATACACTTACTTTACATACTATAGTTCATATATATCTGTAAGATGATATAACTTATGCATAGGTACCAACTCTGTCTTATATGTATAGGTGGGTATATAAAATATTATTATTATTTCAAACAAAAATACTACCACGTGCAATAAACATTGGTATATTTTTTTTTTTTTTTTTTTAAATACCACGTGCATGCACATAATTTACTTATTATTTTAGCGTACCGAGCTCTCCTTGAATATAGGTATGAATTGAATTGGATTTTGTTGAAACTATAGTCAAATTTTTTTTTTTTTTTTTTTTTTTTTTTTTCTTTTTCTCCTTATTATAATATTACATATTGTACATGATAAAATATATGATTAAAATAAATATATTTCTTTGCAATAGTCCGTACCTACCTACCTACCTACCTACCTACGGGCTATGGGGCTTGCGAGTGAACGAGATATATTGCGCGCGCGAGCGAGATGCAAAGACAGACGCGGTCAGAAACGAAAGTGTATAAATATTAAAAGGCGAACAGAGCGTCAATTTAACCATTTGCCCTCAGTCTTCTGTTAGCGGAGCACGCGTCTTGTACCGTACTACATATAAAGTTTGACATAAGTGAGTTTCGTGTGTTAGTTTGAAGTCATGGCCCGTACCAAGCAGACCGCACGTAAGTCTACCGGTGGTAAAGCGCCGCGTAAACAGCTCGCCACTAAGGCGGCACGCAAGAGCGCGCCCGCCACAGGTGGTGTAAAGAAGCCCCATCGCTACAGGCCCGGAACGGTCGCCCTTCGTGAGATCCGTCGCTACCAGAAGAGCACAGAGCTGTTGATCCGCAAGCTGCCGTTCCAGCGTCTGGTCCGTGAGATCGCCCAGGACTTCAAGACCGATCTCCGTTTCCAGAGCTCTGCCGTTATGGCGCTCCAGGAGGCTAGCGAGGCTTATCTCGTCGGTCTTTTCGAAGATACCAACCTTTGCGCCATTCACGCTAAGCGTGTCACCATCATGCCCAAGGACATACAGTTGGCGCGAAGAATCAGAGGCGAACGCGCCTAAGCCCTCTCGACTGCGTGTTTACGTTGTGTCTTGTTGTTTGTATGTAGTACCTACCTAGGTATCTACATACATCATCATTACCTACGTCGCGGTTTGAGCAAAACTTTACAAACAAAAGGCCCTTTTCAGGGCCGCATATGTTTCATGGTTTTATAAAAATGGAATGTTTCTTAAGCACATACAACATCAGTAATAGTATCAAACGTAATAAGTATAGCGATATACGTATATATATATATATTATAAGCGACATAAGTATGATCGGGAAATATTATTATTATCTGGTTACTTTATACTATGCTTATATGAGCGTAAATAATAATAATAATAATAATTGTTATGGTATGATACATACATACAATAATACGTAGGTACTTATAATTAAGGAATATAATCACATCTATACCTAGTCACCAATTTAATAATAATAATAATATATCGTAATCATCGAAAAGTTATAATATTACAATTTAATTTACCTACATATTATATTATAGGCAACTGAATTATGACGACGAATCCTCCCCTCCCCCGTACCCCTCTGATCTGACTCCACGGTGCTTCGTCTCGTAAACGTATATCGCGCTCTCTTTTCGACTTCGAACGTGTGTTTGATGGTATAAATATAAGGGGCGTATAAAACGGACATTGCCACCAGTCGTTCGTTCTCACCGATCTGACTTGCTTGACATGGCACTATTCAGAGGCGTAACACTCCGGTTACGCTCCATAGAAGTGGTTCACGAGCTTCACTCTGACCACCGACCCATTATACTGCGACTAGGTCCCGACCCAACGACTGACCTCCCCCGCCCCACTAAGACGATAGTGAACTGGAAGCAAGTAGGCGATGCCCTAAAGGCTATCAGTTCACCGGACCTAGACAAGATCCCTGACGACATCCTGACAAAAGATGACGTAACCCTTGCGATCGATTCGTTCACCAATCACCTCTCCACCGTAGTAGGTGCATCCGCAAAGGAGGTCATAGTGCCGGACGACCGGCGCCTTGTCATTCCAGCGGATGTGAGACGATTGGTGACGGAGAGTAAAGCAGTGACCCGACATTACGACTCTTACCCCAGTAAAGAGAACAAAACTAAGAAACGCCACTTTGAACGCATGGTTCAAAGTCGCATGTCTGAGTTGCGTGATCAACAATGGGGCGATAAACTTTCAAACCTCGTGCCAAGCCACCATGCTTATTGGAACTTGGCGCGAAGTATGAAAGGTAGTAACCATAACGACATGCCTCCCTTATACAGACCAGTCCCACTAGTCCCAGCGTTCTTTGACGAAGACAAAGCTGAGTGCCTAGCTGATAGCCTAGAGGCTCAGTGTTCCCCTAACGTAGATCACGTTGACCAAGCTCACCTCGATTCGGTGGATGCTGAAGTCGAACGTAAAAGCTCTGTGGTCACCTCTGAACTCCCACCTGCCACCTTAGCGACTTACGCTGAGGTGGCGAGACTGATCAAGGCCCTCCGACCGCGCAAATCCCCCGGTGCCGATGGCATCTCCAACAGGGTTCTTAAAACCCTCTCTCCTCCTCTCATCCATCTCCTAGTCAGCATCTTCAATGCTGCTATGAGCCACTGCTTATTCCCAGACACCTGGAAATGTGCAACTGTCATTGGCATTCACAAACCAGGCAAAAGCTCATCTGACCCCACCAGTTACCGCCCAATCAGCCTCCTCAGTGCCTTAGGCAAACTTTACGAGCGGTTACTTGCAAACCGCCTCCAGTCCCATGCTAAGGAACACCACCTTATCCCAGATGAGCAGTTTGGCTTCAGACCCGGACACTCATGCGTCCAACAGGTGCACCGCCTCACGGAGCACATCATTGAGGGCTTTAACAAGTACCCCAAACCCCAGACCACGCTAGCAGTCTTCCTCGACGTGGCGAAAGCTTTTGACAAAGTCTGGCACAATGGCTTGATTTACAAGCTATACCAACTTGGCGTGCCAGAACGTCTTGTGCTCATCCTACAAGACTTCCTTAAGGCCAGAAGCTTTCGCTATCGCGTGGAAGGCACCCTCTCCTCCCCCCACCCAGTCAGAGCCGGAGTCCCTCAGGGCTCCGTGCTATCACCCATTCTCTTCGCGCTGTATACCAGCGACATCCCACGCTCTCAGCCAGACGTCCTATTGGCCCAATACGCGGATGATACCGCTATTTATACCACTGGGTGGCGTATCAGCAGAAAGTCCATTTTCGCCCTCCAACGGGCCATCACCGAGATCGGTGACTGGTTCCGTAAATGGCGCATCGCGGTCAACCCAGTTAAAAGTGCAGCTATGTACTTTACTGAGAAGACTCGCCCCCGTTACCCGCAACCTTTAACTTTGTTTGACCAACCCATCCCCTGGGTTAGTAAAACAAAATATCTCGGAGTCACCCTTGATCGGAATCTCACCTTTAGCGATCATATAACAACCGTCCGAAACAGAGCGGCCTTTGTAATGGGTCGCCTTGGTCCCCTGATTCGCAAAGAGAGTAAAATGTCTCTTAGTAATAAGAAGACACTTTACACTGCCTGCATCCGCCCCATCATGACTTACGCATCAGTAGTGTTTAGTCATGCTAGTGAGGCCCATCTCCACAAGCTTCAAGTCATTCAAAATCGTTTTCTTCGTAGTGCAACCGGCGCTCCGTGGTATGTCCGGAACACCGAGTTGCACTGCGACCTAAACCTTCCCTCTTTAGCGCAGTTCAATAAGGACTGCGCTCGCCGATACTTTGATCGAGCGCCCCACCACTCGAACCCATTGGTTGTCCAGGCATCGAACTACTCGACCGCCTCTTCTATCCCATTTTTCAAACCCCCCCGTCGCCGACCACGGCAGGTATTAGACGACCCGGATGACCCCATCGCAGTCATTACATTGGCAGCTTTAGCGTTATCCGCAAGTCGTCGAGGTAAAATCCCCAGGTGTGAGGTAATTAGAGGTCACACAATCAAACACCGAGCTCGCCGGCGAGCTCGAGGCAAAAACAAGGTCACGATAAATTGCTCTCCAAATAGTCAAAGAGTTTTATTCAGTAGGGCCCAATTGTGCAACACTGCAGTTGCACAGAGGCATTTTGCTCCGATCCCCCCCATGTCTCTCGACAGTGAGACAAGCCGAGGTCCGAACCACAGTGGTGCCCTTGAGCTCGCTGTCAACCCCTCCTATAATAGCGGTACGTTTTCGGCGTCCGCAGGAGACGGAGGTAGAAGGCGCTTTTCGCCTTCTACGCCCGTCTCGGGAGAAGTGCCTTCGGCACTTCTCCCTCCCGGGCTATTGTAGGGCCAGGCCCTCGCCCAAAACCCGGTGGAGCTGGACGACCGCACAGGCGGTAGCCAGCATCTATGTCCTCCCTAACAAAAACAAACAAGTCGTTCGTTCACCGGCGCAGTGGAAACTCGTGTGTCAGTTTAATTTCGATTAAACGTACTTTGTGCTCATTGAAAAATGACCGGTCGCGGTAAGGGAGGAAAGGGTCTGGGGAAAGGTGGCGCTAAGCGTCACAGGAAAGTGCTCCGCGATAACATCCAGGGTATCACGAAGCCAGCGATCCGTCGTCTTGCGCGCAGAGGTGGCGTGAAGCGTATCTCCGGTTTGATATACGAAGAGACCAGAGGCGTGCTGAAGGTGTTCCTCGAGAACGTCATCCGCGACGCAGTCACTTACACTGAGCACGCCAAGAGGAAGACCGTCACCGCCATGGATGTCGTATACGCTCTGAAGCGCCAAGGCCGCACCCTCTACGGTTTCGGAGGTTAAGCTGTGTAGCTTTGTGTCAGTCTTCGTGATGATGCGTGTCGCGATGTGTTTTTTTGTTAACTAATAAATGGTTGACAAAGACTCCACCGCTGCCGCATTTAAAATTTAAAAAAAGGCCCTTTTCAGGGCCGCATAAGTTTCATGAGATCATTTATAGATTATTGTTTCTTTACAACATAACAACATAATGCAAAAATGTCATACGGTACATAAATTGCACACCTACACTAACAAGTTATTATTATATTATATACATACCTACCTACCTAATTGTTGAGGTTGATGATGATGATTATAAATTTATGTAGGTAACAACAATCACAGAAAATTTTTATAAAAAAATATACCAATGTTCATTGCACGTGGTATTTTTGTTTGAAATAATATTTTATATACCTACCTATACATATAAGACAGAGTTGGTACCTATGCATAAGTTATATCATCTTACAGATATATATATGAACTATAGTATGTAAAGTAAGTGTATGTATAGTTTAAGTGAGGGATTGTTGTTAACAACAACAACTAAAGAAAAATTGTATATTAGAGTGTAGTTTTTTTTTTTTTTTTTTTTTTTCCCACTGGTAATATTTAGCTTCCTACATACATAGATTATTAGTGTATCTATTATAATTATTTATATATAGGTGTGTATTATCTGATATAAAGTTAAGAATATTATTATATGAAACTAGGTATGTTATAAGAGCGGCGGTGTTGTGTTGTCTTTTCGAACGCGCGCGCCACACACATTGTTTTTATTATTATCGTGTGTGTGTTCTATAATAATACATTAACGTTTGATGCAATTTAATGTAATAAGTGATTTATAACATATTTCGTTAATGCCAATAGATATTTCTTTGAAAAGAAACTTGCACGTCCTGCACTAAGACTATCCATCCTTTGAATACAAAATGTTCAGAGTTGTTTTACGAGCACCAAAACATTTATCGTTTTATACGTTAAAAACTTACATGTTTGCATTTATTTTACTATATGCTATGAAAACGATATCCTAGTGGTTTAATTGTCAAATAAAACTATACGGATGTGTTTGTTTTATAGAGAAAATTCAATTTTAAACATGACGCGACCTATACTGTGCCTTTAGTGGCGCGAATAAATCAATTTATTGTCCAAACGGTGAGTCCTGTGTACATAATGGGTATTTCTATACGTTACCATGTTCAAAATGTTTAAGTTGAAACGTTCTGCGCGTCTAGTGTGCTATAAAAAAATTATAATAAAGCAATTTAACCAGATCAATGTTAGTGAAAAGCAGTGAGCGTTCTTACGAGAAATCGTCTCTCGGCCGTGGTGTTCTCTTTACGGTAAAGGTTGGAATCTAAATACAAATTTTGAAATGTGCTCGCGCCCGAGGAGCAACGTAGTGACGTCACCGGGACCACACGTATGACCCAACCCTCAACCCCCGTTAGCGCGTACCCTTTGGCTGTGTGGTCGAGTCTCCGCTAGTCGTTGAGACTCCCGCACGCCACCCCCCGTACGTACTAACGCTTCTTACCACCCTCCGGTAACTAGCGTATGTTGCAACCGCGTTCGCGTAGCTCTGCATAGCTAGAAACCGTGCAGACACTGTCAATAATTTTATGAGAAAATTACGACGCAGTGCCGCCCAGACACATCCCGCATATCAATCATCCTGCTTTCTACGCGTTGGCAACCTTCAGCGGTCGCCTTACCGAGCTATCCCGAACGGGGTTTCCCTCGGTAGGGGACGCACCGCTAGCGGAAGCCGCGCGTAGCTGCAGACAAGAGCGACGTGTCACCATTTTAGTGATCACCACCACCAACCCGTGACCACTATCACCATACTACCCGGTACCACCATTACCGTCTACTATGGCGGACCCCCCGCCCCGTAAAGACCCGGACCCTGACCCGGAAACAGTTAAGGAAGGCATAGTATGCCGCTATCTCCTCGACCCCAGTAAGTCCGTCATAATGCCAGCAGCCGCGCTAGGACTGCGCAAGGCTCCGCGGCAGAAGCGGAAGGACAATCCCAGAACGGCGGAAGGACTCGTCACTGGGGAGGCTGAGCCCTCCACCAGCGGCGAAACTGCACCAGCCGCACTAGGAGCAGCGTCAGTATTTCAAACGGGATCACCCCGAAGACGCATAGAACATACCGTCATCACACCCTCAAGGACTATACCTGATCAAGGACTCGCGGCGAGCGGGTCTGAGTACCCACTACGCAGCGAAACCGCAGGGGAGCCCTCCACCAGAAGGTGCAAGATTAGACGGCCACCCATCTCCTCGGACTCCGATACAGAGGTAGGCGGAGACGAGAAAAGACCAAAAATAAAAAAATCCATCACTCCGAAAAAAGTAGGTCAACGGTCACCCATCCAAAAAATGGACCGACCAAAACGACCCTCCGGTCAGTCGACTTTTATGACTTCACCGAATGCTTCACGCGACTCCTCATCTGGTGGAGGGCCGGCCAACATCACCGCCGACAGCTCTTCATCAGAATCATCATCATCACCATCATCATCTGACGAAGAAAGTCGAAAATTCAGAGATACCCACTCTACATCATACGCCGGCATAGAACCCGTCCCACTAAATGCCGCACCGATGCCATCACCACCATCACCTGAGCAAGCGGTGATGTCATATGTGGAAGCAGTAGCATCACCAGCCCGAAACGAAGCTGACTCACCTAGGGCAGGACCCTCCCACCAACCGACCCGCCCATCACCCCAAGCACATTCACAACCACAAACCACTGAACCACCGGTGCTCCAAGGCTACCCACCGATCATCATCGAGTCCCTGAGTAACTGGATACCCGTTTTTGCTAAAATCAAGCAATTGCTAGGCCACGCGCTAAACGTAAAACCGCAAGGCAAAGGCTTTAGATTCACGGCTAGAACAGAAAACGAGTTCAGAATAATCCAAAAATGCTTAGCTGAAGAGGCAGCTAATGACAAGACAGTGGCTTGGCACTGTTATGCAATCGAACAGGAGCTCCCCTTGAAAGTGGCCGTCAAAGGGCTACCGCTATTCATAAAGCCAGATGACATCAAAAACGACCTGATACAGAAAGGCTTTCCGGCCAAATATGTACGAGAGATACCACCAAGGAGAGGAGGGGCAGGGCCGGTATATTTCGTCCTACTAGACCGGCTAGATAATACAGAAAGAACAAAATTATACGCAGTACCAGAATTACTAAACATACCGGGCATCCAAATAGAAGGGTGGGCACCAAAGGGAGGCATAGTACCCCAATGCCACCGGTGCCAACAGTTTGGCCACGCGTCAGGCGGATGTCACCGCCCGCAAAAATGCGTTAAGTGTGCAGGGGAGCACAGTGCCAAAGAATGCGACAGGCCCAGCGGGCAGCGGCCACTATGCGCAAACTGCAAGGGCCCCCACATTGCATGCAGCCGCAAATGCCCGCATTATATACGGGAGGCCCGCCGAAGAGGGGTAAGAGTCCCCCCACCTCCCCCACGGTACAACCCACAAGCACCTATAGAAGAGCAGCCAAGACGTACTGTAATACCCTCAACAACCTCAACACCAGCTCCCCCATTACAAGGAGATCTCAATGCATACCCCAATATGCGGTATACTGAGCTGATTCAAGAACCGCTAGCCAACCCCCCAACAGCTCGGGGAGCACCACTCCCCAGCAGACGCCGTAGAAGGAGACGAAGCAAGTCAAATAAAAGAACAACTGCACCACCAACACCGGCCGCAGCATCCACACCACTGCCCAATCAAGAGGCGCTACCCATCAAGACAGCCAACATCAGAAGGCCAGCAGGACACGAATTCGTACCAATCCAAGTACAAAGACGCGTTCAAGCCGAAATACATGCCCCTCCCCCAAATCGACCCGAACCAAGAGGAGGCCAAAGGGAACAAGGACAAAGACAACCTACCGCCCAACCGCAGGACCCAAGAAACCATGAGAAACCTGTAGAAAAGCAACAACACCAAGCAAGACCTACAGCAGAACCCACACAAATACGACCTGAACAAAGGCCTCCACTACATCACGAAAAAACCCAAGAGCAACACTGGCGACCACAACACCCTCAGCCTGTATGGGAGACAAGAGGCGCATGGGCAGCGGCGCGCCAGATCGATCCAGCACAGGCGGCAGAAGGGCATACAGGTCTCTATGCAACCCATCAGCCACAACAAATGAGGGGAGCACCTCAACCATTCCCACATACCAATGTACAAACCAACATACCAGCGAGCGGCGCCGGAAACCCACTTATACTTATAATTGGTATTCTGACGGACTTGCTCGTCTCCATCGCCTCCGGAGGGAACATTCAGGAGGTCGCTAGGAGAGGACTAGCCATGCTTACCAGAATACAGTATGGATAGAGACATCAAAATAATTTACTGGAACCCAGGAGGGGTGAGAGAAAAGAAGAACGCATTAAGAACACTGGCGCAGATGCAAAACGCACATCTCATACTACTGGGCGAAACGAAGCTGCGACCAAACATGACCTTCAAACTACCAAATTATACAACATATCGGCAAGATTGCATATCAGCCACAAATCAGGCATACAGGGGAACAGCAGTGCTAATCAGGAAGGATATAATCCATGACGAACTGCAGCCACCCAGCTTAATAGATACTATTGCGAACGGCGTAATTATCAAAACAAACAAAGGTGAACTTAAAATATATGCCGCGTACCGACCACCATCATCAAGAATAGTCACTCAAGATTTCACCGAATTATTCAAAGACACTACCCCCACACTTGTGGCAGGCGACCTTAACGCTAAACACACGGCGTGGGGGTCACACACAATAACCCAGCAGGGGAGAAAACTGTTCGACACTGCCGAGAAGGACGGTTTCGAAGTAACAGGCCCTAATGAACCCACACATGTGCCCACAAACCCAAACCATAGACCCGATGTACTGGATGTGGCACTGTATAAGGGACTAAAGGGTAGCATCAATGTGGAGGTGCTGTACGACCTGGACGAGCAGCACCTCCCCATTCTGATCACGGTGGGAATGTCAATCCAAGCACTACCATCACAACCAATAAACAGAGTGAACTGGATACAATACAACAGTGAACTAGAAGACCTCAGCGTCCCACCCATATCAACCCCGGAAGACGTGGAATCAGCGGTAACACAGCTGACGGAAAGAATGCGAGCTGCGAAAACAGCGTCCACCTCTCAATCAAAACCACCAGACAGACGTTACGAATTACCCATCAGGATACAAAGAGACATCATCACTAAAAGAGAGATGAGGAAACAATGGGCCACACTAAGATGTCCGGCACTTAAGAGAAAACTAAATGCATTGACGGAAAAAATCTCGTTGGAAGTACAAACGTGGAGAGGAGAATCATGGGAGAGGGAGATTGACCATGCAGCGGATAAGACAACAAACCTGCACCAACTCAATAGAAGAATTACGAAAACAAGACCACCTACCCACCCCCTACTCGAGGACGGCGTGAGGAGGTACAGCCCAGACGACAGAGCCAGGATCTTTGCTGTGCACCTCGAATCACAATTCACCCTCCACCCAATCAGAGAGGGGGCAGGAAATGAAATTCGCACCCATCACACCGACATAGAGGAGAAGGTGCATAGATACCTACAAACACCAGTCCAACCATTACAAGGCGAAGACTACATATCACCGGCGGAAACCTGGAGAGCCATTAGAAGGCTCCCAAGGAGGAAAGCGGCTGGGCACGATGGGCTGCCCATCGCTGCCATCCATCAACTTCCCAAGAGAGGAATCACTGCCATCACCAAATTATTCAACGGAATCCTCCGCACGGGGCACTTTCCGGAAACATGGAAAACGGCAAAAATCATTATGATACCAAAGCCAAGAAAAGACAAACGTCACCCGTCATCATACAGGCCTATTTCCCTACTGCCCCACTTAGCAAAACTTTTCGAACGGCTAATACTCCATAGACTGCGACCGCTAGTGGAAATAAGAGAAGAGCAGTTCGGATTTAGAAGGCATCATTCGACATCACTTCAACTAACCAGAGTGATACACAGGCTATCAATGGACATGAACCTGGGCAAACATTCAGTGGCAATCTTCCTGGACGTGGAGAAGGCCTTCGACAGGGTGTGGCATGAGGGCCTTCTCCACAAACTGACCACCAGAAACATTCCAAGTGGATACATAAAGCTGATAAAAGCATTCCTGACCGACAGAAGATTCTTCGTGACAGTAGAACAATGCAACTCCAGCATCAAAACCATGAAAGCCGGCGTACCGCAGGGGAGCTGTCTTTCACCCCTACTGTACGCCGTCTACACGGATGATATTCCAACCCTACCCAGGAGAGAGTGGGAAGAGGAAGAAAGAGTCACACTGGCGCTCTTTGCCGACGACAGTGCCTACCTGACAGCCTCACGAAGCCCTAAGCAAGCCATTAGAGCCATGCAACAACAATTAGACATGCTCCCCGACTGGCTCGACAAATGGAGGATGGCGGTCAATGTAGGGAAGACCGCCGCTCTATTTGTCAGCAGAAAACGAAACCCAAGCACCACGCTACAAATGCAAGACCAACAAATAGAATGGCAAGCAAGCGCCAAGTACCTAGGGGTACAAATAGACAGAAAACTTAGAATGACAATGCAAGCAAAACAGGCAATAAACAGCGCAAGGGCAGCAAGAGCGCTATTACGCCCTGTGCTGAGCTCAAGACTGCCAACAAGAACCAAGCTGGGGATCTATAAAACATATATTAGATCCAGGCTAACATATGCAGCCCCAGCTTGGTGGCATCTCTGCGCCAAAACCACCAAAACCAAACTGGAAAGCGTGCAAAACATAGCATTGCGAATTATCCTACAAGCAGGACGATATGTCAGAAATGACACAATCAGGAACGACATAGGCATGCAAACAGTGGAGGAGTTCGTTGTCCGCATAGCGAGAAAAATGTATGACAGCGCGGACAACGGACCACACAAACACCTCCAGGGATTTGCACCGCTTCATACCAGACCACCAGACCTTAAAACACAACCTCGCCCACTTCCAAGGGAGCTTATACTACAAGCCCCAGATGAGGAGGGGGACGCCTAAATCACCAAAACAACACACTACCCTTTACATAGGGGTATAGTGTAAGAAAACAAAACACCAAATGAAACTGAATCAATCAAGAAGACATAGAAGAAGAAATAGAATACTCCAAGAACAAAGCACTATAACGTGCAAAGCATACTTCACTTAGAGCGGAACATTTCAGGGTAGCCTAAGTGAAGCAAGATACCGAGGAGCAGTGCCCCCTCGAGTTGAAGCAGGGGTAATGGGCATCAAGCCCGACACCCTATCCGACCCAGATAAAAATGGGTTGAAGACGAAATAGCTAGCTCGCGCCCAAGTTTATACGCTAAATATTGTTATTATAATCTAATTAAATCATCATCAACAATGGCAGATACCGCAGTAGCAGCAGAGGCTCCCGCTCCGGCCACCCCCGCCAAGAAACCAAAGTCTTCCGCCGCCGCCGGTGCCAAGAAACCAAAATCGAAACCGACCCACCCGAAAACTTCGGAAATGGTGAACAGCGCCATCAAAGAGCTCAAAGAGCGCAGCGGATCATCATTGAAGGCGATCAAGAAATACATTGCCGCTCAATACAAGGTTGACGCTGAGAAACTAGCACCGTTCATCAGGAAGTATTTGAAGAGCGCCGTCGAATCCGGTGCATTGATCCAGACCAAAGGCAAGGGTGCCTCCGGTAGTTTCAAGCTCGAGTCTAAGTCTTCCTCTTCGAAGAAGCCGACCGCTTCCAAAGCCTCCGGCAAGTCCGCCGGCGCTAAGGAAAGTGGTGCCGCTTCATCAGCCAAGTCGAAGAAGGCCGCCGCGTCCTCTGCCGCCGCCAGCGGCGGCAGGGGTAGGAAATCCGCCGCTGCTTCTTCGCCCGCCAAGTCGAAGCCTTCCGCCGCTACGAAGGACAAGAAAGCCGCCGCCGCTAAGAAGAAGCCCGCCGCTGCCGCCGCGAAGAAAGCCGCCGCTCCAGCGAAGGCGAAGAGCGCAGCCGCGCCTAAAGCTAAGAAAACCGCCAAGCCGCCCACTAAGAAGCCCAAAGCGCCCAAACCGAAGAGGGCCGCCGCCACACCGACCAAGAAGGCCGCCGCGAAGAAATCATCCGCCGCTAAGAAATAAGCGTGGACACCGCACAAGCATCGGTGTCGTCGTTTGTGCGTGGTGGTGTGTGTACTACGTGCTTGCTTGCGTGCCGTGCTTCGCCCTCGTCGTCGAGTATCTGTGTCCGCTCGTGTGTAGTAGTATTGTGAACGTCAAAGTTCAAACTTCTACCGCGCGCGGACCCGGGAAAGACATGAGCGCGCGTTGCTCGCTGTTGCTAGCACGTTATGCGCTCTCACCTCAATCGCCGACATCACCGGTCGTCGTGGTCTTCCGTGGGACCCGCTTGCGTGGGGTAGGAGGCGATGAGATGAAGAGAAATCTCTCTATCACTCCTCCTCATTTCGCACCAAAAAGCCCTTTTCAGGGCTAACAAAAATATCAAAAAATGGTTGTTAAACCTCTTATGTTTCTGAACGCAACGAACAACAACAACAACAACAACAATAATATCATCACTCATAATTCAATTATGCGTGTACCTATTGAGTACGCAATAGTAATCATTTATCCATACATATCGTTATTACTATATAGGTACACACATTGAACATTAGGACCCCGCCCGACTGCCCGACTATAACAGACTACAACACCCACTAACTATAATCAGTTGATTAGCTAGAATCTCCTAAGAAGTGTTTTATTTTAACTTCAGTGTTAGGTACTGTTATTACTGACAACTCACAAATATATAAATAACAATCTAAGCTAAAGTCGGTAAGTGACGTAAATACATGGCTATACTTTCATTTTGTATATGCGAATTTGTCGAATAAGGTGCCAATAATCATAAATATGTGTGTGGTTTATATTGGTATAGGTTGGTTGTTGATTTCTAAATATTATGTTAAAATTAGTGTTCAATTTCAGGTTTCCTCTTTAGCTACCTATATGTGTCTATCTATATCTTTCTCTTTTTCTAATGTTTACGTCTCTCCCTCTAACCGTTGTTACTTACCTGCTAATGGTGGATACGGTCGAATGTGGTTCGTAAACTTGCTCCCGATGTGCTCTCGCCGCTCGCATCTATAAATATTGAAAAAACTTAAATTATGACACTAGTACGCTACGTGGCGCAGTGCGAAGCGAACGTATATAGTTTTTATTGAAATTAACTCATTTAATAAACTACTCCTATAATGTCGGGACGCGGTAAAGGTGGCAAAGTTAAGGGGAAGGCAAAGTCTCGCTCCAACCGTGCAGGTTTACAATTCCCAGTGGGTCGTATTCATCGTCTTTTGCGTAACGGCAATTACGCAGAGCGCGTTGGTGCCGGTGCTCCGGTGTATTTAGCGGCCGTGATGGAATATCTAGCCGCTGAGGTGCTAGAGTTGGCCGGTAACGCGGCGAGGGACAACAAGAAGACCAGGATAATTCCGCGTCATCTCCAACTGGCGATCAGGAACGACGAGGAGTTGAACAAGCTGCTCTCCGGGGTCACCATCGCACAGGGCGGTGTTCTGCCTAACATCCAAGCAGTGCTCCTCCCCAAGAAGACCGAGAAGAAGGCTTAATATGCCAGCTCTCAATATTTTGTTGGTGCACGGACATGTATATGAAAATACATCGCCAATGCACCTATATATGTAACACAAAAGGCCCTTTTCAGGGCCACAAATTATTTCCGATATATATGTTTGTCTCTCAACAAACAGTAAGATATATATTGTTTCTTGAACACAAAATGACATAATAATAATAATAAATATCAAACAAGTCGAGGTGTGCTACATTTCATAATACTTACTAGTATTTATGTATGTACCCACTTACCTAATTTTGTGAATGTTGCATGCATTTCACTTAATACGTAGTGTTGGAAACGTCATTACTTTTAAAAAATGAAACGTCTAAGTAAAATACGTAATAAAGATGATACAACCACGTAGAATAAGTTAGCAGTAAATAGTTCATAAGCGCTTTAAATGTATTGCTATATAAGTATAGATAACGTATGATAAGAAATAGGTAAGAATCTAAGTAAGTAGAATGAGTAGCTCCAGTTCGGTGTCAAAAGAGGTAGAATAGGAATGTAACCAGGTTATAGAAAAAACTCTTGCCTATCTCATACCACTTGTCACTCTCGCACAAGTCCCCGGGTTTTCCAGGAAAACACAGGGAAAGTCAGGGAATAGTATTTAATTGTGTATAATGTAATAAAATAGCTTTAGATAATGTAGAAATAACATAGGTGGTCTAATAATTACCTATTACGAATATTTGTGAAGGTAAAATCACATAAAAACTAGACTTTTCTAGAAAATGTAAAAATTATATTTTATTTTAATAATCTTTGCCAGTCTACGTACACAATAGCGAAAGTAACTCTTGTCTGTCTGTCTGTTACGCTTTCACGCCAAAACTACTGGACCGATTTGAATGAAATTTGGTATGGAGATAGTTTGAGACCCGGGGAAAAAAAAAAAAAAAAAAAAAAAACATAGGATAGAATTTATCTGACTGCGCAAAAAGAGGTTAATGTTTTCGCGCGATAACCGACATACGCGCGGGCGGAGCCGCGCCCAGAAAGCTAGTTTTAACTAAATAAATAACAACAGCAAATTGTTACAACTGCATTGATTGATATTATTATATAGATAGATATAAAAATCTGTATATTATTGTTAAAACTATTTGATTAGGATCGATGAGTATCGCGTCCGTCTGTTGAATCTGCTCTCTCACTCTCGCACACACCGTCATTGGTTGAATACGACACGTTTAGCCAGTGTTGATGTGGGATACATGTAGCACGTATAACTGATAATATTCGATGACGTTCAGTGCAATTTAATCGCGCTCACCGATCGGGAGGCCAGCGAGCACCCATCCCTCCATCACCGTTGTCGAGCCCACTTCGGACTCCGAAGCGGAGATGGAGGTAGATCCGAGTCGCGCCTTACGCACTGACTCGGACTCAGATAACGACGGCTATACCGTCGTAGATAGAAAGCGCAAGCGTGCTCCTAAAGCCGCTAGTTGCGCAACTTCCGCCCCTCCCGCCAAGGCACCCGCTAAGGCCCCCGCCTCCGGCAAGAAGCCGACCCCCGCCCCGCGCCCCGCGTCTCCTCCCTCCGCTCCGGCCACCACTGCCGCGTCCCCTCAGGACGCGAGCGCGCGCCGCGAAAAACCGCCTCCGCCCCTGTTCATTCAGGACAAAACCAAATGGGACATGCTGTCCCGTTTAGTTTCGGATCGTGGGATCCACTATACTAATGCCCGCTCCACGCAGCAGGGCATTAAAGTCCAAGTTTCCACCATTAGCGACCACAGAGCGCTAACTAAACTCCTCCGCCACGAGAGCATAAGTTTCCACACTTATGCGCTCGAAGAGGAGAAAGTCCTCCGAGTGGTCATCCGCGGTGTGCCCAAGGAGGTACATACCGATTCGGTATGTGCCGACCTGAAGGCACAAGACTTCCCCGTACATGCAGTCCACCGCATGTACAGCGGGAAGGACCGCAGCCCCTACGATCTAGTACTCGTAGTACTAGATCGTACTCCTGAAGGCAAGGCCATTTTTAATTTAAAAAAGGTCTGTGGCCTCTCAGGACTCGATGTCCAAGCCCCATACAAGAATGGGAGTCCCTCGCAGTGCCATAACTGCCAACTATACGGGCACGCCTCCCGTTTCTGCTTCGCTCGCGCTAGGTGCGTTAAGTGCCTAGGCGATCACGCGACAGCAGCGTGCACTCGCACCCGTGATTCGCCGGACCCACCCAGCTGTGTTTTATGCGGTGCTCAAGGGCATACCGCGAATTACCGTGGCTGCCCTAAAGCACCACGAGTGAACCACAGGGTGGCAAGGCATAGGCCGACCCGTCCCTCTTACGACCGTTACCAACGGGTAAGCCCTAAATTAACGGTAGTACCTGCCTCACAGGTAATACCCGCGCCGCTCCCAGCCCGTAACGCATGGTCTAAACCACCCAGTATGGTTAAGACCGTCGCTACCGCCCGCGCCCCGGCCCGCGCGCCCGCACCCGCGCCCGCACCCGCACCCGCCCGCGCCGCGGCCCCTGCCCGCGCACCGGCCCCGGCTCGCCCCGCGCTCCCGGCACCCGTCGCCAACACCATTCGCGCGCCTCCCCGCGCCGCTTCCCGGCCACAAGCTCCACCTATGCCATTGATGGCTGCCCCTCTTCAAGAGGCAATCAACCTAGTCAGCGATCTGGCTATGTCGGTTGACATCAATGAGGTACAAGAGCTATTCCACAAGATGCAATACGCTCAATCCCCAGCGGACGTGATCCAATACACATTGGAACACGCGAATTTACTTAGCGCCCTTAAGCGCTTCGTTCCCCAGGCCCCTCCCCAGTACAACCACTATGGGTAGTACAACCGAACGCACGAAACCGTACTCAGTTTCGTTAGCGTCATTTAACGCTGACGGCCTCTTCAGACAACGTGACCTCGTCCACGACTTTTGTTGTACCCACCTTATCGATATCATATGCGTGCAGGAAACCTTTCTAAAACCGGGGAAGGCGAACCCTAGGTTTGCCAATTACAGAACGGTACGTGATGATAGAGTGAACTCCCGTGGGGGAGGCACTCTTATCTATTACAAAAGGTCCCTGCACTGCATTCCCCTACCTACCCCAACTCTTGTTAATATGGAAGCATCTTGTTGCCTCCTAGCTATGACTGGTCATCAACCTATAGTCATAGCATCCTGTTACCAAGCTTGCAAAAAGCCGATCGTCCGAGCTGACTTAGAAGCCCTATTCTCATTAGGAAGCGCCGTCATTCTGATTGGCGACTTCAACAGTAAGCACATCCTATGGAATTGTAACGTCAACAATCCCAGAGGTATTGCACTTGAAAACCTAATCGCAGAACTTAACTTTGACATAATTGCGCCCACTGAGCCCACTCACTACCCTTATATGGAAGACCACCGATCTGACTTGCTTGACATGGCACTATTCAGAGGCGTAACACTCCGGTTACGCTCCATAGAAGTGGTTCACGAGCTTCACTCTGACCACCGACCCATTATACTGCGACTAGGTCCCGACCCAACGACTGACCTCCCCCGCCCCACCAAGACGATAGTGAACTGGAAGCAAGTAGGCGATGCCCTAAAGGCTATCAGTTCACCGGACCTAGACAAGATCCCTGACGACATCCTGACAAAAGATGACGTAACCCTTGCGATCGATTCGTTCACCAATCACCTCTCCACCGTAGTAGGTGCATCCGCAAAGGAGGTCATAGTGCCGGACGACCGGCGCCTTGTCATTCCAGCGGATGTGAGACGATTGGTGACGGAGAGTAAAGCAGTGACCCGACATTACGACTCTTACCCCAGTAAAGAGAACAAAACTAAGAAACGCCACTTTGAACGCATGGTTCAAAGTCGCATGTCTGAGTTGCGTGATCAACAATGGGGCGATAAACTTTCAAACCTCGTGCCAAGCCACCATGCTTATTGGAACTTGGCGCGAAGTATGAAAGGTAGTTACCATAACGACATTCCTCCCTTATACAGACCAGTCCCACTAGTCCCAGCGTTCTTTGACGAAGACAAAGCTGAGTGCCTAGCTGATAGCCTAGAGGCTCAGTGTTCCCCTAACGTAGATCACGTTGACCAAGCTCACCTCGATTCGGTGGATGCTGAAGTCGAACGTAAAAGCTCTGTGGTCACCTCTGAACTCCCACCTGCCACCTTAGCGACTTACGCTGAGGTGGCGAGACTGATCAAGGCCCTCCGACCGCGCAAATCCCCCGGTGCCGATGGCATCTCCAACAGGGTTCTTAAAACCCTCTCTCCTCCTCTCATCCATCTCCTAGTCAGCATCTTCAATGCAGCTATGAGCCACTGCTTATTCCCAGACACCTGGAAATGTGCAACTGTCATTGGCATTCACAAACCAGGCAAAAGCTCATCTGACCCCACCAGTTACCGCCCAATCAGCCTCCTCAGTGCCTTAGGCAAACTTTACGAGCGGTTACTTGCAAACCGCCTCCAGTCCCATGCTAAGGAACACCACCTTATCCCAGATGAGCAGTTTGGTTTCAGACCCGGACACTCATGCGTCCAACAGGTGCACCGCCTCACGGAGCACATCATTGAGGGCTTTAACAAGTACCCCAAACCCCAGACCACGCTAGCAGTCTTCCTCGACGTGGCGAAAGCTTTTGACAAAGTCTGGCACAATGGCTTGATTTACAAGCTATACCAACTTGGCGTGCCAGAACGTCTTGTGCTCATCCTACAAGACTTCCTTAAAGCCAGAAGCTTTCGCTATCGCGTGGAAGGCACCCTCTCCTCCCCCCACCCAGTCAGAGCCGGAGTCCCGCAGGGCTCCGTGCTATCACCCATTCTCTTCGCGCTGTATACCAGCGACATCCCACGCTCTCAGCCAGACGTCCTATTGGCCCAATACGCGGATGATACCGCTATTTATACCACTGGGTGGCGTATCAGCAGAAAGTCCATATTCGCCCTCCAACGGGCCATCACCGAGATCGGTGACTGGTTCCGTAAATGGCGCATCGCGGTCAACCCAGTTAAAAGTGCAGCTATGTACTTTACTGAGAAGACTCGCCCCCGCTACCCGCAACCTTTAACTTTGTTTGACCAACCCATCCCCTGGGTTAGTAAAACAAAATATCTCGGAGTCACCCTTGATCGGAATCTCACCTTTAGCGATCATATAACAACCGTCCGAAACAGAGCGGCCTTTGTAATGGGTCGCCTTGGTCCCCTGATTCGCAAAGAGAGTAAAATGTCTCTTAGTAATAAGAAGACACTTTACACTGCCTGCATCCGCCCCATCATGACTTACGCATCAGTAGTGTTTAGTCATGCTAGTGAGGCCCATCTCCATAAGCTTCAAGTCATTCAAAATCGTTTTCTTCGTAGTGCAACCGGCGCTCCGTGGTATGTCCGGAACACCGAGTTGCACTGCGACCTAAACCTTCCCTCTTTAGCGCAGTTCAATAAGGACTGCGCTCGCCGATACTTTGATCGAGCGCCCCACCACTCGAACCCATTGGTTGTCCAGGCATCGAACTACTCGACCGCCTCTTCTATCCCATTTTTCAAACCCCCCCGTCGCCGACCACGGCAGGTATTAGACGACCCGGATGACCCCATCGCAGTCATTACATTGGCAGCTTTAGCGTTATCCGCAAGTCGTCGAGGTAAAATCCCCAGGTGTGAGGTAATTAGAGGTCACACAATCAAACACCGAGCTCGCCGGCGAGCTCGAGGCAAAAACAAGGTCACGATAAATTGCTCTCCAAATAGTCAAAGAGTTTTATTCAGTAGGGCCCAATTGTGCAACACTGCAGTTGCACAGAGGCATTTTGCTCCGATCCCCCCCATGTCTCTCGACAGTGAGACAAGCCGAGGTCCGAACCACAGTGGTGCCCTTGAGCTCGCTGTCAACCCCTCCTATAATAGCGGTACGTTTTCGGCGTCCGCAGGAGACGGAGGTAGAAGGCGCTTTTCGCCTTCTACGCCCGTCTCGGGAGAAGTGCCTTCGGCACTTCTCCCTCCCGGGCTATTGTAGGGCCAGGCCCTCGCCCAAAACCCGGTGGAGCTGGACGACCGCACAGGCGGTAGCCAGCATCTATGTCCTCCCTAAACAACAAACAACAACGTGCAATTTAATTGTACTGAGTTGTGTATAATATTGTTAACATGCCGCCCAAGACTAGTGGTAAAGCCGCCAAGAAATCTGGCAAAGCCCAGAAGAACATCTCCAAGACCGACAAAAAGAAGAAGAAGCACAAGAGGAAGGAGAGCTACGCCATCTACATCTACAAGGTGCTCAAGCAGGTCCACCCGGACACCGGTATATCGAGCAAGGCCATGTCTATCATGAACTCGTTCGTGAACGACATCTTCGAGCGTATCGCTGCCGAGGCGTCCCGTTTGGCCCACTACAACAAGCGTTCCACCATCACCTCAAGGGAGGTGCAAACATCCGTGAGGCTCCTGCTGCCCGGTGAACTGGCGAAGCACGCCGTCAGCGAGGGGACCAAGGCTGTAACCAAATACACCTCGTCCAAGTGATGTGTTGACCCCGACACTGACGGTATACACTGCGACTTCGGTTCGCATATATCACATATAAACAAAAGGCCCTTTTCAGGGCCACAAAATAACTCTTATAAATACACATTGTGTATAATTATTGTTTCTTGACGACACTTAACAACAATCCCTCTCACTTAAACTATACATACACTTACTTTACATACTATAGTTCATATATATCTGTAAGATGATATAACTTATGCATAGGTACCAACTCTGTCTTATATGTATAGGTGGGTATATAAAATATTATTATTATTTCAAACAAAAATACTACCACGTGCAATAAACATTGGTATATTTTTTTTTTTTTTTTTTTAAATACCACGTGCATGCACATAATTTACTTATTATTTTAGCGTACCGAGCTCTCCTTGAATATAGGTATGAATTGAATTGGATTTTGTTGAAACTATAGTCAAATTTTTTTTTTTTTTTTTTTTTTTTTTTTTCTTTTTCTCCTTATTATAATATTACATATTGTACATGATAAAATATATGATTAAAATAAATATATTTCTTTGCAATAGTCCGTACCTACCTACCTACCTACCTACCTACGGGCTATGGGGCTTGCGAGTGAACGAGATATATTGCGCGCGCGAGCGAGATGCAAAGACAGACGCGGTCAGAAACGAAAGTGTATAAATATTAAAAGGCGAACAGAGCGTCAATTTAACCATTTGCCCTCAGTCTTCTGTTAGCGGAGCACGCGTCTTGTACCGTACTACATATAAAGTTTGACATAAGTGAGTTTCGTGTGTTAGTTTGAAGTCATGGCCCGTACCAAGCAGACCGCACGTAAGTCTACCGGTGGTAAAGCGCCGCGTAAACAGCTCGCCACTAAGGCGGCACGCAAGAGCGCGCCCGCCACAGGTGGTGTAAAGAAGCCCCATCGCTACAGGCCCGGAACGGTCGCCCTTCGTGAGATCCGTCGCTACCAGAAGAGCACAGAGCTGTTGATCCGCAAGCTGCCGTTCCAGCGTCTGGTCCGTGAGATCGCCCAGGACTTCAAGACCGATCTCCGTTTCCAGAGCTCTGCCGTTATGGCGCTCCAGGAGGCTAGCGAGGCTTATCTCGTCGGTCTTTTCGAAGATACCAACCTTTGCGCCATTCACGCTAAGCGTGTCACCATCATGCCCAAGGACATACAGTTGGCGCGAAGAATCAGAGGCGAACGCGCCTAAGCCCTCTCGACTGCGTGTTTACGTTGTGTCTTGTTGTTTGTATGTAGTACCTACCTAGGTATCTACATACATCATCATTACCTACGTCGCGGTTTGAGCAAAACTTTACAAACAAAAGGCCCTTTTCAGGGCCGCATATGTTTCATGGTTTTATAAAAATGGAATGTTTCTTAAGCACATACAACATCAGTAATAGTATCAAACGTAATAAGTATAGCGATATACGTATATATATATATATTATAAGCGACATAAGTATGATCGGGAAATATTATTATTATCTGGTTACTTTATACTATGCTTATATGAGCGTAAATAATAATAATAATAATAATTGTTATGGTATGATACATACATACAATAATACGTAGGTACTTATAATTAAGGAATATAATCACATCTATACCTAGTCACCAATTTAATAATAATAATAATATATCGTAATCATCGAAAAGTTATAATATTACAATTTAATTTACCTACATATTATATTATAGGCAACTGAATTATGACGACGAATCCTCCCCTCCCCCGTACCCCTCTGATCTGACTCCACGGTGCTTCGTCTCGTAAACGTATATCGCGCTCTCTTTTCGACTTCGAACGTGTGTTTGATGGTATAAATATAAGGGGCGTATAAAACGGACATTGCCACCAGTCGTTCGTTCACCGGCGCAGTGGAAACTCGTGTGTCAGTTTAATTTCGATTAAACGTACTTTGTGCTCATTGAAAAATGACCGGTCGCGGTAAGGGAGGAAAGGGTCTGGGGAAAGGTGGCGCTAAGCGTCACAGGAAAGTGCTCCGCGATAACATCCAGGGTATCACGAAGCCAGCGATCCGTCGTCTTGCGCGCAGAGGTGGCGTGAAGCGTATCTCCGGTTTGATATACGAAGAGACCAGAGGCGTGCTGAAGGTGTTCCTCGAGAACGTCATCCGCGACGCAGTCACTTACACTGAGCACGCCAAGAGGAAGACCGTCACCGCCATGGATGTCGTATACGCTCTGAAGCGCCAAGGCCGCACCCTCTACGGTTTCGGAGGTTAAGCTGTGTAGCTTTGTGTCAGTCTTCGTGATGATGCGTGTCGCGATGTGTTTTTTTGTTAACTAATAAATGGTTGACAAAGACTCCACCGCTGCCGCATTTAAAATTTAAAAAAAGGCCCTTTTCAGGGCCGCATAAGTTTCATGAGATCATTTATAGATTATTGTTTCTTTACAACATAACAACATAATGCAAAAATGTCATACGGTACATAAATTGCACACCTACACTAACAAGTTATTATTATATTATATACATACCTACCTACCTAATTGTTGAGGTTGATGATGATGATTATAAATTTATGTAGGTAACAACAATCACAGAAAATTTTTATAAAAAAATATACCAATGTTCATTGCACGTGGTATTTTTGTTTGAAATAATATTTTATATACCTACCTATACATATAAGACAGAGTTGGTACCTATGCATAAGTTATATCATCTTACAGATATATATATGAACTATAGTATGTAAAGTAAGTGTATGTATAGTTTAAGTGAGGGATTGTTGTTAACAACAACAACTAAAGAAAAATTGTATATTAGAGTGTAGTTTTTTTTTTTTTTTTTTTTTTTCCCACTGGTAATATTTAGCTTCCTACATACATAGATTATTAGTGTATCTATTATAATTATTTATATATAGGTGTGTATTATCTGATATAAAGTTAAGAATATTATTATATGAAACTAGGTATGTTATAAGAGCGGCGGTGTTGTGTTGTCTTTTCGAACGCGCGCGCCACACACATTGTTTTTATTATTATCGTGTGTGTGTTCTATAATAATACATTAACGTTTGATGCAATTTAATGTAATAAGTGATTTATAACATATTTCGTTAATGCCAATAGATATTTCTTTGAAAAGAAACTTGCACGTCCTGCACTAAGACTATCCATCCTTTGAATACAAAATGTTCAGAGTTGTTTTACGAGCACCAAAACATTTATCGTTTTATACGTTAAAAACTTACATGTTTGCATTTATTTTACTATATGCTATGAAAACGATATCCTAGTGGTTTAATTGTCAAATAAAACTATACGGATGTGTTTGTTTTATAGAGAAAATTCAATTTTAAACATGACGCGACCTATACTGTGCCTTTAGTGGCGCGAATAAATCAATTTATTGTCCAAACGGTGAGTCCTGTGTACATAATGGGTATTTCTATACGTTACCATGTTCAAAATGTTTAAGTTGAAACGTTCTGCGCGTCTAGTGTGCTATAAAAAAATTATAATAAAGCAATTTAACCAGATCAATGTTAGTGAAAAGCAGTGAGCGTTCTTACGAGAAATCGTCTCTCGGCCGTGGTGTTCTCTTTACGGTAAAGGTTGGAATCTAAATACAAATTTTGAAATGTGCTCGCGCCCCGAGGAGCAATTGTATGACGTCACGCGACCCATATGGTATGCACATCCCTCACTGTTTTTCAGCACCCTTAGCGCGCTCGGTTCGGTAGTGTTGGTGGTTGATCCTCCGCGAAAGCGTCGAGGCTCCCACCGCACCATCGGCCACCACCCTCAGGTGAGCTGGAAAACACCCCCCCCGGTAATTACCACGTGTCGATTCGGCCCGTGCACTCCACGTTGGTAAAGGCCGTGCAGTTACTACTAAGTATTTAGTTAATAAATACGGACGTAGTAGCGCCTTGATTCATCATCACCCTTCATCAACTGTTTGCTGCTTGTGGTATCTGTGCGCGGTCACCTCGCTGGGCTATCCCGAACGGGGTTTCACCCGGTGTGGGAAGAACCGCCTCCTGGAGGCCACAGGCAGTAGCAGAGCTAGAGAAGTCACTGAATCATCATCATCACCATCATCTCATCATCATATCATCACCGGTAAAATCATTTTCACCAATTGTTTTTACCAATCATGGCGGAAGGCGGACGCCCCCCGCCCCGGAAAGATCCGGACCCAGACCCAGACAAACAGGAAGGTATCGTATGCCGTTACCTCATGGACCCAACAAAGTCCGTAATCATGCCGGCATCGGCACTCGGACTACGCAAGGCACCTAGGCAGGCCAAGGACCGCAAACAGAAAGCGGAAGGGCTCACCACAGCGGAGCCTGTGTGCACTGCTGTGAGTGAAACTGAACCAGCTTCACTCGGTCCAGCATCATCATCCCAAGTGGGATCACCAAGAAGACGCATCGAGGAGGCCGTCATAAACCCCTCACTTTCAATGCCCGACATAGGACTCGCGGCGAGTAGGTCTGAGCACCCGCCCGCAGGCGAAACCGTACGAGCATTACCAGCCAGGAGGCGCAAACAAAGACGGCCAGTAACCTCATCGGACTCAGAAACAGAGGTGGGCGGCGATGAGAAACGCCCTAGAATAAAGAAATCCATCACCCCGCCGAAAAAAGACGGCCAAAAAGCGAATCTGAAAAAACGCACACCCATCCAAAAAAATGACCGACTACTGCAACCCTTAGGTCAAATGGGTATAGAAGCGGCCCAACATGCATCACAAGATTCCTCATCAAGCGGATTGCCAGCCAACATTACAGCTGACAGTTCAACATCATATTCATCACCATCATCATCAGCAGAATCCGAAATGGAGCATGAACAGCAGATGCATGAAACACGCTCCACATCTTATGCGGGCATTGAATCTGTGCCGTTGGACGCGGCTCCGATGCCCACGCTGCCGACACCACCGCACAGGAACACGATGTCCTACGCAGAGGTCATCACCTCCCCCACACAATCAAGACCCGCCTCCCCTCAAGCAGGGCCATCATCAGCACCACAGGCGATCACAACAACAACAGCACCATCACCACCGCGCGGACCGCAGAACCAACAACCGCAGGTACTAAAAGGCTACCCGCCTATAATTATAGAATCCCTAAATAATTGGATTCCGGTGTTCGCGAGAATCAAAGAAAAACTAGGCCATGCATTAAATGTAAAACCCTATGGTAAAGGGTTCCGTTTCTCAGCACGCACCGCGGAAGAATTCCGCATAGTGCAGCGGTGCCTCATAGAAGAAGCGGAAAGAGACAAAACAGTGGCCTGGCACTGTTTCGCAGTCGAAGAAGACCTACCACTCAAAGTAGCCATTAAAGGCCTTACCTACTTCATACCGCCCGAAGAAATTAAGAAAGATCTCGAGGCAAAAGGGTTCCCTGCCAAATACGTCAAGGAAATACCACCAAGACGCGGCAGTACGAGCCCTGTATACTTTGTATCTCTGGAGCGCCTACAAGAAACAGAACGTACGAGGCTCTATGCGACCACGGAAATCCTCAACATCCCAGGCATCACTATTGAGGGATGGGCACCAAAAGGCGGCATAGTACCACAATGCCACCGCTGTCAGCAATTCGGACACGCTTCGGGTGGCTGCCATAAAACACAACGCTGTGTCAAATGTGCAGGTGAGCACAGCGCTAGGCAATGTGACAAACCCAGCAGCCAGCGACCAACATGCGCCAACTGCAAGGGCCCCCATGTGGCGTGCAGTAGGCGCTGCCCCCACTACCTGAGGGAGGCACGGAGAAGGGGACTAAAAGTCCCTCCACCGCTAAACAGAGACCAGCCCGCCATAGGGCAACAGAGAACAGACCAGCCCCCCACCAGGCAGCAGAGGGCAGATCAACCTGTAAGAACACCAAGAAATCAATTTATATCAGCGCAAATCCCCGCAGCAGGGGATCTAAACGCCTGGCCGGTGATCCAATACACCGGTATCACACAACCAGTGATGGCAAACCCCCCCACGGCTAGGGGAGCCCCACTACCCAGCCACAAAAAGAAGAAGAGGACCAAACGTAAGAGATCTAAATCCACGAGGTCAAAAACACCTGCACCTGCACCATCTGCACCCTCAGCAGTGTCAACACCCCTGCCCGACCAGGGCGCAAGGGTCGCAGCACCTCAAGAACCAGCAATAAGAAGCGAGCCGGCGGCCCATGAATTTATCCCAATTCAAGTTCAAAGCCGCACCACACGCCGTAGAAAGGCAAGCCGCTCAAGACAAAGAGGGGGGCAACAGCCTACTGAACCCACCGCCCCCACCCCCACCCCTATTCAAGCCCCTTATCAAATGCAGAACCCGAGGGAAAGAGACGAACCCACAGGGGACCCAAGGGAAAAGAGGACTCCACTCCTCCACCCCCCCCCTCATTACACAGAAACAGCGCCAGGACGCAGGCCTCTACTGCAGCATGAGATACAAGCCAGACAAGAATGGGCAAGAAGACAACCACAACCAGTATGGGCAGGAAGAGCCCCGTGGAGCGCGGTACCCCAACCGGACCCAAGACATCCGATGCCAAGTGGTACCGCTCATCCCATGGGACCCCACTACCAACAACAACCATTTAGAGGAACACCACCCACCTACAACTTTGTACCAGCAAGCGGCGGCATGAACCCTTTGATCGCAATCATCGGGATATTGACGGATCTGCTTGTCTCCCTGGCCTCTGGAGGCAATATCCAGGAGGTGGCAAGGAGAGGTTTAACCATGCTTTCCAATATCCAATATGGATAAACAACTAAGAATCATATATTGGAACTCCGGAGGTATCCGGAAGAAAAAGACAGCACTCACACTGCTTGCCCAAACACAGCAAGCCCACATCATACTACTGGGAGAAACCAAGCTGAACCCAACAACCAACTTTAAAATAGCTAACTACTATATCTACAGATTAGACTGCCTGACGACCGCAGATCGGGCATACAGAGGTACAGCAGTCTTAGTTCGCAGAGATCTTATACATGATGAACTACACACACCAAACTTAGTTGAGCTGATTGCTAATGGAATTATGCTCAAGACAAACCACGGAGAACTGGCGGTGTATGCAGCATATAGACCACCAACCTCAAGGCTCATACCGCAAGACTTCTCAAAAGTCCTGAACGGAGAGACCCCAATGATACTAGCTGGAGATCTTAATGCAAAACACACGTCTTGGGGCTCCAGAATCATCACACCACAAGGCAAAACATTATACGACACAGCCGAAAAAGATGAATTTGAAATCATAGGGCCGGATGAGCCAACGCATATACCCACAAATCCCAATCACCGCGCTGACGTCCTAGACGTTGTGGCGTACAAGGGGTTGCGTGGAAGTATAAACGTGGAAGTGCTGTACGACATGGACGAACAGCACTTCCCCATACTCATCACCACCAACCTCACAACCACATCAATTACCAGAAACCAGATCCTAAGAGTAAACTGGCAGGCCTACACAAGAGAGCTAGAAGACCTCAGCGTGGGCCCTCTTCAAACACCTGAGGAAGTAGAAGCAGCCACCAAGCTAATAACCAAAAGGTTACAGGAAGCAAACAAGGCACACACCAAAATAGCGAAACCTCCGAACAGGAGATGGGAATTACCCATACCAATCCAGCGCGACCTAATGGAAAAAAGACTACTCAGAAAACAATGGGCCAGTACCAGATGCCCCATACTCAAGAGAAAACTTAACTCACTACAAGTAAAAGTAACACAAGAAGTGGAATCCTGGAGAGGGGCATCATGGGAAAAAGAAATAGACTTTGCAGGGGAAGATATGGCCAATCTGTACCAACTCAACAGACGGCTCACCAAAGCAACACAACCAACTTACCCACTAATAGAAAATGGAGTACGCAAGTACGCACCACAGGACAGAGCCAGATTGTTTGCCCAACACCTGGAGAAACAATTTGAACTTCACCCAATACGCCAAAATGCAAGCGAGACCACTCGCGCCCACCATCAAGTCGTAAACCAATGGATGACAAACTACATGAAAGAGCCATCTCCCTCCCTGGATGGAGTGAACTTCATCTCACCAACGGAAACATATAAGGCAATTAGACGCCTGCCCAGAAGGAAGGCGGCGGGGCACGACGACCTGCCCATAGCAGCGCTGCACCAGCTGCCCAGAAAGGGCATCACCACCATAACACGCCTGTTTAATGGCATACTTAGAACGGGCCACTATCCGGAAGAATGGAAGAAGGCAAAAGTCATAATGATCCCGAAGTCGGGCAAGGACCGAAGACAACCGGCGTCTTACCGACCTATATCACTGCTGCCCCACTTGGGAAAGCTGTTTGAAAGGTTGCTGCTACATAGAATACGTCCCTCTATAAATATTAGAGAAGAGCAGTTCGGTTTCAGAAGATACCACTCTACAACATTACAATTGACGAGAGTACTACATCAGATGGCACACTCAATGAACCGAAACAAACACACGGTGGCGGTGTTCCTGGATGTGGAGAAGGCCTTCGATAGGGTGTGGCACGAGGGCCTTCTCTACAAACTAGCGCAGTCAGACATACACAGACAGTACCTGAAAATATTGCACGCGTTCCTGACAAAGAGACAATTCTATGTTACGGTAGAACAGAGGAACTCGGACAACAAATACATACATGCAGGCGTCCCACAGGGCAGCTGCCTGTCACCAATTCTATATGCCGCATATGCGGACGACATACCCAAGCTGGAAGACCTGCCATGGCACCGAGAGGAGAGGGTCACCCTCGCGTTGTACGCTGACGACAGCGCATACATGACCACCTCCGGCAACCCAAAGCAGGCGGTCAGAACGATGCAGCTGCAGTTAGACCTGCTACCCGACTGGCTCGACAGATGGCGGATGGCAGTCAACGTGAGCAAGACGGCAGCAATTGTAATCAGTCGAAAAAGAGACCCAGAAAAGAAACTCAAGCTATACGGACAAGAACTGACATGGCAGAACAATGTAAAGTATCTGGGAGTCAAGATAGATAAAAGACTCACCATGACTGCACAAGTCAACCATGCAGTGAAAACGGCAAGAACAGCCAGAGCCCTTTTACGCCCAGTAATAGGATCAAGGCTACCCCTAAGGACCAAGCTGGGGATCTTTAAAACATATATAAGGTCAAGATTGACATACGCGTCCCCAGCCTGGTTCGCACTATGTTCCAAATCAAATAAAAACAAAATTCAAAGCCAACAGAACATAGCCCTCAGAATAGCCACGAGAGCAGGGCGATATGTTAGAAATTCCACAATATCCAAAGACACAGCGATAGAAACCGTGGAGCAGTTCGTTGTCCGCCTGGCAAGGAAGATGTACGACACGGCGGACAACGGACCCCACACCCACCTCCAGGGACTGGCGCCCTTACACGCTAGACCACCAGAGGTCAAACCCTCATGGCGGCCGCTTCCCCGGGAGCTACTTCTAACAGCTTCAGAGGAGGAGGTGGAGCCATGAGGGCCCAAAGCAAATAATACACACAAACATTATAACATTATAAAGTAGAACCAAATCAAAAAGCACAGAGTGCAAATTCAGCCTTCACCTAGAGCGGCACTAAACAGAGAAGCCTAAGTGAAGAACAAATACCAGGGAGTAGTGACTCCCTGAGATTATGCAGGAGTAAGGGGCGACAGCCCGAGACTCCATCCGACCCAGAAAGGGTTGAAGAAGAATAACGTAACGCTCGCGCCCAAGTTTATACGCTAAATATTGTTATTATAATCTAATTAAATCATCATCAACAATGGCAGATACCGCAGTAGCAGCAGAGGCTCCCGCTCCGGCCACCCCCGCCAAGAAACCAAAGTCTTCCGCCGCCGCCGGTGCCAAGAAACCAAAATCGAAACCGACCCACCCGAAAACTTCGGAAATGGTGAACAGCGCCATCAAAGAGCTCAAAGAGCGCAGCGGATCATCATTGAAGGCGATCAAGAAATACATTGCCGCTCAATACAAGGTTGACGCTGAGAAACTAGCACCGTTCATCAGGAAGTATTTGAAGAGCGCCGTCGAATCCGGTGCATTGATCCAGACCAAAGGCAAGGGTGCCTCCGGTAGTTTCAAGCTCGAGTCTAAGTCTTCCTCTTCGAAGAAGCCGACCGCTTCCAAAGCCTCCGGCAAGTCCGCCGGCGCTAAGGAAAGTGGTGCCGCTTCATCAGCCAAGTCGAAGAAGGCCGCCGCGTCCTCTGCCGCCGCCAGCGGCGGCAGGGGTAGGAAATCCGCCGCTGCTTCTTCGCCCGCCAAGTCGAAGCCTTCCGCCGCTACGAAGGACAAGAAAGCCGCCGCCGCTAAGAAGAAGCCCGCCGCTGCCGCCGCGAAGAAAGCCGCCGCTCCAGCGAAGGCGAAGAGCGCAGCCGCGCCTAAAGCTAAGAAAACCGCCAAGCCGCCCACTAAGAAGCCCAAAGCGCCCAAACCGAAGAGGGCCGCCGCCACACCGACCAAGAAGGCCGCCGCGAAGAAATCATCCGCCGCTAAGAAATAAGCGTGGACACCGCACAAGCATCGGTGTCGTCGTTTGTGCGTGGTGGTGTGTGTACTACGTGCTTGCTTGCGTGCCGTGCTTCGCCCTCGTCGTCGAGTATCTGTGTCCGCTCGTGTGTAGTAGTATTGTGAACGTCAAAGTTCAAACTTCTACCGCGCGCGGACCCGGGAAAGACATGAGCGCGCGTTGCTCGCTGTTGCTAGCACGTTATGCGCTCTCACCTCAATCGCCGACATCACCGGTCGTCGTGGTCTTCCGTGGGACCCGCTTGCGTGGGGTAGGAGGCGATGAGATGAAGAGAAATCTCTCTATCACTCCTCCTCATTTCGCACCAAAAAGCCCTTTTCAGGGCTAACAAAAATATCAAAAAATGGTTGTTAAACCTCTTATGTTTCTGAACGCAACGAACAACAACAACAACAACAACAATAATATCATCACTCATAATTCAATTATGCGTGTACCTATTGAGTACGCAATAGTAATCATTTATCCATACATATCGTTATTACTATATAGGTACACACATTGAACATTAGGACCCCGCCCGACTGCCCGACTATAACAGACTACAACACCCACTAACTATAATCAGTTGATTAGCTAGAATCTCCTAAGAAGTGTTTTATTTTAACTTCAGTGTTAGGTACTGTTATTACTGACAACTCACAAATATATAAATAACAATCTAAGCTAAAGTCGGTAAGTGACGTAAATACATGGCTATACTTTCATTTTGTATATGCGAATTTGTCGAATAAGGTGCCAATAATCATAAATATGTGTGTGGTTTATATTGGTATAGGTTGGTTGTTGATTTCTAAATATTATGTTAAAATTAGTGTTCAATTTCAGGTTTCCTCTTTAGCTACCTATATGTGTCTATCTATATCTTTCTCTTTTTCTAATGTTTACGTCTCTCCCTCTAACCGTTGTTACTTACCTGCTAATGGTGGATACGGTCGAATGTGGTTCGTAAACTTGCTCCCGATGTGCTCTCGCCGCTCGCATCTATAAATATTGAAAAAACTTAAATTATGACACTAGTACGCTACGTGGCGCAGTGCGAAGCGAACGTATATAGTTTTTATTGAAATTAACTCATTTAATAAACTACTCCTATAATGTCGGGACGCGGTAAAGGTGGCAAAGTTAAGGGGAAGGCAAAGTCTCGCTCCAACCGTGCAGGTTTACAATTCCCAGTGGGTCGTATTCATCGTCTTTTGCGTAACGGCAATTACGCAGAGCGCGTTGGTGCCGGTGCTCCGGTGTATTTAGCGGCCGTGATGGAATATCTAGCCGCTGAGGTGCTAGAGTTGGCCGGTAACGCGGCGAGGGACAACAAGAAGACCAGGATAATTCCGCGTCATCTCCAACTGGCGATCAGGAACGACGAGGAGTTGAACAAGCTGCTCTCCGGGGTCACCATCGCACAGGGCGGTGTTCTGCCTAACATCCAAGCAGTGCTCCTCCCCAAGAAGACCGAGAAGAAGGCTTAATATGCCAGCTCTCAATATTTTGTTGGTGCACGGACATGTATATGAAAATACATCGCCAATGCACCTATATATGTAACACAAAAGGCCCTTTTCAGGGCCACAAATTATTTCCGATATATATGTTTGTCTCTCAACAAACAGTAAGATATATATTGTTTCTTGAACACAAAATGACATAATAATAATAATAAATATCAAACAAGTCGAGGTGTGCTACATTTCATAATACTTACTAGTATTTATGTATGTACCCACTTACCTAATTTTGTGAATGTTGCATGCATTTCACTTAATACGTAGTGTTGGAAACGTCATTACTTTTAAAAAATGAAACGTCTAAGTAAAATACGTAATAAAGATGATACAACCACGTAGAATAAGTTAGCAGTAAATAGTTCATAAGCGCTTTAAATGTATTGCTATATAAGTATAGATAACGTATGATAAGAAATAGGTAAGAATCTAAGTAAGTAGAATGAGTAGCTCCAGTTCGGTGTCAAAAGAGGTAGAATAGGAATGTAACCAGGTTATAGAAAAAACTCTTGCCTATCTCATACCACTTGTCACTCTCGCACAAGTCCCCGGGTTTTCCAGGAAAACACAGGGAAAGTCAGGGAATAGTATTTAATTGTGTATAATGTAATAAAATAGCTTTAGATAATGTAGAAATAACATAGGTGGTCTAATAATTACCTATTACGAATATTTGTGAAGGTAAAATCACATAAAAACTAGACTTTTCTAGAAAATGTAAAAATTATATTTTATTTTAATAATCTTTGCCAGTCTACGTACACAATAGCGAAAGTAACTCTTGTCTGTCTGTCTGTTACGCTTTCACGCCAAAACTACTGGACCGATTTGAATGAAATTTGGTATGGAGATAGTTTGAGACCCGGGGAAAAAAAAAAAAAAAAAAAAAAAACATAGGATAGAATTTATCTGACTGCGCAAAAAGAGGTTAATGTTTTCGCGCGATAACCGACATACGCGCGGGCGGAGCCGCGCCCAGAAAGCTAGTTTTAACTAAATAAATAACAACAGCAAATTGTTACAACTGCATTGATTGATATTATTATATAGATAGATATAAAAATCTGTATATTATTGTTAAAACTATTTGATTAGGATCGATGAGTATCGCGTCCGTCTGTTGAATCTGCTCTCTCACTCTCGCACACACCGTCATTGGTTGAATACGACACGTTTAGCCAGTGTTGATGTGGGATACATGTAGCACGTATAACTGATAATATTCGATGACGTTCAGTGCAATTTAATTGTCCTTCTCAGAGGACAGCCCGACTTCGCCCGCTCCGGGCCCTGACAACAGACGCACGGTGGCAGCCCCTCCCCGTGAGAGGTCTCGCTCGCGCTCACCGATCGGGAGGCCAGCGAGCACCCATCCCTCCATCACCGTTGTCGAGCCCACTTCGGACTCCGAAGCGGAGATGGAGGTAGATCCGAGTCGCGCCTTACGCACTGACTCGGACTCAGATAACGACGGCTATACCGTCGTAGATAGAAAGCGCAAGCGTGCTCCTAAAGCCGCTAGTTGCGCAACTTCCGCCCCTCCCGCCAAGGCACCCGCTAAGGCCCCCGCCTCCGGCAAGAAGCCGACCCCCGCCCCGCGCCCCGCGTCTCCTCCCTCCGCTCCGGCCACCACTGCCGCGTCCCCTCAGGACGCGAGCGCGCGCCGCGAAAAACCGCCTCCGCCCCTGTTCATTCAGGACAAAACCAAATGGGACATGCTGTCCCGTTTAGTTTCGGATCGTGGGATCCACTATACTAATGCCCGCTCCACGCAGCAGGGCATTAAAGTCCAAGTTTCCACCATTAGCGACCACAGAGCGCTAACTAAACTCCTCCGCCACGAGAGCATAAGTTTTCACACTTATGCGCTCGAAGAGGAGAAAGTCCTCCGAGTGGTCATCCGCGGTGTGCCCAAGGAGGTACATACCGATTCGGTATGTGCCGACCTGAAGGCACAAGACTTCCCCGTACATGCAGTCCACCGCATGTACAGCGGGAAGGACCGCAGCCCCTACGATCTAGTACTCGTAGTACTAGATCGTACTCCTGAAGGCAAGGCCATTTTTAATTTAAAAAAGGTCTGTGGCCTCTCAGGACTCGATGTCCAAGCCCCATACAAGAATGGGAGTCCCTCGCAGTGCCATAACTGCCAACTATACGGGCACGCCTCCCGTTTCTGCTTCGCTCGCGCTAGGTGCGTTAAGTGCCTAGGCGATCACGCGACAGCAGCGTGCACTCGCACCCGTGATTCGCCGGACCCACCCAGCTGTGTTTTATGCGGTGCTCAAGGGCATACCGCGAATTACCGTGGCTGCCCTAAAGCACCACGAGTGAACCACAGGGTGGCAAGGCATAGGCCGACCCGTCCCTCTTACGACCGTTACCAACGGGTAAGCCCTAAATTAACGGTAGTACCTGCCTCACAGGTAATACCCGCGCCGCTCCCAGCCCGTAACGCATGGTCTAAACCACCCAGTATGGTTAAGACCGTCGCTACCGCCCGCGCCCCGGCCCGCGCGCCCGCACCCGCGCCCGCACCCGCACCCGCCCGCGCCGCGGCCCCTGCCCGCGCACCGGCCCCGGCTCGCCCCGCGCTCCCGGCACCCGTCGCCAACACCATTCGCGCGCCTCCCCGCGCCGCTTCCCGGCCACAAGCTCCACCTATGCCATTGATGGCTGCCCCTCTTCAAGAGGCAATCAACCTAGTCAGCGATCTGGCTATGTCGGTTGACATCAATGAGGTACAAGAGCTATTCCACAAGATGCAATACGCTCAATCCCCAGCGGACGTGATCCAATACACATTGGAACACGCGAATTTACTTAGCGCCCTTAAGCGCTTCGTTCCCCAGGCCCCTCCCCAGTACAACCACTATGGGTAGTACAACCGAACGCACGAAACCGTACTCAGTTTCGTTAGCGTCATTTAACGCTGACGGCCTCTTCAGACAACGTGACCTCGTCCACGACTTTTGTTGTACCCACCTTATCGATATCATATGCGTGCAGGAAACCTTTCTAAAACCGGGGAAGGCGAACCCTAGGTTTGCCAATTACAGAACGGTACGTGATGATAGAGTGAACTCCCGTGGGGGAGGCACTCTTATCTATTACAAAAGGTCCCTGCACTGCATTCCCCTACCTACCCCAACTCTTGTTAATATGGAAGCAACTTGTTGCCTCCTAGCTATGACTGGTCATCAACCTATAGTCATAGCATCCTGTTACCAAGCTTGCAAAAAGCCGATCGTCCGAGCTGACTTAGAAGCCCTATTCTCATTAGGAAGCGCCGTCATTCTGATTGGCGACTTCAACAGTAAGCACATCCTATGGAATTGTAACGTCAACAATCCCAGAGGTATTGCACTTGAAAACCTAATCGCAGAACTTAACTTTGACATAATTGCGCCCACTGAGCCCACTCACTACCCTTATATGGAAGACCACCGATCTGACTTGCTTGACATGGCACTATTCAGAGGCGTAACACTCCGGTTACGCTCCATAGAAGTGGTTCACGAGCTTCACTCTGACCACCGACCCATTATACTGCGACTAGGTCCCGACCCAACGACTGACCTCCCCCGCCCCACTAAGACGATAGTGAACTGGAAGCAAGTAGGCGATGCCCTAAAGGCTATCAGTTCACCGGACCTAGACAAGATCCCTGACGACATCCTGACAAAAGATGACGTAACCCTTGCGATCGATTCGTTCACCAATCACCTCTCCACCGTAGTAGGTGCATCCGCAAAGGAGGTCATAGTGCCGGACGACCGGCGCCTTGTCATTCCAGCGGATGTGAGACGATTGGTGACGGAGAGTAAAGCAGTGACCCGACATTACGACTCTTACCCCAGTAAAGAGAACAAAACTAAGAAACGCCACTTTGAACGCATGGTTCAAAGTCGCATGTCTGAGTTGCGTGATCAACAATGGGGCGATAAACTTTCAAACCTCGTGCCAAGCCACCATGCTTATTGGAACTTGGCGCGAAGTATGAAAGGTAGTTACCATAACGACATTCCTCCCTTATACAGACCAGTCCCACTAGTCCCAGCGTTCTTTGACGAAGACAAAGCTGAGTGCCTAGCTGATAGCCTAGAGGCTCAGTGTTCCCCTAACGTAGATCACGTTGACCAAGCTCACCTCGATTCGGTGGATGCTGAAGTCGAACGTAAAAGCTCTGTGGTCACCTCTGAACTCCCACCTGCCACCTTAGCGACTTACGCTGAGGTGGCGAGACTGATCAAGGCCCTCCGACCGCGCAAATCCCCCGGTGCCGATGGCATCTCCAACAGGGTTCTTAAAACCCTCTCTCCTCCTCTCATCCATCTCCTAGTCAGCATCTTCAATGCAGCTATGAGCCACTGCTTATTCCCAGACACCTGGAAATGTGCAACTGTCATTGGCATTCACAAACCAGGCAAAAGCTCATCTGACCCCACCAGTTACCGCCCAATCAGCCTCCTCAGTGCCTTAGGCAAACTTTACGAGCGGTTACTTGCAAACCGCCTCCAGTCCCATGCTAAGGAACACCACCTTATCCCAGATGAGCAGTTTGGTTTCAGACCCGGACACTCATGCGTCCAACAGGTGCACCGCCTCACGGAGCACATCATTGAGGGCTTTAACAAGTACCCCAAACCCCAGACCACGCTAGCAGTCTTCCTCGACGTGGCGAAAGCTTTTGACAAAGTCTGGCACAATGGCTTGATTTACAAGCTATACCAACTTGGCGTGCCAGAACGTCTTGTGCTCATCCTACAAGACTTCCTTAAAGCCAGAAGCTTTCGCTATCGCGTGGAAGGCACCCTCTCCTCCCCCCACCCAGTCAGAGCCGGAGTCCCGCAGGGCTCCGTGCTATCACCCATTCTCTTCGCGCTGTATACCAGCGACATCCCACGCTCTCAGCCAGACGTCCTATTGGCCCAATACGCGGATGATACCGCTATTTATACCACTGGGTGGCGTATCAGCAGAAAGTCCATTTTCGCCCTCCAACGGGCCATCACCGAGATCGGTGACTGGTTCCGTAAATGGCGCATCGCGGTCAACCCAGTTAAAAGTGCAGCTATGTACTTTACTGAGAAGACTCGCCCCCGTTACCCGCAACCTTTAACTTTGTTTGACCAACCCATCCCCTGGGTTAGTAAAACAAAATATCTCGGAGTCACCCTTGATCGGAATCTCACCTTTAGCGATCATATAACAACCGTCCGAAACAGAGCGGCCTTTGTAATGAGTCGCCTTGGTCCCCTGATTCGCAAAGAGAGTAAAATGTCTCTTAGTAATAAGAAGACACTTTACACTGCCTGCATCCGCCCCATCATGACTTACGCATCAGTAGTGTTTAGTCATGCTAGTGAGGCCCATCTCCATAAGCTTCAAGTCATTCAAAATCGTTTTCTTCGTAGTGCAACCGGCGCTCCGTGGTATGTCCGGAACACCGAGTTGCACTGCGACCTAAACCTTCCCTCTTTAGCGCAGTTCAATAAGGACTGCGCTCGCCGATACTTTGATCGAGCGCCCCACCACTCGAACCCATTGGTTGTCCAGGCATCGAACTACTCGACCGCCTCTTCTATCCCATTCTTCAAACCCCCCCGTCGCCGACCACGGCAGGTATTAGACGACCCGGATGACCCCATCGCAGTCATTACATTGGCAGCTTTAGCGTTATCCGCAAGTCGTCGAGGTAAAATCCCCAGGTGTGAGGTAATTAGAGGTCACACAATCAAACACCGAGCTCGCCGGCGAGCTCGAGGCAAAAACAAGGTCACGATAAATTGCTCTCCAAATAGTCAAAGAGTTTTATTCAGTAGGGCCCAATTGTGCAACACTGCAGTTGCACAGAGGCATTTTGCTCCGATCCCCCCCATGTCTCTCGACAGTGAGACAAGCCGAGGTCCGAACCACAGTGGTGCCCTTGAGCTCGCTGTCAACCCCTCCTATAATAGCGGTACGTTTTCGGCGTCCGCAGGAGACGGAGGTAGAAGGCGCTTTTCGCCTTCTACGCCCGTCTCGGGAGAAGTGCCTTCGGCACTTCTCCCTCCCGGGCTATTGTAGGGCCAGGCCCTCGCCCAAAACCCGGTGGAGCTGGACGACCGCACAGGCGGTAGCCAGCATCTATGTCCTCCCTAAAACAAACAAAAGTGCAATTTAATTGTACTGAGTTGTGTATAATATTGTTAACATGCCGCCCAAGACTAGTGGTAAAGCCGCCAAGAAATCTGGCAAAGCCCAGAAGAACATCTCCAAGACCGACAAAAAGAAGAAGAAGCACAAGAGGAAGGAGAGCTACGCCATCTACATCTACAAGGTGCTCAAGCAGGTCCACCCGGACACCGGTATATCGAGCAAGGCCATGTCTATCATGAACTCGTTCGTGAACGACATCTTCGAGCGTATCGCTGCCGAGGCGTCCCGTTTGGCCCACTACAACAAGCGTTCCACCATCACCTCAAGGGAGGTGCAAACATCCGTGAGGCTCCTGCTGCCCGGTGAACTGGCGAAGCACGCCGTCAGCGAGGGGACCAAGGCTGTAACCAAATACACCTCGTCCAAGTGATGTGTTGACCCCGACACTGACGGTATACACTGCGACTTCGGTTCGCATATATCACATATAAACAAAAGGCCCTTTTCAGGGCCACAAAATAACTCTTATAAATACACATTGTGTATAATTATTGTTTCTTGACGACACTTAACAACAATCCCTCTCACTTAAACTATACATACACTTACTTTACATACTATAGTTCATATATATCTGTAAGATGATATAACTTATGCATAGGTACCAACTCTGTCTTATATGTATAGGTGGGTATATAAAATATTATTATTATTTCAAACAAAAATACTACCACGTGCAATAAACATTGGTATATTTTTTTTTTTTTTTTTTTAAATACCACGTGCATGCACATAATTTACTTATTATTTTAGCGTACCGAGCTCTCCTTGAATATAGGTATGAATTGAATTGGATTTTGTTGAAACTATAGTCAAATTTTTTTTTTTTTTTTTTTTTTTTTTTTTCTTTTTCTCCTTATTATAATATTACATATTGTACATGATAAAATATATGATTAAAATAAATATATTTCTTTGCAATAGTCCGTACCTACCTACCTACCTACCTACCTACGGGCTATGGGGCTTGCGAGTGAACGAGATATATTGCGCGCGCGAGCGAGATGCAAAGACAGACGCGGTCAGAAACGAAAGTGTATAAATATTAAAAGGCGAACAGAGCGTCAATTTAACCATTTGCCCTCAGTCTTCTGTTAGCGGAGCACGCGTCTTGTACCGTACTACATATAAAGTTTGACATAAGTGAGTTTCGTGTGTTAGTTTGAAGTCATGGCCCGTACCAAGCAGACCGCACGTAAGTCTACCGGTGGTAAAGCGCCGCGTAAACAGCTCGCCACTAAGGCGGCACGCAAGAGCGCGCCCGCCACAGGTGGTGTAAAGAAGCCCCATCGCTACAGGCCCGGAACGGTCGCCCTTCGTGAGATCCGTCGCTACCAGAAGAGCACAGAGCTGTTGATCCGCAAGCTGCCGTTCCAGCGTCTGGTCCGTGAGATCGCCCAGGACTTCAAGACCGATCTCCGTTTCCAGAGCTCTGCCGTTATGGCGCTCCAGGAGGCTAGCGAGGCTTATCTCGTCGGTCTTTTCGAAGATACCAACCTTTGCGCCATTCACGCTAAGCGTGTCACCATCATGCCCAAGGACATACAGTTGGCGCGAAGAATCAGAGGCGAACGCGCCTAAGCCCTCTCGACTGCGTGTTTACGTTGTGTCTTGTTGTTTGTATGTAGTACCTACCTAGGTATCTACATACATCATCATTACCTACGTCGCGGTTTGAGCAAAACTTTACAAACAAAAGGCCCTTTTCAGGGCCGCATATGTTTCATGGTTTTATAAAAATGGAATGTTTCTTAAGCACATACAACATCAGTAATAGTATCAAACGTAATAAGTATAGCGATATACGTATATATATATATATTATAAGCGACATAAGTATGATCGGGAAATATTATTATTATCTGGTTACTTTATACTATGCTTATATGAGCGTAAATAATAATAATAATAATAATTGTTATGGTATGATACATACATACAATAATACGTAGGTACTTATAATTAAGGAATATAATCACATCTATACCTAGTCACCAATTTAATAATAATAATAATATATCGTAATCATCGAAAAGTTATAATATTACAATTTAATTTACCTACATATTATATTATAGGCAACTGAATTATGACGACGAATCCTCCCCTCCCCCGTACCCCTCTGATCTGACTCCACGGTGCTTCGTCTCGTAAACGTATATCGCGCTCTCTTTTCGACTTCGAACGTGTGTTTGATGGTATAAATATAAGGGGCGTATAAAACGGACATTGCCACCAGTCGTTCGTTCACCGGCGCAGTGGAAACTCGTGTGTCAGTTTAATTTCGATTAAACGTACTTTGTGCTCATTGAAAAATGACCGGTCGCGGTAAGGGAGGAAAGGGTCTGGGGAAAGGTGGCGCTAAGCGTCACAGGAAAGTGCTCCGCGATAACATCCAGGGTATCACGAAGCCAGCGATCCGTCGTCTTGCGCGCAGAGGTGGCGTGAAGCGTATCTCCGGTTTGATATACGAAGAGACCAGAGGCGTGCTGAAGGTGTTCCTCGAGAACGTCATCCGCGACGCAGTCACTTACACTGAGCACGCCAAGAGGAAGACCGTCACCGCCATGGATGTCGTATACGCTCTGAAGCGCCAAGGCCGCACCCTCTACGGTTTCGGAGGTTAAGCTGTGTAGCTTTGTGTCAGTCTTCGTGATGATGCGTGTCGCGATGTGTTTTTTTGTTAACTAATAAATGGTTGACAAAGACTCCACCGCTGCCGCATTTAAAATTTAAAAAAAGGCCCTTTTCAGGGCCGCATAAGTTTCATGAGATCATTTATAGATTATTGTTTCTTTACAACATAACAACATAATGCAAAAATGTCATACGGTACATAAATTGCACACCTACACTAACAAGTTATTATTATATTATATACATACCTACCTACCTAATTGTTGAGGTTGATGATGATGATTATAAATTTATGTAGGTAACAACAATCACAGAAAATTTTTATAAAAAAATATACCAATGTTCATTGCACGTGGTATTTTTGTTTGAAATAATATTTTATATACCTACCTATACATATAAGACAGAGTTGGTACCTATGCATAAGTTATATCATCTTACAGATATATATATGAACTATAGTATGTAAAGTAAGTGTATGTATAGTTTAAGTGAGGGATTGTTGTTAACAACAACAACTAAAGAAAAATTGTATATTAGAGTGTAGTTTTTTTTTTTTTTTTTTTTTTTTCCCACTGGTAATATTTAGCTTCCTACATACATAGATTATTAGTGTATCTATTATAATTATTTATATATAGGTGTGTATTATCTGATATAAAGTTAAGAATATTATTATATGAAACTAGGTATGTTATAAGAGCGGCGGTGTTGTGTTGTCTTTTCGAACGCGCGCGCCACACACATTGTTTTTATTATTATCGTTGTTTGTTTGTTTAGGGAGGACATAGATGCTGGCTACCGCCTGTGCGGTCGTCCAGCTCCACCGGGTTTTGGGCGAGGGCCTGGCCCTACAATAGCCCGGGAGGGAGAAGTGCCGAAGGCACTTCTCCCGAGACGGGCGTAGAAGGCGAAAAGCGCCTTCTACCTCCGTCTCCTGCGGACGCCGAAAACGTACCGCTATTATAGGAGGGGTTGACAGCGAGCTCAAGGGCACCACTGTGGTTCGGACCTCGGCTTGTCTCACTGTCGAGAGACATGGGGGGGATCGGAGCAAAATGCCTCTGTGCAACTGCAGTGTTGCACAATTGGGCCCTACTGAATAAAACTCTTTGACTATTTGGAGAGCAATTTATCGTGACCTTGTTTTTGCCTCGAGCTCGCCGGCGAGCTCGGTGTTTGATTGTGTGACCTCTAATTACCTCACACCTGGGGATTTTACCTCGACGACTTGCGGATAACGCTAAAGCTGCCAATGTAATGACTGCGATGGGGTCATCCGGGTCGTCTAATACCTGCCGTGGTCGGCGACGGGGGGGTTTGAAATATGGGATAGAAGAGGCGGTCGAGTAGTTCGATGCCTGGACAACCAATGGGTTCGAGTGGTGGGGCGCTCGATCAAAGTATCGGCGAGCGCAGTCCTTATTGAACTGCGCTAAAGAGGGAAGGTTTAGGTCGCAGTGCAACTCGGTGTTCCGGACATACCACGGAGCGCCGGTTGCACTACGAAGAAAACGATTTTGAATGACTTGAAGCTTATGGAGATGGGCCTCACTAGCATGACTAAACACTACTGATGCGTAAGTCATGATGGGGCGGATGCAGGCAGTGTAAAGTGTCTTCTTATTACTAAGAGACATTTTACTCTCTTTGCGAATCAGGGGACCAAGGCGACCCATTACAAAGGCCGCTCTGTTTCGGACGGTTGTTATATGATCGCTAAAGGTGAGATTCCGATCAAGGGTGACTCCGAGATATTTTGTTTTACTAACCCAGGGGATGGGTTGGTCAAACAAAGTTAAAGGTTGCGGGTAACGGGGGCGAGTCTTCTCAGTAAAGTACATAGCTGCACTTTTAACTGGGTTGACCGCGATGCGCCATTTACGGAACCAGTCACCGATCTCGGTGATGGCCCGTTGGAGGGCGAAAATGGACTTTCTGCTGATACGCCACCCAGTGGTATAAATAGCGGTATCATCCGCGTATTGGGCCAATAGGACGTCTGGCTGAGAGCGTGGGATGTCGCTGGTATACAGCGCGAAGAGAATGGGTGATAGCACGGAGCCCTGCGGGACTCCGGCTCTGACTGGGTGGGGGGAGGAGAGGGTGCCTTCCACGCGATAGCGAAAGCTTCTGGCTTTAAGGAAGTCTTGTAGGATGAGCACAAGACGTTCTGGCACGCCAAGTTGGTATAGCTTGTAAATCAAGCCATTGTGCCAGACTTTGTCAAAAGCTTTCGCCACGTCGAGGAAGACTGCTAGCGTGGTCTGGGGTTTGGGGTACTTGTTAAAGCCCTCAATGATGTGCTCCGTGAGGCGGTGCACCTGTTGGACGCATGAGTGTCCGGGTCTGAAGCCAAACTGCTCATCTGGGATAAGGTGGTGTTCCTTAGCATGGGACTGGAGGCGGTTTGCAAGTAACCGCTCGTAAAGTTTGCCTAAGGCACTGAGGAGGCTGATTGGGCGGTAACTGGTGGGGTCAGATGAGCTTTTGCCTGGTTTGTGAATGCCAATGACAGTTGCACATTTCCAGGTGTCTGGGAATAAGCAGTGGCTCATAGCAGCATTGAAGATGCTGACTAGGAGATGGATGAGAGGAGGAGAGAGGGTTTTAAGAACCCTGTTGGAGATGCCATCGGCACCGGGGGATTTGCGCGGTCGGAGGGCCTTGATCAGTCTCGCCACCTCAGCGTAAGTCGCTAAGGTGGCAGGTGGGAGTTCAGAGGTGACCACAGAGCTTTTACGTTCGACTTCAGCATCCACCGAATCGAGGTGAGCTTGGTCAACGTGATCTACGTTAGGGGAACACTGAGCCTCTAGGCTATCAGCTAGGCACTCAGCTTTGTCTTCGTCAAAGAACGCTGGGACTAGTGGGACTGGTCTGTATAAGGGAGGCATGTCGTTATGGTTACTACCTTTCATACTTCGCGCCAAGTTCCAATAAGCATGGTGGCTTGGCACGAGGTTTGAAAGTTTATCGCCCCATTGTTGATCACGCAACTCAGACATGCGACTTTGAACCATGCGTTCAAAGTGGCGTTTCTTAGTTTTGTTCTCTTTACTGGGGTAAGAGTCGTAATGTCGGGTCACTGCTTTACTCTCCGTCACCAATCGTCTCACATCCGCTGGAATGACAAGGCGCCGGTCGTCCGGCACTATGACCTCCTTCGCGGATGCACCTACTACGGTGGAGAGGTGATTGGTGAACGAATCGATCGCAAGGGTTACGTCATCTTTTGTCAGGATGTCGTCAGGGATCTTGTCTAGGTCCGGTGAACTGATAGCCTTTAGGGCATCGCCTACTTGCTTCCAGTTCACTATCGTCTTAGTGGGGCGGGGGAGGTCAGTCGTTGGGTCGGGACCTAGTCGCAGTATAATGGGTCGGTGGTCAGAGTGAAGCTCGTGAACCACTTCTATGGAGCGTAACCGGAGTGTTACGCCTCTGAATAGTGCCATGTCAAGCAAGTCAGATCGGTGGTCTTCCATATAAGGGTAGTGAGTGGGCTCAGTGGGCGCAATTATGTCAAAGTTAAGTTCTGCGATTAGGTTTTCAAGTGCAATACCTCTGGGATTGTTGACGTTACAATTCCATAGGATGTGCTTACTGTTGAAGTCGCCGATCAGAATGACGGCGCTTCCTAATGAGAATAGGGCTTCTAAGTCAGCTCGGACGATCGGCTTTTTGCAAGCTTGGTAACAGGATGCTATGACTATAGGTTGATGACCAGTCATAGCTAGGAGGCAACAAGATGCTTCCATATTAACAAGAGTTGGGGTAGGTAGGGGAATGCAGTGCAGGGACCTTTTGTAATAGATAAGAGTGCCTCCCCCACGGGAGTTCACTCTATCATCACGTACCGTTCTGTAATTGGCAAACCTAGGGTTCGCCTTCCCCGGTTTTAGAAAGGTTTCCTGCACGCATATGATATCGATAAGGTGGGTACAACAAAAGTCGTGGACGAGGTCACGTTGTCTGAAGAGGCCGTCAGCGTTAAATGACGCTAACGAAACTGAGTACGGTTTCGTGCGTTCGGTTGTACTACCCATAGTGGTTGTACTGGGGAGGGGCCTGGGGAACGAAGCGCTTAAGGGCGCTAAGTAAATTCGCGTGTTCCAATGTGTATTGGATCACGTCCGCTGGGGATTGAGCGTATTGCATCTTGTGGAATAGCTCTTGTACCTCATTGATGTCAACCGACATAGCCAGATCGCTGACTAGGTTGATTGCCTCTTGAAGAGGGGCAGCCATCAATGGCATAGGTGGAGCTTGTGGCCGGGAAGCGGCGCGGGGAGGCGCGCGAATGGGGTTGGCGACGGGTGCCGGGAGCGCGGGGCGAGCCGGGGCCGGTGCGCGGGCAGGGGCCGCGGCGCGGGCGGGTGCGGGTGCGGGCGCGGGTGCGGGCGCGCGGGCCGGGGCGCGGGCGGTAGCGACGGTCTTAACCATACTGGGTGGTTTAGACCATGCGTTACGGGCTGGGAGCGGCGCGGGTATTACCTGTGAGGCAGGTACTACCGTTAATTTAGGGCTTACCCGTTGGTAACGGTCGTAAGAGGGACGGGTCGGCCTATGCCTTGCCACCCTGTGGTTCACTCGTGGTGCTTTAGGGCAGCCACGGTAATTCGCGGTATGCCCTTGAGCACCGCATAAAACACAGCTGGGTGGGTCCGGCGAATCACGGGTGCGAGTGCACGCTGCTGTCGCGTGATCGCCTAGGCACTTAACGCACCTAGCGCGAGCGAAGCAGAAACGGGAGGCGTGCCCGTATAGTTGGCAGTTATGGCACTGCGAGGGACTCCCATTCTTGTATGGGGCTTGGACATCGAGTCCTGAGAGGCCACAGACCTTTTTTAAATTAAAAATGGCCTTGCCTTCAGGAGTACGATCTAGTACTACGAGTACTAGATCGTAGGGGCTGCGGTCCTTCCCGCTGTACATGCGGTGAACTGCATGTACGGGGAAGTCTTGTGCCTTCAGGTCGGCACATACCGAATCGGTATGTACCTCCTTGGGCACACCGCGGATGACCACTCGGAGGACTTTCTCCTCTTCGAGCGCATAAGTGTGAAAACTTATGCTCTCGTGGCGGAGGAGTTTAGTTAGCGCTCTGTGGTCGCTAATGGTGGAAACTTGGACTTTAATGCCCTGCTGCGTGGAGCGGGCATTAGTATAGTGGATCCCACGATCCGAAACTAAACGGGACAGCATGTCCCATTTGGTTTTGTCCTGAATGAACAGGGGCGGAGGCGGTTTTTCGCGGCGCGCGCTCGCGTCCTGAGGGGACGCGGCAGTGGTGGCCGGAGCGGAGGGAGGAGACGCGGGGCGCGGGGCGGGGGTCGGCTTCTTGCCGGAGGCGGGGGCCTTAGCGGGTGCCTTGGCGGGAGGGGCGGAAGTTGCGCAACTAGCGGCTTTAGGAGCACGCTTGCGCTTTCTATCTACGACGGTATAGCCGTCGTTATCTGAGTCCGAGTCAGTGCGTAAGGCGCGACTCGGATCTACCTCCATCTCCGCTTCGGAGTCCGAAGTGGGCTCGACAACGGCGATGGAGGGACGGGTGCTCGCTGGCCTCCCGATCGGTGAGCGCGAGCGAGACCTCTCACGGGGAGGGGCTGCCACCGTGCGTCTGTTGTCAGGGCCCGGAGCGGGCGAAGTCGGGCTGTCCTCTGAGAAGGACCGGGTCAGAGGAGGGACGATGGCCTCCGGAATTGGAATTCCGGAGGGAGCGATGAGAGTGTCCGTGAGGCGGGCACTCTCTGCATCGTTAAGCGATTGCTGATGATCAGCGTAGAGTTCGGGGTAGCGGAGGGCGAAGGTCTGAAGGACCTCCACCTCACCGTTAGAGGGACGTTGCATCCTGAGGGGAATACTCAGGATGGCCTAACGGGTTCTGTCTCCCTCTCGCAACTCGTGAGCTCACTTGTGTGAGAGGGAGTGAGTACCTATGGTGTGCCCTAGTTGTGTACCCTCTCCGAGCTTTTTTCTCGGCGGAGAGGGGTGCTCCTAAGCGCTACTCCGGGTTTGACTAGGGGTGACCCCAAGGCCAGAATCCCGGAGCCCAGCTTGCTTCGGCTGACCCGTGAAGCGGGAAAGGCCACGGTGCAAGGTTAAACCAAAACAACAACAGTGGCCGTTGTCACCGTAGGGTGTCACACTGCGACCGCAGCAAATGGCGGATTTGATCGTTCAGACGGGTTTGGCTGACGCTACCCCACGCCTGAACGACGTCGCTTAACAGCACAAAGTGTGTTGTTACGCGACTGTTACTATGTTGTGTCGGATAGTAAAGTGGTGAAATGCGCACCGAAAAGTGCGGTCGAAGCAAGACCACCAGCCCGATATGATGTTGTTCGTCCGAAACAAGGGACTGGGTAGGTGGTAATGCCAGACGTCTTAGAGCGCCTCTGCGCGACGGCACGGCGAGCTCGTAGCTCGCGTTGCTCGGCGTTCGGCGGCTGCTCAGCTTCTGCACACAAAACAAAAACTTCGTCAGGACTGCGTATTCCAAGGCACTGGTCTGCAACTAGCGTCGGAACGATGACCCGAGTGAGACGGCAATAGTGCGGGGACTATTGCGGTCTCACTGGGAGATACTGGCGGAGCTGTAGACAGGTGTGCACGGCGTGGCGGCACAGGTCGGAATGATTATTATCGTGTGTGTGTTCTATAATAATACATTAACGTTTGATGCAATTTAATGTAATAAGTGATTTATAACATATTTCGTTAATGCCAATAGATATTTCTTTGAAAAGAAACTTGCACGTCCTGCACTAAGACTATCCATCCTTTGAATACAAAATGTTCAGAGTTGTTTTACGAGCACCAAAACATTTATCGTTTTATACGTTAAAAACTTACATGTTTGCATTTATTTTACTATATGCTATGAAAACGATATCCTAGTGGTTTAATTGTCAAATAAAACTATACGGATGTGTTTGTTTTATAGAGAAAATTCAATTTTAAACATGACGCGACCTATACTGTGCCTTTAGTGGCGCGAATAAATCAATTTATTGTCCAAACGGTGAGTCCTGTGTACATAATGGGTATTTCTATACGTTACCATGTTCAAAATGTTTAAGTTGAAACGTTCTGCGCGTCTAGTGTGCTATAAAAAAATTATAATAAAGCAATTTAACCAGATCAATGTTAGTGAAAAGCAGTGAGCGTTCTTACGAGAAATCGTCTCTCGGCCGTGGTGTTCTCTTTACGGTAAAGGTTGGAATCTAAATACAAATTTTGAAATGTGCTCGCGCCCAAGTTTATACGCTAAATATTGTTATTATAATCTAATTAAATCATCATCAACAATGGCAGATACCGCAGTAGCAGCAGAGGCTCCCGCTCCGGCCACCCCCGCCAAGAAACCAAAGTCTTCCGCCGCCGCCGGTGCCAAGAAACCAAAATCGAAACCGACCCACCCGAAAACTTCGGAAATGGTGAACAGCGCCATCAAAGAGCTCAAAGAGCGCAGCGGATCATCATTGAAGGCGATCAAGAAATACATTGCCGCTCAATACAAGGTTGACGCTGAGAAACTAGCACCGTTCATCAGGAAGTATTTGAAGAGCGCCGTCGAATCCGGTGCATTGATCCAGACCAAAGGCAAGGGTGCCTCCGGTAGTTTCAAGCTCGAGTCTAAGTCTTCCTCTTCGAAGAAGCCGACCGCTTCCAAAGCCTCCGGCAAGTCCGCCGGCGCTAAGGAAAGTGGTGCCGCTTCATCAGCCAAGTCGAAGAAGGCCGCCGCGTCCTCTGCCGCCGCCAGCGGCGGCAGGGGTAGGAAATCCGCCGCTGCTTCTTCGCCCGCCAAGTCGAAGCCTTCCGCCGCTACGAAGGACAAGAAAGCCGCCGCCGCTAAGAAGAAGCCCGCCGCTGCCGCCGCGAAGAAAGCCGCCGCTCCAGCGAAGGCGAAGAGCGCAGCCGCGCCTAAAGCTAAGAAAACCGCCAAGCCGCCCACTAAGAAGCCCAAAGCGCCCAAACCGAAGAGGGCCGCCGCCACACCGACCAAGAAGGCCGCCGCGAAGAAATCATCCGCCGCTAAGAAATAAGCGTGGACACCGCACAAGCATCGGTGTCGTCGTTTGTGCGTGGTGGTGTGTGTACTACGTGCTTGCTTGCGTGCCGTGCTTCGCCCTCGTCGTCGAGTATCTGTGTCCGCTCGTGTGTAGTAGTATTGTGAACGTCAAAGTTCAAACTTCTACCGCGCGCGGACCCGGGAAAGACATGAGCGCGCGTTGCTCGCTGTTGCTAGCACGTTATGCGCTCTCACCTCAATCGCCGACATCACCGGTCGTCGTGGTCTTCCGTGGGACCCGCTTGCGTGGGGTAGGAGGCGATGAGATGAAGAGAAATCTCTCTATCACTCCTCCTCATTTCGCACCAAAAAGCCCTTTTCAGGGCTAACAAAAATATCAAAAAATGGTTGTTAAACCTCTTATGTTTCTGAACGCAACGAACAACAACAACAACAACAACAATAATATCATCACTCATAATTCAATTATGCGTGTACCTATTGAGTACGCAATAGTAATCATTTATCCATACATATCGTTATTACTATATAGGTACACACATTGAACATTAGGACCCCGCCCGACTGCCCGACTATAACAGACTACAACACCCACTAACTATAATCAGTTGATTAGCTAGAATCTCCTAAGAAGTGTTTTATTTTAACTTCAGTGTTAGGTACTGTTATTACTGACAACTCACAAATATATAAATAACAATCTAAGCTAAAGTCGGTAAGTGACGTAAATACATGGCTATACTTTCATTTTGTATATGCGAATTTGTCGAATAAGGTGCCAATAATCATAAATATGTGTGTGGTTTATATTGGTATAGGTTGGTTGTTGATTTCTAAATATTATGTTAAAATTAGTGTTCAATTTCAGGTTTCCTCTTTAGCTACCTATATGTGTCTATCTATATCTTTCTCTTTTTCTAATGTTTACGTCTCTCCCTCTAACCGTTGTTACTTACCTGCTAATGGTGGATACGGTCGAATGTGGTTCGTAAACTTGCTCCCGATGTGCTCTCGCCGCTCGCATCTATAAATATTGAAAAAACTTAAATTATGACACTAGTACGCTACGTGGCGCAGTGCGAAGCGAACGTATATAGTTTTTATTGAAATTAACTCATTTAATAAACTACTCCTATAATGTCGGGACGCGGTAAAGGTGGCAAAGTTAAGGGGAAGGCAAAGTCTCGCTCCAACCGTGCAGGTTTACAATTCCCAGTGGGTCGTATTCATCGTCTTTTGCGTAACGGCAATTACGCAGAGCGCGTTGGTGCCGGTGCTCCGGTGTATTTAGCGGCCGTGATGGAATATCTAGCCGCTGAGGTGCTAGAGTTGGCCGGTAACGCGGCGAGGGACAACAAGAAGACCAGGATAATTCCGCGTCATCTCCAACTGGCGATCAGGAACGACGAGGAGTTGAACAAGCTGCTCTCCGGGGTCACCATCGCACAGGGCGGTGTTCTGCCTAACATCCAAGCAGTGCTCCTCCCCAAGAAGACCGAGAAGAAGGCTTAATATGCCAGCTCTCAATATTTTGTTGGTGCACGGACATGTATATGAAAATACATCGCCAATGCACCTATATATGTAACACAAAAGGCCCTTTTCAGGGCCACAAATTATTTCCGATATATATGTTTGTCTCTCAACAAACAGTAAGATATATATTGTTTCTTGAACACAAAATGACATAATAATAATAATAAATATCAAACAAGTCGAGGTGTGCTACATTTCATAATACTTACTAGTATTTATGTATGTACCCACTTACCTAATTTTGTGAATGTTGCATGCATTTCACTTAATACGTAGTGTTGGAAACGTCATTACTTTTAAAAAATGAAACGTCTAAGTAAAATACGTAATAAAGATGATACAACCACGTAGAATAAGTTAGCAGTAAATAGTTCATAAGCGCTTTAAATGTATTGCTATATAAGTATAGATAACGTATGATAAGAAATAGGTAAGAATCTAAGTAAGTAGAATGAGTAGCTCCAGTTCGGTGTCAAAAGAGGTAGAATAGGAATGTAACCAGGTTATAGAAAAAACTCTTGCCTATCTCATACCACTTGTCACTCTCGCACAAGTCCCCGGGTTTTCCAGGAAAACACAGGGAAAGTCAGGGAATAGTATTTAATTGTGTATAATGTAATAAAATAGCTTTAGATAATGTAGAAATAACATAGGTGGTCTAATAATTACCTATTACGAATATTTGTGAAGGTAAAATCACATAAAAACTAGACTTTTCTAGAAAATGTAAAAATTATATTTTATTTTAATAATCTTTGCCAGTCTACGTACACAATAGCGAAAGTAACTCTTGTCTGTCTGTCTGTTACGCTTTCACGCCAAAACTACTGGACCGATTTGAATGAAATTTGGTATGGAGATAGTTTGAGACCCGGGGAAAAAAAAAAAAAAAAAAAAAAAACATAGGATAGAATTTATCTGACTGCGCAAAAAGAGGTTAATGTTTTCGCGCGATAACCGACATACGCGCGGGCGGAGCCGCGCCCAGAAAGCTAGTTTTAACTAAATAAATAACAACAGCAAATTGTTACAACTGCATTGATTGATATTATTATATAGATAGATATAAAAATCTGTATATTATTGTTAAAACTATTTGATTAGGATCGATGAGTATCGCGTCCGTCTGTTGAATCTGCTCTCTCACTCTCGCACACACCGTCATTGGTTGAATACGACACGTTTAGCCAGTGTTGATGTGGGATACATGTAGCACGTATAACTGATAATATTCGATGACGTTCAGTGCAATTTAATCGCGCTCACCGATCGGGAGGCCAGCGAGCACCCATCCCTCCATCACCGTTGTCGAGCCCACTTCGGACTCCGAAGCGGAGATGGAGGTAGATCCGAGTCGCGCCTTACGCACTGACTCGGACTCAGATAACGACGGCTATACCGTCGTAGATAGAAAGCGCAAGCGTGCTCCTAAAGCCGCTAGTTGCGCAACTTCCGCCCCTCCCGCCAAGGCACCCGCTAAGGCCCCCGCCTCCGGCAAGAAGCCGACCCCCGCCCCGCGCCCCGCGTCTCCTCCCTCCGCTCCGGCCACCACTGCCGCGTCCCCTCAGGACGCGAGCGCGCGCCGCGAAAAACCGCCTCCGCCCCTGTTCATTCAGGACAAAACCAAATGGGACATGCTGTCCCGTTTAGTTTCGGATCGTGGGATCCACTATACTAATGCCCGCTCCACGCAGCAGGGCATTAAAGTCCAAGTTTCCACCATTAGCGACCACAGAGCGCTAACTAAACTCCTCCGCCACGAGAGCATAAGTTTCCACACTTATGCGCTCGAAGAGGAGAAAGTCCTCCGAGTGGTCATCCGCGGTGTGCCCAAGGAGGTACATACCGATTCGGTATGTGCCGACCTGAAGGCACAAGACTTCCCCGTACATGCAGTCCACCGCATGTACAGCGGGAAGGACCGCAGCCCCTACGATCTAGTACTCGTAGTACTAGATCGTACTCCTGAAGGCAAGGCCATTTTTAATTTAAAAAAGGTCTGTGGCCTCTCAGGACTCGATGTCCAAGCCCCATACAAGAATGGGAGTCCCTCGCAGTGCCATAACTGCCAACTATACGGGCACGCCTCCCGTTTCTGCTTCGCTCGCGCTAGGTGCGTTAAGTGCCTAGGCGATCACGCGACAGCAGCGTGCACTCGCACCCGTGATTCGCCGGACCCACCCAGCTGTGTTTTATGCGGTGCTCAAGGGCATACCGCGAATTACCGTGGCTGCCCTAAAGCACCACGAGTGAACCACAGGGTGGCAAGGCATAGGCCGACCCGTCCCTCTTACGACCGTTACCAACGGGTAAGCCCTAAATTAACGGTAGTACCTGCCTCACAGGTAATACCCGCGCCGCTCCCAGCCCGTAACGCATGGTCTAAACCACCCAGTATGGTTAAGACCGTCGCTACCGCCCGCGCCCCGGCCCGCGCGCCCGCACCCGCGCCCGCACCCGCACCCGCCCGCGCCGCGGCCCCTGCCCGCGCACCGGCCCCGGCTCGCCCCGCGCTCCCGGCACCCGTCGCCAACACCATTCGCGCGCCTCCCCGCGCCGCTTCCCGGCCACAAGCTCCACCTATGCCATTGATGGCTGCCCCTCTTCAAGAGGCAATCAACCTAGTCAGCGATCTGGCTATGTCGGTTGACATCAATGAGGTACAAGAGCTATTCCACAAGATGCAATACGCTCAATCCCCAGCGGACGTGATCCAATACACATTGGAACACGCGAATTTACTTAGCGCCCTTAAGCGCTTCGTTCCCCAGGCCCCTCCCCAGTACAACCACTATGGGTAGTACAACCGAACGCACGAAACCGTACTCAGTTTCGTTAGCGTCATTTAACGCTGACGGCCTCTTCAGACAACGTGACCTCGTCCACGACTTTTGTTGTACCCACCTTATCGATATCATATGCGTGCAGGAAACCTTTCTAAAACCGGGGAAGGCGAACCCTAGGTTTGCCAATTACAGAACGGTACGTGATGATAGAGTGAACTCCCGTGGGGGAGGCACTCTTATCTATTACAAAAGGTCCCTGCACTGCATTCCCCTACCTACCCCAACTCTTGTTAATATGGAAGCATCTTGTTGCCTCCTAGCTATGACTGGTCATCAACCTATAGTCATAGCATCCTGTTACCAAGCTTGCAAAAAGCCGATCGTCCGAGCTGACTTAGAAGCCCTATTCTCATTAGGAAGCGCCGTCATTCTGATTGGCGACTTCAACAGTAAGCACATCCTATGGAATTGTAACGTCAACAATCCCAGAGGTATTGCACTTGAAAACCTAATCGCAGAACTTAACTTTGACATAATTGCGCCCACTGAGCCCACTCACTACCCTTATATGGCAGACCACCGATCTGACTTGCTTGACATGGCACTATTCAGAGGCGTAACACTCCGGTTACGCTCCATAGAAGTGGTTCACGAGCTTCACTCTGACCACCGACCCATTATACTGCGACTAGGTCCCGACCCAACGACTGACCTCCCCCGCCCCACTAAGACGATAGTGGACTGGAAGCAAGTAGGCGATGCCCTAAAGGCTATCAGTTCACCGGACCTAGACAAGATCCCTGACGACATCCTGACAAAAGATGACGTAACCCTTGCGATCGATTCGTTCACCAATCACCTCTCCACCGTAGTAGGTGCATCCGCAAAGGAGGTCATAGTGCCGGACGACCGGCGCCTTGTCATTCCAGCGGATGTGAGACGATTGGTGACGGAGAGTAAAGCAGTGACCCGACATTACGACTCTTACCCCAGTAAAGAGAACAAAACTAAGAAACGCCACTTTGAACGCATGGTTCAAAGTCGCATGTCTGAGTTGCGTGATCAACAATGGGGCGATAAACTTTCAAACCTCGTGCCAAGCCACCATGCTTACTGGGACTTGGCGCGAGGCTTGAAAGGAAGTAACCATAATGACATGCCTCCCTTATACAGACCAGTCCCACTAGTCCCAGCGTTCTTTGACGAAGACAAAGCTGAGTGCCTAGCTGATAGCCTAGAGGCTCAGTGTTCCCCTAACGTAGATCACGTTGACCAAGCTCACCTCGATTCGGTGGATGCTGAAGTCGAACGTAAAAGCTCTGTGGTCACCTCTGAACTCCCACCAATCACCTTAGCGACTTACGCTGAGGTGGAGAGACTGATCAAGGCCCTCCGACCGCGCAAATCCCCCGGTGCCGATGGCATCTCCAACAGGGTTCTTAAAACCCTCTCTCCTCCTCTCATCCATCTCTTAGTCAGCATCTTCAATGCTGCTATGAGCCACTGCTTATTCCCAGACACCTGGAAATGTGCAAATGTCATTGGCATTCACAAACCAGGCAAAAGCTCATCTGACCCCACCAGTTACCGCCCCATCAGCCTCCTCAGTGCCTTAGGCAAACTTTACGAGCGGTTACTTGCAAACCGTCTCCAGTCCCATGCTAAGGAACACCACCTTATCCCAGATGAGCAGTTTGGCTTCAGACCCGGACACTCATGCGTCCAACAGGTGCACCGCCTCACGGAGCACATCATTGAGGGCTTCAATAAGTACCCCAAACCCCAGACTACGCTAGCAGTCTTCCTCGACGTGGCGAAAGCTTTTGACAAAGTCTGGCACAACGGCTTGATCTACAAGCTATACCAATTTGGCGTGCCAGAACGTCTTGTGCTCATCCTACAAGACTTCCTTAAAGCCAGAAGCTTTCGCTATCGCGTGGAAGGCACCCTCTCCTCCCCCCACCCAGTCAGAGCCGGAGTCCCTCAGGGCTCCGTGCTATCACCTATTCTCTTTGCACTGTATACCAGTGACATCCCACGCTCTCAGCCCAAAATATTCCTAGCCCAATATGCGGATGATACCGCCATTTACACCACTGGGTGGCATATCAACAGACAGTCCTATTTCGTCATGCAACGGGCCATCACCGAGATCGGTGACTGGTTCCGAAAATGGCGCATCGCGGTCAACCCAGCTAAAAGCACAGCTATGTGCTTTACTGAGAAGACACGCTCCCCTTACCCGAAACCGCTTATTTTGTTCGACGAACCCATTCCCTGGGTTCCTAGAACAAAATACCTCGGAGTCACCCTTGATCGTCATCTCACCTTTAACGATCACATAACAACCGTCCGAAACAGAGCGGCCTTCATAATGGGTCGCCTTGGTCCCCTACTTCGCAAAGAGAGTAAAATGTCTCTTAGTAATAAGAAGACACTTTACACTGCCTGCATCCGCCCCATCATGACTTACGCATCAGTAGTGTTTAGTCATGCTAGTGAGGCCCACCTTCATAAACTTCAAGTCATCCAAAACCGTTTTCTTCGTAATGCAACCGGCGCCCCGTGGTATATCCGGAACACCGAGTTGCATTGCGACTTAAACCTTCCCTCTCTAGCGCAGTTCAATAAGGACTGCGCCCGCCGATACTTTGATCGAGCGCCCCACCACCCGAACCCATTGGTTGTCCAGGCATCGAACTACTCGACTGCCTCTTCTATCCCATTTTTCAAACCCCCCCGTCGCCGACCACGGCAGGTATTAGACGACCCGGATGACCCCATCGCAGCCATTACATTGGCAGCTTTAGCGTTATCCGCAAGTCGTCGAGGTAAAATCCCCAGGTGTGAGGTAATCAGAGGTCACACAATCAAACACCGAGCTCGCCGGCGAGCTCGAGGCAAAAACAAGGTCACGATAAATTGCTCTCCAAATAGTCAAAGAGTATTATTCAGTAGGGCCCAATTGTGCAACACTGCAGTTGCACAGAGGCATTTTGCTCCGATCCCCCCCATGTCTCTAGACAGCGAGACAAGCCGAGGTCCGAACCACAGTGGTGCCCTTGAGCTCGCTGTCAACCCCTCCTATAGTAGCGGTACGTTTTCGGCGTCCGCAGGAGACGGAGGTAGAAAGCGCTTTTCGCCTTCTACGCCCGTCTCGGGAGAAGTGCCTTCGGCACTTCTCCCTCCCGGGCTATTGTAGGGCCAGGCCCTCGCCCAAAACCCGGTGGAGCTGGACGACCGCACAGGCGGTAGCCAGCATCTATGTCCTCCCTAAAAAAAAAAAAAAAAAAGTGCAATTTAATTGTACTGAGTTGTGTATAATATTGTTAACATGCCGCCCAAGACTAGTGGTAAAGCCGCCAAGAAATCTGGCAAAGCCCAGAAGAACATCTCCAAGACCGACAAAAAGAAGAAGAAGCACAAGAGGAAGGAGAGCTACGCCATCTACATCTACAAGGTGCTCAAGCAGGTCCACCCGGACACCGGTATATCGAGCAAGGCCATGTCTATCATGAACTCGTTCGTGAACGACATCTTCGAGCGTATCGCTGCCGAGGCGTCCCGTTTGGCCCACTACAACAAGCGTTCCACCATCACCTCAAGGGAGGTGCAAACATCCGTGAGGCTCCTGCTGCCCGGTGAACTGGCGAAGCACGCCGTCAGCGAGGGGACCAAGGCTGTAACCAAATACACCTCGTCCAAGTGATGTGTTGACCCCGACACTGACGGTATACACTGCGACTTCGGTTCGCATATATCACATATAAACAAAAGGCCCTTTTCAGGGCCACAAAATAACTCTTATAAATACACATTGTGTATAATTATTGTTTCTTGACGACACTTAACAACAATCCCTCTCACTTAAACTATACATACACTTACTTTACATACTATAGTTCATATATATCTGTAAGATGATATAACTTATGCATAGGTACCAACTCTGTCTTATATGTATAGGTGGGTATATAAAATATTATTATTATTTCAAACAAAAATACTACCACGTGCAATAAACATTGGTATATTTTTTTTTTTTTTTTTTTAAATACCACGTGCATGCACATAATTTACTTATTATTTTAGCGTACCGAGCTCTCCTTGAATATAGGTATGAATTGAATTGGATTTTGTTGAAACTATAGTCAAATTTTTTTTTTTTTTTTTTTTTTTTTTTTTCTTTTTCTCCTTATTATAATATTACATATTGTACATGATAAAATATATGATTAAAATAAATATATTTCTTTGCAATAGTCCGTACCTACCTACCTACCTACCTACCTACGGGCTATGGGGCTTGCGAGTGAACGAGATATATTGCGCGCGCGAGCGAGATGCAAAGACAGACGCGGTCAGAAACGAAAGTGTATAAATATTAAAAGGCGAACAGAGCGTCAACATTCCGACCTGTGCCGCCACGCCGTGCACACCTGTCTACAGCTCCGCCAGTATCTCCCAGTGAGACCGCAATAGTCCCCGCACTATTGCCGTCTCACTCGGGTCATCGTTCCGACGCTAGTTGCAGACCAGTGCCTTGGAATACGCAGCCCTGACGAAGTTTTTGTTTTGTGTGCAGAAGCTGAGCAGCCGCCGAACGCCGAGCAACGCGAGCTACGAGCTCGCCGTGCCGTCGCGCAGAGGCGCTCTAAGACGTCTGGCATTACCACCTACCCAGTCCCTTGTTTCGGACGAACAACATCATATCGGGCTGGTGGTCTTGCTTCGACCGCACTTTTCGGTGCGCATTTCACCACTTTACTATCCGACACAACATAGTAACAGTCGCGTAACAACACACTTTGTGCTGTTAAGCGACGTCGTTCAGGCGTGGGGTAGCGTCAGCCAAACCCGTCTGAACGATCAAATCCGCCATTTGCTGCGGTCGCAGTGTGACACCCTACGGTGACAACGGCCACTGTTGTTGTTTTGGTTTAACCTTGCACCGTGGCCTTTCCCGCTTCACGGGTCAGCCGAAGCAAGCTGGGCTCCGGAATTCTGGCCTTGGGGTCGCCCCTAGTCAAACCCGGAGTAGCGCTTAGGAGCACCCCTCTCCGCCGAGAAAAAAGCTCGGAGAGGGTACACAACTAGGGCACACCGTAGGTACACACTCCCTCTCACACAGTGAGCTCACAAGGTGTGTGAGGGAATTCAAACCCTGGATAGGGCGTCCTGAGTATTCCCCTCAGGATGCAGTCCCGTCCCTCTAACGGTGAGGTGCAGGTCCTTCAGACCTTCGCCCTCCGCCACCCCGATCTATACGTTGCACATATGCAACTCCTAGAAGAGGAAGAGAATGCCCGCTTCACGGACACTCTCATCGCTCCCTCCGGGACTTCAAACCCGGAGGCCAACGCCCCTCCTCTGACCCGGTCCTTCTCAGAGGACAGTCCGCTTTCGCCCGCTCCGGGCCCAGACAACAGACGCACGGTGGCAGCCCCTCCCCGTGAGAGGTCTCGCTCGCGCTCACCGATCGGGAGGCCAGCGAGCACCCGTCCCTCCATCGCCGTTGTAGAGCCCACTTCGGACTCCGAAGCGGAGATGGAGGTAGATCCGAGTCGCGCCTTACGCACTGACTCGGACTCAGATAACGACGGCTATACCGTCGTAGATAGAAAGCGCAAGCGTGCTCCTAAAGCCGCTAGTTGCGCAACTTCCGCCCCTCCCGCCAAGGCACCCGCTAAGGCCCCCGCCTCCGGCAAGAAGCCGACCCCCGCCCCGCGCCCCGCGTCTCCTCCCTCCGCTCCGGCCACCACTGCCGCGTCCCCTCAGGACGCGAGCGCGCGCCGCGAAAAACCGCCTCCGCCCCTGTTCATTCAGGACAAAACCAAATGGGACATGCTGTCCCGTTTAGTTTCGGATCGTGGGATCCATTATACTAATGCCCGCTCCACGCAGCAGGGCATTAAAGTCCAAGTCTCCTCCATTAGCGACCACAGAGCGCTAACAAAACTCCTCCGCAACGAGAGCATAAGTTTTCACACTTATGCGCTCGAAGAGGAGAAAGTCCTCCGAGTGGTCATCCGCGGTGTGCCCAAGGAGGTACATACCGATTCGGTATGTGCCGACCTGAAGGCACAAGACTTCCCCGTACATGCAGTTCACCGCATGTACAGCGGGAAGGACCGCAGTCCCTACGATCTAGTACTCGTAGTACTAGATCGTACTCCTGAAGGCAAGGCCATTTTTAATTTAAAAAAGGTCTGTGGCCTCTCAGGACTCGATGTCCAAGCCCCATACAAGAATGGGAGTCCCTCGCAGTGCCACAACTGCCAACTATACGGGCACGCCTCCCGATTCTGCTTCGCTCGCGCTAGGTGCGTTAAGTGCCTAGGCGATCACGCGACAGCAGCGTGCACTCGCACCCGGGATTCGCCGGACCCACCCAGCTGTGTGTTATGCGGCGCTCAAGGGCATACCGCGAATTACCGTGGTTGCCCTAAAGCACCACGAGTGAACCACAGGGTGGCAAGGCATAGGCCAACCCGTCCCTCTTACGACCGTTACCAACGGGTAAGCCCCAAACTAACGGTAGTACCTGCCTCACAGGTAATACCCGCGCCGCTCCCAGCTCGTAACGCATGGTCTAAACCACCCAGTATGGTTAAGACCGTCGCTACCGCCCGCGCCCCGGCCCGCGCGCCCGCACCCGCGCCCGCACCCGCACCCGCCCGCGCCGCGGCCCCTGCCCGCGCACCGGCCCCGGCTCGCCCCGCGCTCCCGGCACCCGTCGCCAACACCATTCGCGCGCCTCCCCGCGCCGCTTCCCGGCCACAAGCCCCACCTATGCCATTGATGGCTGCCCCTCTTCAAGAGGCAATCAACCTAGTCAGCGATCTGGCTATGTCGGTTGACATCAATGAAGTACAAGAGCTATTCCACAAGATGCAATACGCTCAATCCCCAGCGGACGTGATCCAATACACATTGGAACACGCGAATTTACTTAGCGCCCTTAAGCGCTTCGTTCCCCAGGCCCCTCCCCAGTACAACCACTATGGGTAGTACAACCGAACGCACGAAACCGTACTCAGTTTCGTTAGCGTCATTTAACGCTGACGGCCTCTTCAAACAACGTGACCTCGTCCACGACTTTTGTTGTACCCACCTTATCGATATCATATGCGTGCAGGAAACCTTTCTAAAACCGGGGAAGGCGAACCCTAGGTTTGCCAACTACAGAACGGTACGTGATGATAGAGTGAACTCCCGTGGGGGAGGCACTCTTATCTATTACAAAAGGTCCCTGCACTGCATTCCCCTACCTACCCCGACTCTTGTTAATATGGAAGCATCTTGTTGCCTCCTAGCTATGACTGGTCATCAACCTATAGTCATAGCATCCTGTTACCAAGCTTGCAAAAAGCCGATCGTCCGAGCTGACTTAGAAGCCCTATTCTCATTAGGAAGCGCCGTCATTCTGATTGGCGACTTCAACAGTAAGCACATCCTATGGAATTGTAACGTCAACAATCCCAGAGGTATTGCACTTGAAAACCTAATCGCAGAACTTAACTTTGACATAATTGCGCCCACTGAGCCCACTCACTACCCTTATATGGAAAACCACCGATCTGACTTGCTTGACATGGCACTATTCAGAGGCGTAACACTCCGGTTACGCTCCATAGAAGTGGTTCACGAGCTTCACTCTGACCACCGACCCATTATACTGCGACTAGGTCCCGACCCAACGACTGACCTCCCCCGCCCCACTAAGACGATAGTGAACTGGAAGCAAGTAGGCGATGCCCTAAAGGCTATCAGTTCACCGGACCTAGACAAGATCCCTGACGATATCCTGACAAAAGATGACATAACCCTTGCGATCGATTCGTTCACCAATCACCTCTCCACCGTAGTAGGTGCATCCGCAAAGGAGGTCATAGTGCCGGATGACCGGCGCCTTGTCATTCCAGCGGATGTGAGACGATTGGTGACGGAGAGTAAAGCAGTGACCCGACATTACGACTCTTACCCCAGTAAAGAGAACAAAACTAAGAAACGCCACTTTGAACGCATGGTTCAAAGTCGCATGTCTGAGTTGCGTGATCAACAATGGGGCGATAAACTTTCAAACCTCGTGCCAAGCCACCATGCTTACTGGGACTTGGCGCGAGGCTTGAAAGGAAGTAACCATAACGACATGCCTCCCTTATACAGACCAGTCCCACTTGTCCCAGCGTTCTTTGACGAAGACAAAGCTGAGTGCCTAGCTGATAGCCTAGAGGCTCAGTGTTCCCCTAACGTAGATCACGTTGACCAAGCTCACCTCGATTCGGTGGATGCTGAAGTCGAACGTAAAAGCTCTGTGGTCACCTCTGAACTCCCACCAATCACCTTAGCGACTTACGCTGAGGTGGAGAGACTGATCAAGGCCCTCCGACCGCGCAAATCCCCCGGTGCCGATGGCATCTCCAACAGGGTTCTTAAAACCCTCTCTCCTCCTCTCATTCATCTCTTAGTCAGCATCTTCAATGCTGCTATGAGCCACTGCTTATTCCCAGACACCTGGAAATGTGCAAATGTCATTGGCATTCACAAACCAGGCAAAAGCTCATCTGACCCCACCAGTTACCGCCCCATCAGCCTCCTCAGTGCCTTAGGCAAACTTTACGAGCGGTTACTTGCAAACCGTCTCCAGTCCCATGCTAAGGAACACCACCTTATCCCAGATGAGCAGTTTGGCTTCAGACCCGGACACTCATGCGTCCAACAGGTGCACCGCCTCACGGAGCACATCATTGAGGGCTTCAATAAGTACCCCAAACCCCAGACTACGCTAGCAGTCTTCCTCGACGTAGCGAAAGCTTTTGACAAAGTCTGGCACAACGGCTTGATCTACAAGCTATTCCAATTTGGCGTGCCAGAACGTCTTGTGCTCATCCTACAAGACTTCCTTAAAGCCAGAAGCTTTCGCTATCGCGTGGAAGGCACCCTCTCCTCCCCCCACCCAGTCAGAGCCGGAGTCCCTCAGGGCTCCGTGCTATCACCTATTCTCTTTGCACTGTATACCAGTGACATCCCACGCTCTCAGCCCAAAATATTCCTAGCCCAATATGCGGATGATACCGCCATTTACACCACTGGGTGGCATATCAACAGACAGTCCTATTTCGTCATGCAACGGGCCATCACCGAGATCGGTGACTGGTTCCGAAAATGGCGCATCGCGGTCAACCCAGCTAAAAGCACAGCTATGTGCTTTACTGAGAAGACACGCTCCCCTTACCCGAAACCGCTTATTTTGTTCGACGAACCCATTCCCTGGGTTCCTAGAACAAAATACCTCGGAGTCACCCTTGATCGTCATCTCACCTTTAACGATCACATAACAACCGTCCGTAACAGAGCGGCCTTCATAATGGGTCGCCTTGGTCCCCTACTTCGCAAAGAGAGTAAAATGTCTCTTAGTAATAAGAAGACACTTTACACTGCCTGCATCCGCCCCATCATGACTTACGCATCAGTAGTGTTTAGTCATGCTAGTGAGGCCCACCTTCATAAACTTCAAGTCATCCAAAACCGTTTTCTTCGTAATGCAACCGGCGCCCCGTGGTATATCCGGAACACCGAGTTGCATTGCGACTTAAACCTTCCCTCTCTAGCGCAGTTCAATAAGGACTGCGCCCGCCGATACTTTGATCGAGCGCCCCACCACCCGAACCCATTGGTTGTCCAGGCATCGAACTACTCGACTGCCTCTTCTATCCCATTTTTCAAACCCCCCCGTCGCCGACCACGGCAGGTATTAGACGACCCGGATGACCCCATCGCAGTCATTACATTGGCAGCTTTAGCGTTATCCGCAAGTCGTCGAGGTAAAATCCCCAGGTGTGAGGTAATTAGAGGTCACACAATCAAACACCGAGCTCGCCGGCGAGCTCGAGGCAAAAACAAGGTCACGATAAATTGCTCTCCAAATAATCAAAGAGTATTATTCAGTAGGGCCCAATTGTGCAACACTGCAGTTGCACAGAGGCATTTTGCTCCGATCCCCCCCATGTCTCTCGACAGCGAGACAAGCCGAGGTCCGAACCACAGTGGTGCCCTTGAGCTCGCTGTCAACCCCTCCTATAATAGCGGTACGTTTTCGGCGTCCGCAGGAGACGGAGGTAGAAAGCGCTTTTCGCCTTCTACGCCCGTCTCGGGAGAAGTGCCTTCGGCACTTCTCCCTCCCGGGCTATTGTAGGGCCAGGCCCTCGCCCAAAACCCGGTGGAGCTGGACGACCGCACAGGCGGTAGCCAGCATCTATGTCCTCCCTAAACAAACAAACAAAGAGCGTCAATTTAACCATTTGCCCTCAGTCTTCTGTTAGCGGAGCACGCGTCTTGTACCGTACTACATATAAAGTTTGACATAAGTGAGTTTCGTGTGTTAGTTTGAAGTCATGGCCCGTACCAAGCAGACCGCACGTAAGTCTACCGGTGGTAAAGCGCCGCGTAAACAGCTCGCCACTAAGGCGGCACGCAAGAGCGCGCCCGCCACAGGTGGTGTAAAGAAGCCCCATCGCTACAGGCCCGGAACGGTCGCCCTTCGTGAGATCCGTCGCTACCAGAAGAGCACAGAGCTGTTGATCCGCAAGCTGCCGTTCCAGCGTCTGGTCCGTGAGATCGCCCAGGACTTCAAGACCGATCTCCGTTTCCAGAGCTCTGCCGTTATGGCGCTCCAGGAGGCTAGCGAGGCTTATCTCGTCGGTCTTTTCGAAGATACCAACCTTTGCGCCATTCACGCTAAGCGTGTCACCATCATGCCCAAGGACATACAGTTGGCGCGAAGAATCAGAGGCGAACGCGCCTAAGCCCTCTCGACTGCGTGTTTACGTTGTGTCTTGTTGTTTGTATGTAGTACCTACCTAGGTATCTACATACATCATCATTACCTACGTCGCGGTTTGAGCAAAACTTTACAAACAAAAGGCCCTTTTCAGGGCCGCATATGTTTCATGGTTTTATAAAAATGGAATGTTTCTTAAGCACATACAACATCAGTAATAGTATCAAACGTAATAAGTATAGCGATATACGTATATATATATATATTATAAGCGACATAAGTATGATCGGGAAATATTATTATTATCTGGTTACTTTATACTATGCTTATATGAGCGTAAATAATAATAATAATAATAATTGTTATGGTATGATACATACATACAATAATACGTAGGTACTTATAATTAAGGAATATAATCACATCTATACCTAGTCACCAATTTAATAATAATAATAATATATCGTAATCATCGAAAAGTTATAATATTACAATTTAATTTACCTACATATTATATTATAGGCAACTGAATTATGACGACGAATCCTCCCCTCCCCCGTACCCCTCTGATCTGACTCCACGGTGCTTCGTCTCGTAAACGTATATCGCGCTCTCTTTTCGACTTCGAACGTGTGTTTGATGGTATAAATATAAGGGGCGTATAAAACGGACATTGCCGGCGCAGTGGAAACTCGTGTGTCAGTTTAATTTCGATTAAACGTACTTTGTGCTCATTGAAAAATGACCGGTCGCGGTAAGGGAGGAAAGGGTCTGGGGAAAGGTGGCGCTAAGCGTCACAGGAAAGTGCTCCGCGATAACATCCAGGGTATCACGAAGCCAGCGATCCGTCGTCTTGCGCGCAGAGGTGGCGTGAAGCGTATCTCCGGTTTGATATACGAAGAGACCAGAGGCGTGCTGAAGGTGTTCCTCGAGAACGTCATCCGCGACGCAGTCACTTACACTGAGCACGCCAAGAGGAAGACCGTCACCGCCATGGATGTCGTATACGCTCTGAAGCGCCAAGGCCGCACCCTCTACGGTTTCGGAGGTTAAGCTGTGTAGCTTTGTGTCAGTCTTCGTGATGATGCGTGTCGCGATGTGTTTTTTTGTTAACTAATAAATGGTTGACAAAGACTCCACCGCTGCCGCATTTAAAATTTAAAAAAAGGCCCTTTTCAGGGCCGCATAAGTTTCATGAGATCATTTATAGATTATTGTTTCTTTACAACATAACAACATAATGCAAAAATGTCATACGGTACATAAATTGCACACCTACACTAACAAGTTATTATTATATTATATACATACCTACCTACCTAATTGTTGAGGTTGATGATGATGATTATAAATTTATGTAGGTAACAACAATCACAGAAAATTTTTATAAAAAAATATACCAATGTTCATTGCACGTGGTATTTTTGTTTGAAATAATATTTTATATACCTACCTATACATATAAGACAGAGTTGGTACCTATGCATAAGTTATATCATCTTACAGATATATATATGAACTATAGTATGTAAAGTAAGTGTATGTATAGTTTAAGTGAGGGATTGTTGTTAACAACAACAACTAAAGAAAAATTGTATATTAGAGTGTAGTTTTTTTTTTTTTTTTTTTTTTTCCCACTGGTAATATTTAGCTTCCTACATACATAGATTATTAGTGTATCTATTATAATTATTTATATATAGGTGTGTATTATCTGATATAAAGTTAAGAATATTATTATATGAAACTAGGTATGTTATAAGAGCGGCGGTGTTGTGTTGTCTTTTCGAACGCGCGCGCCACACACATTGTTTTTATTATTATCGTGTGTGTGTTCTATAATAATACATTAACGTTTGATGCAATTTAATGTAATAAGTGATTTATAACATATTTCGTTAATGCCAATAGATATTTCTTTGAAAAGAAACTTGCACGTCCTGCACTAAGACTATCCATCCTTTGAATACAAAATGTTCAGAGTTGTTTTACGAGCACCAAAACATTTATCGTTTTATACGTTAAAAACTTACATGTTTGCATTTATTTTACTATATGCTATGAAAACGATATCCTAGTGGTTTAATTGTCAAATAAAACTATACGGATGTGTTTGTTTTATAGAGAAAATTCAATTTTAAACATGACGCGACCTATACTGTGCCTTTAGTGGCGCGAATAAATCAATTTATTGTCCAAACGGTGAGTCCTGTGTACATAATGGGTATTTCTATACGTTACCATGTTCAAAATGTTTAAGTTGAAACGTTCTGCGCGTCTAGTGTGCTATAAAAAAATTATAATAAAGCAATTTAACCAGATCAATGTTAGTGAAAAGCAGTGAGCGTTCTTACGAGAAATCGTCTCTCGGCCGTGGTGTTCTCTTTACGGTAAAGGTTGGAATCTAAATACAAATTTTGAAATGTGCTCGCGCCCAAGTTTATACGCTAAATATTGTTATTATAATCTAATTAAATCATCATCAACAATGGCAGATACCGCAGTAGCAGCAGAGGCTCCCGCTCCGGCCACCCCCGCCAAGAAACCAAAGTCTTCCGCCGCCGCCGGTGCCAAGAAACCAAAATCGAAACCGACCCACCCGAAAACTTCGGAAATGGTGAACAGCGCCATCAAAGAGCTCAAAGAGCGCAGCGGATCATCATTGAAGGCGATCAAGAAATACATTGCCGCTCAATACAAGGTTGACGCTGAGAAACTAGCACCGTTCATCAGGAAGTATTTGAAGAGCGCCGTCGAATCCGGTGCATTGATCCAGACCAAAGGCAAGGGTGCCTCCGGTAGTTTCAAGCTCGAGTCTAAGTCTTCCTCTTCGAAGAAGCCGACCGCTTCCAAAGCCTCCGGCAAGTCCGCCGGCGCTAAGGAAAGTGGTGCCGCTTCATCAGCCAAGTCGAAGAAGGCCGCCGCGTCCTCTGCCGCCGCCAGCGGCGGCAGGGGTAGGAAATCCGCCGCTGCTTCTTCGCCCGCCAAGTCGAAGCCTTCCGCCGCTACGAAGGACAAGAAAGCCGCCGCCGCTAAGAAGAAGCCCGCCGCTGCCGCCGCGAAGAAAGCCGCCGCTCCAGCGAAGGCGAAGAGCGCAGCCGCGCCTAAAGCTAAGAAAACCGCCAAGCCGCCCACTAAGAAGCCCAAAGCGCCCAAACCGAAGAGGGCCGCCGCCACACCGACCAAGAAGGCCGCCGCGAAGAAATCATCCGCCGCTAAGAAATAAGCGTGGACACCGCACAAGCATCGGTGTCGTCGTTTGTGCGTGGTGGTGTGTGTACTACGTGCTTGCTTGCGTGCCGTGCTTCGCCCTCGTCGTCGAGTATCTGTGTCCGCTCGTGTGTAGTAGTATTGTGAACGTCAAAGTTCAAACTTCTACCGCGCGCGGACCCGGGAAAGACATGAGCGCGCGTTGCTCGCTGTTGCTAGCACGTTATGCGCTCTCACCTCAATCGCCGACATCACCGGTCGTCGTGGTCTTCCGTGGGACCCGCTTGCGTGGGGTAGGAGGCGATGAGATGAAGAGAAATCTCTCTATCACTCCTCCTCATTTCGCACCAAAAAGCCCTTTTCAGGGCTAACAAAAATATCAAAAAATGGTTGTTAAACCTCTTATGTTTCTGAACGCAACGAACAACAACAACAACAACAACAATAATATCATCACTCATAATTCAATTATGCGTGTACCTATTGAGTACGCAATAGTAATCATTTATCCATACATATCGTTATTACTATATAGGTACACACATTGAACATTAGGACCCCGCCCGACTGCCCGACTATAACAGACTACAACACCCACTAACTATAATCAGTTGATTAGCTAGAATCTCCTAAGAAGTGTTTTATTTTAACTTCAGTGTTAGGTACTGTTATTACTGACAACTCACAAATATATAAATAACAATCTAAGCTAAAGTCGGTAAGTGACGTAAATACATGGCTATACTTTCATTTTGTATATGCGAATTTGTCGAATAAGGTGCCAATAATCATAAATATGTGTGTGGTTTATATTGGTATAGGTTGGTTGTTGATTTCTAAATATTATGTTAAAATTAGTGTTCAATTTCAGGTTTCCTCTTTAGCTACCTATATGTGTCTATCTATATCTTTCTCTTTTTCTAATGTTTACGTCTCTCCCTCTAACCGTTGTTACTTACCTGCTAATGGTGGATACGGTCGAATGTGGTTCGTAAACTTGCTCCCGATGTGCTCTCGCCGCTCGCATCTATAAATATTGAAAAAACTTAAATTATGACACTAGTACGCTACGTGGCGCAGTGCGAAGCGAACGTATATAGTTTTTATTGAAATTAACTCATTTAATAAACTACTCCTATAATGTCGGGACGCGGTAAAGGTGGCAAAGTTAAGGGGAAGGCAAAGTCTCGCTCCAACCGTGCAGGTTTACAATTCCCAGTGGGTCGTATTCATCGTCTTTTGCGTAACGGCAATTACGCAGAGCGCGTTGGTGCCGGTGCTCCGGTGTATTTAGCGGCCGTGATGGAATATCTAGCCGCTGAGGTGCTAGAGTTGGCCGGTAACGCGGCGAGGGACAACAAGAAGACCAGGATAATTCCGCGTCATCTCCAACTGGCGATCAGGAACGACGAGGAGTTGAACAAGCTGCTCTCCGGGGTCACCATCGCACAGGGCGGTGTTCTGCCTAACATCCAAGCAGTGCTCCTCCCCAAGAAGACCGAGAAGAAGGCTTAATATGCCAGCTCTCAATATTTTGTTGGTGCACGGACATGTATATGAAAATACATCGCCAATGCACCTATATATGTAACACAAAAGGCCCTTTTCAGGGCCACAAATTATTTCCGATATATATGTTTGTCTCTCAACAAACAGTAAGATATATATTGTTTCTTGAACACAAAATGACATAATAATAATAATAAATATCAAACAAGTCGAGGTGTGCTACATTTCATAATACTTACTAGTATTTATGTATGTACCCACTTACCTAATTTTGTGAATGTTGCATGCATTTCACTTAATACGTAGTGTTGGAAACGTCATTACTTTTAAAAAATGAAACGTCTAAGTAAAATACGTAATAAAGATGATACAACCACGTAGAATAAGTTAGCAGTAAATAGTTCATAAGCGCTTTAAATGTATTGCTATATAAGTATAGATAACGTATGATAAGAAATAGGTAAGAATCTAAGTAAGTAGAATGAGTAGCTCCAGTTCGGTGTCAAAAGAGGTAGAATAGGAATGTAACCAGGTTATAGAAAAAACTCTTGCCTATCTCATACCACTTGTCACTCTCGCACAAGTCCCCGGGTTTTCCAGGAAAACACAGGGAAAGTCAGGGAATAGTATTTAATTGTGTATAATGTAATAAAATAGCTTTAGATAATGTAGAAATAACATAGGTGGTCTAATAATTACCTATTACGAATATTTGTGAAGGTAAAATCACATAAAAACTAGACTTTTCTAGAAAATGTAAAAATTATATTTTATTTTAATAATCTTTGCCAGTCTACGTACACAATAGCGAAAGTAACTCTTGTCTGTCTGTCTGTTACGCTTTCACGCCAAAACTACTGGACCGATTTGAATGAAATTTGGTATGGAGATAGTTTGAGACCCGGGGAAAAAAAAAAAAAAAAAAAAAAAACATAGGATAGAATTTATCTGACTGCGCAAAAAGAGGTTAATGTTTTCGCGCGATAACCGACATACGCGCGGGCGGAGCCGCGCCCAGAAAGCTAGTTTTAACTAAATAAATAACAACAGCAAATTGTTACAACTGCATTGATTGATATTATTATATAGATAGATATAAAAATCTGTATATTATTGTTAAAACTATTTGATTAGGATCGATGAGTATCGCGTCCGTCTGTTGAATCTGCTCTCTCACTCTCGCACACACCGTCATTGGTTGAATACGACACGTTTAGCCAGTGTTGATGTGGGATACATGTAGCACGTATAACTGATAATATTCGATGACGTTCAGTGCAATTTAATTGTACTGAGTTGTGTATAATATTGTTAACATGCCGCCCAAGACTAGTGGTAAAGCCGCCAAGAAATCTGGCAAAGCCCAGAAGAACATCTCCAAGACCGACAAAAAGAAGAAGAAGCACAAGAGGAAGGAGAGCTACGCCATCTACATCTACAAGGTGCTCAAGCAGGTCCACCCGGACACCGGTATATCGAGCAAGGCCATGTCTATCATGAACTCGTTCGTGAACGACATCTTCGAGCGTATCGCTGCCGAGGCGTCCCGTTTGGCCCACTACAACAAGCGTTCCACCATCACCTCAAGGGAGGTGCAAACATCCGTGAGGCTCCTGCTGCCCGGTGAACTGGCGAAGCACGCCGTCAGCGAGGGGACCAAGGCTGTAACCAAATACACCTCGTCCAAGTGATGTGTTGACCCCGACACTGACGGTATACACTGCGACTTCGGTTCGCATATATCACATATAAACAAAAGGCCCTTTTCAGGGCCACAAAATAACTCTTATAAATACACATTGTGTATAATTATTGTTTCTTGACGACACTTAACAACAATCCCTCTCACTTAAACTATACATACACTTACTTTACATACTATAGTTCATATATATCTGTAAGATGATATAACTTATGCATAGGTACCAACTCTGTCTTATATGTATAGGTGGGTATATAAAATATTATTATTATTTCAAACAAAAATACTACCACGTGCAATAAACATTGGTATATTTTTTTTTTTTTTTTTTTAAATACCACGTGCATGCACATAATTTACTTATTATTTTAGCGTACCGAGCTCTCCTTGAATATAGGTATGAATTGAATTGGATTTTGTTGAAACTATAGTCAAATTTTTTTTTTTTTTTTTTTTTTTTTTTTTCTTTTTCTCCTTATTATAATATTACATATTGTACATGATAAAATATATGATTAAAATAAATATATTTCTTTGCAATAGTCCGTACCTACCTACCTACCTACCTACCTACGGGCTATGGGGCTTGCGAGTGAACGAGATATATTGCGCGCGCGAGCGAGATGCAAAGACAGACGCGGTCAGAAACGAAAGTGTATAAATATTAAAAGGCGAACAGAGCGTCAATTTAACCATTTGCCCTCAGTCTTCTGTTAGCGGAGCACGCGTCTTGTACCGTACTACATATAAAGTTTGACATAAGTGAGTTTCGTGTGTTAGTTTGAAGTCATGGCCCGTACCAAGCAGACCGCACGTAAGTCTACCGGTGGTAAAGCGCCGCGTAAACAGCTCGCCACTAAGGCGGCACGCAAGAGCGCGCCCGCCACAGGTGGTGTAAAGAAGCCCCATCGCTACAGGCCCGGAACGGTCGCCCTTCGTGAGATCCGTCGCTACCAGAAGAGCACAGAGCTGTTGATCCGCAAGCTGCCGTTCCAGCGTCTGGTCCGTGAGATCGCCCAGGACTTCAAGACCGATCTCCGTTTCCAGAGCTCTGCCGTTATGGCGCTCCAGGAGGCTAGCGAGGCTTATCTCGTCGGTCTTTTCGAAGATACCAACCTTTGCGCCATTCACGCTAAGCGTGTCACCATCATGCCCAAGGACATACAGTTGGCGCGAAGAATCAGAGGCGAACGCGCCTAAGCCCTCTCGACTGCGTGTTTACGTTGTGTCTTGTTGTTTGTATGTAGTACCTACCTAGGTATCTACATACATCATCATTACCTACGTCGCGGTTTGAGCAAAACTTTACAAACAAAAGGCCCTTTTCAGGGCCGCATATGTTTCATGGTTTTATAAAAATGGAATGTTTCTTAAGCACATACAACATCAGTAATAGTATCAAACGTAATAAGTATAGCGATATACGTATATATATATATATTATAAGCGACATAAGTATGATCGGGAAATATTATTATTATCTGGTTACTTTATACTATGCTTATATGAGCGTAAATAATAATAATAATAATAATTGTTATGGTATGATACATACATACAATAATACGTAGGTACTTATAATTAAGGAATATAATCACATCTATACCTAGTCACCAATTTAATAATAATAATAATATATCGTAATCATCGAAAAGTTATAATATTACAATTTAATTTACCTACATATTATATTATAGGCAACTGAATTATGACGACGAATCCTCCCCTCCCCCGTACCCCTCTGATCTGACTCCACGGTGCTTCGTCTCGTAAACGTATATCGCGCTCTCTTTTCGACTTCGAACGTGTGTTTGATGGTATAAATATAAGGGGCGTATAAAACGGACATTGCCAATGAATCTTTTTCAATCACACATTCCGACCTGTGCCGCCACGCCGAGCACACCTGTCTACAGCTCCGCCAGTATCTCCCAGTGAGACCGCAATAGTCCCCGCACTATTGCCGTCTCACTCGGGTCATCGTTCCGACGCTAGTTGCAGACCAGTGCCTTGGAATACGCAGTCCTGACGAAGTTTTGTTTTCTGTGCAGACGCTGAGCAGCCGCCGAACGCCGAGCAACGCGAGCTACGAGCTCGCCGTGCCGTCGCGCAGAGGCGCTCTAAGACGTCTGGCATTACCACCTACCCAGTCCCTTGTTTCGGACGAACAACATCATATCGGGCTGGTGGTCGTGCTTCGACCGCACTTTTCGGTGCGCATTTCACCACTTTACTATCCGACACAACATAGTAACAGTCGCGTAACAACACACTTTGTGCTGTTAAGCGACGTCGTTCAGGCGTGGGGTAGCGTCAGCCAAACCCGTCTGAACGATCAAATCCGCCATTTGCTGCGGTCGCAGTGTGACACCCTACGGTGACAACGGCCACTGTTGTTGTTTTTGGTTTAACCTTGCACCGTGGCCTTTCCCGCTTCACGGGTCAGCCGAAGCAAGCTGGGCTCCGGGATTCTGGCCTTGGGGTCACCCCTAGTCAAACCCGGAGTAGCGCTTAGGAGCACCCCTCTCCGCCGAGAAAAAAGCTCGGAGAGGGTACACAACTAGGGCACACCATAGGTACTCACTCCCTCTCACACAAGTGAGCTCACGAGTTGCGTGAGGGAGACAGAACCCGTTAGGCCATCCTGAGTATTCCCCTCAGGATGCAACGTCCCTCTAACGGTGAGGTGGAGGTCCTTCAGACCTTCGCCCTCCGCTACCCCGAACTCTACGCTGATCATCAGCAATCGCTTAACGATGCAGAGAGTGCCCGCCTCACGGACACTCTCATCGCTCCCTCCGGAATTCCAATTCCGGAGGCCATCGTCCCTCCTCTGACCCGGTCCTTCTCAGAGGACAGCCCGACTTCACCCGCTCCGGGCCCTGACAACAGACGCACGGTGGCAGCCCCTCCCCGTGAGAGGTCTCGCTCGCGCTCACCGATCGGGAGGCCAGCGAGCACCCGTCCCTCCATCGCCGTTGTCGAGCCCACTTCGGACTCCGAAGCGGAGATGGAGGTAGATCCGAGTCGCGCCTTACGCACTGACTCGGACTCAGATAACGACGGCTATACCGTCGTAGATAGAAAGCGCAAGCGTGCTCCTAAAGCCGCTAGTTGCGCAACTTCCGCCCCTCCCGCCAAGGCACCCGCTAAGGCCCCCGCCTCCGGCAAGAAGCCGACCCCCGCCCCGCGCCCCGCGTCTCCTCCCTCCGCTCCGGCCACCACTGCCGCGTCCCCTCAGGACGCGAGCGCGCGCCGCGAAAAACCGCCTCCGCCCCTGTTCATTCAGGACAAAACCAAATGGGACATGCTGTCCCGTTTAGTTTCGGATCGTGGGATCCACTATACTAATGCCCGCTCCACGCAGCAGGGCATTAAAGTCCAAGTTTCCACCATTAGCGACCACAGAGCGCTAACTAAACTCCTCCGCCACGAGAGCATAAGTTTTCACACTTATGCGCTCGAAGAGGAGAAAGTCCTCCGAGTGGTCATCCGCGGTGTGCCCAAGGAGGTACATACCGATTCGGTATGTGCCGACCTGAAGGCACAAGACTTCCCCGTACATGCAGTTCACCGCATGTACAGCGGGAAGGACCGCAGCCCCTACGATCTAGTACTCGTAGTACTAGATCGTACTCCTGAAGGCAAGGCCATTTTTAATTTAAAAAAGGTCTGTGGCCTCTCAGGACTCGATGTCCAAGCCCCATACAAGAATGGGAGTCCCTCGCAGTGCCATAACTGCCAACTATACGGGCACGCCTCCCGTTTCTGCTTCGCTCGCGCTAGGTGCGTTAAGTGCCTAGGCGATCACGCGACAGCAGCGTGCACTCGCACCCGTGATTCGCCGGACCCACCCAGCTGTGTTTTATGCGGTGCTCAAGGGCATACCGCGAATTACCGTGGCTGCCCTAAAGCACCACGAGTGAACCACAGGGTGGCAAGGCATAGGCCGACCCGTCCCTCTTACGACCGTTACCAACGGGTAAGCCCTAAATTAACGGTAGTACCTGCCTCACAGGTAATACCCGCGCCGCTCCCAGCCCGTAACGCATGGTCTAAACCACCCAGTATGGTTAAGACCGTCGCTACCGCCCGCGCCCCGGCCCGCGCGCCCGCACCCGCGCCCGCACCCGCACCCGCCCGCGCCGCGGCCCCTGCCCGCGCACCGGCCCCGGCTCGCCCCGCGCTCCCGGCACCCGTCGCCAACCCCATTCGCGCGCCTCCCCGCGCCGCTTCCCGGCCACAAGCTCCACCTATGCCATTGATGGCTGCCCCTCTTCAAGAGGCAATCAACCTAGTCAGCGATCTGGCTATGTCGGTTGACATCAATGAGGTACAAGAGCTATTCCACAAGATGCAATACGCTCAATCCCCAGCGGACGTGATCCAATACACATTGGAACACGCGAATTTACTTAGCGCCCTTAAGCGCTTCGTTCCCCAGGCCCCTCCCCAGTACAACCACTATGGGTAGTACAACCGCACGCACGAAACCGCGCTCAGTTTCGTTAGCGTCATTCAACGCTAACGGTTTCTTTAGACAACGTGACCTTGTCCACGACTTTTGTTGCACCCACCTTATCGACATTATATGCGTGCAGGAAACCCTTCTAAAACCGGGGAAGGCGAACCCTAGGTTTGCCAATTACAGAACGGTACGTGATGATAGAGTGAACTCCCGTGGGGGAGGCACTCTTATCTATTACAAAAGGTCCCTGCACTGCATTCCCCTACCTACCCCAACCCTTGTTAATATGGAAGCATCTTGTTGCCTCCTAGCTATGACTGGTCATCAACCTATAGTCATAGCATCCTGTTACCAAGCTTGCAAAAAGCCGATCGTCCGAGCTGACTTAGAAGCCCTATTCTCATTAGGAAGCGCCGTCATTCTGATTGGCGACTTCAACAGTAAGCACATCCTATGGAATTGTAACGTCAACAATCCCAGAGGTATTGCACTTGAAAACCTAATCGCAGAACTTAACTTTGACATAATTGCGCCCACTGAGCCCACTCACTACCCTTATATGGAAGACCACCGATCTGACTTGCTTGACATGGCACTATTCAGAGGCGTAACACTCCGGTTACGCTCCATAGAAGTGGTTCACGAGCTTCACTCTGACCACCGACCCATTATACTGCGACTAGGTCCCGACCCAACGACTGACCTCCCCCGCCCCACTAAGACGATAGTGAACTGGAAGCAAGTAGGCGATGCCCTAAAGGCTATCAGTTCACCGGACCTAGACAAGATCCCTGACGACATCCTGACAAAAGATGACGTAACCCTTGCGATCGATTCGTTCACCAATCACCTCTCCACCGTAGTAGGTGCATCCGCAAAGGAGGTCATAGTGCCGGACGACCGGCGCCTTGTCATTCCAGCGGATGTGAGACGATTGGTGACGGAGAGTAAAGCAGTGACCCGACATTACGACTCTTACCCCAGTAAAGAGAACAAAACTAAGAAACGCCACTTTGAACGCATGGTTCAAAGTCGCATGTCTGAGTTGCGTGATCAACAATGGGGCGATAAACTTTCAAACCTCGTGCCAAGCCACCATGCTTATTGGAACTTGGCGCGAAGTATGAAAGGTAGTAACCATAACGACATGCCTCCCTTATACAGACCAGTCCCACTAGTCCCAGCGTTCTTTGACGAAGACAAAGCTGAGTGCCTAGCTGATAGCCTAGAGGCTCAGTGTTCCCCTAACGTAGATCACGTTGACCAAGCTCACCTCGATTCGGTGGATGCTGAAGTCGAACGTAAAAGCTCTGTGGTCACCTCTGAACTCCCACCTGCCACCTTAGCGACTTACGCTGAGGTGGCGAGACTGATCAAGGCCCTCCGACCGCGCAAATCCCCCGGTGCCGATGGCATCTCCAACAGGGTTCTTAAAACCCTCTCTCCTCCTCTCATCCATCTCCTAGTCAGCATCTTCAATGCTGCTATGAGCCACTGCTTATTCCCAGACACCTGGAAATGTGCAACTGTCATTGGCATTCACAAACCAGGCAAAAGCTCATCTGACCCCACCAGTTACCGCCCAATCAGCCTCCTCAGTGCCTTAGGCAAACTTTACGAGCGGTTACTTGCAAACCGCCTCCAGTCCCATGCTAAGGAACACCACCTTATCCCAGATGAGCAGTTTGGCTTCAGACCCGGACACTCATGCGTCCAACAGGTGCACCGCCTCACGGAGCACATCATTGAGGGCTTTAACAAGTACCCCAAACCCCAGACCACGCTAGCAGTCTTCCTCGACGTGGCGAAAGCTTTTGACAAAGTCTGGCACAATGGCTTGATTTACAAGCTATACCAACTTGGCGTGCCAGAACGTCTTGTGCTCATCCTACAAGACTTCCTTAAAGCCAGAAGCTTTCGCTATCGCGTGGAAGGCACCCTCTCCTCCCCCCACCCAGTCAGAGCCGGAGTCCCTCAGGGCTCCGTGCTATCACCCATTCTCTTCGCGCTGTATACCAGCGACATCCCACGCTCTCAGCCAGACGTCCTATTGGCCCAATACGCGGATGATACCGCTATTTATACCACTGGGTGGCGTATCAGCAGAAAGTCCATTTTCGCCCTCCAACGGGCCATCACCGAGATCGGTGACTGGTTCCGTAAATGGCGCATCGCGGTCAACCCAGTTAAAAGTGCAGCTATGTACTTTACTGAGAAGACTCGCCCCCGTTACCCGCAACCTTTAACTTTGTTTGACCAACCCATCCCCTGGGTTAGTAAAACAAAATATCTCGGAGTCACCCTTGATCGGAATCTCACCTTTAGCGATCATATAACAACCGTCCGAAACAGAGCGGCCTTTGTAATGGGTCGCCTTGGTCCCCTGATTCGCAAAGAGAGTAAAATGTCTCTTAGTAATAAGAAGACACTTTACACTGCCTGCATCCGCCCCATCATGACTTACGCATCAGTAGTGTTTAGTCATGCTAGTGAGGCCCATCTCCACAAGCTTCAAGTCATTCAAAATCGTTTTCTTCGTAGTGCAACCGGCGCTCCGTGGTATGTCCGGAACACCGAGTTGCACTGCGACCTAAACCTTCCCTCTTTAGCGCAGTTCAATAAGGACTGCGCTCGCCGATACTTTGATCGAGCGCCCCACCACTCGAACCCATTGGTTGTCCAGGCATCGAACTACTCGACCGCCTCTTCTATCCCATTTTTCAAACCCCCCCGTCGCCGACCACGGCAGGTATTAGACGACCCGGATGACCCCATCGCAGTCATTACATTGGCAGCTTTAGCGTTATCCGCAAGTCGTCGAGGTAAAATCCCCAGGTGTGAGGTAATTAGAGGTCACACAATCAAACACCGAGCTCGCCGGCGAGCTCGAGGCAAAAGCAAGGTCACGATAAATTGCTCTCCAAATAGTCAAAGAGTTTTATTCAGTAGGGCCCAATTGTGCAACACTGCAGTTGCACAGAGGCATTTTGCTCCGATCCCCCCCATGTCTCTCGACAGTGAGACAAGCCGAGGTCCGAACCACAGTGGTGCCCTTGAGCTCGCTGTCAACCCCTCCTATAATAGCGGTACGTTTTCGGCGTCCGCAGGAGACGGAGGTAGAAGGCGCTTTTCGCCTTCTACGCCCGTCTCGGGAGAAGTGCCTTCGGCACTTCTCCCTCCCGGGCTATTGTAGGGCCAGGCCCTCGCCCAAAACCCGGTGGAGCTGGACGACCGCACAGGCGGTAGCCAGCATCTATGTCCTCCCTAAAAAAAAAAAAAAAAAAAAGTGCAATTTAATTGTACTGAGTTGTGTATAATATTGTTAACATGCCGCCCAAGACTAGTGGTAAAGCCGCCAAGAAATCTGGCAAAGCCCAGAAGAACATCTCCAAGACCGACAAAAAGAAGAAGAAGCACAAGAGGAAGGAGAGCTACGCCATCTACATCTACAAGGTGCTCAAGCAGGTCCACCCGGACACCGGTATATCGAGCAAGGCCATGTCTATCATGAACTCGTTCGTGAACGACATCTTCGAGCGTATCGCTGCCGAGGCGTCCCGTTTGGCCCACTACAACAAGCGTTCCACCATCACCTCAAGGGAGGTGCAAACATCCGTGAGGCTCCTGCTGCCCGGTGAACTGGCGAAGCACGCCGTCAGCGAGGGGACCAAGGCTGTAACCAAATACACCTCGTCCAAGTGATGTGTTGACCCCGACACTGACGGTATACACTGCGACTTCGGTTCGCATATATCACATATAAACAAAAGGCCCTTTTCAGGGCCACAAAATAACTCTTATAAATACACATTGTGTATAATTATTGTTTCTTGACGACACTTAACAACAATCCCTCTCACTTAAACTATACATACACTTACTTTACATACTATAGTTCATATATATCTGTAAGATGATATAACTTATGCATAGGTACCAACTCTGTCTTATATGTATAGGTGGGTATATAAAATATTATTATTATTTCAAACAAAAATACTACCACGTGCAATAAACATTGGTATATTTTTTTTTTTTTTTTTTTAAATACCACGTGCATGCACATAATTTACTTATTATTTTAGCGTACCGAGCTCTCCTTGAATATAGGTATGAATTGAATTGGATTTTGTTGAAACTATAGTCAAATTTTTTTTTTTTTTTTTTTTTTTTTTTTTCTTTTTCTCCTTATTATAATATTACATATTGTACATGATAAAATATATGATTAAAATAAATATATTTCTTTGCAATAGTCCGTACCTACCTACCTACCTACCTACCTACGGGCTATGGGGCTTGCGAGTGAACGAGATATATTGCGCGCGCGAGCGAGATGCAAAGACAGACGCGGTCAGAAACGAAAGTGTATAAATATTAAAAGGCGAACAGAGCGTCAATTTAACCATTTGCCCTCAGTCTTCTGTTAGCGGAGCACGCGTCTTGTACCGTACTACATATAAAGTTTGACATAAGTGAGTTTCGTGTGTTAGTTTGAAGTCATGGCCCGTACCAAGCAGACCGCACGTAAGTCTACCGGTGGTAAAGCGCCGCGTAAACAGCTCGCCACTAAGGCGGCACGCAAGAGCGCGCCCGCCACAGGTGGTGTAAAGAAGCCCCATCGCTACAGGCCCGGAACGGTCGCCCTTCGTGAGATCCGTCGCTACCAGAAGAGCACAGAGCTGTTGATCCGCAAGCTGCCGTTCCAGCGTCTGGTCCGTGAGATCGCCCAGGACTTCAAGACCGATCTCCGTTTCCAGAGCTCTGCCGTTATGGCGCTCCAGGAGGCTAGCGAGGCTTATCTCGTCGGTCTTTTCGAAGATACCAACCTTTGCGCCATTCACGCTAAGCGTGTCACCATCATGCCCAAGGACATACAGTTGGCGCGAAGAATCAGAGGCGAACGCGCCTAAGCCCTCTCGACTGCGTGTTTACGTTGTGTCTTGTTGTTTGTATGTAGTACCTACCTAGGTATCTACATACATCATCATTACCTACGTCGCGGTTTGAGCAAAACTTTACAAACAAAAGGCCCTTTTCAGGGCCGCATATGTTTCATGGTTTTATAAAAATGGAATGTTTCTTAAGCACATACAACATCAGTAATAGTATCAAACGTAATAAGTATAGCGATATACGTATATATATATATATTATAAGCGACATAAGTATGATCGGGAAATATTATTATTATCTGGTTACTTTATACTATGCTTATATGAGCGTAAATAATAATAATAATAATAATTGTTATGGTATGATACATACATACAATAATACGTAGGTACTTATAATTAAGGAATATAATCACATCTATACCTAGTCACCAATTTAATAATAATAATAATATATCGTAATCATCGAAAAGTTATAATATTACAATTTAATTTACCTACATATTATATTATAGGCAACTGAATTATGACGACGAATCCTCCCCTCCCCCGTACCCCTCTGATCTGACTCCACGGTGCTTCGTCTCGTAAACGTATATCGCGCTCTCTTTTCGACTTCGAACGTGTGTTTGATGGTATAAATATAAGGGGCGTATAAAACGGACATTGCCACCAGACTCACTACTCAGACCATTCCGACCTGTGCCGCCACGCCGTGCACACCTGTCTACAGCTCCGCCAGTATCTCCCAGTGAGACCGCAATAGTCCCCGCACTATTGCCGTCTCACTCGGGTCATCGTTCCGACGCTAGTTGCAGACCAGTGCCTTGGAATACGCAGTCCTGACGAAGTTTTTGTTTTGTGTGCAGAAGCTGAGCAGCCGCCGAACGCCGAGCAACGCGAGCTACGAGCTCGCCGTGCCGTCGCGCAGAGGCGCTCTAAGACGTCTGGCATTACCACCTACCCAGTCCCTTGTTTCGGACGAACAACATCATATCGGGCTGGTGGTCTTGCTTCGACCGCACTTTTCGGTGCGCATCTCACCACTTTACTATCCGACACAACATAGTAACAGTCGCGTAACAACACACTTTGTGCTGTTAAGCGACGTCGTTCAGGCGTGGGGTAGCGTCAGCCAAACCCGTCTGAACGATCAAATCCGCCATTTGCTGCGGTCGCAGTGTGACACCCTACGGTGACAACGGCCACTGTTGTTGTTTGGTTTAACCTTGCACCGTGGCCTTTCCCGCTTCACGGGTCAGCCGAAGCAAGCTGGGCTCCGGAATTCTGGCCTTGGGGTCGCCCCTAGTCAAACCCGGAGTAGCGCTTAGGAGCACCCCTCTCCGCCGAGAAAAAAGCTCGGAGAGGGTACACAACTAGGGCACACCGTAGGTACACACTCCCTCTCACACAGTGAGCTCACAAGGTGTGTGAGGGAATTCAAACCCTGGATAGGGCGTCCTGAGTATTCCCCTCAGGATGCAGTCCCGTCCCTCTAACGGTGAGGTGCAGGTCCTTCAGACCTTCGCCCTCCGCCACCCCGATCTATACGTTGCACATATGCAACTCCTAGAAGAGGAAGAGAATGCCCGCTTCACGGACACTCTCATCGCTCCCTCCGGGACTTCAAACCCGGAGGCCAACGTCCCTCCTCTGACCCGGTCCTTCTCAGAGGACAGTCCGCTTTCGCCCGCTCCGGGCCCAGACAACAGACGCACGGTGGTAGCCCCTCCCCGTGAGAGGTCTCGCTCGCGCTCACCGATCGGGAGGCCAGCGAGCACCCGTCCCTCCATCGCCGTTGTAGAGCCCACTTCGGACTCCGAAGCGGAGATGGAGGTAGATCCGAGTCGCGCCTTACGCACTGACTCGGACTCAGATAACGACGGCTATACCGTCGTAGATAGAAAGCGCAAGCGTGCTCCTAAAGCCGCTAGTTGCGCAACTTCCGCCCCTCCCGCCAAGGCACCCGCTAAGGCCCCCGCCTCCGGCAAGAAGCCGACCCCCGCCCCGCGCCCCGCGTCTCCTCCCTCCGCTCCGGCCACCACTGCCGCGTCCCCTCAGGACGCGAGCGCGCGCCGCGAAAAACCGCCTCCGCCCCTGTTCATTCAGGACAAAACCAAATGGGACATGCTGTCCCGTTTAGTTTCGGATCGTGGGATCCATTATACTAATGCCCGCTCCACGCAGCAGGGCATTAAAGTCCAAGTCTCCTCCATTAGCGACCACAGAGCGCTAACAAAACTCCTCCGCAACGAGAGCATAAGTTTTCACACTTATGCGCTCGAAGAGGAGAAAGTCCTCCGAGTGGTCATCCGCGGTGTGCCCAAGGAGGTACATACCGATTCGGTATGTGCCGACCTGAAGGCACAAGACTTCCCCGTACATGCAGTTCACCGCATGTACAGCGGGAAGGACCGCAGTCCCTACGATCTAGTACTCGTAGTACTAGATCGTACTCCTGAAGGCAAGGCCATTTTTAATTTAAAAAAGGTCTGTGGCCTCTCAGGACTCGATGTCCAAGCCCCATACAAGAATGGGAGTCCCTCGCAGTGCCACAACTGCCAACTATACGGGCACGCCTCCCGATTCTGCTTCGCTCGCGCTAGGTGCGTTAAGTGCCTAGGCGATCACGCGACAGCAGCGTGCACTCGCACCCGGGATTCGCCGGACCCACCCAGCTGTGTGTTATGCGGCGCTCAAGGGCATACCGCGAATTACCGTGGTTGCCCTAAAGCACCACGAGTGAACCACAGGGTGGCAAGGCATAGGCCAACCCGTCCCTCATACGACCGTTACCAACGGGTAAGCCCCAAACTAACGGTAGTACCTGCCTCACAGGTAATACCCGCGCCGCTCCCAGCCCGTAACGCATGGTCTAAACCACCCAGTATGGTTAAGACCGTCGCTACCGCCCGCGCCCCGGCCCGCGCGCCCGCACCCGCGCCCGCACCCGCACCCGCCCGCGCCGCGGCCCCTGCCCGCGCACCGGCCCCGGCTCGCCCCGCGCTCCCGGCACCCGTCGCCAACACCATTCGCGCGCCTCCCCGCGCCGCTTCCCGGCCACAAGCTCCACCTATGCCATTGATGGCTGCCCCTCTTCAAGAGGCAATCAACCTAGTCAGCGATCTGGCTATGTCGGTTGACATCAATGAGGTACAAGAGCTATTCCACAAGATGCAATACGCTCAATCCCCAGCGGACGTGATCCAATACACACTGGAACACGCGAATTTACTTAGCGCCCTTAAGCGCTTCGTTCCCCAGGCCCCTCCCCAGTACAACCACTATGGGTAGTACAACCGAACGCACGAAACCGTACTCAGTTTCGTTAGCGTCATTTAACGCTGACGGCCTCTTCAGACAACGTGATCTCGTCCACGACTTTTGTTGTACCCACCTTATCGATATCATATGCGTGCAGGAAACCTTTCTAAAACCGGGGAAGGCGAACCCTAGGTTTGCCAATTACAGAACGGTACGTGATGATAGAGTGAACTCCCGTGGGGGAGGCACTCTTATCTATTACAAAAGGTCCCTGCACTGCATTCCCCTACCTACCCCGACTCTTGTTAATATGGAAGCATCTTGTTGCCTCCTAGCTATGACTGGTCATCAACCTATAGTCATAGCATCCTGTTACCAAGCTTGCGCAAAGCCGATCGTCCGAGCTGACTTAGAAGCCCTATTCTCATTAGGAAGCGCCGTCATTCTGATTGGCGACTTCAACAGTAAGCACATCCTATGGAATTGTAACGTCAACAATCCCAGAGGTATTGCACTTGAAAACCTAATCGCAGAACTTAACTTTGACATAATTGCGCCCACTGAGCCCACTCACTACCCTTATATGGCAGACCACCGATCTGACTTGCTTGACATGGCACTATTCAGAGGCGTAACACTCCGGTTACGCTCCATAGAAGTGGTTCACGAGCTTCACTCTGACCACCGACCCATTATACTGCGACTAGGTCCCGACCCAACGACTGACCTCCCCCGCCCCACTAAGACGATAGTGAACTGGAAGCAAGTAGGCGATGCCCTAAAGGCTATCAGTTCACCGGACCTAGACAAGATCCCTGACGACATCCTGACAAAAGATGACGTAACCCTTGCGATCGATTCGTTCACCAATCACCTCTCCACCGTAGTAGGTGCATCCGCAAAGGAGGTCATAGTGCCGGACGACCGGCGCCTTGTCATTCCAGCGGATGTGAGACGATTGGTGACGGAGAGTAAAGCAGTGACCCGACATTACGACTCTTACCCCAGTAAAGAGAACAAAACTAAGAAACGCCACTTTGAACGCATGGTTCAAAGTCGCATGTCTGAGTTGCGTGATCAACAATGGGGCGATAAACTTTCAAACCTCGTGCCAAGCCACCATGCTTACTGGGACTTGGCGCGAGGCTTGAAAGGAAGTAACCATAACGACATGCCTCCCTTATACAGACCAGTCCCACTTGTCCCAGCGTTCTTTGACGAAGACAAAGCTGAGTGCCTAGCTGATAGCCTAGAGGCTCAGTGTTCCCCTAACGTAGATCACGTTGACCAAGCTCACCTCGATTCGGTGGATGCTGAAGTCGAACGTAAAAGCTCTGTGGTCACCTCTGAACTCCCACCAATCACCTTAGCGACTTACGCTGAGGTGGAGAGACTGATCAAGGCCCTCCGACCGCGCAAATCCCCCGGTGCCGATGGCATCTCCAACAGGGTTCTTAAAACCCTCTCTCCTCCTCTCATCCATCTCTTAGTCAGCATCTTCAATGCTGCTATGAGCCACTGCTTATTCCCAGACACCTGGAAATGTGCAAATGTCATTGGCATTCACAAACCAGGCAAAAGCTCATCTGACCCCACCAGTTACCGCCCCATCAGCCTCCTCAGTGCCTTAGGCAAACTTTACGAGCGGTTACTTGCAAACCGTCTCCAGTCCCATGCTAAGGAACACCACCTTATCCCAGATGAGCAGTTTGGCTTCAGACCCGGACACTCATGCGTCCAACAGGTGCACCGCCTCACGGAGCACATCATTGAGGGCTTCAATAAGTACCCCAAACCCCAGACTACGCTAGCAGTCTTCCTCGACGTAGCGAAAGCTTTTGACAAAGTCTGGCACAACGGCTTGATCTACAAGCTATACCAATTTGGCGTGCCAGAACGTCTTGTGCTCATCCTACAAGACTTCCTTAAAGCCAGAAGCTTTCGCTATCGCGTGGAAGGCACCCTCTCCTCCCCCCACCCAGTCAGAGCCGGAGTCCCTCAGGGCTCCGTGCTATCACCTATTCTCTTTGCACTGTATACCAGTGACATCCCACGCTCTCAGCCCAAAATATTCCTAGCCCAATATGCGGATGATACCGCCATTTACACCACTGGGTGGCATATCAACAGACAGTCCTATTTCGTCATGCAACGGGCCATCACCGAGATCGGTGACTGGTTCCGAAAATGGCGCATCGCGGTCAACCCAGCTAAAAGCACAGCTATGTGCTTTACTGAGAAGACACGCTCCCCTTACCCGAAACCGCTTATTTTGTTCGACGAACCCATTCCCTGGGTTCCTAGAACAAAATACCTCGGAGTCACCCTTGATCGTCATCTCACCTTTAACGATCACATAACAACCGTCCGAAACAGAGCGGCCTTCATAATGGGTCGCCTTGGTCCCCTACTTCGCAAAGAGAGTAAAATGTCTCTTAGTAATAAGAAGACACTTTACACTGCCTGCATCCGCCCCATCATGACTTACGCATCAGTAGTGTTTAGTCATGCTAGTGAGGCCCACCTTCATAAACTTCAAGTCATCCAAAACCGTTTTCTTCGTAATGCAACCGGCGCCCCGTGGTATATCCGGAACACCGAGTTGCATTGCGACTTAAACCTTCCCTCTCTAGCGCAGTTCAATAAGGACTGCGCCCGCCGATACTTTGATCGAGCGCCCCACCACCCGAACCCATTGGTTGTCCAGGCATCGAACTACTCGACTGCCTCTTCTATCCCATTTTTCAAACCCCCCCGTCGCCGACCACGGCAGGTATTAGACGACCCGGATGACCCCATCGCAGCCATTACATTGACAGCTTTAGCGTTATCCGCAAGTCGTCGAGGTAAAATCCCCAGGTGTGAGGTAATCAGAGGTCACACAATCAAACACCGAGCTCGCCGGCGAGCTCGAGGCAAAAACAAGGTCACGATAAATTGCTCTCCAAATAGTCAAAGAGTATTATTCAGTAGGGCCCAATTGTGCAACACTGCAGTTGCACAGAGGCATTTTGCTCCGATCCCCCCCATGTCTCTAGACAGCGAGACAAGCCGAGGTCCGAACCACAGTGGTGCCCTTGAGCTCGCTGTCAACCCCTCCTATAGTAGCGGTACGTTTTCGGCGTCCGCAGGAGACGGAGGTAGAAAGCGCTTTTCGCCTTCTACGCCCGTCTCGGGAGAAGTGCCTTCGGCACTTCTCCCTCCCGGGCTATTGTAGGGCCAGGCCCTCGCCCAAAACCCGGTGGAGCTGGACGACCGCACAGGCGGTAGCCAGCATCTATGTCCTCCCTAAAAAAAAAAAAAGGACATTGCCACCAGTCGTTCGTTCACCGGCGCAGTGGAAACTCGTGTGTCAGTTTAATTTCGATTAAACGTACTTTGTGCTCATTGAAAAATGACCGGTCGCGGTAAGGGAGGAAAGGGTCTGGGGAAAGGTGGCGCTAAGCGTCACAGGAAAGTGCTCCGCGATAACATCCAGGGTATCACGAAGCCAGCGATCCGTCGTCTTGCGCGCAGAGGTGGCGTGAAGCGTATCTCCGGTTTGATATACGAAGAGACCAGAGGCGTGCTGAAGGTGTTCCTCGAGAACGTCATCCGCGACGCAGTCACTTACACTGAGCACGCCAAGAGGAAGACCGTCACCGCCATGGATGTCGTATACGCTCTGAAGCGCCAAGGCCGCACCCTCTACGGTTTCGGAGGTTAAGCTGTGTAGCTTTGTGTCAGTCTTCGTGATGATGCGTGTCGCGATGTGTTTTTTTGTTAACTAATAAATGGTTGACAAAGACTCCACCGCTGCCGCATTTAAAATTTAAAAAAAGGCCCTTTTCAGGGCCGCATAAGTTTCATGAGATCATTTATAGATTATTGTTTCTTTACAACATAACAACATAATGCAAAAATGTCATACGGTACATAAATTGCACACCTACACTAACAAGTTATTATTATATTATATACATACCTACCTACCTAATTGTTGAGGTTGATGATGATGATTATAAATTTATGTAGGTAACAACAATCACAGAAAATTTTTATAAAAAAATATACCAATGTTCATTGCACGTGGTATTTTTGTTTGAAATAATATTTTATATACCTACCTATACATATAAGACAGAGTTGGTACCTATGCATAAGTTATATCATCTTACAGATATATATATGAACTATAGTATGTAAAGTAAGTGTATGTATAGTTTAAGTGAGGGATTGTTGTTAACAACAACAACTAAAGAAAAATTGTATATTAGAGTGTAGTTTTTTTTTTTTTTTTTTTTTTTCCCACTGGTAATATTTAGCTTCCTACATACATAGATTATTAGTGTATCTATTATAATTATTTATATATAGGTGTGTATTATCTGATATAAAGTTAAGAATATTATTATATGAAACTAGGTATGTTATAAGAGCGGCGGTGTTGTGTTGTCTTTTCGAACGCGCGCGCCACACACATTGTTTTTATTATTATCGTGTGTGTGTTCTATAATAATACATTAACGTTTGATGCAATTTAATGTAATAAGTGATTTATAACATATTTCGTTAATGCCAATAGATATTTCTTTGAAAAGAAACTTGCACGTCCTGCACTAAGACTATCCATCCTTTGAATACAAAATGTTCAGAGTTGTTTTACGAGCACCAAAACATTTATCGTTTTATACGTTAAAAACTTACATGTTTGCATTTATTTTACTATATGCTATGAAAACGATATCCTAGTGGTTTAATTGTCAAATAAAACTATACGGATGTGTTTGTTTTATAGAGAAAATTCAATTTTAAACATGACGCGACCTATACTGTGCCTTTAGTGGCGCGAATAAATCAATTTATTGTCCAAACGGTGAGTCCTGTGTACATAATGGGTATTTCTATACGTTACCATGTTCAAAATGTTTAAGTTGAAACGTTCTGCGCGTCTAGTGTGCTATAAAAAAATTATAATAAAGCAATTTAACCAGATCAATGTTAGTGAAAAGCAGTGAGCGTTCTTACGAGAAATCGTCTCTCGGCCGTGGTGTTCTCTTTACGGTAAAGGTTGGAATCTAAATACAAATTTTGAAATGTGCTCGCGCCCAAGTTTATACGCTAAATATTGTTATTATAATCTAATTAAATCATCATCAACAATGGCAGATACCGCAGTAGCAGCAGAGGCTCCCGCTCCGGCCACCCCCGCCAAGAAACCAAAGTCTTCCGCCGCCGCCGGTGCCAAGAAACCAAAATCGAAACCGACCCACCCGAAAACTTCGGAAATGGTGAACAGCGCCATCAAAGAGCTCAAAGAGCGCAGCGGATCATCATTGAAGGCGATCAAGAAATACATTGCCGCTCAATACAAGGTTGACGCTGAGAAACTAGCACCGTTCATCAGGAAGTATTTGAAGAGCGCCGTCGAATCCGGTGCATTGATCCAGACCAAAGGCAAGGGTGCCTCCGGTAGTTTCAAGCTCGAGTCTAAGTCTTCCTCTTCGAAGAAGCCGACCGCTTCCAAAGCCTCCGGCAAGTCCGCCGGCGCTAAGGAAAGTGGTGCCGCTTCATCAGCCAAGTCGAAGAAGGCCGCCGCGTCCTCTGCCGCCGCCAGCGGCGGCAGGGGTAGGAAATCCGCCGCTGCTTCTTCGCCCGCCAAGTCGAAGCCTTCCGCCGCTACGAAGGACAAGAAAGCCGCCGCCGCTAAGAAGAAGCCCGCCGCTGCCGCCGCGAAGAAAGCCGCCGCTCCAGCGAAGGCGAAGAGCGCAGCCGCGCCTAAAGCTAAGAAAACCGCCAAGCCGCCCACTAAGAAGCCCAAAGCGCCCAAACCGAAGAGGGCCGCCGCCACACCGACCAAGAAGGCCGCCGCGAAGAAATCATCCGCCGCTAAGAAATAAGCGTGGACACCGCACAAGCATCGGTGTCGTCGTTTGTGCGTGGTGGTGTGTGTACTACGTGCTTGCTTGCGTGCCGTGCTTCGCCCTCGTCGTCGAGTATCTGTGTCCGCTCGTGTGTAGTAGTATTGTGAACGTCAAAGTTCAAACTTCTACCGCGCGCGGACCCGGGAAAGACATGAGCGCGCGTTGCTCGCTGTTGCTAGCACGTTATGCGCTCTCACCTCAATCGCCGACATCACCGGTCGTCGTGGTCTTCCGTGGGACCCGCTTGCGTGGGGTAGGAGGCGATGAGATGAAGAGAAATCTCTCTATCACTCCTCCTCATTTCGCACCAAAAAGCCCTTTTCAGGGCTAACAAAAATATCAAAAAATGGTTGTTAAACCTCTTATGTTTCTGAACGCAACGAACAACAACAACAACAACAACAATAATATCATCACTCATAATTCAATTATGCGTGTACCTATTGAGTACGCAATAGTAATCATTTATCCATACATATCGTTATTACTATATAGGTACACACATTGAACATTAGGACCCCGCCCGACTGCCCGACTATAACAGACTACAACACCCACTAACTATAATCAGTTGATTAGCTAGAATCTCCTAAGAAGTGTTTTATTTTAACTTCAGTGTTAGGTACTGTTATTACTGACAACTCACAAATATATAAATAACAATCTAAGCTAAAGTCGGTAAGTGACGTAAATACATGGCTATACTTTCATTTTGTATATGCGAATTTGTCGAATAAGGTGCCAATAATCATAAATATGTGTGTGGTTTATATTGGTATAGGTTGGTTGTTGATTTCTAAATATTATGTTAAAATTAGTGTTCAATTTCAGGTTTCCTCTTTAGCTACCTATATGTGTCTATCTATATCTTTCTCTTTTTCTAATGTTTACGTCTCTCCCTCTAACCGTTGTTACTTACCTGCTAATGGTGGATACGGTCGAATGTGGTTCGTAAACTTGCTCCCGATGTGCTCTCGCCGCTCGCATCTATAAATATTGAAAAAACTTAAATTATGACACTAGTACGCTACGTGGCGCAGTGCGAAGCGAACGTATATAGTTTTTATTGAAATTAACTCATTTAATAAACTACTCCTATAATGTCGGGACGCGGTAAAGGTGGCAAAGTTAAGGGGAAGGCAAAGTCTCGCTCCAACCGTGCAGGTTTACAATTCCCAGTGGGTCGTATTCATCGTCTTTTGCGTAACGGCAATTACGCAGAGCGCGTTGGTGCCGGTGCTCCGGTGTATTTAGCGGCCGTGATGGAATATCTAGCCGCTGAGGTGCTAGAGTTGGCCGGTAACGCGGCGAGGGACAACAAGAAGACCAGGATAATTCCGCGTCATCTCCAACTGGCGATCAGGAACGACGAGGAGTTGAACAAGCTGCTCTCCGGGGTCACCATCGCACAGGGCGGTGTTCTGCCTAACATCCAAGCAGTGCTCCTCCCCAAGAAGACCGAGAAGAAGGCTTAATATGCCAGCTCTCAATATTTTGTTGGTGCACGGACATGTATATGAAAATACATCGCCAATGCACCTATATATGTAACACAAAAGGCCCTTTTCAGGGCCACAAATTATTTCCGATATATATGTTTGTCTCTCAACAAACAGTAAGATATATATTGTTTCTTGAACACAAAATGACATAATAATAATAATAAATATCAAACAAGTCGAGGTGTGCTACATTTCATAATACTTACTAGTATTTATGTATGTACCCACTTACCTAATTTTGTGAATGTTGCATGCATTTCACTTAATACGTAGTGTTGGAAACGTCATTACTTTTAAAAAATGAAACGTCTAAGTAAAATACGTAATAAAGATGATACAACCACGTAGAATAAGTTAGCAGTAAATAGTTCATAAGCGCTTTAAATGTATTGCTATATAAGTATAGATAACGTATGATAAGAAATAGGTAAGAATCTAAGTAAGTAGAATGAGTAGCTCCAGTTCGGTGTCAAAAGAGGTAGAATAGGAATGTAACCAGGTTATAGAAAAAACTCTTGCCTATCTCATACCACTTGTCACTCTCGCACAAGTCCCCGGGTTTTCCAGGAAAACACAGGGAAAGTCAGGGAATAGTATTTAATTGTGTATAATGTAATAAAATAGCTTTAGATAATGTAGAAATAACATAGGTGGTCTAATAATTACCTATTACGAATATTTGTGAAGGTAAAATCACATAAAAACTAGACTTTTCTAGAAAATGTAAAAATTATATTTTATTTTAATAATCTTTGCCAGTCTACGTACACAATAGCGAAAGTAACTCTTGTCTGTCTGTCTGTTACGCTTTCACGCCAAAACTACTGGACCGATTTGAATGAAATTTGGTATGGAGATAGTTTGAGACCCGGGGAAAAAAAAAAAAAAAAAAAAAAAACATAGGATAGAATTTATCTGACTGCGCAAAAAGAGGTTAATGTTTTCGCGCGATAACCGACATACGCGCGGGCGGAGCCGCGCCCAGAAAGCTAGTTTTAACTAAATAAATAACAACAGCAAATTGTTACAACTGCATTGATTGATATTATTATATAGATAGATATAAAAATCTGTATATTATTGTTAAAACTATTTGATTAGGATCGATGAGTATCGCGTCCGTCTGTTGAATCTGCTCTCTCACTCTCGCACACACCGTCATTGGTTGAATACGACACGTTTAGCCAGTGTTGATGTGGGATACATGTAGCACGTATAACTGATAATATTCGATGACGTTCAGTGCAATTTAATCTTTTTCAATCACACATTCCGACCTGTGCCGCCACGCCGAGCACACCTGTCTACAGCTCCGCCAGTATCTCCCAGTGAGACCGCAATAGTCCCCGCACTATTGCCGTCTCACTCGGGTCATCGTTCCGACGCTAGTTGCAGACCAGTGCCTTGGAATACGCAGTCCTGACGAAGTTTTGTTTTCTGTGCAGACGCTGAGCAGCCGCCGAACGCCGAGCAACGCGAGCTACGAGCTCGCCGTGCCGTCGCGCAGAGGCGCTCTAAGACGTCTGGCATTACCACCTACCCAGTCCCTTGTTTCGGACGAACAACATCATATCGGGCTGGTGGTCGTGCTTCGACCGCACTTTTCGGTGCGCATTTCACCACTTTACTATCCGACACAACATAGTAACAGTCGCGTAACAACACACTTTGTGCTGTTAAGCGACGTCGTTCAGGCGTGGGGTAGCGTCAGCCAAACCCGTCTGAACGATCAAATCCGCCATTTGCTGCGGTCGCAGTGTGACACCCTACGGTGACAACGGCCACTGTTGTTGTTTTTGGTTTAACCTTGCACCGTGGCCTTTCCCGCTTCACGGGTCAGCCGAAGCAAGCTGGGCTCCGGGATTCTGGCCTTGGGGTCACCCCTAGTCAAACCCGGAGTAGCGCTTAGGAGCACCCCTCTCCGCCGAGAAAAAAGCTCGGAGAGGGTACACAACTAGGGCACACCATAGGTACTCACTCCCTCTCACACAAGTGAGCTCACGAGTTGCGTGAGGGAGACAGAACCCGTTAGGCCATCCTGAGTATTCCCCTCAGGATGCAACGTCCCTCTAACGGTGAGGTGGAGGTCCTTCAGACCTTCGCCCTCCGCTACCCCGAACTCTACGCTGATCATCAGCAATCGCTTAACGATGCAGAGAGTGCCCGCCTCACGGACACTCTCATCGCTCCCTCCGGAATTCCAATTCCGGAGGCCATCGTCCCTCCTCTGACCCGGTCCTTCTCAGAGGACAGCCCGACTTCACCCGCTCCGGGCCCTGACAACAGACGCACGGTGGCAGCCCCTCCCCGTGAGAGGTCTCGCTCGCGCTCACCGATCGGGAGGCCAGCGAGCACCCGTCCCTCCATCGCCGTTGTCGAGCCCACTTCGGACTCCGAAGCGGAGATGGAGGTAGATCCGAGTCGCGCCTTACGCACTGACTCGGACTCAGATAACGACGGCTATACCGTCGTAGATAGAAAGCGCAAGCGTGCTCCTAAAGCCGCTAGTTGCGCAACTTCCGCCCCTCCCGCCAAGGCACCCGCTAAGGCCCCCGCCTCCGGCAAGAAGCCGACCCCCGCCCCGCGCCCCGCGTCTCCTCCCTCCGCTCCGGCCACCACTGCCGCGTCCCCTCAGGACGCGAGCGCGCGCCGCGAAAAACCGCCTCCGCCCCTGTTCATTCAGGACAAAACCAAATGGGACATGCTGTCCCGTTTAGTTTCGGATCGTGGGATCCACTATACTAATGCCCGCTCCACGCAGCAGGGCATTAAAGTCCAAGTTTCCACCATTAGCGACCACAGAGCGCTAACTAAACTCCTCCGCCACGAGAGCATAAGTTTTCACACTTATGCGCTCGAAGAGGAGAAAGTCCTCCGAGTGGTCATCCGCGGTGTGCCCAAGGAGGTACATACCGATTCGGTATGTGCCGACCTGAAGGCACAAGACTTCCCCGTACATGCAGTTCACCGCATGTACAGCGGGAAGGACCGCAGCCCCTACGATCTAGTACTCGTAGTACTAGATCGTACTCCTGAAGGCAAGGCCATTTTTAATTTAAAAAAGGTCTGTGGCCTCTCAGGACTCGATGTCCAAGCCCCATACAAGAATGGGAGTCCCTCGCAGTGCCATAACTGCCAACTATACGGGCACGCCTCCCGTTTCTGCTTCGCTCGCGCTAGGTGCGTTAAGTGCCTAGGCGATCACGCGACAGCAGCGTGCACTCGCACCCGTGATTCGCCGGACCCACCCAGCTGTGTTTTATGCGGTGCTCAAGGGCATACCGCGAATTACCGTGGCTGCCCTAAAGCACCACGAGTGAACCACAGGGTGGCAAGGCATAGGCCGACCCGTCCCTCTTACGACCGTTACCAACGGGTAAGCCCTAAATTAACGGTAGTACCTGCCTCACAGGTAATACCCGCGCCGCTCCCAGCCCGTAACGCATGGTCTAAACCACCCAGTATGGTTAAGACCGTCGCTACCGCCCGCGCCCCGGCCCGCGCGCCCGCACCCGCGCCCGCACCCGCACCCGCCCGCGCCGCGGCCCCTGCCCGCGCACCGGCCCCGGCTCGCCCCGCGCTCCCGGCACCCGTCGCCAACCCCATTCGCGCGCCTCCCCGCGCCGCTTCCCGGCCACAAGCTCCACCTATGCCATTGATGGCTGCCCCTCTTCAAGAGGCAATCAACCTAGTCAGCGATCTGGCTATGTCGGTTGACATCAATGAGGTACAAGAGCTATTCCACAAGATGCAATACGCTCAATCCCCAGCGGACGTGATCCAATACACATTGGAACACGCGAATTTACTTAGCGCCCTTAAGCGCTTCGTTCCCCAGGCCCCTCCCCAGTACAACCACTATGGGTAGTACAACCGCACGCACGAAACCGCGCTCAGTTTCGTTAGCGTCATTCAACGCTAACGGTTTCTTTAGACAACGTGACCTTGTCCACGACTTTTGTTGCACCCACCTTATCGACATTATATGCGTGCAGGAAACCCTTCTAAAACCGGGGAAGGCGAACCCTAGGTTTGCCAATTACAGAACGGTACGTGATGATAGAGTGAACTCCCGTGGGGGAGGCACTCTTATCTATTACAAAAGGTCCCTGCACTGCATTCCCCTACCTACCCCAACCCTTGTTAATATGGAAGCATCTTGTTGCCTCCTAGCTATGACTGGTCATCAACCTATAGTCATAGCATCCTGTTACCAAGCTTGCAAAAAGCCGATCGTCCGAGCTGACTTAGAAGCCCTATTCTCATTAGGAAGCGCCGTCATTCTGATTGGCGACTTCAACAGTAAGCACATCCTATGGAATTGTAACGTCAACAATCCCAGAGGTATTGCACTTGAAAACCTAATCGCAGAACTTAACTTTGACATAATTGCGCCCACTGAGCCCACTCACTACCCTTATATGGAAGACCACCGATCTGACTTGCTTGACATGGCACTATTCAGAGGCGTAACACTCCGGTTACGCTCCATAGAAGTGGTTCACGAGCTTCACTCTGACCACCGACCCATTATACTGCGACTAGGTCCCGACCCAACGACTGACCTCCCCCGCCCCACTAAGACGATAGTGAACTGGAAGCAAGTAGGCGATGCCCTAAAGGCTATCAGTTCACCGGACCTAGACAAGATCCCTGACGACATCCTGACAAAAGATGACGTAACCCTTGCGATCGATTCGTTCACCAATCACCTCTCCACCGTAGTAGGTGCATCCGCAAAGGAGGTCATAGTGCCGGACGACCGGCGCCTTGTCATTCCAGCGGATGTGAGACGATTGGTGACGGAGAGTAAAGCAGTGACCCGACATTACGACTCTTACCCCAGTAAAGAGAACAAAACTAAGAAACGCCACTTTGAACGCATGGTTCAAAGTCGCATGTCTGAGTTGCGTGATCAACAATGGGGCGATAAACTTTCAAACCTCGTGCCAAGCCACCATGCTTATTGGAACTTGGCGCGAAGTATGAAAGGTAGTAACCATAACGACATGCCTCCCTTATACAGACCAGTCCCACTAGTCCCAGCGTTCTTTGACGAAGACAAAGCTGAGTGCCTAGCTGATAGCCTAGAGGCTCAGTGTTCCCCTAACGTAGATCACGTTGACCAAGCTCACCTCGATTCGGTGGATGCTGAAGTCGAACGTAAAAGCTCTGTGGTCACCTCTGAACTCCCACCTGCCACCTTAGCGACTTACGCTGAGGTGGCGAGACTGATCAAGGCCCTCCGACCGCGCAAATCCCCCGGTGCCGATGGCATCTCCAACAGGGTTCTTAAAACCCTCTCTCCTCCTCTCATCCATCTCCTAGTCAGCATCTTCAATGCTGCTATGAGCCACTGCTTATTCCCAGACACCTGGAAATGTGCAACTGTCATTGGCATTCACAAACCAGGCAAAAGCTCATCTGACCCCACCAGTTACCGCCCAATCAGCCTCCTCAGTGCCTTAGGCAAACTTTACGAGCGGTTACTTGCAAACCGCCTCCAGTCCCATGCTAAGGAACACCACCTTATCCCAGATGAGCAGTTTGGCTTCAGACCCGGACACTCATGCGTCCAACAGGTGCACCGCCTCACGGAGCACATCATTGAGGGCTTTAACAAGTACCCCAAACCCCAGACCACGCTAGCAGTCTTCCTCGACGTGGCGAAAGCTTTTGACAAAGTCTGGCACAATGGCTTGATTTACAAGCTATACCAACTTGGCGTGCCAGAACGTCTTGTGCTCATCCTACAAGACTTCCTTAAAGCCAGAAGCTTTCGCTATCGCGTGGAAGGCACCCTCTCCTCCCCCCACCCAGTCAGAGCCGGAGTCCCTCAGGGCTCCGTGCTATCACCCATTCTCTTCGCGCTGTATACCAGCGACATCCCACGCTCTCAGCCAGACGTCCTATTGGCCCAATACGCGGATGATACCGCTATTTATACCACTGGGTGGCGTATCAGCAGAAAGTCCATTTTCGCCCTCCAACGGGCCATCACCGAGATCGGTGACTGGTTCCGTAAATGGCGCATCGCGGTCAACCCAGTTAAAAGTGCAGCTATGTACTTTACTGAGAAGACTCGCCCCCGTTACCCGCAACCTTTAACTTTGTTTGACCAACCCATCCCCTGGGTTAGTAAAACAAAATATCTCGGAGTCACCCTTGATCGGAATCTCACCTTTAGCGATCATATAACAACCGTCCGAAACAGAGCGGCCTTTGTAATGGGTCGCCTTGGTCCCCTGATTCGCAAAGAGAGTAAAATGTCTCTTAGTAATAAGAAGACACTTTACACTGCCTGCATCCGCCCCATCATGACTTACGCATCAGTAGTGTTTAGTCATGCTAGTGAGGCCCATCTCCACAAGCTTCAAGTCATTCAAAATCGTTTTCTTCGTAGTGCAACCGGCGCTCCGTGGTATGTCCGGAACACCGAGTTGCACTGCGACCTAAACCTTCCCTCTTTAGCGCAGTTCAATAAGGACTGCGCTCGCCGATACTTTGATCGAGCGCCCCACCACTCGAACCCATTGGTTGTCCAGGCATCGAACTACTCGACCGCCTCTTCTATCCCATTTTTCAAACCCCCCCGTCGCCGACCACGGCAGGTATTAGACGACCCGGATGACCCCATCGCAGTCATTACATTGGCAGCTTTAGCGTTATCCGCAAGTCGTCGAGGTAAAATCCCCAGGTGTGAGGTAATTAGAGGTCACACAATCAAACACCGAGCTCGCCGGCGAGCTCGAGGCAAAAGCAAGGTCACGATAAATTGCTCTCCAAATAGTCAAAGAGTTTTATTCAGTAGGGCCCAATTGTGCAACACTGCAGTTGCACAGAGGCATTTTGCTCCGATCCCCCCCATGTCTCTCGACAGTGAGACAAGCCGAGGTCCGAACCACAGTGGTGCCCTTGAGCTCGCTGTCAACCCCTCCTATAATAGCGGTACGTTTTCGGCGTCCGCAGGAGACGGAGGTAGAAGGCGCTTTTCGCCTTCTACGCCCGTCTCGGGAGAAGTGCCTTCGGCACTTCTCCCTCCCGGGCTATTGTAGGGCCAGGCCCTCGCCCAAAACCCGGTGGAGCTGGACGACCGCACAGGCGGTAGCCAGCATCTATGTCCTCCCTAAAAAAAAAAAAAAAAAAAAGTGCAATTTAATTGTACTGAGTTGTGTATAATATTGTTAACATGCCGCCCAAGACTAGTGGTAAAGCCGCCAAGAAATCTGGCAAAGCCCAGAAGAACATCTCCAAGACCGACAAAAAGAAGAAGAAGCACAAGAGGAAGGAGAGCTACGCCATCTACATCTACAAGGTGCTCAAGCAGGTCCACCCGGACACCGGTATATCGAGCAAGGCCATGTCTATCATGAACTCGTTCGTGAACGACATCTTCGAGCGTATCGCTGCCGAGGCGTCCCGTTTGGCCCACTACAACAAGCGTTCCACCATCACCTCAAGGGAGGTGCAAACATCCGTGAGGCTCCTGCTGCCCGGTGAACTGGCGAAGCACGCCGTCAGCGAGGGGACCAAGGCTGTAACCAAATACACCTCGTCCAAGTGATGTGTTGACCCCGACACTGACGGTATACACTGCGACTTCGGTTCGCATATATCACATATAAACAAAAGGCCCTTTTCAGGGCCACAAAATAACTCTTATAAATACACATTGTGTATAATTATTGTTTCTTGACGACACTTAACAACAATCCCTCTCACTTAAACTATACATACACTTACTTTACATACTATAGTTCATATATATCTGTAAGATGATATAACTTATGCATAGGTACCAACTCTGTCTTATATGTATAGGTGGGTATATAAAATATTATTATTATTTCAAACAAAAATACTACCACGTGCAATAAACATTGGTATATTTTTTTTTTTTTTTTTTTAAATACCACGTGCATGCACATAATTTACTTATTATTTTAGCGTACCGAGCTCTCCTTGAATATAGGTATGAATTGAATTGGATTTTGTTGAAACTATAGTCAAATTTTTTTTTTTTTTTTTTTTTTTTTTTTTCTTTTTCTCCTTATTATAATATTACATATTGTACATGATAAAATATATGATTAAAATAAATATATTTCTTTGCAATAGTCCGTACCTACCTACCTACCTACCTACCTACGGGCTATGGGGCTTGCGAGTGAACGAGATATATTGCGCGCGCGAGCGAGATGCAAAGACAGACGCGGTCAGAAACGAAAGTGTATAAATATTAAAAGGCGAACAGAGCGTCAATTTAACCATTTGCCCTCAGTCTTCTGTTAGCGGAGCACGCGTCTTGTACCGTACTACATATAAAGTTTGACATAAGTGAGTTTCGTGTGTTAGTTTGAAGTCATGGCCCGTACCAAGCAGACCGCACGTAAGTCTACCGGTGGTAAAGCGCCGCGTAAACAGCTCGCCACTAAGGCGGCACGCAAGAGCGCGCCCGCCACAGGTGGTGTAAAGAAGCCCCATCGCTACAGGCCCGGAACGGTCGCCCTTCGTGAGATCCGTCGCTACCAGAAGAGCACAGAGCTGTTGATCCGCAAGCTGCCGTTCCAGCGTCTGGTCCGTGAGATCGCCCAGGACTTCAAGACCGATCTCCGTTTCCAGAGCTCTGCCGTTATGGCGCTCCAGGAGGCTAGCGAGGCTTATCTCGTCGGTCTTTTCGAAGATACCAACCTTTGCGCCATTCACGCTAAGCGTGTCACCATCATGCCCAAGGACATACAGTTGGCGCGAAGAATCAGAGGCGAACGCGCCTAAGCCCTCTCGACTGCGTGTTTACGTTGTGTCTTGTTGTTTGTATGTAGTACCTACCTAGGTATCTACATACATCATCATTACCTACGTCGCGGTTTGAGCAAAACTTTACAAACAAAAGGCCCTTTTCAGGGCCGCATATGTTTCATGGTTTTATAAAAATGGAATGTTTCTTAAGCACATACAACATCAGTAATAGTATCAAACGTAATAAGTATAGCGATATACGTATATATATATATATTATAAGCGACATAAGTATGATCGGGAAATATTATTATTATCTGGTTACTTTATACTATGCTTATATGAGCGTAAATAATAATAATAATAATAATTGTTATGGTATGATACATACATACAATAATACGTAGGTACTTATAATTAAGGAATATAATCACATCTATACCTAGTCACCAATTTAATAATAATAATAATATATCGTAATCATCGAAAAGTTATAATATTACAATTTAATTTACCTACATATTATATTATAGGCAACTGAATTATGACGACGAATCCTCCCCTCCCCCGTACCCCTCTGATCTGACTCCACGGTGCTTCGTCTCGTAAACGTATATCGCGCTCTCTTTTCGACTTCGAACGTGTGTTTGATGGTATAAATATAAGGGGCGTATAAAACGGACATTGCCACCAGTCGTTCGTTCACCGGCGCAGTGGAAACTCGTGTGTCAGTTTAATTTCGATTAAACGTACTTTGTGCTCATTGAAAAATGACCGGTCGCGGTAAGGGAGGAAAGGGTCTGGGGAAAGGTGGCGCTAAGCGTCACAGGAAAGTGCTCCGCGATAACATCCAGGGTATCACGAAGCCAGCGATCCGTCGTCTTGCGCGCAGAGGTGGCGTGAAGCGTATCTCCGGTTTGATATACGAAGAGACCAGAGGCGTGCTGAAGGTGTTCCTCGAGAACGTCATCCGCGACGCAGTCACTTACACTGAGCACGCCAAGAGGAAGACCGTCACCGCCATGGATGTCGTATACGCTCTGAAGCGCCAAGGCCGCACCCTCTACGGTTTCGGAGGTTAAGCTGTGTAGCTTTGTGTCAGTCTTCGTGATGATGCGTGTCGCGATGTGTTTTTTTGTTAACTAATAAATGGTTGACAAAGACTCCACCGCTGCCGCATTTAAAATTTAAAAAAAGGCCCTTTTCAGGGCCGCATAAGTTTCATGAGATCATTTATAGATTATTGTTTCTTTACAACATAACAACATAATGCAAAAATGTCATACGGTACATAAATTGCACACCTACACTAACAAGTTATTATTATATTATATACATACCTACCTACCTAATTGTTGAGGTTGATGATGATGATTATAAATTTATGTAGGTAACAACAATCACAGAAAATTTTTATAAAAAAATATACCAATGTTCATTGCACGTGGTATTTTTGTTTGAAATAATATTTTATATACCTACCTATACATATAAGACAGAGTTGGTACCTATGCATAAGTTATATCATCTTACAGATATATATATGAACTATAGTATGTAAAGTAAGTGTATGTATAGTTTAAGTGAGGGATTGTTGTTAACAACAACAACTAAAGAAAAATTGTATATTAGAGTGTAGTTTTTTTTTTTTTTTTTTTTTTTCCCACTGGTAATATTTAGCTTCCTACATACATAGATTATTAGTGTATCTATTATAATTATTTATATATAGGTGTGTATTATCTGATATAAAGTTAAGAATATTATTATATGAAACTAGGTATGTTATAAGAGCGGCGGTGTTGTGTTGTCTTTTCGAACGCGCGCGCCACACACATTGTTTTTATTATTATCGTGTGTGTGTTCTATAATAATACATTAACGTTTGATGCAATTTAATGTAATAAGTGATTTATAACATATTTCGTTAATGCCAATAGATATTTCTTTGAAAAGAAACTTGCACGTCCTGCACTAAGACTATCCATCCTTTGAATACAAAATGTTCAGAGTTGTTTTACGAGCACCAAAACATTTATCGTTTTATACGTTAAAAACTTACATGTTTGCATTTATTTTACTATATGCTATGAAAACGATATCCTAGTGGTTTAATTGTCAAATAAAACTATACGGATGTGTTTGTTTTATAGAGAAAATTCAATTTTAAACATGACGCGACCTATACTGTGCCTTTAGTGGCGCGAATAAATCAATTTATTGTCCAAACGGTGAGTCCTGTGTACATAATGGGTATTTCTATACGTTACCATGTTCAAAATGTTTAAGTTGAAACGTTCTGCGCGTCTAGTGTGCTATAAAAAAATTATAATAAAGCAATTTAACCAGATCAATGTTAGTGAAAAGCAGTGAGCGTTCTTACGAGAAATCGTCTCTCGGCCGTGGTGTTCTCTTTACGGTAAAGGTTGGAATCTAAATACAAATTTTGAAATGTGCTCGCGCCCCATGGATCGATTGTGTACTGTTCCCGGAACTATACCCTTCGACACCCATACCAAGTTCACTACAAAGCGCGCCCGCGTTCGGTGGTGTTAGTGGTCGAGTCTCCGCTTAGGCGTTGAGAATCCCACTACACCAAGTTCACCACCTTTCTAGTGAACTCTCGGCAACTAGCGTGTATTCAACCGCGCACGTTCGCTCCACGAGTTAGAAGCCGAGTAGAGACTGGCTAGGCGTTTTGCTACAAAACACCAGAACCAGTTTCGCAGCGACACAACCCACACCTTGATACATCCTCTGCTACGCGTAGTCTCTGTGCGCGGTCACTTAGCTGGGCTTTCCCGAACGGGGATCCACCTGGCTTGGGAAGAACCGCCTCTGGGACGGCTGCGTGTAGTAGTGGATTCAGAGCAAGACAAGTGTCACCAAAAGCACCGCATCATCATCGTGATCGCCACTGTTGTCACTAACTAGTGATCGTCATCATCATAGTTACATCAATACCTACATCTTCATCATTACTACTCGCCACCATTACCAACAAGAATGGCGGATGGAGAAAGGCCTCCCCCTCGGAAGGACCCGGACCCATCAAAAGAAGATGAAGCACCAGGTGAAGAAGGCATAGTGTGCCGTAACCTATTTCATCCTGAGCAATCAGTGATTGTCCCGGTGTCAGCACTAGGGTTAAGGAAAGCCCCGCGCCCTAGGAAGACAGGCGAGGAAAAATTGGAAAAGCATGCAGGTGGTCTCACCATGTCCGGGGGTGCCCCCCGCCCAGAAGAAACCGAATCAGCTGCCATCCAAGTTCAACAAACCCCATCAATTTCGGTCAAGCCGGCCGAAAAAAGGGTACAGGACCTGAGGGAATCAACCGACCACACTGCAATGCTAGGGGCAGCTGCTACCCAAGCAGGAAGCCCTAAACGCAGGTTAGAAATAGACAACATCAAGATAAGCCAATCTGAATCACCCGCACAAGGACTCGCGATTAATCGACCTATGTGTCAATTGAAGCGCGAAACCGACAGGGCAACCAAGGGCAGGCCGCCAAAACCCAGAAGGCGGCTATCTTCCTCCACAGAAGAACAGGGGGGGGATGAAAAGCGTTTTAAACTAAGAACGTCCATCACCCCACCCAAAGCAGCATCTGAAAAGAAGTCAAGGGCACGCAGGAAGAGTCGCCGCAGCTCTTCAACCAGCTCGAGTGAATATTCAGACTCATCTTCAACTACAACTTCATCTGCGGGAGAAGCACCTGCAAATATAACAGCAGACAGCATGGAATCAGAGGCTATAGGTGAGCAATACCAGGGGCAAGCGGACTCAACGCCATACGTTGACATTGAATCAGTGCCCATGGACGCGGCGCCAATACCTTCACCACCATCACCAACACCGGAAGCAGCATTATCATATGCAGCGATGCTAGAATCGCCGCCGCTTCCTAGAAACAACACATACAGAAATCAAGAAATACCACCACAAAACGCGACACCACGAAGACAGGTAACACCAGCATCAGTAGCAACCAACTACAATGATAACCACACTGCCACGCAGGACCCAGCAGCTCCCAACCAAGCCATGACAACCAAAGGTTACCCACCAATAATAGTGGACCAACTGCCCGACTGGGTACCACTATTTGCCCAAATGAGGACTAAACTAGGCAGAGCACCAAACGCCAAGCCCTTTGGGAAAGGGTTCAGGTTCGCGTGCACATCGGTTGAAGAATTCCGACTGGTCCAAAGAACTCTCACCGAGGCTGCGGACAAGGACAAGAGGGTCTCGTGGCACTGCTTCGCCACACCTGAAGAATTACCAACCAAGGTAGCCATAAGAGGGCTACCTTTTGAAATTAACCCAGCAGATATAATCCTGGCACTGAAAAATATTAACTTCAATGCCAGCTACATTAAAGAAATACTACCAAGAAAAGGGACAAGAGGAGGCCCCATATATTATACAATATTGGAGAGATTAAACGAAGAGGAAAAAAGGAGACTCTACGCCACAACGGAGCTCCTGAATATACCGAACATAATGATAGAGGGGTGGGCACCCAGGAAAGGGACCATCCCCCAATGTCACAGATGCCAAGCATTCGGCCATGCATCAGGCGGTTGTCACAGGCCGCCGCGTTGTGTAAAATGTGCAGAAGAGCACTTCGCATCCGAATGCACCAAGGAACCTGGACAGACACCAAAATGCGCAAACTGCAACGGTGCTCATGTGGCTTGCAGCAGACGTTGCACCCACTACCTACGCGAAGCAAGAAAAAGGGGGGTATTAGTACCAGCTCCTTACCCTAAATCAAACCGCCAGGGCGTGGACCCTAGGCAGCGCCTAAATCAACAACAACAAATGATCCAACAACAGCCTCAAGAAGATTATCAACAGACATGGAGGAACTACCAACCTCCTCCACCACAGTGCCCTTCGTTCCCACAACCCTACACGGGAAATGAAAGGTTTACAGAACAACCAAGAAGAGAACAATGGCCAGTCCTACCGACACAAATATTCGAAGCCACGGCGGCAAACCCACCCACGCAAAGGGGAGAGCCTCTCCCACAAAGAAAAAGGAAGAAAAAGAAAAATAGGAGGAGAAGCCAAAAGCGAGGGGAGGAGGGATTGGACCACCCAGCCCCCACAGCAGCCTCAACTCCCATCCCTACAACCCAACCTGAAATAGAAGGTCAAGAACAAAGAAACATAAAACCCCAACCTCCACCACCTACCTTCGTGCCACTTCAGGCGATGGGGAGGTCTGCGCCTACAAGTACAATGAACCAACCAACAACGAGGCCTACCCCCACCATTGCCCAGCCTACCCACCAACCGCACGACGACCGCCCATCGCAAAGACCTAGATCACAGGGACCTAGGGGGACCCAATCTAGATCACAATCCAGGGGGAAGCAACACCCAACTGACCCAAGAAGAACAGAAAGTCATCACCAACAAGCCCCAGCAGGATGGAATGAACACCACCACCAGCAACAGGCCACCCAACCAACCCAACCAACCCAACAAAGACCTCAAGTACCGGAAGGTCATTACATACCATACCATCATCAACAATACATACCTAGACCAGCGAGCAGCGCCGGGAACCCACTGATGATCATCATTGGGATCCTGACGGATCTGCTCGCCTCATTAGCCTCTGGAGCCAACCTCCAAGAAGCGGCAATGAGAGGGCTCCAGAATCTTCACAGACTCCAATATGGACAGTAGTATAAAAATACTGTACTGGAACCCCAATGGCATCACGGGGAAAATACAGATGCTACGTATCCTCGCCCAGTCGCAGAATGTACACATTATTCTCCTGGGCGAAACTCTACTAAAGCCTAACAAGGATCTACGATTACCAAACTTCACACCGTATAGAAGAGATTGCATCTCCCCCACAGGCAGAGCATACAGGGGCACAGCGGCTCTTGTTAGACGGGATGTAATCCACGAGGAGTTGAAGCACCCAGATACAACGGACCTAATTGCAAATGGCGTCGTGATAAAAACAAACCAAGGTGAACTGAAGGTGTTCGCAGGATACAGGCCCCCAACCGCGTCACTCTCGGCATCTGACTTCAGCAAAATATACGACGACACAACTCCCACGCTGTTGATAGGCGATCTAAATGCCAAGCACACGGCGTGGGGTTCACATACAATCAACCCAGCAGGAAGAACTCTGTACACAACGGCGGATAATCAGCAATTCGAAGTCATAGGACCTGATGAACCAACGCACGTACCGACAGCGATAAACAGCAGACCGGACGTACTAGACGTGGCAACATACAAGAACATCAGAGGCTCAATACACATTGAAGTACTTTACGACCTCGATGAACAACACCTGCCAATCCTGGTTACCCTATCGCAAGGAGTAAGCCTAGCGGCTAGAAACCCGCGCACCAAAACGAACTGGATGGCATATCAAGAAAAGCTCAGAGAAATGACAACAACGGGTCCCATAAACACACCCCAAGAGGTGGATTTGGAACAGAAGCATCTAACTAGAATGATGTTGGAAGCTAAGGAAGCATCAACCACCATCTGTCCGACACCAACCAAAAAATCGGAACTTCCATTGAGAATACAAAGAGACATTCAGCAAAAAAGATTCTTAAGAAAAAACTGGGCACAAACAAGATGCCCAGTTATCAAAAGAAGATTGAACGCACTAGCCACTAAAGTTTCTCAAGAAGTGGAGGAATGGAGGGGCTCCGGATGGGAACATACCATCGATAAAGCTGGAGAGAACATGACCAACCTCCACTTCTTAAACAAATGCCTAACTAATAAACCGCAACCAATATACCCATTGTTGGACGAGAGTGGGACAAGAAACTACAAACCAGAAGACAGAGCCAACATTCTGGCTGACCATATGGAGAATCAATTTACGCTCCATCCAATCAGACCAGAAATATCCAGAAGCTCAGTAAACCACCACCAAATGGTGACCAAAGCGGTTGAAGAATTCCTGGCAAGTCAAACAGAACCTCTAGCAGGCGGAGAATACATCTCACCATCTGAAGTGGCCAAAGCAATCCGAAGACTTCCTAGGAAGAAAGCCGCAGGACAAGACGGACTACCTATAGCGGCAATATACCAACTTCCAAGGAAGGGAGTAGTGGCCATCACGAAGCTATTCAATGGCATATTGAGAACAGCCCACTTCCCCGAAGAATGGAAACAGGCAAAACTGATTGTAATACCCAAACCAGGAAAAGACAAAAGAAAGGCAGCATCTTATAGACCGATCTCCTTGCTCCCGCAGTTAAGCAAACTATTCGAGCGGCTGTTGCTGTGGCGCATAAAACCGTCCATCTCACCAAGGAACGAGCAGTTCGGTTTCAGACCCATGCACTCCACCACGCTCCAATTAACTAGGGTCTTGCACGAACTAGCCACTGAAATGAACAATGGTAAACACACAGTAACTGTGTTTCTAGACATTGAGAAGGCCTTCGATAGAGTGTGGCACGAAGGCCTTCTCTATAAGATGATACAAGCAAAAATGCAGCCACAGTACATAAGATTATTAGCATCATTCCTGAAGAACCGTAGTTTCTTCGTATCAGTCGAAGGGAAGAACTCGGCAACCAAGAAGATACAAGCGGGAGTGCCACAAGGCAGCACAGTATCACCAGGGTTGTACGCGCTGTACACTGATGACATCCCGACCCTGGCCGAAAGTATCCGAGAAGGAGAACGGGATGTAACACTAGCACTCTTTGCAGACGACAGCGCGTACCTCTCAACTTCAAGAACTCCCAAAGGAGCCACAAAGAGGATGCAACGACTACTAAATCTCTTACCAGACTGGCTAGATAAATGGCGCATGGCAGTCAACGTGGGGAAGACTGCCGCCATGCTAGTCAGTCGGAAAAGCAGAAACCCTCCACTAATGCAACTGATGGGTCAAGACATAGAATGGAGGAACACCGTCAAATACCTAGGAGTAGAAATAGATAAAAGACTTACAATGACAGCACAAACGGAGAACGTAATAAGACAGTCCAGAGCGGCAAGAGCCATGCTACGCCCCGTACTGAGCTCAAAACTTCAAACAAAAACCAAGCTGGGAGTCTACAAAACGTATGTACGGTCAAGACTGACCTACGCGACCCCAGCTTGGTACCAGCTTTGCTCCAAAGCAAATAAAAAAAAGCTGCAAACAATCCAAAATGTCGCACTACGCATAATTACCAAGGCTGGTAGATACGTAAGGAACGACGTAATCAGCAGAGACTTGGCTATAGAGTCAGTCGAACAATTCGTAGTACGACTGTCGAAAAAAATGTTCGACAAAGCGGACAACGGGAGACACATACACCTGCACGGGATCGCCCCGCTGCATACAAGACCACCAGACGCAAAGAAATCCTGGCGAGCTCTCCCCCGAGAGCTACTTCCACAAGAGGAGACCTCAGGAAGTCAGGGGGATGACTAGAAGCCGGGGGATGAAACCCTAAACATCCAAATGGAACACCAAGCAACGAAGTAAGCTTACCTCAAAATACTTTGGTATGATGGTAAGCTGAAATCAAAGAAGAAGAAGAAGAAAACATCGAATAAATCATCCAGATAAACGAAAAACACGAAAGTGTAGTCAGACATTATGCAGAGCGGTCATTTTCCAGAGTAGCCTGCACAATGAAGAGACACCGTGGAGTAGTAGCCCCACGAGTTCAAGCAGAGGCCATGAGTATGAAAACTCGATGCCTCCACCAGCCCCGCCAAAGGTTGACGAAATAAACATTATTATGCTCGCGCCCAAGTTTATACGCTAAATATTGTTATTATAATCTAATTAAATCATCATCAACAATGGCAGATACCGCAGTAGCAGCAGAGGCTCCCGCTCCGGCCACCCCCGCCAAGAAACCAAAGTCTTCCGCCGCCGCCGGTGCCAAGAAACCAAAATCGAAACCGACCCACCCGAAAACTTCGGAAATGGTGAACAGCGCCATCAAAGAGCTCAAAGAGCGCAGCGGATCATCATTGAAGGCGATCAAGAAATACATTGCCGCTCAATACAAGGTTGACGCTGAGAAACTAGCACCGTTCATCAGGAAGTATTTGAAGAGCGCCGTCGAATCCGGTGCATTGATCCAGACCAAAGGCAAGGGTGCCTCCGGTAGTTTCAAGCTCGAGTCTAAGTCTTCCTCTTCGAAGAAGCCGACCGCTTCCAAAGCCTCCGGCAAGTCCGCCGGCGCTAAGGAAAGTGGTGCCGCTTCATCAGCCAAGTCGAAGAAGGCCGCCGCGTCCTCTGCCGCCGCCAGCGGCGGCAGGGGTAGGAAATCCGCCGCTGCTTCTTCGCCCGCCAAGTCGAAGCCTTCCGCCGCTACGAAGGACAAGAAAGCCGCCGCCGCTAAGAAGAAGCCCGCCGCTGCCGCCGCGAAGAAAGCCGCCGCTCCAGCGAAGGCGAAGAGCGCAGCCGCGCCTAAAGCTAAGAAAACCGCCAAGCCGCCCACTAAGAAGCCCAAAGCGCCCAAACCGAAGAGGGCCGCCGCCACACCGACCAAGAAGGCCGCCGCGAAGAAATCATCCGCCGCTAAGAAATAAGCGTGGACACCGCACAAGCATCGGTGTCGTCGTTTGTGCGTGGTGGTGTGTGTACTACGTGCTTGCTTGCGTGCCGTGCTTCGCCCTCGTCGTCGAGTATCTGTGTCCGCTCGTGTGTAGTAGTATTGTGAACGTCAAAGTTCAAACTTCTACCGCGCGCGGACCCGGGAAAGACATGAGCGCGCGTTGCTCGCTGTTGCTAGCACGTTATGCGCTCTCACCTCAATCGCCGACATCACCGGTCGTCGTGGTCTTCCGTGGGACCCGCTTGCGTGGGGTAGGAGGCGATGAGATGAAGAGAAATCTCTCTATCACTCCTCCTCATTTCGCACCAAAAAGCCCTTTTCAGGGCTAACAAAAATATCAAAAAATGGTTGTTAAACCTCTTATGTTTCTGAACGCAACGAACAACAACAACAACAACAACAATAATATCATCACTCATAATTCAATTATGCGTGTACCTATTGAGTACGCAATAGTAATCATTTATCCATACATATCGTTATTACTATATAGGTACACACATTGAACATTAGGACCCCGCCCGACTGCCCGACTATAACAGACTACAACACCCACTAACTATAATCAGTTGATTAGCTAGAATCTCCTAAGAAGTGTTTTATTTTAACTTCAGTGTTAGGTACTGTTATTACTGACAACTCACAAATATATAAATAACAATCTAAGCTAAAGTCGGTAAGTGACGTAAATACATGGCTATACTTTCATTTTGTATATGCGAATTTGTCGAATAAGGTGCCAATAATCATAAATATGTGTGTGGTTTATATTGGTATAGGTTGGTTGTTGATTTCTAAATATTATGTTAAAATTAGTGTTCAATTTCAGGTTTCCTCTTTAGCTACCTATATGTGTCTATCTATATCTTTCTCTTTTTCTAATGTTTACGTCTCTCCCTCTAACCGTTGTTACTTACCTGCTAATGGTGGATACGGTCGAATGTGGTTCGTAAACTTGCTCCCGATGTGCTCTCGCCGCTCGCATCTATAAATATTGAAAAAACTTAAATTATGACACTAGTACGCTACGTGGCGCAGTGCGAAGCGAACGTATATAGTTTTTATTGAAATTAACTCATTTAATAAACTACTCCTATAATGTCGGGACGCGGTAAAGGTGGCAAAGTTAAGGGGAAGGCAAAGTCTCGCTCCAACCGTGCAGGTTTACAATTCCCAGTGGGTCGTATTCATCGTCTTTTGCGTAACGGCAATTACGCAGAGCGCGTTGGTGCCGGTGCTCCGGTGTATTTAGCGGCCGTGATGGAATATCTAGCCGCTGAGGTGCTAGAGTTGGCCGGTAACGCGGCGAGGGACAACAAGAAGACCAGGATAATTCCGCGTCATCTCCAACTGGCGATCAGGAACGACGAGGAGTTGAACAAGCTGCTCTCCGGGGTCACCATCGCACAGGGCGGTGTTCTGCCTAACATCCAAGCAGTGCTCCTCCCCAAGAAGACCGAGAAGAAGGCTTAATATGCCAGCTCTCAATATTTTGTTGGTGCACGGACATGTATATGAAAATACATCGCCAATGCACCTATATATGTAACACAAAAGGCCCTTTTCAGGGCCACAAATTATTTCCGATATATATGTTTGTCTCTCAACAAACAGTAAGATATATATTGTTTCTTGAACACAAAATGACATAATAATAATAATAAATATCAAACAAGTCGAGGTGTGCTACATTTCATAATACTTACTAGTATTTATGTATGTACCCACTTACCTAATTTTGTGAATGTTGCATGCATTTCACTTAATACGTAGTGTTGGAAACGTCATTACTTTTAAAAAATGAAACGTCTAAGTAAAATACGTAATAAAGATGATACAACCACGTAGAATAAGTTAGCAGTAAATAGTTCATAAGCGCTTTAAATGTATTGCTATATAAGTATAGATAACGTATGATAAGAAATAGGTAAGAATCTAAGTAAGTAGAATGAGTAGCTCCAGTTCGGTGTCAAAAGAGGTAGAATAGGAATGTAACCAGGTTATAGAAAAAACTCTTGCCTATCTCATACCACTTGTCACTCTCGCACAAGTCCCCGGGTTTTCCAGGAAAACACAGGGAAAGTCAGGGAATAGTATTTAATTGTGTATAATGTAATAAAATAGCTTTAGATAATGTAGAAATAACATAGGTGGTCTAATAATTACCTATTACGAATATTTGTGAAGGTAAAATCACATAAAAACTAGACTTTTCTAGAAAATGTAAAAATTATATTTTATTTTAATAATCTTTGCCAGTCTACGTACACAATAGCGAAAGTAACTCTTGTCTGTCTGTCTGTTACGCTTTCACGCCAAAACTACTGGACCGATTTGAATGAAATTTGGTATGGAGATAGTTTGAGACCCGGGGAAAAAAAAAAAAAAAAAAAAAAAACATAGGATAGAATTTATCTGACTGCGCAAAAAGAGGTTAATGTTTTCGCGCGATAACCGACATACGCGCGGGCGGAGCCGCGCCCAGAAAGCTAGTTTTAACTAAATAAATAACAACAGCAAATTGTTACAACTGCATTGATTGATATTATTATATAGATAGATATAAAAATCTGTATATTATTGTTAAAACTATTTGATTAGGATCGATGAGTATCGCGTCCGTCTGTTGAATCTGCTCTCTCACTCTCGCACACACCGTCATTGGTTGAATACGACACGTTTAGCCAGTGTTGATGTGGGATACATGTAGCACGTATAACTGATAATATTCGATGACGTTCAGTGCAATTTAATTGTACTGAGTTGTGTATAATATTGTTAACATGCCGCCCAAGACTAGTGGTAAAGCCGCCAAGAAATCTGGCAAAGCCCAGAAGAACATCTCCAAGACCGACAAAAAGAAGAAGAAGCACAAGAGGAAGGAGAGCTACGCCATCTACATCTACAAGGTGCTCAAGCAGGTCCACCCGGACACCGGTATATCGAGCAAGGCCATGTCTATCATGAACTCGTTCGTGAACGACATCTTCGAGCGTATCGCTGCCGAGGCGTCCCGTTTGGCCCACTACAACAAGCGTTCCACCATCACCTCAAGGGAGGTGCAAACATCCGTGAGGCTCCTGCTGCCCGGTGAACTGGCGAAGCACGCCGTCAGCGAGGGGACCAAGGCTGTAACCAAATACACCTCGTCCAAGTGATGTGTTGACCCCGACACTGACGGTATACACTGCGACTTCGGTTCGCATATATCACATATAAACAAAAGGCCCTTTTCAGGGCCACAAAATAACTCTTATAAATACACATTGTGTATAATTATTGTTTCTTGACGACACTTAACAACAATCCCTCTCACTTAAACTATACATACACTTACTTTACATACTATAGTTCATATATATCTGTAAGATGATATAACTTATGCATAGGTACCAACTCTGTCTTATATGTATAGGTGGGTATATAAAATATTATTATTATTTCAAACAAAAATACTACCACGTGCAATAAACATTGGTATATTTTTTTTTTTTTTTTTTTAAATACCACGTGCATGCACATAATTTACTTATTATTTTAGCGTACCGAGCTCTCCTTGAATATAGGTATGAATTGAATTGGATTTTGTTGAAACTATAGTCAAATTTTTTTTTTTTTTTTTTTTTTTTTTTTTCTTTTTCTCCTTATTATAATATTACATATTGTACATGATAAAATATATGATTAAAATAAATATATTTCTTTGCAATAGTCCGTACCTACCTACCTACCTACCTACCTACGGGCTATGGGGCTTGCGAGTGAACGAGATATATTGCGCGCGCGAGCGAGATGCAAAGACAGACGCGGTCAGAAACGAAAGTGTATAAATATTAAAAGGCGAACAGAGCGTCAATTTAACCATTTGCCCTCAGTCTTCTGTTAGCGGAGCACGCGTCTTGTACCGTACTACATATAAAGTTTGACATAAGTGAGTTTCGTGTGTTAGTTTGAAGTCATGGCCCGTACCAAGCAGACCGCACGTAAGTCTACCGGTGGTAAAGCGCCGCGTAAACAGCTCGCCACTAAGGCGGCACGCAAGAGCGCGCCCGCCACAGGTGGTGTAAAGAAGCCCCATCGCTACAGGCCCGGAACGGTCGCCCTTCGTGAGATCCGTCGCTACCAGAAGAGCACAGAGCTGTTGATCCGCAAGCTGCCGTTCCAGCGTCTGGTCCGTGAGATCGCCCAGGACTTCAAGACCGATCTCCGTTTCCAGAGCTCTGCCGTTATGGCGCTCCAGGAGGCTAGCGAGGCTTATCTCGTCGGTCTTTTCGAAGATACCAACCTTTGCGCCATTCACGCTAAGCGTGTCACCATCATGCCCAAGGACATACAGTTGGCGCGAAGAATCAGAGGCGAACGCGCCTAAGCCCTCTCGACTGCGTGTTTACGTTGTGTCTTGTTGTTTGTATGTAGTACCTACCTAGGTATCTACATACATCATCATTACCTACGTCGCGGTTTGAGCAAAACTTTACAAACAAAAGGCCCTTTTCAGGGCCGCATATGTTTCATGGTTTTATAAAAATGGAATGTTTCTTAAGCACATACAACATCAGTAATAGTATCAAACGTAATAAGTATAGCGATATACGTATATATATATATATTATAAGCGACATAAGTATGATCGGGAAATATTATTATTATCTGGTTACTTTATACTATGCTTATATGAGCGTAAATAATAATAATAATAATAATTGTTATGGTATGATACATACATACAATAATACGTAGGTACTTATAATTAAGGAATATAATCACATCTATACCTAGTCACCAATTTAATAATAATAATAATATATCGTAATCATCGAAAAGTTATAATATTACAATTTAATTTACCTACATATTATATTATAGGCAACTGAATTATGACGACGAATCCTCCCCTCCCCCGTACCCCTCTGATCTGACTCCACGGTGCTTCGTCTCGTAAACGTATATCGCGCTCTCTTTTCGACTTCGAACGTGTGTTTGATGGTATAAATATAAGGGGCGTATAAAACGGACATTGCCACCAGTCGTTCGTTCACCGGCGCAGTGGAAACTCGTGTGTCAGTTTAATTTCGATTAAACGTACTTTGTGCTCATTGAAAAATGACCGGTCGCGGTAAGGGAGGAAAGGGTCTGGGGAAAGGTGGCGCTAAGCGTCACAGGAAAGTGCTCCGCGATAACATCCAGGGTATCACGAAGCCAGCGATCCGTCGTCTTGCGCGCAGAGGTGGCGTGAAGCGTATCTCCGGTTTGATATACGAAGAGACCAGAGGCGTGCTGAAGGTGTTCCTCGAGAACGTCATCCGCGACGCAGTCACTTACACTGAGCACGCCAAGAGGAAGACCGTCACCGCCATGGATGTCGTATACGCTCTGAAGCGCCAAGGCCGCACCCTCTACGGTTTCGGAGGTTAAGCTGTGTAGCTTTGTGTCAGTCTTCGTGATGATGCGTGTCGCGATGTGTTTTTTTGTTAACTAATAAATGGTTGACAAAGACTCCACCGCTGCCGCATTTAAAATTTAAAAAAAGGCCCTTTTCAGGGCCGCATAAGTTTCATGAGATCATTTATAGATTATTGTTTCTTTACAACATAACAACATAATGCAAAAATGTCATACGGTACATAAATTGCACACCTACACTAACAAGTTATTATTATATTATATACATACCTACCTACCTAATTGTTGAGGTTGATGATGATGATTATAAATTTATGTAGGTAACAACAATCACAGAAAATTTTTATAAAAAAATATACCAATGTTCATTGCACGTGGTATTTTTGTTTGAAATAATATTTTATATACCTACCTATACATATAAGACAGAGTTGGTACCTATGCATAAGTTATATCATCTTACAGATATATATATGAACTATAGTATGTAAAGTAAGTGTATGTATAGTTTAAGTGAGGGATTGTTGTTAACAACAACAACTAAAGAAAAATTGTATATTAGAGTGTAGTTTTTTTTTTTTTTTTTTTTTTTTTCCCACTGGTAATATTTAGCTTCCTACATACATAGATTATTAGTGTATCTATTATAATTATTTATATATAGGTGTGTATTATCTGATATAAAGTTAAGAATATTATTATATGAAACTAGGTATGTTATAAGAGCGGCGGTGTTGTGTTGTCTTTTCGAACGCGCGCGCCACACACATTGTTTTTATTATTATCGTGTGTGTGTTCTATAATAATACATTAACGTTTGATGCAATTTAATGTAATAAGTGATTTATAACATATTTCGTTAATGCCAATAGATATTTCTTTGAAAAGAAACTTGCACGTCCTGCACTAAGACTATCCATCCTTTGAATACAAAATGTTCAGAGTTGTTTTACGAGCACCAAAACATTTATCGTTTTATACGTTAAAAACTTACATGTTTGCATTTATTTTACTATATGCTATGAAAACGATATCCTAGTGGTTTAATTGTCAAATAAAACTATACGGATGTGTTTGTTTTATAGAGAAAATTCAATTTTAAACATGACGCGACCTATACTGTGCCTTTAGTGGCGCGAATAAATCAATTTATTGTCCAAACGGTGAGTCCTGTGTACATAATGGGTATTTCTATACGTTACCATGTTCAAAATGTTTAAGTTGAAACGTTCTGCGCGTCTAGTGTGCTATAAAAAAATTATAATAAAGCAATTTAACCAGATCAATGTTAGTGAAAAGCAGTGAGCGTTCTTACGAGAAATCGTCTCTCGGCCGTGGTGTTCTCTTTACGGTAAAGGTTGGAATCTAAATACAAATTTTGAAATGTGCTCGCGCCCAAGTTTATACGCTAAATATTGTTATTATAATCTAATTAAATCATCATCAACAATGGCAGATACCGCAGTAGCAGCAGAGGCTCCCGCTCCGGCCACCCCCGCCAAGAAACCAAAGTCTTCCGCCGCCGCCGGTGCCAAGAAACCAAAATCGAAACCGACCCACCCGAAAACTTCGGAAATGGTGAACAGCGCCATCAAAGAGCTCAAAGAGCGCAGCGGATCATCATTGAAGGCGATCAAGAAATACATTGCCGCTCAATACAAGGTTGACGCTGAGAAACTAGCACCGTTCATCAGGAAGTATTTGAAGAGCGCCGTCGAATCCGGTGCATTGATCCAGACCAAAGGCAAGGGTGCCTCCGGTAGTTTCAAGCTCGAGTCTAAGTCTTCCTCTTCGAAGAAGCCGACCGCTTCCAAAGCCTCCGGCAAGTCCGCCGGCGCTAAGGAAAGTGGTGCCGCTTCATCAGCCAAGTCGAAGAAGGCCGCCGCGTCCTCTGCCGCCGCCAGCGGCGGCAGGGGTAGGAAATCCGCCGCTGCTTCTTCGCCCGCCAAGTCGAAGCCTTCCGCCGCTACGAAGGACAAGAAAGCCGCCGCCGCTAAGAAGAAGCCCGCCGCTGCCGCCGCGAAGAAAGCCGCCGCTCCAGCGAAGGCGAAGAGCGCAGCCGCGCCTAAAGCTAAGAAAACCGCCAAGCCGCCCACTAAGAAGCCCAAAGCGCCCAAACCGAAGAGGGCCGCCGCCACACCGACCAAGAAGGCCGCCGCGAAGAAATCATCCGCCGCTAAGAAATAAGCGTGGACACCGCACAAGCATCGGTGTCGTCGTTTGTGCGTGGTGGTGTGTGTACTACGTGCTTGCTTGCGTGCCGTGCTTCGCCCTCGTCGTCGAGTATCTGTGTCCGCTCGTGTGTAGTAGTATTGTGAACGTCAAAGTTCAAACTTCTACCGCGCGCGGACCCGGGAAAGACATGAGCGCGCGTTGCTCGCTGTTGCTAGCACGTTATGCGCTCTCACCTCAATCGCCGACATCACCGGTCGTCGTGGTCTTCCGTGGGACCCGCTTGCGTGGGGTAGGAGGCGATGAGATGAAGAGAAATCTCTCTATCACTCCTCCTCATTTCGCACCAAAAAGCCCTTTTCAGGGCTAACAAAAATATCAAAAAATGGTTGTTAAACCTCTTATGTTTCTGAACGCAACGAACAACAACAACAACAACAACAATAATATCATCACTCATAATTCAATTATGCGTGTACCTATTGAGTACGCAATAGTAATCATTTATCCATACATATCGTTATTACTATATAGGTACACACATTGAACATTAGGACCCCGCCCGACTGCCCGACTATAACAGACTACAACACCCACTAACTATAATCAGTTGATTAGCTAGAATCTCCTAAGAAGTGTTTTATTTTAACTTCAGTGTTAGGTACTGTTATTACTGACAACTCACAAATATATAAATAACAATCTAAGCTAAAGTCGGTAAGTGACGTAAATACATGGCTATACTTTCATTTTGTATATGCGAATTTGTCGAATAAGGTGCCAATAATCATAAATATGTGTGTGGTTTATATTGGTATAGGTTGGTTGTTGATTTCTAAATATTATGTTAAAATTAGTGTTCAATTTCAGGTTTCCTCTTTAGCTACCTATATGTGTCTATCTATATCTTTCTCTTTTTCTAATGTTTACGTCTCTCCCTCTAACCGTTGTTACTTACCTGCTAATGGTGGATACGGTCGAATGTGGTTCGTAAACTTGCTCCCGATGTGCTCTCGCCGCTCGCATCTATAAATATTGAAAAAACTTAAATTATGACACTAGTACGCTACGTGGCGCAGTGCGAAGCGAACGTATATAGTTTTTATTGAAATTAACTCATTTAATAAACTACTCCTATAATGTCGGGACGCGGTAAAGGTGGCAAAGTTAAGGGGAAGGCAAAGTCTCGCTCCAACCGTGCAGGTTTACAATTCCCAGTGGGTCGTATTCATCGTCTTTTGCGTAACGGCAATTACGCAGAGCGCGTTGGTGCCGGTGCTCCGGTGTATTTAGCGGCCGTGATGGAATATCTAGCCGCTGAGGTGCTAGAGTTGGCCGGTAACGCGGCGAGGGACAACAAGAAGACCAGGATAATTCCGCGTCATCTCCAACTGGCGATCAGGAACGACGAGGAGTTGAACAAGCTGCTCTCCGGGGTCACCATCGCACAGGGCGGTGTTCTGCCTAACATCCAAGCAGTGCTCCTCCCCAAGAAGACCGAGAAGAAGGCTTAATATGCCAGCTCTCAATATTTTGTTGGTGCACGGACATGTATATGAAAATACATCGCCAATGCACCTATATATGTAACACAAAAGGCCCTTTTCAGGGCCACAAATTATTTCCGATATATATGTTTGTCTCTCAACAAACAGTAAGATATATATTGTTTCTTGAACACAAAATGACATAATAATAATAATAAATATCAAACAAGTCGAGGTGTGCTACATTTCATAATACTTACTAGTATTTATGTATGTACCCACTTACCTAATTTTGTGAATGTTGCATGCATTTCACTTAATACGTAGTGTTGGAAACGTCATTACTTTTAAAAAATGAAACGTCTAAGTAAAATACGTAATAAAGATGATACAACCACGTAGAATAAGTTAGCAGTAAATAGTTCATAAGCGCTTTAAATGTATTGCTATATAAGTATAGATAACGTATGATAAGAAATAGGTAAGAATCTAAGTAAGTAGAATGAGTAGCTCCAGTTCGGTGTCAAAAGAGGTAGAATAGGAATGTAACCAGGTTATAGAAAAAACTCTTGCCTATCTCATACCACTTGTCACTCTCGCACAAGTCCCCGGGTTTTCCAGGAAAACACAGGGAAAGTCAGGGAATAGTATTTAATTGTGTATAATGTAATAAAATAGCTTTAGATAATGTAGAAATAACATAGGTGGTCTAATAATTACCTATTACGAATATTTGTGAAGGTAAAATCACATAAAAACTAGACTTTTCTAGAAAATGTAAAAATTATATTTTATTTTAATAATCTTTGCCAGTCTACGTACACAATAGCGAAAGTAACTCTTGTCTGTCTGTCTGTTACGCTTTCACGCCAAAACTACTGGACCGATTTGAATGAAATTTGGTATGGAGATAGTTTGAGACCCGGGGAAAAAAAAAAAAAAAAAAAAAAAACATAGGATAGAATTTATCTGACTGCGCAAAAAGAGGTTAATGTTTTCGCGCGATAACCGACATACGCGCGGGCGGAGCCGCGCCCAGAAAGCTAGTTTTAACTAAATAAATAACAACAGCAAATTGTTACAACTGCATTGATTGATATTATTATATAGATAGATATAAAAATCTGTATATTATTGTTAAAACTATTTGATTAGGATCGATGAGTATCGCGTCCGTCTGTTGAATCTGCTCTCTCACTCTCGCACACACCGTCATTGGTTGAATACGACACGTTTAGCCAGTGTTGATGTGGGATACATGTAGCACGTATAACTGATAATATTCGATGACGTTCAGTGCAATTTAATTGTACTGAGTTGTGTATAATATTGTTAACATGCCGCCCAAGACTAGTGGTAAAGCCGCCAAGAAATCTGGCAAAGCCCAGAAGAACATCTCCAAGACCGACAAAAAGAAGAAGAAGCACAAGAGGAAGGAGAGCTACGCCATCTACATCTACAAGGTGCTCAAGCAGGTCCACCCGGACACCGGTATATCGAGCAAGGCCATGTCTATCATGAACTCGTTCGTGAACGACATCTTCGAGCGTATCGCTGCCGAGGCGTCCCGTTTGGCCCACTACAACAAGCGTTCCACCATCACCTCAAGGGAGGTGCAAACATCCGTGAGGCTCCTGCTGCCCGGTGAACTGGCGAAGCACGCCGTCAGCGAGGGGACCAAGGCTGTAACCAAATACACCTCGTCCAAGTGATGTGTTGACCCCGACACTGACGGTATACACTGCGACTTCGGTTCGCATATATCACATATAAACAAAAGGCCCTTTTCAGGGCCACAAAATAACTCTTATAAATACACATTGTGTATAATTATTGTTTCTTGACGACACTTAACAACAATCCCTCTCACTTAAACTATACATACACTTACTTTACATACTATAGTTCATATATATCTGTAAGATGATATAACTTATGCATAGGTACCAACTCTGTCTTATATGTATAGGTGGGTATATAAAATATTATTATTATTTCAAACAAAAATACTACCACGTGCAATAAACATTGGTATATTTTTTTTTTTTTTTTTTTAAATACCACGTGCATGCACATAATTTACTTATTATTTTAGCGTACCGAGCTCTCCTTGAATATAGGTATGAATTGAATTGGATTTTGTTGAAACTATAGTCAAATTTTTTTTTTTTTTTTTTTTTTTTTTTTTCTTTTTCTCCTTATTATAATATTACATATTGTACATGATAAAATATATGATTAAAATAAATATATTTCTTTGCAATAGTCCGTACCTACCTACCTACCTACCTACCTACGGGCTATGGGGCTTGCGAGTGAACGAGATATATTGCGCGCGCGAGCGAGATGCAAAGACAGACGCGGTCAGAAACGAAAGTGTATAAATATTAAAAGGCGAACAGAGCGTCAATTTAACCATTTGCCCTCAGTCTTCTGTTAGCGGAGCACGCGTCTTGTACCGTACTACATATAAAGTTTGACATAAGTGAGTTTCGTGTGTTAGTTTGAAGTCATGGCCCGTACCAAGCAGACCGCACGTAAGTCTACCGGTGGTAAAGCGCCGCGTAAACAGCTCGCCACTAAGGCGGCACGCAAGAGCGCGCCCGCCACAGGTGGTGTAAAGAAGCCCCATCGCTACAGGCCCGGAACGGTCGCCCTTCGTGAGATCCGTCGCTACCAGAAGAGCACAGAGCTGTTGATCCGCAAGCTGCCGTTCCAGCGTCTGGTCCGTGAGATCGCCCAGGACTTCAAGACCGATCTCCGTTTCCAGAGCTCTGCCGTTATGGCGCTCCAGGAGGCTAGCGAGGCTTATCTCGTCGGTCTTTTCGAAGATACCAACCTTTGCGCCATTCACGCTAAGCGTGTCACCATCATGCCCAAGGACATACAGTTGGCGCGAAGAATCAGAGGCGAACGCGCCTAAGCCCTCTCGACTGCGTGTTTACGTTGTGTCTTGTTGTTTGTATGTAGTACCTACCTAGGTATCTACATACATCATCATTACCTACGTCGCGGTTTGAGCAAAACTTTACAAACAAAAGGCCCTTTTCAGGGCCGCATATGTTTCATGGTTTTATAAAAATGGAATGTTTCTTAAGCACATACAACATCAGTAATAGTATCAAACGTAATAAGTATAGCGATATACGTATATATATATATATTATAAGCGACATAAGTATGATCGGGAAATATTATTATTATCTGGTTACTTTATACTATGCTTATATGAGCGTAAATAATAATAATAATAATAATTGTTATGGTATGATACATACATACAATAATACGTAGGTACTTATAATTAAGGAATATAATCACATCTATACCTAGTCACCAATTTAATAATAATAATAATATCGTAATCATCGAAAAGTTATAATATTACAATTTAATTTACCTACATATTATATTATAGGCAACTGAATTATGACGACGAATCCTCCCCTCCCCCGTACCCCTCTGATCTGACTCCACGGTGCTTCGTCTCGTAAACGTATATCGCGCTCTCTTTTCGACTTCGAACGTGTGTTTGATGGTATAAATATAAGGGGCGTATAAAACGGACATTGCCACCAGTCGTTCGTTCACCGGCGCAGTGGAAACTCGTGTGTCAGTTTAATTTCGATTAAACGTACTTTGTGCTCATTGAAAAATGACCGGTCGCGGTAAGGGAGGAAAGGGTCTGGGGAAAGGTGGCGCTAAGCGTCACAGGAAAGTGCTCCGCGATAACATCCAGGGTATCACGAAGCCAGCGATCCGTCGTCTTGCGCGCAGAGGTGGCGTGAAGCGTATCTCCGGTTTGATATACGAAGAGACCAGAGGCGTGCTGAAGGTGTTCCTCGAGAACGTCATCCGCGACGCAGTCACTTACACTGAGCACGCCAAGAGGAAGACCGTCACCGCCATGGATGTCGTATACGCTCTGAAGCGCCAAGGCCGCACCCTCTACGGTTTCGGAGGTTAAGCTGTGTAGCTTTGTGTCAGTCTTCGTGATGATGCGTGTCGCGATGTGTTTTTTTGTTAACTAATAAATGGTTGACAAAGACTCCACCGCTGCCGCATTTAAAATTTAAAAAAAGGCCCTTTTCAGGGCCGCATAAGTTTCATGAGATCATTTATAGATTATTGTTTCTTTACAACATAACAACATAATGCAAAAATGTCATACGGTACATAAATTGCACACCTACACTAACAAGTTATTATTATATTATATACATACCTACCTACCTAATTGTTGAGGTTGATGATGATGATTATAAATTTATGTAGGTAACAACAATCACAGAAAATTTTTATAAAAAAATATACCAATGTTCATTGCACGTGGTATTTTTGTTTGAAATAATATTTTATATACCTACCTATACATATAAGACAGAGTTGGTACCTATGCATAAGTTATATCATCTTACAGATATATATATGAACTATAGTATGTAAAGTAAGTGTATGTATAGTTTAAGTGAGGGATTGTTGTTAACAACAACAACTAAAGAAAAATTGTATATTAGAGTGTAGTTTTTTTTTTTTTTTTTTTTTTTTTCCCACTGGTAATATTTAGCTTCCTACATACATAGATTATTAGTGTATCTATTATAATTATTTATATATAGGTGTGTATTATCTGATATAAAGTTAAGAATATTATTATATGAAACTAGGTATGTTATAAGAGCGGCGGTGTTGTGTTGTCTTTTCGAACGCGCGCGCCACACACATTGTTTTTATTATTATCGTGTGTGTGTTCTATAATAATACATTAACGTTTGATGCAATTTAATGTAATAAGTGATTTATAACATATTTCGTTAATGCCAATAGATATTTCTTTGAAAAGAAACTTGCACGTCCTGCACTAAGACTATCCATCCTTTGAATACAAAATGTTCAGAGTTGTTTTACGAGCACCAAAACATTTATCGTTTTATACGTTAAAAACTTACATGTTTGCATTTATTTTACTATATGCTATGAAAACGATATCCTAGTGGTTTAATTGTCAAATAAAACTATACGGATGTGTTTGTTTTATAGAGAAAATTCAATTTTAAACATGACGCGACCTATACTGTGCCTTTAGTGGCGCGAATAAATCAATTTATTGTCCAAACGGTGAGTCCTGTGTACATAATGGGTATTTCTATACGTTACCATGTTCAAAATGTTTAAGTTGAAACGTTCTGCGCGTCTAGTGTGCTATAAAAAAATTATAATAAAGCAATTTAACCAGATCAATGTTAGTGAAAAGCAGTGAGCGTTCTTACGAGAAATCGTCTCTCGGCCGTGGTGTTCTCTTTACGGTAAAGGTTGGAATCTAAATACAAATTTTGAAATGTGCTCGCGCCCAAGTTTATACGCTAAATATTGTTATTATAATCTAATTAAATCATCATCAACAATGGCAGATACCGCAGTAGCAGCAGAGGCTCCCGCTCCGGCCACCCCCGCCAAGAAACCAAAGTCTTCCGCCGCCGCCGGTGCCAAGAAACCAAAATCGAAACCGACCCACCCGAAAACTTCGGAAATGGTGAACAGCGCCATCAAAGAGCTCAAAGAGCGCAGCGGATCATCATTGAAGGCGATCAAGAAATACATTGCCGCTCAATACAAGGTTGACGCTGAGAAACTAGCACCGTTCATCAGGAAGTATTTGAAGAGCGCCGTCGAATCCGGTGCATTGATCCAGACCAAAGGCAAGGGTGCCTCCGGTAGTTTCAAGCTCGAGTCTAAGTCTTCCTCTTCGAAGAAGCCGACCGCTTCCAAAGCCTCCGGCAAGTCCGCCGGCGCTAAGGAAAGTGGTGCCGCTTCATCAGCCAAGTCGAAGAAGGCCGCCGCGTCCTCTGCCGCCGCCAGCGGCGGCAGGGGTAGGAAATCCGCCGCTGCTTCTTCGCCCGCCAAGTCGAAGCCTTCCGCCGCTACGAAGGACAAGAAAGCCGCCGCCGCTAAGAAGAAGCCCGCCGCTGCCGCCGCGAAGAAAGCCGCCGCTCCAGCGAAGGCGAAGAGCGCAGCCGCGCCTAAAGCTAAGAAAACCGCCAAGCCGCCCACTAAGAAGCCCAAAGCGCCCAAACCGAAGAGGGCCGCCGCCACACCGACCAAGAAGGCCGCCGCGAAGAAATCATCCGCCGCTAAGAAATAAGCGTGGACACCGCACAAGCATCGGTGTCGTCGTTTGTGCGTGGTGGTGTGTGTACTACGTGCTTGCTTGCGTGCCGTGCTTCGCCCTCGTCGTCGAGTATCTGTGTCCGCTCGTGTGTAGTAGTATTGTGAACGTCAAAGTTCAAACTTCTACCGCGCGCGGACCCGGGAAAGACATGAGCGCGCGTTGCTCGCTGTTGCTAGCACGTTATGCGCTCTCACCTCAATCGCCGACATCACCGGTCGTCGTGGTCTTCCGTGGGACCCGCTTGCGTGGGGTAGGAGGCGATGAGATGAAGAGAAATCTCTCTATCACTCCTCCTCATTTCGCACCAAAAAGCCCTTTTCAGGGCTAACAAAAATATCAAAAAATGGTTGTTAAACCTCTTATGTTTCTGAACGCAACGAACAACAACAACAACAACAACAATAATATCATCACTCATAATTCAATTATGCGTGTACCTATTGAGTACGCAATAGTAATCATTTATCCATACATATCGTTATTACTATATAGGTACACACATTGAACATTAGGACCCCGCCCGACTGCCCGACTATAACAGACTACAACACCCACTAACTATAATCAGTTGATTAGCTAGAATCTCCTAAGAAGTGTTTTATTTTAACTTCAGTGTTAGGTACTGTTATTACTGACAACTCACAAATATATAAATAACAATCTAAGCTAAAGTCGGTAAGTGACGTAAATACATGGCTATACTTTCATTTTGTATATGCGAATTTGTCGAATAAGGTGCCAATAATCATAAATATGTGTGTGGTTTATATTGGTATAGGTTGGTTGTTGATTTCTAAATATTATGTTAAAATTAGTGTTCAATTTCAGGTTTCCTCTTTAGCTACCTATATGTGTCTATCTATATCTTTCTCTTTTTCTAATGTTTACGTCTCTCCCTCTAACCGTTGTTACTTACCTGCTAATGGTGGATACGGTCGAATGTGGTTCGTAAACTTGCTCCCGATGTGCTCTCGCCGCTCGCATCTATAAATATTGAAAAAACTTAAATTATGACACTAGTACGCTACGTGGCGCAGTGCGAAGCGAACGTATATAGTTTTTATTGAAATTAACTCATTTAATAAACTACTCCTATAATGTCGGGACGCGGTAAAGGTGGCAAAGTTAAGGGGAAGGCAAAGTCTCGCTCCAACCGTGCAGGTTTACAATTCCCAGTGGGTCGTATTCATCGTCTTTTGCGTAACGGCAATTACGCAGAGCGCGTTGGTGCCGGTGCTCCGGTGTATTTAGCGGCCGTGATGGAATATCTAGCCGCTGAGGTGCTAGAGTTGGCCGGTAACGCGGCGAGGGACAACAAGAAGACCAGGATAATTCCGCGTCATCTCCAACTGGCGATCAGGAACGACGAGGAGTTGAACAAGCTGCTCTCCGGGGTCACCATCGCACAGGGCGGTGTTCTGCCTAACATCCAAGCAGTGCTCCTCCCCAAGAAGACCGAGAAGAAGGCTTAATATGCCAGCTCTCAATATTTTGTTGGTGCACGGACATGTATATGAAAATACATCGCCAATGCACCTATATATGTAACACAAAAGGCCCTTTTCAGGGCCACAAATTATTTCCGATATATATGTTTGTCTCTCAACAAACAGTAAGATATATATTGTTTCTTGAACACAAAATGACATAATAATAATAATAAATATCAAACAAGTCGAGGTGTGCTACATTTCATAATACTTACTAGTATTTATGTATGTACCCACTTACCTAATTTTGTGAATGTTGCATGCATTTCACTTAATACGTAGTGTTGGAAACGTCATTACTTTTAAAAAATGAAACGTCTAAGTAAAATACGTAATAAAGATGATACAACCACGTAGAATAAGTTAGCAGTAAATAGTTCATAAGCGCTTTAAATGTATTGCTATATAAGTATAGATAACGTATGATAAGAAATAGGTAAGAATCTAAGTAAGTAGAATGAGTAGCTCCAGTTCGGTGTCAAAAGAGGTAGAATAGGAATGTAACCAGGTTATAGAAAAAACTCTTGCCTATCTCATACCACTTGTCACTCTCGCACAAGTCCCCGGGTTTTCCAGGAAAACACAGGGAAAGTCAGGGAATAGTATTTAATTGTGTATAATGTAATAAAATAGCTTTAGATAATGTAGAAATAACATAGGTGGTCTAATAATTACCTATTACGAATATTTGTGAAGGTAAAATCACATAAAAACTAGACTTTTCTAGAAAATGTAAAAATTATATTTTATTTTAATAATCTTTGCCAGTCTACGTACACAATAGCGAAAGTAACTCTTGTCTGTCTGTCTGTTACGCTTTCACGCCAAAACTACTGGACCGATTTGAATGAAATTTGGTATGGAGATAGTTTGAGACCCGGGGAAAAAAAAAAAAAAAAAAAAAAAACATAGGATAGAATTTATCTGACTGCGCAAAAAGAGGTTAATGTTTTCGCGCGATAACCGACATACGCGCGGGCGGAGCCGCGCCCAGAAAGCTAGTTTTAACTAAATAAATAACAACAGCAAATTGTTACAACTGCATTGATTGATATTATTATATAGATAGATATAAAAATCTGTATATTATTGTTAAAACTATTTGATTAGGATCGATGAGTATCGCGTCCGTCTGTTGAATCTGCTCTCTCACTCTCGCACACACCGTCATTGGTTGAATACGACACGTTTAGCCAGTGTTGATGTGGGATACATGTAGCACGTATAACTGATAATATTCGATGACGTTCAGTGCAATTTAATTGTACTGAGTTGTGTATAATATTGTTAACATGCCGCCCAAGACTAGTGGTAAAGCCGCCAAGAAATCTGGCAAAGCCCAGAAGAACATCTCCAAGACCGACAAAAAGAAGAAGAAGCACAAGAGGAAGGAGAGCTACGCCATCTACATCTACAAGGTGCTCAAGCAGGTCCACCCGGACACCGGTATATCGAGCAAGGCCATGTCTATCATGAACTCGTTCGTGAACGACATCTTCGAGCGTATCGCTGCCGAGGCGTCCCGTTTGGCCCACTACAACAAGCGTTCCACCATCACCTCAAGGGAGGTGCAAACATCCGTGAGGCTCCTGCTGCCCGGTGAACTGGCGAAGCACGCCGTCAGCGAGGGGACCAAGGCTGTAACCAAATACACCTCGTCCAAGTGATGTGTTGACCCCGACACTGACGGTATACACTGCGACTTCGGTTCGCATATATCACATATAAACAAAAGGCCCTTTTCAGGGCCACAAAATAACTCTTATAAATACACATTGTGTATAATTATTGTTTCTTGACGACACTTAACAACAATCCCTCTCACTTAAACTATACATACACTTACTTTACATACTATAGTTCATATATATCTGTAAGATGATATAACTTATGCATAGGTACCAACTCTGTCTTATATGTATAGGTGGGTATATAAAATATTATTATTATTTCAAACAAAAATACTACCACGTGCAATAAACATTGGTATATTTTTTTTTTTTTTTTTTTAAATACCACGTGCATGCACATAATTTACTTATTATTTTAGCGTACCGAGCTCTCCTTGAATATAGGTATGAATTGAATTGGATTTTGTTGAAACTATAGTCAAATTTTTTTTTTTTTTTTTTTTTTTTTTTTTCTTTTTCTCCTTATTATAATATTACATATTGTACATGATAAAATATATGATTAAAATAAATATATTTCTTTGCAATAGTCCGTACCTACCTACCTACCTACCTACCTACGGGCTATGGGGCTTGCGAGTGAACGAGATATATTGCGCGCGCGAGCGAGATGCAAAGACAGACGCGGTCAGAAACGAAAGTGTATAAATATTAAAAGGCGAACAGAGCGTCAATTTAACCATTTGCCCTCAGTCTTCTGTTAGCGGAGCACGCGTCTTGTACCGTACTACATATAAAGTTTGACATAAGTGAGTTTCGTGTGTTAGTTTGAAGTCATGGCCCGTACCAAGCAGACCGCACGTAAGTCTACCGGTGGTAAAGCGCCGCGTAAACAGCTCGCCACTAAGGCGGCACGCAAGAGCGCGCCCGCCACAGGTGGTGTAAAGAAGCCCCATCGCTACAGGCCCGGAACGGTCGCCCTTCGTGAGATCCGTCGCTACCAGAAGAGCACAGAGCTGTTGATCCGCAAGCTGCCGTTCCAGCGTCTGGTCCGTGAGATCGCCCAGGACTTCAAGACCGATCTCCGTTTCCAGAGCTCTGCCGTTATGGCGCTCCAGGAGGCTAGCGAGGCTTATCTCGTCGGTCTTTTCGAAGATACCAACCTTTGCGCCATTCACGCTAAGCGTGTCACCATCATGCCCAAGGACATACAGTTGGCGCGAAGAATCAGAGGCGAACGCGCCTAAGCCCTCTCGACTGCGTGTTTACGTTGTGTCTTGTTGTTTGTATGTAGTACCTACCTAGGTATCTACATACATCATCATTACCTACGTCGCGGTTTGAGCAAAACTTTACAAACAAAAGGCCCTTTTCAGGGCCGCATATGTTTCATGGTTTTATAAAAATGGAATGTTTCTTAAGCACATACAACATCAGTAATAGTATCAAACGTAATAAGTATAGCGATATACGTATATATATATATATTATAAGCGACATAAGTATGATCGGGAAATATTATTATTATCTGGTTACTTTATACTATGCTTATATGAGCGTAAATAATAATAATAATAATAATTGTTATGGTATGATACATACATACAATAATACGTAGGTACTTATAATTAAGGAATATAATCACATCTATACCTAGTCACCAATTTAATAATAATAATAATATATCGTAATCATCGAAAAGTTATAATATTACAATTTAATTTACCTACATATTATATTATAGGCAACTGAATTATGACGACGAATCCTCCCCTCCCCCGTACCCCTCTGATCTGACTCCACGGTGCTTCGTCTCGTAAACGTATATCGCGCTCTCTTTTCGACTTCGAACGTGTGTTTGATGGTATAAATATAAGGGGCGTATAAAACGGACATTGCCACCAGTCGTTCGTTCACCGGCGCAGTGGAAACTCGTGTGTCAGTTTAATTTCGATTAAACGTACTTTGTGCTCATTGAAAAATGACCGGTCGCGGTAAGGGAGGAAAGGGTCTGGGGAAAGGTGGCGCTAAGCGTCACAGGAAAGTGCTCCGCGATAACATCCAGGGTATCACGAAGCCAGCGATCCGTCGTCTTGCGCGCAGAGGTGGCGTGAAGCGTATCTCCGGTTTGATATACGAAGAGACCAGAGGCGTGCTGAAGGTGTTCCTCGAGAACGTCATCCGCGACGCAGTCACTTACACTGAGCACGCCAAGAGGAAGACCGTCACCGCCATGGATGTCGTATACGCTCTGAAGCGCCAAGGCCGCACCCTCTACGGTTTCGGAGGTTAAGCTGTGTAGCTTTGTGTCAGTCTTCGTGATGATGCGTGTCGCGATGTGTTTTTTTGTTAACTAATAAATGGTTGACAAAGACTCCACCGCTGCCGCATTTAAAATTTAAAAAAAGGCCCTTTTCAGGGCCGCATAAGTTTCATGAGATCATTTATAGATTATTGTTTCTTTACAACATAACAACATAATGCAAAAATGTCATACGGTACATAAATTGCACACCTACACTAACAAGTTATTATTATATTATATACATACCTACCTACCTAATTGTTGAGGTTGATGATGATGATTATAAATTTATGTAGGTAACAACAATCACAGAAAATTTTTATAAAAAAATATACCAATGTTCATTGCACGTGGTATTTTTGTTTGAAATAATATTTTATATACCTACCTATACATATAAGACAGAGTTGGTACCTATGCATAAGTTATATCATCTTACAGATATATATATGAACTATAGTATGTAAAGTAAGTGTATGTATAGTTTAAGTGAGGGATTGTTGTTAACAACAACAACTAAAGAAAAATTGTATATTAGAGTGTAGTTTTTTTTTTTTTTTTTTTTTTTTTCCCACTGGTAATATTTAGCTTCCTACATACATAGATTATTAGTGTATCTATTATAATTATTTATATATAGGTGTGTATTATCTGATATAAAGTTAAGAATATTATTATATGAAACTAGGTATGTTATAAGAGCGGCGGTGTTGTGTTGTCTTTTCGAACGCGCGCGCCACACACATTGTTTTTATTATTATCGTGTGTGTGTTCTATAATAATACATTAACGTTTGATGCAATTTAATGTAATAAGTGATTTATAACATATTTCGTTAATGCCAATAGATATTTCTTTGAAAAGAAACTTGCACGTCCTGCACTAAGACTATCCATCCTTTGAATACAAAATGTTCAGAGTTGTTTTACGAGCACCAAAACATTTATCGTTTTATACGTTAAAAACTTACATGTTTGCATTTATTTTACTATATGCTATGAAAACGATATCCTAGTGGTTTAATTGTCAAATAAAACTATACGGATGTGTTTGTTTTATAGAGAAAATTCAATTTTAAACATGACGCGACCTATACTGTGCCTTTAGTGGCGCGAATAAATCAATTTATTGTCCAAACGGTGAGTCCTGTGTACATAATGGGTATTTCTATACGTTACCATGTTCAAAATGTTTAAGTTGAAACGTTCTGCGCGTCTAGTGTGCTATAAAAAAATTATAATAAAGCAATTTAACCAGATCAATGTTAGTGAAAAGCAGTGAGCGTTCTTACGAGAAATCGTCTCTCGGCCGTGGTGTTCTCTTTACGGTAAAGGTTGGAATCTAAATACAAATTTTGAAATGTGCTCGCGCCCAAGTTTATACGCTAAATATTGTTATTATAATCTAATTAAATCATCATCAACAATGGCAGATACCGCAGTAGCAGCAGAGGCTCCCGCTCCGGCCACCCCCGCCAAGAAACCAAAGTCTTCCGCCGCCGCCGGTGCCAAGAAACCAAAATCGAAACCGACCCACCCGAAAACTTCGGAAATGGTGAACAGCGCCATCAAAGAGCTCAAAGAGCGCAGCGGATCATCATTGAAGGCGATCAAGAAATACATTGCCGCTCAATACAAGGTTGACGCTGAGAAACTAGCACCGTTCATCAGGAAGTATTTGAAGAGCGCCGTCGAATCCGGTGCATTGATCCAGACCAAAGGCAAGGGTGCCTCCGGTAGTTTCAAGCTCGAGTCTAAGTCTTCCTCTTCGAAGAAGCCGACCGCTTCCAAAGCCTCCGGCAAGTCCGCCGGCGCTAAGGAAAGTGGTGCCGCTTCATCAGCCAAGTCGAAGAAGGCCGCCGCGTCCTCTGCCGCCGCCAGCGGCGGCAGGGGTAGGAAATCCGCCGCTGCTTCTTCGCCCGCCAAGTCGAAGCCTTCCGCCGCTACGAAGGACAAGAAAGCCGCCGCCGCTAAGAAGAAGCCCGCCGCTGCCGCCGCGAAGAAAGCCGCCGCTCCAGCGAAGGCGAAGAGCGCAGCCGCGCCTAAAGCTAAGAAAACCGCCAAGCCGCCCACTAAGAAGCCCAAAGCGCCCAAACCGAAGAGGGCCGCCGCCACACCGACCAAGAAGGCCGCCGCGAAGAAATCATCCGCCGCTAAGAAATAAGCGTGGACACCGCACAAGCATCGGTGTCGTCGTTTGTGCGTGGTGGTGTGTGTACTACGTGCTTGCTTGCGTGCCGTGCTTCGCCCTCGTCGTCGAGTATCTGTGTCCGCTCGTGTGTAGTAGTATTGTGAACGTCAAAGTTCAAACTTCTACCGCGCGCGGACCCGGGAAAGACATGAGCGCGCGTTGCTCGCTGTTGCTAGCACGTTATGCGCTCTCACCTCAATCGCCGACATCACCGGTCGTCGTGGTCTTCCGTGGGACCCGCTTGCGTGGGGTAGGAGGCGATGAGATGAAGAGAAATCTCTCTATCACTCCTCCTCATTTCGCACCAAAAAGCCCTTTTCAGGGCTAACAAAAATATCAAAAAATGGTTGTTAAACCTCTTATGTTTCTGAACGCAACGAACAACAACAACAACAACAACAATAATATCATCACTCATAATTCAATTATGCGTGTACCTATTGAGTACGCAATAGTAATCATTTATCCATACATATCGTTATTACTATATAGGTACACACATTGAACATTAGGACCCCGCCCGACTGCCCGACTATAACAGACTACAACACCCACTAACTATAATCAGTTGATTAGCTAGAATCTCCTAAGAAGTGTTTTATTTTAACTTCAGTGTTAGGTACTGTTATTACTGACAACTCACAAATATATAAATAACAATCTAAGCTAAAGTCGGTAAGTGACGTAAATACATGGCTATACTTTCATTTTGTATATGCGAATTTGTCGAATAAGGTGCCAATAATCATAAATATGTGTGTGGTTTATATTGGTATAGGTTGGTTGTTGATTTCTAAATATTATGTTAAAATTAGTGTTCAATTTCAGGTTTCCTCTTTAGCTACCTATATGTGTCTATCTATATCTTTCTCTTTTTCTAATGTTTACGTCTCTCCCTCTAACCGTTGTTACTTACCTGCTAATGGTGGATACGGTCGAATGTGGTTCGTAAACTTGCTCCCGATGTGCTCTCGCCGCTCGCATCTATAAATATTGAAAAAACTTAAATTATGACACTAGTACGCTACGTGGCGCAGTGCGAAGCGAACGTATATAGTTTTTATTGAAATTAACTCATTTAATAAACTACTCCTATAATGTCGGGACGCGGTAAAGGTGGCAAAGTTAAGGGGAAGGCAAAGTCTCGCTCCAACCGTGCAGGTTTACAATTCCCAGTGGGTCGTATTCATCGTCTTTTGCGTAACGGCAATTACGCAGAGCGCGTTGGTGCCGGTGCTCCGGTGTATTTAGCGGCCGTGATGGAATATCTAGCCGCTGAGGTGCTAGAGTTGGCCGGTAACGCGGCGAGGGACAACAAGAAGACCAGGATAATTCCGCGTCATCTCCAACTGGCGATCAGGAACGACGAGGAGTTGAACAAGCTGCTCTCCGGGGTCACCATCGCACAGGGCGGTGTTCTGCCTAACATCCAAGCAGTGCTCCTCCCCAAGAAGACCGAGAAGAAGGCTTAATATGCCAGCTCTCAATATTTTGTTGGTGCACGGACATGTATATGAAAATACATCGCCAATGCACCTATATATGTAACACAAAAGGCCCTTTTCAGGGCCACAAATTATTTCCGATATATATGTTTGTCTCTCAACAAACAGTAAGATATATATTGTTTCTTGAACACAAAATGACATAATAATAATAATAAATATCAAACAAGTCGAGGTGTGCTACATTTCATAATACTTACTAGTATTTATGTATGTACCCACTTACCTAATTTTGTGAATGTTGCATGCATTTCACTTAATACGTAGTGTTGGAAACGTCATTACTTTTAAAAAATGAAACGTCTAAGTAAAATACGTAATAAAGATGATACAACCACGTAGAATAAGTTAGCAGTAAATAGTTCATAAGCGCTTTAAATGTATTGCTATATAAGTATAGATAACGTATGATAAGAAATAGGTAAGAATCTAAGTAAGTAGAATGAGTAGCTCCAGTTCGGTGTCAAAAGAGGTAGAATAGGAATGTAACCAGGTTATAGAAAAAACTCTTGCCTATCTCATACCACTTGTCACTCTCGCACAAGTCCCCGGGTTTTCCAGGAAAACACAGGGAAAGTCAGGGAATAGTATTTAATTGTGTATAATGTAATAAAATAGCTTTAGATAATGTAGAAATAACATAGGTGGTCTAATAATTACCTATTACGAATATTTGTGAAGGTAAAATCACATAAAAACTAGACTTTTCTAGAAAATGTAAAAATTATATTTTATTTTAATAATCTTTGCCAGTCTACGTACACAATAGCGAAAGTAACTCTTGTCTGTCTGTCTGTTACGCTTTCACGCCAAAACTACTGGACCGATTTGAATGAAATTTGGTATGGAGATAGTTTGAGACCCGGGGAAAAAAAAAAAAAAAAAAAAAAAACATAGGATAGAATTTATCTGACTGCGCAAAAAGAGGTTAATGTTTTCGCGCGATAACCGACATACGCGCGGGCGGAGCCGCGCCCAGAAAGCTAGTTTTAACTAAATAAATAACAACAGCAAATTGTTACAACTGCATTGATTGATATTATTATATAGATAGATATAAAAATCTGTATATTATTGTTAAAACTATTTGATTAGGATCGATGAGTATCGCGTCCGTCTGTTGAATCTGCTCTCTCACTCTCGCACACACCGTCATTGGTTGAATACGACACGTTTAGCCAGTGTTGATGTGGGATACATGTAGCACGTATAACTGATAATATTCGATGACGTTCAGTGCAATTTAATTGTACTGAGTTGTGTATAATATTGTTAACATGCCGCCCAAGACTAGTGGTAAAGCCGCCAAGAAATCTGGCAAAGCCCAGAAGAACATCTCCAAGACCGACAAAAAGAAGAAGAAGCACAAGAGGAAGGAGAGCTACGCCATCTACATCTACAAGGTGCTCAAGCAGGTCCACCCGGACACCGGTATATCGAGCAAGGCCATGTCTATCATGAACTCGTTCGTGAACGACATCTTCGAGCGTATCGCTGCCGAGGCGTCCCGTTTGGCCCACTACAACAAGCGTTCCACCATCACCTCAAGGGAGGTGCAAACATCCGTGAGGCTCCTGCTGCCCGGTGAACTGGCGAAGCACGCCGTCAGCGAGGGGACCAAGGCTGTAACCAAATACACCTCGTCCAAGTGATGTGTTGACCCCGACACTGACGGTATACACTGCGACTTCGGTTCGCATATATCACATATAAACAAAAGGCCCTTTTCAGGGCCACAAAATAACTCTTATAAATACACATTGTGTATAATTATTGTTTCTTGACGACACTTAACAACAATCCCTCTCACTTAAACTATACATACACTTACTTTACATACTATAGTTCATATATATCTGTAAGATGATATAACTTATGCATAGGTACCAACTCTGTCTTATATGTATAGGTGGGTATATAAAATATTATTATTATTTCAAACAAAAATACTACCACGTGCAATAAACATTGGTATATTTTTTTTTTTTTTTTTTTAAATACCACGTGCATGCACATAATTTACTTATTATTTTAGCGTACCGAGCTCTCCTTGAATATAGGTATGAATTGAATTGGATTTTGTTGAAACTATAGTCAAATTTTTTTTTTTTTTTTTTTTTTTTTTTTTCTTTTTCTCCTTATTATAATATTACATATTGTACATGATAAAATATATGATTAAAATAAATATATTTCTTTGCAATAGTCCGTACCTACCTACCTACCTACCTACCTACGGGCTATGGGGCTTGCGAGTGAACGAGATATATTGCGCGCGCGAGCGAGATGCAAAGACAGACGCGGTCAGAAACGAAAGTGTATAAATATTAAAAGGCGAACAGAGCGTCAATTTAACCATTTGCCCTCAGTCTTCTGTTAGCGGAGCACGCGTCTTGTACCGTACTACATATAAAGTTTGACATAAGTGAGTTTCGTGTGTTAGTTTGAAGTCATGGCCCGTACCAAGCAGACCGCACGTAAGTCTACCGGTGGTAAAGCGCCGCGTAAACAGCTCGCCACTAAGGCGGCACGCAAGAGCGCGCCCGCCACAGGTGGTGTAAAGAAGCCCCATCGCTACAGGCCCGGAACGGTCGCCCTTCGTGAGATCCGTCGCTACCAGAAGAGCACAGAGCTGTTGATCCGCAAGCTGCCGTTCCAGCGTCTGGTCCGTGAGATCGCCCAGGACTTCAAGACCGATCTCCGTTTCCAGAGCTCTGCCGTTATGGCGCTCCAGGAGGCTAGCGAGGCTTATCTCGTCGGTCTTTTCGAAGATACCAACCTTTGCGCCATTCACGCTAAGCGTGTCACCATCATGCCCAAGGACATACAGTTGGCGCGAAGAATCAGAGGCGAACGCGCCTAAGCCCTCTCGACTGCGTGTTTACGTTGTGTCTTGTTGTTTGTATGTAGTACCTACCTAGGTATCTACATACATCATCATTACCTACGTCGCGGTTTGAGCAAAACTTTACAAACAAAAGGCCCTTTTCAGGGCCGCATATGTTTCATGGTTTTATAAAAATGGAATGTTTCTTAAGCACATACAACATCAGTAATAGTATCAAACGTAATAAGTATAGCGATATACGTATATATATATATTATAAGCGACATAAGTATGATCGGGAAATATTATTATTATCTGGTTACTTTATACTATGCTTATATGAGCGTAAATAATAATAATAATAATAATTGTTATGGTATGATACATACATACAATAATACGTAGGTACTTATAATTAAGGAATATAATCACATCTATACCTAGTCACCAATTTAATAATAATAATAATATATCGTAATCATCGAAAAGTTATAATATTACAATTTAATTTACCTACATATTATATTATAGGCAACTGAATTATGACGACGAATCCTCCCCTCCCCCGTACCCCTCTGATCTGACTCCACGGTGCTTCGTCTCGTAAACGTATATCGCGCTCTCTTTTCGACTTCGAACGTGTGTTTGATGGTATAAATATAAGGGGCGTATAAAACGGACATTGCCACCAGTCGTTCGTTCACCGGCGCAGTGGAAACTCGTGTGTCAGTTTAATTTCGATTAAACGTACTTTGTGCTCATTGAAAAATGACCGGTCGCGGTAAGGGAGGAAAGGGTCTGGGGAAAGGTGGCGCTAAGCGTCACAGGAAAGTGCTCCGCGATAACATCCAGGGTATCACGAAGCCAGCGATCCGTCGTCTTGCGCGCAGAGGTGGCGTGAAGCGTATCTCCGGTTTGATATACGAAGAGACCAGAGGCGTGCTGAAGGTGTTCCTCGAGAACGTCATCCGCGACGCAGTCACTTACACTGAGCACGCCAAGAGGAAGACCGTCACCGCCATGGATGTCGTATACGCTCTGAAGCGCCAAGGCCGCACCCTCTACGGTTTCGGAGGTTAAGCTGTGTAGCTTTGTGTCAGTCTTCGTGATGATGCGTGTCGCGATGTGTTTTTTTGTTAACTAATAAATGGTTGACAAAGACTCCACCGCTGCCGCATTTAAAATTTAAAAAAAGGCCCTTTTCAGGGCCGCATAAGTTTCATGAGATCATTTATAGATTATTGTTTCTTTACAACATAACAACATAATGCAAAAATGTCATACGGTACATAAATTGCACACCTACACTAACAAGTTATTATTATATTATATACATACCTACCTACCTAATTGTTGAGGTTGATGATGATGATTATAAATTTATGTAGGTAACAACAATCACAGAAAATTTTTATAAAAAAATATACCAATGTTCATTGCACGTGGTATTTTTGTTTGAAATAATATTTTATATACCTACCTATACATATAAGACAGAGTTGGTACCTATGCATAAGTTATATCATCTTACAGATATATATATGAACTATAGTATGTAAAGTAAGTGTATGTATAGTTTAAGTGAGGGATTGTTGTTAACAACAACAACTAAAGAAAAATTGTATATTAGAGTGTAGTTTTTTTTTTTTTTTTTTTTTTTTTCCCACTGGTAATATTTAGCTTCCTACATACATAGATTATTAGTGTATCTATTATAATTATTTATATATAGGTGTGTATTATCTGATATAAAGTTAAGAATATTATTATATGAAACTAGGTATGTTATAAGAGCGGCGGTGTTGTGTTGTCTTTTCGAACGCGCGCGCCACACACATTGTTTTTATTATTATCGTGTGTGTGTTCTATAATAATACATTAACGTTTGATGCAATTTAATGTAATAAGTGATTTATAACATATTTCGTTAATGCCAATAGATATTTCTTTGAAAAGAAACTTGCACGTCCTGCACTAAGACTATCCATCCTTTGAATACAAAATGTTCAGAGTTGTTTTACGAGCACCAAAACATTTATCGTTTTATACGTTAAAAACTTACATGTTTGCATTTATTTTACTATATGCTATGAAAACGATATCCTAGTGGTTTAATTGTCAAATAAAACTATACGGATGTGTTTGTTTTATAGAGAAAATTCAATTTTAAACATGACGCGACCTATACTGTGCCTTTAGTGGCGCGAATAAATCAATTTATTGTCCAAACGGTGAGTCCTGTGTACATAATGGGTATTTCTATACGTTACCATGTTCAAAATGTTTAAGTTGAAACGTTCTGCGCGTCTAGTGTGCTATAAAAAAATTATAATAAAGCAATTTAACCAGATCAATGTTAGTGAAAAGCAGTGAGCGTTCTTACGAGAAATCGTCTCTCGGCCGTGGTGTTCTCTTTACGGTAAAGGTTGGAATCTAAATACAAATTTTGAAATGTGCTCGCGCCCAAGTTTATACGCTAAATATTGTTATTATAATCTAATTAAATCATCATCAACAATGGCAGATACCGCAGTAGCAGCAGAGGCTCCCGCTCCGGCCACCCCCGCCAAGAAACCAAAGTCTTCCGCCGCCGCCGGTGCCAAGAAACCAAAATCGAAACCGACCCACCCGAAAACTTCGGAAATGGTGAACAGCGCCATCAAAGAGCTCAAAGAGCGCAGCGGATCATCATTGAAGGCGATCAAGAAATACATTGCCGCTCAATACAAGGTTGACGCTGAGAAACTAGCACCGTTCATCAGGAAGTATTTGAAGAGCGCCGTCGAATCCGGTGCATTGATCCAGACCAAAGGCAAGGGTGCCTCCGGTAGTTTCAAGCTCGAGTCTAAGTCTTCCTCTTCGAAGAAGCCGACCGCTTCCAAAGCCTCCGGCAAGTCCGCCGGCGCTAAGGAAAGTGGTGCCGCTTCATCAGCCAAGTCGAAGAAGGCCGCCGCGTCCTCTGCCGCCGCCAGCGGCGGCAGGGGTAGGAAATCCGCCGCTGCTTCTTCGCCCGCCAAGTCGAAGCCTTCCGCCGCTACGAAGGACAAGAAAGCCGCCGCCGCTAAGAAGAAGCCCGCCGCTGCCGCCGCGAAGAAAGCCGCCGCTCCAGCGAAGGCGAAGAGCGCAGCCGCGCCTAAAGCTAAGAAAACCGCCAAGCCGCCCACTAAGAAGCCCAAAGCGCCCAAACCGAAGAGGGCCGCCGCCACACCGACCAAGAAGGCCGCCGCGAAGAAATCATCCGCCGCTAAGAAATAAGCGTGGACACCGCACAAGCATCGGTGTCGTCGTTTGTGCGTGGTGGTGTGTGTACTACGTGCTTGCTTGCGTGCCGTGCTTCGCCCTCGTCGTCGAGTATCTGTGTCCGCTCGTGTGTAGTAGTATTGTGAACGTCAAAGTTCAAACTTCTACCGCGCGCGGACCCGGGAAAGACATGAGCGCGCGTTGCTCGCTGTTGCTAGCACGTTATGCGCTCTCACCTCAATCGCCGACATCACCGGTCGTCGTGGTCTTCCGTGGGACCCGCTTGCGTGGGGTAGGAGGCGATGAGATGAAGAGAAATCTCTCTATCACTCCTCCTCATTTCGCACCAAAAAGCCCTTTTCAGGGCTAACAAAAATATCAAAAAATGGTTGTTAAACCTCTTATGTTTCTGAACGCAACGAACAACAACAACAACAACAACAATAATATCATCACTCATAATTCAATTATGCGTGTACCTATTGAGTACGCAATAGTAATCATTTATCCATACATATCGTTATTACTATATAGGTACACACATTGAACATTAGGACCCCGCCCGACTGCCCGACTATAACAGACTACAACACCCACTAACTATAATCAGTTGATTAGCTAGAATCTCCTAAGAAGTGTTTTATTTTAACTTCAGTGTTAGGTACTGTTATTACTGACAACTCACAAATATATAAATAACAATCTAAGCTAAAGTCGGTAAGTGACGTAAATACATGGCTATACTTTCATTTTGTATATGCGAATTTGTCGAATAAGGTGCCAATAATCATAAATATGTGTGTGGTTTATATTGGTATAGGTTGGTTGTTGATTTCTAAATATTATGTTAAAATTAGTGTTCAATTTCAGGTTTCCTCTTTAGCTACCTATATGTGTCTATCTATATCTTTCTCTTTTTCTAATGTTTACGTCTCTCCCTCTAACCGTTGTTACTTACCTGCTAATGGTGGATACGGTCGAATGTGGTTCGTAAACTTGCTCCCGATGTGCTCTCGCCGCTCGCATCTATAAATATTGAAAAAACTTAAATTATGACACTAGTACGCTACGTGGCGCAGTGCGAAGCGAACGTATATAGTTTTTATTGAAATTAACTCATTTAATAAACTACTCCTATAATGTCGGGACGCGGTAAAGGTGGCAAAGTTAAGGGGAAGGCAAAGTCTCGCTCCAACCGTGCAGGTTTACAATTCCCAGTGGGTCGTATTCATCGTCTTTTGCGTAACGGCAATTACGCAGAGCGCGTTGGTGCCGGTGCTCCGGTGTATTTAGCGGCCGTGATGGAATATCTAGCCGCTGAGGTGCTAGAGTTGGCCGGTAACGCGGCGAGGGACAACAAGAAGACCAGGATAATTCCGCGTCATCTCCAACTGGCGATCAGGAACGACGAGGAGTTGAACAAGCTGCTCTCCGGGGTCACCATCGCACAGGGCGGTGTTCTGCCTAACATCCAAGCAGTGCTCCTCCCCAAGAAGACCGAGAAGAAGGCTTAATATGCCAGCTCTCAATATTTTGTTGGTGCACGGACATGTATATGAAAATACATCGCCAATGCACCTATATATGTAACACAAAAGGCCCTTTTCAGGGCCACAAATTATTTCCGATATATATGTTTGTCTCTCAACAAACAGTAAGATATATATTGTTTCTTGAACACAAAATGACATAATAATAATAATAAATATCAAACAAGTCGAGGTGTGCTACATTTCATAATACTTACTAGTATTTATGTATGTACCCACTTACCTAATTTTGTGAATGTTGCATGCATTTCACTTAATACGTAGTGTTGGAAACGTCATTACTTTTAAAAAATGAAACGTCTAAGTAAAATACGTAATAAAGATGATACAACCACGTAGAATAAGTTAGCAGTAAATAGTTCATAAGCGCTTTAAATGTATTGCTATATAAGTATAGATAACGTATGATAAGAAATAGGTAAGAATCTAAGTAAGTAGAATGAGTAGCTCCAGTTCGGTGTCAAAAGAGGTAGAATAGGAATGTAACCAGGTTATAGAAAAAACTCTTGCCTATCTCATACCACTTGTCACTCTCGCACAAGTCCCCGGGTTTTCCAGGAAAACACAGGGAAAGTCAGGGAATAGTATTTAATTGTGTATAATGTAATAAAATAGCTTTAGATAATGTAGAAATAACATAGGTGGTCTAATAATTACCTATTACGAATATTTGTGAAGGTAAAATCACATAAAAACTAGACTTTTCTAGAAAATGTAAAAATTATATTTTATTTTAATAATCTTTGCCAGTCTACGTACACAATAGCGAAAGTAACTCTTGTCTGTCTGTCTGTTACGCTTTCACGCCAAAACTACTGGACCGATTTGAATGAAATTTGGTATGGAGATAGTTTGAGACCCGGGGAAAAAAAAAAAAAAAAAAAAAAAACATAGGATAGAATTTATCTGACTGCGCAAAAAGAGGTTAATGTTTTCGCGCGATAACCGACATACGCGCGGGCGGAGCCGCGCCCAGAAAGCTAGTTTTAACTAAATAAATAACAACAGCAAATTGTTACAACTGCATTGATTGATATTATTATATAGATAGATATAAAAATCTGTATATTATTGTTAAAACTATTTGATTAGGATCGATGAGTATCGCGTCCGTCTGTTGAATCTGCTCTCTCACTCTCGCACACACCGTCATTGGTTGAATACGACACGTTTAGCCAGTGTTGATGTGGGATACATGTAGCACGTATAACTGATAATATTCGATGACGTTCAGTGCAATTTAATTGTACTGAGTTGTGTATAATATTGTTAACATGCCGCCCAAGACTAGTGGTAAAGCCGCCAAGAAATCTGGCAAAGCCCAGAAGAACATCTCCAAGACCGACAAAAAGAAGAAGAAGCACAAGAGGAAGGAGAGCTACGCCATCTACATCTACAAGGTGCTCAAGCAGGTCCACCCGGACACCGGTATATCGAGCAAGGCCATGTCTATCATGAACTCGTTCGTGAACGACATCTTCGAGCGTATCGCTGCCGAGGCGTCCCGTTTGGCCCACTACAACAAGCGTTCCACCATCACCTCAAGGGAGGTGCAAACATCCGTGAGGCTCCTGCTGCCCGGTGAACTGGCGAAGCACGCCGTCAGCGAGGGGACCAAGGCTGTAACCAAATACACCTCGTCCAAGTGATGTGTTGACCCCGACACTGACGGTATACACTGCGACTTCGGTTCGCATATATCACATATAAACAAAAGGCCCTTTTCAGGGCCACAAAATAACTCTTATAAATACACATTGTGTATAATTATTGTTTCTTGACGACACTTAACAACAATCCCTCTCACTTAAACTATACATACACTTACTTTACATACTATAGTTCATATATATCTGTAAGATGATATAACTTATGCATAGGTACCAACTCTGTCTTATATGTATAGGTGGGTATATAAAATATTATTATTATTTCAAACAAAAATACTACCACGTGCAATAAACATTGGTATATTTTTTTTTTTTTTTTTTTAAATACCACGTGCATGCACATAATTTACTTATTATTTTAGCGTACCGAGCTCTCCTTGAATATAGGTATGAATTGAATTGGATTTTGTTGAAACTATAGTCAAATTTTTTTTTTTTTTTTTTTTTTTTTTTTTCTTTTTCTCCTTATTATAATATTACATATTGTACATGATAAAATATATGATTAAAATAAATATATTTCTTTGCAATAGTCCGTACCTACCTACCTACCTACCTACCTACGG